>JADMNL010000033.1:27437500-28831250 GCA_016271365.2 Neoceratodus forsteri
CTCTGAACCCTCACTGGTGCATTAATGCATTTTTTTGCAAAGAGAAAAAAATATATATATCTATATCTATACAGTGTGTGGGTGTGTGTGTCTCTGTGCGTGTGCTGGCAGTATACCTACAGGTTAGATTAACAATCTGTGAATGAGCTTGTTACATCCAGCAGACCTGGGTTTGATTCCCACAATCTCCATGTGCATACTATGTGATCCTGAACAGCCAATTAACCTCCCCAGTGCTCACAGGTCACTCCTGAAACCCTGAAAAAGGTGTTGTGCCTACTGGGCCTTACCAAGTTACATATATATATATATATATATATGATATGCAATTGGTCTACTGGAAATATCAGTGATATTTCCTTCGAGTGCAGTTTGACCTTATGACCTCACGAGTGGGAGAGCTACGAGTGAGGTCACAAGGTCAAACTGCAAGAGGGAAATATCACTGATATTTCCAGTAGATACATTGCATATTTGATTTATGTAATGCCATTTGATTTGTTTTTTGGTTTGGTTTTATTAGGTTTTTTTCCATGTATAGTTTTGATGTGTTTTCTCCAGTATTTTTTAAAATTGTTGCTGTTAGTAGTAGGTTTGGATGCTTGCGTGATAGCTAGGGTCTTTAGCCACATCTGTTGGTAAATACGATTTGAGTGGGTGCTTCGTTTTTGTGGACATGTGATCGGATTGGCTGCTTCATTTCTGTGGGCGGGCTAACCAGTTTTTTTTTAAATGGCAGCAGTAGCTCCCACTTAACGAGAGAGCGAGCTTTTAGTGGATTATTTTTATTTTATTAATTTTTTTTAAATGTTGAGTATCTGGTTGATCCTACGTTCTTACATGTTGGGGCCGTGCACGCCTGACCGGAGGAGGTTGCTAACTGGCGAAACTGTTGTTCAGCACACAAAGATGTTGCCGGTTGACAGAAGCAGTAGAAGTCGATGGAGGTAAGAAGTTTAAGGTGGAAAGGGACAGCTGCAGCATTTTGGCCTTGGATGAAAGAGTTTTAGATTTTATTTATTTATTTGTGACCAAAAAAAAAAAAAATTCAGTTAAAGAAGACCGCTTGGTGTGAATTCCATTTTCACACTGAAGAGGTAGAGAGTTGCAAGCAGCATATGGGTGTGCTTGGAGATGTCATGAGGGGTGTTTAAGTGCAGTTTGTGCCTCTGCATGACCTACTGTGTGGATAAATGACCTAGAGTGAGGATAAACGTGATATCCTCACTGTCGGTCTGTCCAGCCCAGAAATATCAAAGTTATTTGCCACAATTTATCCTTACAGGCATTACATAAGTAAGGGATGTGTGGGTGGCCCCTGTGGGATAACCAAGTTATCTTGCACAGTTGTTCGCGACCTCAAGTAACCTCCTCACTGGTGGCAGAGCCTCGAGTGAGGTTCACGAGAGGTCACAGACAACTGTTCCAGATAACTTGGTTATCCCACAGGGGCCACCCGCATATTTGTTTTATGTAACAGGCATTTCTTTATGTTGTTCTTTGTGTATGTGTGAGAGGGTTTCTTTTGCGTTGTTTTTTGTTGTACTCTTTACTTTGCCAGCAGTTTCCTTCGGCAGTACCTCAGTTTCATGAATGGGATAGTGAGCTGCTGTGTCTATTCACTAGCTGGTTTTGTACATTTCTACAGCTGATTGGTGTAGGATTTGAGTTGAACACTTGATTGGGTGCGACTGTGTGTGGCGGCGGGTTGAACATTTTCTAAAACATGGTGACAATTGTGCTCGGTGGCTTATATATTACAGTTTAATGCTTTATTTTAAGAAAACATTTTTTTTTCGATCAGCTCATGTGTAAGACAGGCTATATTTTGAGGCTGGAGCAGTTCATCGAAGATGAAATGGCAGGTTGTCATGCTGCGGTCGGTGCGGAGTTTCACTGCATGAAAAGTGAGAGACCCGGAGGGGGAGAGACGAGGTGAGAAGCTGGAGACAGAAGACAAAGCCGTAATCAGTTCTGGAGAGACTTTGTTTTTGAAAAAGAAAAAAAAAGGTGCTATGGGGACTGGGGGCTGGAATGGGGAACAGAGTTTAAAAAAAACAAACAGAGGAGGCAAATTAGTGACAGGTAAGTCATGGGGGGAAGGGCAATGACATAGTCACTGTGTGGATAAATTGGGTATGATGTAATTATTATGGGAATAACTTCAGTTATTCTCATAGTGATTGCATCATACCCCATTTATCTGGACAGTGACTGAGATAAACGGATTTATCTGCTGGTTTTTATTCTGACAGCTGTTGCATAAATATATATATATATATCTATGTTTACATGAATTAAAAATGCCTTTGTCTGATATCAGGTTATCTCTGTCTCCGTTTCCTGTCACCTCAGCTTTCCTGCCAGGCTCTGCACAGAAGAGCCCATCTTGTTAGTATTCAGGATCAACATGAAAACGACTTCCTGATGCAGATTATTAACTCGCAAGCTGGGGTTGAATGTGTCTGGACTGGTGGAAATGACTGCTACAAGGTAATTATTTAATATGTAGAAAATGCAATCACTGCACCATGGTGTCTCTACAAAGGCTGTACAAAATTGGTTTGAGTATTTCTCAAAAGTGGAAACTTTCGAGTTTTCTAGAAGGGAAATAAAACCACATCAAAATCATTTGTCAAATGAAAACCGTCATCTTTTTGTGCAAAAACAGTGACTTTGCTTTGAAAATAATGATTTCATGTGCCAGTGTTGAAACTATCCCCAATATTCACATCAAATGTACGAGAACAAGGGGTCATGACATGAAGCTGGAGGGGAGTAGACTCAGGGGTAACGTGAAGGAAGTATTTTTACATAGAAAGCGTGGTGGATGCTTGGAACAACCTCTCAGTGAAGGTGGTGGGGGCAAAGTTGGTAAAGGAATTCAAGAATGCATGGGATCTGCATTGGGGAACCCTAGCGATAGGAAAGAGAGGGTAAAGTTGGAGATCGGGTACTGTCTGTAGTTTTGCAGTAGGTACAGAAAATGGGCAGACTAGGTGGGCCAAGTGGTTCTTATCTGCCATCAATTTCTATGTTTCTGTATTTCTGTTGTACTGTATATATAAAACTTTGAGGAGTCAACATGTGACATCTCCACTCATTTGCGTAATAGTTCCATGGAGAATTTGTAGGGCGCCTGCATATATATATTGCACCAAATATAACAAACCCGGATGTAGTGGGTGTTCAGAAGTACCAGAGGAATCCTCATTGCCGAATGCCAAACCCTATAAGTTGTTATGTTAAATCACCCTGTTAAGGCAGATCTGCAATTCCAGATTTAGTAGCCACCAGAGTTACTCAGTCCACACATATTTCTTGCTCATGAGTGAGTAATTTCACACATCTGTCTTGTCGACGAGCAGGAATTAGCGATTTAACAGCTGCTGTATATTATTTAACTGCTAAAGTTACTAATCCCCTCCTTAAGCCAACAAGTCTGTAGTGGTATGCCAGAGGTGATGGTTAACCCCTCGGATGTGTGCCTAGCACTACTCACGCTTTGCCAAGTGGTAGTACAAAGAGACGACATCGTCCCTCGCTGGGAGCAGCTCGCATTGACAGATTCTGCGTGGAACAGATATGCCAGTGCACCTAAAAAGCAAACTTCTATGGAGGATTACCTGCAAGCCAAAGAAGCTAAAGAAAGGTGAAGTGCCACACAGCAGAATACAGGGGGCAGCACAGAGCACAGATTAGAACTTTTTTTTTAATTTGGTTTATTTACTCCCCGTGTTTAAATAAAGATTGCTCAATACAAAGGCTGCCTTGCAAAACATCACAAAAGAGCTGTACTCATGCAAACTGACCACAGCACGGGACTGTACTGTAGCACTGTGCCTTATTTGTAGTGTCCGTATCATTTGTGACTGTCATAGTAAGCAATGGATGTAACGAAGGTTGCTTCTAACGGACTAACTGCAGAATGGCAAACTAGTCTGTTACAAGCGACGCATACCGTACACATACACACACACACACACACATGGTTCTATGTCATAAAGGCGATTGCCATTTGAGCAAGTGTACATCGCTGAAAATGAATTATGGCGATGTACACTCACAGCGACTGGTTTTCTATGTTATGTGGGGGGCACGCCCCCACTTAAGGATTCTCAACTCCAGAGGGAAGACGTCGGAGGGGGTAAAACTTAAAAAAAATGAAACCCCTGACCGACACAAAAACAAATCGCAGCTAGAACCAAACCCAGCACCCTCCCAACCCCAGCCCATCACCTACCCACCATGCCACACAGCCAGCTTAGCAGCCAACTGCCGCACTACACCCCACATACCCTACCTTCCCCTTCCGTGACGTGGTCCCTCCCTGCCACGCGTGTGTATATATAGCGACATCCTGTCACTGTAGTTGGCTACACCTGTATCCAGTCGCTACCCTGCCAGGTAGCCCAGAACACAGGTGCCCTGACTGAGTCACCCTTTTTGAAAGCGCTCAATCGCGGTCGCCTTGTTCACTGGATGCACACACACACACACACACACACACACACACACACACACACACACACACTGCTGTTTGTGATGTCACTGTTGGCAGCCCTCGACTGGTGAGACATGGAAATGCAAGTTCCTGGATTTCATTTTTGATACCCACATTTTCACTTTCATTGTGTGTGTCAACACATGACCCCTCCAATCATTTGTGTATCCCTGGCACTGTCAATCTGAAGGGCTACACTACTGTTGCCTCGCCGGCCGGACAAAGTTGGGGGCCTGGGTTCCTAAGTTAACTTTTAACTGGTTCTTTCTCAAGATATAACATAATGCACAGCGCCTCCACCCATAGTATACTTACGTGGGCTAGACAAAACCTGATACAACCCTCTGGGATGCTGTATCCACCCACATTATCATGATGTCACTCCAAGCATGACCCAGTAAACATTTCCCCACATTTCCGACATTTGATTAATTAATAAACTCTCTACCAATAATGTGCTTTCGAGGCAGGATTATGCTAAAACAACAACAATCTGTTTGCATGAGGAAGGGCTAGGATGGGTGAGTGGAGCAGAGGTCAAGCTATTTATAATATTCACATTTGAATTTGTTTGACTGGTTTATGGTCTAGAGTGGCATAAATCACAGTGATCATTTAGCATTTTGCTTTTAAGCACCAATCACAGTGGCCACCCATCAACCTTTGAGGTAGTCAGATTCCTGGCTATCTATCTGGCTAGTTGCAGTTAGAAAGTTGACACAGTTATTAGAAACGCACACTGGTACCAGTTCCCAGAACCATACAGAACCCTGCAATCCTACATATTAACCTGGGTACCCAGTACCAAACAGTTCTCACAGTTGCAGGCCTGTTATTCGGTGCAGCGGTTGTTGGCCGGCTAGTTGGGGCCCTTAAAGGAAGTAAGTAAATCAACATTGTCTTTATCTCTGAAACAAATCCTGACTGAAGTGATGGCAGACACTAACTCCCTTTTTGAGTCAGAAGGTTTTGCTCTAACTGTAGAACTTAACTGGTGAAATATTTACACGTCGCTTCCATAACAGGGATTGGCCCCTGTGTATTCATGGCTAGACTTCTTCATAGGCAAGTCATATTTGAGCTGTGCAAAGATTAAATCTAGGTGCTTTTAGCAGACAGGCTCTGACTCCGGAGGTCAAGATGTAAGCAAAGGCCAGCAGACAGCCCCCTATACTGACTGCAGGATCTTAAAGCTTTTGAGATGGAATCTAACACCTCTACTTCTGTTGGCTGTGCCCCTTTTCTGGCCTGAAATCACTCACTGGAAAGATGGCCTGGCACGTTTCAACCCCATGTCTAGGCTGTACCCATCTGGGGAAACACATGTGTCGCCAGCCTAATCTGAGTTGAATACTTTGCATTCAGCACATTTATACTTTCTATTCGCAGTCACATTAACCATCAGTCATCAGACTGGGTGCTTTCCTCCATACTGCTAGGGTGACCCCACTGCTTACAGTCCATGCTGGACAAATCCGGCCCCTGTAGCACACTTTACCCAGGCGGGGCTTGAGGCAAGGCTCACCACCACTTGAGACAACTTGAGCTAGACAAAGCTTGCGGCGTCGCCCTCTACCCTTTTATTAGACTTCACTTGGTTGCAAAGCTGAAACTGTAACTTTCTTACACTTGAGACACTTTACGTTTTGGCAAAACTGATCTCTGTAGCTCTCTCAGGCTCACAACTACATTATACTCAGTCCTTTTTGGATTTGCTGACATTAGCAGCTCCAACTGGACAATTACTGGACCTCACAGGCAAGTCAGAGAGAGACACGCAATCTGGGTACTCCCTTCCAGTCCTGTAGGCATTCTCACAACAGTCACATTAACACTTTTTAAATCTGGGCCCTTCTCGGGTCACTTAGCAGATGTCCACCCTTTCTGTGCCTTGGTTAGACACAGGGTGCATACAGACAGTTGCAATCAGTAGGTTCTGAGCTTTGATGCCCCTTAAAGATTTTTCAGACTTGCACTTGTAAGTAGAGGTTTACTCACTCTGATTAATTGCAGAATGGCTTTCTTTTCTCTGAGGTTTCAGGCTACAGAGAACTGTACAAGTTAAAACAGAAGGAAGCGGATAAGGCAGTCAGAATAGCAAGGGCCCAAACCAAGGAAAAGATAGCCAACGCAGTTAAGAAGGGGGATAAAACCTTTTATAGGTACATTAGGGAGCAAAGAAAGACTAAGGTAGGGATACTGAGGCTGAACGAAGAGGAAGATGGTTGGGCAGAGAGCGATAGTGAAAAAGCAGGGATACTGAACAAATACTTCTGCTCAGTATTCACAATGGAAAAGCAGGGGGAAATACCTAATCCAGTCAATAGAAGCACTCTGGATAGGGGGGTTGATATTAGTCCTTTCACAGAAGAAAGAGTTCTGAAAGAACTCTTAAAACTGAAGGTGGATAAAGCAATGGGGCCTGATGGGGGTGATATTACCGATGCCTGCGATCGGGCAGAGTGCGGTCCACTGGACCACCAGGGATATTGGACGGGGGGGGTTTCTTTTGGATGAATGCCCGTGATCGGGCTGCAGGGGGCGTCAGTCCCCAATGGCTACTGCCTGGCAGGGCGCCAGGTGCAAGTCGTCAGGGATCGGCGCACCTGCATGCTAAGGGAATGCAAATTCATAGACCTCACAAAGGCCTTTGACACTGTTCACCATAGCCTTCTAATCTCTCTTCTGCTCAACATTGGGCTAGCCAAGGGACCTGAAGCCTGGGTAAAAAGTTACCTGGCACAACGTTCTCAAACAGTAAAAATCTCTGTGGTTCTCTCTGACTCCAAACCGGTCCTCTCTGGTGTCCCCCAGGGCTCAATTTTAGGTCCTCTCCTCTTCAGCCTATTTCTAAACTTGCTTCCCAAATCCTGCCCTGAAAAATTAATACTCTATGCTGATGACGCTGTAATTCTCTCCTCCCATAAGGATCCAAATCCACTACAACAGAGCTTGCAGCTTGCTTTCTCATGTGTTGAAAAGTGGTTCCTTGAGCACAAACTGGTCCTAAATCAAAAAAAAACAAAAGTCATGCTTTTCGCCAGTCGTCAAAACAGAAGTAGGCATACTCCACTCGTCATAAAAACTTTTTGAAATACACTAGAACAAGTGAACACCTTCAAATACCTTGGTATCACTTTTGACAAATGTCTTACTTTTCCGGCCCATATCGATAACACTGAAAAAACAGTGCACCAACACATTGGAATTTTGTATCGGAACCATCAATTTTTCAACCAAGCTGCCTTGAGGATTGCTGTTCAAAGCTCCATCATCTCAATCATAGACTATGGTCTAATTGTCTATGGCTTAGCTACTATCACTGCACTAAAGCGCATCTCAACAGCACTACACAAAACCTGTCGACTCCTCACTGGAGCACAGAGACGGACCCACACTTGTGACCTCTACACGGAAACCGGTTGGTTGCATGTTTCCAATCGCCTCATGTATCTCACCTGCGTGATGGCAAAAAAATCAATCTTGGGACTCACTCCTCCATGTATCCGGGACCTGCTCTGCCTGAACAATGGCACTCGTACCACCAGAAGATCTGACCACCAACCTTTCCTTGTTCCTAGATGCCGGACTGCTCAGGGACAAAAATCTTTTACATACCGTGCCCCTACCTGGTACAATGCCCTTAACCTGCCCTCCCTATCCTCCACGACATTGGGAGCTTTCAAATCCACACTTTACGCTCACCTCACAGCCTCCAGCTCCTGTGACTGCTTTGACTGAAGTCTCATCCCACTGAGTGCACTTACATTTGTTTCACTCAACCACCATGGTCTCCTCTTTGACAAAGACAACCTGAGTACCACTAACCTGGTTCTGTCTGCTCCTAAACTTCTTATTTCTCCCTCTCTTCCCTCTCAAGCTCTCCAGTCCTTATTCCATGCCCTTGACACTGCCTCTGAGTTCCTTTTTTCTTTTCTGTACATAAATGTTACTGTTTTAAGTTGTGGCCTCGTTAAACGGCTTACTGATTGTTTGTAACACTGTCTACTATGTTTTTGTACTTAATGACATGGAACCTTTGTAAAAGAGCCTTGGCTCAAAGGTATTAATTCCTAGAACAATAAACTTTAACTTTAACTAAACTTAAACTTTAACTTTAAACTTTAACTTTAAATGAGATGCAAATGGCCCCCTGTGTGCCTTGCATAAATTATGGCCCCATTTGCATGTCCCCTTTTGAATATCGCAGGTGCTGTGCATGGCGCAATGGCACTTGCGCTAGCGCATCTCCATGCTCCACTCTGGCCACTTGCGCTGGTGCAGTACCACTGCGCCATGCACAGTGGGGGTGGCCAGGGTGCGATATTCAAAGCCGCTGTGTTGAATATCGCCCAGGCCACAGCCCTGAGCAACAAAGTTGAGCTGCGCCCAGGCTTGCGCCACAGCCAGGCGCAGTTTGAATATCTGAGCCATTTAATTGAGTCTAATGTGGATACTACAGCACGGTAAGACTTAGTCCGATTTTAATAATGTTTTGTGTTACCGTGCTGTAGTGTGTACGGCTCTACGATGCCTGTTCGACAGCTAAGTTGACCGCCATCACAGCGACAGATTTATGTCGACTGCAACTTGCGGTTGACATAAATCTGACTGGAGACCCCGGCTGCTTTTTCATTGGGGGACTTTGTGCCCGAACCCCCTGATCTCTAGGATTCTAACTCCAAGTTGGATCGGGGAGGGGGTGCATGACTAGGAGACAGAGTGCCGGGGTCTCAGGCGGACTATTACAGCGAAAACGTCAATGTTGTTGACACCATAAAGGGAGCATATCAGTGTGGACAGGGTCTTACATGTTCTGGGGCTACCTGAGTCATCTCTCATCCAGATATTGTAAATGCTTTTAACACCCACTTCGCTAACTTCAGCATCTCCGACAAAATCTCTGGTTCCATCCACGGTTGTTTCTTCATCAAACAGCGCAGAGTCTGACCCTCATGATGTGCCAAGTTTGATGTCCAACAGATCCATGTAGCTGAGGTCTTCTAAGCACTAAAGGGCATCATTCCAAACAAGAGTGCTGGTGCTGACTCTCTTGACCTGAATCTTCTCCGCCATGTGGTGCATCATATCTGTAGCCCCCCCCCCCATTTCCATGCTGCTAAACTTCTCCATTGCCTCTAGTGAGACACCTAATGTCTGGAGATGTGCTCCCCATCACCACCACCACAAAGGAGGGGGTAAACAGGAACTGAATCAGTACAAACCCATTTCTGTCATCCCTGCCCTCTCCAAGATTCTCAAAGTATTTTCATTCACAGCTAACCAAGTATTTCATGCTGCAAAGTCTATTCTCGCCCATGTAATCTGGCCTCTGGGAGGGGCATGTAGTGTTTAAAGTCACCAGTGATCTCCCATAACCATGGATAATGGTCTCCTCACTGGGGCCATCTTTCTGGTCCTCTCCAAGGTCTTCAGTTTGGTGAATCGTACAGTATGCCTCCTCAAACTCAAGACGTTAGCTCTCTCTCTCTCTCTCTCTCTCTAGCCGACTCCGTGGTGCTGATGGTTGAGGTGCTGGACGTCACACCTCATGCTACGCCGGTGACCCAGGTTCGGGAATGAGCCTGGGTCATCAGGGGGTCAATCGGGGGGGGGCGGAAGTTGGATTGGGCAGTTGTAAGGCAGCTCCTCTCTCCCAAGGAAGGATATTGCCGCTTCCACTGTACGGCTGCTCCCTGGTGGAGCCCTGAGGGTAGCACAGGTCGGGAGTGACACAAGAAAGGGTGGGTGCTGAGGGACCACAACGTGCATACCTCCACATGTGCACATTGCCAAAGCAAGGGCCAGGAGAAAAACGGAGCTGTCAGGCTCCATGACAATTTAGTGGACAGCCGGGCCAGATGCAGCCCCCCCCCCCCAGTAAGGGGGATGGAGCCACCTGCTAGTTCCCCAGAAAAAATGTTTTTTTTAAAAAAATAAAAAAAGGCCTAAGGTCTCTGTTGACCAGCGGTCAAATAGCTCAAAAACTATCTGAGTAACCGAACTGAGACTGTGTCTATAGAAGGCATGAATTCAGATACTGCTGTCTCAATTATCGGGGTTTCTTAAGGCTCAGTCCTTGGCCCTCTGCTGTTCTCCATTTTTGTAAATGAGCCCCCAAAGCACAGCAGGAGGTGTCATCTAGGTCTGTGTGTGAATAAAACCATACTCTACGACAGCGCAGCGACAATGCCCAAGGTTAATTCAGCAGTCCAGTCTGATTTCAACACAGCCTTCTCCTGGTATGCAGCAACTACGTGACACTTAATGCACCAGAAACTAAGTATATGGTGCTTGAATCCTAGAACTTGCTAGCTCATTTGTCTGATTTTCTTGTAATTTAACATTAGATGGCGCCTTGGAATGGATTTCTCTTGATCGGGACGCCATGTACAGAAATAATTTTTCCTTCCCTGGGACGATATGTCAGTATTGTTTATACCCTTAAAGGACACTATCAACCAGGCCAGCTCATTGGCACTAGGGTTGAGATACTGGATGCCACACCTCGCACCATGTCAGCAATCTATGTTTGGAGGTGAGTTTGGGCAGCCGTGGGTCGGTGGGGGGAAGGCTGGGAGAGGATTGTAACAACCGCTGGGTTGCTCTCCTCTCCTGGATCAGGGAGGCTAGTCACCTTGCTCTTGACTGACACTCGGTGGAGGCTGGATGTCAGATTAAGAGAGGTCTGGGGACTGATGAATGTCCGGGGAGGGTGGAAGGAACACATGGTTTCCAAGAGCGCACACACGCCTCCACATCTGGGTGCTTGCCTGAGTTCGAAACGAGGGAGTCAAAGCTTTCACTATTCAGTCATTTGAGCCAAAACTACTGAAAACAGATTTTAGTACCTCACCCAGAGTTTCAGTGAAGAAACAAAAAAATCACAAGAATTAATGATCCCACCAGACAAGTCAGTGGGGGCCATATGTTTGAACAGCCGGGGGATCCATTATGTCCCCCCATTAAAGCTATCTAAAAACTTGTCTCAAAGCTGCCTCCCACCCCACCAAACCCATTCTGTCACCTAAAAAAGGCTATCACAGGACGTTTTGGACAAGATGGAAGTTTGGTATACCCTGGAATCTATGGGTATTATCTGGGGGGCATGCTGCCCCAAATGTGTAAAGAAGCAGGCATGGCAAATACTGTAGAACAGGTTATATTTGATGTAAAATAGTTCTAGCTATGTTCACTTAAGTGATAACTGTGCTAAAATAAAGTGGTGCTAATTGGCCCAAATTACATATTTTCCTTTTTTTTCTGTATGAATGTCATGCTTTTACCCCCGTTTTTCCCCCGAAAGTCCTCAAACCCTGGCAGACATAGCAGTGCGTGCACGTGGAGGTGCACACATACTCCAGGTACTGGCTCAGCCCCTTTCACCCCTCCCTGGCTATTGCCACCCCCCCCCCAGTAGCCTGAACTGCCATCCATCCTCCACTGGGTGGCAGCCAAGGACTGGGGAAACCCGTCATCCCTCCCCAGGAGAGGAGAGCTGCCTTGCGGCAGCTCAGTCCTGCATCAAGTCCTCTCCCCCGCCAACTCCCAATAACCCGGGCTCGTTCCCGAACCGGGTCATTGGCATGGCACAAGGTGCATCCAGTGCCTCAACAGTCAGCGTCATTGGGCCTAAAAAATTGCATATTTTCAATGGACGCAAATTAGGAGCTAATTGCACAGCGAGAAATTAAATTTGCGCAATTGCAACTGATTAGTGCCATGCGCTAAATATAACTTGGGCAAAAATAAACCATTCTACAGTATTTACAACAATCATTCTCTAAGGGCCATGGCTGTAATCCTTCTTAGCGAAGCTGGAATGGAGGCATGTCATATTGTGGCTATCACTGGCCACAAGAAGGAGACCTCCCTGTACAGATACTGGAAGCCAAACATTTCAGCCTTCTGGAAATGGGGCTTCATCATCGCCGGAGGTCCTGCAGAAACAAGCAATGCGCCACACAGTCCGTTCCGGTGACAAGACATACCAGCAACATAGACATTTTCCACCACCATGAGCAAAGACTTCCCTTCCCCTCCCCCGAAGCAGACTGCGACACTAACCACAGCAACACTGATCTGTAGCCAGACACTCCAAATTCCAAACAACAACTGAAAACGGAGTCAGGCAGCCATTTTTCATTCCCTTTTATTCTGAAATGAGTGATCTTTACACTTTTAAAAGTTTCTTGCTCCCATACGGTGCTCACCAAGAAAAAAAATGTAACAGCTTGGCGTCGTGTGGTTTTACTTACCACTGGAACCGTGCTAGCCCCATCGTAATACACCCACTGTATGACTCCAGTATTTACAGTCAAATGGAAGAGATTTTTAAATATGGAACATGGTGGCCATCTTTAATGATTTGAGTCACTAATTAAAAAATAATCACTGTTTTCTTTTTAAATATCTGGATAAATAAAAAGAAATGCTGGTTATGAATCTGATTTAGAAAATACATTTTTGCTGAAAAAAGTGATGAAAATGTTATACTTTTGCACAGTTTTTTTTTTTTTTTTTTTAGGAAATATTATTTAGGGTTGGAGCCTTCTGTCTACCTCTTCTGTATTGCAAAACATGGAAAATAGACTTAAAATGTTTTCTCCCCCCCTTGTAGGATGCAACCTTTTTTTGGACAAATGGCTGTAAATTTCATTACACAAACTGGTGCACAAGCACGGGTCAGCCTAATGATGAAAATGGTGTACGTGAGCCTTGTGTACAAGTCATACCTACTGGCCGTAAGTAACAGCTATTCCTCCCCCGCCTTGTGCTGCCATTTGAGTTTTTACTATGAAAACTGAAATTAATTATCTTTTTATGTTTTTTAAACTGTTTCATTCTCCTTTTTTCATCAGCAAGCATGTACCCCGGATTTGCCAGTTCACGGCACCCCCTCTCCTGAGACACATTCTTCCCCCAGGCCTGCTTACTCTGATAATTGGCTTGTGGACCCCCATTGTGGGGTTCCCCTGGAGGACTAGAAAAAAAATGGAGAGCCATAGTGTCCTAGCAGGTTGTTCTGAGAGCACCTGGTGATGGGACTAGATTAGCGGCTGACATTGTGCTGCACGGCTTGAAAGGAGTTTTCCACTTAAGGTTTCATCAGGGGACCGGACATGCAATGCAGTCAGCACACCCCCATGTGCGCTGCTGCTTATAGTGTATAGATGTCCCCCACTCCCCCCCCCACGTCATGCGGTTCCATGCTCCCTCACCTCTGGTCATTGTTAGAAGTCAGGTGACCATCAGATGCTACAGCCTTCCTTCCTTGGAGAGAAAACTAGTCCATCAGACGCCCAATCCTTTTCCCCTGGCTGTCCCACTGATGCCTCGGTCTCATTCCAGAGCCTAAGTCGCAAGCGCTGGAAGCAGCAGAGCTACCGTTCTGCCAGTGGGCCAGCATGATTGGGCATCTTAAGCACTGTGGGCAGGATTCACAAAGGACTTGCCCTCAGGGCATCTTGGCTGCATACACTGTGCACTGTCATTCACAACCTTGTCATTTCACAAAGCTGTGAATGTCAGTGGACAGTACACGCTGCAAGCCCATTGGTCAACATGGTCTACCAATGCACTGCGAGCTGTACTGTACGCTGTCATACTCAGACAGCACAGTCAGCAGGCAGCCATGGCGGTGTGTGGGTGGGTTGTGCTGCCTGCCGTTAGGCTACATGTCTGGATGTGGGATCGGGCGGGGTGCCTGGAGTGTGGGGGAACCACTGGACCATCAGGGCTCTTGGATGGGTGGCTTTTGCACTGTGGTTGGGGGCGGGATGGGGGGTCCCTGTGCCCACTTGGGGTGTTACTGGGCGTCTTTATGGGGTGTTGTGCTATGGGTGGGGATGGGGATCCACTATGCCACCAGGGCATGGGAGGGGTACTCCGCGGGGTTCTGAGCTATGGGCGGGAGGGAGGGAAGGGTTGGACTGCTGGGTGTGCAGGCTGCTGTACTGCTGCTTGCAGCACGGCAGCCTGCCTGTGGGTGGCTACCACTTAAGTCTACTTTTGTAGACTTAACTTTGGGAGGTGCATCCCGGACGTGCACCGGGGATGCGCCTCCACATTGGGCTGTGAATGGGGCTGCACTCCACATGTATAGGCACGCCCCCTTCACAGACCCCATAGATGCACCGCATATCATTGTAGGTGGTACGCAGCACATCTGCGATGAGTTGGCACATCAGGGTTCCTACAGCGTAAGTTGAGGATGTGCTGGTGCATCTCGGATGCGCTTGGCACATCCCTTTTGAGAATCCTGCCCTATGTAGTTAGTAATCTCTCAGCACACAGTAGCACAATGGTGCCATGCTGAGAATCTGAAAATGTCTCATTGTTACTGTTAGGTGTGGTGGAGCCAACAAAAAGGCCCTGAATGCTCCCAGTAGGCCAACAAAAGTTCTGATAGTTATCTGAGCCATAGGAAAGCTAAAGTGTCCCTATGGGACCACGGAGCTGCCCTCAGTACTATTAACTTCTGTTAGGCCACCAGTCAGTAACTCGGTGAATCATCATCATCAGAGGAAAATCATGAGCAGACATCAACATGCCTCGGTTGGCAGCACATCCACCACTAGGCCAGAAGGCTGTGGGTTCTTGTCCCACGCCAGGACTGGGCTCATACCATGAATGCTGGCACCCGAGTGCAGTATTAGAGGGAAGCTCTACAGTCTGGGTGTGCCATCGTTTTTTTTCTTGTAATAAACCTTTTTATTGATTTTAAATAAAGCAACAAGAGTAAAAAAATACAGATAATTTCACAGAGAAGCAGACTGATGTATCTAAACTGCTCCTAAACCCGTAATTACGCTTATTCACAACTAGAAATACATTTTTATGTTGATTGCGCACATGCGCAAGAAACATATTGCGGCAGGTTGCCAGAAGCAGTTTGTGCAGGCGTGGCACTGTTGTGGCCAATGCGGCTTGGCCCGCTTTCCCCAATGCCATGGCATGCTGCTGCTGACACTAGTTCAGCCAGCGCGCCACCAGCCTGTAATGTTTTTTGCCGCAGCAGTCAGGGGCCGCCTCGTCATTGCAGCGTCAGCAATTTGCTGCAATGAGGGAGCAACCTGTCATTGCTGGGTGGAACGTTGGTACTGAAATATTGTTTGAGAACATTTTGGCAGCTTGCCGCCATGTTCACAAACAATATGAAAGCACCCCCATTGCTGAGGGGTTGCTCAATCCCCCTCGGCAGCATGCACCCCCACAGAATAGTTTCTGTTTGCTGACGTGGGCCCCAATCCCCGTCGGCTTCAGTCCCCTCCTTTGTTACAGTTGCCGTTACAGGGAACCCACCCCTCGGCATAATGTCCCCTCCCAATTTGATTTGCCGACGGGAGCCGCCTCCCGGCCAGCATAATGCCCCCCACAAACACCCAGTACATTAGTGCCGAGGGGTGCCCAACCCTCGGCTGTTGCGCCCACCTCTGTGCTGATGGGGTGCCCAATCCCCGCTGGTTACAGCTGCCCCCAAGAAACATCCGTTAGCACACTGGGAGCCCACCCAGCGTGCCACATACCCCTGTAAACAAAAAGTCCCACAATTGTTTTTTCCTGTGCAAAAGAAAACGGTCCCTCACAGTCTCCCTGCCCCCAATCATGCCTACCCACTGCACACCCTGCCTCCCCACACCCCCCTCACCCCATACTTATCTGCTGAGTCTGGCGTGACAATCTTCAGTGGACCGGGAACACGTCTGCGCTCTTCAAAGCTGACCGCGAACTGAGAAATGCCAGTAAGCTGCATAATGGAATAAATAGGGTTTTTCCAACTTTGGTGCATATCTCAGGCATTTTTCTAGAATGTTGGCACCAAATTTTCAACATGGGGTTTTTGGGACCCCTTCCCATGAATTCTGCCACTGTCATGGCATTATTCGGCCCCAAAAAGTGATTTCGCGGTCACTGCATGGAATCACCTTTTGGGACCTATTAACGAAATGACAGTGCCAGTGCTCATGAGGTGGGCTCTCAAAAAGCCTGTGTTGCAAATTTGGTTTTACGAGCATGCATTGCGCAGTTGGTATGCATGCTCGTAACTTCGCGAATTTGCAATATTTTCACACCAGATTTTCAACATTGGCATTTTCTCACACCTCCTTGTGAACAGTAGAGCTGTCATTGTTCACATCTTGGCTGAAATGTGTTTTCACAGTTCCGGCACAGAATAGCGCAGCCGCTGTGGGAAATCCATGTTTGGGACAGATTAAGAAAATGCCAGTGACACTGTTCATGAGCAGAGGTCCTAAAATGCCTATGTTGAAAATTTGGTGACGATACTCCATAAAATGACTGTGTTAAGAGCATGCATTGCGCAGTTTGCACGCACGCTTGTAACTTCGCAAATTTATAATATTTTCACTCCAGATTTTCAACATTGCCATTTTCCCACACCTACTTATGAACAGTACAGCTGTCATTTTTCCCATCATGGCCGAAATGCGTTTTCGCACTTCTGGCGCACAATAGTGCGGTTGCTGTGGGAAATCACTGTTCTGGACAGATTAAGAAAATGACAGTGATACTGTTCATGAGCAGAGGTCCTAAAATGCCTATGTTGAAATTGTTGGTTTTGATAGCCCATCAAATGACTGTGTTACAAGTGTGCATTTCACACTTTCCATGCACCCTTGTAACTTCGCAGATTTGTAATATTGTCACGCCAGATTTTCAACACTGGCATTTTTTCACACCTCCTTATGAACAGTACAGCTGTCATTTTTCACATCCTGACCAAAATGTGTTTTCGCACTTCTGGCGCAGAATAATGCGGTCGCTGTGGGAAATCAGTGTTTGGGACAGATTAAGAAAATGACAGTGACACTGTTCATGAGCAGAGGTCCTAAAATCCCTATGTTGAAAATTTGGTGACGAAACTCCGTAAAATGACTGTGTTACAAGCGTGCGTTGAACAGTGTCCACGCACCCTTGTAACTTTGCAAATTTGTAAAATTTTCACACCACATTTTCAACACTGGCATTTTTTCACACCTCCTTATGAACAGTACAGCTGTCATTTTTCACATCCTGGCCAAAATATGTTTTTGCACTCCTGCTGCAGAATAGCATGGTCGCTGTGGGAAATCAGTGTTTGGGACAGATTAAGATTGAGCGAGTGAGAGGGGGAAGTGACCAAGCTCAACTGCGCTCTGTCAAGACTGCTGCGGATTTGTTTGTGGGCAGAAAAAGGCCCCAACGCAGGAGCCCAGTACAAAAGGCAGCCTGCAGCACTGAGAGAAACAGAATGAGAGAGTGAGTGAGGGAGAGGGAGTGAGCGAACTCAATGAAGCACTGTCGGGACTGCTGCAGATTTCTTTGTGGGCAGAAAAAGGTGTCAGTGCAGGCAGGGGCCCAGTACAAAAGGGCAGCCTGCAGCAGTGGGAGAAACAGTACGAGCGAGTGACATGGGGGACTGAGTGAGCTCAACGGAGCTCTATCAGGGCTGCTGCGGATTTCTTTGTGGTCAGAAAAAGGCGCCAATGCAGGCAGGAACCCAGTGCAAAAGGGCAGACTGCAGTGCCGGGAGAAACGGAATGAGTGAGTGAGAGAGGGGGAGTGAGCGAGCTCAATGGAGCTATATCATGACTGCTGCGGATTTCTTTGTTGGCAGAAAAAGGCGGCAATGCAGGCAGGAGCCCAGTACAAAAGGCCAGCCTGCAGCGCCCGCAGAAACGGAACGAGCGAGTGAGAGAGGGCGAGTGAGCAGCCTCAACGGACCTGTGTCAGGACTGCTGCAGATTTCTTTATGGGCAGAAAAAGCCTCCAACAGAGGCAGGAGCCCAGTACAAAAGGGCAGCCTGCAGCGCCAGGAGAAACAGAATGAGCGAGTGACACTGAGGGAGTGAGTCACTTCAGCGGAGCTCTGTCAGGAGAGCTGAGGATTTCCTTCTGGGCAGAAAAAGGTGCCAATGCAGGCAGGAGCCCAGTACAAAAGAGCAGCCTGCAGCACCGGGAGAAACAGAATGAGCGAGTGACAGAGGGCCAGTGGGTGAGCGCAATGGACCAATGCAGTCAACATTCGGCATTGACAAATGCTTGTCTATTATGCAAGAGCATAAAATATAAACAACACAGGTTAATAAATCTAGTCAAAGATACAAGTATTGCAGAGTATTCAAAGGCGGATCTAGACAACCCAAAAATGGCCCCCCAAGTAGTTTCAAATTCCTATGCATGACTGAAGCATGTGTCCCATTCTCAGGATGGATTCTGAGCCTAATCCCAGAAATGTAAAGGATGCAAGCAAGGACTTATAGCACGAAATTCCCATCAGAGCTATATGACACTTGTCAAACCAAGTCCGCCACCCCCATTGTAAGTAAATGGCAGTGTTATACAAGATACTGGGGCTCACTTCAATGCAATGGGACCCAGACTGTAAAGTGAGTCCCCCCTCCCATTATAAGTAAATGTCAGTGTTGTATGAGTTACTGGGGCTCACATCAGTGCTATGGGGCCCCGACTATAAACTGATCCCCCATTATAAATAAATGGCAGTGTTGTACGAGTTACTGGGGCTCACATCAGTGCTATGCGGCCCCGACTATAAACTGATCCCTCGTTATAAGTAAATGGCAGTGTTCTATGAGTTACTGGAATTCACATCAGTGGTATGGGGCCCCGACTATAAACTGATCCCCCGTTATAAGTAAATGGCAGTGTTCTATAAGTTACTGGGGCTCACATCGGTGCTATGGGGCCCCGACTATAAACTGATCCCCCATTATAAGTAAATGGCAGTGTTGTATGAGTTACTGGGGCTCACATCGGTGCTATGGGGCCCCGACTATAAACTGATCCCACATTATAAGTAAATGGCAGTGTTGTATGAGTTACTGGGGCTCACATCGGTGCTATGGGGCCCCGACAATAAACTGATCCCACATTATAAGTAAATGTCAGTGTTGTATGAGTTACTGGGGTTTACATCGGTGCTATGGGGCCCCGACAATAAACTGATCCCACATTATAAATAAATGTCAGTGTTGTATGAGTTACTGGGGTTCACATCAGTGCTATGGGGCCCCGTCTATAAACTGATCCCCCATTATAAGTAAATGTCAGTGTTGTATGAGTTACTGGGGTTCACATCAGTGCTATGGGGCCCCGACTATAAACTGATCCCCCATTATAAGTAAATGTCAGTGCTGTATGAGTTACTGGGGCTCACATCAGTGCTATGGGGCCCTGACTATAAACTGATCCCCCATTATAAGTAAATGTCAGTGCTGTATGAGTTACTGGGGCTCACATCGGTGCTATGGGGCCCCGACTATAAGCTGATCCCCCATTATAAGTAAATGGCAGTGCTGTATGTGTTACTGGGGTTCATATCGGTGCTATGGGGCCCCGACTATAAAATGATCCCCCATTATAAGTAAATGGCAGTGCTGTATGTGTTACTGGGGTTCACATCGGTGCTATGGGGCCCCGACTATAAACTGATCCCCCATTATAAGTAAATGGCAGTGTTGTATGTGTTACTGGGGTTCACATCGGTGCTGTGGGGCCCCGACTATAAACTGATCCCCCATTATAAGTAAATGGCAGTGTTGTATGTGTTACTGGGGTTCACATCAGTGCTGTGGGGCCTCGACTATAAATGGATCTCCCATTATAAGTAAATGGCAGTGTTGTATGAGTTACTGGGTTCACATCAGTGCTGTGGGGCCCTGTCTATAAACTGATCCCCCATTATAAGTAAATGGCAATGTTGTATGAGTTACTGGGTTCACATCAGAGCTATGGGGCCCTGACTATAAACTGATCCCCCATTATAAGTAAATGACAGGGTTGTATAAGCTGCATGCATTTGGTCGCATTGCTGTGCAAATGGGGTCTAGTTACGCCTTACAAGTGTCAGGCACTTTCTAACATTCTGTTTCCTTTTATTTCCCTCTCACCCACCACCCTGTTTCAGAATGCAGTGGACAGTGGGACGATGTTCTATGCACCATGCTTTGTCCTTATGTCTGCAAACGTTGCAGAAAGCGTTGCTGCTGAACAAAGGGGCGGCCTCTTTGCCAAAAGAGACCGCATTCACAAGCAATTTATTATCCGCCTTCTGCATTGTCTAATTTTTTTATTGACAAGTGTAATTTAACCCCTTATGCCATGTCACATCTTCGAGTATAGAGTGCTACCTCCGTTTCTTCATTGCCAGGCTTACCTTGATTTGAAGTAAAGAGAAAGCAAGCCATGGAACAAAGGGGAAGTAAAAAAATATGTGCAGCACAGGAGCAAAAAGAAAATCCTTGCAAAGTTGCAAGACATTTATTGACCAAAAGCAAGAATGCATTATAAAAGGTGAAGCCTTTTGCATCTCAGAAAATAACCCTTTGAAGCCTTGTTCTGCTGAAGAAGATGATGCCCATACAGATCATATATTATTAAAACTAGTGGGGTCATCATGTGACCCGCAGCTCATTTGCATATTGTCTTCAAAGACACAGTATAGGCCGCTTACATATGGCAGCATGAAAACTCCCAGTGCTCCACATGATGTTCCCTCTAGGTTTTAGATATAGGATCTCTGCGCTGCTGACACTTTATATTCAGTGGCGCAGGCAGCTTGTGGCAAGGAGTTGCCTGCACAAGGACCTAAAGGTGCCATAAATTAAATGTTTCAACCATGGGCTATTTAGAAATTTAATTTACTCCCCCCCCCCATCAGATATTTATGCTATGCAGTGGGTGGCAGTCCCATGTTGGCCGACCGTACTGGACTCCACGGTCATTCAAGGCATCCTCCCTCTCGTGCCTTGACACACCACCGGAGCCGGCCTGGGGACTTCATCCAGCCATGGCCCCCAATCTTCGTACCTTTCTCCCCTTCTTACTCGGAGCCCCAGATCGCGGTTGCCCATGCGTGTTAAGGTGCACATGCACACCGTGGCTCCAGTGACTGTCCCTTACGCCCTCCAGGCCTATTGCCAGATTCCTCCTCTGGCGTGGCACTGCCACCTAGCTTCCACTGGAGGCAGTCAAGCGTGGGGGAAACCCCTACATCCCTCTCTGAGGAGGAGAGCTGCCTGCTGATTGCTTTAATACACTCCTCGCCCTCCCCCCAGCGGCCCGAACTAGGGTTGCCGGTGTGGCATCCACTGCCTCAGCCCTCAGAGCCACTGGGCCAGGAAATCAAACTTATTTTAACTGTGATCTAACTTTGTGATAACCAGCTTGCAGCCAAGCACCTGCTGCAGCCCTGCCCACAAAGCTGCATTGTAATGATGCAAAGTATCGCATTATAAGGCTGTCTCTACCGTGCAGCCCTCCCCACATCGAATCATTAAAACATGGTTTTGTGGCTAGGGCTGCTAGGGTTCAACGTGAGTCTGACTATCAGGAAGTTAGATCATGGATTAAATAAATTAGATTTCTAAATAATCCCATGCTTAATAAAAATCAAATTTATGAATGTTCTAGGTCCTGAGGCAGGCAGCTTCTTGACGTGAGTGCCCCAGGGTGTCAGCTGCTCTTTAAAATATCGTCCCTGGACTTAATCATTACGTTACATTAGGCCACCATTATTTTAATTTTTAAACCCCCATACCTTATGGCCCTCTTTCACCCCCACCATGGCCAATACTGTCGGGGCTTTGAGGATGGTAGCATTCATCCCCTCCCTGCCACTGCCAGTGCTGTTGGAGCTTTAAAGTTGGTAGCACACATCCCCTCACTGCCAGTGCCAGTGCTGTCGGGGCTTTGAGGCTGGTGGCACACATCCCCTCACTGCCAGTGCCAGTGCTGTCGGGGCTTTGAGGCTGGTGGCACATCCCTCACTGCCAGTGCCAGTGCTGTCGGGCTTTGAGGCTGGTGGCACATCCCTCACTGCCAGTGCCAGTGCTGTCGGGGCTTTGAGGCTGGTGGCACACATCCCCTCACTGCCAGTGCCAGTGCTGTCTGGGCTTTGAGGTTGGTGGCACACATCCCCTCACTGCCAGTGCCAGTGCTGTCTGGGCTTTGTGGTTGGTGGCACACATCCCCTCACTGCCAGTGCCAGTTCTGTCGGGGCTTTGAGGTTGGTGGCACACATCCCCTCACTGCCACTGCCAGTGCTGTCGGGGCTTTGAGGTTGGTGGCACACATTCCCTCACTGCCACTGCCAGTGCTGTCGGGGCTTTGAGGTTGGTGGCACACATCCCCTCACTGCCACTGCTGTCGGGGCTTTGAGGTTGGTGGCACACATCCCCTCACTGCCACTGCCAGTGCTGTCGGAGCTTTGAAGCTGGTAGCACACATCCCCTCACTGCCACTGCCAGTGCTGTCGGGGCTTTGAGGTTGGTAGCACACATCCCCTCACTGCCACTGCCAGTGCTGTCGGGGCTTTGAGGCTGGTGGCACACATCCCCTCACTGCCGCTGCTGTCGGGGCTTTGAGGTTGGTGGCACACATCCCCTCACTGCCACTGAGAGTGCTGTCGGGGCTTTGAGGCTGGTGGCACACATCCCTTCACTGCCAGTGCTGTCGGGGCTTTGAGGTTGGTGGCACACATCCCCTCACTTCCACTGCCAGTGCTGTCAGGGCTTTGAGGCTGGTGGCACACATCCCCTCACTGCCACTGCCAGTGCTGTCGGGGCTTTGAGGCTGGTGGCACACATCCCCTCACTGCCACTGCCACTGCCAGTGTGGTCGGGGCTTTGAGGCTGGTGGCACACATCCCCTCACTGCCAGTGCCAGTGCTGTCAGGGCTTTGAGGCTGGTGGCACACATCCCCTCACTGCCAGTGCCAGTGCTGTCGGGGCTTTGAGGCTGGTGGCACACATCCCCTCACTGCCAGTGCCAGTGCTGTAGGGGCTTTGAGGCTGGTGGCACACACCCCCTCACTGCCAGTGCCAGTGCTGTCGGGGCTTTGAGCTTAGTGGCACACATCCCCTCATTGCCACTGCTGTCGGGGCTTTGAGGTTGGTGGCACACATCCCCTCACTGCCAATGCCAGTGCTGTCAGGGCTTTGAGGTTGGTAGCACACATCCCCTCACTGCCAGTGCTGTCGGGGCTTTGAGGTTGGTGGCACACATCCCCTCACTGCCAGTGCTGTGAGGTTGGTGGCACACATCCCCTCACTGCCACTGCTGTCGGGGCTTTGAGGTTGGTGGCACACATCCCCTCACTGCCACTGCCAGTGCTGTCGGGGCTTTGAGGCTAGTGGCACACATCCCCTCACTGCCACTGCTGTCGGGGCTTTGAGGTTCGTGGCACACATCCCCTCACTGCCACTGCCAGTGCTGTCGGGGCTTTGAGGCTGGTGGCACACATCCCCTCACTGCCACTGCCAGTGCTGTCGGGGCTTTGAGGCTGGTGGCACACATCCCCTCACTGCCAGTGCCAGTGCTGTCGGGGCTTTGAGGCTGGTGGCACACATCCCCTCACTGCCAGTGCCAGTGCTGTCGGGGCTTTGAGGCTGGTGGCACACATCCCCTCACTGCCAGTGCCAGTGCTGTCGGGGCTTTGAGGCTGGTGGCACACATCCCCTCACTGCCAGTGCCAGTGCTGTCGGGGCTTTGAGGCTGGTGGCACACATCCCCACTGCCAGTGCCAGTGCAGTCGGGACTTTGAGGCTGGTGGCACATCCCTCACTGCCAGTGCCAGTGCTGTCGGGGCTTTGAGGCTGGTGGCACACATTCCCTCCCTGCCGCTGCCAGTGCTGTCGGGGCTTTGAGGTTGGAAGCACACATCCCCTCCCTGCCGCTGCCAGTGCTGCCGGGGCTTTGAGGTTGGTAGCACACATCCCCTCCCTGCCGCTGCCAGTGCTGTCCGGGCTTTGAGGTTGGTAGCACACATCCCCTCCCTGCCGCTGCCAGTGCTGTCGGGGCTTTGAGGGTGGTAGCACACATCCCCTCACTGCCACTGCCAGTGATGCCTTCTTTGTTGGCCAACAGGTGGGAGTTGCAAAAAAAAAAAAAAGTTTGGTAGCACACATCCCCTCACTGCCAGTGCTGTTGGGGCTTTGAGGTTGGTGGCACACATTCCCTCACTGCCAGTGCCAGTGCTATCGGGGCTTTGAGGCTGGTGGCACACATCCCCTCACTGCCAGTGCCAGTGCTGTCGGGGCTTTGAGGCTGGTGGCACACATCCCCTCACTGCCAGTGCTGTTGGGGCTTTGAGGCTGGTGGCACACATCCCCTCACTGCCACTGCCAGTGCTGTCGGGGCTTTGAGGTTGGTGGCACACATCCCCTCACTGCCACTGCCAGTGCTGTCGGGGCTTTGAGGTTGGTGGCACACATCCCCTCACTGCCACTGCTGTCAGTGCTGTCGGGGCTTTGAGGTTGGTGGCACACATCCCCTCACTTCCACTGCCAGTGCTGTCGGGGCTTTGAGGTTAGTAGCACACATCCCCTCACTGCCACTGCCAGTGCTGTCGGGGCTTTGAGGTCGGTAGCACACATCCCCTCACTGCCACTGCCAGTGCTGTCGGGGATTTGAGGTTGGTAGCACACATCCCCTCACTGCCACTGCCAGTGCTGTCAGGGATTTGAGGTTGGTGGCACACATCCCCTCACTGCCACTGCTGTCGGGGCTTTGAGGCTGGTGGCACACATCCCCTCACTGCCACTGCCAGTGCTGTCGGGGCTTTGAGATTGGTAGCACACATCCCCTCACTGCCACTGCCAGTGCTGTCGGGGCTTTGAGATTGGTAGCACACATCCCCTCACTGCCAGTGCTGTCGGGGCTTTGAGGTTGGTGGCACACATCCCCTCACTGCCAGTGCTGTCGGGGCTTTGAGGTTGGTGGCACACCTCCCCTCACTGCCACTGCTGTCGGGGCTTTGAGGTTGGTGGCACACATCCCCTCACTGCCACTGCCAGTGCTGTCGGGGCTTTGAGGCTGGTGGCACACATCCCCTCACTGCCACTGCTGTCGGGGCTTTGAGGTTGGTGGCACACATCCCCTCACTGCCACTGCCAGTGCTGTCGGGGCTTTGAGGCTGGTGGCACACCCCTCACTGCCAGTGCCAGTGCTGTTGGGGCTTTGAGGCTGATGGCACACATCCCCTCACTGCCAGTGCCAGTGCTGTCGGGGCTTTGAGGCTGGTGGCACACATCCCCTCACTGCCAGTGCCAGTGCTGTAGGGGCTTTGAGGCTGGTGGCACATCCTCACTGCCACTGCCAGTGCTGTCGGGGCTTGAGGCTAGTGCACACATCCCTCACTGCCAGTGCTGTCGGGGCTTTGAGGCTGGTGGCACACATCCCTCACTGCCAGTGCCAGTGCTTTCGGGCTTTGAGGGTGGCAACATCCCCTCACTGCCAGTGCCAGTGCTGTCAGGGCTTTGAGCTTGGTGGCACACATCCCCTCACTGCCAGTGCCAGTGCTGTCGGGGCTTTGAGGCTGGTGGCACACATCCCCTCACTGCCAGTGCCAGTGCTGTCGGGGCTTTGAGGCTGGTGGCTCACATCCCCTCACTGCCAGTGCCAGTGCTGTTGGGGCTTTGAGCTTGGTGGCACACATTCCCTCACTGCCAGTGCTGTCGGGGCTTTGAGCTTGGTGGCACACATCCCCTCACTGCCAGTGCCAGTGCTGTCGGGGTTTTGAGGTTGGTAGCACACATCCCCTCACTGCTGCTGCCAGTGCTGTCGGGGCTTTGAGGTTGGTAGCACACATCCCCTCACTGCCACTGCCAGTGCTGTCGGGGCTTTGAGGTTGGTAGCACACATCCCCTCCCTGCCACTGCCAGTGCTGTCGGGGCTTTGAGGTTGGTAGCACACATTCCCTCCCTGCTACTGCCAGTGCTGTCGGGGCTTTGAGGTTGGTAGCACACATCCCCTCACTGCCTCTGCCAGTGCTGTCGGGGCTTTGAGTTTGGTAGCACACATCCCCTCACTGCCAGTGCTGTCGTGGCTTTAAGGTCGGTAGCACACATCCCTTCACTGCCACTGCCAGTGATGCCTTCTTTGTTGGCCAACAGGTGGGAGTTGCAAAAATCTTGGGTGGTCCATGCCCAAACTGGGTGGAATGCAGAATTATAGAATGGCAAGAAAAATTCCCTGGGCTCTGATTGGTCAGTACTGACCTGTGACAGTGATGTCATCCCAGCACATCACGCCTATCCAAAAAGCAACTAAAAATGTATCTTAAAAATTAAATTTTTCACCTTTTTCCTTTTTTAAATGCAAGCCATTTTTAATTGCAGTCAATTCACTCCAGGGCATGTGTCATGGGGAAAATATCATTTCCTGGTTGGTGAGTGCACTCAGCCTGCGGCCTTATGCCCAGCCACCTGAGGTGCTACATTATCCTAGCACAACACATGCCCTGTTGTGCTTTATTGCAGAATTCTTGTGGAATGGCAATTTTGCTTTAAAATGCTTTTCGTGATTTCTTTTTCTCATTCTGTAGAAGTGTGAAAAGCATTTCTGTGTAAACATTATTATTCTGTGGGGAATAAATCCATGAATTACAGTATGCAGACTATGATCTATAATTTATATACACCTTGGATTAATAATCTGCTGTTTTCTTTTTTTTTTTTATTCTGTTATTTGTTTTTTTTCCTGGCAGTGGCAGACTCGGCTCCCGTTGGCTTCTGCTCCACCCCGGCCCCCACCATCCATCATCTCCCCAGACTTACCCCGAGGGGGATAGCAACCCCATGGATTTCTCTTGTGTGGGGCCAGGCCCTCCCCCCAAAGCCTGAATCCAGTGCTGCTGACCTGGTACCCTGGTGATGTGTGTGCTGCCTTGGTAAACCCTTTGACCTTCGCTCACAAGGCTTATGAGGCATTACACACCTTGGGTGTGTGTTAACAAAAAGTTTTACATGCTTACTCATACATTTTTCACTATATAATAACTGGTGACCCCCTATAATGACTGAATATCGACTACTGATAAAACGCTGTAATTACCTGCTGAATTCCATAATATCTCAATAATCTTACAGCGTTTTGCTCCTCATGCTCTCAGTTCACTGATGCGCAAAGGAAAGCACTCAGTATTTGTGTGACTATGGTGGCTGCTGAGACATGCCCGCTCACACAATCACAGCTGACAGTTTTGCCTCTGTTGAAACCTTGCGCCAGTTATTATAAATAATAATGCCTGGGCAAGGTTTGTCTTATGAGGATTTTTCACATACCCTGATAATGATAATCTCATAAACCCCTCGAGCTTCCGTCCCGGGGTTTATGGATTATCACACACCTCGTGTGCATGAAAAATCCTCATAACACACAGCTGCTCAGGCATTATTCACTCTGTAGCTACTGCCACCCACATTGACGCGCTGAATGCTACACAGAGGTGGCGGCTGGTGGGTCACATGGAAACTGTCCACTGCACTGCGTCCTGTCCTGTGCTTAGAAGTTTAAGGCATCAAGCCTTGGCACTCCAAAAACTACAGCTGTACAAAGTTTATTTCTGCTAAAACAGAGTCAAAATGGGGGGGGGGGGGGATAAAAGATAGGAAATAAGGGAACTCTAACATAAGATAAAATACAAAGTACAGGCCAAGATGCTCACTGTTAACATGCATTGCAGGTTTAAGACAACATTTGCCATTTTATGGAATCTCTCCTACAATATGATAATTGAATGTCACTCAACTAGAACTCTTCTCCCTGCCTCCCTCTCTCAATTATTGTATGCGTGTCTCCTTCTCTTGTTCTCTCTCTCTCTCTCTGTCTCTTTCTCTCACTGTATCTCTCATTCTAGCTCCTCTCACTCTCCTTTCAATCTCACCATCACCCCATGTGGTTTCCCTCTCTCCGCTCACTTCACTCTCTCCCTGATTCTTGCTTCCTATTTCCTCCCTTTCATTTACTCCATGTGTTCTCCTTCCTTTACCTCCTGCCTCGCCTTTCCCTTCTCCTCCCCATCATCCCATAAGTTTTCCTTTTTCCCTTCTACCTCTCACTGCCATTCTTCCTTTCTCTCGCCCATCTATCTCCTCTTCCTCCTCTCTCCTTCTCTCTCGCTCTTCCTCCAACTCTCCTCATTATCCTTGTGTTTTCCTTCTCTCCCTCCTCCCTCTCTTCCTCTCACTCTCCTGTCTGTCTTCCTTTCTCTCCCTCCCTCCTCTCTTCCTCTCACTCTCCTGTCTGTCTTCCTTTCTCCTCTCTCCTCCCTCCTCTCTTCCTCTCACTCTCCCTGTCTGTCTTCCTTTCTCTCTCCTCCCTCCCTCTCTTCCTCTCACTCTCCCTGTCTGTCTTCCCTTTCTCTCTCTCCTCCTCTCTCTCTTCCCTCTCACTCTCCCTGTCTGTCTTCCTTTCTCTCTCCTCCCTCCTCTCTCTTCCTCTCTTCCACTCACTGTCTCCATCTTTCTTCCTCTTCTCTTGCCTCTTCCTCTCCCATTGTCCTTCCTTTTCCCTCCCTTCCTTTCTTCCTCCCTCTCTTCCTCGTGTTTCCTCTCTCCTAAGCACCATCTACTGTCTGCTGTCTTTCCCTAAATGTACATATTTGTATATTTTATTAAAATGGTGTTAACAGCAGAAATAATAATCAGAGCTGTGCGATGCAGGCCCGGTGGTGCTAAGGGTTGAGGTGCTGGATGCCACACCTCGGACTGCACTGGCAACCCGGGTTTGGAAATGGACTCGGATCGCTGGGGGTTGGTGGGGGGGAGGGAGGACTGAGCATCCCTACAGATGCTGTCCTCCCTCTGGGGTGGGATACCAGGAGTGCTTCTAGCACCCGATGCCCCTGAAGCCAGTGGATGAATGGGCCTTCGGGGCACCGGCAGCTCTACTGGAGTTGGGATGCTGCTACGCGCATGGCTGTCGGCATCCGTCAGCACGTCGGCAAGCCTGGACATAAGTCCTAAGTGCAGGTGTCCCAGGGGAATGGGAGAAAAAAACAGGGGAAATTTGAAACACCCCTGGCCCTATGAGCAGATGAAACTAGGGGATGGGATGCTGTGGGGTTCGCCCTGGCGGACGGAGTAGGAGGAGGTACGAGGCCTCCTCTGAAAGCTGTGGGAGCCAGGTGAATAAAAAAAATAAAAAAGAGCTGTGCACAGTGTCACGTTGCAAAAATATTTCCATGTAAGTCAACTGTCGAAAAATGTCATATTTATTACACTTGTTAATATTTGGAATAAATCCATTTTTGACCAATCACATCACTGCTTGCTACTGTTGTATTTCTAAACTGGCACTCCTTTTATACACTTTCCTCTACTGTGGTAGGGTGGCCATGTTTACATGGTCCTGAGTTTTGGTTCTCATATTAATAAAGCGTATTGCATATGTAAACACTTTGTTGTCTTTATTGTGCACTATTCAATGTGTCTCAGAGTGCAGGGTGAGAGGTGTCATACTATTTGGGAATGGCCTTGTCTGGGTATTCAGCTTGCTCTAATATGGCAACATACACTATGCATTGTGGGTGATAATATGTAAATTACCATGGGGGGTGTTGCCGTCTTAGTCAATGACCACTTTAGCCCCAGGAGGCAATAACACTCAGTAGTATCATGGCGCAACAAGCTGTGGGCAGAGTCAAAACGGCTGCTAATGCATTAATGCAAGAAGGGATATAAAAAGTCAAAACAGCTGCTAATGCATTACTCTGATGAGGGATAAACGGAATCAAAATGGCTGCTAATGCATTTAACCTGAGAAAGGGTATAAAGTAAAAAAAAAGAAATTCACTGTGTGTTTCTCTGTTTGAGGAAGGGGGCTGTATCAGCTTAATTTACTGAGTCAGGAGCAGAGGGTGAATTTAATTGGGACTGTAGCTTAGGGGCTTAGGAGTACAAAAGCAGGTGTCTTCAATTACAGCTTCCTGCAGTTTTTGACAGAGGAGAACTTTGGTTTCAGAGCAAGAAACAGCAATCGAGAACCACAGATTTTTTTACTAATTGCCCTTCTTCCCACCCAAAGCCAGTTCTACTTTTATAGCCACCAGATTTGACTGACAACAGGAACTTCCTGTTTGGCAGTAGGAAGGGAAGGATCACTGAGACACATTAGTTTCATCAACCTTGAAGGAACATTAAAAAAAATAACTCTTTCTCCCCCCCTCGGCTGCTGGAAGTCTGAATCCAAGCACGGAAGAAGGAGACTACTGAAGACTACAGGAAGTTCCTGTCCCAGAACAGGAAGGACCAGACTTGTAAGGGCACATAGACAGTTGGAAAGTAAGTGTAAAAATACATAGAAGGAGGAGACAGTAAGCATACAAAGCAACAGGAGAGGGGACACAAAATAAGTCAAGATGGGAGTGGTGCAGTGCAATGGCTGTGGGGCAGCAGTGTTCCGGGAGACATTCTGGAGGCTGTGATGCTGCCCTGTTTGCAGACACCTCTCTGGTCTGAGGGAGGAGGTTGCCCATCTCCAGGCTGACCTGGCTAGGATTCATGAAACCTCTTCCCCCACCCAGGGACCACCACCGTTACCTCAGAGGTTGCCAAGAAAGAGGAGTGGTTGGACCAAGGTGGGCTCAGGGAGGGAGAGGGTGGTGGAACAGAGGTGCATCCCTACAGTTGTACCTCTCCACAATTCATATGCTGTTCTGGCAAAGAGTGGTTCCTCTATGTAGGCACCTGCAGTGGAGACCAAGGAGGATGCTGGGAACCTCCACAAAGGAGACCCACAGGAGGGTGGCACAAGATGCCACAGGGGAAGGAAACAACTCCTGCTGGGGGACTTCATCATTAGGGGGTAGAAGTGGGGGAGGAAGTGGATAGGGAGGTAAGGTGCCTGCCTGGTGCCACGGCTTGGAGGGACAGGAAGTGAATCCTCAGGATCGCGGGAGCAGCTGCACAAGGGAGGGAGCTGGATGTCATTGTCCACCTAGGGACAAATGACCTGGCTGTGAATGGGATCAGAGCGGGGCAAGAGGAGTTTGTGGAGTTGGGTAGGGGCCTTAGACAAGTAGCATGTACGGTAACCTTCTCGGAGGTGCTGCCTGTCTGTGGCAAGGATGACGCTACGGCATTCCGCACCATGGGATTCAATGAATGATTGAAAATCTGGTGTGGAGCTCAGGGTTTTGGCTTCATTGGGGACTGGGGAGCCACCTTGAGGGATGCAGGCTTATACTGGCGCGATGGTCTGCATCTGTCCGGGGGGAACCAGGCTCCTAGGTGACAGGTTTAAATGCTTTATTGGCAAGCATTTAAACTAGCCAAGGGGGGAGGCACTGAAAAGAAACAGGGAAATCTCAGCCTCCCCCCACAAAACACAGTAGTTAGAGAGGTAAATACCAAGGTAGAGAAGTCAGTAGGGAGCAGGACAGGGGTAAATGCAGAAAAATGCAGTAAGGACAGGGATGGGGCTAAAAGGGGTAAGGCCATAAAAAATAAATGGAAGGTGATGAGTACTAATGCCCGCAGTCTGTGCAACAAGCTCCCTGAACTAGTGGCCTTGATGGAAGAGGGATGCCTGGATATTGTGGCAGTCACTGAAACATGGTACACAGGGAACCATGAGTGGGATGTCAACATACCAGGATACACAGTCTACAGGAGGGACAGGGTGGGTAAAACAGGAGAAGGAGGAGTAGCTCTCTATATAAGGGAAGGGATTAAAGCAACAGAACTAAAGAGTAAACAGGAAGTTGATGAGTCACTATGGGTCACCCTGAAGACAGGAAATGGCACCACAATCTGCATGGGGATTGTGTACAGACCCTCATCTCAGGGGGAGGAAATGGACAAGGAAATGATAGAAGGCATTCTTAAAATGGCAGAAAAAGGGAGATATTGTTGATGGGAGACCTGAATATGCCAGATGTTAACTGGAGCACCTTTGCTGCAGGCACATCCAAGAGCAGGGTCATTCTTGATGCCCTACGGGGCATGCCTCGGACAGCTAGTGTTGGAACCCACTCGGGAGGGAGGGAGCGAGCAATCTTAGACCTGGTACTCTCAAATGGGGAAGGAGAAAGGATCTTAGATATAGAAGTGGGTAGCCATCTGGGAACAAGTGACCACCAAACAGTGTGGTTCACAATAAACAAAGGCATAGAGTCAAGTCATATAAAAACAAGAGTATTGGACTATAGGAAGGCTGACTTTGGGGAAAATGAGAGAGAGTGCCTCAGAAAAGCACTAGCAAACGGGCAAGAAGGAGGGGTGGAGGAACAATGAGGAATAATCAAAACAACCATCACAGTGGCAACAAGCCTTTGTGTAAAGCAAATCAACAAAACACAAGGAAGGAAAAAACCACTATGGTTCTCAAAAGAGGTGGCAGGGACGGTTAAGGAGACAAGCATAGCATTTAAGAAATATAAGGAAACACAGAATGAGCAGGACAGAGAACTTTATCAGTTAAAGCAGCAGGAGGCAGGGAAGGCAGTCAGAATAGCAAAGGCACAAACTGAGGAAAAGATAGCCAACGCTGTTAAGAAGGGGGCTAAAACCTTTTATAGTGAAGAAAGACCAAGGGAGGGATACAGAGACTTAATAAATGGGAGGGAATGTGGGCAGAGGGTGACAGTGAAAAACCAGGGAAACTGAACAAATATTTCTGCTCAGTATTCACAATGGAAGAGGAAGGGGAGGTACCTAAACTGAACAAGAGAGAAACTCTGAATAGGGGGGTCAATACCAGTCCATTCACAGAAGAAAGGCTTTTGAAAGGACTCTTGAAACTGAGGGTGGATAAAGCAGTGGGGCCTGATGGGATTCACCCAATAATTCTAAAAGAACTAAGGGTAGAACTAGTAACACCACTGACTACTCTCTTTAACAAATTATGGGAGGATGGGGTGGTACCTGAGGACTGGAGGAGGGCAAATGTGATTCCACTTCACAAATGTGGGAGCAGAACAGAGGCAAGAAACTACAGACCAGTTAGTTTGACTTCAGTGGTAGGGAAAATGATGGAATCACTTCTGAAGGAAAGAATTGTTGAGTACCTAGAGGCCAGTGGGGCACAGGACCCAAGGCAGCATGGTTTCACAGCAGGAAAGTCATGTCAGATGAACCTAATAGATTTCTTTGACTGGGTGACCAAAGTAGTAGACCAGGGAGGGGCTGTGGATATGGCCTACCTAGATTTTAGCAAGGCATTTGACACAGTCTCACACAAAAGATTAATATACAAGTTAGCCAGCCTTGGAGTGGGTCCCAAGGTGGTAGCCTGGATATAACATTGGCTGGACAACAGGACGCAAAGGGTAACAGTAAACGGAGTCCACAGTGAAGAAAGGAGGGTAACTAGCGGGGTATCGCAGGGTTCGGTACTGGGACCGGTCCTCTTTAATGTCTTTATAAGTAACATTGGAGAGCACCTGAAAGGAAAGGTATGTCTCTTTGCAGATGACAAAAAGATCTGCAACAGGGTTGATACACAAGGGGTGGAAAGGATGAAAAGGGACTTGGCAAGGTTGGAGGAATGGTCAAATATGTGGCAGCTCAGATTCAATGCAAAGAAGTGCAAGGTAATGCATCTGGGAAACAAAAACCCAGGGGAAGAGTACACAATGGGAGGATGAGTTAATAACAACAACAAAAATCGAAAGAGACCTAGGAGTAATCATATCAGATGACCTAAAGGTGGGCAAGCAATGCGAAAAGGCAGTAAGGAGGGCTGGGGGATACTGGGATGCATAGGGAGAGCCATCAACAGTAGAAAACAGGAAGTTGTTATTCCTCTGTACAGACAGTTAGTGAGACCACATCTGGAGTACTGCATGCAATTCTGGAGACCCCATCTCCGAAAAGACATAGACAGAGTGGAGGCTGTTCAGAGGAGGGCAAGCAAAATGGTGCAGGGTCTGCACCAGAAGATATACGAGGAGAGACTAAAGCAGCTTAATATGTATACCCTTGAGGAAAGGAGGGAGAGGGGGGACATGATAGAAACTTTCAAGTATCTCAAGGGAATTAACAAAGTACAAGAGGGTAACATCTTTCAGAAGAAAAGATGTGCAAGAACAAAGGGGCACAATTTGAAGATAGAGGGGGAGACGGCTCAGAGGTAATGTTAGAAAATATTTTTTCACAGAGAGGGTTGGAGATGCATGGAACAGCCTTCCTGAGGAGGTTGTGGAGTCAGGAACAGTGGGAGAATTCAAGAATGCATGGGACAGGCATAAGGCAATTCTAGTGGGGGGTAGGAGGAAGTAAGCTGTCGAATAACTAGAATCTGCAGCATATCCATCAGGTAGGGAAATGGGCAGACTAGGTGGGCCAAGCGGTCCTTATCTGCCATCAAATTCTATGTTTCTATGAGTCAAAATAGCTGCTAATGCATTAACCTGATAAGGGATATACAGAGTCGAAATGGCTGCTAATGCATTAATGCAGGAAGGGATATAAAGAGCCAAAAAGGCTGTTAATGCATTACCCTGATAAGGGATATACAGAATCAAAATGGCTGCTAATGCATAAACTTGATAAACTTAATAAGGGATATATAGAGTCAAAACGGCTGCTAATGCATTTAACCTGATAAAGGGTATAGAGTCAAAATAGCTGCTAATGCATTAACTTGATAAGGGGTGTACAGAGTCAAAACGGCTGCTAATGCATTAATGCAAGAAGGGATATAAAGAGCCAAAAAGGCTGTTAATGCATTACCCTGATAAGGGATATACAGAATCAAATGGCTTCTAATGCATTAATGCAAGAAGGGATATAGAAAGTCAGAACAGCTGCTAATGCATTAACCTGATAAGGGACATACAGAGTGAAAACGGCTGCTAATGCATTACACTGATAAGGGATATACAGAATCAAAATGGCTACTAATGCATAAACCTGATAAGGAATATACAGAGTCCAAATACCTATAATGCATTAATGCAAGAAGGGATATAAAGAGTCAAAATGGCTTCTAATGCATTAATCTGATAAGGGATATACAGTCAAAATGGCTGCTAACGCATTTACCCTGATAAGTGTTGTATAATCAAAACAGCTGCTAATGCATTTAACCTGATAAGGGATATAAAGAGTCAAAATGGATGTTAATGCATTTAACCTGATAAGAGATATACAGAGTCAAAATGACTGCTAATGAATTAACCTGATCAGGAACATACAGAGTAAAAACAGCTGCTAATGCATTTAATCTGATAAGGAATATACAGAGTCCAAATACCTATAATGCATTAATGCAAGAAGGGATATAAAGAGTCAAAATGGCTTCTAATGCATTAATCTGATAAGGGATATACAGTCAAAATGGCTGCTAACGCATTTACCCTGATAAGTGTTGTATAATCAAAACAGCTGCTAATGCATTTAACCTGATAAGGGATATAAAGAGTCAAAATGGATGTTAATGCATTTAACCTGATAAGAGATATACTGAGTCAAAATGACTGCTAATGAATTAACCTGATCAGGAACATACAGAGTCAAAACAGCTGCTAATGCATTTAATCTGATAAGGGATATACAGAGTCAAAATGGCTGTTAATGCATTTAACCTGATAAGAGATATACAGAGTCAAAATGACTGCTGATGAATTAACCTGATCAGGGACATACAGAGTCAAAACAGCTGCTAATGCATTTAACCTGATAGAGGGCATAGAGTCAAAATGGCTGCTAATGCATTAACCTGATAAGGGGTGTACAGAGTCAAAATGGCTGCTAATGCATTAATGCAAGAAGGGATATAAAGAGCCAAAGAGTCTCTTAATGCATTACCCTGAAAGGGGGTATACAGACTCAAAATGGCTGCTAATGCATTAATGCAAGAAGGGATATAAAGAGTCAAAATGACTGCTATGCATTACCCTGATAAGGGGTGTACAGAGTCAAAATGGCTGCTTATGCATAAACCTGATAAGGGATATACAGAGTCAAAATGGTTGCTAATGAATTAACCTGATCAGGGACATACAGAGTCAAAATAGCTGCTAATGCATTAACCTGATAAGGGGTGTACAGAGTCAAAATGGCTGCTAATGCATCAATGCAAGAAGGAATATAAATAGCCAAAAAGGCTGTTAATGCATTACCCTGATAAGGGATATACAGAATCAAAATGGCTGCTAATGCATAAACTTGATAAGGGATACACAGAGTCAAAACGGCTGCTAATGCATTAATGCAAGAAGGGATATAAAGAGTCAAAACGGCTGCTAATGCATTTAACCTGATAAGGGGTGTTCAGAGTCAAAACAGTGGCTAATGCATTAACCTGATAAGGGATATGCAGAAACAAAATGGCTGCTAATACATTACTTTACTCTGATAAAGGATATACAGTCAGAATGGCTGCTAACGCATTTACCCTGATAAGTTTTGTACAATCAAAACAGCTGCTATTGCATTTAACCTGCTAAGGGATATACAGGGTCAAAATGGTTGCTAATGCATTTAACCTGATAACAGATATACAGAGTAAAAACAGCTGCTAATGCATTTAACCTGATAGGGGATACACAGAGTCAAAATGGCTGCTAAAACATTTAACCTGATATGAGAGTGTACCCAGTCAAAATGGCTACTAATGCATTTAACCTGATAAGCGGTGTACAGAGTCAAAATGGCTGTAAATGCATTTAACCTGATAAGTGATAAACAGAGTCAAAATGGTTGCTAATGCATTTAACCTAATAAGGGATATACAGATTCAAAACAGCTGCTAATGCATTTAACCTGATAAGGGGTGTACAGAGTCAAAATGGCTGCTAATGCATTAAACCTGATAAGTGGTGTACTGAGTCAAAATGTCTGCTAATGCATTTAACCTGATAAGGGGTGTACAGAGTCAAAACATCTGCTAAAGTATTAAGCTGATAAAGGGTGTACAGTCAAATTGGCCGCTAATGTATTCACCTGAAAAGGGATGTATGGTCAAAAAAAGCTACTAATGCATTTAACCTACATAGATACATAGATACATAGACAGTGTCGGCAGATAAGGGCCTATGGCCCACCTAGTCTGCCCATTTGAGCTTGTAAGTTCAGTTTGTTTTCCTAGAAGTCTATTTCCCCTTACCCCTGACCTCTAGAATTCCTTTACGTCTATCCCATGCATTCTTAAATCCCGTGATTGTTTCAGCCCCCACCACTTCCTCTGGCAGGGTGTTCCACTTGTCCACCACCCGCTCTGTGAAGAAATTCTTCTCATGTTTCCTCTGAATCGTCCCCTCCTCCAACTTCATCCCATGCCCTCTAGTCCTGAAACATCTTTTCGCTTAAAAATAGTGTTTTCCTGCACCCTGTTCTCCCTGTAAGATACTTGTATGTCTCTATCATATCCCTCTCTCCTCCTCTCCTCCAGGGAGTACATGTTCAGTTCCTTCAACCTGTCTTCATAGGACTTGTGATGCAACCCATGCACCATCTTTGTTGCCCTCCTCTGAACCTTTCTACCCTGTCTATGTCCTTACGTAGGTATGGTCTCCAGAACTGTACACTGTACTCCAGGTGGAGCCTCACTAGTGTCTTGTATAGCGAATTATGACCTCCCTTTTCCTGCTGGTGATGCCCTGCCTATACATCCCAGCATCCTATTTGCTTTACCTGCTGCCTTGTCACACTGTTTCCCTGCCTTGAGGTCATCAGAGATGACAACCCCAAGATCCTTTCCTGCTTGGTGCATGCTATATCCTCACCCCCAACTGATATATTGTGCCAGGGTTTTGTGCCCCATATGCATTATCTTGCACTTTTTGCATTGAATTTCAACTGCCAAACCCTTTGACCGCTCTTCAAGTTTCTGCAGGTCCTTCTCATTCTGTCTACACCCTCTGGTGTGTCTACTCTGTTACAGAGCTTTGTGTCATCAGCTAACAGTGAAATTCTGCCTTCTAGATCCTGTGCAATGTCACTGATGAAGATGTTGAATAGGACCGTCCCAGCACTGATCCCTGTGGTACCCACTGGTCACTCTTCCCTCTGTGGAGTGACAGGCATTTACCACCACCCTCTGTGTCCTGCCACCCAGCCAGTTACCTATCCACCACACTACTGTCCTGCCCACACCCATATTCCCCAGTTTGTGTAATAGTCTTCTATGTGGCACAGTGTCAAGGCCTTGCTGAAGTCCAGATAGGCCATGTCCACTGCCCTCCCCTGATCCACCTCCCTAGTCACCCAGTCAAAAAATTCAATGAGGTTGGTCTGACATGACCTCCCCTGGTGAAATCATGCTGCCTTGGGTCCTGTAGTCCATTGACAACCAGATGTTCCACCAATCTCTCCTTCAGTAGTGCTTCCATGATCTTCCCACTACCGAGGTGAGGCTGACTGGTCTGTAGTTCCCTGCTTCCTCTTTGTTCCCACTTTTGTATAAGGGACTACATCTGCTGTCCTCCAGTCTTTGGGTACCTTTCCTGTTTCCAGTGATTGGCTGAACAGGATAGCCAGAGGTTCAGCCACCACTCTCTTAGTTCTTTAAGGACCCGTGCACCTCATCTGGCCCCATTGCTTTATCAGCTCTTATTACTTCCAGTTCCTTCAGGACCCTTTCTCTGTAAAGGGACTTGTGTCCATTTCACACCATTCTCACCCCTTGTACTCCTTCAGTTCCATTACCCCTCTTCCTTAGTAAAGACTGAGCAGAAATACCTGTTCAATATGTCAGCTTTACTGTTGTCATCCTCCACACGGCTCCCATCCTCCCCCTTCAGTCTCACTATCCCTCCCTTTGTCTTTCTTTTTTCACTTATGTACCTGTAAAAGGTTTTGTCCCCTTTACCCACTGATTTTGCAATGTGTTCTTCTGTCTGAGCTTTGGCTTCCCTTACTGACTTCCCTACCTCCCTTTGTTTCTCCTGGTACTTCTCCCTATCCCCTTCTGCCTGTGTCTTTTTGATAAGCCTGATAAGGGATTTAGAGTCAAAGTGGCTGCTAAGGGATTTAACCTGAAAAGGGATGTATGGTCAAAACATCTGCTAATGCATTAATCTGATGTGGGATATACAGAGTCAAAATGGCTGCTAATGCATTTAACTTGATCAGGGCTATATAGAGTTAAAATGGCTGCTAATACATTAACCTGTAAGAAGGGATATACAGAGTCAAAATGGCTGTTAATGCATAAACCTGATAAGGTGTGTACTGAGTCAAAATGGCTGCTAATGCATAAACCTGATAAGGAGTGTATAGCGTCAAAATGGCTGCTAATGCATAAACCTGATAAGGGGTGAACGGAGTCAAAATGGCTGCTACTGCATTATCCTGATAAGGGACACACAGCATCAAAATGGCTGCTAATGCATTAACCTGATACGGGATGTACAGAGTCAAAACAGCTGCTAATGCATTTAACCTGATAAGGGGTGTTCAGCATCAAAACGACTGTTAATGCATTAACCTGTTAAGGGATGTACAGAGTCAAATTGACTGCTGATGCATTTAACTTGATAAGGGGTGTTCAGAGTCAAAACGGCTGTTAATGCATTTAACCTGATGAGGAATATACATATACATGTATATGCATTAGCAGCCATTTTGACTCTGTATATCCCTTATCAGGGTAATATACATATATATATAAATAATACAAAGGAGTGCTTACTGACACATGGGGCAATGGTAAAGCTTTCTGGAATTATATCAAAGAGGTTGCAGGGGAAAAAAAACCACCCACTTTACTTGACGTTGATGGGACTACAACTCTGGACCCCCTAACTATTGCCAATACCTTTAATAACACATCCACGGACCTTAGCAGTGTTCTTCTACCAGATTTTTTTGATGCAGATGTCATTTCGGCCAATCCTGTAAGCTCTGCCTCCATGATCAGTCACCCGCCATTCTACTTCAAACAAGTCTCATTGCATGAAGCTCGAAAATACATCCATAAAGCAATTGGCAAATCTAGACACAGTGGGGACTCCCTCGACCTCAAACTGCTGTCCCTCACCCTTGAGGAAGTGTTAGTGCCTTTAACCAGGATCTTTAACCTCTCATAGTTCCCCAATAAATGGAAATCGGTCACGGTTACCCCGGTCTACAAAAGTGGAGACAGGACTCTTCACGTGAACTACCTGCCTATCTCCATATTACCGCCTCTCTCTAAGGCTCTTGAATGCATTGTAGCTGACCAGCTTACTGATTATCTTTACAAACATAAGATCCAATGTACCCAACAACATGGGTTCAGAAAAGGGTATAGCACCACCTCTGCCCTTATGGAATTCACCGGTTCAATACACCACTCCCTGGACCATGGTCAATTAGTTGGTGCTGCCTTCACTGACTTGACAAAAGCATTCAACATGGTCCATCGCCCTCTACTGCTGGAACCACTACTTAATGCAGGGCTCTCCTCTGACTCCACTGCCTGGTTTAAAAGTTATCTGGACAACCGCACTCAACAAGTCAAAATTGCCGATGCTCTCTCTGACTCAAGACCTGTTCGCTCTGGGGTTCCTCAAGGGTCCACCCTGGGCCCACTCCTATTTAGTCTCTTCCTAAACAGTCTCCCAAGCTCCTGCCCTGAACTGATCCTACTCTACACAGATGATGCCATAATTTACACAACTCACCCAGAGCCTATACCCTTTGAGAACCAGCTACAACTCAGATTTGCCTCGGTAGAGAAATGGTTTAGTCATCATAAGTTGCTACTAAACTATAAAAAATCTAAGCTTATGCTCTTCAGCAGCTCCCATAATAAGCACAGGAAACATCTTCTGACTATCACTAACTGCCTTGGTACTGCCCTCGAACAGGTACAAGTATCTTGGAGTCACCATAGACAGCAACCTATCATATGGGATGCATATAGATAACATTTCTAAAGTTGTAAATATTCATATTGGTCTACTCTACAGACCCAGGCGATCTCTGACCCCTGAAGCCTTAATGATAGCTGTGCAGAGCTCTATTATTTCTATAATTGACTATGGACTGATCATTAATGGCTCTGCGACTGATACCGCCTTCCGGCGTATCTCCAGTGCTCTTAACAAGGCACGTCATCTCGTCTCAGGAGCCCACCATCTCACCCACGTGTGACCTTTATGTCTTAACCGGTTTGCTACAGCTTAACAATCGCATCAAAGATCAAACGTGCCTGATGGCCAAGAAAATAATCTTAGGCCTCTTGCCAGCTGGAGTACAAGATCTTCTAAGCCCCTCTCATAATCCATGCTGCACCCAAGGTTCTGATTCTCAGCTCCTACAGGTCCCTCATTGCCGAACCACCCAGGGTCAATGATCATTTACCTACAGAGGCCCCACTCTGGATGAATGCTCTCAACAGTGACATCACCTCTGAAGCTAAACCATTCAAAGTCAAGCTTCGGTCACTACTCTCCACAGCTAGCACCTGTGACTGTCTCCCTTAACTCTGTTTTCCCAAACCTCAACCTTAGCACTCAACCTCTTTCATAGATAGTAATTTAGCGCTCTTGCTTCCTCCCCCTTCCCTGCATCCTCCTACCCCCTCCACCCTTCCTCCCCCTCCCCTTGCCCCACCTCTCCTCATATCCTCCACTCCCACCCCTCTTACTCTTCCCAGCCCACCCTCCCACATCCCTTCCTACACCCTGTGCCCTGTTTGTCTTGTCAGAGCCTGCTGGCCGATATCAATGTATTGTATGCATTTTCTTGTGCCTGAAACTGATTACCATAATGTGTCTCTGTTGTTTTATGTTTACTGTCCATTATGATTTTGTGTCCATTATGAGTTTTGTGCCTCCTATTTACACTTTATTGTACCGTACTTTACTGTCCTGTTTAATCTGTTGTCCTTTCTACTGATGTGGAACCTTTGTAAAAGAGCTCTTGGCTCAAAGGTATATGTAATACAAGACTTAAATAAAATTAAAAAAAAAAAAATACAGAGTCAAAACGACTGCTAATGCATTAATCTGATCAGGGATATAGAGTCAAAATGACTGTCAGTGCATTAAACTGATAAGGAATATACAGAACCGAACCAGTTACAAGGCTTATCAATCTCTCAATCAGCTCAGCCTCTGTTCCCTCAGTCTGGAAAGCTGCCAGAATCATACCAGTGTTTAAGAAAGGTGATCCTAAAATCCTGTCAAACTATCGTCCTATTTCTCACCTGCCTATGCTCAGTAAGCTTCTTGAAAAAGTTGTGCACCGACAGGTCTCTCAGTACCTACTCCTCTCTAACCTTCAGTCTCCTTTACAACATGGCTTTAGAGCTGGGCACAGTACAACTACTGCTCTAACCCAATTCACCAGTGACGTAAAATGCAATATGGATAAAGGCCTACTCACTGGAATAGTATTCATCAATCTCTCCAAAGCATTTGATATGGTAAATCACCCTCTGCTCATGGACAAATTGCACTCACTCTGAGCCTCTAAATCCACCCTATCGTGGTTCACTAGCTATCTTGAAAATTGCTCTCAAACTGTCTCCTTTGGTAAGGCACTCTCTTCCCCTGCCACAATCATCAATGGCGTCCCTCAGGGTTCAATTCTTGGGCCCCTACTCTTTTCTCCTTTTATCAATGATATTCCCTATCCATCCCTTCTCTGCAATACCATCTTGTATGCGGACAACCTAGTACTTTACTCTGCCTCTAAGTCCATAACCAACCTAAACCAACAATTATCTCCTGCCCTTCAGTGCCTCCAATCCTGGTTCTCCTCCAACTACCTAATCTTAAACCTATCGAAGACCCAGGTCATGCTATTTGGATCATCTAGACGGATTCCAACCATGGCCCCTCAGTTTCTGGTCCATATCTGTGATGGGTCTCCTTGTCTCCAACACTTTATCTTTCAAATACCTCGGGGTAACGCTTGACCTGGCTCTTGATTTTGCTGCACACATCAATGAGGTCTGTCACTGTGTTAACTGTAAGATAGGTGCTGCATACAGAGTACGCCACTCACTAACTTCTGCCACTAGGACTGCTGTGGCTAGAGGTGTGTTACTTCCACAACTGCTTTATGCTCTCCCAGTCCTCTCTCATGCCAATGCCATGGTTCTCCGTAAATGGGACATTGCGTACAACATCTGTAGATTCGCCTTATCTGCCCCACGTCTGACCCACCACTGCAGACTTTACTCTGCCTTAAACTGGCTGCATCCTAATACCCTTAGATCTGATGCACTTCGTTGTTTTATTGCCTCTTTTACTTGAACACCTTACCCTGCTGCTCTGGGTGCCATGGTTACCCCTGTCTCTCACTCTCATGCCCCCAGGTTCTCGATCTTCCCCTTGCTTGCTGTTCAGCCCTGCTCCACTAAAATGGGTGAGCAGGCCTTTCATATTTTGCTCTCGATTCTGGCACTCTCTCCACCCTCTTGTGAAGAACTCCTCATCTCACCTAGCTTTAAGCGTGCTCTTTTTTCCCACCTTAATGTCCCTGGCTACTGTGACTGCACTTAAGGATCTGTGGGGCCTCTGCTTGCCTCCACCTGCTCCCTTGCCCATTTCTGTTTTATTACTGTGTACACGTGCCTGCTTGTCTCCTGTTAATGCGATGCGGGACTACTGACTTGTGTACTGAATTAAGTTCTACAACAATTGTTTTGACTGCTCTAACCTGCAGTATTACTTGCTGTTAATCTTATGCTGTTTTCTATGCAGTTTTAATAGTTAGCGTTGACTGTTATCTCAGCTTTTGTACCTCATTGTTGTTCTTGTTGTCTGTTCTGCATTTACTGTAACTGTACTCTCCTGGGTCATGCCTGAAAATAGGCAGGTTTCTTGCCTAGCGCACTTACCTGGTCATCAAAAGCTAATAAATAAAGTAGGCTGCTAATGCATTACTCTGATAAAGGATATGCAGTCAGAATGACTGCTAACACATTTATCCTAAGTTCAATTAAAACGGCTGCTAATGCATTTAATCTGATAAGGGATATACAGAGTCAAAATGGCTGCTAATGCATTTAACCTAAAAAGGGATATACAGAGTCAAAAATGGCTGCTAATGCATTTAATCTGATAAGGGGTGTACTGAGTCAAAATGGCGCCTAATGCATTTAACCTGATAAGGGGTTTATAGAGTCAAAACATCTGCTAATGCATTAACCTGATAAGGGATATACAGAATCAAAATGGCTGCTAATGCATTAACCTGAAAAGTTATGTTTGCCCAAAAAAGCGGATAATGCATTTAACCTGATAAGGGATATACAGAGTCAAACTGGGCTGCTAATTCATTATCCTGTTAAGGGATGTACCGAGTCAAAATGGCTGCTAATACATTTAACCTGTTAAGGGGATGTACAGAGTCAAAATGGCTGCTAATGCATTTAACCTGATAAGGGGTGTACAGGGTCAAAACGGCAGCTAATGGATTTAACCTGATAAGGGGTGCACAGGGTCAAAAACGGATGCTAATGCATTTAATCTGATAAGGGGTGTACTGAGTCAAAATGGCTGCTAATGCATTTAACCTGATAAGGGGTGTATAGAGTCAAAACATCTGCTAATGCATTAACCTGATAAAGGGTGTACAGTCAAAATGGTTGCTAATGCATTTACCTGAAAAGTTATGATGGTCAAAAAAGCAGATAATGCATTTAACTTGATAAGGGATTTTGAGTCAAAATGTCTGTTAATGGATTGAACCTGATAAGGGGTGTACAGAGTCAAAACAGCTGCTAATGCATTTACCTGAAAAATGATGCACGGTCAAAAAAGCTGCTAACGCATTAACCTAATGTGGGATATATTAGAGTCAAAATGACTGCTGATGCATTTAACTTGAAAAGGGATATATAGAGTTAAAATGGCTGCTAATGCATTTAACCTGATCAGGGATATACAGAGTCAAAATGGCCACTAATGCATTTAACCTGATAAGGAGTGTACAGAGTCAAAACAGTTGCTAATGAATTTAACCTGAAAAGGAATGTATGGTCAAAACAGCTGCTAATGCATTAACCTGATGTGGGATATGCAGAGTCAAAATGTCTGTTAATGCATTTAACCTGATCAGGGTTGTACAGAGTCGGGAGGCACTATAGCGCATTGATTTAAGGCTCTGAGCTGCAAACCTGGAGACCTGACTTTCAATCCTACAGCCCCCACTTGCATACTGTGTGACCCTGAGCAAGTTACTTAACTTCCTTGTGCTCCCAGGTCGCACCTGTAAACAAGCTTCAGCTTAGTGTGTCTCTTCTGGTTAAAAGAAAATGGCTGTGAATGTATTCAACTTGATAAGGGGTGTACAGAGTCAAAATGGTTGCTAATGCATTTACTCGTAAAGGGATATACAGAATCTAAGTGACTGCTAATGCATTTAACGGAAAAGGGATATTCAAAATCAAAATGGCTGCTAATGAATTTAACCTGTGAAGGGATATACACAGTCAAAACAACTGCTAATGCATTTAACCTAAGGGGTGTACAGAGTCAGAGCCCACAAAACCGCGTTTTAATGATGCAAAGTAAGGAAGTAGCTGCAGGGCTATAGATAGCAGTATAATGCTATCAGAGGCAGTGGCGGTCTTTAGAAGAAACATGTACACTTTAAAGGCAGTTGTACATGTTAACAGGGTAGTACATATAATGCTACCTCCCTTAATATGTACGGTTGCCTATAAAGTATAAATGTTTTATTTAAAGGCCGACACTGCCCCAAAAGCATTATAATGCTATCTATAGTCCTGCAGCTCCTTCCTTATTTCACGTCATTAAAATGCGGTTTTGTGAGTGCGGCTGCAGCAGGCGTTTGATGTTTGACTGGTGGCTTTCAATAGGGAAGTTGGCATGTCATTCTACTAAATATAATATCTTAATAGTCATTTGATTTAGAAAAAAATTACATTTTGGCTTATTTTAGACCTGGGGTAGGCAGGTCCTTGCCATAAGCTGCTTGTACCTACATAAAAAAACTTGTCAGCAACTCTTTAAGTCCTCTCAATCAGTGACAGACCTCCTTGAGTACAGACCGCTTGGAAACATCTGCAAGAAAGCCACTCAGTCTGCCAGGGGTGAGTTTTGTAGAACTACCCTGCTTGGCTTTGCCAATGACCTGCAGAGCTTCTGAAGGAACATTAAGAATTTTAGTTGGCGGTGCTATAAATCACCATCCTAGTGAGCTCCTCTTTGGCGTGATCAACCCCAGTAACCCGCAAATTATTGCAAATGCATTCAACATACAGTTATGAGACCTTTCCACATTCACCTCCCTGTTCTCACACCCTCCTGTGCAAGACCCCCAAATCCATTTCCCCCCCCGTGTCCCTCATCCTTTGTTGTTGTTTTTTTTACACCCAGAGAGACACACTAAGCTGAAGCTTGTTTGCAGGTGCAACCTGGGAGCACAAGGAAGTAAGTGACTTGCCTAGGGTCACAGTATGCAAGTGGGGCTGTGGGATTCAAACCCAGGTCTCCATGTTTGCAGCTCAGAGCCTTAAACCACTGTGCTGTACTGCCTCCTCCTTTTACCTTAAAGTAATGTCCTTAGGGGAGGTTAGTTATTTAAGCTGTTTGGCAATCTCTACCCTTATACCAGTGCTGGACATGACAACATGGAGCTCAGATTTATCCATCTGGGTGCCTCCTTTCTTGCCCTACGGAGGCAAAGTATTGTAGTGGTTAAGGGGACCGAGATGTAAACCTGGAGACCAGGGTTTGAATCCAGTCATCCCCCCCCTTGCATACTGTGTGACCCTGAGCAAGTTACTTAACTGCTTTGTGCTCCCAGGTCGCACCTGGAAACAAGCTCCAGCTTAGTGTTTCTCTCCTGGTTAAACGAGTTCCCCTTCCCATCACTCACATTTTCAACTTGTCCCTTCCATCTGGTATTGTCTCTGACACCTGGAAAACTGCCAGGGTTGTCCTGGTCTTTAAGCATGGGAATTCCAAATACAGAGACAACTACCATCCTGTTGCAGTCCTCTCTACTCTTGGCAAACCCCTTGAGGAAGCTGTATTACTCCAACACTGCGGACTACCCCTTGAGGAAGTTGTATCACTCCAATGCAGCGGACCACCCCTTTATCACTCCAACACTGTGGACCACCCCTTGAGGAAGCTGTATCACTCCAACACCATGGACCACCCCTTGAGGAAGTTGTATCACTCCAACACCGTGGACCACCCCTTGAGGAAGTTGTATCACTCCAATGCCGCAGACTACCCCTTGAGGAAGTTGTATCACTCCAACACCGTGGACCACCCCTTGAGGAAGTTGTATCACTCCAACACCGTGGACCACCCCTTGAGGAAGTTGTATCACTCCAATGCCACGGACTACCCCTTGAGGAAGTTGTATCACTCCAACACTGTGGACTACCCATTGAGGAAGTTGTATCATTCCAACACCATGGACTACCTCTAAGGCACAATCCAGTTGCACCAGAGCAGCATGAGCTTCATAAAGGACACAGTATATCCACAGCTATTACCAAAGTGTCCTCGGATATTAAAACTGCCATGGGCTGGGCCAGCTTGTTGGCACAGTGATAGCACTACTGCTCATAACACCGATGACCCGGGGTTGGTAGTGAGCCTGAGTCACTGAGACTGGCCGAGGGGGTGGAGGATTCAGCGTCCCTCTGGGGTGGGTAGCAAGCTCCACCTTCACACCGCCACCTACGTGACCAGTGGAGCAGCTAAGGGGTGGGAGGATGCTCCCTGTGGAACACATCTGCCCACTTTGCATGCAGAATCATGCCGCCCACTCCATGGAGAGCCCTGGGAAGGGAGGAGAGGAAAATCCCAGCGGCTGGCAGGAAGACCTGGACAACCCGCCACAGATCCCCACACTGCCTCCTGGGCTCAGGGTGGGCTTGACCTACCAAAGCTTCCAGATGGGGAACTGGGGTACCCCCCTCCAACCCCACCACAGAAGGAAATCTGTGCGGATCTGAGCCAAGGCCAAAGGTAAGTTCCAGAGACAGCGGGTGATGGGATTGGGTGGGGTGGGGGGCCATCAGCAGAAGTAAGAGCCAGACAGTGTGCAGGAAGAAAAAGAAAGTAAAAAAAAAAAAAAAATGCCACTAGGCAAAGTCCTTTGACGGGGGAGTCTTAGTAGACCCATCTAAAGCTATTGATTTGGTTGACCACGTTCTGCTCTGCTCCAAGCTCTCTTTTCTCTAGGACACTCCTCTCATGAAGTATCCTGGATTGCCAGTTACCTATGAAACAGACAATAGGAAATGGGAAATTTTTTTAACCAGGAAAGGCACACTAAGCCGAAGCTCGTTTCCAGGTGTGACTCGGGAGCACCAGAAAGTTTAGTGATTTGTTCAGGATCACACAGTATGCAAGTGGGGGGCTGTGGGATTTCTCCCTTTCTATACATAACGTGTGCTGGGCTGAGAACTTAACCTGTGGCAGGACGTATACTGTCAAGCACATTCTGAGCCCTGCAGCTCATCTGGTACATGCCGGAGGTGCACTCCTTCCGGTCCATAGTATGGCCTTATCCCTTTCACCTTTGCTCCTAAGTCCCTTATGGTCAATTGGGATGAAATAATACGCAGTATATAGGTTTGCCTTGCCAGCAGCTCATCTCATACATCACTGTCAGTTCCACAGTAAGCTAGGTTAGCTGTCCCCAGCAAATGGCCACCATTTGCCTTAGGCTGTTTCACTGACAAGGCCATCAGATCTGGCACCCCTGCCACTGTACCTGCATTGCTAAAGTACTCTAACCACACTTACCCACTTAGAGCTAATGAAAGTTTACCGCTGGTTGTATCCCAAAGCTTGTACCGATATGGGTGACCAGGTCTTCACCATATGGGTGCCCAGACTCTGAAGTGCTTTTCCATTATCATTCCAAGATTCCTCCTGTGATCCACAGTTCAGAAGATCTCTCTGGGACTATCTGAAGGCAGAGTCTGTCTGTGGCTTCATTTAACCATACTGCTGGGATTGTATCTCCAAAATAACCTAATCCTACAGATTTGCCAAGTTCTGGAATGAGCTGTCTCCCTCCTTAAATGCGGACTGCTCCCTGCATTATGCCGATAAGGGATACACGGAGTCACATCAGCTGGTCCTGCATTACTCCGATAAGGGATACACGGAGTCACATCAGCTGCTCCTGCATTACTCCGATAAGGGATATACGGAGTCACAGCAGCTGCTCCTGCAGTAGTCTGATAAGGCATACACGGAGTCACATCACCTGCAGTAGTCCGATAAGGCATACACGGAGTCACATCAGCTGCTCCTGCAGTAGTCTGATAAGGGATACACGGAGTCACATCAGCTGCTCCTGCAGTATTTCGATGAGGCATACACAGAGTCACAGCAGCTGCTCCTGCAGTATTTCGATAAGGCATACACAGAGTCACAGCAGCTGCTCCTGCATTAATCCGATAAGGGATACACGGAGTCACATCAGCTGCTCCTGCAGTATTCTGATAAGGCATACACAGAGTCGCATCAGCTGCTCCTGCATTACTCCAATAAGGGATACACAAAGTCACATCAGCTGCTCCTGCATTACTCCAATAAGGGATACACAGAGTCACATCAGCTGCTCCTGCAGTAGTCCGATAAGGGATACACAGAGTCAAAAAGGCTGTTTATGCATTAAACTGATCAGGGGTGTACTGCATTAGAATGGCTGCTGATGCACTAACCTGATAAGGGATCTAGAATTACAAGACATTGATGGGTGATAATACAAGTGCCATGGGTAACCGTTGCTGCGTAAGCAGTTTCAGGTGCAATTTTTTGAGTATGAAAACAGCGAAGCTGAACTCTACTGATGCTCAGATTTTATACACACCCTCGGTGCGGGATGCTATTATAAACCCCACATTTCTTCTTGGGGGTTTATATGGCATTCCACACCTTGGGGGTGTATGAAATTCCCATTACACACAGCTCCCCAGACGTTATTCTGTGTATAAGGGATCCAGGAGCCATTGTGACATTTATGATCACCAGGTGGCAATGTAAGGTTGTAGTGCCCTGCACCTTTAAGGCACCTGAGAGAGAGAACTCACTTCAGGGAGACCCCCGTCTGAGAAGGGGCCTTATACTGCTGCTGAGTGAAGAAGTTCTGGGTGCGCGAGTAGCCTCGAGTGTTCCATGCGGCTCCCCTTGTGTGCTTCACCATGCGCCGTGTAGTAGCCACATGGTAGCGGTAGGAAGCCTTGTTATTGTGGGATGTGTCCATCATGAAATACTCTCATATCTCTATCAACTTCTCTGGGGGAGTTGTACCCACTCTGGCAAATGGTGCCTGGTGGGAGAGGTTCTGCATTGCAGCTGCAAGAATACAGCCTGATGCATGACCCACCAGTAATATACGGGGTTCAGTTCATTAGTGTCAACGTGGCTGAGTTGGTACCACACTCTCCTCTGAGCCAGAAGGTCATCAGTTCTAGTCAGACACCCACAGTCAGGACTGGGCTCCTGCAGTCACCACTGGCACATGAGTACAGTACTAATGGGATGCCACTGCATGGGACTTTAAACCAAGGTCCCATCTTCCTGTTCTGGTGATTATTCAGGTGGACATTAAAGATACCATGACACTTCTTAAAAAGAGTAGGGATATTTCTCCTTTGTGCTGGTCATTCACTAAGAAATTACCACCAACAGCTTAATTTGGTTCAGTTTCCATTACGCAAAAAACAGAATTTGTCAGCAGAAGAGGATCGGTAGGCCCATTCTGTCTTCCCTGTTTCGTCTGCCTGCCTCTACACCCTGGACCCTATTTGGTCACAAGTGTCCCTTCCTCCTCCCTTTTCTCTACCTATTTTGCCCACTTGCCTATCCCATGCATGCTTGATGCTCCCCACTGCCTTGCCTCCCACTACCTCTTCTGGCAGGCTGTTTCAGGCATCCACCACCCTTTCTGTGAAAAAGTATTTTCTCTGATCCCTCTTAACCCCTCCCCAGCTTTATAGCATGCCTTCGTATTCAGGTACTCCTCCTCCACTGAAAGATACTTCCCTCTTGCACCCTGTTCACCCTCCATGAGGCACTTATAGGTATCGGTGATCTCCCCTCTCACTCTCCTCCACGGAGTGCGTGTCCCCTCATGATTACTCGTGCAACCCCATTTTGGTAGCCCTCCTCTGGGCCGATTCCACTGTCAGTGTCCTTGCGGAGATGTGGCCTCCAGAACTGGACACAGTACTCTAGGTGGGGGTCTCTGGTGGCAGCACTAGCTCCCTTCTCCTGCTAGAAATCCATTTCCCTATGCAGCCCAGCATCTAGCTAGCCTTCCTTACTGCTTTATTGCACTGCTGTGCCACCTGAAAATCACCAGATATGATTACCCCAAGGTTCCTCTCTTGCTTGATGACAGTATGTACCTCCCTCTATCTTCTACATAGCCCCTGGGTTTCATCTTCCCCGGGGCATGACGGCACTTTTTGGCATTGAAACCCAGTTGCCACACCCTAGACCACCCCTCAAGTTTCCCCAGATCCATTTTCATTTCCTCCACCCCTTCCTTGGTGTCCATTCTATTGCAAATTCTTGTGTCATCCGCAAAGAGACACACCATCCCCTCGAGTTCTTCCATAACATCAAATATGAAGATGTTGAAGAGGACAGGGCCCAGTACCGATCCCTGTAATACTCCACTGGTCACTCGTCTATCCCTCCAGTGACTGACATTTACCACTGCCTTCTGCCTCCTATCCTTCAGCCAGTTTGATACCCAGCTTACCACCTTCTCCCCAACCCCCAGGTTGCTAAGTTTCTTAATGAGCTTTCTATGTGGTCACATTGTAAGAAGCCTTACTGAAGTCCAGATAGGCCACATCCACTGTCTTAGCCAGATCCACTTCCTTAGTCACCCAGCAAAAAAATATATATATTATGCAGCTTTATGACATATTCCATAGTCATGGCATTACAGGTTCAGTGGAGATGAGAGGGGACAGTATCCCCTTGCAGAAGTGCTTGACAGTTTAATTCAAAATGCCTGTGACTACTGGCTTGAAATAAACACACTGTATCTTCCAAGTAACACGTTATTCCTGTGCATGCAAGCTGATAAGCAATGTGACGAAACAAACCCCAAAATCTTGCTTAACACTGGCATAACTGTACTGACAAGAAAGCTTATAAGTACAAATTATCGGAGAGCTACAGTGTGGTCTGCAAACTGCATGCATCTGTAAGTGTGTGTGTGAGAGGGGGGCTCCAACCATGCTGAATACTATCTTTGTTATTGCCAGGGCCTGTGCCTACCTGCTCTCCGCCAGCATTTGCATTATACCTCTGCCGTGGATCGGTCTCAGCTCAGCCATAATTCGGTATGTTCTTTGAAAGTTAGTCTAAGGGCCAGCCCAGTGGCGCTGAGGGTTGACATGCTGGATGCCACACCTCGCGCTACGCCGACGACCCAGGTTCGGGAACGGCCTAGTTTTGTCGGGGTGCCAGCATGGGGATCGGGAGGAGTGGGATTGAGCATGCCATTAGGCTGCTGTCCTCTCCTGGGGGTGGTGGGGGTGGGTTGTCGACCCTCCCGTAGTTCCATTCCCCAACGGGTGGAAGTCCGATGGGGTAACGTAGGTGGGCAGGATGTCAGTATGGGTGAGTGGAAGGGGCTGAGTGGGCTTCTGGTGTGCATGCGTGCCTCCACGTGCACATATGGCAGTGTGCCAGGGCTCTGGGAAGGGGAAGGGGAGAAAACCCAAGAAAAACCCAGAAAACCTTAAAAAAAAAAAAAAAAGAAAGAAAGTTAGTCTAAGGGAGGCGGTTCTCCTTGCCTTTCTGTTAATCTTATCTACTCTATCCATCCAAGAAGCTAGTAATGGAAATGCTGGCCCACCAGTGAAGCGGTAGCACTACTGCTCGCAAACCTGACTACCCAGATTCAGGAACGAGCCTGAGTCATCAGAAAGCTGATTGGGGAGGTGAGATGAGCCCCCCACTGGATGCTATCCACCTTGGGGAGAGAGGGTGCTCAGTCTCTGGTGCTGTGCTGCTACCTGGGTGGCCACATGTGGTGGTGCATTGGAGCTGAAGAGCTGTGAGGGGGGATGCCACCATGCTCTGAAGCAAGCATACGCATAGCGTGCACAAGCATCAGGAAGCTTCCTCGGTATCCCAGGGGAGAGGAGAAAAGGAAAAAAAACCACCAACCGTATCCATCCAAGACGTTAGTGACGGGGTTGTATTCTGCAGCCAGTGGGCAGTTATTCCGTTCATGGCAGTTGGGCACAGTATCCACAACAAGCTGTGTTGCTTAAAGTTTCCCACCTCCCTAGGTCTTTGTTCCCAGTATCACGTTTTTTTTTGTTTTTTGTTTTTTTTAACATATTTGTTCCTCCAGAGAACTGGTGGAGTTCTCCTTCCACCCCTGCCAGTTGCGATTCTGCTCCCCGAGAGCCAGGCTCTTGCCCTGCCAAGCCTCTGAGGCCCACCTGTGACACACTGCTGTGCTGCCTCCCCCAATTTGCCCCCCAGGGCTGGGTCCACCTTCAGCCACTTCAGCATTACTGCCCCACTGTCTTTCTGGCCACCCGCAGTGGAGGTGAAGGCCTGGAGGATCCCCTTGGTAGGCAGTGATGTGGGTCCAGTGTTGAGTGTGGCAGGCAGCGGGCCAGGCCACAGCTTCATCTGCCCATGTCCAGTTCCCAAGCTTTTTGTCACTTTTTAGTCCTGCCCTCCTCCAGGAGTGTGTCTCATTATTGGGTACCTGCACACCGACAATCCCAGATAACTTGATGCTCCCTCCAGGCTCTCTCACTGCCTCCATCCCCTGCACCTAGAGCAGTGCATCCATGTGACCTGCCCCTCGCTGGAGGAGGAAAGCATCCAGTTGGAACACTCAATCCTCCCTCTAGCTGGCCTTCTGGCCATGGCTCATTCCCAAACCTGGGTTATTGGCGTCACAAGTGATAATGCTACCACTGCACTGGTGGGCTGGCTCTCATGTTTTTAAACTCAAAGGGGACAGTTCTCTCCCACAACTGAGTTAACACATCATGGATCTGCCTCTAGTACCGTTGAATAATGGGACAGGCCCAGAAAATGTGAAAACGGGTTCTGACCACCCCACAGTCCATCCAACGTAGGTTTCAGGAGCCTGTTCCAAAGTGGTGTGTGACAGTGGGAGCATGGAAGACTCATGTTAAACGCTTCCATTTAAATGCTCACCAATTAGATGATGCTGTCACTGTCTACCTCTTTTTCCCAAACTCACTTCCACTCCTCCGTGATTGTGGTGCCAGACTATTTTTGCCATTGGGTTCTTACGGTCGTGGGTTCAGGGAGGTCTTCACCCAGGAGGGCTTTGTATGCCCGGGAGATGGTGCCTCTCTCCCCCATGGCATTGCTGCCCAATAAAGAAAGCCCTCTAGGTGAGTGAGTTCTTCACTTACTTTAGGGAGGAGGTTCTCAGAGGTGAGATAATGTCTGACCTGAAGGTACATATAAAAGTTCGGCCTTGGCAAGCCAAACTTTTCTCGGAGTTCTGTAAAGGTGATAACAGGCCCCATTATGCACTAAACATAGAAACATAAACTTTGACGGCAGATAAGGACCACTTGGCCCATCTAGTCTGCCGATTTACCTACCTATTGGATAAGCTGCCATTCCTAGTTAACCAACAGCCTACTTCTTCCTATCCCCCACTATAATTGCCTTATGTCTGTCCCATGAATTCTTGAATTCTCCCACTGATTTTGACCCCACAACCTCCTCAGGAAGGCCGTTCCATGCGTCCACCACCCTCTCCATGAAAAAAATACTTCTTCATGTTGCCCCTGAGCCATCCCCCCTCTATCTTCAAACTGTACCCCTTGTTCTTGCACATCTCTTTTCTGAAAGCTGCTACCTCTTGGACTTTGTTGATTCCTTTGAGGTACTTGAACGTTTCTATCACGTCCCCCCTTCCTCAAGGGTATACATATTAAGCTCCTTTAGTTTCTCTTTATCTGATTTCTGGTGCAGACCCTGCACCATTTTAGTTGCCCTCCTCTGGACTGCCTCCATCCTGTCTATGTCCTTGCAGAGATGGGGTCTCCAGAACTGCACGCAGTACTCCAGATGGGGTCTCACCAACTGTCTGTACAGAGGGATGACAACTTCCTGTTTTCTACTGGTGTTGCCTGTCCCTATGCGTCCCAGTATCCCCCCAGCCCTCCTTACTGCCTTTTCACATTGCTTGCCTATCTTTAGGTCATCTGATATGACTACCCCCAGGGCCCTTTCCATTGTTGTTGTTGTTAGTATCTCCCCCCTATTGTGTACTCTTCTCCTGGGTTTTTGTTTCCAAGGTGCATTACTTTGCACTTCTTTGCATTGAATCTAAGCTGCCATACTTTTGACCATTCCTCCAACCTTGCCAAGTCCCTTTCCACCCCCGTGAATCAACCCTGTTGCAGAGCTTTGTGTCATCTGCAAAAAGGCATACTTTTCCTTCCAGTCCCTCTGCAATGTCACTTATAAAGAGATTGAAGAGGACAGGCCCCAGTACTGAACCCTGCGGTACCCCGCTAGTAACCCCCCTTTCCTCAGAGTGGACTTCATTTATTATTACCCTCTGCGTGCTGTTATCCAGCCAATCTTTTACCCAGGCCACCACCCTGGGACCCACTTCCCGGCTGGCTAGCGTGTTTATTAATCTTTTATGTGGGACTGTGTCTAAGGCTTTGTAATGGGTCAGGGCTTGGCTACTCCATCTGAGGTAGCCGGTGTTAGTCATCGGTGGAAGGAAGTGTGGATCAGCTATTACGGTGGTGAAGGGGCTGACTTTGTTGGAGGTCTTGCAGTGGTCACAAATACACCATAGGGGTTGCATGAAATTCATAGTGGCTGTCAGTGCAACCCCTGGTGAACCCTAAATGATGCCCCTGGGGTCTTAGTGATATTCTAAGCTTTTGCCAGTATGTGGCGGGTATGTCAGGCCCATGGATTAGTGATCCCAGCCCAGAGCCCTGGGGAGAAGGTCACATGTGGAAGTACAAGGAGTGGTACTGGTAGCGCAGAGTTTGCCACCATATCCAGCCATCCCATGCCCCTCTGTTATCTAATCCAGGAGACTGCCGGCACTACTGGTGCCATTTGGACCACCAGGTAGTATAGTCAGTCAAAGAAATCTAAGAGATTTGCTTGACGTGATCTCCCCCCTGTGAAACCATGCTGCCACCAGTCTTGCAGCCCATTTGCCTCCAGGTACTCCATCTGTCTCTCCTTCAGTGGGGTCTCCATTAATTCCCCCCCCACTGATGTGAGAGGATCTGCTCTTTAATTGCTAGTGTCCTCCCTGCTGCCGCTCTTGTGCAGAGGGACCCCGTTGGCCCTCTTCCAGTCCTCTGGAATTACCCCCATCTTCAGTGAGTTGCTGAATATTGTTGCCAGAGGGGTGACTAGCACCGTACTCAGTTCTTTTAGTACCCTTGGGTGGATCCCATCTGGAACCATGGCCTTATTTTCCTTTAGGGCTTCCAATCCCCTTTGGACTGTCTCCTCCGAAAATGGACTCATATCCACCCCCCCCCCGGTGCCTACTGATACATGTTGTTCTGTCCTCTGCCCCCTCCACTGTAAAGACTGAGCAGAAGTACTCATTTAATATTTTAGCTTTTCCTGATCTTCTTCTACGTAGCCCCCCCTTCATTCTCCTGACCCACCCTGTCTCGGTATACGCACCCCCCAATAACGACACCAACACAGCAACCTACTTCGCTGTCGACAAAATTGACAATTCTCGACAGGTTGCTGTGTTGGTGCACCTGAGACAGGGACACAATGTCTCCCAGTCCTGCACCCCCCTCCCTGAATCGACTCCGACTCGAAGTTGAATATAATTAGTGTGGGGGGTGCAGAGGGCAGAGCCTCCCACATGGGTGGTTCGGGGGTGAAGCCCCCCCCGATAGAAAAATGGACTGGGAGACCATTGGGATTTATGTCTACCGCAACTTGCGGTTAACATAAATCCTGTCTCTGTGATGCCGGTCGACAAAACTGTTGTCGAATCGGCATTGTAGAGCCCGTGATCCCACCCTTTGTTTTCTTCTTTTCACTCATATACCTGAAGAAAGTCTTAGTCCCTTTTTTTAACCTCTTTGTCTTTCCTCTTCTGTTTGTGCCTTAGCTAACCTCACCTTCTTCCTGCCTCCCTTATCTAGATATTCCTCCCTGCCACCCTCCGTCTAGGTCTTTTTGTACTTCCTAAAAGCTGTTTTCTTCTTCCTCATCCCCTTAGATGCCTCCCCTGAGTACCACAGTGGCCTCCTCCTCCTCCCCTTGCTTATTTCCCTCAAACAACTTGCCGTTGCCTTAGTTATTCCCTCTTTTATCCTTTTCTATTGTTCCACCCCCCAGCCAACTTCCCTTCAATGTATTTACTAAGACATTCTCTGATTTCTTCAAAATCTGCCTTCCTATAGTCCACTCCCTTGTCCTACTGTGTGTGTTTTTTTTTCTTCTGCCCAAACTGTATGCTAAACCACACTGCAAGATGATCGCTTGAACCCAGGGGGTTACCCACTGTGACTTCTGCAATGCTGTCCCTGTTCCTAAGAACAAAGGTCCAGAACTGACCTGTCCCCCTTTTTTTATTTTTATTGCATTTTATAGAAAGACTATAGCCAAATAAACTGCTTACAAGTGCACATGAGCCTAGTAAATGCACATTAATTAATACAGGAAAAACAAGACACACGTCTTAGTGGTATGATGCGGAAGGTTTCCAGATCATAAGAAATTCAAAACGTTTGCATTGTTGAGCTAAAGGTACAGCCAATGCTCAGACCCTTTCCACAATTCAGAATTATAGAAAATGTTTTACCAAGCCAATACGCTTCTCAATACTACTCCAGAGTAAAGTAAATCACACTTTAAGGTCTTTCTCTGAACTCTGTGGTGCATCAAAACTTTGGGCTTAAAACTATGCATTGAGCAGAATCCGTATTGGACTGATGTATGATCAGGCTAAGAGTTCCAGTAGTACTGTTTTATACAAAGAAACAAAGATGCACAGGGCACAAGATTTCCTTTACAGCCAAGGCCCCGTGTCTGCCCTGGCTAAATTAGACACACTCTATCATGGGGCCTTAACGTTCATAACTAGTCGCCCATACTCCACACATCGCTGCTCGCTTTACGCCGCAGTAGGTTGGTAACCCCTAATTACAGAAGAGAGAGGAATGCAGCTCTCTGGACATTTTGGGCCATCATGAAGATGTTGCATCAGTACATCTCAGATTGTCTTCTTCTAGGTGTGATAGGTAAATATGCCTTAAGGCGTTCCTCCGTTATCTCCCTTGCAATACCGAAGTTCAAGTTGTGCTTCGGCAGGTCTGCCATATCTCACGCTTTACCCTTTCTCCGGAACAATTTGCCAAAAACCCTGAAGTTGGCTTACCCAATCAAACTGTCAGTCATCAAAGCACTTTATTCTCGCTCTATCAAGGAATCCTGTACCTGCTTCTCCTGATGTCACCTTCCCCAGCTTCCGCTCCATCTGCTCCAGTGCATCCCTTTACTGGTGCTTCCTTCCCACCCCTCTCAGGCAATGTTACAGCCTATATGAACTTACCTGACTAATCCCTCTATCCCGACACTGTGGTTTTTTCCTTATCGTTAGTTCCCTTTCCATGTCCCCCTGGCTCCCACCTACACTCCTTACTTATTACCCCCGTTTGACACTGTCATGGTGTTTTGCATTCCACCTAACTGCCGTCACTCTTCCCTCTTGCAATCACTACATGCCTTTGCGGGCACTCCATGTACCTCTCCCTACTCACCCTCTTGCGTCCCCCTCCTCACCCCTCCCATGCCCCACCAAGCTCCTTCAATCAATAATTATGTTCAAGGATGCTTCAAATACACTCTGTAATTATAGTTGTGTAGGTTTAACATGTGTATACTGTACTACAGTTGCTATACTTTTAGTTGCATACTCTTCACGGTCTTAGCTTAATGGCTCTTTTTAATACTCTGTTTCGTGTGTGTTATAAACCTCCTGTGTATAATTGCTGCTCTGTGTAAATACTGTGTAAGTGTGTGTTATAAACCTCCTGTGTATAATTACTGCTCTGTGTAAATAGTGTGTAAGTGTGGATTCATTTTTATGTATTGTTTACCCAATTATGATGTAAGTGAGTATTCCTTTGTATGTATTGTTAACCTCTCCTTTCCAGGTCCATCTCGAAAATGAGTTTTTGTTCAATGATGTTCACCTGGTTAAATAAAGATTTTGACTGATTGACAAGACTAGTCTGAGTGGGGGAGTACTGAGCTAAGACAGGACTAAGTACTGTGACACACTGCTCCGGGTATCCGAGACAGCTCAGACCCGGTTTGCTAGGACGCCCGCACCAGAAGCAGGAGGAGGCAAAATATGTCTGTCATAGTCATTGCATATCATTCTTGGAAAGACGTTCTTTCCTGAGCTCAGCAACAGAGGTTTTGTAATTTAGATAAAACTATTTAAACTTTCAACTAAGAACTCCTGTTTCTGAGGTATAGGAAGGAAGTACAGGTATTTAAAAAAAAGGTGCTCAAGAACAAGGGGACAAGAGAGATGTGAGGAAATACTTCTTCACTGAAAGAGTGGTGGATGCCTGGAACAGTCTTCCAGTGGAGGTGGTGGGGGGAGAACAGTGGCAGGAAATGCATGGGATAAGTTCAAGGGTATCATAATGGAAAGGAAGGAAGGAAAGAGGGGAGAAAAACCTGTAGATGAAGTGGGGTCTGTGGTGAGAATGTAGGGAGGGAAAATGGGCAGACTTGGTGGGCCACGTGACCCTTATCTGCCAGTGGAGTCTGTGATTCTATCTTTAATGGATGCAGCAAGAATCGCTGGTGAGCAGGAGCTGTTTAGAAGGTGCTGAGAGTGCACATGGATAATTTTGGTACTGAGGTTGGTTGGTACCTGGGACTTGTTCGTACCCATTGGTTGCGCTTCCCCAGTCCAATGGGTACGAACACGTTTTAACTATTCAGGATGCAGGGTTTCCCCTTCCCATTTTATAAAGTGTTTGATCAATAAAAGCAAATATGTTATACATGTAGAGTTGGGTCTTTATTACAGAATACAGTGATAGTCAACTACAATACAGTAGTATTCAATGGTTAGTAACCCCCGGGCAGTGCAGCAAAGCAGTAGGGAAAGCCAGTGGGATGCTGTGGTGCATAGGGAAGGGTATCACCAACAGGAGGAGAGAGGTGATGTTGCCACTGTCACTGGTGAGACCACACCTGGAATACTATGTCCAGTTCTGGAGACCACACCTCAGAAAGGACGTAGACAAGGTAGAGTCCATCCAAAGAAGGGCAACCAAAATGGTGCAGGGGCTGCACCAAATGTCCTATGAGGAGAGACTAAGGAATCTAAACATGTACGGCCTTGGAAAGAGGAGGGAGAAGGAGGACAGGATGGAGACCTTGAAATACCTCATGGGGGTGAATAAGGTACACAAAGAGAGCCTTTTTTAGAAACAAAGGTGTACAAGAACCAGGGGGCATGAAATGACACTAGAGATTGGAATTTAAGGAGGGATGTGAGGAAGTATTTCTTCAGTGCAAGGGTGTTGGATGCCTGGAACAATCTTCTAGAGGGGGCGGTGGGGGTGAAAACAGTGGCGGACTTAAAGCATGTGTGGGATAGGTATAAAGGAAAACTGGTATCAATGCAGGGGGGTTGGGTGGAGGTGGCCGGAGACCAGGTAGGGCCTGCAGTGGCAGAATAGGCAGGGAAAAGAGGGGCAGACTAGGTGGACCAAGCAGTCCTTATCTGTCAAGAAATTCTCTATTTCTTTGGTACATCACAGGTGGAAGGAACACCAACCCTCCAGTTAAACTACAGATTCTCCTACATTTCAAATACTTGAATTTTAAAGTTCAGTGAAACCCTTAACTGATTGGGGGGGTGATCCAAAAGGTGAATGGGGGCCAGCTTTATGTTACGTTGTATGAAGAAGTATAGAGTATTCACAGGTCAGAGAACCAGAATTGGTTTAACAATAATCCCTCATTTCCACAGGGCAGGGGTAGAGGGTCACTGGGATTGCTGAGGGAGCAAAGGGGCCGGGATTTTAGGGGGAAGCATCAAAAACTTAGATGTCCCCCCCCTGCACACACATATGCATGCACACATGCTCACACACGCACGCACACACACACACACACACACACACAAAGTAGAAAATCATCACGAAAATAAGGACCGACAGGATGAAAGGTCATCTATTACAGCCTCACCCTCTGGTGTTATGAAAGTTTCTTTCACTGACAGTCTCTTAGCAAAGAACTGTGAAAACACTGGTGTGGAAATCCCAGTACACTAAAGGGAACTAAGCAGGGGAAGTGGTGGTGGTGGTGGGGGGGCAGTTCTAGAAAACAATTCGGAACCATTTTGAGACTGCTACTCTAGCTCTAAGATGTTAAAATGGAAACAGAGCTGTTCCATGTTACCTGTACAAGTTCCTCAGGTAGGCCTGACTACCACTGGCTTTTGTTGCCATAGAACTGTGCGAAAGGAAAAGCCCCTGATTACCTCCTGGTCCACACCACACAGTCATGTGACCAGCCCTACGCACTCTATTCAGCAGTGGCTCTTACCTTCTCAGTTCCCAGGATCAGGGAAGCAGTCAAAACAGCTGTACCAGGAACGCCGACTTGGTGCCGCTCTCCTCGGTGCAACTACACGCTAGAAGACGAGAAATACTGGCAAAACAGAGCACCTAAGATGACAGGTCATATATAAAATGAACCCCACAGCTTCCACTTGCATACTGTGTGACCCTGAGCAAGTCACTTAACTTCCCTGTGCTCCCAGGTCGCACCTATAAAAAAGCTTTCAGCTTAGTGTGCTAGTCCTGGTTAAATAACTAACAAAAAAAATTGTTATTTATTACAGTGCCATCGTGCAATAAATGTAAAAAATGCTCACACCTCACACAAATCCACCCCTAATGATGAGAGCAGTGGACAAGGCATGCATTACGTTTCACATGTTGAAGTCCCGTGCTGCATCAGATGCAAAACTTAAAGAGCAGCTTGCACTTTCAGGACAACTTTAACAAACCATAATATTTAGACACATTTCAACTTGCGTTTCACTTTAGTTCTGTATTCCTCCTCCCCATTATTTATTACTGAGGCCATGTGCATTAAAACAAAATCTTTGTTCCTGAAGAGTTCATCTATACCTGTTGCTTTCTCCCTGCTTGAGGTCATAATGCACTGCTTGTGACATCACAGTTGCCCACATGGCAACACACTGTGATGTCACAACAGATGATTATGACTAAGTAGGGAGTAAGCTATTGATGCAGATGAACTCTAAGGGAGATCGAGCATGCAGTCATGCAAATTTACTCAGTAAGAAATAATGGGGAAGAAAAATATATAGACTACACATGGAATGCAAACAGAATTGTACCAAATTATTATGTTTTTCAAAGTTTTCTTTGAGGCGGCAGTAGCTCTTTAAGATGTGCCTTGTCCACTGCTGTCAGCATAATGGTGGATTTGTGCGAGCTGTAAGCATATAGTGCATGCTAGAATGCTGTTATGTATGGAATTCCATGCCTGGAATATGCTTATAGTGTGTGAGGGAACGTTGTTATACACTGAAATCCATCACGTTCAAAACATTGTTACATTGCACTAGCTGCGTCAGCTAGTTTGTTGTGCTGTACTAGCTACGTAGCTAGTGCAGCATAACAACTCAGACCGTGATTGCGCATGCACTGTGCACGATCTTCCCTCCACTCGGCAGCGCCCGCAGCATTGAGAGCTTGTCCGTTGAAGAGAAAAAAAGCCAAAGTAAGCTTAAAATATGTAATAACGTCACTTTTTTATTTAGTTTGCATCCTACATTATAAAAAACAATGACCAACGATCAGCAACAAGCTACGGTTAGTACATCTCGAGGTTCCTATGACAACCAACCCTCTTGAGCTGCACTCTCTAGGTTCAAGCGGTCACCATAGGAACCTCTCAACGAACTAACCTGCTTGTTACCGATAGTTAGTCGTTCATTATTCTCTATGTTCTGCTGCAGTAGTGATGTCAATGCTTGGAATGCTGCCACATAGTTGCTTTCCTCTATCCAATTAAGCTTTAAGTTGTTTTTTTTTTATTTGAACTTGCAGAAACATCTGCAGCATACTGTGTTAGTTAAAAAAAAAAAAAGAAAATGTTAACATTTCTGTTCTTCATTGTCTTCACTAGCTGGTTTTGCATGATTTTCTATGCTGTGACTGCCCATACACTATAAGAGATTGTGCGTGAGCAGTCATACACAAACAAGGATAATGTTGTATCTTGAGGTTCCCTTGGTAACAGAGCACCTCTTGAGCTGTGCTCTCGAGGTCATCTGTTACCAAGGAAGCCTCCTGATGCAAGAATTTCCATGTTGTGTATGACTGCTCACGCACAATCTTCTATTTGTTATATTTTTTCCACTCTTGTACTTTTATAATAGCAATTTATATGTGACCTTGCAACTCAGGTGCTCTGTTTGCACCTGTACTTCTCAGGTCACAGGATGAAGCATGACTTAGTCTAGAATCGCCGTCCCCCCAATTATGATCACATTGCATACCTCTGCCCCTGCCCTTTGCTTGCGGTGATCTAACTTTCTTAGCTTGCTTTAGTTACTGTTTGCATGCAGTTTAGCCTGCATGTAACTGTTCCTGCTGGACCGTGTAAACCTGTTGTCTGCTGCTACACTCTCCAGGACCTCCATGAAAACAAGATGCTGCATATCATAGTGTTATCCCAGTTAGAATAATTTCAAATAAATAATTGAACTGGCCCATCTGCACAGCGATAGCCGCTACCACTCACGTTCCAGGGGACCCGTGTTTGTAAGCGAGCCTCAGTTGTTGGAGCCAGCCGAGGACAGGGAGAAAGAGCATCTCAGGGAATGTGCTCCTCCTCCAGGGAAGGAAGGGTCACTGTCTTCACTGCAATGCCATTGCCTAAGTGACCATGGGTTGCCGAGCAGTAAGAAGGTGGTTGTCGGCCAGCTTGCTTACAGCATGCCCTGGTGCATGCTTGAGTATGCATGAGCCCTTGTGTGCCAACAACCTCTTGGGGCAAAACAAGGAAAAAGATGGACCCTGGGACTTTAGGTGACCCTAGTACATCTGGGTCCTTGTGAGTCTGTCACACCTGTTGCCTGATGATACTGAAAATTCAGAGGTACATCACCCTACCCCTGACCCCAAAGAGGTGGGCAAACTGTTGCTCCGTTGAGGGTTGGGCAGTGGTGGCCTAACACAAGGCAAATCAGCCTGTACCATTGTGCACCCTGAGAGAACAGGAGCTGTTGACCAGAAGGGACATGAACTATAAGCAAAATAAAACTATTAGCTAAAAGTCCAACATTTTTTTGTAAACTTTTTTTGTGAAATTTATTTAACACTTCAGTAAGACACAGTTTGACTTTAAGTCCTTGTTTTTGTTTTTGTCACACAGTGTTTGGTCTTTGCGTGCCCTCCCAGTTGTCCAGTCAGGGCATACGGTGTTGCTGACCTCCCAGCTGTATCTGCTGTTACCTCCGCTGCACCTCCAGCCAGGGTCCCCACTGTGCAGAGTCTGAGAATGCCTTCAGTTTTCACTAAGACAGCAATGTGTTTCCCCCCAATATATTATTTATCTTCTTGTCTCCTTCGTCTGGCCCTTTCTTTCTTTTTTCTTTTTTTTTTTTTATACTTTGTTTATTGCTTTAAGTAGTAAAACAATACATACATTTCCTCATACAAGGCTATCACAAATTTGTATAGCGATATAGTTGATATACAATAATGTTTCCTTGTAATCTGTTACAATAGGAGCTGAGGGTTCTCTAATATAGTGCTCATAAAAGCATTCTCGTAATGCCAGCCATCTCAATAGCTCCTGGATTTTCCATCTTAGTTAGTAACAACAGGAATAAACTAAAGCAATCTAAAGTGATTGCTATTTGTCCGTATATAGATATGACATTTAAAGGTAAGATTATACTTACAGATCATTTACCGTAGTTTCACAGTGGGAAATCCTATTCATTACAACAACATATCAGGACAGTAAGCGAGAGAAAAACAGAAACATCACATCAGCTTAGCTATCAATTCTTGTATCTTTGAGGGGATAACGCTTGAACAAGGATTACAAGACTGTATTTATATACATTTAAAGTCCAAATAAGAAATGTCTCTTCAAAAAGAAAACGTAATGGCTATTTGCCCATACAGTCCCTGCAGCCCAGATCAGCGCATAGAGAGATAGGTTCCCGTGCATCTGGCCCTTTCTAATTATCTCCCCCTCGCCCAATTACCCTCCAGCCCAAATAATTACCCTCGATATTCCCCAATGAGTTACCCCTCATGGTGGGCCAAAGGGGCTGGCCAAGTCCCCCTTGAGCAGGATCCCATGTCCGAGGCTATACCAACCAGACGGACTGGTGATATCAATGTAGGTGCATCTGTGCCACCGCTGGGGTGGGTGACCCTGGAATACAACACAGACAGAAAGGGGTGCAGGTGCTTGGTAGATGGATTGAGCTAAAAGCTCGAGCAGGTAGAAAACAGTGCAATGTAACCCTGATAGCATCCCAGCACTTCGCTGTGTAACCCCCCCCTGCAAATGGGGGTTCCCAAAAGTCTTCCAGGAGCTTGCCTGAATGCTCCAAGTCTGGGCGGTGTTCGGCGTTTAAGCTGTTTAAATGTGGTTCCAAGGGAGTGCTATTTGAGCCTCCACGTACTGTCTCTTTAAGAGCTGTCTGCTTGCAGACTTAATTAGTTTGTGTGGGGGGACTGTGTATTTAATCCTCGAATCCCGCCCGAGCTGCTGGCTACTCGCTCCATTTCTGCCATCGCTAAATGCGCAGAGGGAGCTTTACTGAACGGTGTAACTGTCTGCTGGTAATCTGTTAGAGTGATAATGAACATATAGTTTGTCTAACCTGCTTTCTCTTCAGCGAGGACTGTGTAGTGTAACTCTTTCATTTTAGTCCCGGACTGCCAAGTGGGATCAATCAATATGTGAGAGCCCTAAGATGGAGACTGCTTGGGCCAACCAGAATAGGACTACAAGCTGGGGCTTGCCAAAAGGGGGCTGAATGGAAAAGCTCTGGGTAATGTAGTTTTGGAATCCGTGGTGCCTTTTTTCACCAATAGAGGGAGCCTGTAGTGACTGACAAGGAGGATCAGCCAACTGGAACCTTTTGGATTTGGAGGAAATGCCCTGCTCTGTTACTGGAAAGCTCAGGTCAGTTGTGACAGTGAAGAGAGAAGGAGCTGTGTGCTTCTGCAGTGTATAGTTTCGTGCGAAAGCATGTCTTGAGTTTCGGCCTGCAGCTGTTGTGAGTGCCAGTTTGGACTGAATCTGAGTTGTGAGGAGAAAGAAGCACCAGAAGTGTGGAAACCAGGCTCACCCTGTAGAAGACTGGAGAAATTGCTGAATCGCGCTCGGTCTGTCAGGAACTGAAGCTGCTGTGTGTGCTCCCAGGTATTTTGCAGTAATCGCAATCGGGATCGAGGAGCAGCCTGCCTGGTATAGTACTTTCCTTTTACATATGAATGTGCGTAGTGCTTGTAGGGAATCGTTATTTCTAATCCCCTGGGCAGTGTGCTGTGTGTTGAAGCTGGAAGCAAACCCCAGCTTGTCTCGGACTAAACCCGTTTGCTATCTACTGCAGTGGGGTCCAGTCACAAGGACCTTGTCTCCATGCCCTGTTGTTCTGGCAACCCAGAAGAACATCCACCATCCGGTTCTCAGCTTGGGTGTTGTGAGTACAAATCAGGGTATTCCGCTGCAGCCTGTTTTCAATTACAAGTGTGTCATCTAATTATTGTTGTTTCACTTCTTCATAGACTGAGCCACCCGGCTCCGGAATACAATTGGGTGTTGTGCATATATTTTCTTCTACAGGGCCCTGTCTATTTGCACCTGCCGGCCAGCCCCGGGCAACGGACCTGGCTAGCCTCCCTCCCCCCAACCTGGGTACCCAGAGTGTGACTTTTCAGACCCTGTATGTGTGCACAGTACTGTGATTCAGTTCTGCCAATTACCCTGATTGCCCCCTCCTGTGTTACTGTCCCCTAAATAAATCAGATTTGTTTTTGTTATACTATATACTATCTGTGGTGTTGGTACTTATGGAAACAGTATTGTATTTTGCTGTGTATGTTTAACCATATTTTACAGGGGGTCCTCAGAGACGTGCTGCAGAATCAGTCTCGAGGGTGAGTGGTATTTTGTGAGTGAACAGTGTGTATACGTGGGGTATTGGGGCTGTAACTACTGTGTATTGTGTGAGCCACTAGAGGGAATAAAGGGAGTCTCAGTCTCCCAGAGGGCTGTGACCAAACTAGTCTAAACGCTACAAACTCTGACCTCTGGGTGGAGGCACCCACCATAGAACCTAGGCCCCTCAACCTGTCAGTAATCAAGCAGGCAGGGGTAGTAGCCCTTGGGACAGCGCAACCTGGGGGTTACAGCTGCATAGGGCTTTGTCAGGGGGCCGAGGTGCCTGGTCACATGCTGTCACAGGCAAAGATGTTTCCCTCAGTCCCCCCCATGGGACATGTGGCATGCAATGACCTACCACATATTTGCTGGTGTTTTCACTGCTGAATGTTAATACCACTGCCAAGACCACTCTTAGGGTTGTAAGAGTGGTCTCATGTGCATTCTTAGGATATGAGAACTGCGATCAAACAGGCATGGGAACTGCGAACCTTAGGAATGTAAGTGAGGGCCAGCCCACTGGCGCTGAGGGCTGAGGCGTTGGATGCCATACCTCGTGTCATGCCAGCAACCTGAGTTTGGGAATGAGCCATGATCATTAGCAGCCGGCGGGGGGCAAGATTGAGAAGACAAAAAGGCAGCTCTCCTCTCCCTGGAAGGACTCTGTCACCCACCATAGTTCCACTGCCCCCAGGTGGAGGTCCGAGGGCAGTACGGGGGGGGGTGGCAAGCAGATGGAGAGCACCTTGGAACTGCAGCATGAACATGCCTCCACATGCGTGCACGTGGCTGAGACATGGGGAAGGGAGAAAACCTGCGGGACAAAAAAATGGGGCATAAAATGTATCCAGAAAAAAAAGAAAAAAGAATGCAAGTGAGACCACTCTTACAACCATAAGAGTGGTCTAGACAGCGATATTAGTATATTACTGATGGAGCTTGATGAGTAAAAAAAACATTTTTTTAAAACACTACCCAAACATGCCCGTTTCCATGGCAGCTGCATGTGAGATACTCTTCACAGAATAAGAGTATTTCAGTCACAGAGGAAAGGAGGGCTCTGATTGTCTGGAAGTGCTCCATCAGTCTATAATTCCACAACACTCAATCTCCACTAGGTGTCAGGTGCCTTGCAGGAGGCACGTCCATACACCCCCCAGGTCTATAGAATGTTCCATTCTCTCTCCCCTCCTGCCCCCCCCCAGTGATTCAGGTTCACTTCCAAACCCAGGTTACTGGTGTAGCAAGTAATAGCTCTGCCACGGTGCTACCAGGCAAGAAAAATTTGTTTTTTTAAAGGGGAACAGTCAGCACAAAGGGCCTCACACTCAAGTGTACGACAAGTCCCAATGCACACTTTTTTTCATATGTAATTGCTGGGTTTTTGCGGGTTTTCTCCCAATCCCTACACCCACTCTTCCTCAACGTAGCACACACGTATGGAGGCACGTATACGCATGTCGTTCAGGATGCCCCTCCCTTCCAGTCACGCTGCTGACCACCTGTGCTGAATCCTCCATTCGGTGATGACGGGACTGTGGGGAGGTGACTCCACCCCTTACCTGGGAGGGGAGAGCCAACACTGATCCGGCTCCCCCACCTCCCCTGCAACGCACCCGTGGCCCGAGGTCATTCCTGAACCCAGGTCACGGCATAGCGAGTGTGGCATCCAGTGCCTCAACCCTCAGCGCCACTGGGCCGGCTTCCAATGTGCACTTTGTGTGCAAAAACATTTTGGTTTACTTACTATTTACTCTAGTATAGTAGATTGTATCAGACTAAATTTGTTTACTTGTAGACTGACATCTTCTGTTACTACACATCCCAGAATCCCCAGCAGCTGACATCAGAGCAGTATCTGTTTCAAATTTATTGTTGACTTTCAAAGTCATTACAGTATGTAAAAAGAAATTCTAAAAACAACATACAATACATATGTATATAATCATTTAATATATATATATATATATATATATATATATATATATATCCTTATTCTTATTTTGTCGCTTAATTTCAGAAGAATTGTATATACGTACTGCACATTATCCTTGAGAACATGGCTGAAGAAGGAAGAGCACAAGGGAATTGCTTAAGCTTAATTCTGCTAATGCATGAATTTAAACAGGACATCAGTGGGTTCAGGTGTGGTTAGACGCACCCCCACAAGTCATATTGCCCCTGTAATCACTGATCCAAATTGGAAAGGAGGTCCCTTAAGGGTGCCATAAAAAGCTTTCAGACCAGCACCCTGTCATGGTAATGTGGCTGTATGAAAGAAATCATGGAGTCCTTAGCAGGTCTACTCCAAATCTATTTATTTCGTTTAAATGGAAGAAATTCCAAATTTTAAACAAACAACACTTACAATGGCTAACAGCTCACACTGTGATGGGTTACTTTTTGTATGATGTCATAAATGTTTATTTTTTTATTTTTATTTATTTAGTTTTTGTTGACTGGGAAGGAGGACTAGACAATTGTTTACCTATTTGCAGCCACGTCCCGGGGTGGGGGTACAGATGGATGCCAACTGAAATTGAACCAGATTTTAAGCAGTTGGCGGTATTTTTAGTGAATGAGGGAAATCTGGCTAGGGCGCCGCGGAAATTCCACTACTTTGCTGCGTGGGGAATCCTTGTCCACCTATCCAAGATGGCGGCTGGCCGGTTTGTAGGAGGAGGAGGAGGAGGCGATGCTGGAGCAAGTTCAATGGATGTTTCAGTGTCCACTGATGAAAGTTTGGGAGTATCCAAAAATGGTGTGCAGTGTGAAGCAATGGAGATGACTGGAGAAGTGGAAAGAATTCAAGGATCAAGTACAATTGCCATGGATTCTAATGTTCCACCTCGAAAAGTACAGATGGATATACAACAAACTGAACAGGTTACAACACCTGGAGCACAGGTACAGTGAGACGGTTACCAGGAAGCCTTGTTAAGAAATGCGATTAGGTCACATGAGGAATTTTTGTAAAACTGCTACAGGAGGAGATGGATGCGACTGCATGTACCAGCCAATCCTCAATACCCCGGTAGCACATGCAGAAGAGCCCAATGCTACTGAACATTCACTCACCTTGTGGAAAGGACGAGACACAGACACTATAGAAAAATCACAGACCTGGTCCCCAGATGCCGCATTATGAGCGGCAGGCTGGAATCAGGACCCTCACTCTAATTCATGGGTCTCCTCAGGCCCTGTCAGAGCTGCTCAGATCATCAAGGAATGCTCCCCCTAAGGTGCCCAACAAAACCTCAGGACTAGTTACATCTTTCTCGGAACCAGTACAGCCGGCCGGCCCTTTGGATCTGCTCTCACAGGTTGCTAAGGAACTTGGTCAGCATACAGGTGATGCCCCTCAAGAAAACAATATATCAGTTGGGGGGTGAGGATATAGCATGCACCAAGCAGGAAAGGGATCTTGGAGTTATCATCTCTGATGACCTCAAGGCAGGGAAACAGTGTGACAAGGCAGCAGGTAAAGCAAATAGGATGCTGGGGTGCATAGGCAGGGGCATCACCAGCAGGAAAAGGGAGGTCATAATTCCACTATACAAGACACTAGTGAGGCCGCACCTGGAGTACACTGTGCAGTTCTGGAGACCTTACCTACGTAAGGACATAGACAGGGTAGAGAAGGTTCAGAGGAGGGCAACAAAGATGGTGCATGGATTGTATCACAAGTCCTATGAGGACAGGTTGAAAGCACTGAACATGTACTCCCTGGAGGAGAGGAGGGAGAGAGGGGATATGATAGAGACATACAAGTATCTTACAGGGAGGAATAGGGTGCAGATGCACTATTTTAAGCGAAAAAGATGTTCCAGGACTAGAGGGCATGGGATGAAGTTGGAGGGAGGACGATTCAGAGGAAACTTGAGGAAGAATTTCTTCACAGAACAGGTGGTGGACAAGTGGAACACCCTGCCAGAGGAAGTGGTGGGGGCTGAAACAATCAGGATTTAAGAACGCATGGGATAGACATAAAGGAATTCTGGAGGTCAGGGGTAAGGGGCAACAGACTTCCTGGAAAACATAAACTGAACTTACAACTTAAATGGGCAGACTGGGTGGGCCATAGGCCCTTATCTGCCGACACTGTCTATGTATCTATGTAAAACGGAGCACAGGACTTGGCCTTGGGTCAGACAGATGTTAATACTGAACACATGGACATTCCTGCTGCAGACCGACCTGAGAAATCTTGTATGGCAGATTTATTTAAGAACAGAGGGGAAACCAACACAGAGAAGGAAGGCAGTTAGGCTGAAGTTTAACGGAGATCCAGTAAATGCACCGGACAGAAAAACTGTATTATATCAGATGTTAAAAGATCAAATGGGCATTACTCCCTCAAAGCTGTTTGCTGTGATCCATGTTAAAGGGAAGTCATATGTGATGTTAGTTTTAAAACTAGCTATACCCTAGACAGATTTCGGGCCATATATCCACAGGCTCAAAATTCCCCATTATGGCAACCTTTTTTTCTGATTCCTCTCACTAAGCATACAGTTAAAATCATTGCCCTTTTGTTCAGGAATGAAAGTGTTAGTATTACTGATGCATGTAACCATCCAGTCCCCTGGGTGTACTAGAATCCCATCAGTGTCAGTGTTTGGTAGGGAAAGGCAGCCGATGAATAACTAGTTAAATGGGTTTTCACCTACTCACTCTCTTGTTTACTTGGCCTCAGCAGATGACAGAGGTGAGGTCATTTAGAACTCTCGCAGCAGCATAAGCCACAGCAGCTGTGAGTGGGGAGTTTTAGAATCTTGGGATGGTTAATCAGAGGTAGTCTGTGTAGTGAGTCAGTGGAGTGAGTCAGAGCTGCAGCTTGAGGTGTGAGGAGAGCCTACTTTCTCACCCTAGTCCTGGTATTCTTCAACCTGCCAAGAGAAGTGGTGGAAACCATTGTCTACAGCAGGATCTCCTGATTTTCATCCCCGTAGGGGTGAAAAGGACTGCTAGGGGATGGATTCTAGGGGCAATCCCCTTTTTGATCTAGGACAATTTGAAGCTGCCTGTAACGTTCTAACAGTGAGTAAGATCTGACTTTGTGCCTACCTGTGCTTTGGTGTTTCTCTGGCTAAAAGGGAAAGTGTACACCTGTTTTGTTCTGAAGTTTGAGACTGTTTCTCAGTTCAAAGTTGGCTGACAATTGTGGGGTCCAGATGTATGACTAATTCACATTATTCAGGACTTTAGTTCTCACACTACCAGTGTAGTGTTTCTTAAATGCTGGATGCAAAAGTTCATTCAGTGATGCATTTACCCAAGTGTGTTCAAGATGTTTTAAGGTGTAACTCTGAAAAAATGGCTGGATATGGATTTGGAAGCAAAGGGTGGGCAGACCCCCATCTGGAGTAACCAGTTCAGGACTACACGTTCCATAAGGGGGCCTGGTTGCTTTCCTCTGTAGTGTCCAATGTCTGAACTGAATGTTACCCCCTGAAGTGGGATGTGCTAGTCATTAGTTTTACATATCCTCAATTGTGGCTAGTGCCACTAGAAGTATTTCCAGTTGTAGCCAGTGCCACTGGAAGAAATTTAAAAGCACTATACCATATGGGAAATGTGTGTTCAGTTGTGGCCAGTGCCACTAGAAGAAATGTTCATGTTGTGGCCAGTGCCACTGAGAGAGTGCTTTAAAAGTCCTATGCCATGTGGGAATGCCAGTGCAAGAAATGCACTGTCCTGTGAAATATAGGAATATGTAGAGTTTCTGTCAGATACAGTCGTTTTGTTGTTCTGCAAATTCCTAGTGTCATGCTGTGTAAACCTTGGGGGTCCACCCATGCTTTGGAGAACATCTTTTTTGGAATAAAGCCACACTCTAGAACCCCAACAATGGCTTAGACATTCATGTTATTGTTTCCTGTGTGTGGAGTTACTGGGTACCCCTCCAGAAGTTTAGGTCTAGAAAAGCCCTAGCAAAAGGTTCTCTCCCCAGGACCTGCTTGTTTGTAAATACCTTATAGGTCTTATTTTGTTTTTGTACACCCCCACCCCTACTGACCTCTAGAAGTATACATTCCCAAAGCTAGGGGCGGTACCATAGCCTAAATGTGTTTCCCAAGTAGTCTGTGCCCAGTTAAGGATAGCAAGGGTAGCTAATTGTGTAAAATAGCGGGGGGGGGGGTTACATGTGCAGTACTGGTTGCAGCAAAGGTTTACAGTCCTGGAAACCCCAACCCCCATCCTAGACGAGGCTCTAGCATGGACGGGGAACTGGAAAGTAAAGGTGCAGCTTAGATAACTGGGCACAGGTACAGTTCATCTTCCAGGAGGTTTTCACATTGGTAGAGACAGGGGCTTATGCTTCTACCAGGGACAGCCCAGAACATGCCACAAATGCGAGGTACATACCTACTTAAGCGCTGTATGTGAACAACCCAGATGTAACCTGTGTTTGGAGTATGGGCATGTCAGCCTAGATTGCCCCAATCCCCTTAAGTGCAATCTGTGTGATGAAGGGGGCCACATACAGAAATTGTCCTTGGGCAGAAAGAGATTGGATAAGGCCCAGCCAGACCCTGTTCAGCTGTTAGAAAAATGTCAGGTACAAGCTCTTCAGAGGCAGGAAAATTCCAAACAGCCCCTAGAAATGGAAAACCCTTTCTCATTCTCCCCCTCCTACTGAGGTAGGCACTCCAGTGATAGATTGAGCAGGGCCTTCCACTAGTGAGGTGACTAATCAGGACCCCCCCCCAACTGTGGTCAGTGACAGTGTGGATATGCCTCCCTCCCCTTCCCCAGCAGACTCAGTTTACTACGGTGGAGGCAAAAAAGAAAAAAAGGAAAGCAGTTCAAACTCCCCCTTCCCTGAAAAACTGAGTGGTAACCAGAAATCGTTACCAAGCTTTAGCGAAAAGACGACAATGGGGTGATACGAAGGATGAGGGGGATGGTCCTGACTCATCCATGGTATCCCCTAAACTAGACCCCTCTTCAGTTTCACAGCCGAAACAGTTAAAAAGAAAAATGTGAAACCCCATCAGACAGGGTCACAAATTCACCCAACATAGCAGATGAATGAGGGTAGAACAGCACATCTCATTTCGAACCCTCAATGTATGCAGTATAAAGGCATACAAAAAGCGACTCACCACCCTTTAACTGTTGAAGGACTTTGCCAATGACTTCAGCTTTATTCAGGATACAAGAGTAAAAACCACACATGCAGTCTCACACTCGAAAAAGTTATCGACATTGGTTCCATCTTTTTGGTCTCAGGGTTCAGACACAGGCGGTAGGGATGAATACTGATAAAAGGCTATCAGTTTACAGTTCAGAAGGTGGCTGACATAAGTCCAGAAAGGGCGCTTCTATTAGATCTCAGTAGAGAAACAGAAACATTTAGGGTAATAAATGTGTATGCCCCAGAACATACTATCTTGTTCTGCACTGTTCTCTTTAATCCAACCATATTTGCATAGAAGAAAACATATTATAATGGGTGGAGATTTTAATTGTCCCTTGCCCATAGTGGATAGAGGTGGTCACACCACTAAGTTATTTGGTGATTCTAATCGTGTAAATGATGTCATAAAAACTGCGGGGCTTGTGGACGGATATGTCTCAGTTCACTCTAAAGGAACAAAAACCTTTTCTAAGGGCCCACTAGCAATATGAATATATATATATATATATATATATATATATATATATTTATCTCTAAATCCCTCCATGGCATTAAAGCACACATGACCCCCTGTGAAACTTCAGATCATCCAGCGGTATCATTACAATGTACCCTGGAAACTAACTGCCCTTCCTCCTTTCAAACAAATCAACCTCTACATGGATGTTAAATAACTCCCTTTTATCTCACCCTGATATAGAAGAGAAATGATCAAATTTACTTTCAGCAAGGTTTACTGTGGTAGAAGCTTGTGATTCACTTACAGATTGGTGGATTGACACAAAAACTGAGCTAAAGGCTTTCTTTACAAAACAATCTGTTAAAAACACATCTTACATTTTGAAATACCTAAAACTGAAGAGATAAACTATACAAAACTATTTCAAGGGCTTATGAATTTAAATTGGATTTAACCAGTGAAATACAGGAACTTAAGGCAGAAATGTTTCAGTATCAATACAACAGAGCAGAATCATTCAAACCCGAGGCACAATTTGGTACACAGGGTTCAAGGCCTTCCTTGGACATTTACAAAAGTTGTCAAAATAGAATAAATCATACTAGAATTGATACTATTTTGGACCTGTGTCCAAAAACAGAGCACTTAGATCAAGATAAAATCCCAAATGTCTCACAAACATATATTCAGGAAATTTTTGGCACTGCCTCCTCGGCAACTGGTGCTCTTGGTTATTTAACAGATTTAAATATTCCCCACATAGATCAGAAGTCTTTGTCTGATTTAACCTCCCCAGTCACTCCAGCTGCGGTTACTGCAGTTTTTTGGAAATTAAATAAAAACTCAGCACCTGGAAGAGGTGGACTTACCAGTGACCTATATATTAAATATGCAGCTTATTTTGTTCCAGTTTTGACTGATATATTTTCCCACATTCTATCTCCAGAAACCTTTCCAGAAGTCACGTCACAAGCCTTGGTAATTTTGTTGTATAAAAAAGGAGACAAAACAGATGTCACTAACTGGAGACCAATAAGTCTCCTAAATGTGGACTGTAAAACTGTAGTATTATTATTATTAACCTGCCTCTCCAAGGTAGCTAACTTAGTAATCAGCAACACGCAATCCTGTGCAACAGAGGGCAGGTCTATGTTTACAAACTTAATATATCTCAGTGGCTTAATGTCTTCTGTTTCTGACCCTAAAGTAAAATGACTGATCTTGGCCTTGGATCAAGAAAGGGCTTTTAATCGTGTGGACTATAACTACCTTTTGAAGGTTTTGCAGGTATACCTTATCCCGGATCAATTTACTGTATAAGATGGATTTCTCTACTCTATAAATCAGCCGAGATTATCTTTTATGTCAATGGTATCCAAGGCTTGCCTTTTTTTGGGGGAAAAAGGGGTTCATCAGGGTTGTCCACTTAGCCCCTTATTATTTGTTTTTCAAATAGACCCCTGGTTAGGAGAATCTCTAGAACCCGAGCATTCCTTCTATATGCCACACTGATGGCTTTCTTGCCCCAAAGATTGGTGCTGTTGTTCAGTGTCTTCATCAGTGACACTGGGGATGGCATTAAGGGCAAAATGTGCCTATTCATGGATGACGCCAAGCTCTGCTGGAGAGTGGACACAGCTGAAGGGATACAGGACCTACAGGAAGATCTGGAAAAGCTGGGGAGGTGGTCCAGGATCTGGCAGCTTGGCTTCAATGCCAGGAAACGCGAAGTTATGAATATTGGAGCCAAGAATCCCAGGGCACAGTACTACCTGGGTGGAGTCTGAGTATCTGCATCAGAGGATGAGGAGAAGGACCTGGGAGTGATCACTAATGACCTGAACCACTCCACACAGTGCAAGAAAACAGCAGCAAAAGCAAACAAGATGCTGGAATGCATATCTACAGGGATCGGTAGTAGGAGAGAGGAGGTTATACTGCCCTTGTACAGGTCACTGGTAAAGCCGCATCTAGAGTATGGAGTTTACTACTGGTGCCCGCACCTCAAAAAGGACATTAACCTGCTAGAGAAGGTCCAGAGGAGGGCTACAAAGATGATAGCAGGTCAGCAGGGCAATCATATGAGGAGAGGTTGAGGGCACTGAACATGTACTCCCTGGAAGACAGGAGAGAGAGAGGGGACATGACTGGGACCTTCAAGTACTTGAAAGGGATAAATAAGGTTAATAAGGAGAGTCTCTTTAAGCTGAGTGGCAACCATAACACGAGGGGGCATAGTCTTAAGCTGGAGGGTGGGAGGTTTAGGAGGGAGGTCAGGAAGCACTTCTTCACAGAGAGGGTGTTGGACACTTAGAATGCGCTGCTGGAAGAGGTAATCTCATTGAAGACAGTGGGCAGCTTTAAGAGAGGCTGGAACAGGTATAGGGGGGAAAGTAAGAATCATGGGTAGGGAGGATGGGAGGAGTGGGGAGGGAGGGCAGGGACAGTAGCTCAAGCTGTGGACCCTGCAGCACGAGCAGACTTGATAGATCAAATGGCCTTCTTCTGCTGGCTTCTTTGTATGTTTGTATGTTCTAGGTGACCCACAGTACTTCTGCCCCCGAATTCCCTATATCTCTGTCACTGTATGCTTTCATTCACATAAAGCACTACACCTCCTTCTTTTCCTTCCCATCCTGTCTTTCCTGAACAGAATGTAGCTTGGTATGGCCATGTCCCAGTCATGGTTCTCAGTGCTCCGTGAGTCGGTAATGGCCAAAATATCCAGATCGGCCTGTGCCATGATGGCCTCTGGGGCTGGAATCTTGTTTCCTAGACTTCTAGCATTAGTGCACATGACCTTTCAGATTTTGTCATCACTTGGCTTATTGCCCCCCTTTTTCTTTTTGCTCCCCCCTTTCCCATACCCTTTTGAATGCTTTCCTCCTCCCCTTTTCGATCACCATGCTGCTTTGATTAACTTGCATCCTGGAAGGTCCCTCTTCGCCCAGGATTTCCCAGCTCTCTACATCAGCCTGTGTTGAGGTGGGGGACAGTTACTGTCTCCCTGAGTTCTTCCGCCACCCCCCTTGGCTAGTTTAAATGTTCACCAAAGTAACATTTAAACTGCCCGCATAAAAATAACTATGGCTAACAGGTAGGAACCTCCTATTGGTAAATTTTATTTGAAAGTGCCACCATTCACCAAAAAAAGTGTGACTGTTTTAAAATATTTATATATTATTGTATATTCATATAGTAAAATACGTTATTTTTATTTTGTAGGCTGCTTTCATTTATTTATTTTTTTTTTTTATTTTAGTCTTTGGTAACCGGGTAAGGCCCACCAGGCACAAGTACCTTTTTTCAGAGGCAACCCGGGAGCACTGGGTGGTTAAGTGACTTGTTCAGAGTCACACAGTATGCAAGTGGAGGTTGTGAGAATCAAACCCAGGGCTGCTGGATGTACCATGCTCATTCCCCCAGCTTGTTACTCTAACCTCTACACTCTACTGCTAGCCCTGGGACAGACAGACTGTGTTAAAACACAGCAGTAACAGCCGGACCGGTGGCACTGATGGCTGAGGTGCTGGACGCCTTACCTCGTGCCACACCGGTGACCAGTGTTCGGGAGTGAGCACGGGCCACCGAGGATTGGCAGGGGAGGAGAAGGATTGAGCATCTGATGGACTGCGCTCCTTCTCCGGAGAGGGGGATCACCAGCTCTCGGTGTTCTACTGGCTCCTGGCAGCAGCTGGGGGCAGTGCGCTGAGAGCTCAGAAAGGGGGAGGAGATGGGGCAGACACCTGGAGGAGCGCATGCGGACACATGCGCACTCTCTCCATTGGCATCACTGCACGCTCCACCTCCTAGGGGAAATTAAAATGGAAATAGGTCCTGGCCGAGCCGAATGAAGCTATCTCTGCAGCTGCCGCCCCCAAGAAGGTGTCTCCCTGGTTGGATCTGTATCGGGTGGGTCAAGTTGCTCCCCACCACCCTGCCACGAAGGGTAAGTCATGAGGACTCAAGGAAGGGGGTCTGATATTTGGGGAATGGCAGATAGGGATTAGGAGTGCCGGCCAGCACCACAGAGAAATACCACATCCAAAACAAACACAGCAGTAACTAAGAGTTGTAAAGCAACATGGTAAATCTGGAGGCAGCACAGTGGTTTAAGGCTCTGAGCTGCAAATCTGGAGACCAGGGTTTGAATCCCACTTGCAGGCTGTGAGACCCTGAGAAAGTCACATAACTTCCTTTTGCTTCCAGGCTGCACCTGTTAGTGTGTCTCTCCTGGTTAAAAAAAAAAAATATATATATATATATATATATATATACAGTATATATATTAATGCTGTTGAAAATTTTTGCACAAAAAAGACATTGTATAACATTGATGAGACTTCTAATTGATTATAAATGTCATGTTGACAGAAAGAAAAACCTAGTGAACCAGTTCATAAACACAGAGAAACGCAGGGCAAGAAAAAAGAATAAAAGGATGAATTTGTGAACAGACAAACAGCCCCAGTCACATTCATTTTCTGACTATCGTGATTGTACTCAGAAGGGGCTTGCCCAGCTCTGACAGCCCCGCCACAGGCAGTGTGTGTGTGTGGGGGTGTGTGTGAGTGGGGGGTAATATGTGTGGGGCTTTGCCAGAGGAGAGGAAAGGGCTAGAGATTTTTGCTGATGGGGATGGGTGTGCGACAGTAAGAATCCCAATGTCCCGCACAGCAACAGCACGATACCGACACCGGTACTGTGCCCTTGCAAAAGAGTGTTTTTTGCGGTGGGCTCTGCCCTCTCACACCCCCTGCATTCTAATACAGTCAACTCCAGGTCGGAGTTGTTCTGGGGAAGGGGCAGGACACCAGGAAACAAGCATAGCTGAAAACAGACTGTTGCAGTGACTGTTGCTGTAATGGCCTGTTTTTGAGTTTCACTGTCGGAGTGTCACGCTCGAGGGGGCCACCGGGATGGATGAACCAGGACACATTGGCATGGGCAGAGTAAACACCTTAACTGGAACAAATTAAAAACAACACAATGTGAGATGCACATCTCATTGCACAGGTGGTTGCTCCATCCCAGCCCCACCTCTGACGCTCAGAACACAGTTTACCAAGAACCGCAGAACAGATAATCAGACATGACATCTGGGTGCTGTCCGTTTGTGGTCTGTAATCAGCTCCCACCCAGGGCCAACAGTTCCTCAAAAGCAGTGAATAAAAATCCTATCAGAGAGTAACTCAAGCATTTGTCTCAGCCTCAGCAACAGAGTCCCAGAGAGCAGCTGACGGAGTGGTGACACAGGTAAGAGGCTTCTCTCTTGTTTCTTTGCCTTGCTCCTTTTTCTTTCCTCTTCATATTTCTCATTCTTGTTGCCTCTTTTTGTTTTCTATGTTTTCTCTTTCCTTTTTTCTTCACAATCTCTCTTTTATGCTCTCCTATTTTCTCTCTTGATTTTTCATTCTCTTGTATTATTTATGTTCTGCCTTTCCATTTCCATTTTCTTCTTCCATTTCTTTTTTAGCACCTAGGAATTATTGCAGATACAATTACGATTTATGGGCATCTGCTAATAGCTGAGCTAGCAGAGCTGCTCCTTTAGCTCCCCTGGTACAGTCCCTGCTCTGTGATGCGCTGGTTGAGTATATGAGAATCCCCTACTAGCTGAGCTAGCAGAGCTGTTCCTTTAGCTCCCCTGGTAGAGTCCCTGCTCTGTGATGTCTGGTTGAGTATATGAGAATCCCCTACTAGCTGAACTAGCAGAGCTGCTCCTTTAGTTCCCCGGTAGAGTCCATGCTCTGTGATGCTCTGGTTGAGTATATGAGAATCCCCTACTAGCTGAGCTAGCAGAGCTGCTCCTTTAGTTCCCCGGTAGAGTCCATGCTCTGTGATGCTCTGGTTGAGTATATGAGAATCCCCTACTAGCTGAGCTAGCAGAGCTGCTCCTTTAGCCCCTCTGGTAGAGTTTCTCCTCTGTGATGCTCTGGTTGAGTACATGAGAATCCCCTACTAGCTGAGCTAGCAGAGCTGCTCCTTTAGCTCCCCTGGTAGAGTTCCCTGCTCTGTGATGCTCTGGTTGAGTATATGAGAATCCCCTACTAGCTGAGCTAGCAGAGCTGCTCCTTTAGCTCCCCTGGTAGATTCCCTGCTCTGTGCTGCTCATGTTGAATATATGAAAATCCCCTACTAGCTGAGCTGTTCCTTTAGCCCTACTGGTAGAGTCCCTGCTCTGTGATGCTCTGGTTGAGTATATGAGAATCCCCTACTAGCTGAGCTAGCAGGGCTGCTCCTTTAGCTCCCCTGGTAGAGTCCCTGCTCTGTGATGCTCTGGTTGAGTATATGAGAATCCCCTACTAGCTGAGCTAGCAGAGCTGCTCCTTCAGCTCCCCTGGTAGAGTCCCTGCTCTGTGATGCTCTGGTTGAGGATATGAGAATCCCCTACTAGCTGAGCTAGCAGAGCTGCTCCTTTAGCTCCCCTGGTAGAGTCCCTGCTCTGTGATGGTTGGGTTGAGTATGTGAGAATCCTCTACTAGCTGAGCTAGCAGAGCTGCTCCTTTAGCTCCCCTGGTAGACTCCCTGTTCTGTGATGCTCTGGTTGAGTATATGAGAATCCCCTACTAGCTGAGCTAGCAGAGCTGCTCTTTTAGCTACCCCGGTAGAGTCCCTGCTCTGTGATGCTCTGATTGAGTATATGAGAATCTCCTTCTAGCTGAGCTAGCAGAGCTGATCCTTTAGCTCCCCTGGTAGTGTCCCTGCTCTGTGATGGTTTGGTTGAGTATATGAGAATCCCCTACTAGCTGAACTAGCAGGGCTGCTCCTTTAGCTCCCCTGGTAGAGTCCCTGCTCTGTGATGCTCTGGTTGAGTATATGAGAATCCCCTACTAGCTGAGCTAGCAGAGCTGCTCCTTTAGCTCCCCTGGTAGACTCCCTGTTCTGTGATGCTCTGGTTGAGTATATGAGAATCCCTACTAGCTGAGCTAGCAGAGCTGCTCTTTTAGCTACCCCGGTAGAGTCCCTGCTCTGTGATGCTCTGATTGAGTATATGAGAATCTCCTTCTAGCTGAGCTAGCAGAGCTGATCCTTTAGCTCCCCTGGTAGTGTCCCTGCTCTGTGATGGTTTGGTTGAGTATATGAGAATCCTCTACTAGCTGAACTAGCAGAGCTGCTCCTTTAGCTCCCCTGGTAGAGTCCCTGCCCTGTGATGTCTGGTTGAGTATATGAGAATCCCCTACTAGCTGAGCTAGCAGAGCTGCTCCTTTAGCTCCCCTGGTAGAGTCCCTGCTCTGTGATAGTCTGGTTGAGTATATGAGAATCCCCTACTAGCTGAGCTAGCAGAGCTGCTCCTTTAGCTCCCCTGGTAGAGTCCCTGCTCTGTGATGCTCTGGTTGAGTATATGAGAATCCCCTACTAGCTGAACTAGCAGAGCTGCTCCTTTAGCTCCCCTGGTAGAGTCCCTGCTCTGTGAGGCTCTGGTTGAGTATATGAGAATCCCCTACTAGCTGAGCTAGCAGAGCTGCTCCTTTAGCTCCCCTGGTAGAGTCCTTGCTTTGTGTAGCACTTTGTGTGCTTACCTGCTTAATATAATCTAAATTAACAGCTAAATAAATATTTACTGTAGTACCACTCCAAGTTTGTTTTTTTAAAGATTTCTTTCACTTCCCTGACAGTGTATCAGTGCAGAATAATGGTTGACACTGTTTTTGTATGTCTAAAAGGTTCTGTTAGGGATTGGATAACTATGAAGACTTTTCTTGGCTTATCAGAACCTTTCAGAACCTTGGAAACATAGAATTTATTATCAGACTAGAACCACTTGGCCCACCCAGCCTGCCCAGATGGTCCCTGCTTAGTCTTTTTCCACAGACCCTAACTGGTCTCAGCAACTCAGAGTATTCTATAATAAAATTGGGCGCTTTGTCACCAGTGCTCCACCCAGGAAGCACCATGCAAGGTACTGAGAACACTAAACTGGCTTTCATTGGATGGTCAGCTTGAGTAACCTCTCCGCTGCCTGGCCTTGAAGCTTTTATGGGTCCTTCCCCTCCACCTAGCCTATGTGACACTCTAAAAATCAAGCCCCCCCCAGGTGGTCTGCCAGCAGTCTCATGTTGGAGATACCTAAACGTAGATCCTGTATGGGAAAGAGATCCTTTGCAACCTCAGCACCGACTACCTGGATCTCCCTGCCTGCTGCCCTTCAGAACTGCCCTACACTTATCTTGGGTTGCTATGGTTCTTACCGATGTACTATTAATTAATGTTTTACCCTCCCTGCCTTGTGTAGTCTAAGCTTGTTATTAACTCTGTGTCATTTGTTGAAGTCCATGCTTGGTCAAACATATAGGTCACACCTGTTGTATTCTTGACTGTGACATATCTGACTTGTTCTGACGACGTATTCTTGACTACCCACTGTTCCTGCCTGCTTGTTTTATGTCACTGATTCTGGGACACCCCTGAAAAAGGAACAGCTATGTCTTAGTGGGCTACCTGGCTAACAAAATTAGTATTTATTTCTTTTTTTTTCAGATTGGGATTACTACCTTTGAGTCAAGGACTCATTTACAAAGGTTCCAGGTCGATTAGATACAATGACATTACAAACAAGACACAGGCTACATAAAGTTACACAGAAGCAATATTCAAAAACATAGCAATTACAATGGATCCAAAGGTGCAAGGAATTATGGTGACCCTGATAAACCATGCCGCACCATATCTAGATTAGAATACGATGTGATTGAAGGAGAGCAGTAACAATTCAGTTGCAGAATGAAACGCATTGCCATACAATAGTACATGCAGAGTGCAAAGCGAAGAATAACGAACCAGACTTCCTAGAGACTGATAAGCAGCCAGATAAGGCATTGTCAGCGCATGGCATGGGGAAGGAACGGGGGGGAGTGGCAAGATGTAGGCAGTAGAGGGGGAGGAGGAGGGGAGGGCCAGGGGGGGGGAGAGAACGTCTGGGGGTAGATGAGGGGTGGTTGGGTGGAAGGGGAGATATGGGGAGGGTGGCAGAGATGCAAGATAGTAAATAAACAAATCATGCTGACCTCTCAATATTCTCATTCTAGGTGGGAGACAAATCCATCTAGGTCCTTCAGGATAGAAGTCCTGGCATATGACAATAGGTCCTGGGGCAGAGAGGGAAATTTGGGCATAGTCGATGGACCTTTGGTCTCCTTCTGTCATCATTGTCTAAGTTTCTGTGTGTCCATCTTTTCTTCCAGGAGTTGATTGTAGAGCGGTTAAAGAGCGGCTTCAAGAGAACTTTAACAAAACATAATATTTAGATAAAGTTCAGCTTGTATTTCATATTAGTTCTTTATTTCTCACCCCTATTATTTATTGCTGAGGTCATCTGCATGAAAACAGGATCTTTACTCCTGAAGAGTTCATCTATTTCTGTTGCTGTTTCGCTGCCTGAGGTCATAATGCACTGTTTGTGACATCACACTTACTCTCATGGCAACAGATTGTGATGTCACAACAGAGCATTATGACTTGAAGTAGGGAGTAAGCTATAGAGGCAGATTAACTTTAAAGTAACTGCAAGGGATAAAAAGCATGTATTCATGCATGTTTTCTCAGTAATTAATAATGGGGAGGAGAAATCTAGAATACATATGGAATACAAGCAGAATTTTACCTAATTATTATGTTTTTCAACGTTTTCTTTGCAGTGTCAGTAGCTTTTTAAAGAGCATTGATGGTAGAGTGGTTGAAGAGCATTGGTGGTAGGGTGGTTAAACAGCAGTGATGGTAGAGTGGTTTGTGTAGCTACCTTCCAAAGTAGTCGATCCTAGTTCAGTTTGTGGCCAGTGCAGCAGGTAAGTAAGTATGCTCTCTGATCATATCAGCAAGAGTGCCGAGTCAGAAACACAGGGAAATCAGTGGTAGCTGACCAGGAGGTGGGAAGATTTAGGAGGGATGTTAGAAAAGTTTACTTTAAAGACAGTGTGGTTGAGCCATGTAATAGCCTACTGGCTGATGTTGTAGGTGCAAAACCCATCAGTGGTTTCAAACAAGGCAGGGACTGACTTAAAGGATTAATAGTTACTCACGAGGGGTAGCAGTAAGGCAGAGTGTATTAGGGAGGAAACAAGGGTATCAACTCCATCTAGATGTTAGGTCTCAGGGCAGCATAGGGGATAACAGCAAATTGGATTGAGCAGTGGTCTTTTTCTGCCAACGTTGTCTGGGTTTCTATGACTGCACTGTTTGTTATAAGGTATATTATTCTTACTATCCTATTGCATCTGTTATTCCAAAATTCAAGAAAAACTGTGTTTCTGGCTGCCGGGGCACTGGGTGATAGGGCACTGCCTTAGCATGTTGGCAACCCACATTTGCTCTTGGATCCCAGGACATCAGGAGCAGAGGCTGGCAAGGAAGTATTCCAAGCAACTACAGGACACTTCCTTCCTGGAGGGCGAGGGCTGATACTGTACTTCAATATCTTGTCCTGACATTTGCCCCGTGGAGATGCTCCTGTTAAGTGGTTGACCACATGCAGCTGAACATCCCAGCCCCCCCCCCAGTACACTTCTGGGGTAGTCTGCGTGTGGGTCTGGGGCCCTGTAAGTGGAAAAGTGTTGCACTTGGTGCCCTAGATGTAGACCTCTCTAGCAGCCGCTACCTTCCTGTGCTACCAGATGCTAGAAGCGGGTTGGTCCTTCCATCTTGAGCCATTGTAGGTAGAACTAAGTCACTTCTTTCCTGGCGGCGACAGGAAGGCCCCCCTTACAGGGGTGATTTGGATTTGCTGGATAACGACAGAGGTTCCAGAAGCCTGGGGGAAGGAATCATCAGTGTAGAGTGAGCCCAACCGACAGCAGCGATAAGAAGGGAGGCTAAGATGCCAGATTCAGAAATGAGATGGATTTGAATGAAATGGACTATTTGAATAATTACAGTAAATTGTAATCCATAATTTTGTGTTTAATTATTGGTCTTGATTAAGTTGATTATAATATAATGATGAGAAAAATAAACACCACATGAACGGGAGTGAGATACCCCAGATAACCTAGCTTTCATAAGTTAATAAAGTAATATGTCTGTTACTATTATTATTTCTTTAAACTACCTTATATAAATATAGCAAGCATTCTAGAAAGGTTCAAAAATTATCCCAATTTTATTAATGTCAAATTATAGTGCAAGCCGGTATCTATACCCCAGTTCTATAATTAGTAATGAATGTCTGAGAAAGAAAATGTCTGTAACTAAACTAGTATTACTAATGGGTTTAATATTGGAATACATTTAGTTTATTGCTATAATATTCTGTATTTCATAATCTTATCTGTTCAAATGTCCATAAAAAGCCCATTTAACTTTAATCTGGGGTTCTACCAGATTGAGGACTGAATCTGTTAATTACTAACATAATTGTTTAATCTTTACTTTGATAAATCTTTGTTTTGATGAACATTCAACATTTGTTCATGTTATGTATCAAATACTGTCTTTTGAATGTTGGAGATTTGAAAATGCTAAAAATAAAAAAAAAAGAAGAGGGATGAGCGTTTTGGAGTATTCAAAGGAGTGTGTGCTCAGGGTAGAAGGCACAAAAACCAAATGCTTAACCCCCAACCCCCAGCAGTGTCTCTGGTTTAGAAAATAATCTCTTTATTTTTTGTCTGTGTGTGTGTGTTAAATCTTGGCTGCCATAATTGTTGTGCAAATTTTCAGTTCCAACAGTGTAATTTCAACAGAGTTACTGCTTCTGTTTACAGTTTGGGGAATTTCATGAAATGTCCAATTCATAAACCCCGTGGTTTTGAAAAAGAAGTCTTAAATACGCTGCATAAATGTTTTCTTTTCCCAAGGCAAACGGCAGAATTACTTTTAGTGGATGCGGTAGCTAATAATGCCCCCGCCACAGTTCTAGGGTATGTTTTATGTAAACAACAGAACTGATGTAAACTGTATATGATTTCCCTGCAGATGTGCTGGAATTCCATGGTTTGTGATTTTTTCCCATGGGGGACATTCTGCAGAACACTGTAATTTAAGAAATACTGTGAAACTTTCAGTTTTTCACAAAATTTCCACAGACGCAGAATATCCATAAATGTTGTCCAGCCATAGCTATCGGATTAGTGGAGCTACTTGAATTTTTATGAAAGAAAGCAGCAAAAAGAAAAAAGTCACCATCTCTCTGTTGTTCTTACTTGCAGGAGATCAGAAGCAGCATGAAGTCTGTGTTCTTTTTTCTGGCTGTCATTGCAGTCGTGTGGTGTAACCCCACAGGTACAGTCACTCTAATTATTTATTTACGTGTTTTTGATTTATTTAAAAAAATATCTTGCCAGGTGAACAAACAAAGCCTAAGGGAAAGGGGGGGAGGAAATTGTTTAACCAGGAAAGGCGCACTAAGCCAAAGTTTGTTTCCAGGTGCGACCTGGAAGCACAAGGAAGTTAAAGAGCAGCTGATGCTTTCAGGAAAACTTTAACAAAATATAATATTTATTATAGACACAGTTTGGCTTGTATTTCACATTAGTTCTGTGTTCCTCCTCCACATTATTTATTACTGATTTAATTTGCATGAAAACAGGATTTTTGCTCCTGAAGAGTTTAACTGTTCCTGTTGCTTTCTCCCTACCTGAGATCATACTGCACTGCTTGTGACATCACAGTTACTCCCATGGCAACAGAGTGTGATGTCACAACAGAGGATTGTGACTCGAAGTAGGAGTAAGCTATAGTGGCAGGTGAACTCTGAGGTATAAAGATCACGTATTCATGCAAATTTGCTCAATAATAAATAATGGGGAGGAGAAATCTATAGAATATGTATGGAATGCAAGCTGAATCATGCCTAAATATGATGTTTTTCAGAGTTCTCTTTGAGATGTCAGCAGCTCTTTAAGTGACTTGCTCAGGGTCACACAGTATGCGGGGGCTGATGGGATTCAAACCCAGGTCTCCAGGTTTGCAGCTCCATGCCTTAACCACACACTATGCTGCCTCCTAAGAGGTAGTTTTAAGTTGCCACCTGGGGTGGGGTGTTGGGGGGCAGGATAGCAGTGGTAACGTGCATGCGTAGTGCAAAAAATATTGCTGAGTTCTGCCACTTGCAATGCCGATGACCTGGGTTTGGAAATGAGCCTGGGGGCTGAGGGATGGCCAGGGGGAGCTGGATGGAGCATCCATAGGACTGCTGTCTTTAAGGGGGACAGCCCCATGCTTGCCTGGCCCCTGGCGGAAGCTGGGGCAAAGGCAGCCTGGGCCAGCAAGTCGGAGGAGGGGAAGATGTCAGCATGTGATGCGTGCCCTGATGTCACGGCACGCCATGCCTCTAGGGGAATGGGAAAAATGGAAAAACATCCTGGCTGGCATGATGAACGCCATCTGCCACAGACCATGCACCCAACAATTTAGGCTCCTCCCACTATCTGGATCCGCTCCTGGTGAGTCGAGAGGACTCCCCGGCACCCTGCCACAGAGGGCAAGTCGTGAGGGACTGCGGGAGGGGTAAGTTCTGGGGAAGCCAGGGTGATGGGGCTGGACAGAGTGGCAGGAAGGAAGGCCAGATAGGGAGGGGAGGGGAGGATAAATAGAATGAGGGGGAAAAAAGTGCAAAAAAACACACAGGCAACACTTACATACAGTACATTTACACTGCAGTCACAAATAGACCACAGGGAAATATATATATATATATATATGTATACAGGTACACAGTTCAGAGAAGCTTACAATGCTACTTTTTTACTAGGGCTTTATAAAACGGACAGTTTCCGTACTAGTGTGGTGAGTCAAGGTGATGAGATTTGAACTCAGGGCCCTTGTGATAAGAGTGTCTCCACACCAGTGCTCTAGTCAATCAATCAAACAATCAAATCTTTATTTATCCAGGCGGACACATTCAGCAAGCTCATTTACAAGGTGGACCTGCATCACACAAGGTCAGATACAATACACATATATACAGGCATTAAGGCAAAACATGGGACTATATAGTAAAGCAAGTCAAGTAACAGTAAGACAAGCAGTCCAGTTGGGCACGCATTATAATATATCTAACTATATTCATGTCATGTTTAAGGAAATAAAAAAAGGGGTTAAAGGTAAGGAGGCTATATAAGAAGGGGGATGCAGAGTCAGAATTAATTGGAACCTAGCACAGGCATAGGTAGCAAGGGGTATGGGGGTGTGGGGGCAAGGGTCGTAGTGATGCAGGGAATACACACTTATGGCTTAGGGCTTATAGGTTCGGGTTTTAGGCTTCAGGAGTGCCGACCACCTGGTGGCCGTGGTTTCATGTGGCATCTGAGCTGGGAGCCCTGGAGGGTAATCGGCTCTTGGGGAGCATAGTCCGAGCAAGTGGACATGGGCGGCGACTTCAGGAGCGCTGACTGCCTGGTGGCCACTGTTACCTACGGTGGCTGAGGTGGGGGCCCTGGAGGGTTCTTGGCTCTCAGGGAGTGTGGTCCAATCAAGTGGTCCTGGGCGGCAGCTTTGGGAGTACCGACCGACCGGTGGTCACGGTTTCCTGCGGCGTCTGAGCTGAGGGCCCTGGAGGGTCACCGGCTGTCGGGGAGCGTAGTCTGAGCAAGTGGCTAGGAGGCTTAGGAGATGGAAGGCGTGGCAGGACATGGGTAAGGAGGGTAAAGGGTTTCTGAGAGGTTAATGTTTTATTGTGTGCAAGAGGAGGGCAGAGGACATGGGTGTAGGCAGGCATACTCCAAGCACTCAATGGTGTGCAATTTTATTTAAGGGGGGGTAGCAAATAGGCTCTGAACTGCTTCCTTTTTCCATGAAAACTAACAAAGAACGCCGGCCCGGTGGCGCTGAGGGTTGAGGCGCTGGTTGCCACACCTCGCACCACGCCAGCGATGTTCGAACAGGCATGGGTTGCCGTGGGTCGCCGGGAGGAGATGGATCGGCGCCCAGGGACTGCTCTCCATCTCCGGAGAGGGGATTTGGGCGCCGGGTTTGCCTGACCTAGCAGAGGCTGGGGTCGACAGCACGTAGCTGCAAGCTATGCGGGGCGGAGTGGCAGACGCTGATTGGGGCATGCACGGGAGCATGCATGCACCCAGTCGCTGGCGTCATTGCACGCCATGACCCGCCGGGAGGAAAACAGTGAAAATAGAGCCCGGCAGCATGAAGTTGTTCCCCCGCGGCGCCGTTCCTGGAAGGGCACCTCCCTGGCATGGATCCGTTGGGGTGGGTTGAGTCGCTCCCCACCACCCTGCCGTGAAGGGTAAGTCGCGGGGTGCACAAGGGAGGGGGTCTGATGTCCATGGATGGCGCTAGGGGAACAACGGAGGGTGGGGGTCGTAGCCGGAGCTCTGGAAAAAAAAAAATAACAACATGCTGAACCTTTCTGTAATTTTATTCATAGGAGTCGAAACTAGAAGGACTGGTCACTAATACTCTCTTTGCATCCCAAGGACAATACAACTTTACAGGCTGTGGGCTGGTATGTGGGTGTCTTAGGGAACAATGCATAGCATTTGTATTTACCCATGCATGGCAACAACAATTGTCGTGAGATACAAAAGTTGTATTTATTGTGTCAAATGAGGCAAACACAGTCCTGGTGTACTTTTGTATATTGTCTGGCTACACCGGCGGGGCGGGGTAGCAGTGAGTCCATTTGGTGTGCAGATCTGAAATCCCTGGCTACACCCTGGCAGAGGATGATAACGCAGAAAGGGAGCAGTTCATAGGCGGTGGAAACAGTGGCATACTTCTGTGATTATGTTTGCATATAAAGTCTTGAACACTGCGCAACTGACTGGGGATCTTAGTTTCAAGGATTTCTGTAGCTTATTCCAGAGAGTTGGTAGTGAGAAGCCTATGGCCGCTATCCCAAAATGTGTACAGACCCAGGAAATCCTCAAGGAAATTAGGGGAACAGCTCCTTAGGGCATAGTTTTGGAGCCCGCTTAGAGGCAGTAAATCAAAGATATACTGTAGTAATTTACAGGTAACCACTCTGAATGTCCATATGGCTGCATTTCTGTTGCGTCTGTACTGTAGGGAGGTCCACCCCACTGCAGCGTATAAGGAGCAGTGGTGGGTAGAGAAGGGGAGGCTGGTAATGAAATGCAGTGCTCTGTGGCATAGGATGTCTAGCTTACCCAGATATGAGGCGTTGCAATGACTATAGATGAAATCAGCGTAGTCAGTTAAGAAGATGAATGTGGACTGGACTAGCTGCCTTTTTGCCTCTGAAAGCAGGAGGCAGTTTATCCGGTTGAAAAGCCCCAGTCTCTGACTCCTTTTTTTCACCATATCCTCCAAGTGTTCCCCGAAGGAGAGTTTGTGGTCTAGCCAGACCCCCAGGTATTTAAACTTGGTGACAAACTCCAGGTTTTCTCCCAATAAGGTGGTGAAGTGGGGTAGAGTGCCAGTAGTAGCAGGTTGAGCCAGATGGTTGTCAGGTGAGAGTATCGTTGCCTTAGTTTTTTTTCATCGAGGAGCAGCTTTTTGCTGAGAAGCTGGTATTGTAGAATATTGAAATCAAGTTGCAGATCTTTACAGGCAGCTTCAGGTGTGTCACTGCACTGGGATTCAAACTCAGAGCCATTGCAATAGCAGAGGGTCTCCACACCAGGGCACTAAAGTGGTGAGTCACTGTGCTGGGGTTCAAACTCCGACTGCGTTGGGATTCAAACTCAGTGCCCTTGTAATAGCAGAGGGTCTCCACATCAGTGCACTAGTGGGGTGAGACAGTGTGCTGTGATTCAAACTCAGGGCCATTGTAGTAACAGAGGGTCTCCACACCAGTGCTCTAGTGTGGTGAGGCACTGTGCTGGGACTGAAACTCAGGGCCCTTGTAGTAACAGAGGGTCTCCACACCAGTGCTCTAGTGTGGTGAGACACTGCGCTGGGACTGAAACTCAGGGCCCTTGTAGTAACAGAGGGTCTCCACACCAGTGCTCTAGTGTGGTGAGACACTGCGCTGGGACTGAAACTCAGGGCCCTTGTAGTAACAGAGGGTCTCCACACCAGTGCTCTAGTGTGGTGAGACACTGCGCTGGGACTGAAACTCAGGGCCCTTGTAGTAACAGAGGGTCTCCACACCAGTGCTCTAGTGTGGTGAGACACTGCGCTGGAACTGAAACTCAGGGCCCTTGCAGTAACAGAGGGTCTCCACACCAGTGCTCCAGTGTGGTGAGACACTGCGCTGGGACTGAAACTCAGGGCCCTTGCAGTAACAGAGGGTCTCCACACCAGTGCTCTAGTGTGGTGAGACACTGCGCTGGGACTGAAACTCAGGGCCCTTGTAGTAACAGAGGGTCTCCACACCAGTGCTCTAGTGTGGTGAGACACTGCGCTGGGACTGAAACTCAGGGCCCTTGTAGTAACAGAGGGTCTCCACACCGGTGCACTAGTGTGGTGAGACACTGCACTGGGACTGAAACTCAAGGCCCTTGTAGTAACAGAGGGTCTCCACACCAGTGCTCTAGTGTGGCAAGTCACTGCACTGGGACTGAAACTCAGGGCCCTTGTAGTAACAGAGGGTCTCCACACCAGTGCTCTAGTGTGGGAGACACTGTGCTGGGACTGAAACTCAGGGCCCTTGTAGTAACAGAGGGTCTCTATACCAGTGCTCTAATGTGGTGAGGCACTGCGCTGGGACTGAAACTCAGGGCCCTTGTAGTAACAGAGGGTCTCCACACCAGTGCACTAGTGTGGGAGACACTGTGCTGGGACTGAAACTCAGGGTCCTTGTAGTAACAGAGGATCTCCACACCAGTGCACTAGTGTGGGAGACACTGTGCTGGGATTGAAACTCAGGGCCCTTGTAGTAACAGAGGGTCTCCACACCAGTGCTGTAGTGTGGTGAGACACTGCGCTGGGACTGAAACTCAGGGCCCTTGTAGTAACAGAGGATCTCTACACCAGTGCTTTATTGTGGTGAGACACTGTGCTGGGACTGAAACTCAGGGGGTCTCCACACCAGTGCTTTAGTGTGGTGAGACACTGCACTGGGAATGAAACTCAGGGCCCTTGTAGTAACAGAGGGTCTCCACACCAGTGCTCTAGTGTGGTGAGACACTGCACTGGGACTGAAACTCAGGGCCCTTGTAGTAACAGAGGGTCTCCACAGCAGTGCACTAGTGTGCTGAGTCGCTGCACTGGGATTCAAACTCAGAACGTTTGTAGTAGCACATGGTCTCCACACTAATGCTATAGTTTCAATAAAACAGTGGGGGGGGTCACTAGTGGAACTGTATCCAGTACTGTTTACACACTGAATTTTGTTTGCCACAGTTTGACATAACTCTGGCTTGCTGCTTTTGTGGATTTCATATTATCCCAAAAGTTACACTAAGTTTGCATTTTAAACAATGAATGTGATCTTTGCATTTCCTCTTTTCAAGTTCTTAACTGAGGAAAAGGTGTGCGTAATGTTTTCTCCTGCAGATCAAGAGACAAAAGCCTTCGGTAACGAGACTGTCGGGAATGATCAAGACCTAGGGGCCACGCTGACCTATAAACATGTGACGTACCGGTTTGTGCCTAGAAGCTTGAGCTTTGTGGATGCTGAGGTACGTACATTGATGTTGTTTTCCCGATGTAAGCATTTTATTTTTTTCTTTGTGATGGTGAAAAAAATAATAATAATCCTTTAACAATCACTGGAAATTTCAAAAATATATTACCAAATTTGTACTAGTACTACACACAAGTGAAAAAAACATTTTATAATACAAAAAACAAAAATAGTACAGGTTTTACAGGCTCATTAACGCAGAGGTAGCATTAACAGTTATGATGCCATTGACTCGATCGAGTTCAGAAGTGAACTTGACCGCCAGCCCCGTGGCACTGAGGGTCGAGGCGCTGGATGCCACACCTCGCACATGCAGTGACTCCAGGTTTGGGAATGAGCCTGGGCTGCCGGGATCAGCAGGGGAGAGAGAGGATTGAGCGCCTGAGGACTGCTCTCCTCTCTTGGGGGGGGTGGATCCAGGCTCTGCCCAGCATCACAGTGGCCTCCATTGGCTACAGGAGACACTGCAACACACAGGGCATGCTAGAGGAATGCGGAACTGTAGCAGGTGTGCCTGGCGCCATTGCACGACCAAGTTCTGCCGGGGAGGGTGAAGGGGAGGGCCACAACCAAGAAAACACCCCGCTCCTGGAGATAGGCGACAGCACCACCCCTGTAGCCACACTCCACTGGCCGGACTCATCCAGCTCCTGGGCTAAGCCCAGCCCAAATTTGCAGATAGAGCACCCTGGGAGGATAGGGAGGCCCCACCTTGGGAGGGCTTAGAGCTGAGGGGATAACCGGGCTGATGCCAGGAGCTGGAAAGTTTCAGGCCCAGAGGTAGAGCTGAGGGTGAGTGGATGCCCGAGAGAGTTCTCTGGGGCTCAGCGGAGCTAGAAAAAGAAATTAAAATAAAAAAAAGAGTGAACTTGTGTAAGTCATTAAGGGCTGGCTTAAGGGGAAGCAAAATAACAATGTACATAGTATGTAAGTTACTAGAGCGCGAAACGTTTGGGGGGGGGGATTTTCAGAAACTCGCATTCGTTTTCAGAGGTAAGTGCTGAAATCTGTCCCCAGAGTTAGACAACAAAAAGTTGTTCTATCTTCCAGGGTAAAATCCCACACTTGTATCTGTGAAACAGACACAATTCCTGCAGTGGCAGCAGAAGTTGCTATAAACTGTGGAATCATCACAGATGCGTCCAGATGTTTGTGAATAGGATGCAGACATCTGGACACATCTGTGTCGATGCACCATGCATCCAAAATATGGCCACGCATGCTGCGTCTGTCTGTATGAAAATCTCATCCATGGTGTGCAAAAGAAGACCATGGGAAGCTGAACGGATGCTGCAGATAGGTATGTGGCCACTTGATTGTGCAAAAAAGGAACAGATCCTAGGATGAGCCCGCCTCCGCAGCAGTAACACTACTGCTTGTGACGCTAGCAACCCAAGTTTGGGAACGAGCCAGGTGCGTCAGAGGGTTGGCCGGGAGGAGGTAGGATGAGCATCCCATGGACTGCTCTCCCCCTGCTGGATGGGGGGGTGAACTCCCGGTGCTCTACTGACGCCCAGTGGAGACTGGATGTCCATAGGGTGCACCGACACAAGGACAAAACTCTGTTGGCGAAATCCCCCACAGCGACATTTTCGACAGGTTTCAAAAATGTCACTGTAGGGGACCCACTGGCGAAATTTCACCCTTACACTGTGTTTGGTCCCCCCCTTTGTGTTAGCTCCAACCTGGAGTTAACAATCTTTAGAAGGGGGTACGGGGGCACAGCCCTCTGGATGGGGGGTTCAGGGGGCACAACCCCCCAACAGAAAAACAGACTGAGGTCTGACAGGCAAAATTTCACCTGCCGACATCGGGGATGTCTCTGTGTCGAACGTCGACAATGTTGTCACATCGGCATAGGTAAACCATACACAGATAGAGGGTGGAGGCGATGGCATACATCTGCAGGATGTGCGTGGGTGCACGCACATCTGAGTTGACATCATTGCATGTCAGCAACTCCAAAGTGAAACCATAAGAGAGGAAAACCCTCCATCAGGCATTGAATGAAGCCCTGGATCCATGGACCCCCAGCACTGCCAAAACGACCACGCATAAGTCTCAGCCAGGGCTCAAGGGTGATCTCAGTGTCTCACTGAAGGAGTCTCTCTGTGAGGGGAAAGTCATAGTCCTCTTGGACAGGCAGCAGCAGCAAGAGTGCTGGGGGATTGTGCATGACGGGACCTGAGGACCACCAAGGGGGTACATTCCCACCCTGACCTGGACAGCATGAAAAGGTACAAACCCTAACGATGTACAATGTCCTCAGTGTTAGATGGTGACAAATTCAACTCCGTCAATACCGATGTAGTTACTGCCGTATCCAGTGCTAATCTCCCCATCCTTTGTCAGTCAGAAAAAAATCTTTTTTTCATCTTCTGTTTTCCTTCCACACCTCCCTGGCAACCCTCTCAGACAGACCTGCCCCCCCAAACCCCATCACCCAGCTCCCCGGAACTTACCTTCTGCCATTGTCCTCTGCCACAGGACTAGTGGCTTGTGCCCAGCCACCAGTGTGGAGCCTGCGAGTAGCCGGTCATCACTCTGTCGCCGGGGAGATGTTTTCCTCCTGGTGTCTCCCCTTACTCCTTCGGGCCCCAGCAAACACGGTTGAGAATGTGTGCCGAAACCTGGTAATGCCCTCGCTCCACACACTCGTGCCAACCTAATGCCAGCCCCCCCCATCTGCCCAACACTTCCATGAAGCCTCCACTCGGTGGCAGCCAAGGGCCAGTAAGGCTTACCTCCCCAAGCCAGGAGAGGAGAGTTGTCTGGTGGCTGCACGATCCTTCCCCCTGCCCTCCCGCCTGGCCTGTTCCCGGTGACTCGAGCTTGTTCCCAAACATAGGGTCACCAGCATGGGAGAGGTGAGACATGTGGCAGCTCTGTGCCACTGGGCCAGCAGCAAAAAAACATTTCTGAAGATTTTCTCCAAGTTGAGTTATACAGCACGCCTGTCCACTCTTTGTTCCAGCACAAAGGACAGGCCTCTTGAAAGAACTGCCACTTGGGCTGACATTTAATAATTGGATGTATTAATTATTTGTCTTTGGTGTACAGGTTGTGTTGCCTGGTTACTGTTTGCTTTTTTGGGTGCTTTTCCCTCTGCCTGCCCACCAGCCTCACCTTGTGGTGGCCCTTTGGGTATTTTTGATATTGTCCCGGTCCTGCATGGATCGTTCAGTGGGTGTTGGGGCAAACCTTCCCCTAAAAAAAGTAACTCTATTTCAGGTACTTCATGTTCAGTGTTGTGTTGGCTTTATATGTTATGTTTTGATTGTGTATGTCACCACGTTTTACTCTGTGACTGTTGTTTAAAATATTACTACTTTGTACAGTGTTTATTGCCTTATCTTTTTTTTTTTACTTTGTTTATTCATTTTAGAAAACAAACAGTTTAAATTGCAAGCAGAGATGTTACAAATAGCTCATTATATCCCCTGAGGGCACCACTCCTCGTAATATACACATTAGATTGATCCCTGCTCTAAAGATACGTCCTGGAGGGATAATATCATTGATTTAAACAAAGTAATCCGATATAAAAGCTGCATGTTTGGTCCATGAGCCGCATGGTATACAGTCCATTAAACTTAGAGTCCACTCAAAGTCCTGGTCCTCACAAAGAGGGGAAGGCGATTATCATGCAAAAAAATTGTCTAAGCACAAAAGTGTATTACATATAAACTGATGAAGATCAGTACCAAGCAGTGTTTTTTTTTAAGAAAGAATAAATCACTACTAACTACTGGCGCTTAACATTCTGCAGTATCAGGCCCCCCAGAAGAAAACATCCTCCCATGTACAGTGTTTATTTAATATCCAAACTTTTCCCCAAGGCTAGCAGTCCCCATTAGGCAATATGCTTAAGGATAAAAAAAAAACTGAATTTAAACAGCAATAAGCATCTTAAAAAGGGCTTAGTAAAATATATATATATATATATATATATATATATATATATATTTCCCAGAGGGAGCCAGCAAATTGAGATCCATCAAGGGTCTTTCTCAGTAAAATATTATAGTCTACAAACTTGTACACTATCAGGGAGCCATCCTGTAAGAAATTGTCCAAGAGACATCAAACCCTCAGGTATCCTCTGCTTCCAAAGAACTCTTCCAACTCAACTGGTCGAGTTTTGGCCCCTGCATGACTTCAGGCCCATTTCAAAGCATTGCTTGGATTGTTGAAGAGAAAGACCTTCCCCTTATGTGCGACGCGCAGCCTGGCAGGAAAAATAACTCCATGTGGTATTTGAGCCTCGCGGAGCAAGATCCACACCCCATCAAATCGCTTTCGCTTTTGGCGCATGGCATAGCTGACGTCTGGAAAAAGCTGGATTCTGTGGCCATTGAACAGTAAGGGACATCGGCGACATGCCAAGGCCAAGAGAGTGTCCCGGGTGCCAGTTCCATCGGTCACCAGTACAATAGCTCTGGGGGCTTCTGGGTTATCTGGCTTACCTCTTTGGTTTACACGGTAAGCTTTTTGGAAAAATTTGGTTTTCCCACTAATCTCCTGCTCTAGCTGTTGTACAAGCCATTCCTGTAAAAAAAGCATCATATGGTCCCTTTCACATTCCTCTGGCATCCTGAGAATGCAAACATTCGAAGACCGTGCCTGGTTCTCTAGGGTTTCTAGTCGGGCTTTCCAGTGGGCACTTTCTTTAATAACTGTCGACACTGCACCCATTGCAGAGTTGGCTCGTTTTACTGCATCTGCTGTTGCCGTTTGGGCCAAATCCATACTTGTCTCCAACACTACCATCCTGTTAGCAAGTCCATCGAATTTATCAGCAAGATTGGCTACCGAGGCGATGAAACGATTCAGTTTGATACCTATGGTTTGTAGAGTCTCATCTCCCGATGTCTCAGGTGGTTCTTCTGATCGGGCCTGATTAGACCTGGTGGTGGAAGCTGCATGCTGATTTTCAGATTTTGCTCCTGATATCTGCATCTGGTCTTTATGGGGGTTCCTCATGTTGCAGTAAGTAGGTTCCAACGCACCTTTCTGTAAGTTCAGCGCCAGTTAGTTTGTGCTGAAAGCACACTTTTGTAGTAAATTATGTTTTTTATTCATGGAGCTCCATCAGTTTGGTGCCATCTTGCTTGGGCTCCACAGCGCCCCCCTATTGCCTTATCTTTGATTTGCTGTGAGTTGAGCCCCCAATTCTGTATCTGTATTTTTAACATTTTTTTTATTTACCCACACTTTATTCCTCCCTTCACGCCAGTTGGCCCCCTTCGGTCCTGCCCACAGACATAGTGCCCTCACCTGCCTTCCCCAGGACCTACCTCCACCTCCTATAGACACCCTGGTTTAATCCCCAGGGTGGGGCCATCGAGAGGGGGCTCTACCCCCTGATGGAGACTCTGTTAGTGTTCTGGTGGAGAGGAGTGCCTTGGTTCACCGGGGGGAAGGGGGCATGCAGTGAGGGGTGGACATCCTCCTGCAGTGCCTGGCAGTATTTTCTTGTTTTCTAGTCAGACACTGAGAGATCCTCTTAGCCATGCAAGCGCACATGTGCATACGTCACACGGCATTCCCCCACCACATCTGTGGCTCTGCTTGCACTGGAACCTGGGGTCACTCAGGTGGCAGTAGCAGAGCAGAGGCCATCGACACTCCCTCCCCAGAGGTGGAGAGCATCCATGAGATGTTCTCCTCACCTCCTCCTAGCCAGCTCTCCAATGACTCGGTCTCCTTCTCGAACCCGGGTCATCCGCATCATGAGAAGTAGCACTACTGCTGTGCCACAACAGTAGCCCCATTTGTCTTCTTTACTACTTACTTTTTTAATCAGTATTTTATGCCCCCAGTCTCCTCTGTCCTGCCTCCCCAGCCCCATGACTCGCCTTCGCTGGGACTTACTTTCTCCCCTGATATCCTCCTGTATGCAGGAGTTACAGCAGGGTGCCTGGTCACTGGTGCGGGGGCCTGCAAAGGTCCAGACATCATCCTGCTGCCAGAGATATTTTTCCTCCGCAGTTTTCTCCCTGAAGCCACCCATGTGCAGTGGCGTGATGAGGAGCTCTGCCTCTGTGGAGACATTCTCACATGCCTATGATTGGCTGTTGTTAGTGCGCCCAGACTGTGCCACCACCCGAACATCTCCAGGTGGCAGGCAAGCACCGGATCACACAATCCCCCTTCCCCAAGGGAGGATAGCTGTGTAAGGATGCTCGATCCTCCCTCCCTCCCTCAGCCAGCCCCCAAATGCCCTGCATCCATTTCTGAATCCCGGGTCGCTGGCGTGGCAGGAGGTAAGGGATTAAATGCTTCAGCCCTCCACACCACTGGGCCGGCTTTCCTACTTACTTCACCTTATTCTCTTATGTGATATCTCTGTCCCCCCACCCCACTTCTTCCAGTGCCTTTATCTGCTTGCCTTCACTTCCCTATACTCTTTCTCTCTTGCTTGTCTGTGTTTCACTTTTAGGCACACAGAGGATTACATGAATGTGGGGAATTACTAACGACCACAAAACAGGAAAGATATCTAAGGGTGATCATTTCTGATGACCTAAAGGTGGCAACAAAATGTGTAAAAAGGCTGTGGGGAGAGCATTGGGGTGCTGGGGTGCATAGGGAGAGGTATCCCCAGCAGAAAAAAAGAGGTTGTGATGCCACTGTACACATCTTTAGTGAGGCCTCTTTGGAGAACTGTGTCCAGTTCTGGAGGCCACATCTCTGGAAGGACATAGACAGGGTAGAGGCAGTTCAAAGCAGAGCAACAAAAATGTTACAGGGCCTGCAACACAGGTTATGAGAGGAGAGACTGGAGGCACTCAGTATGTATCTCCAAGAGAGGAGAGAGAGGGGGGAGATATGATAGAGACCTTCAAATACCCGAAGGAAATAATAAGGTACGGGAAGGTAGCATTTTTCGGAAAAAGAGGTGTTCCAGAACAAGAGGGCATGACATGAGACTGTAAGAAGGTAGACTCAGGAGCAACGTAAAAAAATACTTTTTCATGGAAAGGGTGGTGGAGGCATGGAACAGCCTCCCAGCACAGGTGTGGGGGTAAAGTCAGTGGGGCATTCAAAACTGCATACGATAGACAATGGGGAACAACAGCAAATCAAAAGGGGAGGTAAAACTGGCAATCAAGCAGAATCTATGGCTTTTGCAGTACGTAGGGTAAAAGGGCAGACTGGATGGGCCTACTGGTCCTTATCTGCCATCAATTTCTTCTTTTGTTTTGTTTGAATTTATATTTTCTGTGGTTTTTGCCCCATTTTCTCCCCTGTTCCCCATCACACAGGCATTGTGCATGTGGGAAGCACCATGCGCTCTCGTGGCGCCAGCTCAGCCCCTTCTGCCCCTCCCCGTGGCTATTGTCTGAGCTCCCCAGCTCGGCATCACCGTTGGGCCTCCACTGGGTGGTGGCCAGTGGCCGAGGAGTCTCCAGTCCCTCCCAGGAGGAGAGAGCTGCCTTGCGGCTGCTCAGTCTTACTCCTCGCCCTTGCCCCCAACAACCTGGACTCGTTCCTGAACCCAGGTCACCAGCGCAGTGCCAGGTGTGGCGTACAGCGCCTCAGCGCTATCGGGCCAGCTCTGCTGTCAATGCCTATGTTTCTATTTTTAAAGAGCGCCAGTCATGCTCATTTTAAAATATTTCTTGAAGCCCCCCCCACCCCCAGCAGCAGCTTACCTTTAAAGAACTTCAAAAGTCCTCTTAGAATTTTGTATAGCCTCTATAACTAGGAAGAAGGGATCGTAAATCCTTGGTTGGAGGAGATGGTCACCCAGTCTCTTCCTGATCCCTGATTTGAGCAGGCGCTGCCTCCGTGCTCTCACGTTTTGTGATGTATTAGTTTGGAGAGCGTGGGGGTGCACTGTTTTGATAGTAATGGGAGCTGGTTTTTAAATACTGTTTGTTATATTTTAGAGGGCCACGGAAGTCAAATCAAAACCATGGCTCAACTGATAAGGCCCTTGTTAGCTGAGCCGTGAGAAGAAGTAGGAGGTAATGCACTATGCCAGCAGCACTCTCTAAATCCAGGTTGTGGAGAAAAAGATGTTTATATAAGAAAACTGGATTCATTACTTAAAACAAAAGGAGTTAAAATATGCTTTAAAAAAGATGCTGCATACACACCTTTTTGATATGGTGTGGTACAGACATGCACTGATGAAGGAGTCTGATCCGCAATGTCTGCATTATTTGACTGTATCACCTATTCATATATACAGTATATACATATGATAACTGGTGAAGCCCAATATCAACCCGTTTTTAGCAACTTTGAAAAGTCGTATCAACCTGCGGGTTGATACGACTTTTACATCCTCACGCTGAGAAGCATACACAAGCACCAACCATTAAACTGTCCGAGGCAGCATGAGACCGTTCTCCAACGTAAACAGAAACTCACTCGTAAAAACCAGCATGGAGACCCACAGCAAAAACACTCGTACTTCCTTACTAGTAGGCACGCCCCCACGCTAGCACATTATGTGATGTCAGTCCTTGAATAGCGTGGGGGCATGCCTACTAGTAAGGAAGTTTGAGCGTTTTGGCCTCGCATCTCGTCGTAGTGGTAATTCTGAGAATTTTTTTAGTACCAGTTATTATAAAAAATTAAACGTATGTAGGGAGTTGATGTGGAGTTTTTTTTACACACCCTCGTTGAGAGATAATAGTAAAACCTCTTGAGCTTCGCTCTCGAGGGTTTACATATTATCACACACCTTGGGTGTGTGAAAAAACTCCATATCAACTCCCTACATCTGCATTATTCTCTATATTGTGAAAGAGAAAACAATTTATATCATATCCATACATTTGGTGAGTAGGCTGCTTATTTACCAGTCTGTGCATGTTGATTTTTTTAGTTATGATTGGTAGTAGCTCCTACCTTATCCTTTTTCTTTGTACCGAGGTTGGCTGGACTGGACTTTCTCCAGATTTGGGTGCCTTGACCCCCAGCCCTGTCACCTACCTTATCCAGGACTTACCCCACCACTTTCTAAAACCACTATAGGGTAGGTAGGTGCCTCGACCCCCAGCCCTGTCACCTACCTTATCCAGGACTTACCCCCACCACTTCCCAGAACTACTATAACGTAGGTGGGTGCCTCGACCCTCAGTCCTGTCACCTATCTTATCCAGGACTTACCCCACCACTTTCCAAAACCACTATAGGGTAGGTGGGTGCCTCAGCCCCCAGCCCTGTCACCTAGGACTTACCCCACCACTTTCCAAAACCACTATAGGGTTGGTGGGTGCCTCGACCCTCAGTCCTGTCACCTATCTTATCCAGGACTTACCCCCACCACTTCCCAGAACCACTATAGGGTAGGTGGGTGCCTCGACCCCCAGCCCTGTCACCTACCTTATCCAGGACTTACCCCACCACTTCCCAGAACCACTATAGGGTAGGTGGGTGCCTCGACCCCCAGCCCTGTCACCTATCTTATCCAGGACTTACCCCACCACTTTCCAAAACCACTATAGGGTAGGTGGGTGCCTCGACCCCCAGCCCTGACACCTACCTTATCCAGGACTTACCCCACCACTTTCCAAAACCACTATAGGGTAGGTGGGTGCCTCGACCCCCAGCCCTGTCACCTATCTTATCCAGGACTTACCCCACCACTTCCCAAAACCACTATAGGGTAGGTGGGTGCCTCGACCCCCAGCCCTGTCACCTATCTTATCCAGGACTTACCCCACCACTTCCCAAAACCACTATAGGGTAGGTGGGTGCCTCGACCCCCCAGCCCTGTCACCTATCTTATCCAGGACTTACCCCACCACTTTCCAAAACCACTATAGGGTAGGTGGGTGGGTGCCTCGACTCCCAGCCCTGTCACCTACCTTATCCAGGACTTACCCCACCACTTTCCAAAACCACTATAGGGTAGGTGGGTGCCTCGACCCCCAGCCCTGTCACCTACCTTATCCAGGACTTACCCCACCACTTTCCAAAACCACTATAGGGTAGATGGGTGCCTCGACCCCCAGCCCTGTCACCTACCTTATCCAGGACTTACCCCACCACTTTCCAAAACCACTTTCCATCCCAAATAGGGTAGGTGGGTGCCTCGACCCCCAGCCCTGTCACCTACCTTATCCAGGACTTACCCCACCACTTTCCAAAACCACTATAGGGTAGGTGGGTGCCTCGACCCTCAGCCCTGTCACCTATCTTATCCAGGACTTACCCCACCACTTTCCAAAACCACTTTCCATCCCATAGGGTAGGTGGGTGCCTCGGCCGCCAGCCCTGTCACCTATCTTATCCAGGACTTACCCCACCACTTTCCAAAACCACTATAGGGTAGGTGGGTGCTTTGACCCCCAGCCCTGTCACCTACCTTATCCAGGACTTACCCCACCACTTTCCAAAACCACTATAGGGTAGGTGGGTGCCTCGACCCCCCAGCCCTGTCACCTACCTTATCCAGGACTTACCCCACCTCTTTCCAAAACCACTATAGGGTAGGTGGGTGCCTCGACCCCCAGCCCTGTCACCTACCTTATCCAGGACTTACCCCACCATTTTCCAAAACCACTATAGGGTAGGTGGGTGCCTCGACCCCCAGCCCTGTCACCTACCTTATCCAGGACTTACCCCACCACTTTCCAAAACCACTATAGGGTAGGTGGGTGCCTCGGCCTCAGCCCTGTCACCTATCCTATCCAGGACTTACCCCACCACTTTTCCAAAACCACTATAGGGTAGGTGGGTGCTCGACCCCAGCCCTGTCACCTACCTTATCCAGGACTTACCCCACCACTTTCCAAAACCACTATAGGGTAGGTGGTGCCTCGGCCCCAGCCCTGTCACCTATCTTATCCAGGACTTACCCCACCACTTTCCAAAACCACTATAGGGTAGGTGGGTGCCTCGACCCCCAGCCCTGTCAGCTACCTTATCCAGGACTTACCCCACCACTTTCCAAAACCACTATAGGGTAGGTGAGTGCCTCGACCCCCAACCCTGTCAGCTACCTTATCCAGGACTTACCCCACCACTTTCCAAAACCACTATAGGGTAGGTGGGTGCCTCGACCCTCAGCCCTGTCACCTATCTTATCCAGGACTTACCCCACCACTTTCCAAAACCACTATAGGGTAGGTGGGTGCCTCGACCCTCAGCCCTGTCACCTATCTTATCCAGAACGTACCCCACCACTTTCCAAAACCACTATGGGGTAGGTGGGTGGGTGCCTCGACCCTCAGCCCTGTCACCTACCTTATCCAGGACTTACCCCACCACTTTCCAAAACCACTATAGGGTAGGTGGGTGCCTCGACCCCCAGCCCTGTCACCTACCTTATCCAGGACTTACCCCACCACTTTCCAAAACCACTATAGGGTAGGTGGGTGCCTCGACCCCCAGCCCTGTCACCTACCTTATCCAGGACTTACCCCACCACTTTCCAAAACCACTATAGGGTAGGTGGGTGCCTCGACCCTCAGCCCTGTCACCTACCTTATCCATATCTTACCCCACCACTTTCCAAAACCACTATAGGGTAGGTGGGTGCCTCGACCTCAGCCCTGTCACCTACCTTATCCAGGACTTACCCCACCACTTTCCAAAACCGATAGGGTAGGGTGGGTTCTCGACCCCAGCCCTGTCACCTACCTTATCCAGGACTTACCCCACCACTTTCCAGAACCACTATAGGGTAGGTGAGTGCCTCGACCCCCAGCCCTGTCACCTATCTTATCCAGGACTTACCCCACCACTTTCCAGAACCACTATAGGGTAGGTGGGTGCCTCGACCCCCAGCCGTGTCACCTACCTTATCCAGGACTTACCCCACCACTTTCAAGAACCACTATAGCGTAGGTGGTGCCTCGACCCCCAGCCCTGTCACCTACCTTATCCAGAACTTACCCCACCACTTTCAAGAACCACCACAGAGTGCTTCGGTCAGTGGTGTGGGGCCTGCGAAGTCCTGCCTCATCTTGTTGGCTGGGGTGGTTATCCTCTTTTTTGTTCATTTTTGGTTCCCTCGGGGCGAAGATGTGTGCAGTGATGCGTGTGCTAATGCACGTGCATATTACAGGCATTTGCATCGGGTCTTCTTCCTGCAGTGGTCGCCTTTTACACCACATAGCCGCTGCCAGGTGGTAACACAGAAACATAGAACTTGATGGCAGATAAGGATCACTTGGCCAACTGAGTTTGCCCATTTGTCTCTGCCTATACTGTCACCACAAACCCTACATGATCGCCAGCTCTCTCTCCTTGCTTTCCAACTCAGATTCCCTTGTGCCTACCCTATGCATGTTTGAAACCCACCACTGTTTTCACCCCCACCACCTCCTCTGGAAGACTGTTCCAGGCATCCACCACTCTTTCGGTGAAGAAGTACTTCCTCACATCTCCCTTGAATATCCACCTTCCAGCTTCACTGCATGTTCCCTTCTTCTCATACATCTTTTCCTCTGAAAAATACTCCCCTCCTGTACCTTATTTACCCCCATGAGGTAATTAATAGGTCTCTATCATGTCCTCCCCCCCCCCTTCTAGCATGTCCTGTTGAGGTCCTTCAGTCTCTTCTCATGGGACTTCTTATGCAGCCCCTGCACTATTTTAGTTGCCCTCCTCTGGACTGCTAAAACAAGATACCCAGTGCACCCATCCCCCCCCCCAAAAAAAATTGGTAAATCATTAAATTATTACAAAATGTTTTCTACCTCAAATGGCTACTCACTTATTTCATCCAAAAGGGGTGTTGGTATCTTGTGTTCAGTTCAGAGCTCTGATGTGAACTGTCAGCTCAGCCACCAGTTGCCAAGGTGGACCTCTCATCAGCTGAGGCCCTGTTCTAAAATGCAACTGCCCAAAGTTGGCGCCCTTTTAAAATACGGTGCACTGCCTGACTGGCTCACATTTTTTTGTATATTTCTATATATGCCCCCTTCACGCCTCCTCACCTCTGGACCTCCAGGCTCCTCCTGATCCCCCAGCCTTCCCCCGTCATAGCCACCAACGTCCATTGAGCCTTGGATATCCCCTCCAGGTGGGGTTGGGGTAGGGGACGTACCCTTGTGCTGCTGCAAGTTTCATCAGATGGTGCAGGTACGCTGGGGAAGTGTGGACCTGGATATACTGGGGCCTTCATTGCGGAGGTGCTAAGGCTGTGCTTTTTCCAGTTTCCTCCCAGCCCTTGGGGGCAGTGACGTCCCCGCTCTCCCCCTCAGTCCTCCAGCTGCTCTACCACCTGAATTCACCCAGGTGTCAGTATTGTGGCACAGGACAGAACCTTCCCTCCCTGGCGGAGGAAAGTGTCCTCTGGGACGCACAATCCTCCTCCCCCAGCTGGCCCCCAGTGACACAAGTTCATTCCCAAACTTAGGTCATCTGCGTTACAAGCGGTAGTGCTACTGCTCCGACGACAGGCCTGCTTGATTGGCTCATTTTAATTAAGGTGCAGACCCCAACCAAGGTACTAGTGACTGGTGGGAACCCAGTAATGGAGACAGCCATGTGTTGATTAAACATAAACCACATCCAGAATTAACAGCTCAGTTCATGCGCTTTCACATACTTTAGACACAGTACTCCAGGTGGGGTCTCACCAACAATCTGTACAGTGGCAACACCACCTCCCTCCGTCTTCTGATAATATCACTCCTTATGCGGCCCATCCCACTGCCCCACCTACTGCCCTTTTGCACTGTGTCACCCCCTTGAGGTCATCAGATATAATTACTCCCAAGTGCAGTGAGACATACTAAAATCCCTCCCCCACATAGAGAGCAGTCCGTGGGACACTCAGTGCTCCTCCCCCTGGCTGGCCCCCTAGCAAACTTGGTCTGTTTCTGAACCTGGGTCGATAGTGATGCAGGAGGTAAGGCAACAGTTGCCTCTGCCAGCCATGACACTGGGCCAGCTAACTCCTGTATTTTTAACAAGCTATGCATAAACTGACATTTCCACAAAGAAAGTACTCCAGGATGTACTGCCCAATGGACTGTGAAGGCACCTGACAGGTACTGCAGTACTCACCTGCTCAGTACTAACAGATTAACAGGTAAATGGCAGGGTATTTCTTTGTTCTAATTCCTGCTCCCCAAATTTCCCTCCCCAGAGATACTGTCGAAGACTGGGACGATGGGGCCATCTGGCATCTATCCATACATTCCGCCTGAACAACCTTTTGTTACACCTGGTAAGACACTACCATCGCACAGTACCCTCGGTCTGGATTGGAGGCCTGAGATTCGTGAAGGTAAAGCCACATTTTAATATTTACATTTTGTACAGTGTATTTACAAGGATAGTCCAGCTGAAACACAATATTTCATTCTCATTGGGGTCTTGCTTGTACCCATTTTTACAAAATATTTAACCAGGACAGCCCATCTGAGACACAATATCTAATTTTAATTGGTGTCCTGCTTTTACCCATTTTTACAATACATTTACCAAGGCTAGCACAATGAAGATGCAATATTTCATTTTCTGTGTGGTCCTTCCTTTACCCATTCTACCATGTATTTACCCCAGGACAGTCCAACTAAGAAGCAGTATCTCATTTTCAGTGGGGTCCTGCTTGTACCCATGTTTACAATGCATTTACCCAAGATAGTCCAGTTGAGATGAAATGTCTTATTTTCAGTGGGGTCCTGCTTTTACACATTTTTAGAATTTATTTATCCACATAGCCTAGCTGAGCTGTAACACCTCAATTTCAGTGGGGTCCTGCTTTTACCCATTTTTACAAGCATTTTCCCAGGATAGCCTGGCGGAGATGCAATAGTTTGTTTTCAGTGGGGTTCAGCTTGTACCCATTTTTACACTGTATTTACCTGGGATAGTCCAGAAGAGATGTAATATCTCGTTTACAGCGGGGTCCTGCTTTTACCAGTTTTTACAGTGTATTTATCAAGGATAGCTCGACTGAGGTGCAATATCTCATTGTCACTAGAGTCCTCTTTTTACCCATTTTTGCAGTGTACTGTATTTACTTAAGATTGTCCAGCTGAAATGCAATGTTTCGTTTACAGTGGGACACAGCTTTTACCCATTTTTACAGTGTATTTATCCAGGATAGACAAGCTGAGATACAATATCTTAGTGGGGTCCTGATTTTACTTATTTGTATAATGTGTGTATCCAGGATAGCCCAGCTGAAATGTAATATCTTGTTTTCAGCGGGGTTCCGTTTTTAACCAGTTTTACCCAGGACAGCCCTGCTGAGATTTAATATCTTGTTTTCAGCAGGGTCCTGCTTTTACTCAATTTTAGAATGTATTTACCCAAGATAGCCCAGCTGAGACGCAATATTTTGCTTTCAGTGGGGTCTTGCTTTTTTCCATTTTACAATGAGATTTGTGTGCACATGTTAACAGCTCTGCCCAGCCAGTGTCCCAGGGGAGAGGAAATGAAAAAGGAGGACCCCCCCCACCGAGGCACAACGATGCCAGCCCCACACTGCCCCACCTTCCTCAGGACCAATCTAGAACCTCCAAAGGTAAGCCAGGGAGGAACAAGGAGGTAGGGGGTAAGTTCAGAAGGCTGGGTGTTGGGCCAGGGGTGACTGATGAAGTTAGACCGAGTGCCAGGAGAAAAAAAGCAATTAAAAAACATCCACAAACCCAAGGCCACATGATCTACCCATTCCCAAGGCATCCCTTTTCTGCTACAGGGTCCTCTCCTTATGACCCTCCCTTCCTGAGTTAAAGAGACACAGTACCCATAATGTAGGTTTCCAAAAGAAACCAGCTCCCAGTAGCCCAGGTTCGGGAGCAGACCTGGGTCACTAGAGAGCCAGCCGGGGGAGAAGGCTTTAGCATCTGATGACTGCTCACCTTCTCCGGGGGGGCAGCACGTAGTCTAGTGCCTGATGACTCCCGGTGGAGACCGGGGGTATAGCAGTGCACCGACCAACTGACTAGGGGGTGTGGCAGACATTGGTGTAAGCCTAGACATCAGGGCACACCGCACCCCCCAAGGCAAAAAGGGGAAAAACTCTCCACCGTTCGACCGGATGACGGCCATCTGGTCCCTCCGCCACCATGAGTGCCCTGGTTGGTCCCCAGAGACCACCTCAGCAGCACCCCGAAGGGCCAGGAAGTTGCACTGGACGGCCCCCACCAGTGAAAGGTAACACCGGATTACCCCGAAGGTGGCTGCCATCTGAGGCGGTGGACGGTGGCAGTGGGCAGGGGTGCAAGTGAGTGGAGGAGGAGTCCACAGATGGCCTGAAGGAGAGGCCGACAGGGAGACACGGAGGAGGATAAAAAAATAGCATACAAAAAAGTAACCAGTTCCATGATGGTTTCAAATATTCTGATTGTTCTGTTCCCTTTCTGCCTACCTTGCAGAGTAACTACTTTATCTGGACTGATGGATCCAAGTGGAATTATGCCAAGTGGGCTCCAGGTGAACCCAACAACATAGGAGGGAACGAGGACTGTGTCGAGATGTATACTGCAAATCACCGTAAGTGACTCCATCTTTCACCCTGTCATGTACGTCTTTTCAGTTTGGCAGACTCACCTAGGCCCTTTTCTGGGAATCATACCATGGTCTGCTGTTGCTATTTCTCAGCACTGTGTTCCTGCAGCACCTCATCTCTAGAGGGTGCTGCGATTACGAATTCTCATCACTTAAAAGCTCTGTAGCGGCTGTATCTAACACTTAGAGGGCACTGCTGTTACCATCCCCCCACACTGTAGAGATCTGTTATTACAGGGTCCTGTGGTGGGTGTACCCTCTCACTTGCCTGTACCCCTTAGCTACTTGTCCTGGCACTAGTTCCCTATCCTGAGCTCCCTCAGTATTGTCTCAGCTATATACTTCCCTCACACTTACCCCCATTTTGTATAATTGTTGATAATGTTTTATGTTTCAGGGGCCTTGGAACTGTCGAATCCTTGCCTGTTGCCATTGTGCTGTGTTACGTTCAAGGCCTGAGCTTGACTTCAGTGTGTTGTTACCTGACTATGCTCTTGGCTAATTGTACGGCTTGTTGTTATTCTGATTTATCCTTTGTATTCATTGTTGTTTTCCCATCCGTTGTATGTAACCTCCTGGGTCGTGCCTAAAAACGGGCAGCTTAGCTGTCCAGTGCACCTACTCGGTCAACACTGAGTAGGGAAATGGGCAGACTAGGTGGATGATATGGCCATCAGATTCTATGTTTCTATAAATAAATAAATAAATACAGTGTCTCACATCTAGAGGGTGCTGCTGTTACCATTCCTCAACACTATAGGGCTCTGTTATTACAGCATCTCACATCTAGAGGGTGCAGCTCTTACCATTCCTCAGCACTATAGGCTGTTATTACAGTGTCTCATATCATACAGTATCTAGAGGGCACTGCTCATACCCTTCCTTAACACTGTAATGCTCTGTTATTGCTGTGTCTCACATCTAGAGGGCACTGCTATTACCATTTTTCAACACTATATGGCTCTGTTATTGCAGGATCTCACATCTAGAGGGCACTGCTGTTATTCCCCAACTCTACAGGGCTCTGTTATTGCAACCGCTCACATCTAGATGGCACTGCTGTTCCCCTTCAACACTATGTGGGTCTGTTACTGCAGCATCTTGCATCTAGCGGGCACTGTTATTACCCCTCTTTAACGCTATAGAGCTCTGTTTTTGTGGCATCTCACATCTAAAGTGTGCAGCTGTTACCATTCCTCAACATTATAGGGCTCTGTTATTGCAGGGTCTAACATCTAGAGGGCGCTGCTCTTACCACTTCCCAATATTATAGGGCTCTGTTATTACAGCATCTCACATCTAGAGGGCGTTAATGTTACCATTCCATAACACTATAGGGCTCTGTTAGTACAGCATCTCACATCTAGGGGGCACTGCTATTACCATTCCTCAATACTATAGAGCTCTGTTATTACAGCATCTCACATCTAGAGGGCGCTAATGTTACCATTCCATAACACTATAGGGCTCTGTTATTTCAGCATCTCACATCTAGAGGGCGCTGCTGTTATTCCCCAACACTATAGGGCTCTATTATTGCAGCACCTCACATCTAGAGGGCACTGCTATTATCATTCATCAACACTATAGGGCTGTTGTTGTAGTGTCTCATATCTAGAGGGCACTGCTCATACCCTTCCTCAATACTGTAGTGCTCTGTCATTTCAACATCTCTCATCTAGAGGGTGATGCTGTTACCACTTCCCAACACTGTAGGGCTTTGTTATTGCTGTATCTCACATCTAGGGGGCACTGTTATTTCTTAACACCAGAGCTCTGTTATTGTAGGGTCTTACATCTAGTGGGTACTGCTGTTACCATTCTTCAACACTATAGGGCTGTGTTATAGCAACATCTCACAGCTAGAGGGTGCTCTCCAAGCAGTAGAGGACCCTCCCATTTTGCCCTCAAGCAGTTAGAGATCTATTCCATTGCAGATTCTCACCACTAGAGGCCTCTCTCATTTTGTCCTGTCGCTATTAGAAGGCTTTGCCATTGCAGATTCTCACCACTAGAGGGCTCTGTTTTTTGTAACCCTTCATCATTAGGGAGCGTGTCCACTGTTGCCTCTTACCATAAAAGGCACTCCTCACAGGCATTGATTTGACCAACACTAGTTGCTTCAAGTAGCTTCCGCAGGTCCGATGTGAACTTGTCACCAAAATGGTGCCTGTGGTCTTTGACTACACACCAACGAGGTGTATGGTACCACTCGCTCCACCTCCCTGGCCACCATCTGCAACTCTTTCTGCTGCTTTGCTACCATCTCCCCCTCGCGTACTCATCATTGCTCATTTTATTTCTCCCTGTTCATTCTCCTTCTATTCTAGGAGGCAGTATGGCATAGTAGTTAGGGGCATTAAGCTGCAAAAACCTGGAGACCTGGGTTTGAATCCCATCAGCCCCCACTTGCATACTGTGTGACCCTGAGCAAGTCATTTAATTTCCTTGTGCTCCCAGGTTGTACCTGGAAACAAGCTGTTGCTTAGTGTGCCTTTCCTGCTTAAACTTCCTCCCTTTCTACCCTCATGGCTCCTGATCCACTGTGCTCATTCATATCCAAACACTGGTTTGGATCCCTTCTTTTTTACCTCTCATCACTTCTCTCCCTCATCTCCTGTGCCTCCAGCTCCCTCTGCTTTAGGGATCTTCGCATCTTTACCATTCCTCAGCATTTTCCTGTCATCTCTCGCCATCGCTTTGGAACCAACTCCCCTTCTTCCTCTGCTTCACTGTCTCCCCAGGCTCTCTCAGGAATCGGTTAAAACTCCTTCCCTCCCCCCACTCCAACTTTTCTTCTACCTGCCTGTTCCCCTTACATTTGCCTCCTACAAATGTGACTGAAATGCAGTCTTTTTTTGTTGCTTATACGCTGATTGCTCATTTTCCAAGTACTCCTGTAGCAATCTGTGTTCGCTGATTAGCACTTTATTGTAACTGCAAACTGTGTTTGTACTATTGTATTTTCTGTCCCCTATTCCCTTCCCGGCTTGAGTCTGGAAGCAAGTCTCGGCTCAGTGTGCCTTTCCAAGTTATCAGTTTTATTTATTTATTTATTAGCTTTTGGTGACCAGGAACATACATTAGGCAATAACCCTGCCTATTTTCAAGCACGACCAGGGACAGTAAAAGATACAGGCATACAATCAACACAGCACGAATAAGAAAACATTCTATAAATACTTACAATCATTACAGGAGAGTACAGGCGTTCAAACAGACACAGGTCGAATACAAGAACTGTCCTTAAATACTACTATACAGGTAGCTCCCCCACAGGGAACATCGTGGAGTTACACGTACCAGTAGTAGCCATGCCGTTCTCACAGGGATGATAAGGATGGTGACAAATCCAGGTAATACATACGACATTAGGGAAAGCAAGTAATGCTAGGCAGGAAGAAGCAGAAACAGGGTGCAGTGAAGGTTAGGTACAGTCACAGGAGTCAAGTGCATGAAGGTAGGAGAAAAGGGCAGTCTTGAAGGAGGAGGAATGAGATAAGGAGTGCTTTAAGCTGGCAGACAGGGACTTCCAGAACTGGGGGGCAAATTAGGGGCAAGCTTGCTCACCCATCTTTGTTGAGCGGTGTGGGACTGAGAGCAGAGGAGAGTTTGATGACCTCAGAGTGCAGGAGTGACACACGGGGGGTAAACATAGCACCAAGACAGCCAGGGCGAGGGGTTCTGGACATGGAGTCAGTGAAGCAACCCAGAAAAAAGGAGCGCAGGGATTTAGGGGACAGCCAGTTCAGGGTGAAGTGAAGGAGGCAATGATGTGCGAGGCATGGGCCAGTAGGGCAACTCGACAGATGTTACTGTATGTGGGGTCCCGTTTATGAAGAATACTAGCATTGGCGTGGGAAAGGGTAGGAAGGGCATATTGTAGCCTTGGGAGCAGGACACCTCTCGCCACAGAGATCCTGGCAGCAGGGGTTAGGGAGTGTCGCACACTGTAGGTAGCACCTATCTTTTTTTTTCATCGCATCCCTATTTCTGCGCCCGCTGCAGCACCTACCAGCTGGGGCATCCAGACGCCGGCCCTGCCTACGAGGAGAGTAGCAGGTTCACTCGCATGATGAGGGGGTCTGTCACAGATGTGGCCAATCTGCTAGAGGGCTCCCCCATCCCTGCCAGCCAGACCGGTGCCGAATGCCCCCCTCAGCGCGATTCCATGACAGTCCTCCCCGCATGGCAGGGTGTGGCCATCAAGTTGCATGGTTGCACCCAGCCCTTTTTCCTTTTTCTGCCCAATGGGAGCATGGACGTGCAATGACGTCCATGCACAAATATGCAAACATCCGCCGTGTTCCCACCCCCTAGACACCCGCACGTCTGCAGTACCACTGGGCGTCCCCAGGGACCACCAGAGCATGGTGTGGATCCCACCCTTTTCCCCAGGACTAGGAGAGCTGTCATCGGACGCTCGATCCTAGTCCTCCCCTGCTGACCCACAATGACCCGGGCTCGTTCCCTAACCAGGGTCGCCGGTGTGGAGCAAGGTGTGGCGTCCAGTGCCTCAACCCTCAGCACCACCAGGCTGGACTGGCCCGAGGCAACACCTATCTTGATGTTAATGGATCCCCATATCTTGTTTATGTGAAAGGAGAAATCAAGTACAGGATCTAGCATCACTCCGAAGTACTTAAAGGAGTCAGTGGACCTGACAGCTGAACCATCACAACAAAGCACCCGAAGCTTGGGGGACTCGGCATGGACTTTTCTGGAAGACCCAAATAGCATGGCCTGAATCTTGGGTAGATTGAGGATGAGGGAGTTGGAGGGGAGCCAGAGTTTAATCTGTTGGCATGCCGATGACAGGTGAACATTAAGGTCAGTGACAGAATGAGAGGCAGCGTAGAGCACAAGGCCATTGGCTTACATGATGGAGCGACAGTGGGAAAAGGAAGTGGGACTGTCATTAATAAATATGGAGAAGAACAAAGGTCCCAGGATGGACCCTTGCGGGACACCGCAGAAGATGGGAAGAGGAGGAGATGAAAGAACCTTACAAAAGGGAGACGGATTGGGATCGGTTAGTGAGGTAGCTTCTGAACCATGATAAGGTGGTGCCAGAGGCACCAAATGAATGCAGTTTGTTCAGGAGCAGTGGGTGATTGACCAAGTCAAAAGCTTTGGTGAGATCAATGAACACAGCACCAATAAGTAGGCCTTTGTCTGTGTTGGGCTTAACCTCACTGGTGAATAGGGTAAGAGCTGTAGTGGTGCTGTGACCAGCCTTGAAACCATGTTGAACAGGGAACTGAAGACTGAAATTTAGTAAATGAGCAGAGATCTGTCATTGAATAAGTTTCTCCAATATCTTACCAAGGGTAGGCAGTAAGGCAATAGGCCGATAGTTAGACAGGACTTTAAGGTCACCTTTCTTGAACACCGGGATAACCCTGGCCGATTTCTAGGCCGATGGCACTATAGAGGAGCCGATGGATAGATTAAACAGCCTGGGGAAAACGCATGATATGGGAGAGCTCCAGGGCAGGGGCAGGGGGCCACAAGATGCCAGAGGGGAGATATTAGGAACCTCGGTAAAACAAACAAATGCATAACAAAATGCAGCATTTCTGAATTTCCAAACAGGGACAATATAAACAGATTTTGGTCTTTTATTTCAGGTCCAGGCCTTTGGAATGATCTCAACTGTTCAACGAGAAAACCATTCATTTGCAGCTACTTGACCTGGCACAATGCTAAATGAGCACTGCTCATCTCAAGCACGCTTGGCTTTGCTCACATACCCACAATGCCGTGGTCCCAGCAGGATAATGGGGTGGAACAAACCAGAATGATGGAATTCACAAATGTCTTTACAATTTTGTTTCTGTCTTCACCTTACTCCAGTTTGTCGGACAAGAAACTGCGACATCGTGCCATGTAATTGAAGTACAATCCTAAATGTTGTTTTCTGCTTGTTTTGTGACTGCTGGCTTCATAATGCAATAAATTTCTGTACGAACATCAAATCTGGGTCATGAGTGTATCGTGTCACTACGTTGTGTGCATTTTTTAGTTATTGATTTGAAAATTGGTGACTGGGAAAGGTACACTGAGCCAAGGCTCGTTTCCAAGTGCGACCCGTGGAAAAGGTTACAGGAGGAAAAGTGAACGTGAGACAGTACATTTCGTGATACAGAATAAAGTGTAGATTCAATGCAATATATAATTCTTCACAGGTACAAACTTGGATCAAATTAAAATGTGATTGACAGACAGTATGCCATGCCTATACAGGTGCAAAAATAATACCAGTGCAGGGTACTGAGGCTAGTGACGTTCAGAGAGTGCCTTTGTGGATCCAATTTTGATCCATCAGATAGTGGCAGTATCCGACCTGGGATCTGATGAAGTCAGAGGTCGGATCACATGTCAGATCCCGCACTATCCAATGTTGGATCCATGGATCTGCGGTCAGATCCAGGGATCTGTGATCGGATCCCACACTATCTGACGTCGGATCCAGAGATCCATGGTCAGATCCAGCATTGGATCCAGAGATTCGACTGTGGATCCAGGGGTCTGACCTGGATCTGGGACGGTCAGATCCATGGTCAGTTAGCACTACTATCCGACCGGATCCACTATCTGGCCGAACGTCGGGTATCTGGTGGAATCCTAATTCATAGGATACCATCCGAGCAACACTACCTAAGGCAAGCACTGCAGTGCACTAGAGACCTGTTTTTGGCAGAGGAGTGCCTACTGCCTCCATTACCAGTGCCACCAGGGAGGACCTCCTGTGGGAAGCTGGTGCAGATGGGAGCTGGGAGCAGTTTCAGCTGGTGCCTGAGAAAGTCAGGGGAGGTGGAATGGCGGAAGAAAGAGGAGAGCCAGTTCCAGAGTGTTGGAAGTCATTGATGCCCATTTTTGGTTAGATATGTTCCTCTGTATTGCATTTTGTGTCTGCTTGTTGTTAATTTATGCACTGCAGGCCGGTCCAGTGGCACTGAGGGCTGAGGCACTTGACGCCACACCTCTCGATACACCGGCAACCTGGGTTCGGGAGCGGACTCGGGCGTCGTGGGTCAGCAGGGGAGGGTTGAGGAATGTACGCCCGTGTGGTGCTCTCCTCCCCGGCCTGAGGGGTTGGGTTGGCCTGGCAAGCCAGGGACCCCCAGTGGAGACCGGGGGCACTGCAGCAAGCCAGGCAAGCATGTATCAGCGTGGCCGATGCTGGCAGGGTTGCTGTGCGCCAGTGCGTCAGGGCCTGCCCACGCATGGGGGTGGAACCGCAGAACACGGAAAAAGCCCGGTCCTGGGTGTAGGCGACAGCACCATCCCCCATGCCCACTGCCAGGTCTGTCCCGGTCACCCTTCAAGGGTTCCTCCACCAGGGGCCCACGCCCACAGCTGGAGTCTATGTCTGCAAGAGCACCCAAGGTAGGAGGGGCAGCCCCAACCCGGAGGGATTAAGCCGGGGATGCCAGCTGTGAGGCAGGGTGGGGAGAGAGGAATGTTCAGTCAGGGGGTCGGTTATACAAGTTACATTGTTGGTATGGCATACAGCAGAATCATTATAGAAACAGTTGAGTACATCAACTGGAAAACAACAATACAGACAGTGCGATAAACTGCAGTAATGAGCTGGGCTGGTGGCGCTGAGGGTTGAGGCTCTGGACACCACACCTCGCTCCACACCAGCGACCCGGGTTGGGAAGTGGACTTGGGTCGCTGGTTGGGTCAGCCGGGGGGAGCACAACTTGAGCGTCCCACGACAGCTCGTCATCTCCGGGGGGGGTCAGCCAGTGCCCATGCTCCTTGTGTGTGACCTTGAGCAGAAGCCCGGGGGAACCACAAGCCCCGCTTGGAAGGGACAGGTGGGCAGTAGCGCAGTGGACATCAGCGCTCAGTGCCCTGACATCAGGGGATTTCACTGCACTGGGGAGAAAACCGGAAAAATACACCTGCCGGCTTGGGGATGACGGACTTCCCGGGGCATGCCTCCGATTTGCCCCTGCTCGCCAACCACCTTCGGGGGCCTGATGAAATGAAGGATTACGGGGCAGAGCCCCACTTCATCCCCGCTCGGGGGGGGGACCAAAGCTCCATGGAGGACTGTGAGGTTGGTTCGGTGGGGCAGACGGTAGGAGGATGACCCCTTGGATGTCCCGAAGGAGTCAGAGCTGGCAGGCAGTAGGGGAGTATTAAAAAAAAACTGCAGTAATGAGCTGGAAAACAACAATATTACATCAGAAGCAATGCAGTACATCAGAAGTGCATGTAGAATATGTGCAATATAGGCACAAGGTGGCAGATAAGTGCAGTGGAAGAGGGGGAAGGGTGTAGCAAAGAGGGAGGAGGGGATAAAGTGAAGTGATATGAAGGAAGGGTATTGAGGGATGGGATGAGCCTGGCTCAGCACCCTTTCGGGATGCTGAGAACCCTGCCAGAGGGCTGAACCAGACTAAGATGGGAGTGGGGGGGGGCGGGATGTAATGAAGTGCCTGACTCCAAGTGTCTGCATTTGTTCTTTACCTTTTGTAAGCTGCCTGTATTTTATGTATCCCACCTTTGTAATGTTTGCCTGTATTTTATGTATCCCACCTTTGTAATGTTTGCCTGTATTTTATGTATCTCACCTTTGTAAGCTGCCTGTATTTTATGTATCCCACCTTTGTAAGCTGCCTGTTTTATGTATCCCACCTTTGTAATGTTTGCCTGTATTTTATGTATCCCACCCTTTGTAATGTTTGCCTGTATTTTATGTATCCCACCTTTGTAAGTTGCCTGTATTTTATGTATCCCACCTTTGTAAGCTGCCTGTATTTTATGTATCCCACCTTTGTAATGTTTGCCTGTATTTGATGTATCCCACCTTTGTCATGTTTGCCTGTATTTGATGTACCCCACCTTTGTAATGTTTGCCTGTATTTTATGTACCCCACCTTTGTAAGTTGCCTGTATTTTATGTATTCCACCTTTGTAATGTTTGCCTGTATTTTATGTATCCCACCTTTGTAATGTTTGCCTGTATTTGATGTACCCCACCTTTGTAAGTTGCCTGTATTTTATGTATCCCACCTTTGTAATGTTTGCCTGTATTTTATGTATCCCACCTTTTGTAAGCTGCCTGTATTTTATGTATCCCACCTTTTGTAAGCTGCCTGTATTTTATGTACCCCACCTTTGTAAGCTGCCTGTATTTTATGTATCCCACCTTTGTAATGTTTGCCTGTATTTTATGTATCCCACCTTTTGTAAGCTGCCTGTATTTTATGTATCCCACGTTTGTAAGTTGCCTGTATTTTATGTACCCCACCTTTGTAATGTTTGCCTGTATTTTATGTATCCCCCCTTTGTAAGTTGCCTGTATTTTATGTACACCTTTGTAATGTTTACCTGTATTTTATGTATCCCACCTTTGTAAGTTGCCTGTATGTTATGTATCCCACCTTTGTAATGTTTGCCTGTATTTTATGTATCCCACCTTTGTAATGTTTGCCTGTATTTTATGTACCCCACCTTGTAATGTTTGCCTGTATTTTATGTATCCCACCTTTTGTAAGCTGCCTGTATTTTATGTACCCCACATTTGTAAGCTGCCTGTATTTTATGTATCCCACCTTTGTAATGTTTGCCTGTATTTTATGTATCCCACCTTTGTAAGTTGCCTGTATTTTATGTACCCCACCTTTGTAATGTTTGCCTGTATTTTATGTATCCCACCTTTGTAAGTTGCCTGTATTTTATGTACCCCACCTTTGTAATGTTTGCCTGTATTTTATGTATCCCACCTTTGTAAGTTGCCTGTATTTTATGTACCCCACCTTTGTAATGTTTGCCTGTATTTTATGTACCCCACCTTTGTAAGTAGCCTGTATTTTATGTATCCCACCTTTGTTATGTTTGCCTGTATTTTATGTATCCCACCTTTGTAATGTTTGTCTGTATTTTATGTATCCCACCTTTGTATGTTTGCCTGTATTTTATGTATCCCACCTTTGTAATGTTTGTCTGTATTTTATGTATCCCACCTTTGTAAGTTGCCTGTATTTTATGTACCCCACCTTTGTAAGTTGCCTGCATTTTATGTATCCCACTTTTGTAATGTTTGCCTGTATTTTACGTATCCCACCTTTGTAATGTTTGTCTGTATTTTATGTATCCCACCTTTGTAATGTTTGCCTGTATTTTATATATCCCACCTTTGTAATGTTTGCCTGTATTTTATGTATCCCACGTTTGTAAGTTGCCTGTATTTTATGTATCCCACCTTTGTAAGTTGCCTGTATTTTATGTATCCCACCTTCGTAAGTTGCCTGTATTTTATGTATCCCACCTTCGTAAGTTGCCTGTATTTTATGTATCCCACCTTTGTAAGTTGCCTGTATTTTATGTATCCCACCTTCGTAAGTTGCCTGTATTTTATGTATCCCACCTTTGTAATGTTTGTCTGTATTTGCTTTGTACTCTCCCGGGTCATGCCTAAAATTAATCATTTCTGAAGTCTAGTGCACCGACCCGGTTATCAAAAATAAATAAATAGAGGAAGGGAGACTGCCCAGCAAAGGAATGCAGGTGAGGAGTGGAGAAGGTTCTAGGGTCCCTGGAGCTGAAGAAGCATGGAGCGAGGGGGGGACTGGCGCAAGGAGTGAGGAGAGGTAGGAGGGTAGGGGAAAAAACAGTACATGGAAATAAAAGAGGTACAGCATGACTGCCAACATAAAGGTGGGGGGGGAGGATGGACAGAGAGGAGCAGAGGGAGCAGTGATGCGTACAAGGATGGGAGCCTGTAGTCAAGCAACGAAAGGCATTGCAGATGGTGTCCAGTCTGGCTAGAGAAGTGGAGGGGGCGGTACCGAATGTCACATCTGCACAGTCAAAAACTGGGAGCACCATTTTGGTGATCAGCTCCTGGAAGACCAGGAGGGGTAGACAGTCCTTATCATAATATAGGGCAGAGTTTCTCATGGATGGCATCAATGTGGGCTGAGAAGTCAATCTTACTGTCAAGCCACATGCCGAGATACTTGTAGGACTGCACCACTTTAAGGGAGGAGTCATTTACTGTGGAGAGAAACAGAAGTCTCGAGAGCCTGGCCAGTTTCCGGCTGGTATCAAAGGTCATAGGCACCATCTCTTTGGTGCTGGCCTGGAGATTGTTGGAATGGAACCAGTGCAGCACACTGTGGAAGTCCTACTGGAGCAGGTCTTCCAAAGCTGCAGTAGAGGGAGGAACCAGAGTGAAGATGACTGTGTCATCGACTTACATGTTACTATGTGGGACTGCACAGGTGGAGAGGAGGTCCTCCAGGAAAGTGAACAAAACGAAGAAAAGAGGGGACCAGGATGGAGCCCTGAGGGACCCAAGCCGGGATGGGAAGGGATAGTGTTAAGATGCCACCAGCATGTACTGACTAGTCACTGGCTTGAGCTGGATCAGGCTAGTCCAGAGATTCTGGTAGGCTGGCTTTCACATGTAAGATTGGGGTGGACAAAACTGGACCCTAGCTTTAGTATAGAAATGAAACCCAATGACACAAATGCCCCTCTGTAAAAGGGGGGAGGGGACTTGAGCAACAGGCTGCCATGATTTCTGCCCTCCCTCCCAGGTTCCCCTCCCACCTAACAGCAACCAGTCAACAGGCTAGGCACTATGCATGGTGGGGGAGGGTGTGTGAGAGCAAGTGAGATGTGCAGCAGTCACTTGTTGACCGCAGCAGCAGAGGGAGAGGATAGGATAGGATAGGCCACTGCGGGATCTGCAAAATATTGCAGAATAGGCTATAAAGGGCCTATAGTACTTAATAGGGGGTAAACCACACTAATAAAAGCTCAGTGAAAGAGCTCCCTGTGTCTTAGGATAAACTCAAGAAAAACATATTTAGACAAATGCCACCTTCTAGGATATATATTTTAAGTAATCTGCTTCTCCTTATGCATTATAAGTAAGCTACATTAGGGTGTGCATTATAGGATTTTACTGCACGCCCCAGAGGTGTAGTAAGGCTCGAGGTTGAAGGATGAGTGTCCTTACACCCCTGGGAAGTGCATTAAAATCCTATGATGCACACCCTGGAGAGCCTTATTTCACTTATGAAATGGCCCTTAGTAGTTTGCTTTTTTTTGAAGGAGGAATATGAGTTTCGGCTCCTGACCATGCATTTATAGAGATTTTAGTACATGGTCAGATGACGTCTCTCGGCCAATTAAATTTCTAAATTTTTTCTTTCCATTTTATAAGTGTTTATAAAATGGGCCATGAAAAATCTGCATCCTCAATGGTCAAAACACGTCACATGACCATTGATTATTTTCTAACCATTGCACACCTCAAGTTGTTTTTTTTGTTAAAAGAAATTAAAGCTAATTTTATAAGTGGAATGACACACCTCAGCGTGTGTGGTCATAAGACAATAATGCGCTTCTCGGAAGGTTGTGGCACTCTGCTATGTCTCGTGCCTAACCACCACCCAAGGTACACATTATTCCCTTATAACTGCATACTGTGATGTGTTATTCCTTACATGTATCCGCATGAACACAGAACTATTCCACTAAATATCATCTGTTGTGGCTGCTTGTCTATGCTTCACATCACAATCCTCTGCTTGCATGACATCACCATCTGTTGCTGCGGAAACAATCATGTTGACACAAATGGAGGATTGCGGTGTCAGGTATAAATGAGCTGCCAGAGCTGATGGAGTCTGAGAGACAGTGGACCTGCTTTCATGGCAGTGTAAAACACGCATATGCCACCTGCAAACACTGTGAAACACACATACGCCTTGTACACACACATACAGATGCACACGGTGTGAAAAATGCTTGCCCCACATTCACACACGCAATACAAAAAAATACACTGGATGCACATGTCAGGGGACACACATGCTCCACTTCCACATGTGCACGCACAATCCAAAAACACATATATAACATGCACACATGGCAAACCGCACATACACCATACACACAGAACACAAACAGACTGCGACACATGTATACACAAGGTAGACACATTTGCACCACATGAACACAGGCACACATGCAAAAATAATATCAATACACACATATTCTGTATTCTAGGCTGTTTACAGAATCACCAGATGAAGCAGGAAGTAATTGCTACTCCTGTTCCAGCAGGGGAGGTTGCTATGGCAACATCACAGCCGGAGGTCTCTCCTCAATAAAAATGAAAACAGAGACAAAGAATGGAAGCTAAGCATCAGATAGATGGACGGATGGATGGATAGGAAGACAGACAGGCAGAGAGACAGATACTGTCCCTGTCCCTGTGGATAACCAGAGGGCTTCAGTCTCCAGTGCTCTGTCCCTCACCTTTTACCAGCCCTAACTACATCACAGTGTGGGGAAGCCTGCACTGTCACTGCCCCCACACTGTACCTGTCCCTGTGGATAAACAGAGGGCTTCAGTCTCCAGTGCTGTCAGTCTCTCACCTTTCACCAGCACTAAATCCATCACAGTGTGGGGAAGCCTGCACTGTCTCTGCCCCACACTGTACCTGTCCCTGTGGATAAACAGAGGGCTTCAGTCTCCAGTGCTGTCAGTCCCTCACCTTTTATCTGCACTAAATACATCACAGTGTGGGGAAGCCTACACTGTCACTGCCCCACACTGTACCTGTCCCTGTGGATAAACAGAGGGCTTCAGTCTCCAGTGCTGTCAGTCCCTCACCTTTCACCAGCACTAAACCCATCACAGTGTGGGGAAGTGTACACTGTACCTGCCCCGAGCTGTACTTGTCCCTGTGGATAAACAGAGGGCTTCAGTCTCCAATGTTGTCAGTCACTCACCTTTCACCAACACTAAATCCATCACAGTGTAGGGAAGCCTGCACTATCCCTGCCCCACACTGTACCTCTCCCTAATGATAAACAGGGCTTCAGTCTCCAGTGTTGTTAGTCCCTAGCCTTTCACTGGTACTAAATCCATCACAGTGTGGGGAAGCCTGCACTGTCCCTGCCCCACACTGTACCTGTCCCTGTGGATAAACAGAGGGCTTCAGTCTCCAGTGCTGTCAGTCCCTCACCTTTCATCAGCACTAAATCCATCACAGTGTGGGGAAGCCTGCACTGTCCCTGTCCCACACTGTACCTGTGCCTGTGGATAAACAGAGGGCTTCAGTCTCCAGTGCTGTCAGTCCCTCACCTTTCATCAGCACTAAATCCATCACAGTGTGGGGAAGCCTGCACTGTCCCTGTCCCACACTGTACCTGTGCCTGTGGATAAACAGAGGGCTTCAGTCTCCAGTGCTGTCAGACCCTCACCTTTCACCAGCATTAAATACATCACAGTGTGGGGAAGCCTGTACTGTCCCTGCCCCACACTGTACCTGTCCCTGTGGATAAACAGAGGGCTTCAGTCTCCAGTGCTGTCAGTCCCTCACCTTTTATCAGCACTAAATACATCACAGTGTGGGGAAGCCTACACTGTCACTGCCCCACACTGTACCTGTCCCTGTGGATAAACAGAGGGCTTCAGTCTCCAGTGCTGTCAGTCCCTCACCTTTCACCAGCACTAAACCCATCACAGTGTGGGGAAGTGTACACTGTACCTGCCCCGTGCTGTACTTGTCCCTGTGGATAAACAGAGGGCTTCAGTCTCCAATGTTGTCAGTCACTCACCTTTCACCAACACTAAATCCATCACAGTGTGGGGAAGCCTGCACTATCCCTGCCCCACACTGTACCCCTCCCTAATGATAAACAGGGCTTCAGTCTCCAGTGTTGTTAGTCCCTCGCCTTTCACTGGTACTAAATCCATCACAGTGTGGGGAAGCCTGCACTGTCCCTGCCCCACACTGTACCTGTCCCTGTGGATAAACAGAGGGCTTCAGTCTCCAGTGCTGTCAGTCCCTCACCTTTCACCAGCGCTAAATCCATCACAGTGTGGGGAAGCCTGCACTGTCCCTGCCCTACACTGCACCTGTCTCTGTGGATAAACAGAAGGCTTCAGTCTCCAGTGCTGTCAGTCCCTCACCTTTCAGCAGCACTAAATACATCACAGTGTGGGGAAGCCTGCACTGTCCCTGTCCCACACTGTACCTGTCCCTTTGGATAAACAGAAGGCTTCAGTCTCCAGTGCTGTCAGTCCCTCACCTTTCAGCAGCACTAAATACATCACAGTGTGGGGAAGCCTGCACTGTCCCTGTCCCAAACTGTACCTCTCCCTGTGGATAAACAGAGGGCTTCAGTCTCCAGTGCTATCAGTCTCTCACCTTTCACCAGCACTAAATACATCACAGTGTGGGGAAGCCTGCACTGTCCCTGTCCCACACTGTACCTGTCCCTTTGGATAAACAGAAGGCTTCAGTCTCCAGTGCTGTCAGTCCCTCACCTTTCAGCAGCACTAAATACATCACAGTGTGGGGAAGCCTGCATTGTCCCTGTCCCACACTGTACCTGTCCCTGTGGATAAACAGAGGGTTTCAGTCTCCAGGGCTGTCAGTCTCTCACTTTTCTTCAGCACTAAATACATCATAGTGGGGGGAAGCCTGCACTGTCCCTGCCCCACACTGTTTTTATTCCTGCAGGTAAACGGAGGGCTTCAATGTGCAGTGCAGTCAGTCCCTCACCTTTCACCTGCACTAAACTTATCTTTCTTATTTTAAAAACTCTTCTATTCCTGTCTCATCTTGGGTCCCCATCCACGCAGGCTGTGTTTTCATACAGGCCACCCCGACTATGACATCACTGTCGTACTGCGATGCATGCAGACAGGGAGGGAGGAGAAGGGGAGAGAAGCAGAGGGAGGGAGGGAGGCAAGAGGGAGGGAGGACAAAACCCAAAGTCTGCAATATGATGGAAACCCCCTTTCAACTTGCACTCCTCTTTATACCTTTGTGGGTTCATAGCTCTGTTTACTCTGGTTTCTGCTGCTGCTGTTGTGTACGATGCGGAGGCTGTTGCTAGGAGACGCCACAAACGTCAGGCTCTGACCCCGAAGGGGAGCTGGAGTGACTGAGCAAGAGAGAGAGAGAAGAGGAGCCTGAGTGAGAGAGAAAGCAGACGTAGGGTTATTTTTTACTGCCTCGCTACTTGCTGCTTGAACCACCAAAGCCCATTTTTCTGCAGACCAGGGGGAAGAACAGCAGCTGCCTGTACAGTCCATGAGGGGGAGGAAAACGGAGGCAGAGACGGGCAGCTATCTTAAAAAAAGAGTGAGAGACTGAGAACAAATAATTCCTCACCTCAGCCCCCCCAAAGGACCCCCCCAAATGAAAATTTCAGTTCGAATGATCTGTCTGGAACTACAGAAGCATTTGCCCCAGGCTGGTATTAGGGGCAAAAGCTGTTGCCATCAGCTGTGAGTATATCTTTGTAAAGGTGTTTACATCTGTTGGTGTAGCGTCTTTCTTTCTTTCTTATCTTGCTCTCTTTTTTCTTTGTCTCTCTTCTGCCCCCTCCTTTCTTGTGTTCTTTGTTTCCTTTCCTTCCTGCACTCTTCCTTCTATGCTGTTTTTCTTTCTCCGTTTTTAGTCCCTTGCTATGTCCTTTAACTCCTTCCTTCCATACTTTTTTCTCTTGCCTTGCCCCGTCTTCCTCTCCCTCACTTCCTTCATTCTTTCTTAGTTTCTTCCTGTCCTTCCTTCCATCAATCTCTTTCTCTCCTTACCCCATCTGCCCTGTTTCTTAATTCCTTTGTTGTTTTTCTCGTTTCTAGTCTCCTTTCCTTCCTTCCTTCTTGTCCCCCTGCTTTCCTTTGTTTCTTCCTTTCTCCCATGCTGCACTTTCTTTGTACCTGCCCTCATTCTTCCTCTCTCCTTCCCTCTCCGTCTGTTTTGCCAGTTGGTTCCAATATACCGTTAAGATCACTGCTGCTACTCTCTCCATTATAAACAGGATGATGTGGCATGGGTACAATGACTGTTCCACCTGTTCCCTGAGACAGCAAACTGAAAGTCTTTCATATTTCACAACATACCGGTTACACCTGCAAGCTTTCCCTATGATGACAGACCTTACCTGGCTCCCATTTTGTTTTTGCCGCAAGGTTTTTTTTTTTTTTTTTATTTCTCTATCAGATACCATATAGATTAGCACTGTTGCCCTGGGGGTCTTGGAATTTGTGATCACCAGAAGCAGCAGAAATGTCAACATACATCACTCCCTGGGGCCTTCTCTCTAGCAGAGTTCCTCCCCCTCTTTCATTACAAAATTCAAAACTGACTGTTCTGGCCAGCAGTTCCGTCTGTCATCAGATATTTCTGACTTTCACGACTGATGAATTAACAAGCTGGAGGGCACCACAGAAACATAGAACTTGTCCAAGAAAATGACCACTTGACCCCCCCAGTCTGCCCAGATGGTCCTTGCCTAGTCTGTCTCCTGCAGACCCTAACTGCTGTCCGGCGACCTTTCCTCCTCCCTGCCTACATTCTAATATTACCCTCTGTCTACTCCATGCATGCTTGGAGCCCCCTGCTGTTTTCACTTCCACCACTTCCACTGACAGTTTGTTCCAGGCACCTACCACCCTTTTAGTGAAGTATTGCTTCCTCACATCCCTCTTCTACCCCCGCCAGCTTCAACACATGCCCTCTTGTTGTAGTGCTCTCTCTCTCTCTCTCTCCCTCTCTCTCTCTCTGTCATTTGGAAGACACTCCCCACCATATTCTTTGGCAATAATGGGGAGCTCATATAAAGTTAAAAAGCTAGTGCACAGCTTGGATTTATTTGTTTAATTATTCATTCTATTTATTTATAACTTTCAGAAGTAGCAAGTTATGACTACTTATATCTGAAGTATTTTTTTTCTTTTCTGTTTTGCTAATTGGATTTTCTACCTGACAGTTCTAGGTGTGACGTGTTGACCAACACTGTACCTGGAGGCTGACATTGTCTGTTCTGTTCCTCCCTATACATCCAGAGCATTGTGACATCACCGACTGTGACATCAGCAGTAACCAAGACGAGCCAGTCACCTGCTGCTTGTTTGGCAACTATTGACACACATTACCAGTCAGACATAGAAACACAGAAATTGACAGCAGATAAGGACTGCTCGGCCCACCTAATCTGCCAGTTTTCCCTACCTACTGCAATACCACAGATCCTACTTGATCTCCAGCTTTTAACCTCTCTTTCCTACTTCTGTGGTTCCCTTGTGCCTATCCCATACATTCTTGAATTCCCCTACCATTTTTACTCCCACCACCTCATCTGAGTGACTGTTCCATGCATCCACCACCCTTTCTGTGAACAAATACTTCCTGACTTCATCCCTGATTCTGCCCCCTCCAGCCTCATATCATGTCCCCTTGTTCTTGAACATCTTTTTTCTGAAAGATACTTCCCTCTTGTACTGCATTTATGCCCTTGAGGTATTTGAAGGGCTCTATCATATCCCCCCTCTTCTCTCCTCTAGGGACAGACAGCTGGACTTGGGATGTAACCATGACTGAGGTTGCATGCAGGTGATGCGGTGGCAGGAAAAAAGTTCGATCTGTCTGCTTTTAACATAAAGCACTGCTTTTTACATCATACCCAGTAGTATCAGGCAGAAAACCATCTATCCATCTAATGAGCACGTAGAAACAGAAAAACATGCCGACTCCATGGTGCCGGGCGATGGCAGTTCACTTGGTATGCTAGTGAACCTTGTCAGGAGCGGAGACTGGCGGGGAGGACATTAAGAGCGTCCTTTGGACACTTCCCTCCCGAAGGGGGTGGGATGGTACTAAACCACTCACTAGCTGGCTCCTGGTGATGGCTTGTGGTAGGCATTCTTGGCGGCGTGAGCCTTGACATGCCGCTGAATGCCCCCGCCCCCAGGATGCCACTGGGCCAGACCAGTATCTGGGAGGTGGGTGGGCTGGGAAGAAAACGGAAAATCGCCACTCGACTGACCAGATGATGGTCACCTTGATCCCCTCGTGCCACAAGGCCCTGGGAGTAGCCTCCAGAGTCGATCCCCCATCATGTGCCCATCATAGATTCAGACACTATCTCCCCTCTTGCAGACCCAGGGAGGGCCCCCTTCCCGGTGAAGGGATACACCGGGTCAACTGGGGTACGACACATGGGGGACAGCAGATGGCACTGAAGGAAGGTGTGGCAGGATGGGGGTCCATTGGCAGCCTGAAGGAGTGGCCGGCCAGGGGTGTGGGAGATGCAAAAAAAGGAAAAGAAACTGAAAAACACTTCAGAAATAAATATAATAAGGGACTTATAAAACTAACATGTTCTGCCTGTTATTTTTGGTTCTACTCGTTCTTAAGTTGAATTTTACCTCTAAACCCTCAAATCTTGTGCAAAGCATCATGGCTAGTGAAATTCTTTTGGGGGGGCAGGCTGACCCAGAACAAAAGCTGCCTTCTAAAGGAACACCCTTTTCATTTAAGTAACTCACCTCCCGATAATTAAACCCACGTATTAGGGATTTCACTAGCTAAAATTATTTTTAAGATTGTAATGAATCCATTAAAGTGAGACACACCCAGCTGAGCTCACACTCGAAACGGCACTGTGCAAAGCGGACATTGTTTACATACTGGAGAGGAGGGGTCCCAACTTGAACTAAAGCAGCAGAAAGATAATCTAAAAATTATGTTTGCCAGTGAAACCCCTAATCAAGGACTTATCAATTGAGTGGTGGGGTTATTTAAATGAAGAGTGATTTTCCTTTAAAGAGCCACTGGCACCTTTGAGAAAACTTTGGAAAACATAATATTTAGACAAGAAATACAAAATCACTCATACCCCCATAATGCAAAGCATCATGGGCTGTATATGCAAATCACCACAACATTTTATGCTGGTTCAACTTTAAGCAGGAATGCATGGTGCCAAAAGGCCTCTCACACAGTTTGCAAAGGATGCCAACAGAATATTTAGACACAATTCAGCATGCATTTCCTGTATCTTCTATAGATTTCTCCTCTCCATGATTTATTACTGAAGAAATTGTTCATGTCATTTATATGGCACCAAGTCCCTAAGGCTCTGAGCGGCTTACAATAAAACAGATAAATAATAGGTTAGAATCTAAAACAATTAACAGGACCAGGGCATAACATAAATTGAAAAACAAGTTTTCATAAGAACATATACGAACATACGAATGTGCCAGCAGAAACAGACCTCTTGGTCTGTCAACGTCTGCTTGAGTGTGCAGCTAGCAGCCCTACGTTGCAGCTGCTCCACCCCCTTCCCCTTTTGTCCGGCCTCAGCCATTCTCAGCCCCACCCACCTGTACTCTCCCCTATTCTCTGTCCCATGCCCTTTTAAAGCTATCCACAGTTTTGCATAATATCACCCTCTCTGGTAGGACATTCCACTTCGACACCACTCTCTCTGTGAAGTAATGCCTCCTCATCTCCCTCCTAAATCTCCCTCCCCCCATTCTTAGCCCATGCCCTCTAGTGTCCGTTCCCTTCCTCAGTTTAAAAACCCCATCGGCTCCATCCTTGTTGATTCCCCTCAGATACTTAAAAGTTGAGATCATGCCCCCCCATCCCTCCTCTCCTCCAGGGTGTACATATTCAGTTCTCCGAGCCTGTTCTCATAGTCTCTCCCCTCCATTCCCTGTATCATCCTCGTTGCCCTTCCTCTAGTAGCTTGATAGCCCGCCACAGGTATGGCCTCCAGAACTGCACACAGTACTCCAAGTGCAGTCTGACCAGTGACCTGTAGAGGGGCAAGATCACCTCCCTCCACCTGGATGAGAACCCCCTCGCTATACACCCCAGCATCTTGTTTGCCTTCGCTCCCACTTTCCTGCATTGGGCAGAATTGTTCATGCTCCCTGTTACCATCACTCCTAGGTCCTTCTCCTCCTCAGTAATCCCCAGCTTCACACCCCCCCAACCAGTATTCTCTCCTTGGGTTCTTTGCCCCAAGGTGCATAACCTTACACTTCTTCACATTGAACCCCAGCTGCCACCTCTCCGACCACTCCTCCAGTTTGGTTGGGTCCCCCTGCAGTTGCTTCCATCCCTCCTCCTCATGCACTACTGCACCCAGTTTGGTATCATCTGCGAACAGACTTACCCTGCTCACCACTCCATGCGTGATGTCTGAGATGAGCCCAAATAGCACCAGGCCCAGCACTGAGCCCCGGGGTACCCCACTCGTCACTGGTATAGGTGTTGATAATTCCCCCACCACCACCACCCATTGTAGCCTCCCACGCAGCCAGTTTGTAATCCAGTTTGCCATCTTCACCCCCACTCCCATGCCAGTTAACTTCCCCCCAAGCCACCCATGAGGTACTGAATCGAAGACCTTGCTGAAATCCAAGTAGAGGACATCCACTGCATGGCCCCTATCCAGCTCTCTTATTATCCGGTCATATTATTGTATTAGGTTAGTTTGACAGGACTTCCCCGATACGAACCCGTGCTGCCTCACATCCTCGAGGTAACTGTCCTCTAGAAATGACACCAGCCTCTCCTTCAGTAACATCTCCATAAGCTTGCCCACTATGGAAATGAGACTGACCGGCCGATAGTTGCCCAGTTCGTCCCTTGGGCTTGTGTATCGGCACCACAATGGGCCACCTTCCAGTCCTGAGGCACGCATCCCATATCCAGGGAGATGCTGAACAGGTCTGCCAGTGGTTCCGCCAGCACCTCTGTCATCTCACTCAGCACCCTGGGGTGGATACCATCTGGCCCTGGTGCCTTGTCCACTTTTAGCACCCTCAGTCCCTCTAATACTCTATTTCCCTCAATCATTCCATCTGTCACCTCTTCTCTCTCACTCTCCCAGTCCAAGGTGGTAGTGGTCTCCCCTTCTCCTGCATTAACACTGAGCAAAAGTATTCATTTAGTGCTTCCGCTTGTTCTTCTCCCTTTTCCGGCCACTCCCCACCCCTCTTTATCCTCACTAGGTTATCCCTGCACTTCCTTTTCTCTCTGGCATATCTGAAAGTCTTTCTCCCCCACTTAATTCCCTGTGCTAACCTTAGCTCCCTTGAGGCTTTAGCTTCCCTCACCCTCCCTTTATGGGAATCCCTTTTCAGGGATTCCCATAAAAACAAGATCGTTATCCCTTAGGGTGTGTCTGCCACTATAGCTTATTCCCTACTTGAAATTATAATGTTCTGCTGTGACATCACAGTTTGTTGCCATGGGAATAACTGGGATGTTACAAGCAGAGTATTATTAAGTGGGGTTCCCCAGGTATCGGTCCTATGCCAGGTCTATTTTTTTGCTTGATTTATTTGTCTGCCCTCCATGCCTGTCAGCACCCCCCCTTAGGGCCTGGAACATCTCCCCTGCTACTGCCTGACTCCCCCTCGCTGCCGTAACTCAGGAGTCCTCATCCAGACCTCTGCCAATCATCCTGGGCTGGCTTGTCCCTGCTAGGAACCCCATCTTGTCATGGTGGAGTACAGCTTACTGAAGCTCCTTCTCTCACCCCCTAGTTGGCAGGCTTGTCCCTGTCGAGGGGGGGCCACCTTTGGTCATTGTATAGTACAGCTTCCTGGAGGTCTTTCTCTCCCCTCCTAGTTGGCTGGCTTGTCTCTGCCTGGGGCATCTCTGGTTGTTGTGGAAGACTGTTTTCTAGGGTCCTTCTCCCATCTCCTAGTTGGCCAACTTGTCCTTGTGAAGGGCCCCCTCTGGTCGTTGTGGAGTACAGTTTCCTGGAGCCCCTTTTCTGATCCCCTAGTTGGCTGGCTTGTCCCTGTTGAGGGCTCCCTCTGGTAGTTGAGGAGGACAGCTTCCAGGAGCTCTTTCTCTCACTTCCTAGTTGACCGGCTTGTCCCTGCTGGGAGCTCCCTCAGGTCATTGTGTAGCAGAGCTTTCTAGAGCTCCTCCTCTCAACCCCTAGTTGGCTGTCTTGTCCTTGTTGGGGGGGGGGCCTGGCTTCTGGTCATTGTGGGGTACAGCTTTCTGGAGCTCTATCTCTCACCTCCTAGTTGGTCAGCTTGACCCTGTTGGGTCCCCCCCACCCCCGTTTGTTGTGGAGGACAGCTTCCTGGAGGTCTTTCTCTCACCTCCTAGTTGGTCAGCTTGTCCTGTTAGTCCACCCCACCCCATTTGTTGTGGAGGACAGCTTCCTGGAGCTCTTTTCTTTCCCATCCTAGTTGGTCAGCTTGTCCCTGTTTTTTGGGGGAGCTCTGTTTGTTGTGGAGGACAGCTTCCTGGAGCTCTTTTCTTTCACATTCTAGTTGGTCAGCTTGTCCCTGTTTTTTTTGGGGGGGCTCTGTTTTTTGTGGAGGACATCTTCCTGGATCTCTTTTCTTTCACATCCTAGTTGGTCAGCTTGTACCTGTTTTTTTTTTTGGGGGGGCTCTGTTTGTTCTGGAGGACAGCTTCCTGGAGCTCCTTCTCTTACCTTCTAGTTGACCAGCTTGTTCTTGCTGGGAGCCTCCTTAATCTTAAAGGAGGAAATGAACACTTGGAAGATGCTGGCCAGAGAAGCTCCTTTTGATGTTGTACAGGGTGGGGAGGGGTTCTGTTGGTGTGGGGGGGGGGGCAGCGAGGCTGTCATATGGTGTACAGGTGTGACATTTCCACCTGTTTCATTCCCCCACTATCCTCTCTCTTGTATATGCTGCAGCTAGCCTGGAGTAGGGGTGCCCGATGGCAGGTGGTCACCCATGTCATCAAAGGCACCTCCACTATACCACCACCAGGGGCACTGCAGAGCGATATGGTGAGCAGACAGCCACATGAGGAGAGCATACACAAAAAGCTCTGAACCTTTGCTGCTGGTCTTGTCTTCTGATATCCCAGGCTCGGAGCATGAACCCTGACTGCCATCATGGCTGAATGATTCCCCCACCGCTTGGCACCATCAGGTCTTTATAATATCTTTATAGCTGACATGGAGAGGGGGTCATGGAAAAATATTGCTGTTTGCAGATGATACTGAAATCTGTAGCAGGATGGACAGTGAGGAGTGTGTAAGAGGTATGGGGCGGAGGGTAGGGGGTACACTACAGCAGTAGGGCCAGTTGCCATGGGTGCTGCACAAACCATTTGCATTCCAACGTAGTTACTGGGGGTCCTCTCCCACCCTGCAGGAGGAGCACCTACCACCTACCCCAGCCAAGCAGAGGGAATTCCTCTCCCACACAGCAGGGGGCACTCATCCTCTTCTTCCACCCAGCAGTGGGAACTACTCACACACCCCCATCAGGGAAACTCCTCTCCCACCCAACAGGGTGATCTCTTACCCCAACCAGCATGGAGAACTCCTTCTGCACCTAGCAAGGAGAACTCCTCCTCCTCCTGCACCCAGCAGGGAGAACTCTTCCCACACCCAACAGGGAGAACTCCTCCCGCACCCAGCAAGGAGAATTCCTCCTCCACCCAGCAATAGGAACTACTTGCCCATCCAGTGGGGGAAACTCCTACCTCACCCAACCAACAAGGAGAACTCCTCTCCCACCCAGCAGGGACAACTCCTCCCGCACCCAGCAGGGAGAATTTCTCCCCCATCCAGCAGGGAGAACTCCTCCTTAGCCCAGCAGTGGGAACTACTCACCCACCCAGCAGGAGAAACTCCTCCCTCACCCAGCACTGGGAATTCCTCCTCCTTCACCCAGCAGCGGGAACTACTCACCCACCCAACAGGGAGAACTCCTCTCCCACCAAGCAGGGAGAACTCTTACCCCAACCAGCAGGAAAAAGTCCTCCTGCACCCAGCAGGGAGAACTCCTCCTGCACCCAGCAGAGAGAACTCCTCCTGCACCCAGCAGGAAGAACTCATTCTGTTACCAGCAGGGAGAACTCCTCTCACACCCAGCAGGGAGAACTCCTCTCACACCCAGCAGGGAGAACTCCTCTCACACCCAGCAGGGAGAACTCCCCTCACACCCAGTAGGGAGCACTCCTCCTGCACCCAGAAGGGAGAACTCCTCTCACACCCAGCAGGGAGAACTCCTCCTGCACTCAGCAAGGAGAACCCTCTCACACCCAGCAGGGAGAACTCCTCCTGCACTCAGCAAGGAGAACTCCTCCTTCACTCAGCAGTGGGAACTACTCACCCACCCAGCAGGAGAAATTCCTTCCCCACCCAACACTGGGAATTCCTCCTCCTCCTCCACCCAGCAGTGGGAACTACTCATCCACCCAACAGGGAGAACTCCTCTCCCACCCAGCTGGGAGAACTCCCCCACCCAGAGGAGACTCCAGCAGGAGACACTTCTGCTCAACCCAGCAGGGAGAACTCTTCCCCCACTCAGCGACGAGTTCTCTTCCCCCACCCTGCAAAGGGAACTCCACCTCCCCCACTGCCCAGCATGAGGAACTGTTCTCCCACCACCCAGCAGGGAGAACTCCTCCAGTACCCTGCAGAGGAAACTCCACCTCCCCCACTGCCCAGTATGGGGACCTGTTCCCTCACTGCTTAGCAGGGGGAACTCCCCCCCCCCACTGCCCAGCAGGAGGACTCCTTCCTGACCCAGCAGAGGAACTATTCAGCCCATCGGGGGAACCATTCCCAGTTCCCAGCAGGGGAACTCCTCCTCCATCTTGCAGCAGGAACTCCTCTCTCACGTAGCAGGGGAAACTCCTCTCCCACCGACCAGCACAGAAAACCTTCCCCTACCCAGCAGGGGGGAACTCCTCCTCCACCCAGCAGGGGGGACACCTCTTTCCCCATCCAGCAGGTGAATTCCTCCCAACCCAGCAGTGGCAACTACCCTGCCCAGCAGAGGGAACTCTTCCCCCACCTAGCCAGGGAACTTTTCTTCCCCCAGACAGCAGTGGTAACTCCTACCCCACCCAGAAGAGGGAACCATTCCCCCACCAGTAGGTGCAGATTGTTAGGCAAAAAGCTGTTAGTGTAGTTGGCCTGGTGGCACTGAGGGTTGAGGTGCTGGACGCCACACCTCGCACCACGCCAGCGACCAGGTTTTGGGAGCGACCTTGGGCCGCTGGAAGTCAACCGGGGGGTGAAGCCAGAGATGGATCAAGCAGTTGGCAGGCAGCTCTCCTCTCCGGGGAGGGATGTGGGGTTTCCCCAGCACTTGGCTGTCACCCAGTAGAGGCTAAGTGGTAGCACCATGCCACGGGGGGGAACCTGGCAATAGGCCAGGAGGGTGGAAGTTGCTGCATGCACGCCTCCACGTGCATAGGTATCCGTGTTCTGGGATCCCAGGAATAAGGGGAGAAAAATGGATAATCAGGGGCCACAGCTGGATGAAGCCCCCCACATCGGCTCCAGTGGTTCGGTCGGGTAGAGGAGAGAGTGCCCAAATGACTGCAGAATTCCAGTGTCGAATGGCTAACATGAGCCACTACCTGCTGGGTGGATAAACAAAGGATAGACAAAAAAAAGCTGTTTGTGCCAGAGCACTGATGTGCAGTATTAGTATAGACAATGTTAATGACCCTATTCAATATTTATTTATTGTCAGCCAGGTAAGTGCACTAGACAATCAAACACGTGTTTTCGCCAGCCCACTGTTGCAGTGGTAAGGCGCCTGCTTGTGATGCCGATGTCCCGGGTTTGGGAATGGACCTGGAAATGGGAGGGCTAGCCGGTGGAGAAGGATAAAATGCCCAAGGGGTGGCTCTCCTTCTCTGGGGGGGAGGGGGGAGTGTCCGATTTGGTGGCAATCTCTGGCGGAGGCCGGGGTGATCGCCAGAAAAAGGCGGCGCCTGCTTGCATTGGAGGTGGGACAGATTCTGGTGTCATTGCATGTCCATGTCCCAGGGGAACACAATCACAAAATCTCGGTCCCCAGCCATGGCGCCCGCTCTGCCACCACTCCCCACACTGGGTGCCCGCTGGGGGTCCCGCTCCCATGACCCGCCCTGGGGGGAGTAAGGCAGGGCTCACCTACATTGACCATTGGGAGGAGGTGCCCACTCAGCGACCCCACCCAGGGGGTAAGCCTGGACATGTTGGGTCGGCGTGTGAGGTGAGGACTGAGCTCCATAAGGGGCACTGGGGGAACAGGAGGCAAAAAGAATAAAAGTATATTTTCAGGTATGACCTGGGTGGTTACATCAAAATGATAACAGAGCAACACAATATACTGTACATTGAGTGCGAAGAGATGATAACAAACATAGCAGCTTGAAAAAAAAAGCCACATCTGGAATGGCATAAAATGATACCTGACATATAGTTCACAAAGGTTGTTGGACTACATTGCTATAAATATATGATTTGACGATACTGTTTACTATAAGTCAGAGCACAGAGACCTAGGAGCAAGAGCAGGTTACCACTTTAAAAAATGCTTACAATACTTGCTGCAGAATGAAGCAGTGGAGGGGTAGAGACGAAGATCAGAGGGTATGGAGTTCCATAATCTTGCGGCCGCATAGGCAAAACAAGATTATACAGTGGGGGTCCAAGAATGGGACAGTGTGATTGGCTGCTTGGCACGTTTGAGCTGTGGTAAATCCTTGCATTACAACCGCAATAGGTGCCAGTCAGCCACATCACAAAACAAAACTAAAAGTAGATTGTTACGCCCACTCCATTATTTCAGTTTAAACCAAAATAAAATGCCATGTTGTTTTATGGGTAAACGCCGGCCGCCTGTAGCTGACTTGCAGCCCCGCCTGGGAACCCAGCTCACACAACCACGGCTTTCATCGTAACATTTTTGTTTGTTAGGAATTGCGATCGTTTTACTTTTTAAGTATCAGAAGCTTTCTCCCAGACTAACCCCACCTGGACTTGCTTATCACCTATCTGATCCCACTTGGATTCTCGCAACACACTCTGTGTGCTTGTTATTAACTGCTCCCAACAAACTCACTCTCAGCTCACACTCTGCAACAGAGGTGCTCCTTTTACTGTGAAGCATAGAGCAAGCATACATCTTGTCTGTCTCTCTGTCTAAAACAAAAACATAAAAAAAAAGTATCCTGCAAATATATGTGTGATCTGAGTTGGGTGAGTGAGGGGCTTCTCCTTCCACACAGAGGAAGGATATTCTACACAAAATCAAAAAAAAATAAAAAGCTTTTTTTTTTTTGCTCCTCCCTTCCCCCCTGACCAGCCACTCCTTCAGGCCACCCGAGACCCACAGTCACCCTCCTCCCCAGTCGCCATCTGCTGCCCTCGCTACTGCTGGTCCCAGGTGACCCCGACGTAACCCTTCATCGGGTGGGTCCCCCCTTCTGGGGGAGAAGTGTCCTTGGGTACAACCAGTTAGCCCAGGGGCCAGTGGGGGGGCAGTACAGGCTATTCCGGGCTACTGCGGTGCACCAGAGACCGATGGCCATCATTCAGTCAGTCAGGGTTTTTTTCCACTTTTCTAGCCTGCCCACTGTACCCTGATTGGGCCTGCATTGGGGCAGCAACCTGAGGCTGGGATGTGCAGGGGCTTGTTGAGGCTACATGCCCCCTAGCATGACTCCCAATCTGCCTCCAGATGCCAAGACCCTACGCACCCCAACCCCCTGCGAGGGAAGTGTCCAATGGATGCTCTTGGATCCCCTTCCTGCCAATCTCTGCTCCTGGTACCCAGGTTTGGGGTGTGAACCAAGGTTGCCAGCGTGCCAAACAAACCCCTTCGCTTGGCGCCACAAAGACAGCTAAAAAGCTTTTTAATATGTATTTTTTAACTACCAATTGCATAATGGCAATAATCCACTCTAGAATGTGGACTGTGGTGGGATTTACACACTGCTAGTGAGGTTTAGACACTCAGCCTACAGCCTTGTGACGTAACCACACCAGGTGTAGATACTGTAAATCCCACCACAACCCACACCTTGCTGTGGATTACTGCTTAATTCACCTGTCCTCATACAGAGTTGGGGGACTGACAGAAGGGCGTGCTCAGCAGATCTCAGGGGCATGTACTATGAACAGGTTTACTGAGGCCAGGGATAAGGGCAGGCGCTTATAAAGAGTACTAAAAATAACACCTACAAAAATGTGTAGTCACATAAAGAGGATGGAGAAAGCCAACCAAGCCTGGCATAGGGGGTGTAATGATGGGTGAGACGGTGGGTTGCAAATCAACAGATATTATTATAGGTGACGTCCCTCCGAAGGAGAGATTTGGAGGTAGCAAGAAAACAGGGGCCCCATAGGGGAGTTTGATAGAAGGCCTTACTACCTCCAGTCCGTACCATCTCACTGGCTCCAATTAACATGTAATTATCCAGCTGCATTAGTTCTCGCAGTGGATGGGAGGCTGTGGGCTGCGGAGCTCAGCAGAGCACTCTGGATCCACAGGTGTAGCAGGTGAGACATGAGGACGCAGCACAGGTAAATGGCAGGCATGTTCAAAAAGCTATCCTGGCATGTCCTCTGCGCCGTTATGTACCATACATGACACCTGCACATACACAATCACAGACAAATGCACTCTTTCAAACAAACACACACACACACCAGTCCCTAATAAACAGGCTCATACAAGCACACACAGTAACAGACAAATGCATATTCTTTCAAACACAGATAAACAGACACACACACGCACACAATCCCTGATAAACAGGCTCATACAAGCACACACACACACACACACATGCTGCAACTTAATGTTTGTAGAGAGGCTGATAGATGGCTCTCTCCTGAACCCTTAGCATCTAATTGCAAACTTTCCTCCTCCTCCTCCTCCTGCTCATCTCTCACTGTGATCTCATTTCCAGGCACACAAAGGAAGGCTGCAGCATGCAGGAGCACTGATGGCCAGACTGCATCCTGAATACAAAGAGAAGAGACGGAGCTAATGGGCTACTCTGAGACAGCAGCCCTGCAGGGCTTTCTCTGATGAATGTCAGCCGGGATCCTCCGATGGCAGTGCCTTAGTTCTCCTCTGTCTCTCTCCTCTCCACTTACAAGGCAAGAGCTGCTCCCAGCCGAAGAACAGCTAAGTGAATCACTATTTCTCCCCTGCTGCTGGCTGTCTTGTGGCTGGCATCTGCCAGGCTTGCTCCATTAACTTCAGCTGTCAGTTCCACTCACTGGAGATTTGGGAGACTTTAAAAACTTGTATCCCCCACCCCAAGATATGATGCCAAGGCTGAATCTTGGTGCAGCATCACTTTGGATTTTCTGACCACCGTGTGAAATAAAGTACCCTCCACATCTCCCCCTCACAGCCGCATGGTAAGCTTCAATAAGGGATGTGCGTGAACAAAAGTGTTCCACGGATCTGCCACTTTCGTTTCCAGGAAGCAGTCTGTGTGTGGCGCCAAGGTGGCACCCATCTCCAGGTATGTCTCATGCAGCCTGGCCTCTGATGTCCCCCATGGCGGAACAGATCTTTGACCTTCCAGGGCTGAGCTCACCCCTTCGGACCACCCTGCCAGCCACCAGCTATAGAGAATCAAACCAACGGTCTCACCTTTGTTTGCAGAACTCTTTACATAAGGTTCTACATTCTTGGAGCATCAAAATGACTTTCGGGGTGTCCTTCTTTCCCTTCCTCCTTCTTCTTCTGGCCGCCCCCTTAGCTAAGGGCTGCCCGGTCCTTTGCAGCTGCTGGGAGAAGGTGGTGGACTGTAGTGGCAAGCGCTTGTTCTCAGTCCCTCTGGGCCTTCCCTTGGATGTCCATAACCTGACACTTGCCCACAACCGGCTGACATCCATCCCACCTGGCTACCTCTCCTGCCATATGGAGCTCCATTTCCTGGACCTGCGGAACAACTCACTGTCCAGCCTGCCCGACAGACTGTTCCTTAATCTGAAAAAGCTGGTGTTGCTGGACCTAAGCTACAATAATCTCACCCAGGTGACCACTGCCACGATTCAGCCGGCCCAGAGCCTGGTCCGCATCAACCTTAGTCATAACCCTCACCTGGAAAGGATCCACAGCTCCACCCTCCGGGGCCTGACGCAATTGCAGGATCTCGATCTCCGCTCCTGTGGCTTCTCCTCCCTCAGTCACGAGGTCCTGGAGGGTCTGCCGTCCCTGATCTCCCTGCAGCTGGGCGGGAACCCTTGGGTCTGTGGCTGCACCATGGAACCCCTCCTGAAGTGGTTACGGAGCAGCATCAGGGGATGTATTATCGGTAGGTCTGTCTGTCATGCACCACATTGCAATTCTTGTTGTACGCTAGATGTGGGAGAGCAGTCTGTGAATGGTAGCACCATCTACATATGATCTGAGAGGTTGCACAGAGTCCTGCAGTGAAGAATAACTCCCCACCTAGCTGAGAGACAAAGGAATAGCAAAGCCCCTTTGCGCTGAGGAATGGGTAACTGCAGTACCCACTAGATGTGAGATGCTGCAAAACATGAGCCCTATAGCATTGAGGAATGGCAACTGCAGCGCCATCTAGACGTGAGATGATGCAAAAACAAAGCCCTATTAGTGCTGAGGAATGGTAACCGCGGCTCCCTCTAAATGCGAGAGGCTGCAACAACAGTCCTAGACTGTTGAGGAATAGTAACCGCAGTGCCCTCTAGATAGGGAGGCTGCAACACCAGAGCCATGTAGTATTAGGAAATGGTAGCAACAGTGTCCCCTAGATGTGAGAGGCTACAATAACAGCCCTATAGTGTTGGGGAATGGTTAAAGCAGTGCCCTCTAGAGGTAAGACACTGCAATGAAAGAGCTCTATGGTTTTGAGGAATGGTAACAGCAGCACCCCCTAGCTGTGAAACACTGCAATAACAGAGGCCTATAGCGTTGAGGAATTGTAACAGCTGCGCCCTTTAGATGTGAGAGGCTGCAATAACAGAGGCCTATAATGTTGAGAAATGGTAAAAGCTGTGCCCTCTAGATGTGAGACCCTGCAAAAACCGAGTCCTATAGTACAGAGGAATGGAAACACAAACACAAGGGAATTGCGAGCAATGAATATTTTGTTATATTTCTGTTTGGTATTCCGAGCAGAATAATGCATGGCATTCACTATTCCTGTTGTTTTATTTGGGGAAAATGAAAACAAAATAAAAGTCAAAAAGCTAAAAAAAAAACTCTGCCCCACCAAAGGTGGCCGGAGGTTGGCCCATGACAGCACACACCCACGATTATATCTCCCCCCCCAAAACTGCCCCCTGGGGTCCTCTCATTCATGTAAAATACATTTATTTTAACTCAAGCTGGTAGAGTGTCAGCTCTCAAATAGCTCCTTAAGATATTCCTCACCCTATCCACACCCCCCACCCCAGGTCTAAGATGCATTTGTGCATTTAATAAGAACTGGCACTCTGCTTGTAGTTAACATATATGGTAGGGCGGAGGAGGGCTAACAAATAAGGGGGTGGTTGGTAATCCTGATAGTATGCAATATGCGAGCCATAGGGAAGCCCTGTAGGTTTATGCTATTGGGAGCCCTGTTAATGTGTGGTACGCTAGCCACAGGGAGGGTAGCCCTGTATGTTTATGGTATCAGTGAGCCTTGTTAGTGTGTGATGAGGCAGCTGCAAACTGAGGGGCTAGCTGCACAATCCAGCAGACTCGATAGACCGTGAGGCCTGTTTCTGCTGGTGTTTTCGTATGTTCATATGTTTGTATGAGCGAGCCGACACAGGGTACCCTGTATGTTAATGGTATCGGGGGGCCTGTTAGTGTGTGATGTGCTAGCCATGGGGTAGCCCTGTATGTTTATGGTATCAGGGGGCCCTGTTAGTGTGAGACATTCTAGCCACAGGGTAGCCCTGTATGTTTATTGTATCGGGGGCCCTCTTAGTGTGTGATATGCTAGCCATGGGTAGCCCTGTATGTTTATTGTATCGGGGGCCCTGTTAGTGTGTGATACGCTAGCCATGGGTAGCCCTGCATGTTTATTGTATCAGGGGGCCCTGTTAGTGTGCGACATTCTAGCCACAGGGTAGCCCTGTATGTTTATTGCATCAGGGGCCCTGTTAGTGTGTGATACGCTAGCCATGGGTAGCCCTGTATGTTTATTGTATCGGGGGCCCTGTTAGTGTGTGATACACTAGCCATGGGTAGCCCTGTATGTTTATTGTATCAGGGGGCCCTGTTACTGTGTGATACACTAGCCATGGGTAGCCCTGTATGTTTATTGTATCAGGGGGCCCTGTTAGTGTGCGACATTCTAGCCACCGGGTAGCCCTGTATGTTTATTGTATTGGGGGCCCTGTTACTGTGTGATACACTAGCCATGGGTAGCCCTGTATGTTTATTGTATCAGGGGGCCCTGTTAGTGTGCGACATTCTAGCCACAGGGTAGCCCTGTATGTTTATTGTATCAGGGGGCCCTGTTAGTGTGCGACATTCTAGCCACAGGGTAGCCCTGTATGTTTATTGTATCTGGGGCCTTGTTAGTGTTAGACGTTCTAGCCACAGGGTAGCCCAGAATGTTTATTGTGTGGGGGGCACAGTTAGTGTGTGATTTGCTAGCCACGGGTAGCCCTGTACGTTTATGGTATCGGGGTGGCCCTGTTAGTGTATGATGTGCTAGCCACAGGGTAGCCCTGTATGTTTATGGTATGAGGAGGCCATGTTAGTGGTGCTGTGCTAATCACAGTGTAGCCCTGTATGCTTATTGTACGGATAGTCCTATATTTTTATGCAATCAGGAGACCCTGTTAGTATGTGGTGTGCTAGCCACAGGGTAGCCCTGTATGTTTATAATATCAGGGACCCTGTTAATCAGTGATGTGATAGCCGCAGGGCAGTCCTGTATGTTTATGGTATTGGGGGGCCTGTTAGTGTGTGATGTGCTAGCTGCAGGGCAGTCCTGTATGTTTATGGTATTGGGGGGGCCTGTTAGTGTAAAATCCAAAAGGGGGAGAAGACAGGGAGCTCAGGTTTAAAAGGGCTAGGGTGAGATGGGACTGGGAAAGGGGAATGTTCTCCAGGGAATTCAAGCAGGGCACAGCTAGGGGCAAATCAAAAGGGAAGGAAAAAGCTTGCGGATGGTGGGGCAGAGGTGGGCAGCCTAGCAGTAAACGCCTGTGGGGAGCATGGAGCTAGGGGAGCGCGGGGGAAGACAGTACACCGGGAGATGAGACAGGCAAAGGGGATAGTGAGAATAGGGTGGGAAATGTAATGCAAAGGGTTGGAAGAAGGACAGAAGGGGAAATGCAAACAGAAGGTGATGGAGAACAGGGTCCTACTTGTTGGGGACTCTATAATAAAAGGAATTAGATGGGGCAGGGGGGCAGGAGTAGCGCAGTATGGGCTGAGTGTCTGCCAGGCATGACGGTGGCAGAGGTCATTCACTATATCCCCTCAAGGGGGAAACAGCAGGATGAGAAAACACACCTGATAATTCACCTGGGAACAAATGACCCGGTGGGGAAAAAGCCTGTTGGAGGTGCAGGCAAGATTTAGAGCACTTGCTAGATACTGCAGCAGTCTGGGGTTCAAATCAGTGGCTTTCTCTGAGGTGTTGCCAGTACCAAAGGCAAGTACTGACAGGAGGCTGAAGATTAAGGAGTTCATTGAGTGGCTGGTGGGGTGGTGCAAGCAAATGGGGCATGAGTTAGTAGGGGGCTGGGGATCCACGCGTGGGGATGAGAGTCTATTTGCTCCAGACAGACTGCACCTGAATAGGGAGGGTGCGGCACTACTAAAAAGCAAATTAGAAGAGTTCATAGAAGAAACCTACAATCAGTACACTGTTTTCTCTCACTATTCTCACCTCTCTACTTCACCTTTCGTACCCTCCCAGGAGCCTGCTAATCCTCTCCCTCCCTACCTAGCAGCTTGACACCCCATATCGCCACTTAGGTACCTCGCACTGTGAGTGCCACTCTCCCTCAAGGTCATCCGACACCTTTTATTGGCTGCACCACATCTTCCACAGGTACAGGCCACGGCCACTCCTATATCCCTCATCATGCATGATGTTGCTCTGGGGCAAGCGCCTGCGATTCCAGAACTGTAGTAACAAACCACTAATACGTAATCTCACATGCAAGAAACTCCGATTGTGTGCCCTGAAGCTCCTCCTCCTCCTCCTCCTTCTATTATCAGGAGATGTGCACCCTAACCCTGGCCCTTTTACTACCACCACTGCTGGCTGTTCTAATTCTACTGGGGGCCTGATCATTGCCACTATTAACATCTGTAGCCTGACCCCAAGCTTGATGCCATTCAAGTCTTTGTAAACCAACACAGCTCTGATATCCTAGCAATTGTCGAAACATGGCTGTCGCCAAAAATCCCAGACTCAGCGATTGCACTACCAGGATATGATTTCCACAGACTGGTCCGCGTGTCAAAAAGAGGAGGTGGTTGTGCAATCTACACCAAAGACTATCTCGTTGGTTGCCCCATCTCTACTCCTCTCCATGACTCCACTGCTCAGATCCTACCTATTAAATTACTCTTAGGTGCACACAACAAAACCCTCACAGTAATCACGGTCTACATCCCCCCAAAGACCAAGGGAAGAGCCTCACAGCTGTTCTGGACTTCATCAAATTCCAACCAGTAGGTTCGGAGACAATTACACTAGGGGATTTCAATAATAATTGGCTCTCATCAGATGCTGCTATATCTCGGGATGCCATGTCATCAACAAACCTCTCACAAATGGTTCTCTCCACCACCAGAAAGAACTATAAAAACAGGCACTAGTACCTTACTGGACTGGGTCCTTGCCAATCATTCTTCTCATATCGCCAGCACCTTAGTCATTCCTGACTCACTAAGCGACCACTCACCCATTATATGTGGGTGGTCAAATAAATTCCATAAGCTCCCACCCAAAGTCATCACTAGCAGAGTGCTCCCACGTGGCCAACTTAGACACCTTAAATCCTGTCTCAGTTGGTTTGACTGGTCTCCCATTCTCCTTTCAACAGATGTTAACATAGCTCTTGACTTCTTTATCTCCTTCTTCAATGCGCCTTGTGACACCTACGCCCCACTAAAAAAATGAAAAGTCAAAGTGCTCTGCAACCCGTGGCTAACTGGAGAGCTTCTTGTCCCGCTAAAGGCTAGGGACCACCATTGGGCCCTAGCCAGGGACTCTGGTGCCCAGCACGACATACAGAATTACAAATGTGCCCGCAACAACTGCACAAAATCTATATGACTACTGAAAAGTGCATACTACAAAGAAGCTTTCTCAAACTCCTGGGGAAAGGGGTCGGATTTCTGGAAGAACATCAAAGAAGTTACAAGAAAACAATCTGATGAGGCCATCACCCTTGATCCCTGGTCATTGCAAACACCTTCAATGATGCATTTACCGACCTCAGCAGCGTTCTCCCCCGGATACTACCCACACTATACACGATGGTTCTCCTACCAACCTCCCACCCTTCCACTTCAAAGAAATTAACCTGCACAATGCCCGAACACACATCACCAAAGCAATATCCAAGTCAAGATCAAGTGGAGACTTGCTGGACCTAAAACTTCTATCCCTCACTATGGATGAGGTTCTAGTCCCATTAACACACATTCTCAATCTCTCCGTTAGCACTGGTCAGTTCCCTGACAAATGGAAGACGGTTACAGTTACTCCAGTCCACAAAAGCAGGGATAAGACCTGCCATGCGAACTATCGACCGATTTCTATACTACCACCTCTCTACAAGGCACTCGAATGCATAGTATCCAACCAACTCACGGACCACCTGGGCAAACACAATCTCTTATGCCCACAACAACATGGCTTCAGAAAAGGTCATAGCACCTCTTCTGCATTACTGGAGTTCACTGGAGCACTGCATGGCACATTGGATATAGGTCACTTAACCGGGGCAGTATTTGTAGATCTGACGAAGGCCTTCAACACAGTCCACCATCGTCTGCTGATCCAACAACTCCAGCATATAGGACTCTCTCTTGACACTGTCTCATGGTTCAACAGCTATCTGCAAAACACATCTCAGTGAGTCAAAATTGCTGGGACACTCTCGGACCTCAGACTGGTACGATCTGGAGTCCCTCAGGGATCCATCCTGGGTCAGTTACTTTTCAGCCTTTTTCTTAACACACTCCTGAAATCTTGCACTGAACAAATTATCCTCTATGCAGATGATGCTGTTATCTTCTCCTCCCACAAGGACCCTGTGCTACTGCAGACCAATCTTCAGCAAGGCTTTGCCGCAGTGGAAAACTGGTTCATTCATCATAAGCTAGTCCTCAACTATAAAAAAAACAAACTTATGCTCAAAACAGGCATAGATCTCACCCCCTAGCAATCTCCATTAGCAGTGGCATCACCCTTGAGCAAGTGCAGTCGTTCAAATACCTAGGGTTATCCCTGGACTCAAATCTCTCCTATGGGGCACACAGACAATGTTGCCAAATCTACAAATATGCGCCTAGGCCTACTATACCGACATTGACAACACCTTACTGCGGAAGCACTGAAGATCGCCATCCAGAGCTCAGTGGTCTCCATCATTGATTACGGTCTTATAATCTATGGCTCTGCCTCTGCCACTGCCCTCAGATGAATTTCAGCATCACTTAACAAGGCCTGCAGGCTCATCTCTGGTGCTCACCGTCTCACTCACACATGTGACCTGTATGGCCGATCTGGCTGGCTTCAGCTCTCAAATTGCATAAAATACCAATCCTGCATTATGGCAAAGAAAGTAACCATGGGCCTCACCCCGCCAGGAGTCCAAGCACGGCTTAGTTCAAGTCTAAAGCCACGTAATACCAGGGACCCTGATTCCTAGCTCCTTCAGGTTCCCCACTGTCTCACCTCCCAAGGCCAAAGATCCTTTGCCCACAGAGCGCCAAGCTGGTTAAATGCACTCAATCCTGACATCTCCTTCACTTCTACCCTCGGCTCATTCAAATCTAGACTCCACCTCCACCTCACTAACTCTAGCACCTGTGAATGCTACCTATAATCTCCTCAGCCCACTCATTTTGTCTCTCCCACCATCACCTACTGAATCACCCTCCTCTTTCCTCTCCAACCCTCTTTTTTCTCTCTGTTACTTATTTTATTTTGTCTTTCATCACCCTGGATTCTCCCCCTCTCCCTCCTCTTCCTACCCATCAGTGCAGGTTCCCATTATGTTCACTAATTTCAGTCTGCTCCCAGTTGTCAACAATGCCACATGGCTGCAATTCCTGTCCTCACCAACTACTCTCCTCATGTCTATCGTCATCTTCCTCCCCCTCCTACTTATCCCTCTGTTACTCTGTGTTCCCACGTATACATTCAACTTATTCTAACTCGTGTTTTTGATCTACCATTGTAACCAAATATGCTGACCTATTTATTGTTTTGAACTTATTTACTGTATCTTGTATTGTATTTGTTGCTGACGCAGAGCCTTTGTAAAAGAGCCTGGCTCAAAGGTATTTGTGATCCTAGTTGTAATAAGTAAATAAAATAAAAATAAATTTAAACAAGATTGGGGAGGGTGGGAAAAATCTGCATTACAAGGTAGAAGAAATGGGGGGGCTACCAGCCTCCCCCCCAGATAGTGCTAAAATACTGGGCATGAGAGAGAGAATAGAGAAGGGGGGGATGATGAGGGAACCTGGTGGAAGGACTTAGCAGCCAGCGCCAGGAGCTAAGCAAATAAGATGGCGGACTTGGAGGCCACCATGGGGGATGAAGGACTAGATATAGTAGCTATAAGCCAGACCTGGTGGATAGAACTGCACACCTGGGAAATGACTATCCCAGGTTACAGGCTGTTCAGAAGGGATAGGGAGGGTAAGAAGAGGGGAAGAGTTGCTTTATACATCAGGGAAGGCATAAGTGTAACTGAAGGACAAGAGGAGGATGGGGAGACTGAGCTACTGTGGGTAATGCTAGGCAGAAGGACGGGAGAATCCTTGCGACTGTAGGTGGTATACAGGCCACCTATGCAAGGGGAAGGGGGTGAGCAACAGTTAATTCAGGTAGTCACAAGGCTGGCCCTAAAAGCACTGCTACTGCTGCTAGGGGACCTAAACCTCCCAGATGTAGACTGGGAAATTCTTGATGCAGCATTGTCAAGGAGCAGGGAGATACTAGCTGCGCTTCATGTGGAGGAGGTGCAGGTGGAAGAAGCCTTGGGCAACAGCGACCACAGCACGATAACGTTCAGGGTCAGGGCAGGGTGGGAGACAAGTAAAATCGGTACTACAGTCATGGACTTCAGATGCACAGACTTTGACAAGATGAGAAGGATAGTAAGGGAGACAATGGAGGGCACAGAGAATATAGGGGCAGTGGAGAAGTTATGGCAAGCTATCAAGGGAGGGGTACTGAAAGCTGCGGAAATGTGCATAAAAAAGTTTAGGAAGAGCAAAAGATGGAGGAGACCACTTTGGTTTACAAAGGTGGTTGTGGGGGCAGTCAGGCAAAGGAGGAGGAGGAGGACTTTCAGAAAATTTAAGAGGACACTCAGCAAGGAAGATAAGGAAGAGTAGAAGGGAAAAGAGGACTCTAGCAAGGAAAAAGATCAGAAGGGCAAAAGCAGATACTGAGGAGAAAATGGGAAAATGGCAAAAAAGGCCAAAAGGGGGGATAAAACCTTTTTCAGATATGTGAGGAAGAGGAGAAGGTCAAGGCAGGGGAATACTAGGCTGAGGGGGAGGGAGAAATAAAATTGGAAAGGGACTGTGAAAAAACAGAGTTATTAAATAAGTACTTTAGCTCGGTATTCACGGAGGAGGAGAACAGTAGGGGACCTGCGCTAAAGTCGAATGGGAAGGAGGGCGAATGGGTGGATCTGAGCCCATTCACTGTGTATAGGGTTAGGGCAGAGCTAGATAGATTGAGGGTGGACAAGGCAATGGGGCCTGATGGGTTACGCCCCAGGGTGATCAGGGAATTGAAGGAGGAGTTGGCCGCACCCTTGACAAGGCTCTTCAACTTGTCCCTGGATACAGGGAGAATGCCGGAGGACTGGAAGAGGGCAGACATAGTGCCTTTACACAAGGGCAGTAGTGAGGAGGCGAAGGGGGAAACTACCGACCTGTCAGCCTCACGTCAGTGGTGGGGAAGGTAATGGAGGCATTAATCAAGGAGAGGGTGGTGGATTACCTGGAGGAGAGTGGCTTGCAGGACAGCAGACAGCATGGCTTCACAAAGGGGAAGTCTTGGCAGACAAACCTAATTCAGTTCTTTGATTGAGATGACTCAGGTGATTGACTGGGGGGGCAGAGGACGTGGCCTATCTGGACTTCAGTAAGGCTTTTGACACCATCCCCCATAGGAGGCTGGTGAGTAAGATGGAAAGTCTGGGGTTGTGTGGGAAAATAAAAAGCTGGGTTGAGGCCTGGCTGTCAGGAAGAACTCAGAGGGTGGTGCTAAATGGGGTGCACTCCGGGACAGCGAGGGTGAAGAGTGGAGTGCCACAGGGGTCAGTTTTGGGTCCACTTCTCTTGAACATCTACATCAGTGATATTGCTGAGGGTTTGAGGGGGAGGGTGTGTATTTGCTGATGATACAAAAATATGCAATAGGGTGGACACTCCAGGGGGGTGGAGGACATGAGGGAGGACTTAAAGGTGCTTAAAAAATGGTCTGGGACGTGACAGCTGAAATTTAATGCCAAGAAGTGCACTGTGATGCACTTGGGAAGTAGGAACAGAAGAGCAGGGTACACCCTAGGTGGGGAGGAAATCAACAGAACAGGAGAGGGATCTGGGGATCATAGTCTCCTCAAACCTTAAGGCAGGATTCAATCAATCAATCAATCAAAATCTTTATTTAATCAGGCAAACATCATTGAGCATAGCTCATTTACAAGATGGACCTGAGTGTCAAGAAGTGCAAGTGTTATTACATTGACAAGGGTAGCATAAACAGTAATACAATGACAGGGGTAACATAAACAGTAATACAATGACATAAGTGCTAATATATAACAATATACATATGTACATGGCACATTAAAACTTTTAATCTGTGAGACAGAAGGTAATGGGCACATCAGGAGTAATATGTAGATTATAGGACCTAGCAGGCATTTTGAGGGTGAATCTTGGGACTGGAAACGGGAGTTTTATCAGCATATAGGAACACGGAAAAAAAAAGGGGGGGGGGTAGGTAGCCCCATGTAATCCAATGTAGCCAGGCAGTGGAAAGGCCAGTGGAATGTTGGCATGCATAGGCAGGGGCATTATTAGCAGAAAGAGGGAGGTAATAATGCCCCTTTACAAAGCCATGGTGAGGCCACACCTGGAGTATGGGGTTCAGTTCTGGAGGCCACATCTCTGCAAGGATATAGATGCATTGGAAAGGGTTCAGAGAAGGGCAACCAAGATGGTGCAGGGTATGCAGAGAAAGTCATACGAGCAGAGGTGTAAGGAGCTGGATCTGTACATGATGGAGACAAGGAGGGAAAGGGAAGACATGATTGAAACTTTTAAGTATGTAAAGGGGCTCAATAAAGTGGGAGAATATGGTTTACCTAAGAGGAAGGAGGGGGTCAAAACTAGAGGGCACAGCCTCAGACTGCAAGGAAAAAGATACAGGGGCAATGTGAGAGGGTGTTTCTTCACGGAGAGGGTGGTGGAGCCCTGGAACAGACTACCAGACAGAGTGGTGGGGGCTAAATCGGTGGTAGAATTCAAGAGGGCATGGACAAGCATATGGGGCTGAGTATTTGGGGGAAGGCGGGGGCTGGCAGGGAGGGGGAGGTGTGGGGGGGAGGGCAGACTAGATGGGCTGGTATGCTCCTTTTCTGCCTTCAAGCTTCTATGATTCTGTGATTCATAGAAATTGTCAGCAGATAAGGACTGCCAGGCCCATCCAGTCTGTCCATAGGCCCTACACATTGTATGTGGCTACTGACCCTATGTGATCAGTGTCTTTTCATCACTCCCTTCCCTCTCAGACTTCCCTTGTGCCTGTCCCAGAAATGCTTAAACCCCTCCACTGTGCTTGCCCCCACTACCTCCAGTGGCAGGCTATTCCAAGCGTCGACTATCCTTTCTGTGTAGAAAAACTTCCTCACATTACCTCTTAACCTACCCCCCTCCAATTTCATATTGTGCCCCCTTGTTCTAGTACTTTTTATACACTGGAAAAGGTCCCCTACCTGCACCTTGTTTATGCCCTTGAGGTACTTGAAAGTTTCAGTCATGTCCCCCCGCTGTCTCCTCTCCTCCAGTGAGTATATATTGAGGTCCCTTAGTCTCTCCTCATATGTTTTGTGGTGTAAGCCCTGCACCATCTTTGTTGCCCTTTTCTGGACAGTCTCCACCGTCTCTATGTTCTTGTGCAGGTGTGGCCTCCAGAACTGCACGCAGTACTTCAGGTGAGGCCTTACCAATGTTTTATGCAATGGCATCACCACCTCCCACCTCCTGCTAGTGATACCCCTTCCTATACACCCCAGCATGCCACTGACCCTCCCCACCACCTTTGCATACTGCTTTGATACATTAAGGTCATCAGAGATGATAACCCCGAGGTCCCTTTCCTCTTTGGTGACAGTCAGCTCCCCCCCACCAACCTGTAGCTCTCCCCCAGGGTTCTCTCTACCCAGGTGCATTATTTTGCACTTCTTTGCATTGAACCTCAGTTGCCACATCTCCGACCATCTTTCAAGCTTCTCCAGGTCCCTCTTCAATTTCTGCACCCCTTCTGGAGTATCCACCCTGTTGCAGATCTTGGTGTCATCTGCAAAAAGGCAGACATTTTCTTCTAGTACCTCTGCAATGTCACTAATGAAGACATTGAACAGGACTGGTCCTAGTACTGATCCCTGCGGTACCCCGCTGTTCACCCCCTCCCCAGATTAAATCTCATTCTTACCACCACCCTCTGTCTCCTGTTAACCAGTTCCTAACTCAGTTCACCACCTTGTCTCCCATGCCCAGACTACCCGTCCTGTTAACCAGCCTTCTTTGTGGGTTGGTGTTGAAGGCTTTGCTGAACTCTAGGTAGGCTAGTCACCCAATCAAACAAAATCTATCAGATTCATTTGACACGACTTTCCTGCTGTGAATCTATGTTGCCTCAGATCCTAGGCACCCCTGGATTCTACATATGCCACTGTCCTTTCTTTCAGCAGTGTCTCCATGATCTTTCCCACCACTGAAGTGAGGCTGACTGGCCTGTAGTTCCCCACCTCGTCCCTACTGCCGCTTTTGAGCAGTGGGACCACATGTGCCCTCCTCCAGTCCTCTGGAACCACACCCATGTTGAGTGACTTCATGAACAGGGCTGCCAGTTCCCTTCACAGATCCCTTAATATCCTCGGGTAGACGCCGTCTGGCCCCATGGCCTTATCAACCTTCAGCTTTGTGAGTTCTTCCAGAACTTTCTCCACTGTGAATGGACTGGTGTCCACTTCTTCCCCTCCCCCATTGCCTCTGCTACCCATCTGTGGTCCTTGACCCTCCCCCGGTGAATACTGAGCAGAAGTATTTGTTCAGTATCGGGGGCCTGTTAGTGTGTTATGTGCTAACCACAGGGAAGATCTGTATGTTTATGGTATAGTGGAGCCTCGGGGACCCTCTTAATCAGTGATGTGCTAGCCACATGGTAGCCCTGTATGTTTGTTGTGTAGGAGAACCCTGTTAGTGTGTGATGAGCTAGCCACAGGGTATCCCTGTCTGTTTATGTCCAACAAGAGCTCTTTCTGAGTCAGAATCATAGGGTACCTTTCTCTGCAGTTATCTGATCCAAACCCCTTCCTTTCTCCAGAATGAAAAAATAACCTTGCGAGAATGGGTTGGCCTTTTTTTCCCATTAGGTATGCAAATATAAGCACCCGTACCTGAGGGACCTGATTCATACGATTCCTCGTCAGTGGAGAGACATTGTTTTTCATATCTGACAGGAAATCTTTTGTGCATTCCATTTCCCTACCATTTCCAGTCTTGAGAGTGTTTTTCCAAATAGTTCCAGGGTTTATTTCTGGGCGAGAGGACACAAAAAGTGTTCCATATAGGACTGGGGGAGGGATAGGAGAGGGTTACATGCATAGGGAAGAAACAAGCAAATGAATCTTGCTGGGCATAGCTGTTTTGCTAAAATATGAATCATACAGCGGAAAGAAAGATAGATAGATAGAGAGACAGACAGACAGATAGATATAGATAGATAGATAGATAGATAGATAGATAGATAGATAGATAGATACTGTCTGTAGGTAGTAAGTAGGTAGGTAGGTAGATAAATATAGAGAGTTCCAAGCCCCATCTGATACTGAGTTCCCATGCGGCCGACGCCATTTTTAAATGATCAGTGACCAGACAATTGAACAGGAGATTGTTAATACTCTGGGATTTAATGGGGAGACAGCACCAAATGTCAAGTGTCCCATTCAAATTTTGTCAGCTACTCACTCCCTGTTGTCCAGTCCCTCCGATCGCTCCTCAGCAGCCATCCTCCCATGGTGAAATTCCTCAACAATCTTCTCCACCTGCTTCTTGGCCTCTGCAGGAATGTTAAATTGAAAGATGTTATTGCCATAGGAAATTCAGAGACGGGCTGGTATGAGCAGGGTGTGTACAACTCTGAAGCCCCTCAATTGTTGTCGTAGAGGATCAAACTATTTGCGGCGGGTTCATGTGGCATAGGACCAGTCTGGGAACAATCACACCTCGTAGTCAGCTATGGCTACTGGAAAATGCATTCATGCCCAAACCAGGATCGTATCCCTTGCCTCTGAACCAGTGGTCACCACTAGGAGAGTTCAGCACAACATTTTTTTTTTGTTGATTTATTTCTCCTGGGCCCCCCCACCCAGTCGGCACTTGTCTGCAGCCACCCACCCACCCAGCCCACGCCCGACATCAGGCAGGCTATCCCCATCTTCCCCCATGGTTTCCCCTCCATGGCAGGGCAGTGAGGACCCCCAACTCGACTCACCTTGAATAGGATCCAGCATCCGGGGAAGTGCCATTCAGAGTCGGGGCCTGCGGCAGGTGGCTGTTCTGTGACTGAGGACCGTTTTCCCTAGTTTTGGATCACCCTGGAGATGTGGCATGCAATGACACCGATGGGGGAGTCCGCACACATGTGCTCCCTTCAAGCGTCTGCTCATCCCTGTGCAGAAAGTATTTATATAGGTTTTCTAAAAGTGTTATGCTTGTTAAACACAGTGAGGCAAGTGCTATGCATTTTCACAATGTTTTAGCACTTTTATGAGCAAAACGCTAATCAATTTTTGGAGTTAAATAAAACCCTGGAGAGAGTGTGTCCTTGTCTGCTTTTCTCCGGGGGCTAAGTATCAGCCTCTGTGACTGTACTTAGCCTAGGGGGGACAGTAGGACCAGCAAACAAAGATGAGAGCTGTTGTAAACTCTAACATGCACTGCAGGCTATAGAATCGCCCACTGCTGCCTACTGGTCTGATGTCAGCCTGCAGGGGATTCTGAGATTTGTAGTCATGCAAAATGTCAGCCTAGAACTAAGTAAAATTAGCCTGATGCAGTCTACTATCTTTCCTGGCCTTTTCCGAGATCCTCCCTGTGTGGAGTCAGGGGGAGGGAAAGATGACTAGGAGGGACGAGATTGAGGAATGAAATGGGTGGTTAAAGGGATGGTGTCTGGAGAAACAGGACCAGTTTGTGGGCGACTTCTGAGATAGGAGGCTCTTCAAATGTGACAGTCTTCACCTGATGAGAGGGGACCAGTGTGCTGGAACAGAAGTTTGATATCTACATTAGACAGAAAAAATGACTTCAGAGGACACTGAGGGTAGGGGAACCATGATAAAGGGAGTGAGGGAGGGGAACCTAGCTACTGCTCCCCCTGTACTGGGGACTGGTAGTAGTAAGGGGGGGTTAAAAATAAGATTGAGGTTCAAAAAGGAGTAATGGAAGAGGCAAAGGGAGGGAAGGCTCTCGGGGTCTGCAATCAGTCGGAAAACTAAGAACATAAGGAGAATGAGGTGGAGTGCAAGTGAAGGATCACAAAATAGGAAAAGAGGATCCAGAGCTGATTGGAAGGGGGTCTGCCTTAATGCCAGGATTCTGGGTAATAAAAGTAGTGAGCTTCAGCCATTGGTCCATCACAGAAACGTAAGCCACAGACAAGAACGACCGGGACTTATCAGTCCCAGGTTACACAGTGTTTAGACAGGCTAGAGGGCAAGGCAAATGGGGGGGGCATAGTCCTATATGTCAGGGAGGGTACAGAGGCTGTGAAGGATGGACACATCAGGGGAAGCAAAGTCAGATACAGAGTCACTGAGGGTTCACCTCATGGTGCCCTCAAGCAAGAAAATATGGGTGGGGGTGATCTACAGACTAACAGGACAAAAGGGGGAGAGAGAGAGAGAGAGAGAGATGGGGAGCTCAGGGAAGAGCTGGCATGGGGAGTGAAGAAGAGGGAAGTGGTGGCGGTAGGTGATCTGAACCTGCCAGATATCGACTGGGACATTCCAGCAGCCAGGTATGCCAGAAGCCAGACCCTGCTGGATACATCGCAGGACTGCCTGCTGGTGCAGCTGGTTCAGGAACCCACTAGACAGGCGGACTGACCAACTCAGAGATGGTGAATAGCGTGAGGGTAGGGGAGCCACTGGAGTCCAGCAACCATAACTCCTTGGTTCGGGCTGGCCCTCGGGATTAGAGTTTCCCTATCAATAACTGAAGATTTCAGAAGAACAGACTTCAACCAGATGATGGAGTTAGTATGGGAGAAACTGACCAGGGTGGACAACATCAGAGGCGTACAGCACAGATAACAGGCAATTAAGAGGACCATTACCAAGGCAACAAAGTCATGTGCGAGAACTGTTACAAAATGAAACAGGTACAAAAAACCAATACAGTTCTCAGAAAAGGTGAGAGAAGCAGCGAAGGCCAAGAAAATGACTTTTACCAGGTACAAGGAAAAGCAAAGGGGAGGGGGATAGGGAGAGTCCCAAATAAAAACTAAGGAGGCAAAGGCAGACATGGAGCTGCATATTGCAGAGGGGGTCAAGGGTGCGAAAAACAATTCTTCAGATATATTGAGCAAAAAAGGAAGCTGGTAGGGGGTATTGTTGGCTAAAAAGGGTTGCAGAGTACTAGAAGAAGATGAACAAAATGCAGCAGTCCTTTACAGTTACTTCGGCTCTGTCTCCACAAGGGAAGACGGTGGGCCCCTGTCTGAAAGTGGCATCAAGGCGTCTGTCAGGAGCATTCTTAACATAGAAACATAGACTTTGACGGCAGATAAGGACCACTTGGCCCACCCAGTCTGCCCATTTCCCTACCTACTGGATAAGCTGCAGATTCTAATTAACCAACAGCCTACTTCCTGCAACCCCCCACTACAATTGCCTTATGTCTGTCCCATGTATGTTTGAATTCCCCCACTGTTTTAGACCCAACAACCTCCCCAGGAAGGCGGTTCCATGCATCCACTACTCTCTCCGTGAAAAAAAAGCCCTCACATTACCCCTGAGCCATCCCCCCTCTATCTTTAAATTGTGCCCCCTTGTTCTTACACATCTCTTTTTCTGAAAGATGCTACCCTCCTGGACTTTGTTGATTCCCTTGAGGTACTTGAACATTTCTATCATGCCCCACCGTCCCTCCTTTCATCAAGGGTATACATATTAAGCTCTCTCAGTCTCTCTTCATATGGTTTCTGATGCAGACCCTGCACCATTTTAGTTGCCCTCTTCTGGACTGCTTCCATCCTGTCTATGTCCTTGCGTAGATGAGGTCTCCAAAACTGCACACAGTACTTCATATGGGGTCTCACCAACTGTCTGTAAAGAGGGATAACCACTTCCCTTTTTCTACTTGTGATGCCCCTTTTTATGCATCCCAGTATCCCCTTGGCTCTTCTTACTGACTTCTCACATTGCTTACCAACCTTTAGATCATCTGATATGACTACCCCCAGGTCCCTTTCCATTTTTGTTGTTCTTAGTACCTCCCCTGCTATTGTGTACTCTTCTCCTGGGTTTTTGTTTCCCAGGTGCATTACTTTGCACTTCTTTGCATTGAATCTAAGTTGCCATATGTCTGACCATTCCGCCAACCTTGCCAAGTCCCTTCTCATCCTTTCTACCCCCCCTTGTGTATCAACTCTGTTACAGATCTTTGTGTCATCTGCAACGAGGCATACCTTTCCCTCCAGACCCTCTGCAATGTCATCTATAAAGATGTTAAAGAGGACTGGACCCAGTACTGAGCCCTGGGGTACTCCACTAGTAACCCCTCTTTCTTCAGAATGTGTTCCATTCACTATTACCTTCTGTGTCCTGTTGTGCAGCCAGTTTGCTACCCAGGCTACCACCCTGGGACCCACTCCCAGGCTGGCTAACTTGATTATTAATCTTTTGTGCGGGACTGTGTCAAATGCCTTGCTAAAGTCTAGGTAGACCATATCCACAGCCCCTCCCTGGTCTATTACTTTGGTCACTCAGTCAAAGAAATCAATTAGATTCGTCTGACAGGACCTTCCTGCTGTGAACCCATGTTGCCTTGGGTCCTGTGCCCTGCTGGCCTCTAGGTACTCAACAATTCTTTCTTTCAGAAGCGATTCCATCACTTTCCCTACCACAGAGGTCAAACTTACAGGTCTGTAGTTTCCTGCTTCTGCCTTGCTCCCACTTTTGTGAAGGGGAATCACATCTGCCCTCCTCCAGTCCTCAAGTACCACCCCATCCTTCCATGATTTGTTAAAAAGTGTGGTCAGTGGTGTCACTAGGTCCTCCTTTAGTTTTTTTAGGATTCTGGGGTGAATCCCGTCAGGCCCCATTGCTTTGTACACCTTGAGTTTCAGGAGTTCTTTCAGGACTCTTTCTTCTGTAAATGGACTGGTGTCAACCCCCCTACCCAGAGTGCTTCTATTGTCTGGTTTAGGTAACTCCTCCTCATCTTCTTTTGTGAATACTGAGCAAAAGTATTCATTCAGTATCTCTGCCTTTTCACTGTCTCCCTCTGCCCACCTCCCCTCTCCCTTATTAATCTTCACTATTCCTCCCTTAACCTTTCTATCCTCCCTAATGTACCTATAAAAGGTTTTATCCCCCTTCTTAACTGAATTGGCAATTTTTCCCTCGGTTTGGGCTTTTGCTATTCTGACTACCTTCCCCACTTCTTTCTGCTTTAATTGATACAGTTCCCTGTCATGCTTCTTCTGTGATTCCTTATACTTTTTGAATGCAGCCTTTTTCTCCTTAACCTTCCCTGCCACCTCTTTTGAGAACCATAGTGGTTTTTTACTCCACTTTGTTTTCTTTATTTGTTTCACACAAAGGCTTGTTGCCTCTATGATGGCAGTTTTGATTTTTCTCCATTGTTCTTCCACCCCTCCTTTTTGGCCATTTGCTAGTGTATTCCTCAGGTATTTACCCATTTTGCCAAAGTCAGCCTTTCTAAAGTCCAGTATCCTTGTTTTTGTATGGCTCGTCTCCATGGTTGTGCTTATTGTGAAGTACACTGTGCAGTGATCGCTTGTTCTCAGATGTCTACTGACTTCTAAATTTGTGATCCTCTCTCCATTTGAGAGTACCAGGTCTAGTATTGCTCCCTCCTGAGTGGGTTCCAACACTAGCTGTCTAAGGCCTGCCCCCTGCAGGGCATTGAGAATGACCCTGCTCTTGGATGTGGCTGCAGTACATGTCATCCAGTTAACATCTGGCATATTCAGGTTCCCCATCAACAGTATCTCCCCTTTTTCAGCCATTTTGAGAATGTCCTCTATCATTTTCTTGTCCATTTCCTCCCTTTGAGCTGGGGGTCTGTATACAACCCCTGTGCGGATTGTGATGCCATTCCCTGTCTCCAAGGTGACGCAGAGTGCCTCTTTTCCTCCACCTTTACTTTTTAGTTCTGTAGCTTTGATCCCTTCCTGAAATGAGGCAGCCAGTATTTACCAGCAAAAGGGTCCAGCAGGGGCTAGAAGCCCTAAAGGTAGATAAAGCCCCATGGCTGGATGAGATACAACCAAGAGTGCTCAAGGAATTGACTAAATCCCTAGTAGGGCAATTCAATACAATCCGGATATAGTTATGGAAGACTGGAGGGTAGCAGACGTAGTTCCACTGCACAAGGAGATGGGGCAAGGAACAACTGAGGAATTAAGGACCTGTCAGCCTTACCTCTGTAGCGGGTACACTGATGGAGTCACTGATCAAAGAGGGCTTTGTGGTGGACTACCTAGAAACCAATGGTCTAAAGGACAGCAAACAGCATGAGTTTGTGGCAGGGACGTCTTGTCAGACCAACCTGATAGTTTTCTTTGACTGGGTAACAAAGGTAGTAGATAAGGGCCACGCTGTGGAGTTACTCTACTGCGATTTCAGCAAGGCTTTCGACTCAGTGCCACACTGAAGATTGCTGAAGAAGCTGGAGGACCTGGGCGTGGCTAGGGGCAAAGTTAGATAGGCAGGAAAGTGGCTGAAGGAGCGACAGCAGAGGGTGGTGGTAAACGGGGTCAAACTGGAAGAGAGGGAGGTTATGAGTGGCATGTCACAGGGATCTGTCCTGGAGCTTCTCCTCTTCAGCAGGCTCAGCAGCAGCATTGGGGAGTCCACCCAGGGCAAGTTGTGTCTCTTCACAGATGACACGAACTCTGCGCTAGGGCAGATAGCGATGAAAGGATGAGGGATGGCTGGCCCGGTGGCATTGAGGGTTGAGGTGCTGGACGCCAGACCTCACACCACGCCGGCAACCAGGGTTCAGGAATGAGCATGGGCCGCCGGGGTCGACAAGGAGAAGAAGGATTGAGTGTCCATGGGACTGCTCTCCTTCTCCAGAGGACACCAGTGGTAGACACTTAACTGGCCCCTAGTGGAGGCCGGGGGGCAGTGCGCTGACATTGCAGAAAATAGGGGTAGAGATGGGGCAGAACGTCTGGAGGAGCGTGTGCGGACATGTGTGTGTTTCCTCCACCGGCGTCATTGCACACCTCATCTCCGAGGGAAAATGGAGGAGAAAAGAGCGTTGCCACAGAGGATGATGGAGGGTGCCTTGCAGGCCCCGGTCCCGGCTAGCCATGGCGCCGGCTTCACTGGATCCAGTCTCCAGGTGGGGGTTGGGGAACCCTGACGGCCCCACCGGTGGGGGGGTAAGCCCTGGGGTGGAGGTCAGCAACGGCTGGTGGATGCCAGGGACAGGGCTGGGCTGGGGGCTCCCCCCAGAGAGGACCGTGGCAACAGGAGAAAAAACAGAGTACAAAAAAAAAAAGGTTTGTGGGATGGCTAAGGAGCTGGTCTAAGGTTTGGCAGTTGAAATTCAACACCCAAAAAAGCAAGATTATGCACCTAGGGGGGAAAAACAGGACAGAGTACTAGATAGGAGGGGTTAAACTGAGCCCTACAGTAGAGGGACGGGAGCTGAAAGTCATCATTAGTGAACCCTCAGTTAATCAAACCATTGTAACAAGGCCTATAGGTAAGGCTAATAGGATGCTAGGTTGTAGCAGAAGAGGTATTGACAGCAGGAAAAAAGAGGTACCTCTATATAGGTCGCTGGTGAGGCCATACCTGGAATATTGTGCAGAGTTCTGGAGTCCCCACCTAAAGAAGTTCAGGGACAGACCAGAGACGGTGCAATGCAGGGTGACCAATATAATTCAGGGCCAACGGGGCGGATCTTATGAAACTCACCTGAAGGCGCTGAACATGTACTCCCTGGAAACCAAGTGGGTGGGGGTGGGGTTATGATAGAGACCCTCACATCCCTGAAGGGAATAAACAAGGTGAACAGAGTCGAGAACCCAAGGTCACGAGTGGAAACTGGTGGGTGGAAATTTTAAGAGGAATGCGAAGAAGTTCTGTTTTATGGAAAGGGCGGTGGAGCCATGGAACAGTCTGCTAGCAGAGGTCACGGTGCCAAGGCCATAAATGGTTTCAAGCAGGGCTGGGACAGGGTGAAGGGTTTGGTGATTGCTCTGGTCAGTAGCAGGAGGGAGGGGAGCGGGGGTGGGGTGGACCAGGATGGGGGAAAAAAAACTAAAATCCTATGGACAATAGCTCCCGGGGCAGATGGCGAACTTCGGGCAGCCTAGGTAAACCATTGGTCTATTTCTGCTACAATTGTCTGTTTCTGTATAAGGCCATTAATAAAGCAGGGCTGGCCCCACACCTTATTAGAAGAAAAGGGCTTATTGGGGAGGGGGACACTGGTTCGCTGGTGGCTGGTCATATCAGAATAACTTCATTGACTTTATACAGTAGTGTCACAAATGGCAGACAGCGGCCAAGAGGTGTATGTACTACTATACCTGGATTTTAGTGAAGCGTGCATCACTGGAGGATAGAAGGGAGAGGGGAGATATGAAAAAGACTTTCAGATTCATGAAAGGGTTTAACAGGGAGGCTGTTCAGACGGAGAAAACAGTGTGTCCACCACGGGGCATTCACTCAAACTGGATGGGGTAAGGTTCAGAAAGGACATTAGGAAGTATTACTTCACCGAGATGGCAATGAATGGGTGGAGCAAACTTCCTGACAAGCTTGTGGAAGCAGAGACAGTAGCGGGGTTCAAGAGTAAGCGGGGTGTATGTAAAGGTGTTATCAAATAGGAAGTGGAGTGTGGGGGAGACTGGGAGGGAGAATGGAGACTAGAGCGCCTCCTAGTAGGGTAGTAGGGCAGTACACAAAAGGAGCGCAGAAACAAAGGTGTGTGCTGGTGAGGTGAGGCAATTGGAGCGGCTGCCGAAAGGGCGACAGTACTGTTCAGCAGACTGACAGTACATGAGCGAAAAGGGCAACTGCACCGCTATGGTGAAGCCCCAATCGCCACAACCACAACAGGTGACCCTAAACACCAAGCCGGCTGTGAAGCAAGCACCAGAAGCAAGCGGCACAGAAGGGAGCTGCCAGAAGACAGACACCCACCAGGGCACACACACGGACAGTCTCCCGGCACAGCACAATAGCTGGTGCAGGACCCCCCCCCTCAACAGCACCCACCATATGGACTGCGGCGGCACATCCCGTGGAGTTGCTGTTTTGACCCACATGCCTATTCTCTGCCACTGCCACCACGGCGGGTGGCTCTGTACGTGCTCCGTCGGCTGCCCGCCTGACACTGATTCCTGACCCCTGTGTAGCTGCCCCTCCCTCCCACCCGTATTCTGCCACCTTGGGCTGGCTGCCTGCTCCTGTCATCCTTGTCCCTGGGTCTGTGGCACAGCGGCATGATCTGCTTGCCCTGTGCCCATCGCCTGGCCAATGTCACCCGTGTCCATGGGCCATTGGCCCGCTCATGGTTCTACATGCGCCCATTTTGTTTCGCTCTCCTGAATGCTCTTTCACCGCCAGTTGCCATTCCTGGCTCCTTGCCCTTCCTGTACTCTGCCTCCTGTACTCGCCCATTGGGGACTCGCACAAAAGACTTCGCCCCATCACATAAATCCGGGTAGTAGTTGTGAGAGGCTGTTTGGGCTATTTAGGTCTTTCGCTGTCCGCCACATTTCTCTGTTTCTAAGGACTCATCAAACAAAAAAGTCAGACAGCCTGAGTAAGCCCCATGCTGCATATACTCGCATATAAGTCTAGTTTTTGATGCTAAAAATAGGCCCAAAATAAGGGGGACTTGACTTATCTGCGTGGCTGACCTATGTGTGATGGTTACAGCAGTAAACCATTTTCTCAGCAGTGTAACCTGACTTTATTCCCAGTTCTGGCCACAGAGACAGATTATGTGCCCAACAGTCACTAAACAGATTTTTCCATCCAATTTTGGCAGTCTGTCATGTTGCTTAAATTGTCAAATTCAAGGGGAGGCCAACTTATATGAGAGGTTGACTTATAGGTGAATATATACAGTACATAATCCTGGTGGAAAACCTTTGCTTCTCCTTACCTGTTTCATTCTGATCCTCATAGAACACCAGCCTCATTTCAATGTATGGTAATCGAATGAGGTTTGTGTGTGTGTGTGTGTGTGTGTGTGTGTGTGTGTGTGTGTATGCGCGTGTGCGTGTGTGTCTGCTCTAATAACAGTGAATTTAAAGGGAAACAGTTACCACCAAAGGCCCCCATGTGCACTTTGTGAGCAAAAACATTTTGGTTACCTACTGTTTGCTGTAGTATAGTAGATTGCATTAGACTAATTTTGTTTAGTTCTAGGCTGACATCTTCTGTTACTACAAATCCCAGAATCCCCTACAGCTGACATCGGAGCAGTAGGCTGCAGCGAGAGATTAAATAGCCTGCAGTGCATGTTAGAGTTTATCTAAGCTCTGATCATTTGTTTGCTGGTCCCACTGTCCTCCTTGGGCTTGTCTGGCTCTCCCTTCCCCCATACCCAACATATGCCGCTGGTTGCACCATAGACAAAAGAACTGGAGAAGGCCTTCCTGAGTCTTATCGCTTGCTAGTTCAAACCTTCCTTACCGACCTACTCCCTGCGCTCGATGGACAACTCTCTACTGGATATACGCGAATGCAACACTAGGATGGGCGAGTATGTCTTTGCGGTGTGTGGACCAAAGCTCTGGAATTCTCTCCCTAAGTAACTGAAACACGCGCAGTCCCACCATATCTTTAAAAATGGCCTCAAAAGTCACAGACTAATCAGGGCCAAATGCTCTTGCCCCTAAACTGTATGGAGTACTGACCTGGTTCTTGTCTCTCCCCAAGGCTCCACTAGCACTTCTGGGACTCCCCTATCCCAGCTCACTGCTCTTAGAACCAAGCTGCTGCCACTTACCCTTAACTCCCCTATTAGTCCTCTGGGTAATTCTTCCCGCCCTCTGTTTCATGGTGCCCTCTGTACTGTACATGTGTTATTTTTTTTTCCTTACAGTGATGATTGCTTGTTTCCTTGTACTCTCTGTGTATAGTCATTGTATACCATTTGTTTATTGTGTACCCCCAGTGTTTTCTGTGCTGTATGCTGTCTGGAACTCCCCTGTTATAATAAGCTGGTTTTGTCTGTAACTCTCCCGGGCCGTGCCTGAAAATAGACAATGTTGTAATTTAGTGCACCTACCTGGTCAACAAAAATTAAATAAATAAATAAATACAGTCACCGAAGGTGGTACTTATCCCCAGGAGAAAAGCAGACCTGTAAAACATCTGAACAGAGATTATTAAAGGTGACCTGCAAACTTATGCCTGCAGCAGCTCTTGTCCCACATACCTTTGTTAGCGGTGGCAGGAGTCCGGGGCTGCTTTCAGGAACATTTTCTAAATCTTTCTCATGTTTTAAAATCCTGCCAAAACTTTTCAGCGAATACAGAAGTGGTGGCTGTGTCCCGATCGAGCAGGCACAAGTTTACCTGGATATTCCACCCAGTTTTATGACATTTCAAACACCATAGGTCTGTATGGAGCAGCAGCAGGGGAGGGGTGCTTAAAATGCTTATTTCATTACTTTTACGGGGGTCTTGATGCTTACATTAATATCTACAGCAACACCGTAACAGACCGTTGCTTAGATAGTAATGTAAGCATCAAGACACCCGCGAAAGTAATAAAATAAGCATTTTAAGCACCCCTCCCCTGCTGCTCCATAGAGATCTATGGTGTTTGTAATGTCACAAAACTGGGTGGAATAACCAGGTAAACTTGCGCCTACTTGATCGGGACACAGACACCACTTCCGTATTCGCCAAAAAGTTTAGTCAGGATTTTAAAACATGAGAAATATTTAGAAAATGTTCCCAAAAGCAGCCCCTGACTCCCGCCACCACTAACAAAGGTATGTGGGACAGGAGCGAGCAGCAGGCATAAGTCTGCAGGTCACCTTTAAAGCTCTAAAATGCACTGCAGGCTGTTGAATCTCCCACTACTGCTTACTGTTCTGATGTCAGCTGCAGGGGGTTCTGGGATTTGTAGTAACAGAAGATGTCAGCCTACAGCTAAGCAAAATTAGTCTGGTACAGTCTACTACACTACAGTAAACAGTAAGTAACCAAAATGTTTTTGCACACAAAGTGTACAATGGGACCAGCCCCGCATCTAAATGTTGGGCCCTTGGTGCTGACTGTTTCCCTTTAATGATTGGCTCTCATCTACCGAGAGTAGTCAATCAGAGTTTGGTAGCAGAGAAATACACATTACAGAGGAAGGAGGAGGTAGTTAGACTGTATGTTGGTTTCTTTTTAATTCAAATCCAGAGTTCCTGCTGTTTGACACGGAGAAGGTGCTATCCCATTGCACAATGGGATTCAGATACACCAACAGCCCCTCATCAAGTGGGACGAGAGCAGCCTCTGCCCCACCCAGAAAGGGGGCTGGTCGACACTGCACAGTGGGATTGATACCCTAAACAGCACCTCACCAAGTGGAGTGTCTCTCTTCTTTTACCACCCAGACTCGCCCCTGCCTCACACAGTGAGGCTGCTCTCCAGCACTGCATGGTGGGAATCATACCCCTCAACAGTCCCTTGTTGGGTGAAAAAGCCCTCTTTTTACCACCATGAGTCCCCTCTGTCCAACACAGACTGTGTGCTGTCCAGCATTGCACATTGGGACTCATACCTCTCAACAGTTCCTCACTAGGTGGGATGTCCCTGCTTTTACCACCCAGAATCCTCTCTGTCCCAGACAGAGAACATGCTATCCCACACTGCACATGGGATTCATACACCCAAGAGTCCCTCATAAGGTGCAGTCCGTCTTTCTTCTATCATCAAGAGACGCTCTGTCCCACATGGAGAGGGTACTGTCCCGCAATGTTCAGTGGGATTCATATACCCCAAAAGCCCCTCATTGAGTGGGACATCTCTTTTTACTGCAGTGCGCCCTTTGACCCACATGGAGCTGGTACTGTCCCACACTGCACAGCATGATTCATACCTCTCAATTATCCCTCACTAGGTGGGACGTCCCTGTTTTTACCTCCCAGAATCCCCTCTGTCCCACACAGAGAGCGTGCTGTATCACACTGTATAGCGGAATTCACACATCCAAAAGTCTCTCACTGCGTACAGGACATCTGTCTTTTTATCATGCTGAGACTCTCTGTCCCACATGGAGAGGGTACTGTCCCACACTCTGCAGTGGGATTCATATACCTCAAAAGTCCTCAAGTGGGAAATCTCTCCTTTCACCACACATCGCCCTCTCTGTCTAACACAGTATGTGTGTTGTCCCACACTGCACTGTAGTATTCATACCTCAGACAGTCCCTCATCAGGTGCAGCATCCTTCTGTTTGCCACCCAGAGCCCTCCTTTTCCCGTATAGAGATAGTGCTCTCCACACTGCTCAGAGTGAGTCATACCTCTCCGCTGTCCCTCATTAGGTGGGCTTCCCCTCCTTACGCCACCCAGAGTCCCCTCTATCTCACATGGCGACGGTACTGTCCCCCACACGGCAGTGTGATTCATGCCTCTCAGCTGTCCCTCATTAGGTGGGCTTCCCCTCCTTATGCCACCCAGAGTCCCCTCTGTCTCACATGGAGACGGCACTGTCCCCCACACGGCAGTGTGAGTCATACCTCTCAACTGTTCTTCATCAGGTGGGACTGTACACGTTTTACACCCCTCCCCCAAGTTCAAAGCTGCATAAAGAGTTTAATAGCCAATGAGGAGAGGTTGACGATGGTATTTCTGTTTTTCAGGTTCTCAGGAAGTCGAGTGTGCCGCACCCCCTGAGGTCAAAGGGGTCTCCCTCTTATCCTTGACAGAGGAGAGCTTCAAGGCCTGCCGGTTCTCGCTCACGCTCGACGACTACCTTTTCATCGCCTTTGTGGGCTTCGTGGTCTCCATTGCCTCCGTGGCGACAAACTTCCTACTGGGCATTACTGCCAACTGTTGCCACCGCTGGAGTAAAGCAAGTGAGGAGGATGAAATTTAACTCTTTCACACCCACCTCCCACTATCTCCAAGTGTAGGCAGGGATTAAATTAGGCAGGAATCCACAGGAATTCAATTTCCCCTCCTCATTTTTTTTTTTGGGGGGGTATCTTGAGAAAATGACTTCGGAAAATCCACAAACATAATTGGCTGGAACATGTCACGTGACTGTGCATTAAAAATCTTTAATTGATCTTGTTTTATACAGCAAGCCATTTTATATGTGGAATAACGCACTCCAGAGTGTTGCTTAAAGGGGAACACTCATGAACCATGCCCATCATATACTGTAAGCCCATGACAAGCTCTTTTAAATGAGTACTGGGCTTACCATTAGCTGGCAGCAGCCAAGAGATATAAGTCTGCCCCATATTGATACTACACTGCCACCCATTTTTAGAACCGATTGATGTCACCGACGATCAAGCTGGGGCTAATCACACTGTAGTCCACTGCTTGATATTCAGTGACATCACCAGGTTCTAAAAAAGGTGGCAGTGTAGTATCAGTATGGGGCAGACTTAATCATCAATATCTCTGGACTGCTGCCAGCCATAGAGCAGCCCGATATTTCATTTAAAAAAAACTTTTCATGGGTTTGCAAACTACGGTTGGCAGGGTTTCACAAAGTTCCCCTTTAAGGCATTCTAATGTACTTCCCAGCAGTGTAAGGCACTCGGCTATGTCTCGTGCCTCACACTTCAGGCGTGTGCATTAAGATGCTGTACTGCACACAGTGTTGTGTGTTGTTGCTTACTTAATCCCCACCTCCTTGGTTCCCTGCTTCATGCTACCGAAACAACTGTCAGTCAGCATCACCGGTTCCTCCCATGTCTCCAGGCTAGGCCTGCCCCTAGGCTCCCCCATGATAAAAGCCCTCTGCAGTTGCAGACTCCAAGCAACCAGGTGTGCTTGGGCTTTAGCTCCAGTTCAGGGGCACACCAGGGAGGACTCTGGCACCACACTCTAGAGGATTAACTGGAAGCAGAGGTATGAAGAAGCAGGTGAGAGCTTTATTGTACTGTAGCAGAAAATACTGTACATCTAAGCCGTCAATAGCACTTCATCCCAAACTGCTTCAGTGTTAACTGGTACTGTCACAATACAAGGCATAAATGCCTCCACTTACAACATTAAAGGCCTGTAAATGGGACTCAGTTAACCTTTCATACTGGGGCGTGAACTTTGTGGTTGTCCTGCTTGGTGTTCGAGGTTGTCTCCTCCTGTTGTCCGCACCGTCTTGCACCATTGAGTTGCATCCTCAGCCAGACATTGTTGGCACACCACAGAGGAGCACGAGTCAGGCCCACTGGGGCAGGGGAGAATGGGGCAAGCCAGTAGTGTCATACACCAATCAAGGGTGTTTCACTCTTCTATGTCCCACCCTTATTCCACTCTCTCTAATGCTCTTTTGATGCAGTTCTTGAGGTGGGGGGGCCATATGTAATGTGGTCACTCACAACATCTAAGGCTGTTGATGCCTGAACCAACCCCTCCCCCCCCCCCCGAGTCTGAAAGCCCTACCTCCATGGTGCTTCCCAGACTCCAACAACCAAGACTGGGGGGAGGCAGGACTCAAAGTGTCAGCTCGGGTTGCCCTTGTGGTGGTTGAAGATGCTTTGCTGACCTCACTGGGCTCCCCCCCCTTACAACATTTTTACGAGTTCTTTCTCCACTGTCACCCTTCTAGTAACACTGGGTGGAACTAGCAAATTCCGCTTCTACCAGATTTTGAGAACATTTCCGAATATCTGTCTAGCTCCACAAAATTCCACTAGAGCTGGAATTCCAAAATTCCAAAAGCAGAATGTTTTTTTCCCCAAACTGTAGATTAGTAATCCATGGTTTATGTAAAACCATAGTAAAGGTATTCAGCAGGTAAACCAACGGTTCTGTTTCCACAAACCAGTAAATAATATTCCACAGATTATGGAATCCACGGAATAAGTCTGACATTGAAATGTTTTTCCAAATTTTGCAGAATTAAAGGGGAACAGTCAGCATGAAGGGACCCACACTTAAATGTGGGGTTGGCCCTAAAGTGCACATTGTGTGCAAAAACATTTCGGTTTACTTACTGTTTACTTCAGTGTAGTAGATGGTATCAGAATAATGCTGCTTACTTCTAGGCTGATGTCTTCTGTTACTGCAAATCCCAGAATCCCCTGCAGTTAACATCAGAGCAATAGACAGCGGTGGGAGATTCAGTAGTCTGCAGTGCCTGTTACAGGTTTTATAATCTCCAATCAGGTGTATTCTGGGTTTGCTTGTCTCCAGGGCTGAGTTCAGTCCTCTGTGCCTGTACTCAGTTCTCTGTGACTGTACTTAGCTCAGGGAGTGCAGTGGGACCAACAAACAAAAGATCAGAGTTTGTATAAACTCTATCATGCGCTACAGACTACTGAATCTCTCACTGCAGCCTACTGTTCTGATGTGAGCTGCAGGGCATTCTGGGATTTGTAGTAACAGAAGATGTCTGCCTGCAAGTAAGCAAAGCAACAGTAAGTTCAGGAGACGAGCCTTTCCTGGTGAAATATTTCAATAAATAAATAAAGCAACATTATCCTGATACAGTCCTCTATACTACAGTAAACAGTATGTAAACCAAAATGATTTTACACACAAAGTGGACTTTGAGACCAGCCCCACAGTTGAGCGTTGGGGCCATTTGTTCTGACTGTTCCCCTTTAAAGAACAGATCCAGAAGCAAGTGATTTGATACCTTTTCTTGGACCAACATAAATGTTACACAAAAAAGAACAAAGTGCTCTAGCTTTCGGACCAACCAGGTTCTTCTTCAAAAGCTTTTAAAAGCTCTGAAGAAGGACCTGGTTGGTCCGAAAGCTAGAGCACTTTGTTCTTTTTTGTGTAACATCTATGTTGGTCCAAGAAAAGGTATCAAATCACTTGCTTCTGGATCTGTTCTTACAAGGACCAATATGGCAACTCCTTTAAAGAAGAAATTCTAGAAAGCATTTCAGAAACAGAATTGCCATTCAGCCCAAATTACACCGCCAGGATTCCACATTCTACGTAGATCGACAAGAGGCGAAAGTCCCACCTCCTGGAGATGGCAGTCCACCCTTGTACAAATCTAGAGATGAGTCCCCCCCCCCAAAGTTTCAGTATAATAACTGAAGCTAGGCTCCCAAGCTGTGGCTCTTCCTGCTTTTCTTCCCCTGTCTTACATTTAAAAGGGGCACATTGCTGCGGAAGGATCCCAGTGACCATAGAGCACATTTTATAGATGCCTTTGTTCATGGTAGCCAGGGGAGGGAGAACCCCCCCAGCATGTCATGTCACAAGAAACTAACAAATGTTACATGAACAATGTTTCTGCCAGCCATTTACAACTTAATAGCCTGTTTGAAGCATTTAGCTAGCCTGAGCTCCCGCCAGCTCATGTAAACAAAACAAAAACTCAGAGGGCGGGGTGGGTTAACTCTTTAGTAGACAGCTGAAACAGTACCAGCATACAGACATGTATATACGCAAGTTTGCATCATTTTGTTGTAGCCTTTGAGTACGTTTATTCGACAAACAAAACCAACAAGCTTTGTTTATGCACTGAATGCAGAAAACTGAAACAAGATCTTACAGTGCTGCTGCTTCTTAATCCATCGGAGTTAGTTTGCACGCTGTCTCGCTCTCTATCTGGAACTTATTGTGGGACAAATAAGCCAGCCAGAAGTGCCATAGGGAATGTGAGATTATGTGGGACCCCTGCCATGTCATGGAATACCACCATCCATCTTCAGGATCTGCAAACCACAGAGAAGGAAGATAAGGCTCCTTTTCTTTTGTTTCGTTTTGCTGGGGGGGGGGGGTTGATTTTTTGGTACTATATCTCCTGAATGGACATTAACTGCCAACCCTGCAAGAAGTGGGAACATGTATATCCAGTGGGGGAAGATGCCCACACCGCTCAGTGCCCGATAATCTAAAGGTGAAGTAACTGCATCAGAGATTGTCTGCCACGCCAATGTTCTCAGACCCCCACCCACACACTCTCACCCCACCCCATTTTACAGGAAACTGTTGACTGTTTCATTAAATTAAGCACCTTGTACTAGTTCTAGAATTTTCATGAAATGTCTAAAATAATGTAATTTAAATACTTGTTGGGAATTTTGCCACCTAGCACTCATAGTGATACCTAGCGGCAGTGACAGGGCTGTGTGACACTACTGAGAGCGTCCCCACAGCAGTGCCCTGTCAGTGTTAGCTATGGCTCCTATACCCTGAACCCCCTTCCCTGTATCTAGTGCTCTTGTACCAGCACTCACAGTGACACCCACTGGTAGTGACAGGGCTGTGACACTGCTGAGAGCTTCCCCACAGCAGTGCCCTGTCAATGTCGGCTATGACTCCTATACCCTGAACCCCTCCCTGTATCTAGTGCTCTTGTACCAGCACTCACAGTGACACCCACTGGTAGTGACAGGGCTGTGACACTGCTGAGAGCTTCCCCACAGCAGTGCCCTGTCAGTGTCAGGTATGGCTCCTACACCCTGAACCCCTCCCCTGTATCTAGTGCTCTTGTACCAGCACTCACAGTGACACCCACTGGTAGTGACAGGGCTGTGACACTGCTGAGAGCTTCCCCACAGCAGTGCCCTGTCAATGTCAGCTATGGCTCCTATACCCTGAACCCCCTTCCCTGTATCTAGTGCTCTTGTACCAGCACTCACAGTGACACCCACTGGTAGTGACAGGGCTGTGACACTGCTGAGAGCTTCCCCACAGTAGTGCCCTGTCAGTGTCAGCTATGGCTCCAATACCCTGAACCCCCTTCCCTGTATCTAGTGCTCTTGTACTAGCACTGACAGTGACACCCACTGGTAGTGACAGGGCTGTGACACTGCTGAGAGCTTCCCCATAGCAGTGCCCTGTCAGTGTCGGCTGTGGCTCCTATACCCTGAACCCCCTCCCCTGTATCTAGTGCCCTTGTACCAGCACTCACAGTGACACTCACTGGTAGTGACAGGGCTGTGACACTGCTGAGAGCTTCCCCACAGCAGTGTCCTGTCAATGTCAGGTATGGCTCCTACACCCTGAACCCCCTTCCCTGTATCTAGTGCTCTTGTACTAGCACTGACAGTGACACCCACTGGTAGTGACAGGGCTGTGACACTGCTGAGAGCTTCCCCATAGCAGTGCCCTGTCAGTGTCAGTTATGGTTCCTATACCCTGAACCCCCTTCCCTGTATCTAGTGCCCTTGTACCAGCACTCACAGTGACAGCCACTGGTAGTGACAGGGCTGTGACACTGCTGAGAGCTTCCCCACAGCAGTGTCCTGTCAATGTCAGCTATGGCTCCTATACCCTGAACCCCCTCCCTGTATCTAGTGCTCTTGTACCAGCACTCACAGTGACATCCACTGGTAGTGACAGGACTGTGACACTGTTGAGAGCTTCCCCACAGCAGTGACCTGTCAATGTCAGCTATGGCTCCTATACCCTGAACCCCCTGCCCTGTATCTAGTACTTTTGTACCAGCACTCACAGTGACACCCACTGGTAGTGATAGGGCTGTGACACTGCTGAGAGCTTCCCCACAGCAGTGTTCTGTCAATGTCAGCTATGGCTCCTATACCCTGAACCCCCTCCCGTATCTAGTGCTCTTGTACCAGCACTCACAGTGACATCCACTGGTAGTGACAGGACTGTGACACTGTTCAGAGCTTCCCCACAGCAGTGCCCTGTCAATGTCAGCTATGGCTCCTATACCCTGAACCCCCTCCCCTGTATCTAGTGCTCTTGTACCAGCATTCACAGTGACACCCACTGGTAGTGGCAGGGGAACATTACATGACCCCTGAGTGCAGTAACTATTAACGCCCTACCACCCCTATACACTGGCTCTCCAATGCACAGCCTATACCTTGCAGGCCTTATTGTTACAAGTCAGGATAAGCGACGCTGTTCCCTGATCAGTGCTGGCACAGTAGCCCATGATTGGTGCCACAGTTGCTGTTTCTCTATAGCAGAGGGTGCATAGACCAAGGGCTGTGGGGTTCGGGCAGGGCCTACCTCTTCCCGACCCTAAAAGGTGGTCTCCCCCAATGGCAGGGCAGACAAAACTCCTCCAACAGCCAAACGTGGTGTTTTATTATATTGGTTATCCTGTTAATAACGCCCATAATGGAATGAAAACAATGCGTCATCTACACACCCGCAGAGACAGCAGGTTAGCAAACAGAGACGCTCGTGCCTGTTGAGGGGGGGCCTTTTTTTTGTTTTTTTGTGAACCAACAGTGGGACCAGACCATATCGAACGTGAATTACACTGCCATGACTGGCGCACATTCATCACTGTTATTTGTAAGCCTAACTCCACTGTTCCTGCTGCTGATGCTGCTATATCTGGAATCGAAGAATGGGGAATCTTTCACATTCTCAACTGTCTAGTCATCAAACAGACAGGTGCCCTGTACTAAGCAGTCTAATAATGACATTCCACCCCAATTCCCACCGGCTGGGTGCTAGCAGGCGGGGTGCATGCAATCTGCATATACTTTATATATAAAGGTCACCACCAGTCTCCAGTTAAAAAATAAATCAGTTTGTGTCAGCAGCCCCCCATCTACCCCCTCATATCAAAATAAAATTTAACATACGTTGTCGTTTTCTTTTTTAACTAAGGACATACTGTATGTATGAAATAGTGGCTCTTGTATAGTGTCTTTTTGGGACCCAAGTGTCTTCCGATGGATAGTCCAGCAGTCCAAGTCTGAATCTGAGCTCTACCCAACTATGCTAGGATTTCAAATCCCCAGTCTAATTTGGGGGATCCAAGTTTGGATGTTGGGATCAGAGGTCGGATTTTTGGACCGGAGTTCGGATTTTCTTATTTGTGGGATCCAACCCTTGGATTCCTCAGATCCAGTCTGATCAAATCGTTGCGACTGGGTCTATACTGGGGAGCTGAGGTACTCGGATCTGTGGTCAGATGCTTTCAATATCCAGTGGAATCTGAAATCCCGCAAAATAGGGGATAGCATCCTGTGGTATCCGACTTGGGCAGGTAGTATCTGAATACCACTAGTATAAAAACGTAATTCATGTCATTTACGGTTCACAAGCAAAGAGTTAGTGCACAAACAGCAGCACACTCAGTCACAGAAAGATCAAAAATGCGGGTGATTTTATTAATCTGTTGAAGGCCTCAGAGTGGACTAGCCGACAAAAACCCAGGTGCTTCAAACCCCGTGCGGGTTCTTCATCAGGGGTCTCTCTAGCTCAAGCTCAGGGGATTTATCAAGGCATCACATACCAAGAGTGTGTGTAATAAACAGCTACACACCACCCACTCATCCTTTATTTAAAGGGGAACAGTCAGCACTAAATGCTGCAAACCCAAGCTCTGATCTTTTTTTTTGTTAATCAGTTTCTCCCTCTGGTGCCCCCCCTTCCCCGTCTGCCAGACACCCTAGCCCTGCCACTCCAGTGTCCATAAAGACTTACTGCCAGCCTTTCTACCCTCAGAGTTTACTCCCCTGGTGGGGTCAATTGTGTTCCCCAACCACCGCTATCGATCAGGAAAGATTCTGGCCAGTGGGCCTAGCTGGTTAGGTATGGGGCCTATGCTTGATTGACAGCACTTAAATGTCTCGCGCCCGTACTATAATGGGCCGGTTATAATGATGGATTACACCATGGTTATCTAGGTGTAATCGCACCTAGCCAGTTATTATAGGAGGATCCAGGCATGGGGAGGTGCAGGGAAGCTATCAACCAGTATGCTGGTGTGGCATTTTCCGTTTTCTGCATCCTGCACACCCTCCACCCCAGTCGCTCAAGCACCCACACAGCTGGCCTGGGGGGGGGCTGATGATGCGTGGTCACCCATGCCATCATTGGTACCTCTGCCAGCCACCACTAGGAGCCACTACAGAGCAATGCTGTGAGCTCCCTCCCCCACCAGGAGGAGCGTGTCCGAAGGCTGCTCCTTCTTCCTCCCTGCCGACCTCCACTCCTGACGTCCTGGGTGTGGGGCACGAACCCAGGTCACCAGCATTACAGAGTGATCCCCCATCAACATGGAGGCTTAATCATAACCGTATTAAACATATCTGAAGAAATTATAAATAAACCGATGAACAATCTAAGGGTGTCAGAAATACATTTTTGAAAAGAAAAAAAAGAACTACATGAGGAAATGTTTTGCCATCTTATAAATATTGCTGCCAGTCTCTGGTTTCCAAATCCATTTATACGATGCCACCTTTAGTTTTATGTTCTCCATATTAGAGCATATATATGTCCCATAACATCAGGGAGCAGTGTCTGTTGCACACTAGTTGAGCTTCGTCACGGTAAAAATGACGCATAAAGCAGATGTTAAAAAAATGCAGCATTTGATAGCTGGCAACAAATGTCATAATAGCATTCTTTTTAGCAATAGTGTATTTTTATCATAATGAAATTCATCATTCATATATTTTAAGTTCCCTCAGATTATTTCAAAACAGCTTTTCATACCAATATTTATAATTAATGACTCAGGTCATTAAAGATGGACGCCACCAACAATTCCTGTTCCCTCAAGGTTACTTTTTGAGTTCACACACTGGAGTCACACTGTGGACATGTTAGGAGGGTGCTAGTACACATTTCTGATGGTAAAAGTACAGCACCACACCAAAATGGTTAATTTATTCATAGTGGGAGTGGTCTGACAACAGGGACTTTTAACATTTTAAAACCCCGGCGTATCTCAGCACAAGTGTGAAACAAAATGAAAAGAAAATGGATACGTTGATGTTTTTTTGCCAGAAAGCCATTATTACTAACAAAAAAAACCCAACAAAACAAGCTACATGATGACAGTTTTGATCCACTAACAAATAATTGCATTAAATTCCAAAATGTTAGGCCTGTCCCTCAGTGCAATAGTAGCGCTTTTACTCGCAATACCAGCGACCCAGTTTGAAAGTGAGCCCAAGCAATCAGGAGCCAGCTGATGAAGAGGGGCATCTCATAGGACACTCTCCTCCAGTGGGGAGGGAGGGGCGGTGCACTCTGCTATGCTGCCACCCTCTGAGTGATCGCACGTGACTGTGCAAGGTTGAGCCACAAGTGAGTGGGTGCCTCCGGATTGCAATGTGAGCACGCTTAGCATGCTCGCGTCCTCTGCAGTCCCAGTTCACAAGGTGCCAGGGAACGATCGGGAAGAAAAGCGACAAAATACCAACAGGTCTTGTGGGATGAAGGGGCATTCCTTTACAGGCACTGCACCACCTATTGGGCACCCTGCCGACACCTGCGCTAAGCATCCTATGGGGCTTGAGCTGGAGGACCCCACCACAGGGGGTAAACTGTGAGGCTTTGCAGGTAAGGTGTAAGTCTTAGAGACAGCGGGTGATGCAGCTTGGGGGGGTGTCTGTGATGAGGGCCGCCTGGATGAGAGGAAAGTAAAAAAAAAAAAAAAATCCAAAATAGTTCTGTTCTTTTTATATATATTTTCCCCTTCTTTGTCCAGGGGGAGCTAATCCGCCCTGCCCCACCTCCCTGAACCAGCTTCCACCTCCCCGGCACTCAAACTCACCGCAGTCAGGTTCTCCCCATGAATTCACCCTCATGGTGGGTAAAGAGGAGGCTGTTCTGCACCCCCATACTGTAATCCAAGGCAGGCCAACTATAGCCCCAGATGTCAGTGCAGGTTCGGGGCAGGTAGGCAGGCCTTCTGTATTTTTCTTTTTACATTTTTCTCCCTGCCCCTCGCTGTGGAGCTTCAGACCCATGCGTGGAGGCGCACCCATTTGGCAATCTCCACAGCACCCTCCCTAGCTTGCTGTCCATGTTGCACCACCACCACCAGACCTCCATCTGGTGACAGTCTGAGGTCAGGTAAAGATGCTCCCCCCACCCTGGGAGAGGAGAGCTATTCCGCAGATGCACATTCCCCTCCAACCCCTAGCAACTTGAGTCTGTTTCCAAACCTGGGTCGCCAACATCCAAGGAGGTAAGGTGCTACGCCTTAGCCCTCCATGCCACCATAATTCCAAAATACTCAAATTAGCTGAGTGCTTAGCTTTCGGAAAGCTCAACTGTCAGTGCTCAGCTAAACTGTTATTTTAGTTGAGTGCTGACGATCATTTCATTTACTGCTAATTCATTACCATCTATACGTTTTCATGAGGATGGCAACTAAGAGGGTGGGGGTGGTCTAGTGGAAGAACATGAGGCCTTTTGGGCCTCATTGGAGTCTTGTCAAGATGAAGATTCTGCAGATGAAAGATGTTCTTCAAAAGCGTTCATTCCCAAGTCCCTGAGCTGTATGTAAAAGTCACGGCGGGCACAAAATGGCTTTCAGTTTCCTTTCTTTCAAAGCTATTATTTATTTATTTATTTGTTATATCGGAAGACCTTTGAGCGTGAGCTCTTTTACAAAGGTTCCACGTCAGGGTGGACAAATAATACAAGACACAAATACAGTAGTTTCAGGGTTCAACACATTAGACAATTAAAGAGCAGTACATGAGAATTATAGACAATCAGTGGAAAACAAAGTGATTGTAAGAGGATTCAGGCTATGTCTAGGATGATACTCTGGGTAGCTCAGCCCTGGAGACCACCAAAATCCATTGATAGGCTATGGTTGAGAAAGTGGGTGAGGGGGGATTTGGGGGGGGGCAGTACACAGAGCGGTAAAGAGGATTAATAGCTTACTAGTGCTCCTATTTCTGACCTTTATGAAGCTGATGGGAGGTGCAAAGCAAGAGGGCTGGAGATGTCCCTTAGCCTTCTCCACCGCCAAATGAGCTAGGAATGGGGTCTTGGATTGAGAAGGGAGGGTGTTCTGGTGCCACCTGAGGGTTACCTAACTGGTTTACAGGGTGCCACAAATTCAAAAGGGGATTTATGTCCATAGAGAATACACACCTGAGATTTACCAAACTGGTCACAGAGTGTCACATGGGGAAATCCCACAGGAAATACACACCTGAGATCCGACCTAGCTGGTCACAGGGTGTCACGTGAGGAAATCCCACAGGGAATACCCACCTGAGATTTACATAACAGGTCACAGGGTGTCATGTGGGAAAATCCCACTGGGAATACCCACCTGAGATTTACCTACCTAGCCACAAGGTGTCATGTGGGGAAATTTCATAGGGAATACACACCTGTTATGTACATGGAATGATCCTATAGGGAATACCCACCTGAGATTTATCAAACTGGTCACAGGGTGTCACATGGGGAAATTCCACAGTGAATACGCATCTGAGATTTACCTAACTGGTCACAGGGCGTCACGTGAGGAAATCCCACAGGTAATGTCCACCTGAGATTTACATAACAGATCACAGGGTGTCACATGGGGAAATCCCACAGGGAATACACACCTGAGATTTATCTAACTGGTCACAGGGTGTCGTGTTGGAAAATCCCACAGGGAATACACACCTGAGATTTACCTACCTAGCCTCAAGGTGTTATGTGGTGAAATCTCATAGGGCATACACACCTATTGTCTACATGGAACGATCCTGTAGGGAATGCACACCTAAGATTTACCTATCTGGTCACAGGGTGTCACATGAGAAATCACACAGGGAATATACACCTGAGATTTACCTAACTGGTCACAGGGTGTTACATGGGTAAATCCAGTATGGAATGCACCCCTGAGATTTGCCCAACTGGTCATGGGGTGTCACATGGGGAAATCTCACAGGGTATACACACCTGACATTAACCTAACTGGTCACAGGGTGTCAACCAGGCAAATCCCACAGGTAATACACATCTGAGATGTACCTAACCTTCCTCTTTAAATACTGTTTCTGCCTGGATGGTAGGAGGAGAACACAATGGATCTGGGGGGGGGGGGGGGTTGTCTAACGATGCTGTGTTCCGGTGTAACCCTTGATCCTCAAAATTCCCAACATGTGGCAGCTTCAGATAACACGAAAATAGCTCTAGACAGAACAAAATTCCCCACGTACATCAGGCAGGCCATGTCTGTCTGAAAACTACACCAGAGAGAAGCAAGAGGGTCCTGTGTCTTCGATTCCAAAGAGATGTGCTTTCTCTTTTTTTTCCTTTTCTGTTTTTTTACTGGTTGTCCTGTAATGTGCTATTTTTGGAATAAAATGAGCTCACAGCATTTATACAGTTTTATAATGTGAATTTTGTACCTGTGAAGTTTTTTCATACACGTAATAAAAAATGTTAAAAAAACTATATTTTTGTAGATTTTATTCTTATGGGACTATTATGTTATATATATATATTTTATTTATTTATTTTTTTTAACTTCATGGACAGCAGCACATAATAGAAATAATTAAGAGTTTTTTTTTCTTTCCATTTTTGCCCCATTTCTACTTGCTGCCCTCCTGAGCCTCCATGCACGTGCCTAAGCCATTCTAGCCACCACAGGAGTCCTCTGCTCAACACCGCCTTCCACAACCGGAACCCATAGCTTGTCCCCTGCTAGTGGGACCCTCCCCATACACAGTTCTCCAAGCTGGGGAGAACATGCTGATTCCACTGGCTGGGGCTGGTGGGAGGAGCTGGCGAGGTGCGGGAGGAGTCAGCAGGGTGCTTCTGTGGTGGGGGGGCAGGGCGACATCACCTGGGGTATTTATTTATCCCACTTAGGCCCTCCCTCATCCCTCTCCCAGGGAGTGGTCCTGTGGCGTTACCCAGCATGGCATCTATTGGGGACGTCAGATGGGTGGGTGAGCCTCACCCTACTTTTGGAACTTCCCTGCCGGCCCCGCTCTGGGCATTTAACACCTTCATGTCATTCGCCAGGTAAGGCAGTGCATGCTTTTTTGCTGTTGTTTTTTTTTTCCAATTGTTTAACCAGGAGTGCCACACTTAGCTGAAAGCTTGTTTACAGGTGCGACCTGGGAGCACAGGGAAGTTAAGTGAACTTGCTCAGGGTCACACAGTATGTAAGTGGAGGCTGTGGGATTCAAACCCAGGTCTCCAGGTTTGCACCTCAGAGCCTTAAACCACTGCGCTATACTATCGCCCATGCTATTACTAGGCAGCTACAAAGGGGTCATGTATTCCTTAGGGTTATCACTGGCAAGTCATGCGGCAGAAGATGGTTCCCTGAGGCAGACAGCATCTGAGATGAAAGCCAGAACCCCGGCTCCTTAGCTGGCGCTAGATGTCCTCGGCTCAGGGGCGCAAACCCGCATAGCCTAGATGGCAAGCGGTAGTGCTTCCACTGTGCTCCAGACATTAGTGACCTACTCATGAAGTCGGGGGGGGGGGACTCACAGATACGGTTTCTGCAAACTTTTCACAAAATTCTGTGATTTTTGCTGAACGTTTGTGAAATTCCAGATGAAGCATTTCATTTTAATTGCAATTTTCAGCTGCTTATAACTTGGCCATCCGTTAAGGAAGTTTCAGTTCAAACCAGACCATCATTTTATAAAGAAGAGGAAAAATCAACTTTTATATAGCGCTTTTTCTACCCATTGTATCCTGAAGCACTTTACAAGCAAGGAGAGACTGGTAGTGAAGTGAATGTAAATGTGTAGTGATAGACGTTTCGCACGTCAACACACAGCCTTGGACAATTGTATGAACTGTTTTTTATTGGAAGGGGAATGTTAACCAAGACACCAGGGAAAGTCTCCTACACTTGGGAAAAGTGCCTTGGGTTCTTTTACTTCCACCTGGACAACCACCAGGAGAGTACCAGAGAAGGGCAGGACGGACCTCGGCATAACGTCTCATCCGAATGATGGCACACCCCAACAGGACAGACATGGGGTACATCCCCACCCTGGCTGAAGAGCCATAAACAGAATTAAAATAGACAGAAAAAAAGACATGATCAGAGACGGTTGGCCCCGTGGTGTGGTGGGCTGAAGCACTGAGTGTCACACCACCTACTACACTGGTGTCCAGGTTAAAAACTGGATGCAGGTCACTCCGGGAAGGGGGAGGCTGGCCTGGGGAGGGAGGATTGAGCATCACAAGGACAGCTCTCCTTCCTTGGGGAGGGGGGGGTATACGGATCCCGCACAGCTGTTTCCAGCTAGAGGAATCTAGGGGTAACGGAGTGGGATGCAAGGGTAAGGAATCCCACCTGCAGAATGCTGGGGGGAGTCTCCATGGAGGTGTAGTACACACAATGTATTAATGAATGCGCTGGGGGCCCCATGAGAGAAAAACAGTGGGGAAAAAACCTGACCACAGCTGTATAATGGCCCAGTCCCTCTCCCCTTCAGGCTCCATACTGGTGACTGTGCACCATCAAACTGCCTGTGGCAGAGGAAAATCCACAGCATGAAGGTATGACCCAGAGATACAGGGGGCTTGGGCTGGGGGGAGCTGTCAAAACACTGGGGAATGACCACAGCTGCATGACAATGCAGTCCTCCCCTCCCCTTCCCCTCGCAGGCTCCACATTAACTAACCTGATCTAACCTACCTAGTAACAACCTAATTAAATGAAAATGAAACCCTTTTCCATTAAAAAAAGTTTCCACTTTTCAAACACAAAAGCCCACAAGGCATAGGTTTCTTCAAAATGACTGCACTTCCCGGGTTCATTCAAAGGCACTCAACCTTTGTTACAAACTCATGTATTCTGCTTAGCAACAGTGTAACCAAAGGAAAATAAAACCTTTTTCCATTGAAAAAATTGATTTTCAATTTAAAAGCCTAATAACTTACTCCAGGGCAAGGGTTTCTTGAGAACTGATGCACTTCTGGGGTGTGTTGAAAGACACTGGTCCATTGGGTTCATGCCTTCCGTTCCAGGTTATTGCTCTGGGGTAAATGCCTGCCAGAAGTCTAAAGAGACAGGAGAATTTTTCCTTCAACCTGTCCCATCAGCGCAGCAGCTCAGGTGCCCCCATAGGAGGTGTTACCTACATACACCCCAGCCATAAAGTCTGCCAGGATTCTTGTACCCAAACTCAAGGGACTCCATGCGAGGGGATGGTCTGTTGACACACTGGTAATGCTACTGCTGCAGCTCATAATGATAGCGACCTGGGTTCCGGAACGAGCCTGGGTCATTGGAGGCCGGCCAGAGGGAGGAGGATCGAGTGTTCCAGCAGACGCTATACTACTCTGGGGAGGGGGGCGGCTGGTCCCGGCGCTGTACTGCCATCTGGGTGACCAAAGGTGGCAGTGTGCTCAGGACAACAGAAAGCATTGCAGAAGGCTTGCCCGATGGTGTCACACTTCATGTGCATGCACACACGAGCTTGTGATATCACTAGTTGGCGTCCCAACACAAACAGGGGGAAAACACTTGGGCATTGTGGGATAAGGACCCGATCCTAGCAGGCTCTGCACTGGAGGGAGGGTGATCTCCCAGGCAAAACTAGATCATTTTTGCCAGTGGATTGGGGGCCCGCTGACTCCTGCCATGGGGAGAACAGCCTGTGGAGGAACACGGATGGGATAGATGGTAAGTACCTGAGGAGTCATATGGGGGGTTAGAGGGCAGGATCAGAGGATAGCCTGCACCAGGAGAGAAACAGCACTAACAAAAAAAAAGAATTTCTGACTGAGTCATTCCCCATCAGTATTCGCTATTCGTCTGCTGAAGTTAGAAAGATGTGTGGGTGTGAAAGGAAAATAGTCAGCTCATGCTCCCTGCAGAGGATGGAGTCGACAGCTAGCTAATGGGCGGTAAAAGGGTCAGAGGGTGGGGGTGTTTGCCAGCATAACTGACACAGTAAAAACAAGAATAAATAAATGTGAGGCAAATAGTTAATTTCTGTTAAAACAAAAAAACAGAAGTAGTACTTGAGCCTGTAGCTCTGTGTTTATTGTTTATCCACAGGGACAGGTACAGTGCGGTGCAGAGTCAGTGCAGGCTTCCTCACACTGTGATGTATTTAGTGCTGATGAAAGGTGAGGGACTGACAGCACTGGAGACTGAATACCTTTGTTTATCCACAGGGAAAGGTACAGTGTGAGGCAGGTACAGTGCAGGTTTCCCCACACTGTGATGTATTTAGTGCTGGTGAAAGGTGAGGGACTGACAGCACTGGAGCCTGAAGCCCTCTGTTTATCCACAGGGACAGGTACAGTGTGGGGCAGGGACAGTGCAGGCTTCCTCACACTGTAATGTATTTAGTGCTGGTGAAAGGTGAGGGACTGCCAGCACTGGAGCCTGAAGCCCTCTGTTTATCCACAGGGACAGGTACAGTGTGGGACAGGGAAAGTGCAGGCTTCCCCACACTGTGCTGTATTTAGTGCTGATGAAAGGTGAGGGACTGATAGCACTGGAGATTGAAGTTCTCTGTTTATCCACCGGAAACAGGTACACTGTGGGGCAGGGACAGTGCAGGCTTCCCCACACTGTGATATATTTAGTGCTGGGGAAAGGTGAGGGACTGACAGCACTGGAGACTGAAACTCTATTTATCCACAGGGACAGGTACAGTGTGGGACAGGGACAGTGCAGGCTTCCCCACACTGTGCTGTATTTAGTGCTGATGAAAGGTGATGGACTGACAGCACTAGATACTGAAGCCCTCTGTTTATGCACAGAGTCAGGTACAGTGTAGGGCTTGCACCAGGTGCCATATTCCCTCCTCCCTGGGAGAGCAATCCTCTCCTTCCCTGGCCAACCCCCAGCAATCCTGGTCTGCTCCCGAGCCAGGGTCACCGTATTGGCAATAGGTGTGGCGGTCAGCTCCTCAACCCAGTGTGCCATGGGTCAGCTCAGCTACCTATCTGATGTGATAGTTATTTTATAGTTATGTATAATGGGAGGCTAGGAGAAGCTGGGCTGAGAGGATGTGGGGCAATAGGTACATGTATGGGAAGCAGGAGAGTGGTACTACACCCCTGGCTGTGCTGTAAAATATGGTTTATACACACCCCTGAATGCCTTATTGCTTACATAGCTGTGGGGCAGCAGTCTTTCTGGGGGTGATGTGGAGTAAAGGGGCATGTCCTGTGTGTAAGAGCCTGGAGCAGCTAAGGGCTGAAATAAGGCTGCTCAGATGGGAGCTGGGGAGGATGGTGTCAGAAGACAGAGGAGCAGCGCAGTGGAGGGAAAGGGAAAGGCAGAGGGGTGATGCCCAGGGGAGTGACGCCACCAGGCAGGGGATGGGAGTGGAGAGGAGCACCCAGTACGCAGGAGTCTCTCTTCCTCAGAGGAATAGGGAGCCCAGGGTGGAGGAATGGCACGTGGTAAGGGGAAGGGGTGGGAATGTGAGAGTAGCATCAGGGCTGGGAAATTCTAAAGAGGTGCCTTTATTGAATACATTTGCACCACTGTCTGGAAGGAGGGAGGGGGCAGCAGGAGGTGAGGTAGGAGGTCAGGTTGAGCCAGGGCTAAGAGTAGGAGTAAAGGGTAGGGGAGAGGAAACTAATCAGGGTGGGCAGGGAAGAGGCAGCAGGCAAAATGGAGTGGAGGATGGGGGAGGGAGAGAAAAGGAAAGGAAGATGGGAGGGGAAAACTGAAAGCAGATACAGATAGTCAGAAGGGGGGCAGAGTGGGAGATGAAAAAACAATTAAGGGGATAAATTGTGGGTGTGGAGATAAGTTCACCAGGGTGCAGAGGGAGCAGTTAGGTGAGGAAGCAGCTAGCATTGAAGGTAAGAAAGGAAGGACGGGGAGCACGGGTGCAGGGAATGGAAGGGTGGCAATCATAGGGGACTCCATAATTAGGGGTATTCACTGGGGAAGGAAAGGGGACCCAAATGCAAGCAGGAGGGTGGTTTGTATGCCAGGGATGACAGCGGGAAAGGTGGACCCAAGAATAAGGGAAATAGTATGGGAGGTTGGAGGCAAACCTAATTTAGTCATACATTTGGGAACCAATGACCTAGCTGGGAAGGAGGTTGAGATAGTACAAAGTAGGTTCAGGGAGTTAGGGAAGATCTGCAGGGAGGAAGGAAGTTCGCTAGCCTTCTCAGAGGTGATACCAGTACCAAGGGCCAGCACAGCCAGGAAAAGAAGAATAGAGGATTTTAATGACTGGCTGAGGAAATGGTGCAGGGAGGAGAGGTTCATCTGTATTGGGGACTGGGAGGAGACCTGGTCAAACAAAGCACTCTTTTCACCAGATAGGCTACACCTCAGTAGGGAGGGTTTGAGGGTAGTCAGGGACAAACTGGAGGAATACATAACCGCTACACTTAATTTAAACTACTGGGCAGTGGGTGTGCAGGCCCACAGACTCTGAGAGGAGGAGGTCAGTGAACCCCCCCCCCACGGAGATGAAAGAGGTCTGAAAGGGGGAGGTGGAAGGGGCCAAAACACAGTTATCAAAGGGTGGAGGGGGTGAGGAACACATAACAAGGATATGTAGATGGGTGCACACAGAAGGGATTAATGTGAATAGAAGAAAAGAGGGAAGAGAAAGAAGGTCAGACTGTAGGTGGAGGGTGGTGTCTCTAAATGCGCGGAGTCTTGGAAACAAGATGGATGACCTGTAAGCACTATTAGCAGACAGGACAGTGAACATAACTGCAGTAACCGAGACTTGGGCAACACCACACCATGACTGAGACCTTGCGATCCCTGGCAGTTTCTATCAGCGAGGGAACAACTTGCATGAGGGAGAAGTTGGAAGAAGGGGAGGTGTAGGCATTATGAGTTCAGTTAAGGTCCAATAGAGGGAGGGAGAAAGGTAAGGCTGGGGGTGGTTTACAAACCACCCAGTCAAGATAAGGAGAGGGACATGGAACTGAGCTCACAAATATTGGAAGCTGCGGGAAAGGAGAGGTGGTAATTGTGGTGGACTTCAGCCTGCCCAAGGTGGACTGGAGCATACCATCCACAACATGTGCTAGGAGTCAGCTGATCCTGGAAGGACTGCAGAGTGGACTCCTGACTTAGGGCATCACTAAACCAACAAGAACTGAGGCAATTCTTGATCTGGTGCTCACAAATGGGGAGCACGTACAGGAAATAATGGTCAGGGAGCCACTGGGTGGAAGTGACCATTGCACAGTGTGGTTCCAGTTGGATATGGGCAGGGAAAGCATCCTGACTAAGACCAAAATCTTGGATTTCAGGAGGGCAGACTTCAGGAAAATGGGTGAAGTGCTAAGGAGCCATCTGGCGGGCAACAGAGCAGATATGGGGGTGGACCAAAGGTGGTCCATCATTAAGGAAGGAATACTGGTTGCCACAGATGAGTGTGTTAGGCTCAGGGAGAAGAACACAAGGGCTGAAGTGCCCAGCTGGTTCAGTTCTGGGGTTGCCCAGGCAGTAAGGGAAAAGAGGTTGTCCTATAAAAAATTCATGAAGACCAAGAGAGAGGTGGAAAGGGAAAATTCCCTAAGGTTGGCTACTGAGGCAAGTAAGGAAGTCAGGCGAGCAAAGGCACAGAAGGAGCTGCAGACAGCTGAAGGGATTAAGAAGGGGGAAGGTTTTCTTTCGCTATATAAGTGAGAAAAGGGACAAGAAGGGAAGGATTGTTAGGCATAAGAAAGGGGTGGAGGATAATGGGAGAAAAGCAGAGATACTGAATGAATACTTCTGTTCCATCTTCAACAGACCAGTGCCTTCAGGAGGGAAAACAGGAGCAGTGGGGAGGGGAACACAGATGTAGTGATAGAGGAGGATAGCGTGAGGGAGGGGCTGCTGGCACTGAAGGTGGACAAATCACCAGGCCCAGAGAGAGTACATCTAAGGGTACTAAAGGAACTGGCTGAGGAGCTGGCAGGGCCACTAGCAGACCTATTTAATAGTTCACTAGAGTCAGGCATGATACTGCAGGACTGGAGAACAGCACATGTAGTGCCCCTGCATAAAAGCAGTCACACGGATGACCCAGGGAATTACAGACCAGTCAGTCTGACTTCCACTGTGGGCAAGCTCATAGAGACCATACTAAAGGAAAGGTTGGTGGAATATCTAGAGGAGCATGGTCTCCAGGATGAGAGGCAGCATGGGTTCATGGGGTGGGGGGAGATCGTTTCAAACAAATCTGATTGACTTCTTTGACTGTGTCACTAAGACAGAAGACAGGGGCCAACCGGTAGACATCCTCTATCTTGATTTCAGCAAGGCTTTTGACTCTGTGCTCCACAGAAGGTTGATCAGGAAGTTGGTGAATCTTGGGATTGGGTAAAAGATGGCCAAATGGGTGGAAAACTGGCTGAGGGACAGCACCCAGAGAGTGGTTGTGGGGGGAGAGTTATCTGGCACCAGAGAGGTAAGCAGTGGGGTCCCGCAAGGCTCGGTGCTGGGGCCAGTGTTGTTCAATGTCTTCATCAATAACACTGGGGATGGCATTAAGGGCAAAATGGGCCTATTCACGGATGACACCAAGCTCTGTGGGAGAGTGGACATAGCTGAAGGGATACAGGACCTACAGGAAGATCTGGAAAAGCTGGGAAGGTGGTCCAGGATCTGGCAGCTTAGCTTCAATGCCAAGAAATGCAAAATTATGCATATTGGAGCCAAGAATCCCAGGACAGAGTACTACCTCGGTAGAGTCCGAGTATCTGCATCAGAGGAGGAGAAGGACCTGGGAGTGATGATCACTAGTGACTTGAAGCACTCCACGCAGTGCAAGAAAGCAGCAGCAAAGGCAAACAAGATGCTGGGATGTATATCTAGGGGGCTCAGTAGGAGGAGAGAGAGGAAGTTATACTATCCTTGTACAGGTTACTGGTGAGGCCGCATCTAGAGTATGGAGTCCAGTACTGGTGCCCACACCTCAGAAATGACATTGACCTGCTGGAGAAGATCCAGAGGAGGGCTACAAGGATGATAGCCAGTCAGCAGGGTAAGGCATATGAGGAGAGGTTGAGGGCACTGAACATGTACTCCCTGGAAGACAGGAGCGAGAGAGAGAGAGAGAGAGAGAGAGAGAGAGAGAGGACATGACTGGGGCCTTCAAGTACTTGAAAGGGATAAATAAGGTTGATAAGGAGAGTCTCTTTAAGCTGAGTGGCAACCATAACACGAGGGGGCACAGTCTTAAGCTGGAGGGTGGGCGGTTTAGGAGGGAGGTCAGGAAGCACTTCTTCACAGAGAGGGTGGTGGACACTTGGAATGCGCTGCCAGAAGAGGTGATCTTGTTGAAGACAGTGGGCAGCTTTAAAAGACCCTGGGACAGGCATGGGGGGAAGGTAAGAATCATGGGTAGGGAGGATGGGAGGAGTGGGGAGGGAGGGCAGGGACATTAGCTCAAGCTGTGGACTCTGCAATACGAGCAGACTTGACAGACCAAATGGCCACCTTCTGCTGGCTTCTTCGTATGTATGTTCGTATTTTCAAATAAACAAAATGCATGCAAATTGCTTGGGGAAAACTGGAGAAACTCAATTTGGGTTTGAGTTACAAAGATTTTGCCCACCCCTACTTTCCTGTAGACCTCCTTTTTTGACGTGCATGCCTTGGGAACCATTTTTGGATTTCTCATGTTCTGTGGCAATATCGACTAATATCTCGCTAGTTGTTTGACAGTGGTTTGATGTGGATAAGCTGCCCCTGCAGTGCAGTAATGCTGGGTTGGGAAAGTGGGGCACATGGAGACAGATATCGACGAAAAGTAGGTCTGCATGTTCTACCATAGAGATGATCGATGGGATCTGGAGGACTGGCCTGATTTGGCAGAGTGTGGAACACACTGTACGTGGCATGGAGTAAAAACAGAGGTTTATGAGTGAAAGTCTGAAAGTTGGCCCGGGTGAAATGCGAGGAACTAAGAGAAGAGGAGACTGAAGCAATCTTTTTGTCTTCAGAACAGGTTCTGTGTGGGGCAGAGATGGTGCAGGCTTCCCACACTGTGATGGATTTAGTGCTGCTGAAAGGTGAGGGAATGTCAGCACTGGAGACTGAAGCTCTCTGTTTATCCACAGGAACAGGTACAGTGTGGGACAGAGACAGAGACAGTGCAGGCTTCCCCACACTGATGCCTCACCTGACAAATCACATCCAGTTAGCAAGTGACTTTAAACAGGAAACCATTGGCAGGCAGTGTCATGAATGATTTTATACAGGTATACAGAATTGAGGGGGAGTACTGGCAGCCACCAGGTCGGGACAGGACCTGGGGATACTCATATCAGATGACCTAAAGGCAACCAAGCAGTGCAAAAAGGCTGTGGGGAGAGCAAGCAGGATGTTGGAGTGCACTGAGAGGGGTATCAATGGCAGAAAGAAGGAGGGGGTGATGCCACTGTGCAGATCGCTGGTGAGACCACAGCTGAAGTACTGTGTCCAGTTTTGGAGACCACATCTCTGGAAGGGCATAGACAGACTGAAGACAGTCCAGAAGAGGGCTACAAAGATGGTATAGGGCATGCAGGGAGAGCCTTACGAAATAAGGCTGGGGGAACTCAATATGTATTCCCTAGAAGAGAGGAGAGTTGGTGGGGGGGGGGAATGATAGAAACATTCAAGTACCTCAGGGTATAAACAGGATACAAGACAGCAGCATCTTTCAAAAAAGATGTGCAAGAGGTAGGGGTCACAAAATGAAGTTGAGGAGAGGGTTCATAGGCAACATGAAAAAGGATTTCTTCACTGAAAGGGTGGTGGATGCTTGGAACAGCCTCCCGGGGGAGGTGGTGGGGGCAAAAGCAGTCAGAGAATTTAAGACTTCACGGGATAAACATCAGTGTAGCCTAGGGACAGCAAAAAAGGGTGAGTTGCAGACCCACTAAGATCTCTGGTTCAAAATAGGTGGGAAAAGTGGGCAGACTGGGTGGGCAATGCAGTCCTTATCTGATGTCATCCTCTACGTTTCTATTCTGCAATGCAACCAGGCTACAGCTGCCTGCCGAAATAGTCACATGTACTGTAAATACTGCATGCAGAGAAATGACTGCAGAAGCCAACAGCACCACTGGCTTGCAAAGGAGACAGGTAGCTTTCTGTTTCCCTCATTGGCAACCCCCAACACACCTGCAGAGATCAACTTATTTATTTATGAATTTGCAATTTTTAAAAGTACAAATAAATAGCTAAGGAAACCCCAAGATCAACTTTCTGTGAGGCCTGCTTGCATAAATCCACCTTTGCATACAACCCAGAACCAGCATGGGTGGTGGGGGTTGGGTCCTTGCATATAATGGAGGTGTGGCATTCTACTCCTGAAGAGTGATGTCAAGGATCACCTGGCATAGGCACTTCCATTGCTGGATAAAGACAAAGCTGGCTTGGGGTGGAAGTTGGGTGCTGGCAACTAACAGAGGTGTAGAACTCCACTCTGGGGGGGGGTCAAGTGTCACCAAGCATTCCCATACATCACCTGCTGGCTGAACACAGAGCCAGCTTGGGGTGGGGTGGCAGGGAGAGGCTGGAGATTAATGGAGGTTTGAGGCTTGATGCCCAGGGAGGGAGGGCATGCACCTCCCAACAGTTATGCATCCCTTCCCAGATGATCGTGGGGAAGACATCAGCTGTAAAGGCAGCCACTTTCTCATTTGCTTGCTTGCCCACCCTACAGCTGGGGGAAGGATGCAACCTGAATTGTCCTCCAAACAAAACAAAGCAGGGAAAAATCAATCCAGTGAAACTCAGTTAAGTGTACACTGGATAAATGCAACTCCCACTTAAGTGCACACTGGATATATGCAAATCCCACTTAAGTGCACCCTGGATATATGCAAGTCCCACTTAGGTGCACACTGGATAAATGCAAATCCTACTTAAGTGCACCATGGATATATGCAAATCCCACTTAAGTGCACACTGGGTAAACACAACTCCCACGGAACTGCACAATGCACATCTCACTTAAATGTGACTTTCTCAGTTTCCTATTTTTCACTGTTTTCTCCTGCTTAAAACACATCGATAAGTGCACACCCCACAAAAGTGCCCAACTGGAGCCTCCACAGTATGATCAGTTCCTGCTTAAGTGCACATACTGTAAATAGCACAGAATGAGGTGTTAAGTGGCCCATGCACCCTAACCCCAAACTCACAGAACCTCCCCTTCCAGAATGTTTTAAGTTTAGTGGCATACAAATTTTTATTTTATTTTTTTATTTCATTTTTGTTGATCGGGAAAGGAGGGCTAGGCAATGCTGCCTGTTTTCAGCCTTGCCCCGGGGGGAGGGGATACAGATGGACACCAACTGAAATTGAACCAGATTAAGCTGCTGGTGGTATTTTTAGTGACATGGGAAAAATATAGCTAGGACACCGATGAAATTCCCCTACTCTTTTTAAGAAGTGCAGTGAGTTGTTTAACATCCACCTGAATGACCCTCCCCTCCCAAAATGGCAGACAGGACATCGGTTTAGCATCTTATCTGTAAGGCAGCACCTCAGGAGTGCAACACCCCCCTGATTCTGCACTACTGTGTCAGTATTGGGATTTTACCCCTTGTTCCTGGTATGGGACTAGAACCCACAACCTTCTGATCTTACAGCTTCAGAGGTGAGTGTGCAACCTGCTGGGCCTCTGACACTGTTCAGGAATTCCAAAAAGCATTTCAGAAGCGGAATTGCCATTCCACACAATTTCTGCTGACAGAATTTCGCATTCTGCACCGCTATGTAAAGTGTGCACATTCCACTTAAAGAAAAACCTTTATTAACTAAAGAAACCCACTTACCAATGGATAAACCCCCTATTTGGGGTTTTGCATGAAAAAACAAAAAATGTTTAGTACCTTTTAGGTCCAGTATTTAGACTTCTGTAAATCCTCTGATTTCTAAACAAGGGCTGCACTGCACAACGCCATTTTGAGTAGAGAGCGCATGCAAGTGAGCTGCGTGGGGCAGTGCTCCATATTTGAAATGGCTCTGGACAGCATGCCCATTGTTTACAAAGAATGTACAGAATTTTAAACACTAGACCTAAAATGTACTGAAAAATGTTTTTTCATGCAAACCCCAAATCGGGGGTTTGTCAGTTGGGGAGGGGGTGGGCATCTTTGGCTAACAGGGCTCTTTCTTTAAATGCACAAAAAATCTGTTTCCTGAAAGAGTGCGCTAGAGATGGCCTCCACTGCAATAAGAAATTGGGGTGGATAGTTCTAGTTGTAAACATAAGTCAGTGTTTTTCATGCTAGGACTGGCTGTGCTGCATCTCTATTAAAAGCCTTGGATGATGGATTCCTTCCTTCTGCTAACCCATCCCCTGCCTCAACAGCTCAGCATGCCATGGTCTTCATAGTAACTGGTTGTCTCAGGCTCCATGGCAACAGGGGCTGTTGCTAGGATACAACTGTGGGCAGGAGGGGGGACTGCAGACTGACGTAATGTTTGAATCACTGCAGTGTCATAACAGAGCGATGAAAGAAAAACAAGAGATATTTATAGATTAACGTTCTAATTATATATTTGTACTTTCGGATGTCAGTTAAACAAAGTGTGAAAAAGACTTAAAAAAACACATCTCAGCCTTTTTTTAGTAATCCGCTCCAGTCTGGTTGAAGGATGAGAGACTGGCAGCACTAGAGATTGAGGCCCCCTGGTTATCTACAGGGGCAAGTACTGTGTGTGTGTGTGTGTGTGTCTGTGGTGGTGGTGGGGGGCAGTTACAGTGTTGGTTTCCCTGCACTGCAATGTACTAAGTGTTGGGGAAAGCTAGGAGGGGGGACAGCACTGGAGACTGAAGCCCTCTGTTTATCCACAGGGACAAATACAGTGTGGGTCAGGGACAGTGCAGGCTTCCCCACACTGGGATGGATTTAGTGATGGTGAAAGGTGAGGGACTGACAGCACTGGAGACTGAAGCCCTCTGTTTATCCACAGGGACAGGTACAATGTGGGGCAGGTACAGTGCAGGCTTCTCCACACTGTGATGTATCTAGTGATGGTGAAAGGTGAGGGACTGACAGCACTGGAGACTGAAGCCTTCTGTTTATACACAGGGACAGGTACAGTGTGGGGCAGGGACAGTGCAGGCTTCCCCACACTGTGATGTATTTAGTGCTGTTGAAAGGTGAGGGACTGACAACACTGGAGACTGAAGGCCTCTCTTTATCCACAGGGCCAGGTACAGTGTGGGGCAGGTACAGTGCAGGCTTCCCCACACTGTGATGGATTTAGTGCTGATGAAAGGTGAGGGACTGACAGCACTGGAGACTGAAGCCCTCTGTTTATCTACAGGGACAAGTACAGTGTGGGGTGGGGACAGTGCAGGCTTCCTCACACTGTGATGTATTTAGTGCTTGTAAAAGGTGAGGGACTGACAGCACTGGAGGCAGAAGCCCTCTGTTTATCCATAGGAACAGGTACAGTGTGGGGCAGGTACAGTGTAGGCTTCCCCACACTGTGATGTATTTAGTGCTGGTGAAAGGTGAGGTGCCGACAGCACTGGAGGCAGAAGCCCTCTGTTTATCCAGAGTGATAGGTGCAGTGTGGGACAGGGACAGTGCAGGCTTCCCCACACTGTGATGTATTTAGTGCTAGTGAATTGTGAGGGTCTGACAGCACTGGAGACTGAAGCCCTTTGTTTATATACAGGAACTGGTACAGTGTGGGTCAGGGACAGTGCAGGCTTCCCTGCACTGTGATGGATTTAGTGCTGGCCAAATGTGAGGGAATGACAGCACCAGTTTTGTACAGGTGAAAGGTGAGGGATTCTAACGAGACATTGCTGCAGGCATGGACTATATATGCTGCTGCAAAACTACTACATTTTAGTACTGACGAGTAAGCACACTATTGACTGGACAGATATTTTATAATTTTCTTCAGACAGTAAAAATATTGACTATATCACATTTGTGAATATGTTTTTAACTTTCTATCCAAAGCCATTTACCTTTTTATGTGCCTCTTAGCCTTCCCACATTTTACTCCTCAGATCCTGTTTACCCATACCTTTTGGCTGTCCCATATTAGGAGGGGTGTCTCCTCATTTTTTTCTGAGAGGTAAAATGAGGGATGTCCCTCCTAATGTGGGACAGTTATGAGGTATGGTCAGAGGGGTTCTGAGGGGTTAAATGAGGGATATCCCCCCTAATGTGGGGCAGTTGAGAGATATGGACAGACGGTATCCGATGGGTAAAATGAGGAATGTCCCTCCTAATGTGGGACAGTTATGAGGTATGGTCAGAGGGGTTCTGAGGTGTAAAATGAGGGATATCCCCTCTAATGTGGGACAGATGAGAGATATGGACAGACAAGAAATATGGACAGACGGTGTCTGAGGGGTAAAATGAGGGATGTCCTTCCTAATGGGGGACAGTTGAGAGGTATGGAAAGAGGGGTTCTTAGGAGTAGAATGAGGGATGTCCCTCCTAATGTTGGACAGTTGACAGGTATGGGTAGAGGGGTTCTGAGGGGTAAAATGAGGCACATCCTTCCTAATGTTGGACAGTTGACAGGTATGGACAGAGGGGCTCTGAGGGGTAAAATGAGGCACATCCTTCCTAATGTTTGACAGTTGACAGGTATGGGTAGAGGGGTTCTGAGGGGTAAAATAAGGCACATCCTTCCTAAAGTTGGACAGTTGACAGGTATGGACAGAGGGGTTCTGAGGGGTAAAATGAGGCACATCCTTCCTAATGTTTGACAGGTATGGACAGAGGGGCTCTGAGGGGTAAAATGAGGCACATCCTTCCTAATGTTTGACAGTTGACAGGTATGGGTAGAGGGGTTCTGAGGGGTAAAATGAGGCACATCCTTCCTAATGTTGGACAGTTGACAGGTATGGACAGAGGGGTTCTGAGGGGTAAAATGAGGCACATCCTTCCTAATGTTGGACAGTTGACAGGTATGGACAGAGGGGTTCTGAGGGGTAAAATGAGGCACATCCTTCCTAATGTTGGACAGTTGACAGGTATGGACAGAGGGGTTCTGAGGGGTAAAATGAGGCACATCCTTCCTAATGTTGGACAGTTGACAGGTATGGGTAGAGGGGTTCTGAGGGGTAAAATGAGGCACATCCTTCCTAATGTTGGACAGTTGACAGGTATGGACAGAGGGGCTCTGAGGGGTAAAATGAGGCACATCCTTCCTAATGTGGAACAGTTGAGAGGTATGGACAGAGGGGTTCTGAGGGGGTAGAATGGGGGACATCACTTCTAATGTGGGACAGTTGAGAGGGATGGACAGAGGAGTTCTGTAGGGTAAAATGTGAAACAGTTGACATGTATGCTGACACCTAGATTGATCAGTCTTTGACTCTGGTGAGGGAACTTGGGACGTGATAAGTCTCACCAGCGCTCTCCCAAGCCCTGCACGCTGGGACAACTGCGGCGGTATACAGCACATTGCTGGTGGAAGTGAAACAGAACCACTATTCACAGAACATCACTGATCCCCCTGGTGCCTGAAGGCTCAGACAGTGAGCCAGACGAGAACCCAGTACACTTTCTGAGCCCCGTGGAGACTGTCCCAGCCCCGGGCTGAACCTATTCACTACCCACCATGTGTCATGACGTGAACTTTCAGGCGCTGAACACCGCACTGCCAAATCCCCTTGAGACGCAAAAGGAGAGCAACCTGGACTATTTTGGGGGGCCAGGGAGAGGCCTGCCAAGCAGACTGAAAGATTGGCCACAGGGTCGAAGTCAGAAGGTGATACAACTTCCTCTCTCTAGAGGTGTGGTTATGGAGGGCGGTAAAACCAGGCCGAGCAGGACATCACTGCTAAGCAGCAAGAAGAATACAATGATACTAGCAGTGTCAGTGTCTCAGCAGGTAGCACACTCGCCTCTAAGGCCAGAAAATTGGAAGGTGGTGGGTTCTAGCCCCACACCGGAAACTTGGGATAAATCCTCAATTATAACACCATAGTGTATCAAGAGGAGGGGTGCTGCACTCCTGAGGTGCCGTCTTTCAGGTGAGATGTTAAACCGAGGTCCCGTCTGCCTGTTCTGGTGGTTGCTCAGGTGGATGCTAAAGATCTCATGGCACTTCTCGATAAGAGTACGGGAATTTCCCCGGTGTCCTGGCCAGATACCCCCCATTTACTAAAAATACCACCAACAGCTTAATCTGGTTCTGTAAGTCAGTTCACATCCGTACAAATATTCCCCTTTCCTTGCCCCACCGGGTCACACCTGGAAATGAGCTGCAGCTCAGTGTGCCTCTCCCAGTCACAAATTTTAAAATTAAAAATGAGAAGACTGAGAGCCTCATCAAACACTGTCATGCAGAGCACAGTATCAGAATACACAGTGTAGGATTCCACCATGCCGCAGCGACAAAAATTGTGTAGAACAGCATTACATCGACGGCACAATGCCAACAGTTGGCATTGTGCCATCCAGGAAAGCAAGTTTTTTTGGAGGGGGCTTTGCCACACCTCCCCATACTATAGATAACTTAACTCCGAGTTGGAGTTGATTCAGGGAAGGGGCAATATCCCCCGAGACAGCAGCGTCAGGGAATACTGGGGACCACTGCAGTGAACTGCCGATTTTGCTGCTGTAATGGTCTTCGTGGTATTCCCATCTACAGGTGTGGTTATAGAGGGCGGTCAGACTAGGCTGAGGAGGATGACTCTGCAACATGGCTGCAGAGTGGATGAAAGACAGTGCAAGAAGAAAACAGTGAGCAGATTGAGAGCCTCCTCAAACGCTGGCATGTAGAGCACAGAATCATAATACGCAGTGTATTATGCTACACTCTGCCCGGCATGACCAGCAAGGGCTCAATAGGTACTCAGGGGGAGAGCAGTAAGGCACAGAGTGAGGGGGAAGGCTAAGGTGCCCATCAGTTCTGAACTTGACAGGCCTGAAGACCTTGTCCACATAAAACGCTCCGGACAAGCATGAAGCCACACATACCACACCTTCAGCAGTACAATTAATAAACCCATTCTGTTTTTGTTTGTATTCATTGGTTTTACCTGGAAAAGGCTTCATTTAGCAATGCTTGTTTACAAGGAGGTCCTGGTTAAGACAGCTAAAAAGTTCAAACTACACCCAGTAAAACACATACAGAATGCAAGATACGAAAATATTACTCACCTCAGTAATCTTCTTTCTTCCAATGGGTCCTTTAGCACCAGTAACTTTTTTGCACTTAGTTGGCTAGGTGCAACTGCCCTGGAGATGTGCCTTTAAGAGATATTTAAATGAGCTTAGGGCCAAGCCAATCAAAAGACAGGAAGGGGTGTGAGCTGAGTGAGAGCTGTTGAAGGCTTCAGAATTTTTTTGAGGAAAAAGAAGGACAAATGCCTCGAAAAAGAATCAACAGGAATCCAAAAACATGCAAATGTCCACAAAAGTGGAAATAGAAACAACAGCAACACGAGCTAAAAACTCATCAATAAGAAACTCCAAATTTGGTAAAAGGTGACTGAGAGCCCTTCTCTGACAGATGAACCGGGGAGGAAGGGTTGGAGCTTACTGATGCTAAAGGACCCCTTGGAAGAAAAAAGATTACTGCGGTGAGTAATTTTTTCTTCTTACCCCAGGAATCCTTTAGCATCAGTAACTTCAGCAGACTACCGAGCAGTACTGAGTAGGAGATGGGCAGAGAACCCACTTAGGAAAGAGGCTCTGCAGAACTACCCTGCCAAATTTGGCATCAGATCTGGTCTGCACATCCAAACTGCAGTGTTTCACAAAGGTGTGCACAGATTTCCAGGTAGCTGCGTTGCAGACATCCAGGAGGGAATGTCCCTTGCTACTGCATGCGAGGCTGCAGTGCCCCTTGGGGAGTGTGCCCTGAGCCCCACTGGAGGTTGATGACCAGCTTTCTCATTGCAGAATCTAATACAAGAGACCAACCAATGAGAAACAGTTCTCTTGCTAGCTGGTCTTCCTCTGCCTACATCCCGGTAGATGAGGAACAACTGAGTGGAACAGCCTCTGGACTGTCTAGCATGCTCTAGGTAGTGAAAGATGGCTCTTTTGACATCCAAGCTGTGGAGCTTTTGCTCGCCAGGAGTGGATTTCTCAGTAAAGAAGACAGGCAGAGTAATGGACTGGTTCAAGTGAAACTCTGAAACCACCTTTGGCAGAAATTTCCTATTTGTCCTGAGCTCAACTTTATCGTTGTGAGGGATGATGTAATTCGGTTCAGTGCACAGGACCTGTAGCTCTGAAATCCTTCTGGCAGAGGTAATGGCTACCAGGAAGATGGTCTTCCAGGTTACAAACTTGATGAGAGCCGTGGACATAGTCTCGAAGGGTGGATTCATGAGCCCATCTATGCAAAGTTTCAGGCTCCAAGGAGGAATGGCCTTCCTGGTTCGAGGCTGGAGGTGCAAGAGGCCTTTGAAAAAACTGTTTAAAAATGTTGTGGGGAAAAAAACTTATTTTTTCTTTCCCACTGAAAGGTAGGCTGAAATTAATGCCAGGTGTAGCTTGAGGGAAGATGGTTTCAAGCCTGATGCCTGTAGGTGTACCAAGTAGTCTAGCAGCTGAGGGTCTGAAGCTGATAGGGGTTCGACCTTTTCGCTCTTGACCAGAGGGAAAACCTTTTCCATTTGGCTGCATAAGTCTTTTTACTGTTCATTTTTTTAGCCATCCTCAGTATCTTAAGGACCTGTTCAGAGTTCTGTGAGGGTGGAAACTCTAAACTCCTCAAGAACCAGGCCTTGAGGTGAAGAGAGTGTATGTCTGGATACTGCACTCCTGTCTGAGGAAGGGTCAGCAGGGAGCGAGTTGGAGGCAGGTGAATGGGCTGCTGCAGGACATTGAGAGAGGTAGAGGGTACCAGATTTGCCTGGGCCAGTCCGAAGCCACTAGGATCATTGATGCAGGCTGCTGCCGGAGTTTCAGCAAAACCCTGAATATCAGGGGAAAGGGAGGAAATGCGTATAGGAACCTCCCTGACCAGTCCAGGATCAGGGCATCCAGAGGAAGTGTTCCTGGGACTGGGGGCCTGAAACAGTACTGAGGAAGCTGAAAATTGAGAGAGGCAAACAGATCCACGTCTAGTGTTCCCCACTGCCTGAACACTGTGGCTAGTACTTGTTTGTTCAGAGTCCATTCACTCTGGCCTTGACTGATGCAGCTTAGAGCATCCACCGGAGTATTGAGTTTGCCTGGGAGGTGAATAGCCGAGAGGCTTACTCCCAGGGAGAATGTTAGAGACCAGAGCTTCAGAGCTTCCAAACAGAGTATTCCTGATCTCTTACCACCCTGCTTGTTTATGTAGAACATTGGAGTGGTGTTGTCCATTCGAATTTGAACTGCCTGCCCTCTAATGTTGGGTGCGAAAGCTTTGAGAGCTAGTAAGACTGATCTAAGTTCCAAAAGATTCATTTGCAACTGTGACTCTTCGGGAGTCCAGTTGCTACTTACTGAGTTACTATCCAAATGAGCTCCCCAGCCCAAAAGGGAGGCATCTGTGGTGATCACCTTTGTGGGAAGAGGAGCTTGAAATGGAACCACTGCCTGCAAATCTGCAAGGTTCTTCCACCACAGCAAGTTTTGGAGGAACTTCAACACAGGTATCAACTTTGAAAATGTATTGCTTCTCTGAGACCAGCGAGCTCTGAGGTAGGCTTGCAGGAGTCACATCCTGTACCTGGCCCCTGGGACTACTGCAGTCATAGAGGCCATATGTCCCAGAAGTTTGAGGAAATGTCTGGCTGGTCTTGGCAGTCCCCAGGCAAAAGAATCTCTTACTGAAAGGAAACTCAGAATTCTTTCCTGCGAGAAGAAAGCATATCCCTTCTGAGTGTCCAGCTGGCCCCCTATGAAGGTAAGCAACTGGGTGGGTTCTGGGTGAGATTTCTTTAGATTTACCAGGTAACCCAGAGACTCCAGAGTGTGTTCTGCTGAGGACAGACCAAAGGGTATTGCGGCGAACTGATAGTACCACCACTGCTCTGGCAGAATTCTCAGACTTTGTGCATAAGGCACTGGACGATGACAGACTTGTGGGGTCTATTTTTATAAATCTCACAAAGGCCTTCGACACAGTAAATCATTCTCTACTTCTCCTACGGCTGTGCCTTTTGGGGTTCTCCCCTTGAGTCGCACTCTGGTTTAATGATTATCTCTCTCACTGCAGCCAGAGCATTAGGATTGGGACAGTGGTCTCCTCCCCTTTGGAAATCAAACAAGGCATCCCTCGGGGATCAATCTTGGGCCCACTCCATTTTAGCCTGTTGTTAAATGGACTCCCGGGAGCCTGCCAGTCTAAGGTCATTCTGTACGCTGATGATGCGGTCATCCTGAGTAGTAGCACTCATCTGGATCAGGTACAGAATGAGCTTCAGTCCACGTTCAACACACTGGAAGACTGGTTTTGCAATCAGAAACTACTTCTTAATTACAAGAAAACAGCGATCATGCTGATCTCCCGGCCCCAGCCCAAGAAATCTTCACCTGGCCGGACAATTGTCAACAAACAGGCCATCTTTTTGGAGCAGGTACACGCCTTCAAGTACCTCGGGGTCCACATAGATGATACCCTTACCTATTCATATCACATAGATCAAGTCGTCAAAACAGTCAATCTTAAACTGGGTATTTTGTACAGGCACAAACCATACCTCACGCCCTCTGCCCTTTGACTCACTGTCTCCAGCACTATACTATCAATCATCGATTATGGGTTGGTGGTCTGTGGGTCTGCTGCTGACACTGCTCTCATACGGATTATGACTGCCCTCAACAAGGCTTGCAGGTTAACACTGGATGCTGACAGCCAGGCTCACACCTGCACACTCTATGAACTTACTATTTGGCTGAATCTTAACAACAGAATAAAGTACCAAACCTGCCTTCTAGGCAAAAAAATCCTGTTAGGGAAAGTCCCCCCCAAGCCACTAGTACAGGCTGCACACTCCACTGACCACACCAGAGGTACGATCCACTGCTCCTTAGCCATCCCTTTTAGGAAAACATCCCTCAGTCAAAGGTCCTTTTCTTATAGGACTCCACTCTGGCTAAACGAGATCCCCCCCCCCCACAGAAAACTAATTCGTCCAGCCTCCCAGCCTTTAAATTGGATTTGAAGCAGCATCTTCTGACTGCTGGCATTTGCTCTTGCAGGTAGACCCTGCTGACCTATCCCTCCAGGGCAAGGGGTGGTGTATGATTCTGTCCCCCAGCAGCCCAAGCTGTCTTCGCACTTACTTTTCCCCTTGACCTCTTGGGCCTGCTGTTTCCTGTTCCCATCCCTCCTCCCCCCCTCACTACTCCTCCTCCTCTTGTTACCTTTCTCTTCTCCCGTCTCCACCCTTCATCTTCCTCCTTCTCAGCTAAATTACCATTCCATACACGCCCTTCACGTGAATACTTGACAATGCCTCAACAGACTGCTACTGCAAAGCTATTCCTTATGCACTGGAGTCCTACTGTCTGCCATAATGGCTCCCACTGTAGCTGACTCTTCCTAGACTTAGCAAATATCCCTGGTTTCTCAATGCTACTTACACCGGGATTATTGCTGTACAACCCAAGCAGTCTCTTGTGACGTCCTTACAGTAACTTTGTACTTTGCTAATTGTATATCCTTGTTTATTTGTCAATGCACCAGATGTATTGTTCATGCTACTTGTTGTTTTCTTTGTTCCTGTTTTAATTGAGTATGTCTATAAACCCTGACATGGAACCTTTGAAAAAGAGCATTGCACTTAAAGGTTATCTCCAAAGAATGAAGTAAATAAAATAAAATGATAGTGACCCAAAGGAAGTTTGAACCTGAGAAACTTTCTGTGAGATCTCCTTATGGGTATGTGTAAGTAGGCATCCTTTAAGTCGAGGGAGGCTAGCCAGTCGCCCTGCTGTAAGGACTGTATGACCAGTGACAGAGTGACCATTTTGAATTTGTTTTTTTTTTTTTGATGTTTGTTTAAATATCTGAGATCTAAGCTAGGTCGCCACTCCCCAGTTTTTTTTTGTGTCAGAAAGTACCTGGAATAGAGGCCCTTGCCCCTCTCGTGGGTGGTACCCTCTCCACTGCTCATAAAGTCAGAAGATTTTGTACCTCCATTTCCAACAGCGGTATCTGTGTTGGGGACAGAGGTCTTGACACCTGGGTATGCTTGAGGTCTGGCAGCTGCTTGAAATGTAATGACAGACCCTTCTCCAGTGTCTCCAGCACCCACTTGTCCGACGTGATGAGGGACCAGTGCTGAAGATAGTGGGAGAGTCTGCCTGCAACCGGTAGCGGGGAGGCGACCTGGACACTTACATCAGGACTTAGACTGAGAGGCAGATGGCTGGGTAGAGAGGTGGCTCTTCTTTGGCCCCTTCTGCTCCTGCCTCTGAAAGACCCGCTGTACTGGCTAAAGTCAGATTGGGGATAGGGATTGTAAGGCTTGGGAACAAAACCTCTGCCCCTACCGCCCCTGGGACAGGATCTCTGAGGGGTGGCGGTTTTAGGCTTGGATGAGTGGCTCTGCTAGGAGGCCTTGTACTCATCAACTTTTTTCATGTAGTCAGTGGTTCTGTAATCAAACAACATATTTTGATCACGGGGGAAAATCCATGGCCTTGTTCTGAGTGTCTGTGGTCAGACTGGTTGTTCTAAGCTAGGCACAATTTGAAGATAGAGGGGGGACAGCTCAGAGGTAATGTTAGAAAGTATTTCTTCACAGAGGGGGTTGTGGATGCATGGAATAGCCTTCCTGAAGAGGTTGTGGAGTCAAGAACAGTGGGAGAATTCAAGAATGCATGGGACAGGCATAAAGCAGTTCTAGTGGGGGGGGGTAGGAGGAAGTAACTGTTGATTAACTAGAATCTGCAGTTTATCCATCAGGTAGGGAAATGGGCAGACTAGGTGGGCCAAGCGGTCCTTATCTGCCATCAAATTCTATGTTTCTATGAAGCATCTCAGAGAGATAGCATGGGCCATTGCACTAGAGGCTGCATCACTGTTGTCGTCTGCCATGTGGATTTGGTACATAGTAGCTTCCAGGGCTGTTTTTGACGTATCCACCAGCTCCTGCAGCATAGAATCTGATCCGGTGCAGGCAGTAGCCTGGATAGAGTTCCAAAGGGCTTTCTGATATTTGGCTGTGAATGCCATGTAAGAAGAAAATCTGAGAAGCAGGGAAGCTGTGGCATACGTTTTCTCTGATATAAAGTCAATTCTCTTGGAATCCTTGCCAGGGGGAGAGGGGGATAAGGAGACTCTAGCTTTCTCACAAGCTGCCTGCTGCACTATATTCTCATGGCTAGGATGTGCAGACAGGAACTCTGTACCATTTTTAGACAATTTATATTTTCTCTCAAGCCGCTTATCAACCTCTGATACTGAAGTGGGGTGTTGAAGCACCTTCATGGTATTTTTCCTAAATGCATTATAGATAGGGACGACCAGGGTCTTTGAGGATGAAAGACCCTTCATCACCCAATAATCTTCGTCTTCATCGACATCCTGGTTGGGCTCCTGCATAGGGAGGTCCAGGGTGTCCAGCATATTTTGTATAAATGTAAACATACAGGAAGAATCCTCCTGGTCACCCGGGGGATCCCTAAAGTGAGGGTCTGCGGACTCCTGGGGCTCAAGGCCCTCAAAATCCATGTCCGGGACATCATAAAATTGATCATCATCTGCGTCACCCTCATAGTCTACAGAAGAGAGAACTGTGGAACAGTGCTTGCCAGCCCCAGTAAATAGAGGGCCCATCTTTTGAAGGGTCTGAAACAGTTGCCATGCTTTTTCCATATCTTGCACTGACAGAAGAACCTGAGCAAACTTGGTTTATAAGTGTTTTGTTTTTTCTGTATGCTTTAAGCCGCCTGTTGTCTCGCTATTGGTTTTCCCAGGAGCAATGGGAACATTTTTGTCTTGACAGAGTTTCTTTTTAGCCACTTCATCAGAGGCTTGATCAAGCTTCCTTTTTTCATAATTTCTGTTGCTTTTTAAATTTTAACTTCATCTCTGGAAGCTTTATTTTTTTGGTTGGGATCGGAAGGGTTCCTCAGCACCTCTGCTTTTGGTATTAGTACTTTTGGATGGCCCCTTGTCAGAAGCCTTTGATTTATCCTCAGCCATAATAATCAAAGGTTTGTCTGCTATGTTTGACAATTTAAGCAAAGCAAACCAGTCCTGGACCTATGAACTGAGTGCAGGTTTCTGTGAAAATGCCACCGGCCAATCCTGCCCCAGTTAATAAACTCTGTCTATTACTAGTGCCTTTTTTTTTGGTTGTAGAACTGGGATCTATACCAGTGCCAATCTTAATAGAAACCCAGTAATACTCAACTGCGCACAGGTGGCTGCTGGACCCTTATGGACAGTCCTGACACAGATGATACCAAGGTCCCGTAATATAACAAAAAAGATTTCCTCGTAATTGCCAATGTAGAAAGAAAACTCCCAGGCACTGTTTAAAATTGAAATCCACTGCAGGTGCCTCGCGGTAAACCCTGCGAGGTCTGAGGTAAAAAACAAGGCAACTGTCCCTAATTCAATGGTTCCCACAAGAATTTGCCCCAAAATTAAGGAAATCGTTGAAAATAAGCACCCGTGATAAAATTAGGCTTTAAAATAAATAGTCACAGTAAAAATAAAGTCAAAATAGCGTGGTCGTGCTAAAAATACAAATTTGCACGGTGCTAATTAAAAAGTAAAACTTTCACTCAGCAAATTAATGGAATTATATTATGTGAAAAACTTTATCCAGATAAGCACTAGGAGGCTGTCAACAAGGAAAGTTGTGAGACACCTCAGAGGCAATGTTGCTCAGTCCAGCGGAGAAAAAATTCTGAAGCCTTCAACAGCTCTCACTCAGCTCACACGCCTTCCTGTCTTTTGATTGGCTTGGCCCTAAGCTCATTTAAATATCTCTTTAAAGGCACACCTCCAGGGCAGTTGCACCTAGCCAGCTAAGTGCAAAAATGTTACTGATGCTAAAGGACTCCTGGGGTAAGAAACAATGTTATAACATATAATGCAACAAGAACATATGTAATATATATTAATACAACCCCTGGAGCCACTTATTGTTGGATAAAAATGGTTTCATACACATTTTGCTCTGGCGAGAACAGCAAAGCTGAGCTGTTCTGGCTAGAACAGAACACAAGTGAAACCACTCTTATCCCGCAACGAGTGGCGACGGGGGATGTATTAAAATATTATAGATCGAAGGAGCACCCAGTGTTATTTAAAAAAAAAAAGCCCAGGAATGTGCCCGTTTGTAGGGCATCTCCGTATGAGACACTCTTCACCAAATAAGAGTGTCTCACACGCAGGGGAAGGGAGCATTCCGATTGGTTGGTAGTGCTCCCTCAATCTATAATAGAAAATACAGACAAAGTAATCTAATTGCAGTCAGCCTGGTGGCAAAGAGGGCTGAGGAGCTCTGTTCCTTACCTTTTCCTATGCCAGCGACCCCGGTTCAGGAATGAGCTCAGGTCACTAGGGTGCAGCTGAAGAGGGAGAGGATTGAGCATCCAGAGGACAGCTCCCCTCTCCTGGGGTGGGGTGGCTTGCCGTCCCAGCCCTTGACTGCCCCCCATGTGGAGGCCTGAAGGTAGCGTCAGCAACTTTGAGCGACATGAAGGGAGGGTCATGATTCCATAGGGGTGCCATGCCTCCATGCTCACGCCTACATGCCGACACAGCAAGGAGACTAAGTGGAGAAAAGGGGAAGGTAGTTGGTGTGGGCTATATGAAGTCCTGCCCACCTACTTCCACCCCGCACTGTCGACCAGTCATCTGCCACATCTGGATATGTGTCACCGGGTGGAGGGAGGATGACTCTCCCCTTTCTCGCCCCACCACTGGGGGATATCCATTAGGGATCCTGAGCATGGTGGTCCGGTGTGGTGGGTGCCACATGAAAGCCGGCCCACACCAAACCTAGTGAGAAAAACTTATATGGCAAAAGCCCGTACCTACATAGAATAGGCACAAAAACATAAATGGTATATTGAAGCACAGGATATACAGCATGGCGGGTATATACATAGTATTATTTCATACTATAGTATGAGCTTCAGATTTACTTCAATAGCTTTCCCTGTCCTGGGGTTAATAAAATATAATAATGTACACCCTGTCATTCCTTATTATTTAATTACTACAGCTACAGCAACCACACTTATGGTTGTAACACTTAGATTCTAAGGGTACCAGAGCTGCTAACCATTGGTTTTCTTTTTTTTTTTTTATTAATTCTTTCTTTGTGCTCCCATCTGTACCAAAGCCGAACCTATCCCTCAGGATCCCCCATGGTGCCTGGCTCTGTAGAGCACCAGTCCTCTTCAGCTACTCACCTCCATGCTGCCTCAGTCTCAGATGCCCCCAGGCAGGGAAGGAGGGGGCCCTCCTACCTTAACAAATCTTCATCAGACCAGTGGTTGAGGGTTCCAGGTCGACCCATGGTAATTTTACCGGGGGCCACTTCAGGCCAGCTGTGGGGTCTTTTCCTCTTTTCTCCCTACCACAAGGACGCAGGTACGCTTGGAGATCCTAGGCATGTATGCATGCAGAAGCGTGCTGTTGCATCGGATCTCAGTCTGCATCCCTCCCTTTGCTGCGTCCTTGGCTGCACTGCCACCTTGGTCACCCAGGTAACAGTACTGCAACAAAGGCAGTGACCCTCCAACTCCAGAGGAGAGCGTCCCTTCGGATGTTCAGTCCTCCTTCCCCTTGCCAGCCTCCGATGACCCAAGCTCATTCCAGAACTTGGGTCATCAGCATGACAAGCGGTTGCATTACTGCTGCACTGATTGTTCTTGTACCCTAAGAAAGCACATGATATACAAAAGAAATGCACATTTCCTTCATGCAACCCCTGGCACGGTATAGCACACCTCTTGTTTTTGGGACTCTCAGCAGCAAATTATTCCCTCTGGGGTTATGATGAGCAATGATTTCTGAGGAAAGGTTTGGCTAGATGGTCAGCTTACTCCAGAATGTCATGAAGTAATCATTTATCTGAACCCCTTTAAAAAATGAAAAAAAAGAGAGCCTGTGATACTGTACCACATACAACGGCGAGTGACCTCTGAGGCCACATTACTAAACAAGGTGATCTCCCTAACTGTCAAGGTCAGAGCGCTAGAAAGGTGAGAAAAATGGAAAAGGTGAGATCTGAACTGTCCCATCTAAATGAATTATGGCGCAGGACTGCTTTTGTATCCTGGTTTGGGCTGTTCTCAGTTTGCCCCCCCGTTGTGTTTTATGCCGGGTTTTTTTGTAACTTCATTATTTATTTCAAGGTTAAAAGCAACATAATACGTAACAGACAACAGATAAAACAGCTGTACGGTTACCATACGATATGCAGGCCACAGTGAATGCAGTTATAATGAACCAGTCATGTAGGGTGAACAATAACAATGTAAGTACATTACATATAGAAAAAAATATGTGTCATAAGTCGATATTGATAAATTACTTGTTTTCTACAGAGGATAATATGAATAAAAATTACATTTGGTCAGTCGTTCGTCAAACTATACAATAAACATATTGAAGCCCTGCCTGCAGTTTGGGACTGTACTGTACGTTCCTCCTCCGCGTCCATCCAGTGCATAAACGATAACCAGGTGGAAGAAAATGTATCCCTAATGAGGCGAAGGTCTGCTGTTGTTGCTTCCATATATACTGTACCTTTGAGCATTTTCAGTCGGACAATGACGGACTAAGTGCTTTGAGACGCCTTTGCGTAACAGACTTAAAAGCTGAAGCAGTGAGGATACTAACATTTTTTTTTTTTCACTTGGAGCTAGAAACATAGAAACACAGATGTTGTCGGCGGGTAAGGGCCTCCAGGTCCACCCAATCTGCCCCATTTTCCCTACCTACAGTGACACTGCCGGCCCTAATTGGCCTAAGTTCTTCCCCCTTCCCTTAACTTCCAAGATCCCTTTGTGTCTATCACATACTCTCTCTTCAAGCCTGTAACTGTTTCCACTCCTACCACCTCCACCAGTAGACAGTTCCACTTGTCCACCTTCCTCTCCATGAAGAAGTACTTCCTCACATTTCCACTGAACCTCCCCCCTCCAACTTCATATGGTGCCTCCTCATCCTTGAACACCATCTTCTCTGGAAAATGGTACCCTCCTGCAACCTTGTTCTTCTTAATCTGATGGAGGGATTCTACCCAGCACCGAGTGTTCAGATTTGAGAGTCCGTGTTAGTGCCGACAGTTCTTTTATCATTGTGTTGATCTTTTCCCAAATGTCATACGAATATATGCACATACAACTATATTGCCAGCAGAAGGTGTAGTGATCTGTCAAGTCTGCTTGTGCTGTGAAGCCCTATGTCAGTGACTACTGAGGGTTCCGCCTCTGTCCCTGTGCAACCTTCCTCCTTCATTGCCCCCCCCCCGTTGAGCCTGACCTTCCCTTTTACCATATCCCACCTTATTTTGAATCCATCTACCACCTCTAGGGGGGGTGACCTCTTCCATGAGCTCATTTCACCCTGTAACCACTCTCTCAGTGAAGAACTGCCTTCTGATCTCCCTCCTGAACCCTCCCCCACCAGCTTAAAGCAGTGCCCACCTTGTGGTTTAGTTCCCACTAAGACTGAAGGGGCTCTGCATTCACCTAATTGATGCCATTCAGGTAGTTGAAGGTCACAAATATGTCCCTTCTTTCCCTCCTGTCCTCATATGAGTACATGTTGAGGGCCTCCTGCTTCTCCGCATGTGCCTCTTAAGTATTCCATGACTCTAAACTACATGATAATGTGTGCCCCTCTCTGAGCGCCTCCTCACACACAGGTCCCCTTTTTCTGGGAGGCTACAAAACTTTCTGGTTGGGGTGAGGCACTATCCAGTTACAACTGTTCATCAACATGCTACCCAATTATTTGATGCAGAGATACACTATACATGCTGTTCCGTTTTTCCCCCCAGGACACCTCCAGAAACGAGCTGTTCTCAGTTTAGTAGGCCCTTCCTGGTGAAACTTTATTGAACATGTCATTTAATTCCAAGAATGAGACTCCATTCGCAAAGTATAGGGGCTGTCACGTGATCATCACCACAGCCTACGTGCGGGGTGGTTGGCGATACCCAGTGGTCATCAAAAGAACTAATAAACTGATTGTCTGGTTGACAGCATCATTCCAGTTTTTGTTTTTGCCAGCCAGTTCTACATCACGTTGTTTGAGACGGCCTTTAACCCCCAGACCTCTAAAGTGTCATCTTTCCTGCCTAAAAGAATTTATGTTACGGTGATGTATACATTTGAAATATAACACAATGTCATATATTACAGACATCTGTTTCTCTAGCAAGGAAATGCTTTTCTGACCAAGCCAAATATTGTTGCAGCTTCTTGAGCTGATACAACAATTTTTTGAGATATGTCCCATCCTAATTTTGATAATTTGCTCCTTATTTTTAAAGAAGACAGGAAATCATTTGAAATTGTCAGCTGTATATAAAGGTCTTATTCTCAGAAACAATATGCAATACCCTAAATTATCCACATGTAACTGTACCCGAATAAAAAGTGACATGAAAAACTATATTTTGCATTCTTTTATTTTTATGGGCAACATTCTGTTACAATTCTCTTCATGAAACCAAGAACGTGGAGTTTTAACTATGCCACAGTTTGTGCACAGAACTCTAAGTGTTGTTCTGATAGGGCAACAGTTCACAATTAGCATTCTGTTCACAATCCGTGACATAGTTAAAACTCCAGATCACTGGTTCCGTGAAGAGAACTGTTACAGAACAGTCACTGGAGGAGAGGAGGGACAGGGGAGATATGATAGAGGTTTTCAAGTATGTAAAAGGAATAACCAGAAGTGGAACCAAGGAGCTTTTTAGGCTAAAGAAGGGGGGAACAACCAAGGGCCATGAGTGGAAGCTGGAGGGGGGAAACTACAGAGGAGAGCGTAGGAAGCATTTTTTCACTGAGAGGGTGGTGGAACTGTGGAATGCGCTACCTGGGAGGCTGGTGGAGAAGGGCACAGTGGAGGGATTCAGGAAGGAGTGGGACAGGTACAAGGGGAAAATGAAACTAAAGAAGACCCTCTTGGGGGCTAGGGGGGTGGTAAGGCGAGCAGCCATTAGGTTGCTGGCTTTCGAGCAGACAAGACAGACCATTTGGCCTGTTCTGCTGGCTTTTTAGTATGTTAGTATGTTAGAATGCTGCCCATAAAAACACAACAATGCACTATACAGTTTTTCATATCACTTACTATTCAGGTACAGTTAAATATGCCATTCTGTAAACAAAGTCTTCCAAGGGACTTTGTATTTGATGAACCCTTTGCAATCCTGGGTGTAACCACGTGGCAAAACGCATGTCCCTCCCATGCAATCAACTGGGCCCTGACAACTACTATTGCAGCCAAACGACTCATTCTCGGGAGATGGAGGTCAACTGAGGTACCCACCTTTAACGAATGGCTCCATACCTTAAGCTAAGTGGCTTCACTGGAGCGGCTATTGTTCCTAGCTATCAACAAAATGCCGCTATATAACAAATTATGGGGCCCCTTCCTCAGTCTAAGAGCCAACCAGAGATAAAGTTACCATATCAGTGGCAAGGACAGTTAAGCCAGTGTAAGCTGCACTAGTAGCTTGTATATAACAGATAATGATCTAACGCCTTGATTGTATGCTGTAACGCATATTGAATATTGCCACATCATTTCCAGTATATACTATGTTATTCTTTTTATTATTTACTGTCTATGTAAATTGGTATTGCATGAAAATATTCAATCTTTTAACCAAAAAAACATGTATAATTTATGGGCGTGCATATTATTTCTGAGAATAAGAACTATATGAACAGCTGCCAGTTAGCACAGAAGTCCTTTCCCCTTTAAGCGTTGTCTCCAATTTGGGAGAAAAATTCTGTGTTTCTATGATCACATGCTATGTGATCTGCTTCTCTGATGACATGGTATCCTAAAAAGCTCTGCCCTCCCACTCATCGATCACGGGTTTGCTGTACATGGGGCATCCTCTGACGCTGCCTTGGACAGGGTGAGGGTACTGCTCAATCAGGCCTGCCGACTCATCATGGGCTCAGGCAGACTCACACACAGCTGTACCCTGTATTCCCTTACTGCTTGCCTTCCCCTGCAGGAACCCTTAAAGTACCAGTGTATCGTATTGGCCAAAGAAACACTTGCTGACCTTGCCCCCACCTGCTGTGGCCTTACTATTCCGCCCTGTCCACAACCAGGATTCTACCAGGAGCATGGCAAGACATGCACTGGTAGTCCCCAAACGTAGAACAAACCAGGGTCAACGATCATTTGCTTACCGTGCAGGCACTGGCTAAACAACCTCCCTACCTCCATCTCAGCTACCAGAAATGTCTCTGTTCAAGAATGTCCTCAAGAAGGAACTCACTCGAGACTCCTTACGCAGATGCCTATTCTAACCCTAGCTTGCGCCTGGCCATCCAGTCTACCCTCCCCCTCCCACCAATGCCCTCCTGCAACCTTACCTCCCACCGCCACCATCCCCCTCTTCCTACTGAACTAATCTTGGGAGTAATTACATCTACGGTAATCAACTGACTTTTTTATTAAAGCATAACTTGCATTGTATGCTTGATTACTGTTGCTTTGACTAATGCTCGCCTGAGTTGCATGTATCCAATTTACTGATTGTATTGACAAATGTGCATTTGTGCTGCCCGTATCCAAATCTGTTTGTTACAATACTTGACGTGGAACCTTTGCAAATGAGCACTTAGCTCAAAGGTTGAACCATGTACAAATAAATAAATAAATAGTCCTGAATAGACTAAAATCGTTTTGTAGGAAGGTGTGCTGGTATGGTTCAGAGCACATACCTCTCCACCTCTTGCCCTGAAAAGCAGGGACAAAGCTTAACAAAATCAGGGATACATTACCAAAATCGGGGACAAATCTTAAAAAAACTGTATTATCTGCAAAAGAAGCCTAAATGTGTGGCTTAGTATGAAAGGTTTTTATTTTCTTATGGAAAGCTAGTAGACACCACGATGTGGCATACAGTATACACTTCAAATCCTTACTCCTTGGTCTTCAGTGACAGGTATGTCACTTCTAGCTAGGAGAGAGGACACTTTTGTGACAATATTTGTAATGTCCCTGAAAATCAGGGACATGGAAATGTTTTAGTGTACTGCATTCACGATGAATCACCTAGCAGTGGTGGGTTTTGTGTCCGTGTCCCCCATTTCAGTAACAAAAAATTGAGAGGTATGGACTTAGCAGTGGTGGGTTTTAATGTTCCATCATCACTGACATGACGTGCCATGAAAAACACTGAAGTTGCAGCAGTATAAGGTTCTGCCAAGAAAGGAAGGTAGACAGGTGACGGCCATGTTTGATGAGGGCAGATGAATTAGCTGGTCTCGCTGCTGCCTGTTGGATAGGAACTTTTATTCTTCTGTGAGCAGCATTGTTTGACATGACAGGGATCACACAACAAAAGCGGGCGGACAAAACTGGCCTTGTTTGAGGTAGGGTTCTATGCGTGGCTACCCGCTTGCCTGGTGTCCATGCTTGTGTGCACAGAACTCGAAAAGAAGTCTTTGTTTCAAGTTCCGTGCTTGTGTGGAATTGTCCCTGAGCGTTTGTGGAGGATGTTGGACCAGTCTTGCGCTTTTCTGAAAACTCGACACACTACGGTGGAGACATGATAATGCAGTGAGCGTGCTCATGTTGATTTCTGCTATGCTCCAGAAAAGTCTAACGTCCTCCACAACTGCCGATAACTGCACCAGACACAGTTTCACATTAAAAATGAAATAAAACCACGTGTTCAGCAGAATAATAAAAAAAAACATTTATTTACACCACCACTAGCCACACATTCTGCAATATTACAAAAGAACACATTTATTGACAAGCACACACCTCCGACACCAGAAAGTTCAGTCTTTCATTGTCGGTATCTCTGTGCTAGACAGTTAAATTATTGCGGGTTCTCATTTTCCTCGTTCTCCTCTGCCCGTTTGGCACACTGGTACATTGCAAAGTTGTAATATTCAATTATGCTATTCCTTCTGTGGAGGTGCTTTGCCCTCCACACCCCCCAGGTAAAAAAAAATTCAACTTTATCGGTGCATCCGGGGTGGGGGACCGGAGCGCCCCCACAGAAAGAATATTACTGCATATTACAAAACATAAGAACTCGCTAACTTCCAGTGACAGCAACTTTAAGTTCAGTGATATTCTTTCTTGGGGCGCACCCCCATAAAGTTGTAATTCTTTACCGGAGGGTTGGGGATGGGAGGAGCGCTCCCACAGAAAACATTTAAAAAAATGAAAACATTGCTTTAAGTGTACTTTTGTTTTCTGTTTTCTAATATCTTCGTGTAAGCACTGTGTAAAAGTCTACCTTAAATAACTTACTACGTGCCATTGGTCCAACGTCCTCCACAATCGCCTTGTCTCTGTGCCTGTCAGCCATATTTGTGCGGGGCTGTCTGTCTCTGGTGGCCACAGTAGTTAAGTTTGTTCAAGGCACACCAGTAAGCTATAACCCACGACCAGCCATGGGTATACTAAGCATTAATGCATGGCTCAGGTGCGTTGAGAGGCAGGATGGCACAGCCCAAGTGACCTCCAACCATGTGAGCCATGCATTAATGCCTTGTATACCCATGGATGGTCATGGATTATTGCACTTACAAAATGAAAGCCTAAAAAAGTTTTAAAAAAATGCAGGAAAGTCTCAAAAGTTTGTTTTAATTTGATTATTTCTACCTTTGTTACTCCGACATGAAAAGTAGTTCCTTACATCCAGAACTGAAACCAGAACGAGATTTCCTTCGATTTCAAGATTGTTTAGTGGCATCCTCTTCCCACTGTAAGTGGCACAATTTGGTCCCCCCCCCTCGCGCTACGATCAACAGCTCTTTTCATTCCCTCTGCAGAAAATGGAAAGCAGAAGCGAGCCACAGAATTATAATTCTGAGTCAAGACCACTGTGGGCTCGAGCAGGTCTTAGCAATACAGGGCTAGCTATGCCCCCCCCAATGGTTTACGGAACTTTGCTGGGTCGGGAAACAACTTGGGAAAGGATATGAGCAGCTTAGTTACAATTGTGCTTCCTTCTTACCCCTAAGCAAAAAACATACTTAGGGACACATTTTTGTAAATCGGTGGCAGCAGTGACATTTGGTTTTGTGGCGTTACTATATAGCCCTGGACTCTGAGCTTAAATTGCAATATTTATGGTAGGTAAATAGTCATTGATGGCTAAAAGCTGCACAATACTATAGCGTATCACACACAATGTAATATAGGACAGTCTTAGCACATATTCTGTGTCTTTGTGTGCAACACAGAATAGGTGCAAAGCTGACTGTTTAAAGTATTAACACCTGGAAATGGCAGGCACATTTTTAGATGCAGGGCCATCGATGCGTTTACCAATATTCCCACCCAGTGTGGACCAATAGGCTGGCAGGGCATACTGTACTAGACAGTCCCAAATATGTGAATGACTTCATTCACATAATTGGGACTGTCTAGTACAATAGGCACTGTGCTCATTGGTCCACACTAGACCAATGGGCTTGCAGCCCATACTGTACCCGTCATTCGTCCGGCAGGTTGCAGCTGCCCGCCAATGACGGAGGGGCGGGGGGCAAGGGGCTCGGTGTGGGTGGGGGTGCCACTAGATCACCAGGGCTTTTCCTTACAGAGGATTACCGCGATTGCGGCTAGGGGCAGGGGGTTCCACTAGACTACCAGGGATGGTCGTCTTACATTCCACGGGGACTCGGAAGGGGGGCCACTTGACCACCAGGGATGTGTGTGTGTGCTTGCCAATGGTGTTCTGGGTGGGCGGGTGGCCACCCACAGCTAGGCTGCTGTGTTGCCCTCTGCAATAGTGCAGCCCACCTGTGGGTGGCCAGGAGTTGTGCCATCTTTTCTGGGGCTCAGCTTTGAGCCCCCCATGCGGCTCAATGCAGGGTTGCGCAAGCATATGCGCCGCACATCCCAGGCTGAATATCAGGATGTGCCGCATATGCATGCCCCCTGCATTTGCGTGGCATACATTAGCATTGTGCCCCAGCGCATCGAGAGTTGCACTGCACCAGGTACCTTCTCAAAATCCCACCACGGCGCAATGTGGGGTTGCGTTGGTGCATCGCAGTCCTTTTGAATATCCCAGCCCCTGTGTCTAATACCTTATTACATTTTTATTATTTTTTGCACCCTTAAATAATCGGTAACACCACTCCTTTTGTATTCTATCAACACTCTGGGATGGGGAGGGGGCTATAACACACATTTGAGGTCTGTCCCCCCCCTTAAGCTCGCAGTTTAATGAAACATTTTGAATATGCCTCAGGATCGTTTTTTTCCCCCTCCCGAATTTTTTAAAGTGCAAAAAGAGAAACGGCATCCAACCGTGCGTATCTACGGGATTAATCCACGGGTACGTCGACCCATTGAGTCAATAGGATGGCACGTTTTAGGCAACCCACTTTATAACTCGAAAGACAGCTAGGCAACGCCCCCTTCTTGAAGCACGTCAAGCGCGCCGCCATCGTTTGGATGGCAAACACGTGCTGCCTGGCGGGGGAGCTCCGCGTGTCGCTGTTCTTTCTTTCCAGCGCAGTAGCTCGGCGCTGCGGCCATCTTTCTGACGGGTTTAAACTGGCGGTTTTTAGCGAGTGCGTCGGCGGGTCACCTTTTGCGCGAGGTAGTGAAATTAAGACCGCCTCTTTTTCGTGCCGCCGCATAACTAGAAACAAATATTTATCTTCCAGTTCTGCTGTATGCTGCACTGATTTCTGGGCGGCCGCCGGCCATATCTAATAAAGGCTAAACTTGCAGCCATCTTTTGTAGGGCGGATATACACTTTTTGTCATGTTTCCGGTTGGAAAGTTTTGACGGTCGGTCGGCAGAGAGGCTAGCCTTAGCTGAGAAGTACAGTACAGGAAGGTGAGTGCTAGTAGCGGCTTTCTTGGCGCGCATTTATTTAGATTAGGGACACGCAGTGCCCCTGTGTCAGAATTCGGCGGATTACGGTAATGTGTCCTCCCACCGACGTCTCGACGCTCCGCCCCTCCCCCCGCAATCAGAGCGCTCCGCATCTGATTTCTGCGGGTCTGCGGAGCGGCTCTTGAAGTTCATTACTAGAGGAGTCAGGATTGAAAAGGTGCCCTTGCAGAGTTACTTTTTGACATTTTGTTCTGTGGGGTCTGCAGTGTACATATTGTTGTAAACGTTACCTTACGCTATGAAAGTAAGAAATAGTACCTTTTGTTTTTTATTTTGACGGTTCTACTGTCTATTCCTTCTGTGGGCCGCTCCGCCGCCCCCCACACCCCCGGGTCTGCAGTGTACAATTGTTTTAAGCATTTATTACGCTATGAAATTAATATCACCATTTCTCTTCGTTTGACAGTTTCATTATACATTTTATTGCTTCTGTGGGGGCGCTCCGCCCGTCACACCCCCGGGTCTGCAGTGTACATATTGCTGTAAGCGGTACCTTACACCATGAAATTAAAACTAGCCCCATTTCGTGTCTTGTGACAGCCCGTGACGTAGCATTGCCCGAATGCGCATGCGGCCGTATTACTCGCCGGCGCACTTGAATCCTAAAACAGTGCCCTGAAGCAAATATGTGCCACTTTCTTCATATGGAGACTCCCTCCCTCTCCCGTCAGCTGGGGAGACTCCTTCTCCTGCTTGACCTTGAGAATACTGTCTCTTTTCCTTAACTTGGGAGACTCCTCCCAGTTCCCCATATCTTGAGGACTCAAATATATCTCCTCTGTCTTATGAAGTCCCCCCGTGTCCTGGGAAATTCTCCTCCTGTTTTATTTATTAAACTCTCAGAAAACACCAGTGAGCTGAAAGCTCTTTATATCGGTTCCACTTCAGAGGTTAAATGTCACACAAGGCAAAAGGTTGCCAGAAGGTGATCAGAACTTCAACAGTATTACAGTGGAATATGGATTACAAAGAGACAAATCGCTGTAGAATATAGTTACAACAGGACAAATTACAGTTAACATTAGGAAATAAGATAACAGAATGTGGAGGCATTGTACAATGTATGTCACAGAGCTAAAAAGCACATTTCCAAATTTGGTAGTCACTCTTGGACAGTACTAAAACAATAGGTAGCTTGGAGAGAAATCAGCCCATGGGGCCTCGTCAAAAGGAACAGGAGAGGAAGTGGGGTAGAGGTAGAGAGGGGGGATAGGTAGGGGATGACGTTCATTAGTGCCAATGTCTTGTGGAAAGAGAAGCCCCCTTCCTCTCTCTCTCTCTCCCTCCCATTTTGGGGAGACCCTATATCTCACCTGGCTTGGGGAGACCCTCTTTCTCCCCTGACTTGGGGAGATAGACTTTCCTGATCGGGAAAGACCTCTTCCACCCTGACCTGGAGAGACTCTCTCTCTCTCTGCTGTCTTGGGAGACCCTCTCTTTCCCCTGGCCTAAATCATAGAAGCGTTCTGGCATAAAAGGACCATACCGGCCCATCTAGTCTGCCCCCCTGCCCCCCACCAATACTCAACCCCATGTGCTTGTCCCATGCCCTCTTGTATTCTTCCACTGATTTAGCCCCTACCACTCCATCTGGTACTGTGTTCCAGGGCTCCACCACCCTGTCTGTGAAGAAACGTCCTCTCACATTGCCCTTGTATCTTTTTCCTTGGCGTCTGAGGCTGTGCCCTCTAGTTCTGACTGGATTTACGTGATAACGGCAGTCGCTGAATAGTGCTTGCCGTTAGGGCAAATGTACATCGTCGAAGAATTAATTCTGGCGATGTACTCTCCCAAGCACAGTAAAAGGTTGCTGGAGACTTGCAGTTTAACTCTTCATGTGGGGGCTTGCCCGTAACCTTCTGGAAAGTTCTCAGCTCCTGGGGGTGCATGTCGGCAGGGTGCAAAAAATACATTTCGGGCTGGGCAAACAACAAGGTAACCTGCCCTCGACCAACCACCCACCACACCACAGGAGCAGATCGGCAGCTCACGCTGCACCACCCCTCACAATTCCTCTCTCCCTCCCTCGAGTGTGCTCACCCCGTGATTGTATGCATGTAACGACATCTTGTTGCTATCTGTGCGAACCCCCCTCCCCAATCCGGTTGCCCTTCCTGCTGGGTCGCCTCGATGACAGGCGCCGTGATTGAGTCACTGTTTTTGTAGGTGCCCAGTTGCGGTAGCATTCTGACCCCCTCCTTCCTCTTAGTAAACCCTCTTCTCCCACTTTATTGAGCCCCTTTACATACTTAAAGTTTCAGTCATGTCTCCCCTTTCCCTTCTTCTCTCCAGCATGTGCAGATCGAGCTCCTTATACCTCTGGGGAGACCCTTTCTCCTCTGACCTGGGGAGACCATCTCTCTCTCTCTCTCTCTCTCTCTTCCCTCCCCGACCTGGGGAAAGTGTCTCTGTTCCCTGGCTTGGGAAGAGCCTCTTTCTCCCCAACTTGGGGAGACTTTCTCTGTCCTCTGATCTGGGGAGACCCTCTATTCGGACTTTGAAAGAGCCCCTACACCTTGACTTAGGGAGACCTTTTCCTTTGTCTGGGGGAAGAGTCTCTTTCTCCCTGACTTGGGAGATCCTCTCTCTCCTGACTTGGAAAAAAACCATCCATTCTGCCTTGGGGAGACCTCCTGCAACGTGACCTGGGGCACACACACACACCCATCTTGGGGGAGATCCTCTCTCCCCCCTGACTGGGAAAGACCCCCCCCCCCCACTCTGACCTGTGCAGAGCTTCTTCCCTTCTGGCATGGGAAGGCTCCCTTGAAGACCTCCTCTCCTGTGGGGGAGAACCTCACCCCCTGACTTGAGAAGACATTCTCACCCCACATAGGGAACACCCTGCTAGTGCTGATGTTCTAGGGAGAGGACATTCATTTTTTTTTTCTCAAAAGTTTTATCAGGACAGGCATACTCTAGATCCCCCTTCCCAACATGGGGGCACCATGCTAATGCTGCTGCTGTAAAGGAGAGCATTCTTTTGTTTCAAAAGTTTTACCAGGAAAAGCATACTGAGTTGGTGGCAGCTTGTTTCCAGATGCGGGGGGGAGATTGAAAGTACAGTGCAGTATTAAATCAGCACCAGGCTTTCCCCTAAAGCATTTATGCATGAGGGTGCTTCCATCCTAATTTTGAGCCCTCCAGTCTTTTGGAGCACCTCCATGCTTCCCCCATGTTTAAATCTGAGCCCTGGTCTCTAGTATTGCTACAAGTACAGCATTCGAGTGGAGCTCACAGAACAGTAAATGAAAGGTGATGTAGAGCTACAATGAAACCTGTGGAAAGAAAAGTTAACGCACTCTGAGAAAGAACTGGGGAGAAGAATCGCAGGTTAGAGATGGGGACTGCATGAATCACATTTGTGTTGCTTGGCTAACTCCCCTGACTACCATGGCACAGTTTACATGTGTCACAGGGGCCAAAAGTAGTGGCGCCGGGGATTGTTTCCTCACGTTTTATTCTCCCCTCTCCCTGTAGGCACCACAGTCCTTGCTTTATTCTGTGGGAACCTCTGTGGAGAAAGCCAGGCCCCCGAGCATTCCTTGGTCCATTCCAGGAGTCTCTGTGGGAGTAAAAATTCCTCCCCTAGCCAGCAGAGACTGTTGCGGATGGCAACACCACAGGATATTTGCTGCCATTTACGCGGAAACTCGGTCTCCTATAACCCAGGTGGTCTGCAGGGAAGTGCGGTATACTACAGCAGGGCCCTTTGGTTTGTCCCTTTCCTTGAGACTTTGTCAGATCTTGTTTTAGGTCTCCTCCGTAGTAAAATGGTGAGTGCCTGTTGCAGTGCTTGCCAGCCATAGTATGCCTGGAAGGTAGTGAATTGAGTTTCCAAAATGGCATTCAGAAAAGGTAGAATGTGACTGGTTGTACTACATCATGTGACCATGTGCTGTGATTGTGGCAGTTGTACATCCCTTCCTCCGCTGATGTGCCAGCAGCCCAGTGGATCTAGTTCCCACGTCATAAAACTGCCGACTTAAAAAGGTGAGCGCTGGTTTGGTCTGTTCAGGAATTAACTTGTCAGTGTCAGCTTTGACTTTGCAGGTTGCGGGGTGATGGAATGGTCACCCTGTTGGTGCATCTGCTAGGAGAAATGGGTATCAAGAGTCTGCCGACCTTCCTTTCTACATTTTTTCGTTAGGGTATAGGATGAGGTGACCTCTCAGCACTGCTTTGAATGTTCCCAACACTGTGGTGCCATTGACCTGATTCTCCCATAGTATCTTCTCAGATTTTTCTTCTATATATGTACAGAAGGAGAGTGATTTCAATACGAATGTGTTTAGGCATTAGCGAGTTGACCTTTTCTCAAGTCCAGAGTCCCAGTACCAACTGACAATGGCATGATCGGGGAGGAATACATCTCCTGTGGTGCCCCTAGGGACATGTGCCACCTGTGTGTAGCAGTGGGTAAATAATGAGAATGGCCTTGTTCTCTCTCCTGGGCTGGTCTCCGGGCTTCCTTACTCCTGGGCTGCTCCTCCTGATGACAGTGATAGGCAGGTCCAGAACTGCAACGGGGGGGGGGGGCCTAATAAGCCCTCCACTTCCGGATACCACCAGTCTACTTCCTGCCTTTGGTGAAGCAGGTACTTTGCAGTAGAGCCCTGTTGCTCGTGGCAGGGCTGAAGATTAACTTTTTAGCAACAATCGAGAGTCATTTGGACAACCTGTAGGCGAAACTTGCTCTGGGGAGGTAGCCTCGGTGAGATCAGCCTTAGCCCTTACATGCTACACAGGCTGGTCTACGCCTCTTGATAACCCGACAGGCTAGCGTTTCCTTGGCGCTAGCCCGACAGGCACAACTCGTCAGCTTAGACAGTGCTGGAGGGAAAAAAGGCGCGATCGCTTCAGGGTCCATCGCGATTGCTAAAGAGGCTCCGTAGAGTCACTTCTGGGCTCCAGTGGTATGTTTAACGGCCGGTTTTGGCAGTTTTAGCGGTCGGAGCATTGGAAAGACCGCTCCCACTACCTCGCGCTCAGCTGCTTTGTGGGGTGCAGTGTCCACCAGGCATCAGCCCATCCCATCTCCTGTGTGAGTTTTTTGAAGTATTTATGGGAAGCTGGCAGTTCCTTTTAGGGTAGTCTAGGCTAGGGTTCATGTCACCTGCTATCAGTGAAATCCCCTTGGTGAAAGAGATCATCCGATCCATCAGGTGTTTGATGACCTGTGTGTTGGGCGGGTACTTATGTGTTTACCAGGGTCACCTTTTGACCATGAAGGGTCCCATGTACCAGAACCAGTCTTCCCTTCGGGTCTCACCAGACCCATTGTTCCTCAAATTGGGTGTGTCTGGGGACAAGTGTAGCAACCCCTCTCATGTGTCCCCCTTTGTACAAGGTGGAATATTCCATAGAAAACCAACAGAGTCGGGCAGCACAGCTAAACCACAAAAGACCCAGAGCTAGGTCTAGTTAAAAAACAAAAACCAAAAACTATTATTACAAAGTTTAAAAGTATCCGAACAGCAGCACCCCTATGCAAGACATCACGTGACCAACGTATCACGTGTCACTCATGCTTTTTCAAGATGTGGTCTCTAGGTTATACTTTCATATTTATAGTGTCTCATTTAAAGTGACCATGCACAATACATAACATTGATATTCCTGTAGGAGAGTAACCTAGAGACTGGCACGCCTTGAAAAAGCATGGGGGTGCTGCTGTTCAGATACTTTAAAATTTCTAATAAAAGTTTCTAGGATCTTGGATATGTTGTTCATTCTTACTGTTTGGCATGTCCCCTTCCACTTTAAATTTTGTCGGAAGTCTTCAAGCTGGCTCCTCCCACCCACCCAGGTGGTATAAACCTTGGCTCCGCCCCATGACACCAGATCTTCCTTTCTGCTAGAAGATTCAGGTTGCCTCCCTCGTGCATACGTATTTTGTAGGCCCTGGCTCAAAAACCTTCGGTTCTCTCTCTCTCCTAAGCTGGTCTCTGGGCTGTACCTCCTGATGCTGATCCACAGGCAGGAATCGGACCTCTGCGGCAGGGGACATCCTGCCCTCCACTTCCTGTTCTCCTCAGTTCACTTCCTGCCTTCAGACTGGCAGGTGCTCTGCAAGCCAGTGCTCTGTCCACATGGCAGAGCTGAAGACAGCAGACTGTAAGTCTTACCAATTTCAATTTTCTTGGAGATTAGTAGCTGACTTTTAGTGCTACTGCATGGGCTCCAGTCTCAGCCTTGCAAGCTACGCAGACTGGCCCCATTTCATTGGGGTGTTCATTTCCCACGATTTTGGACTGGGCATCTGAACCAACTGACAGCACTAGGTCAGGAATCCAGGAGCCTAAACATGTCCTAGCACAGTTTTTAGCGTTTGGGGACTGAGTGTCAGCACTGGAGTGCTTATCAACACGCATTCCCTCACAGAGGCCAGCCCCGGGTGTTTCCTGTCAACAGCTGGCGCTTTGGGGTCCTCAGCTGCTCGTCTACAGTGTCCCCCTAAGCTAATTCAGCCACTCATTGGGCAGTCGACGGCTGGCGCCTTGGGATCCTCAGCTGATCTTCGACGGGGACATGCTCCGCTAATACAGTATATGGATTTTAGGTGACTGGGGATTCGAGAGCTAAATCAGGACGCACTCCCTCCCAAGGGCAGCCTCGAGTTTTTTCCCGCCAGCGGCTGACATTTTGGTATCCTCAGCCGCTCGTCAACGATGGCATGCCATGGGGCTCAACAACAGGCTCCTCAGCCGCTCATTGACTGTGTTCCGCTAAGCTAATTCAGCTGCTCCTTGGGCAGTCGACGGCTGCCGCTTTGGGATCCTCAGCTGATCTTCATGGGGACATGCTCTGCTCATACAGTATATGAATTTTAAATGCCTGGGGGCTCAAGGATAGCTAATTCAGGATGCACTCCTTCCAAGGGCAGCCCCGAGTTCTTTCCCACCGACGGCTGACATTTTGACCTCAGACGCTCGTCGACGAGGGCATGCTGTGGGGCTCAACAGCAGCACCGGAGTGCTTAATCAGCGCGTACAGGACAATCGGCAGAGGCATCCTTTGACAAACTCCCTTCTAAGGGCAGCCCTGAGTTTTTTTTTCCCCATCGACGGCTGGCACGTGGATATCCGCAGCCGCTCGTCGACATTGGCATGCCCTGTTAGTACATCCTGTCTTGTACATGAATGCAGCAGTACAGGAGGAGTGCTATTCTAGAGCAATCCAGAGAGCAGGCATCTCTCCCGGGGGCAGAACTCGCATACAGGACAATAGAAACGGCACCAGAGTGCTTATTCATATGACCCCTAGACAATCTCGGGAACCAGCACTGCAGGCCATTGACAATATCGGGGAACTAGCACTGCAGGCTATTAAGACCACTGCCATGGATCAGTGGCTCAACGTGGAATAGGCACCACCACCACCACAGATGATTTCATCATACAAAAAGGCAGCTCACTATCTTGCCCTTAAAGGGCCAGCAGCGAGTCATAGAGAGCATGGTCTCTGGCAGTCTTTCCAGGGCCGCACGGGGATTCGTTCCCACTTCTAATTGCTTTCGCTGGGTCACTGGGCCTTATTGAAGAGGGCAGTGTCTGCGAAGATCGAGGACTCCCAGGAAGGCAGCCCCGCTCTCTAGTCCGATAGCCATCAGACGGACAGGTCTCAGTGAGCAGCACTCACCAGATACGAGAGAGCAGCGGCCTTAGAGACCCAGCAGTCTGCAGTTCGATCTCTGGCACCAGTCCTATAGATAATTGGGCACCTGCTTTGGACCCTGCATGCTTCACATACACCTCAGGGGGCGCTAGATGGGAGACCCCACAAGAGGGCATAAGGAAGAGAACCCCATCCAGTCTCTTTATTGGAAGAGGAGCAGTTGTCCTCACATCAGTATGGTCTCAAAGTAGATCTAGGAGTGCTAATAAGGGGAGTGCCATATAAAACGTCCCCCGGACTCCTTAGAATCTCTGACCTGGAGGTCCTAAGCTTTCTCATAACCTGGATCGTAGTCGGGATTTACCTGGGGATCCCACCCAGCCAAGACAGGTCTTCACATGGCAGCTACTGCCAAATCTGGCCACAGCCTCCCTCTCCCTTCAGACATTGAGAGCTTGGATAGGAGGAATGGAACAAGCCTATTTTTCTCAACTGCAGTTCTGGGGTTTGGCTTAGGCAGTAGAGGTATGAGAGGAGGCGGTCAGGTGTGCAGTTCGCACCATGTTTCTTCGAACTCCGGCTCGCTGCAACCTCTGGCTCCGGGCCTGGCAAGCAGTTGCCTCTGTAAAAGCCAGTTGGTTATCATACTCAGTGAAATTAATTGTTTGTCTCAGCCATGAAGGAGACAGTGAGGGATTCTGGGGAGACGGCCACGGGCACAGATGGCCACGGTGCACATGCCACATTAAGAGGCGGGGGACAATCCTCAGGCCCTAGATGCCCTTCTTCGTTATCAAGGTTACCTTAAGGGTTAAAACTCTACCTTCTTGGAGGGGAAACAGAAACATGCTATCCAAGCACATTCTCCAGTAGTGGTCAGGTTTTTAAGAATCTTTCCATGAATGGGCCCAAACCGAGTCGGGCTGAGGGGTCGTAGACTTTACCAGCATGGGTCACCTAATACAAGCCTCACCCCCACCACCATTTTCGCTGGCAACCCATTTGAAAGACAGGCCTGCTAGGCTAGTCCTAGATCTCAAATTTCCAAATAGTTTTGTTCGTAGCAGACCCATCAAGGTTGAAACCTTGTCACAAGTAATCAGGGAATCGCAAAAAGGAGATTCTCTCTCCTAAGCTGGGCTCTGGGCTTCCTTACTCCTGGGCTGTACCTCCTGATGCTGATCCACAGGCATGAAACAGACCTCTTCAGCAGGGGACATCCAGGCTTTTGCAGGTTTAAGAGCGTTTTCATCTTCTCAAAAACCGTCATCTGTACACAGGCAGCAGAGTCTGTGGGGTCGGCAAGGTGGATAAGCAGACTGTGAAGCTGCATACAGTAGCTGACTGGAGGTGCTGTTATTGGATAATGGCTTTTGGGAAGATGAAAACGGTGTTACCTGCAAAATTTGTGTGTGCTTACAGACCAGCCAGCCGACTGTTTGAAATTCAGAGGAGGGGTTATGATGCTGCTTTTTGAATTAATAAACACAAGCCAATGGCAGTAGCCTGCTCAAATTGCAAAGCACTGCTCTGGCGAGGTAACGGTGTTCGGGGTGGACAGAGAGGAGCAGATCAAATTCACGCTGCATTGGATGGTTCTTTCTGGCAAACTAAGGTAGGGCAGTCAGGCGGAGATGGGTGGGGAGGACTGTCCTAAGGCTGCTGAATCGAAATACGAGAACGGAACATGGTATACAGCGTGGGTTACCAGGAGATGCAGTTTGGTGTTACAATTTGGTATGCACGGAACACTAGATAACTGTGAATTTCGAGCCCTGCGCTGGGAGCTGGAAGGTGGTGCGAAGCATGGTAGGTAGGAACATCATCATATCAGTGCCTTTTGCTCCCTCAGGCACATTGAATATCTGTAGATCATTATGTATGGCTCTGCGCTTTGCACTCTGTGCCTTCTGCTCTATCTTGCAATGCTTGCATTGACTCGGGAAGTTGCAGGATGGTCCGCTACTTAGTATTGAGGCGGTCATCCTATTGGGAAAGCTCCAAAAGTCCATGGTGTTGGCCTTTTTTCTATGTTCCCAATGTCTGTGTGTAAGGCTGCAGTCATGTATGTCGTCTTGTGCCTAAGGCTTCAGATCTCTGATAAGATCAGGTTCACTTGTGTACATACATACCAACATATGAAGAAGTCAGCAGAAGAAGGCCATTGGGTCTATCAAGTCTGCTCGTATTGCAGGGTCCACAGCTTGAGCTAATGTCCCTGCTCTCTCTCCCCTTTGCCTTTGTAGTGTGTGGTTGGAGGGGCAGCAGCCTCCTTTTTTGTCCCTTACCGCGCTGAGCGTGGCAGCAGGGAGCTCTCGCTGTCAGTCTCCTTGTCTAAATCTGTCTCCATCCCTGGACTCTGCTGGGGAGGGAGCCCTACTGGAACATCTCATTTGTCTAGCAAACCTCTACAGTTGTTTGTGGAGTTGTTTTGATGAAAAATTGTTTTTTTTAGAAGTGTAGGCTTTGGTCCCCATCAGAGCTGTCCTCGCTTGCTGATCATAAGATCACAACATCAGCGGAAGTCCAGATTCTGGAGAATTCTGAAACCCAGATATAGAACAGGAGTGGGGGTTAAAATGACAAGATAAAAAAGATATCTTAACTAATGACATCAGTAACTGCAAGATATCAAAACAAGTTCTTATCCCAGGAGTCCTTTAGCATCAGTAACTTTAGCGGTTAGCTGGCTAGGTGCAACTGCCCTGGAGGTATGCCTTTAAGATAATTTTATTTAAATGAGCTTTGGGCAGTAGCCATTCAAAAAAATAGGAGGGAGAGTGAGCCGAGTGAGAGCAGCCTGAAGGCTTCAGAATTTTTTTCTCCACTGGACTGACCAACATTGCCCCTGAGGTGCCTCTGAACTTCCTTTGTTGACAGCCTCTTGGGTCTCATCTGGGTAAAGTTTTCCTCATAGAATCTTTTTTATAGTGTGCTGAGTGAAAGTTTTAAGTTTTGGTTAACGTTGCACTAAGTTTATATTTTATTTGCGCATTGCGCTATTTTGTCTTTAATTTTACTGCGACTCTTCAGTTCTTATGCTATTTTTTACCACGGGTGCTTAATTTCAACGGTTCTTCCCATTTTAAACTGAATCTTTGAAAGAACCGTCGATTTAGAGTCGGGTGCCTTGTTTTATACCTCAGACCTTGCAGGCTTTACTGTGAGGTACCAATTTGGAGTTCAAACTTTGACAGTTGCCTGGGGGTTCTCTGAGGATTGGCATTTACAGAGAAACCCATATACAATATAAACTTGGACCTAAGGTATCATCTGTCACAGGACTGGCTGGTGGCATTTTAACAGAAACCTGTGCGCAGTTGACCAGTATTATTGAGCTTTCTGTTAAGATTGGCACTGGTATCTATCCCAGTACTACAAAAATGAAAAAAAGGCACTTTAAAACAGTTATTTTAACTGGGGCATTACTGGCCGGTGGCATTTCACAGAAACCTGCACTCGGTTCGTGAGGTCCAGAACTTGTGTTTGCTTTGTTTAAATTGGCACATAGCAAAGAAACCTTTGATTATTATGGCTGAGGATAAATCGAAGGCTTCCAATGTGGGGCCATCTAAAAGTACTAACAATAAAAATGTAAGTAGAGGAGCTGAGGAACCCTCCAGATCCCAGCCAAAAAATAAAGCTTCCAAAGATGAAGTTCCACACAAACTAAAAAAAAAAAAAAAAATAAAAGTGACGAAAAAAGGAAGCTTGATCAAGCCGCTGACGAAGTGGCTAAAAAGAAACTCTGTCAAGACAAAAATGTTCCTGGGAATGCCAATAACGAGACAACGGGCAGCTTAAAGCATACAGAAAAAACAAAACACATATAACCAAGGTCTGCGCAGGATCTCCCATCTGTGCAAGACATGGCAAAGCTTAGCAACTGTTTCAGACCCTACAAAAGATGGGGCCTATATTTACCTTGAGCCCGATTAAACCCCCGGTGATCAGGAGTATTCCTCCTCGATTGTTAATATTATTTTTTTTTTTTTTTGCATCATATGTTAATTCAGATTTTCAGATAAACAAACAGGCCAAAGCAACCTGTTAGGACAACAACAAATCAGACAGACAAACACATCCAATACTAAACCTATGTACAGAGAGATCCAATTTCGTGTTATTAAGACAACTTATTAGTGCAATATGACATACTGCAATACATTTAAATTAAATAAGAGTAAATTCCCTTTATAAAAGCTGTTAGGGGGACTCAGTCAGTAAGTTTCTTACATATTTCCATAAGAGTTCGTCACCATATGATGTTTACATTTTTACAAAATATGCTGGACACCCTGGACCTGCCTACGCAGGAGCCCAACCAGGATGTCGATGAAGAAGATTATATGGAGATGAGAGGTCTTTCAACCCCCAAGACCCTGGTCTTTCCTTTCTATAATGCCTTCAGAAGAAACACAGTGAAAGTGCTTCAAACCCCCACTTTGGTGACGGGTTGACAAGCAGATTGAGAAAAAATCCAGATTGTCTAGAACTGGTACCGAGTTCCTGTCTGCACACCTTAGCCACGAGAGTATAGTGCAGCAGGCAGCTTGTGAGAAAGCTGGGGTCTCCTTGTCCCCCTCTCCCCCTGACAAGGATGCCAAGAAATTGACTTTATAGCAGAGAAAATGTATGCCACAGCCTCCCTGCTTCTCAGACTTTCTTCGTACATGGCATTCGCAGCCAAATATCAGAAAGCCCTGTGGAAGTCTGTCCTGCCATTGCCCACAATAGGTCAGATTCTATGGTGCAGGAGCTGGTGGATATGACAAAAACTGCCCTGGAAGCTACCAAGTACCAATTCTGCGTGGCAGACGACAACAGTGATGCAGCCTCCAGGACAATGGCCCATGCCATCTTTCTGAGATGCTTCCCCTGGCTAAGAACTACCAGTCTAACCACAGACACCCAGATTAAGGCCATGGATTTTCCCTGTGATTCAAAACATGTTGTTTGATTACAGAACCACTGACTACATGAAAAAGATTGGCTCTGCCAGGAGGCATTATACTCGTTCTTCCAAACCTAAGCCTACCACTCCTCAGAGATCCCGTCCCAGGGGCTGTAGGGACAGAATTTTTGTTCCCAGGCCTTACAATCCCTATCCCCAGTCTGACTTTAGTCAGTGCAGGGGGTCTTTCAGAGATAGGGGCAGAAGGGGCCAAAGAAGAGCTACTTGTACCCAGCCGACTGCCTCACAGTCTGTCCTGACGTGAGTGTCCAGGTTGCCTCCCCGCCTCTGGTGGGAGGCAGACTCTCCCACTGTCTTCAGAACCGGTCCCTCATTATGTCAGATAAGTGGGCGCTGGAGGTAGTGGAGAAGGGTCTGCCACTACAGTTCAAGCAGATGCCAGACCTCAAGCATACCCAGGTGTCAAGACCTCTGTCCTCAACACAGGTTCCACTGTTGGAATTGACGGTACAAAACATTCTGGCTCTACGAGCAGTGGAGAGGTTTCTGGCCCACGAGAGGGGCAAGGGCCTCTATTCCAGGTACTGGGGAGTGGCGATCTGTCTTAGATCTCAGATATTTAAACATATGAAACATCTGAAAAAAAAAAAAAAATTCAAAATGGTCACTTTTGTCACTGGTCATATAGTCCTTACAGCAGGGAGACTGGCTAGCCTCCCTGCACTTAAAGGATACTTATTTCCACATACCCATAAGGAGATCTCACAAGAAGGTTCTCAGATTCAAACTTCCTTTGGATCAGTTCGCCGTAATGCCCTTCGGTCTGTCCTTGGCCCCAAGAGTCTTTACCAAGTGCCTCACAGTGGTAGCAGCACACCTCAGGTGACTGGGTGTAGCTCTCCATCCCTATTTGGACGACTGGCTCATAGTAGCAAAGTGTCCTTGCCAGGTCAAGGAGTCCCTTTCCCTTACAGGACGCACTCTGGAGTCTCTGGGTTCCCTTGTAAATCTAAAGAAATCTCACCTGGAACCCACCCAGCTTCTCACCTTCATAGGGGCATAGCTGGACACTCAGAAAGGATATGCCTTCATTCCGCAGGAAAGAATTCAGAGTTTCCTTTCGGTGGCAGATTCTTTCACCCAGGGACAGCCAAGACCAGCCAAACATTTTCTCAAACCCCTGGGACACCCTGGCTTCAATGACTGCAGTGGTCCCAGGAGTCAGGTACAGGATGCGACTCCTGCAAGTTTACCTCAGAGCTCGCTGGTCTCAGAGAAGCAACAACTTTTCAGAGTTGATACCTGTGAAGGAGCAGTTCCTCCAAAACCTGCTGTGGTGGAAGAACCCTGCAAATGTACAGGCAGGGGTACCCTTCCAAGCTCCGCTTCCCACAAAGGTGATCACCACAGATGCCTCCCTCTTGGGATGGGGAGCACATCTGGAGAGTTCTTCACTAAGCGGTACCTGGACTCTCTAAGAGTCACAGTTGCACATAAATCTCGTGGAACTCGGAGCACTCTTTCTAGCTCTCAAAGCTTTCAGTCCCAGCATAAAAGGGCAGGTGGTTCAAATTTGAACTGACACCACTGTAGTGTTTTACATAAACAAGTAGGGTGGTACCAGATCAGGAATACTCTGTTCTGAAACTCTGATCTCTCGCCTTCTCCCTGGGAGTCAGCCTCTCAGCTATTCACCTCCCAGGCAAACACAGTAACCTGGCAGATGCTATAAGTCGCATCAGTCAAGGCCAGAGCGAATGGACTCTGAACAAACAAGTACTTGCCACAGTGTTCAGGTGGTGGGGCACACCAGAAGTGGATCTGTTTGCCTCACCCCTCAATTTTCAGCTTCCTCAGTACTGTTACAGGCCCCCAGTCCCAGGAACGCTTCCCCTGGATGCCCTGATCCTGGACTGGTCAGGGAGGTTTCTATACGCATTCCCTCCCTTTCGCCGATACTCAGGGTTTTACTGACACTCAGACAACAGCCTGCATCAATTATCCTGGTGGCTCCAGATTGGCCCAGGCAAGCCTGGTGCCCTCTCCTTCTCTGTGTCCTGCAGCAGCCCATTCGCCTGCCTCCAACTCACTCCCTGCTGACCCTTCCTCAGACAGGAGTGCATTATCCAGACATACACTCTCTTCACCTCAAGGCCTGGTTCTTGAGGAGTTTAGAGTTTTCATCCTCACAGAACTCTGAACAGGTCCTTAAGATACTGAGGATGGCTAAAAAACTGAACACTAAGAAGACTTATGCGGCCAAATGGAAAAGGTTTTCCCTCTGGTGCAAGAGCAAAAAGGTTGAACCCCTTTCAGCTTCAGATCCTCAGCTGCTAGATTACCTGGTACACTTACAGGCATCAGGCTTGAAACCATCTTCCCTCAAGCTACACCTGGCGACAGTTTCGGCCTACCTTTTGGTGGGAAAGAAAAAATACATTTTTTCCCACGCCATATTTAAACAGTTTTTCAAAGGCCTCTTGCACCTCTAGCCTCCAGTCAGGGAGCCTGTTCCTCCTTGGAGCCTGAACCTTTGCATAGACAGGCTCATGAAACCACCCTTCGAGCCTATGTCCACGGCTCACATTAAGTTTGTAACTTGGAAGACCGTCTTTCTGGTGGCCATTACCTCTGCCAGGAGGATTTCAGAGCTACAGGCCCTGTGCACTGAGCCAAATTACATCATCCCTCACAACGATAAAGTTAAGCTCAGGACAAATAGGAAAATTTCTGCCAAAGGTGGTTTCAGAGTTTCACTTGAACCATTCCATTACTCTGCCTGTCTTCTTTACTGAGCCATCCACTCCTGGCGAGCAAAAGCGCCACAACTTGGATGTCAAAAGAGTCATCTGTTACTACCCAGAGCATACTAGACAGTCCAGGGGCTCTTCCTCTCAGTTGTTCCTCACCTACGAGGATGTAGGCAGAGGAAGACCAGCTACCAAGAGAACTATTTCCCGCTGGTTGGTTTCTTGTATTAGATTCTGCTATGAAAAAGCTGGTCACCAACCTTCAGTGGGGCTCAGGGCACATTCCACCAGGGGCACTGCAGCCTCGCTTGCAGCAGCAAGGGATATTCCCCTCCTGGAAGTCTGCAAAGCAGGTACCTGGAAATCTGTGCACACCTTTGTGAAACACTACAGTTTGGATGTGCAGACCAGATCTGATGTCAAATTTGGCAGGGCAGTTCTGCAGAGCCTCTTTCCTAAGTAGGTTCTCTGCCCACCTCCCATTCGGTACTGCTCGGTAGTCTGCTGAAGTTACTGATGCTAAAGGACTTCTGGGGTAAGAAGAAAAAAATTACTCACCGCAGTAATTTTCTTTCTTCTCAAGGGTTCCTTTAGCATCAGTAGGCTACCACCCTTCTTCCCCGGTTCACCTGTCAGGGAAGGGCTCTGTTATCATATCTCTTACCAAATTTGGAGTTTCTTAATTGATGAGTTTCTAACTCGTGTTGTTGTTTGTTTCTGTTTTCCCTTTTGTGGACATTTGCATGTTTTTTGAATCCTGTTGATTCTTTTTTGGGGCATGTGCCCTCGTTTTCCTTCGAGAAACGTTCTAAAGCCTTCAATTGCTCTCACTCAGTGCACTCCCCCTCCTGTTTTTTGATTGGCTATTGCCCAAAGTTCATTTAAATAAAATTCTCTTAAAGGCATACCTCTGGGGCAGTTGCACCTAGCCAGCTAACTGCTAAAGTTACTGATGCTAAAGGACCCCTTGGAAGAAAGAAGATTACTGCGGTGAGTCATTTTTTTCTGTCGTCACAATGGATATTTTTTAAGGTAACTGTCATCGCAGGGGAATACTGAACCAATCGGAGAGCAGCTTTCACAATGCTGATAATGGCGACTGGTGTGGGTCTGCCTTGAGTTTACTGCAGCAGTAGTAGTATTTTTATTTTTGTGTTATTTCTATTTTATTTTAAGTTTGTTTGTTGCTCGCTTTGCTCATTTGTTTGGATCCTCCGATCCTGGATCTGGACTTTCCCCCCACTGCTGCTACTGTGGGCTGTTGTTTAAGCCCTGTTCTCTTCCTCGGAACAAGTTATCTGTTTGAAGTACAAGCTGTGCAATGTGGCCTCGTGTGACTGGACCACCTGTGGATTACTAAAACTGTGCGGCTGTGGAGCTACCAGGATTTTGTGGATCTATTGGGACATTTGGAGTTTATTCTGGGAGTTCTTTGGACGTGTTCTCCCAGATGGTGCCTGACTTGGAGAAGGGTGGTGAGCTGGCCTGAGACTGGCGTCTGTTTTTTCTATTCAGAGACTGTCGGGGAAACTGCCGGGAAATATTGATTTGAATTGGGCCGAGACTCGTTGCTGCAGCAGGGAGGAGCGCGTTGTAACCGTTCCCAGTGGGTGAGGGGCTTGATTGGAAGCGCACCGGAGGGTGAAGTTTTTACCCACCGGGGGGGGCTTGCGGTTTTGGGGTGGTCATTGGGCCACCCTAGATCTGAGGCCCTGATTCTGGGGAGTGGTAGTTCTGGGCAACACCAGACTGGTGCAGGCTTCGGGGATTCTTTTCGGCTTTGGCAGCTGCTGTAGGGGAGCTTACATATCCTCCCGGGACTTTTGGTGAAACATCCTAGAGGCAAGTTGCTGATTTTGAGAGGGGACTGGTGTGCAGCCTGAATGCCATCTGGGGATCCTGGTCTGTTGCTAGGGCCGGTCCCATTCTTGGGGTACAGATGAATTCTGTCTATTGCCTGGACCGTGTGGCATCTCTCTTCAAGCCTTAGATTTTATCTGACTATCTGGACCGGAGAAGAGAGATAAGTACTGATGATTTAATGAGGTCGGGAGAGGGCCTCTGACTTGTATATTTTATTCGTAGTCTTTATGTACTGTTGTGAGAGAACATAGCTTGGACTTTAAATGGTGGGGGTGAGAGATCCATGGTTAACATCTTTTTTATACTGATATTCCTGTTGGTATTTACTGTATTTGTATGGTAATTGTATTTGGAAAGTGTTAGATGTAGTTGGGTGGAGGATTTCTTAATTTATTGTTGTTCTCTACCTCGTTGGATTTGACAGTGCATGTCGGTGGAGAGCTTTAAATCTGCATAAAAAACCCATTTATTTACTTTGGCATTTTCTGATTTTATGTGATATGTTGCAGATGTTTTTATGTGCAGTTTTATCTTTTTATGGATATGTAGTAGCGCTGTTTTATGAATAAACGATGATTGATTGATTTGACATCACAATGCCTTGTACAGCACTGAAGCCAGCTTTTAAATTTAAAGAAAAACAGCAAAATCTTCAAAAAGACTGCAGATTTAAAAGCTATAGCTTGTAAGCTGTTGTTGTATATATCAAATATAGAATAGCCTAACTCAAAATAGGCGATTTACCATCACTTGAGTGGTCATGACTTTCATAACTCACTCATAAGTTATTTTATTTTATTTAGCTTTTTTTGACCAGGTAGGCACACTAGACAAAAATGCCTATTTTCAGGTGTGGCCTAGGAGGTTACAGTGGGGGAAAAAAAATACAAACAATGGAACAGAAATGGATAGGTACAAACAGAGTTGGAAGGCATATACATAAGGTGAGACTACAGTATGGTAAGTAGGGTTTAACAATACATAAGGCATATACTAAGTCTAGTATCGTGGTACAGGTGGTAGAAGAGTAAGGGCACAACAGTAAGTGCGGATAAAACCAGTAGGTTGCCACTCATAAGAATGGCACTCGTAGATCTAGCTAGGGGCCATAGGAATTAGTACAGTATATGGTTGGTACAGTGAGTTACCTGCTAACCTTACAGAATCACCCAAGATTAGTACCTTCAAATCTGGGCTCAGATCCCTTCTTGACACAAAAAGAATTGTGCTTGCCTGCACTAATATGGCAGAATTTCAGCCACCCAACCCTCTCCCTTTCACCCCCTCCCCTTTTTTTATTTCATTAACCCCCATCCCTGAACAAGGCCTACTCAGCAATAAACCACTTCCACCACCATGACGCCATCCCTGACTGACCCCCTACCTCCCCTAGGCTAGGCTGACCAACTAAATAGTGTACTACAAGGCTGAACCCTATTTACCCTATCCCTTTCAACCTTTAGTTGAATATATAAGATTTCTTTGGTATTTGAATGTCTGTGTAACTGTTTTCTGTTATCTGTGAACACTTGTATTTGTAATATTTGTTCAACAATGACCTGGAACCTTTGAAAATGAGTCCTGGACTCAAAGGTATTAATCCTAAACTGAAATAAATAAAACAAATATGGTACAGAAGATTATAGAGGGAAAGAAAACAATCACAAATAGGAGTTTAAGGACAGTTGCAGGCAGAGCGGGTATTCAGATGCTCCCACAGGGATTTCCTAAAACTGTAGTGAGTGCCAGCATGGTGAGTAGATGCGGGGAAGGAGTTCCACAACCTAGGAGCACAGGTAGCAAAGGCCCGGTCGCCTGTCAAAGAATGAGATTTGGGTTCCAGGAATGACTGTGAATCGTTAGACCTAAGGAGATATGTATGGTCTTGCTCCCTCACACTTCAGGGTACACTGCATATTTTCAGTCGTCTCATTGCATATCCCGTAGCAACGTGTTCGTGTGTGTGTGTGTGTATACATATATATATATATATGTGTGTGTGTGTGTGTGTGTATGTGTATATGTACATGTAAGTGTGTATGTATACGTGTGTGTATATATATTAGTCCTCTGTTCACATTTTAACATATTTTCCTATTTGGGACACCACTGGAAATGAGTCTCGGCTCAGTGGTCGGTATGATCTTCTGTTTTAAATAAAACTTAAAAAATCTGAAGCAGGACCTCACTTCCCCATGACAACACGTGTTCAGCCTGAAAGGGAGGTGTAATGAGTGTGTGAGGCTAAAATGAATAGGCTGTTCCATAGGAAAAGATTAGCTGAGCATTTACTTAAATGCCCACCGAGTGTCACTGTTACTCCGTGTTTTGAGTCCGTGGCCCTGCTGTAGAATGTATATTGAATTTCAAATTATTTTATTTTTCTAGTGTTACTTTTATTTTATTTTCAGGAATAAAAGTATCATAACAATGAAATCAGTAATTGCCTCCAATACCGTACTGTGATTCAATTGAGATGGGGTACTCCAAATGGTGGAGGTGGGGGTAGTCTGAGGCCACAGCTGTTCAACTTTTTCATCAGCAGTCTGGAAGCTGAGCTCTCCAGTAGGCTGCTGCTTGAGTTTGCTGATGACACTAAGCTGCTCGGGGTTGGGGAACTCCAGTAAGATGGGGACAAACTTCAGGTGGACCCGAACAAAAAGGGCTATTGGTCAGATTGTCTGAGAATTCATATAGTGCCTCGTGTGAAGTAACTGGAAATTGGATAGGACGCCATCCTTGCAGAACTGGTTTGGTTATATGGGGAAAACAGCAAACGGAGAAAAAAATCAGTTATTCACTCCAGGATTAATTGGACAGGTTTAAAAACATTTGGGTCCCCTTTATTAACGTGCACAAGGAGTGCATAAAACATTAAAAAATTATGCTCATAGGAGCCCCGGACTCCCGCAGCTGTATTTAAAGGTAGGTGAGGACGGGAGCAGGCTGGGAATTGTCTTTGCAGGTCATCTTTAAAGAGACTCTCCTTATCAACCTTATTTATCCCTTTCAAGTACTTGAAGGTCCCAGTCATGTCCTCCCTCTCTCCTGTCTTCCAGAGAGTACATGTTCAGTGCCCTCAACCTCTCCTCGTATGCCTTACCCTGCTGACCAGCTATCATCTTTGTAGCCCTCCTCTGGACCTTCTCCAGCAGGTTAATGTCTTTTTTGAGGTGTGGGCACCAGTACTGAATTCCATACTCTAGATGAGCTCTTACCAGTGACCTGTACAAGGGCAGTATAACCTTCTCTCTCCTACTACTCAGGTGGGAGGTGTCCTATCCCCCCTCCCTGTCTATGCAGGGGTCCCACGAGGCTCCATCGTTGGACCAGTCCTATTCTCAATCTTCTTAAATGACCTCCCCTCTGCGTGTGTCTCTTTGCACATCCACATGTACATGGCTGGCATGGTCACCCACGCCTCTGGCCCATCAGCCCCAGCTGTTAAGGTCCCACCCCAGCGCTACTTCCATAATGTGCTGCGCTGGTTCTAAGTCAGCCAACTCCGAGTTAACACTACGAAAACAGTGTCCATGATCTTTGACTCCAGTCAGAAAATTAGCAAGGTTCTCTCATTCCCCCATCTTCTCCACCCTGTATAGCACTGTTCTTTAGGGTATTCCCACCTTCAAGTATCTGGGGGTTTGGCTTGATAGTTAGCTCAACTTTTGTGTCCATATTGATGCCATCCACACCAGGCTTCACCCCAGACTGGGCCTTGTACAGTAACTTGGACTGCCTTCCCCTCCAGGTCTGCTGGGAACTGGTAACCAGAATGGTCCTCTCAGTTTTTGACTGTGCAGATGTGGCCTGTGGCACCGCTCCCTCCTCTTCCCTCACCAGCTTGGACACCCTCTGCAATGCCTTCTGTTGCTTTGCCTCCAACTCTCCACCCATCACTGCTCTCTCTACTCCACCCTTTCCCACCTTCCTCTACCTTTATGTCGCCAGTCCCGCTGTACCTCTGTCATTGCTAAATACTGGTCTCCCTTCCCTCTCACCTTTCCTCACCCCATCCCTCTCCTCTCTCTACTCTCTGTGCTCTAGGGATTTCTGTACCTTCACCATTCCCCATCCTCATTCATGTGCTGGGCAAGCTGTCTTCTCCTACCGTCTCCCCTTCCGCTGGACCCTTCTCCCCTCATCCCTTTGGTTCCCTCTCTCTCTCCATGCCCTTAGACGAAGGCTAAGGCTTACTCCATCTCCCTCCTGTACTTATTCCCCCCAGCTGAACCCCCTGTCTCTTCTCTTCCATCTTCTTTACTTCCCCCCATCAAATTATATAATCATCCCCTGCAGCAAACCTCTGCGGTACGCCCTAAATCTGCACACCTGCACCTGCTTTGTCTGATGTTTGTAATGCTTGATGTTATCTCTTTCCTTTTGTTCTTCTGCCTGTACAACGCATCTTGTACTATCCTGTTACACATTTGTACCAGATCTGACTCAAACTGTCAGTCAACTGTCTGCATCTTATTTGTAACATGTGATGTACCGTAAAGGTACATAGAAACATAGAGGTTGACGGCAGATAAGGACCGCAAGGCCCATCCAGTCTGCCCATTTCTTTTTCTACCTTATAAATGTGCCATCGACCTTTGCTCTGTCAGTGGTCTATCTGTTCATACTCATCTGTATTGCTCCCTTATGCCTATCCCATGCCTGTTTGAAGCCCTGCACTGTATTCATAGATACCACTTCCTGAGGTAGGCCGTTCCATGCATCCACCACTCTTTCTGTGAAAAAGAATTTCCCCTTAATTGGCCTCCCTCTAATCTCATGCTGTGTCGTCTTGTTCTGCTATTTTTCTTATATTTAAACATGCTAGACTCTTTCACCTTGTTAATGCCCTTAAGGTGTTTAAATGTTTCGATCATATCACCTCTCTCCCTTCTTTGCTCAAGGGTATACATATTGAGCTCCGTTAATCTGTCCTCATATGTACTGGAAACAGGCGAGGTACCCAAAGACTGGAGGACAGCAGATGTAGTCCCCTTATACAAAAGTGGGAACAAAGAGGAAGCAGGGAACTACAGACCAGCCAGCCTCACCTCACTAGTGGGGAAGATCATGGAAGCACTACTGAAGGAGAGATTGGTGGAACATCTGGTTGTCAATGGACTACAGGACCCAAGGCAGCATGGTTTCACCAGGGGGAGGTCATGTCAGACCAACCTCGTTGAATTTTTTGACTGGGTGACTAGGGAGGTGGATCAGGGGAGGGCAGTGGACATGGCCTATCTGGACTTCAGCAAGGCCTTTGACACTGTGCCACATAGAAGACTATTACACAAACTGGGGAATATGGGTGTGGCAGGACAGTAGTGTGGTGGGTAGGTAACTAGCTGGGTGGCAGGACACAGAGGGTGGTGGTAAATGGCTGTCACTCCACAGAGGGAAGAGTGACCAGTGGGTACCACAGGAATCAGTGCTGGGACCGGTCCTATTCAACATCTTCATCAGTGACATTGCGCAGGACCTAGAAGGCAGAATTTCACTGTTTGCTGATGACACAAAGCTCTGTAACAGAGTAGACATGCCAGAGGGTGTAGACAGAATGAAGCGACCTGCAGAAGCTTGAAGAATGGTCAGGGGTTTGGCAGTTGAAATTCAATGTAAAGAAGTGCAAGATAATGCATATGGGGACAAAACCCTGGCACAATATATCAGTTGGGGGTGAGGATATAGCATGCACCAAGCAGGAAAGGGATCTTGGGGTTGTCATCTCTGATGACCTCAAGGTAGGGAAACAGTGTGACAAGGCAGCAGGTAAAGCAAATAGGATGCTGGGATGTATAGGCAGGGGCATCACCAGCAGGAAAAGGAGGTCATAATTCCGCTATACAAGACACTAGTGAGGCCCCATCTGAGTACAGTGTACAGTTCTGGAGACCATACCTACGTAAGGACATAGACAGGGTAGAGAAGGTTCAGAGGAGGGCAACAAAGATGGTGCATGGATTGCATCACAAGTCCCATGAAGACAGGTTGAAGGAACTGAACATGTACTCCCTGGAGGAGAGGAGGAGAGAGGGATATGATAGAGACATACAAGTATCTCACAGGAGGAACAGGGTGCAGGAAAACACTATTTTTAAGCGAAAAAGATGTTCCAGGACTAGAGGGCATGGGATGAAGTTGGAGGGAGGCGATTCAGAGGAAACATGAGAAAGAATTTCTTCACAGAACGGGTGGTGGACAAGTGGAACACCCTGCCAGAGGAAGTGGTGGGGGCTGAAACAATCACGGGATTTAAGAATGCATGGGATAGACATAAAGGAATTCTGGAGGTCAGGGGTAAGGGGCAACAGACTTCTAGGAAAACATAAACTGAACTTACAAGCTCAAATGGGCAGACTGGGTGGGCCATAGGCCCTTATCTGCCGACACTGTCTATGTATCTGTGTATCTATGTATGTCTTCTGATGCAGTCCCTGCACCATTTTGGTTGCCCTTCTCTGGTCTGCCTCAATTTGGTTAATGTCTTTGTGGAGGTGTGGCCTCCAGTACTGCATGCAGTACTCCAGATGGGGCCTAACCAGTGTTTTGTAAAGAGGTATTGTTAACTCCCTTTTACGACTTGTGATACCCCTGCTAATCCACCCTAACGTTCCCCTAGCCTTACCTACTGCTTTAGAGGTCTGCTTGGATGATTTCAGGTCATCGGTGATGATGATGCCCAAGTCTGTTTCTTCCTTTGTGACTGCCAGCAACTCCCCTCCCAGCCTATAGGTGGCTTCAGGGTTTCTCTTCCCTAAGTGCATGATCTTGCACTTATTTGCATTAAATCCCAGTTGCCACTCTTCTGACCATTTTGCTAGTTTATCCAGATCTCTTCTCATTCTGCCCACCCCATCTGGATCATCTACTCTGTTGCAGATCTTGGTGTCATCTGCAAACAGACAAGCCTTACTCTCTAGTCCAGCTGCAATGTCTCTAATGAAGATATTGAAGAGAACTGGCCCCAGGACTGATCCCTGAGGTACCCCACTTGTGACTTGCATCTCTTCTGACTGTATACCATTTACCACCACTCTCTGTTTTCTGCCCGTCAACCAGTTTGCCACCCAGTTGACTAACATCTGACCCACCCCAAGCCTGCCCAGCTTATTTATCAATCTTCTATATGGAACAGTGTCGAAAGCTTTGCTGAAGTCAAGGTAGGCACCATCAGCTGCTCCCCCTTGGTCCACCACTCTGGTTACCCAGTTAAAGAAATCTATGAGATTTGTTTGACAGGACCTTCCTTTTGTGAACCCATGCTGTCTTGGATCCTGTGCCCCTATGGATTCCAGGTGTTGCACTATCCTTTCCTTAAGGAGTGCCTCCATAATCTTGTCCACTACTGAGGTAAGACTGACTGGTCTGTAGTTCCCTGCCTCCTCCCTTCTACCACTCTTGTGGAGCGGGATCACATGAGCCCTTCTCCAGTCTTCTGGGACCTCTCCTGTGCTCAGAGACTCACTAAACAGTTCTGCTACTGGCTCTGCTAGTTCCACCCTTGGCTTCTTAAATGCCCTGGGATGTATGCCATCGGGTCCCATTGCCTTGTCCACCCTGAGCTTAGTGAGCTCTTGTAGGACCCTTTCTTTTGTGAAGGGAGTAGTGTTCTCTTTTACCTCTGTACCCCTTCCTGCGGACCGCACCCGGAAACGAGCATTGGCTCATTGTGTCTTTCCTGGTTACCAGTTTTCAGCTAACTAAATAGATACATTTATATTGTCCTTATACAAAATCCCTGCTGCATTGTTAGGATTCAGTAGCAGGAGGAAGGAGATTATAATGTCCCAATACAAAATCCCTGCTGCACAGGTAGAGTGTTCTGCAGCAGGAGGAAGAAGGTTATACTATCCCTGTACAAAAATCCCTGCTGTATAGATAGGGGGTTCACCAGCAGGAGGAAGGAGGTTATCTTGCCCCTGTACAAAATCCCTGCTGCATAGGTAGGGGGTTCAGTAGCAGGAGGAAGGAGGTTATACTATCCCTGTACAAAATCCCTGCTGCATAGGTAGAGGGTTCAGCAGTAGGAGGAAGGAGGTTATACTATCCCTGTACAAAATTCCTGCGGCATAGGTAGGGGGTTCAACAACAGGAGGAAGAAGGTTATACTATTCTTGTACAAAATCCCTGCTGCATTGTTAGGGGATTCAGTAGCAGGAGGAAGGAGATTATACTGTCTCAACACAAAATCCCTGCTGCATAGGTACAGGGTTCAGTAGTAGGAGGAAGGAAGTTATACCATCCCTGTACAAAATCTCTGCCACATAGATAGGGGGTTCCACTGCAGGAAGGAGGAGGTTATACTATCTCTGTACAAAATCCCTGCTGCACAGGTAGAGGGTTCAGTAGCAGGAGGAAGGAGGTTATACTGCTCCTGTACAAAATCCCTTTTGCATAGGTAGGGGGTTCAGTAGCAGGGGGAAGGAGGTTACGCTGCCCCGTACAAAATCCCTGTTGCATAGGTAGGGGGTTCAGTAGCAGGAGGTGGGAGGTTATACTTCCCCTCTACAAAATCCCTTCTGCAAAGGTAGGGGGTTCAGTAGCAGGAGGAAGGAGGTTACACTGCCCCTGTACAGAATCCCTGCTGCATAGGTAGGGGGTTCAGTAGCAGGGGGAAGGAGGATACACTGCCCTTGTACAGAATCCCTGCCAGTGCTGCATAGGTAGGGGGTTCAGTAGCAGGGGGAAGGAGGTTACACTGCCCCTGTACAGAATCCCTGCTGCATAGGTAGGGGGTTCAGTAGCAGGGGAAGGAGGTTACACTGCTGCAAATGGAACTCCCCGCTGCATAGGTAGGGGGTTCAGTGAAGAGGGAAGGAGGTTACTCTGCCCCTGTACGGAATCGACGCTATAGGTAGGGGGTTCAGTAGCAGGGGGAAGGAGGTTACACTGCCCCTGTACAGAATCCCTGCTGCATAGGTAGGGGGTTCAGTAGCAGGGGGAAGGAGGTTACTCTGCCCCTATACGGAATCCCCGCTGCATAGGTAGGGGGTTCAGTAGCAGGGGGAAGGAGGTCACTCTTCCCCTGTACGGAATCCCCGCTGCATAGGTAGAGGGTTCAGTAACAGGAGGTTACACTGCCACTGTACAAAATCCCTTCTGCATAGGTAGGGGTTTCAGTAGCAGGAGGAAGAAGGTTGTACTGCCCTTGTACAGAATCCCCGCTGTATAGGCAGTGGGATCAGGAAGAAGAAGGTTATACTATCCCTGTACTAAATCCCTGCTGCATAGGTAGGGGGTTGAGTAGCAGGAGGTAGGAGGTTTTACAGTCCCTGTACAGAATCCCCGCTGTATAGGTAGGGGGTTCAGTAGCGGGAGGTAGGAGGTTACACTGCCCTTGTACAGAACCCTGGTGAAGCCACGTCACCAATACTGTGCGCAGTACGGGAACCCTTGCTTGAGGAAGAACATAATTTAGTTTATTTTTTCTTTTAAGTGTTTCAGGTATGCAGGGTAAGTTCCATGAGAAGCGAGTCTTGTTTGCAGAATCTCCCAGGTCATAATTATAAACATCATACGAACAGCAATACATATCCTATAACACAGTGAGACAAACAATACATTACGAAAATCAGCCGGCAAAGCAATTGCAAAGAGATCGTTCCTGCAACAATTTTTTCTTTAAACGGTGTTTAAAGAGCAGTAGTAAAGCAGTTTCTAAGTTTGGGGGGTTAACTATTCCAAAAAAACAGGGCACCATAGGAAAAGCATTCTTTGCCAAAATGTGTAGAAAATGTGGGAAGACAAAAACTATGATGAGGCGCATCCTACAACTATATGAACAGGAACAATCTCCGATAGATATAGAGAGGTTACATTATTGGCCGTTTTGTATATACGAGATAGCCAGTTGCGCCTGGAGTAGGGAGATGTCAACAGGTTGGAGTCTGTTCGGAGAAGGGCAACCAGGATTATCTAGGGTCAGCAGGGGAGCACGTATAAACAGAGACTGGAGAGAGTAAATGCACTCACTGGAGATCCCAAGCGAGGGGTTGGGGGAGATGATTGAAACGTTCATATATGTGGGGAAGTAAATAAGGTGGACTCGAGTGAACTCTTCTAGACCAGCGGATACAAGAACACGTGCTGTTGCACAGAAAAGGTGGTGGAATAGGCTCCCGGAGATGCTTGTTGAAGGGACACAGTCAGCCCCCTTAGGCCTCAAAGTATCTGTAGTTTCAAATACAAATGTTATGATTGCTCACATTTTGTGGAATTTGCTGCTGGAGCTGGTTGTTCGATTTGGACTGCTTTTTTTCATTTTTAAAAGTGTAGAACAGACTGTATACCATACTGGTGTTAGACTTGTTTACAGTCCATGATCTGTTTCCTTTGCATCTTTCCTGGACTTAGTAGCACTCCAACAGTCTAGTGACTCGTTATGCAGTGGGAGGAGAGGTGACTGTTGCATCATGCAGTGCTGCACTGTTTAGGGGTGTTCCTAATGTTCAGGAAGTGTGCAATAAGGGTAGGTCAAAGATTTAAGACAAAACAAAGGTGGGTGTGAGTACACCATGACCACGTTTCAGCTCTACTAAGAGAGGAAAGAAATAAAACAACCAGCAGTATCAGTGAATTTTAGGGAAGGTAAGCAGTCATAACCTGTGGGTTTTCAACTAGAAATAATATGATGTGAGAAGGGTTGACTGTGTTCCTTTAATGCAGAAACTGTGGGGAGCTTCAAAATGGTGGAGGGATAGGCACAGGGGTTAGGGAGGGGTGTTGATTGACATGAACCTGTAAGGGTTATGTACCACCACTAGGGGTGGGCGAAGTGGATGAAATTTGCGAATTCATGAAATTTACAGCGTATGAATTAGCCAGATTTCGCAGTTTTCCATGGTGAAGTTGGCTTTTTTTTTTTTTTTTTTGCAAATTAACCAAAATTTGCTCGTGAAATGGCCACATTGCCAAAAAAAAAAAAAAAAAAAAGGCCCTTCTTTGTAAAAACTTTGCATTCTTACCCCAGGAGTCCTTTAGCATCAGTAACTTTTTTGCACTTGGCTGGCCAGGTGCAACTGCCCTGGAGGTGTGCCTTTAAGATATATTTAAATGAGCTTAGGGCCCAGCCAATCAAAAGACAGGAAGGTGTGAGAACTGTTGAATGCTTCAGAATTATTTCTCCGTTGCACTGAGCAATATTGCCTCTGAGGTGTCTCCCAGCTTTCCTTGTTGACAGCCTCCTAGTGCTTATCTGGGTAAAGTTTTTCACATAATATAATTCTGTTAGTGTGCTGAGTGAAAGTTTTACTTTTTTTTATTAGCGCCTCGCTGATTTTTTTTATTTTTAGCGCAGCAGTGCTATTTTGACTTTATTTTTACTGTGACTTTCATTTTAAAACCTAATTTTATCGCAGGTGCTTATTTTCGACGGCTCCCTTCATTTTTGGCCAAATTCTTGTTTTTAACCTCAGACCTTGCGGTGTTTACCGTGAGGCATCTGCAGTGCATTTCAAATTAAACTGCCTGGGGGGTTTCTCTCTAGATTGGCAATTATGAGGAAACCTTTTTTGTTATATTATGGGACCTTGGTATCATCTGTGTCAGGACTGTCCGTAGGGTCCAGCAGCCACCTGTGCGCAGTTGACCAGTATTACTGGGTTTCTATTAAGATTGGCACTGGTATAGATCCCAATTCTACAACCAAAAAAAAAGGCACTAGTAATAGAGTTTATTAACTGGGGCGGGACTGGCCGGTGGCATTTTCACAGAAACCTGCACTCTGTTCGTAGGTCCAGTGCTGCTTTGATTTGAGTAAATTGGCAAACATAGCAGACAAACCTTTGATTTTTATGGCTGAGGATAAATCAAAGGCTTCCAACGAGGGGCTATCCAAAAGTACTAATACTAAAAGCAGAGGTACTGCAAAACCCTTCAGATCCCAGCCAAAAAATAAAGCTTCCAAAGATGAAGTTCCTCACAAATTAAAAAATAATCAGAGTGACGAAAAAAGGAATCTTGATCAAGCCTCTGAGGAAGTGGCTAAAAAGAAACTCTGTCAAGACCAAAATATTCCCATTGCTCCTGGGAAAGCCAATAGCGAGACAACAGGCAGCTTAAAGCATACAGGAAAAAAAACACTTACAAACCAAGTCTGCGCAGGTTCTTCCTTCAGTGCAAGATATGGAAAAAGAATGGCAACAGTCCCTCGAGCTCGTCTCCACATGAGGATCTTTGTGGACGCTTCGGTCTCAGTGGGGTCAGTTGGTGGACATCCTGGACCAGCTTGTCCTAATCTCCTCTCCCATGGTTCGGGACTTGCAGTGGTGGATGGTTCAAGAGAACCTTTGTCGGGAATTCGCTTTGTCTTTCTTCCCCCTCTCAGACTCTGACCACAGAAGCCTCGGGCGGTTGGGAGCCCATCTCGACCTCACAGGACCCAGGGCTCCTGGTCCAAGCTCTAGAATACGCTCCACATCAGTGTGCTCGAGCTTCGGGCAGTGCTTTATGCTCTTCAAGCCCTGCATCTGCACCTCCTTCCTGGCCACTTAGCCATACAGACGGACAATATGTGTATGGTATGGTACATCAGTAAACGGGGAGGGACTTGTTCCTACCCTCTTCGCAGGGAAGTGATGCGAGGTTGGGATTGGGCAGTTCAGCACAACCTCCACCTCATGGCAGTTCACGTCCCGGGGGTCGAGAACACCTTGGCAGACAAACTCAGTCGCTCGTCTGCTCAAGCTTACGAGTGGGAACTGGATCAGGGGGGTCTTAGACGATATCTTCCTACGTTGGGGAACACTACAGGTGGACCTGTTCAGCTCACCTCTAAACGCAAAGCTGCCCGACTTCTGCTCGCTTGCTCTAGAGCACGGCATTTTTTTGAGAGGCGCTCTGTCTCTAGATTGGAAGGACAGATTTGTCTATGCTTTCCCCCCGATCCCTTTGATTCCAAGAGTCTTACAGAAACTCTGTTCAGAAGGAGCTTGAATGATACTGATCGCTGCTTTCTGGCCCAGGCAAGTTTGGTTCTCTCTTCTGCAATAGTACTCAGAGGAACCTCCTCTTCCTCTGTTGCGACTTTTACTGACCCAGGATCAGGGGACCCTGGTCCATCCAGGTCTCAAATCCCTTCAACTGCAAGCATGGCTCCTGCAGACATAGCTCAAGCCCGATTTGGGGTTTCACCCGGAGTGGCTGAGATTCTGGTGGAGGCTAGAAAACCTTCCACTAGTTCTACCTATGCCAAGAAATGGAAACGGTTCACAATATGGGCCGCTTCAAACGATTTCAAGCCTTTCTTGTGCTCTGTTGGGTGGCTGTTGGATTACCTGTGCTGCCTCTTTGATCTGGGTCTCAGTCACTCGTCCTTGAAGGTACACATGGCGGCCATTTCGGCCTACCATGTCCCTTTTGCAGACAGGACGTTTGCTCAGCTGGAGGTCTCTAAGACTTTCCTTAGAGGGGTTCTCCACTTGAGACCCCCTGTTCGGGTTCCTGCCCCTCCGTGGGATTTGAATTTCATTTTCAAGAAGCTTACTCTGCCTCCTTTTGAACCGGCAACCTTAGCAGACGTGAAGTTCCTCTCATGGAAGACACTTTTCCTAGTGGCCATTACTTCTGCTCGGAGGATTTTTCGAGTTCCAGGCCCTGATGTGTAAAATCCCATATTTGATTTTTCACAAGGAACGTGTGGCTCTGCGCACCAACCCTAAGTTTCTCCCCAAGGTGGTAGCAGACTCTACATTGAACCAGTCCATAGAGTTACCTGCTTTCTTTACGTAACACTCCAATCAAGGGGAGTATCTCTTACACACTCTGGATGTTCACTGAATTCGTAGATACTACACTAACAGAACAAAAGATCTCAGAAAGGCTGATCAACTGTTTGTCTCTTTTGCCCACAAAAGAGAAGGCAGTGCTGTGTCTAAGCAATGCCTGTCCAAATGGTTGGCTCATTGCATCACTTTCTGTTATGACAAGTACAACAAGACCCTTACGGGTCAAGTGAGAGACCACTCCACCAGAGGAATCGCTGCCTCAGCGGCTTGTTTCAAGAATGTGTCAGCGGCGGACATCTGTGCTGTTGTCACTTGGACTTCCGTCCATACCTTTACAGAACATTACAGTTTGGATATTGCCTCTTGCCGTAGAGCAGGCTTCGGGGCTTGCTGTTCTGCAAGGCCTCCTTTCTTAAGGCCTTCACGGCTAGAGGATCTGCTTTGAGTAGCTTTCCTCCTCCCGTTTGCTTCTTCTTGTTCCAGACTGCTTGGGACTCAGTCCTATATGCAATTACCTACTGCAAGAGCCCTCTCGAAGTAAGGTAGTACAGTTGTGTAAGAACTTACCGTAACAGTAGATCTTCGGAAGAGGCTCTTGCAGTAGGTAATACCTTTCTGCCCTCTATCCCCCTAATTTTTTTTTTTTAGCTACTTTTCCAGGTTGGGAAATATCCGCTTCTCTCTCTCGTCTTGCCCTTTTGGGCCTTTGGCGAGAAAGAACTGGAAGGTGGGCATGGGAGACCGCCCTTTTATACTGAGTTGTATAACGTCGGTCACCTGACGTGGGGGCGGTCCCCCGTCAGAGACTGCTAGCTAGAAATTTTTCTGTGGGGTCCTGACGCCTGCTGGCATCAGTCCTATATGTAATTACCTACTGCAAGAGACTCTGTCGAGGATCTACTGTTACGGTAAGTTCTTGCGTAACTGCACTTTTCCTTTCAGTGGCAGATTCTTTCGACCGGGGACAGCCAAGACCAGCCAGATAGTTCCTCAAATTCTGGGACATGTTGCCTCTATGACTGCAGTAGTCCCAGGGGTCAGGTACAGGATGAGACTCCTGCAGGCCTACCTCAGAGCTCGCTGGTCTCAGAGAAGCAACACATTTTCAGAGTTGATACCTGTGTCAGAAGAACCCTGCAAATTTGCAGGCAGGGGTTCCCTTTCAAGCTCCTCTTCCCACAAAGGTGATTACCACAGATGCTTTCCTTTTGGGCAGGGGAGCTCATTTGGACAGTGCCTCAGTAAGTGGCAACTGGACTCCCAAAGAGCCACAGTTGCACATAAATCTTTTGGAACTCAGAACAGTCTTCCTAGCTCTCCCAGCTTTCGCTCCCAGCATAGAAGGGCAGGCGGTTCAAATTCAAATGGACTTCACCACTGTAATGTTCTACATAAACAAGCAGGGTGGTACCAGATCAGGAATACTCTGTTTGGAAGCTCGGCAGCTCTGGTCTCTAGCACTTTCATGGGAGTCAGACTCTCTCGTTATTCACCTCCCAGGTAAACTCAATACTCTGGCGGATGCTCTAAGCCGCATCAGTCAAGGCCAGAGCGAATGGACATTGAACAAACAAGTACTAGCCACAGTGTTCAGGCGGTGGGGCACACCAGACGTGGATCTGTTTACCTCTCTCAATTTTCAGCTTCCTCAGTACTGTTGCAGGCCCCCCCAGTTCCAGGAACACTTCCTCTGGATGCCCTGGTCCTGGATTGGTCAGGGAGGTTCCAGTACGCATTTCCTCCCTTTCCCCTGATATTCAGGAATTTGCTGAAACTTTAGACAGCAGCCTGCTTTGATGATCCTAGTGGCTCTGGGCTGTCCCAGGCAAGTCTGGTACTATCTCCTCCTTTCAGTGTTCTGCAACAGGCCCATTCACCTGCCTCCAGCTCTCTCCCTGCTGACCCTTCCTCAGATGGGAATGCAGTACCCAGACATACACTCTCTTCAAGGCCTGGTACTTGAGGAGTTGGTTTCCATCCTCACAGTACTGTGAACAGGTCCTTAAGATACTGAGGATGGCTAAAAAAAACGAAGAGCGAAAAGGTCCGAACCCCTATCAGCTTCAGACCCTCAGCTGCTAGACTACCTGATACACCTACAGGCGTTGGGCTTGAAACCATCTTCCCTCAAGCTACAGCTGGCGGCAATTTCGGCCTACCTTTCAGTGGGAAAGAAAAAATCCTTATTTTCCCACGTCATTTTTAAACAGTTTTTCAAAGGTTTCTTGCACCTCCAACCAGGTAGCCCGTTCCTCCTTGGAGCCCGAACCTTTGCATTGACGGGCTCATGAATCCACCCTTCGAGCCTATGTCCATGGCCACGTCCAGTTTGTAACTTGGAAGACAGTCTTCCTGGTAGCCATTACCTCTGCCAGGAGGATCAATCAATCAGTCAATCACTTTATTTAACCAGGATTTCAGAGCTACAGGCCCTGTGCACTGAGCCGAGTTACATCATCCCTCACAATGATAAAGTTGAGCTCAAGACAAATAGGAAATTTCTGCCAAAGGTGGTTTCAGAGTTTCACTTGAACCAGGCCATTACTCTGCCTGTCTTTTTTACTGAGCCATCCACTCCTGGCAAGCAAAAGCTCCACAGCTTGGATGTCAAGAGCCATCTTTCACTACAGCATACTAGACAGTCCAGAGGCTCTTCCACTCAGTTGTTCCTCACCTGCGGGGATGTAGGCAGAGGAAGACCAGCTGCCAAGAGAACTATTTCTCGTTGGTTGGTCTCTTGTATTAGATTCTGCTATGAGAAAGCTGGTCACCAACCTCCAGTGGGGCTTGGGGCCCACTCTACCAGGGGGCACTGAAGCCTCGCTTGCAGCAGCAAGGAACATTACTCTCCTGGATGTCTGCAAAGCAGCTACCTGGAAATCTGTGCACACTTTATTATTTATTTATTTATAGAATTGTTTCACCAGGAAAGGTACACTGAGCAACTTAATGCTCGTCTCACGGCATGTCCTGGGGAAGGGGGAGTGGGATATACAGCATTTAAGTGTATACAATAACATTACATAGACATGAAACGTTAAATACATGATAGTCAATGCATACAGCATTTAAATGTATACAATAACATTACCTTTGTGAAACACTACAGTTTGGATGTACAGACCAGATCTGATGCCAGATTTGGCAGGGCAGTTCTGCAGAGCCTCTTTCCTAAGTAGGTTCTCTGCCCACCTCCCACTTGGTACTGCTCAGTAGTCTGCAAAAAAGTTACTGATGCTAAAGGACTCCTGGGGTAAGAAGAAAAAAATACTCACCGCAGTAATCTTCTTTCTTCCAAGGGGTCCTTTAGCATCAGTAAGCCCCCACCCACCCTTCTTCCCCGGTTCACCTGTCTGAGAAGGGCTCTTTATGTCACCTTTTACCAAATTTGGAATTTCTTATCTTTTATTGATGAGTTTTTAACTCATGTTGCTGTTGTTTCTATTTCCACTTTTCTGGATATTTGCATGTTTTTTTTTAATCCTGTTCATTCTTTTTTGGAGCATTTGCCCTCGTTTTTTCTCAAAAAAAATTCTGAAGCCTTCAACAGCTCTCTCAGCTCACACCCCTTCCTGTCTTTTGATTGGTTTGACCCTAAGCTCATTTAAATATCTCTTAAAGGCACACCTTCGGGGCAGTTACACCTAGCCAGCTAAGTGCAAAAAAGTTACTGATGCTAATGGACCCCTTGGAAGAAAGAAGATTACTGCGGCGAGTAATTTTTTCATTTTAGTGAAGTCAAAGTTCCTAAAGATTGTGGAAACCTCGCAAAGGCAGATTTCTGCCACTTTGTGGTCACTTTGCTGTGAAGTTGAATTCGCAGCACCTCTAGTCACCATACTGGGTAGACATGATAGAAGGCAGGGCTTCTTCTGCCAGCACACCTCATGTTTCTGTGTTTGTGATGGTTTAGATTTTTGTGTAGTCACAAAGTGGAACTGCTCATGTGTGGATGGCTGTTTGAACTCGTTTTCATGCCGCACCACTTTGCGACTGTACGTGGACCTGTAATGTGTCGAAAGATAAATACTATGCTGCCGATCATGGATTTCTGCAGTTGCTGTTTTGTTCCAGTCCTGAGAAAGGGTTTTAACCTCCTCTCTTTTTTTTTTTTTCCCTTCTTTGTTTGGCAGATGTACCCCACAGTATGGCGGCTCTTCACAAGGCAGCGATGTCGACTGCTGCAGGTGCCTGCCTACGTGGGTGTTGCTCCAAGGCATGCAGGCTGCAGTGAGCCTGCTGCCTTCCGGGACTGCCTGTTGGGGGAGAACGAGCGTAGATGCCGGCAGGAGCTTCAAAGACACTCAGCACTGTATGCTGGCAAGAAACCTGGCGCAGCGATCCTGGTATCATTGTGCACCGTTGGGGGACACCCCGCCTTCCTCTTCACTCTCCGCTCCAGTAAACTGAAGGGGAGACACAAGGGAGATGTCAGGTGGGTAGCGACTGTAATTCAGTGTTAAAGGTGTCCGTGTGTCTCAGTTGGTAGCATATTTGCCTCTCCTGAAGGCCATGGGTTCAAATTCTGGACTGGGATTAAGCCAATACCTTAAATGGCGGCACTCGAGTGTAGTACTAAAGGGATGCTGTACTGCTGGGTTGTGCCATCCTTCAGATAAACCCTCAGGCCAAGTTGCCGGCTGCTTTTTCTGGTGGTTGTTCAGGTGGACGTGAAGGATCCTGTAAGATTATTATGTCTGACCTGCTTGTACCCCAGTACTCAAGAAGACTAGGTGACGCACTAAGGGTTCTCACGTACACATATTTATTCATTGGTATATAAAAACTCACTTGTGAGACAGGTGCATGACACACATAAAATTCATGAGGCAAACAGGTACAGAAAACTGGAGTAAATATTACCTGTCTTCTGGGAGCCTGTGGCAGAATCTCTCTGGTCACTCAGAAATCAGGAACTCCCAGAAATGCTAGGTCTCTAAGCTTATATACATGGTCTGTCACATACACAGCAGTCAGCCTTGGAATTTTCCCTTTCGTATGTTAGCTGAATAAGATAAAGTACACAATACAGCAATTCCAGTGGTAAATAGTCAGCCCCAGGCTTTCTTTACACAGCTTCACTTATCCTGATATGTGAGGTCACTGACTGTCCACTGAGCTGGTCAGAACTAGCCCTGGACAGGGTTAATAGCCTTGTTTTGATCTTGAGTGAAGAATGTAATGTTAGCGGGGTCTCAGAGCTATTGTCAGAGAAGCCATAAAATGGCCTGAAACATGATTGTCTTAACCAAAGTGATCCTGCGGCGATCATTAACCTGCGTAACAAGGCATTTCTCCTTAAGCAATCACATAGCATAAGCTGCTCACTATTGTTTCACCAGACACAGCCTAAGGATCCCAAAAATAGCTGTGCAGTACAGACAAGATTGATTCCATCTTCTCACAATCCCATGGCACTTCTCGGGAAGGGTAGAGGAACTTTCTTGGTGTCCTGGCCAAAATTTCCCCCACTCACTAAATATTTCACCGACAGTTTAATCTGGTTCAGTTTCTGTTGATTTCCATCTGTATTCGACCCCGACGCAGGCTGAAAATAGACAATATTGTGTAGCTCTTCTTTGCTGTCAAGAAAAAATAAGTTATAAATGTGTTAAGAGACAGAGTATTTGGACTTATTGCTGGGCTTTGTATCTTCAGGCCGGTCCATGGTCCTGCCACATTTCTGGGTTTTTATTGTTTTAATTATGTAGTTGTCTTAAAATGTATTGATCTAGGTTGCCCTTAAATGTAGCAACTCAGGATAAGGAGTACCTCACACGGATGTATGGCATTTCTTTGTATGGTATACTGCACTCTGAACTGGGACTATTCATTTAAAATAAGAATCATCATCAACATTTGTATAGTGCTTTTCATACACAATGTATCCCAAAGAGCTTGACAAGCAATGCTAGATGGATATACTATGATAGACCGAAACTCGGTATCCCGAAGCTTAAGATATCGAGTTTACAGTCCCGAAAGCAGAAATCCCTCATGACTCGGATGTCCGACAATACAGTGTCTGGTATCCCGTTAGCATAATAACACCTCAATACGGGGGCTTAAATTTGCACTCTAGAACTAATGTAACAACCCAGGGCGGACCTCGAATGAAAAATACTGTGTTACAGGGGCAAAATTACTAAAGATCCGTAGCCTGAATCAGAACATGAGCCTGCCAGTGGTTTAGTCCTCGACACCACCGGAGCAGCTCAGCCAGCTTCTGGATCCGACGCTGCTTTCTGCAGCATCACCAGGGGTAAGGTAGCAACCCGTTACATCCGCTACCCTACCCCCTCCCGTAACACTGTTGGGAATGAAGCTTGTGGGATTTACACTGTTGGGATACTACACCTGTTGGGCAATACTGCCCGGGCAGGTGAGTGTCAGGATAAAGAGCCACAGGGTACCTGCTAGACTGGTAGTGAAGTGACTGAATGTGTGGTGGCGGCCATATTGCACATCATTGCCCACACACAGCCTGGACAATTGCAGTAGTCTCTTTCCAGATGACTCGAAGCTGGGCGCGGTGGTGGATGGGGAGGAGGATAGAGTGGCCCTGCAGGAGGACATGGAGACTCTGGAGAGGTGGTCGAGAGAGTGGAACTGAAGTTCAGTGCAGGGAAATGCAGGGTACTGCACCTGAGGGCCAGAAACCCCGGCCAAGTGTACACCCTGGGGGGGGCGTCACACTGCAAGTCTTGAAGACTGAGAGGGACCTGGGGGTGGTGGTGGATGTCAAAATTAACAACTCTGAGACTTGTAGGAAAGCAGTGGCCAAGGCCAGTAGGATGTTGGGATGCATCGGTAGAGGAAATTACCTCCAAAAAGAGGGAAGTGATCCTCCCTCTGTATAACTGCCGGGTTAGGCCGCACCTCGAGTGCTGTGTGCAGTTTTTGAGACCGCACTTAAAAAGGGACATTGCACTCTTAGAGAGTTTTCAGAGGAGGGCAGTCAAAATGATCTGGGGCTTTGGGGGGGGGGCTGTGGGGAGAGACTTGAGGAGCTCAACATGTACACTCTGGAGGAGAGGGGGGACATGATGGAGGTCTTCAAGTACATAAGGGGGATTAATAAGGGATGCTCAGTTTGGGTGTTCCAAAGGAAAGAGGGGGGAGCAACCAGAGGACATGGGTGGAAGCTGGAGAGGGGGGGGGACTCAGGGGAGAGGAGGAGGTGTTACTTCACTGAGAGGGTGGTGGAACCTTGGAATACACTGCCCAAGGAACTGGTGGAGGCAGATACTGTAGAGCGGTTCAAGAGGGGATGGGACAGTTATAGGGGAGGGTGAAGCTGGGGAAGTCCAATACAAGGGGAATATCTTGGACAGGGGATAGAGAAACCCAGGGGGGGGGCACACAGCAAAATTGGCACCCAATATGGGTGCTATCGAGCAGACACGAAAGACCATAAGGCCTACTCTGCTGGCATTTTAGTATGTTAGTATGAACCGGTTTTATGGGAAGGGGATATTGGCCAGGACATTGGGAATATCCCCTACTCTTTGCGAAGAGTGCCTTGGGTTCTTTTACTTCCAGCTGGACACCCACCCGGACAGCAACTGATTTAATTCATTTTATTTTTCATTTCTTTTTTTTCTGGCACTCAGGCAAGGGTGGGGATGTACCCCATATCAGCCCAGGTCTCCTCGTGCCAACCTCCACCCTGGCATTTCCCTCCCATCTACCTGGTCTGGGAGAACCAGGATTTGCACCTCAAGGAGGGTCTTCCTGAAGGGAGAGACCAAAATCACCATATTGACCCCAGCCGAGATTTAACACTTCTCCCTGTCCCAGCCTCTGCCAGCAGGAGTCACTGTACACAATGATGTAGGAGCACTGGCTGTGGGGAAGCTCACAGCTGCTGCAGTCCCTGCCTCTCCCCGCAGAAGTTAAAGTAGATAATGACGTTGGAGTGCTGGCTGCGGGAGAGCTCACAGTTACTCCATTCCCAACCTCTCCCAGCTGGAGTCACTGTACACAATAGTGTAGGGGGAACTGACAGCTACTCCAGTCCCAGCCTCTCCCAGCAGGAGACACTATAGACAGTCATGTAGGAGTGCTGACTGTGGGGGAGCTCACAGCTACTCCAGTCCCAGCCTCTCCCAGCAGGAGACACTATAGACAGTCATGTAGGAGTGCTGGCTGTGGGGGAGCTCACAGCTACTCCAGTCCCAGCCTCTCCCAGCAGGAGACACTATAGACAGTCATGTAGGAGTGCTGACTGTGGGGGAGCTCACAGCTACTCCAGTCCCAGCCTCTCCCAGCAGGAGACACTATAGACAGTCATGTAGGAGTGCTGGCTGTGGGGGAGCTCACAGCTACTCCAGTCCCAGCCTCTCCCAGCAGGAGACACTGTACATAATGGTGTAGGAGCACTGGCTGTGGGGAGCTCACAGCTACTCCAGTCCCAGCCTCTCCCAGCAGGAGACACTATAGACAGTCATGTAGGAGTGCTGGCTGTGGGGGAGCTCACAGCTACTCCAGTCCCAGCCTCTCCCAGCAGGAGACACTATAGACAGTCATGTAGGAATGCTGACTGTGGGGGAGCTCACAGCTACTCCAGTCGCAGCCTCTCCCAGCAGAAGTCACTGTAGACAGTCATGTAGAAGCGCTGACTGTGGGGGAACTGACAGCTACCACTGTTCCATCTTCTCTCAGCAGGAGTCACTGTAGACAGTCGTGTAGGATCATGGGCTGTGGGGGAGCTCACAGCTATTCCAGTCCCAGCCTCTCCCAGCAAGAGTCACTATAAAGAATGGTATAGGAATGCTGGCTGTGAGGGAACTCGCAGCTACTCCAGTCCCTGCCCCTCCCAGCAGGAATCACTGTAAACAATGGTGTAGGAGCACTGGCTGTGGGGGAGCTCACAGTTAGTCCATACCCAGCCTCTCCTGGTAGGAGTCGTTGTAGACAGTGTTGGAGTGCTGGCTCTTGGGAGATTACAGGTACTCCAGTCCCAGCCTCGCCTATCTAAAGTTACTGTAAATTTGATGTTGGAACACTAGCTGTACTTCAGTCCCAGCCTCGCCCAGCAGATGTCACTGTAGGCAGTGGGTCTGGTGCACTTGCTGTGGTAGGAAACTCACAGCTAGTCCAGTCCAGCTGTTATCCTATCTCTCATGATTGTAGCCTTTTGCAGTTAAGTTTGTAAGTAAATTTTGTGGCTCGGACTGATGCCTTGTTTACCCCATGGCTGTAGCTCTTGCTCTGGGCATAGCCTGCCATTCCTGGGCTTTGTGGGGGTTAATAAAGGCATGAGATAGCCGTCCTCTCCTCAGCCTTTCTCTGTTTCTATTCTTGCCTGTAGCTTTCCTGGAGGAAAAGTTGATGCATCAGACCGAAGCATTGTTCACACAGCAGTGAGGGAAGCCCAGGAAGAGCTCGGGATCTCGGTAATGGAGGAAAGCATTTGGGGAGTCATGAAGCCACTGACTGATTGGGTAATGGAAATCTCCAGCCCCTCATGAAGGTGCTGTCTGATTGCGTAATGTAAATTATCCCCTCCATGAAGTTGATTTCTGATTGGCTAATAAACAGAATTCAGTGATGCTGTTTTCTGATTGGGTAACCAAAATTCATTCTACAAAGTTGAATTCAGATTAACACATAAAAGTCAAAGAACTGCCGCATAAGAGCAGTGAGGCAAGGGTTACCTGGAAAGGGCATTGGCAACAAAGTCAGGTGTCAAATATAAAATTACACACATCCCCATAATGCAAAGCATCATGGGAAGGATATGCAAATCACCATGAAAGACTTTAGACCAGTTCTGCTTTAAGCGAATGTGTGGTGCCAAATGGTCACTCACACACTCTGCAAAGGCTGAAAACAGAAGACAGGAGATGTGTTTCATCCTGCACAGGACTCATCTGTTAGCCTTGTCTCTTAATAGCCATGGGGAAGAATGAATGACTATTTTTTCCTTCCCCTGGGCAGTTACAGACAAGGCACACTGATGAGTCCTGCATAGGATGAAACGCATGTCTATGCCTTCTGCTTTCAGCCTTTGCAGAGTATATAAGAGGCCATTTGTCATCACATAGAACCAGTTTAAATTCTTTCATGGTGATTTGCATATACTTCCCATATATGTGTGTAAGTTTACATTAACTCATAAAATACATCATCCCATGAAACTGAATTCTGATTAGGCAGTAACATTCTTCTCCATTAAGCTGCCTTCTGATTGGGTGACTTAACTCCCCCAATTCATTCACTGGGATTGCGTAGAATAAGGGGTCTTTTGAAAGCTAGAGTATGGGAAAGTTAAATCTAATTCATAGCTGCTTGTAGCATTCCTGTTTTTAGATATGCTGTTCAGATCTCATACGGTCCATGTTAAACTACTTGAATAAATTTAAAAACCTCAGCGCACACCCGCTGGCCGTATCATAAACTGGATGCTGATAAACTGGAAAAGGAATATTTATTTGCTACGACTCCGCATATAGACAGCAGTGGAACTGCAGCTCCTTTGTCACCCGCTATGCTGAATCATTTGTATTTATTCATTTCAAAAAGGTTTTCAAGGGAAGTCGTGCCAAGTTGATATCAGCACATTTCCAGATGCACCCTGGGGGCAAGGGGAAGTGGAGAGAACAGATATAAAGAACAGCATACAATGCAATAGTGTGGAAATCGGCATAATGAAATAAGTTCTGAGCAGAACGTTTGCAGTAGGTTAAGTTGCAGAAAGAACAATGATGGGAACAATAAGTAGTGATCAACATTGGATTAATATGAGCGAGGGTAGGAACTCAAAACTAGAGGAGCAGAGGCTGTACAGGTATCGGTGTAGGGTGCAGGGCAGCGGACAGGGGTCCAACCCTCTGTCAGGAGCAATTGCAGGAGTGAGTAGAGAAATCACGGAGAAGAGATTTCGGAGTGTGAAGAGATGGGGCAAAGCGAATGTGTGGGCGGGGGCAGAGTTGAGGGAAGCAGAAAGAGAAGGCAGCTTGCAAGCAGTGGATTTTCATGTGAGAGAGAGCAAGTGAGAGCAGGTATTGCGAAGGGATCAAGAGATAGAACGGGGAGTCACGTCAAATAAATGTTTGTTTTGCAACATGTCAGCATCAAGTGTATGTTAATGCCAGTGGGGCTGTGCTCTGGTGTTTTTTTTTTTTTTTTTGCTTTTCCAAGTTGCACTTTCAAGGCGACAGTGAGTAGCACCATGAACAAGTGGACCTCTTTTATATTTCATAGCCTGAATAAATATGAAAACTGTATTTTGTATTGTTTTGTTTTATGGAAACGGTTATATACAACTGTCTTCTGGGAACAAGCAGTTTGGTGTTTTTACTGCAACAGTCTGTGTCCAAAGTTCTGAGCATTGTGGAAATCGGAGGACTAGAATGGCAAGGCCATAACGTCCTAGTTCACGCTTTACTATATGACTGTCCCCAACGTAAAGAATTATTAGTCTGTTGTGGCAGAAGTGTACTTATCAGCATTCATGCTGTTACCATTCTAGTTCTCTTTGTTCTATGATTCTGATTGGTCAGCAGCTCATGTTGGCGTTCTGCACACAAACCAAGACAAAGGGAACACTAAAGATGACTGGTTCCATTAAGTAGACTGTGCAGAATATTGTCCATAAAAATTAAAAAACACAGCCATCCCAGTGGCATGGAGGGCTGAGATGTTGGGTGCCTTACTTCATGCCACACCGGCGACCCATGTTTGAGAACAAGCATGGGCTGCTGGAGGTTGGGAGAGCAGTGAGCGTCACACAGAGTGCTGTTTGGGGAGGAGTGGCCAGTCGTCTCAGCCTCTGACTGCCATGGGGTGGAGGACTAGCAGTAGCGGAGGTTGCAAGCGGCTGTAAAGGTGAGGCCGTGGTTCTGCAGGACGTACACTTCTCCATGCATATGTACTGATGTGTCACTGTGGCAGGGGTCTGGGAGAAAATGGAAAAAGTCACAGGATGGGTTTAATGAAGCCTCTGACCGCTCCCTTGCGGCCTGTGCCACTGCTCAACTTGGGGGGGGGTGCTGGATACGTTGAGCTGGGGGAGGGCAGCCCTTCCTCTTGGTTCCACCACCGGGGGGGGGGGGTTATCCATGGGAAACTTCATCTTGGGTTTACAGAGGTGTGCATTGGTCACAAGGAGTGGGGACAGGACTGGGAGAGCTGCCCATCATCCCAGATAAGGTAAAAAGCTTTATGGGGGGAAAAAAAAAGACGTAATCCTAAATGCAAAGCATCATCGGTACCATATGCAAATCACCATGAAGGAATTACAACAAACTTGGTTTCAAAGGGAACAGAAACCCTGTTGTTTTAATTTTTATGTTTGCTGTGTGCACACGCGCTGCGAACATTTTGTTAGGAGAGTGGCCTTTGAAGGGTGTGACACTGTCAGTCCAATGCAGAGTGGTCTGCAGGGGGCTTGTCAGTGTCACACTAATCATCAGCCAGGCTGATCATGACACTGTTCTGATTTGCTGGGTAGAAACTTCGTGTAGTTCTAAGGAGAGAGAGCCGACCCAGTCATATGTCTGCTTTTTCCTTTAATCTGTCATGGTCAGCCTGCTGATGTCGAATTGCACCCTGTAACAAAGAAAATTGTCCATTGATGTCTGTTGCTGCTGTCGTCGTTACTGTTTCCCCACCCTCCCCTCCCACTCAGCACCCCCCACCCCAACATAACACCGACACTGGGGGTGCCCAGTCCCCAGTGTCACCACCTGAAATAATGAAAACAGTCCCTAGTAGTAGTTGTGTTTTTTTGTTCTTTTTAAACATACCCTGTAAAAAAGGAAAACTGTCCATTGATGTCTGTTGCTGCCGCCACTGTTAGTCCCCCCCCCACCTGACCCTCCCACTGAGCACCCACCACCCCACCCGGCCCTTACTTACCCACCCACCAGGGGTCCAACCCCATAATACTCCCTGGACTGCAGACCCATCTTCACTCTTCAATGCCAGACCACGAACTGAAGAAATCAGGTATGTGGTTCAGTGGATTTCAATGGAGTTTTGAACTTGGTGGTATAACTTGATCATTTTTGAATATTTTTGCCCCAGATTTTCATCATGCCTTTTCTGGGACCCCCACCTCATGACACTAACAGTGAAATTAGGCAAATCTGTCCCAAAAGGTGATTTTTGTGGTCGCTGCATGAAATCACCGTTTAGGCTGGAGTTGACACATTTCTGCTCCCTTGTTCATGAGTTGGGGTAATTTTACTTACTTATTTATTGAAATGTTTCACCAAGAAGGTACACTGAGCAACAATCGCTCGTCTCCTGGTGTGACCCGGGGGGGAAGGGCTACAACTGGAATGAGACATTCAACATTCAAGTTACAAGATCAACATTAATGTACAGTTAGTTGTAAGTCAGGTGTTACAAGCAGTGTTACAACAGTGTTGAGCATAACATGTAGAAAGGGCGAACAAAAATAAGTGCCAGGTTAATAAGTAAACAAGTGCTTACATGAAAGAAAAGGGGAGGGAGAAGAGTCGTGCCCCTGGAGACCCCTTCAGGATGCGAAGAACCCTGCAAAGTGATTGGGGGGACCAGAGAGAAGTGGTTATGGCAGTGTCCCAGAGAGACCCCTAGAAGATGGTGGAGGAAGGGAGTAGATGAGAGATACAAGCCCCTTGGGTTGTAAGGAGGGGGACCCATGGAGAGCATCCAGGGTTCTGTGAGAGATCAAGGAAGGCCAGTAAGGAGGGCCAATTAGGGGAAAGGGGAGAAGAGCTAGGGATTTGGGGGGTTGGTGTGTACATGGAAAAATGAAGGTGAAGGTAGGGTTTGTCCAGGGCTTAGAGGAGGGAATTAGGGAGGGACATGGCAGAAGCAGCTAGGTGCAAGGTAATTATTGAGGGCAGAGCTGATGGAGTAGGTAGAGGATGAGTGCCAGATTTTTGGTGGGGGGGGGGGTTCCAGATTTTTGGGAAGCGGTGAGAGTAGCTAGATTGGCCACTTTCGGTGGATTTGCGGGGGACAACCAGGGTACAGGAGTTGGTTGATCTAAGGGAATGGGAGGGTGGTGGGTATGTAATAAAGGAGGAGTTGAGGTAGGAGGGGAGCTCACCTAACCAGTGCTTGGAGGTGAATTTAGCACATTGGGAGAGTCGCCTATTTGTAAGAGAGGGGGGAAGGATAGGGAACGATAAAGATTGCAGTGATGGGTGCGAGGTGGGGGGGTGGCATCCAGGGCAAAGCGGCAGAAGGAATTGAAGAGGGTGTCCAGTCTGGCCAGGGAGGACTTAGTAGCAGCACCATAGACTACGTCACAGTAGTCGAGAAGGGGCAGTATCCTCTTCTGAACAAGTTCACGCCTAGCCGTAGGAGGGATGCAACTACGGTTCCTGAACAGGACACCAAGCTTGGGGCCCAGTTTTTTCTGGATGGAGTCAACATGTCCAGAGAAGTTTAGGTGTTGGTCCAGCCAAACACCTAAGTACCTGAAACAGAATGTGTTCTCAAGTAAAGTCCCCTCAAGGGTGTGAAAAGTGGGTAGGGAGGGAAGCCTAGAGAGTCTCTGCCTTGTGCCAAAGGTCATAGAGACTGTCTTTTTGGCATTGAGGAAGAGTTTATGGTTAGCAAACCAAAGCTGAATCTTGTCAAAGTCTTGCTTTAAGCTGGTTGTAACCTCAACAGGACAGGAGCCAAATGGATACAGGACTGTATCATTAAAAGGCTATGTTGAAAATTTGGGGTACAAATATTAAAAAACAACAAAGTTATGAGCCTTTGTTGAAATTTGTGAACACAGTCTCGTAACTTTGGTAATTTTCAATATTTTGACCCCAAATTTTCAACATAGCCATTTCTTCACAGTACCTCATGAATGTGACAGATATCATTTTTCAAATCCTGGCCAAAGTGTGTTTTTGTGTCACGAAAACTGATTTTGTGGTCACTGTGTGAAATCACCTTTTGAGCAGGAGTTGAAAATTCTCTGTGCGTGAGGTGGGTTCACAAGAATGCTGTGTTGAAAATTTGGGGTAAAAAATATTGAAAAACAACAAAGTTATGCGCCTACATTAAAATTTATGAATGCAGGCTTGCGAGTTTGCTAATTTCCAATATTTTGACCCCAGAATTTCAACATAGCCATTTTTTCACACCACCTCATGAATGCGAAAGCTGTCATTTTTCATATCCTTCCCAAAATATGTTTTAACACTTCTGGTGCAAAATGATGCTTTAGCCATTGTTTTATAAATGAGACCAGTCATGCTCAGAAAGAATGGTCATAAAAAGATTATGTTGAAAATGTGAGGTAAAAATGTGAAAAAACAACTCAGTTATGAGGAAATGAATTGTTCCAACACTTACTCGTAACTTTATTTTTTACAGATTTTGGCCCCTAATGTTCAACATATCCCTTGTGTTGCCCCACCTCCTGAACATGGCGGGTGTCATTTTTCAAATCCCCTCCGAAACTTGTTTCCACAGTTCCACAGCGAAATCGCCTGTCAGAAGGGATTTTAAAAATTCCTCCTGTCTTGATCATAACATCAGGTCATAAAAAGACTGTTGGACATTTAGGGTCAAAATGTGGGAGCCCACTTAAAAGTAGAATATTACCCCTCAGCTGCCCTATCCTGGGTAATTACGGTCTTAACAATGTGTCAAAGCAGGACACCACTGAAAATGAGATCTTGCATCTCATCTGCTCTATCCTGGGTAGATATATAATAAAATGTGTATAAGCAATACCGGCAGTGAACATTCGGTATTGACAAATGTTTGTTTTTTAATATAATTGTAATTTTGCGCATGTGTGAAGTCTGTTTAATAGCCCCAATGTATTGTTTTGTGTTTGTTTTGAAATAGCCCTGTTTTGTCGTCATTTATTTATTTTTTTTCAACGTTTCTTTTACTTCTTTCACAGCTCGAGGGAACTTTCTCAGGCAGCCCATCTTTGTGCCGCCCAGCCTGAGGGTCGCTGCGACTTGTGTCCCCCCCTAGCTGATACCCCCGGTTTAACCTGCTCGGGGGAGGGTAGCCCAACTCTTTACCTTGGGCTTCTTGCTAGACAGACTCCGGCTTGCAGGTGGGGCCTGGGTGGGGGATCGATGAAGCCGGCCAAGACTAACCCCGGCGCAGGGCATGGAGGATAGGTGCCATCGCCTATCCCTCTGAGACGGGTTTTTCTTTGTTCTCCCAACCCCTCCCCTGAATGTGCACACCCCCAACGCTTGGTGCACGGCAACCCTGCCAGCGTCTGGCACGCCGTTACGTCCCTCCCCTGCTTCTTGGGCGCCCACAATCTCCACCAGGGAGCACCAGGTGCCCCAGTGCCCTCCCCCTGGGATCGGAGAGCAGCCTTACAGTCGCTCAATCCAGTCTCTTCCCTGCCGACCCCCGGCGCCCGAGCTCTCCTCCGAACTGTGGTCCCCAGCGTGGCGCAAGATGTGGCGTCCAGCGCCTCAACCCTCAGCACTACCAGGCCGGCCCTGTTTTGCCATTATTTAGGGTCCATTTTAATGCAGCCCCTTTCCCCGCCCAGTATTCGTCGTTATTACAGTGGGGAAAGCTGCAGTGCCTTGTAAAAGGAGGCTGAGAAATAAACAGGGCTGATTACAGAAGCCTGTAACAAAACACTAAGCTTAAAAGTAATTTCATTTAGAACTGTATGGCTCGAAAAGTTGTTCTGAGCTGAAGCTCGTTGCCAAGGGTAGCCCGGAAGCACAGTGACTTAGGATCGTAAAGTGTGAATAGTGTACAAGCAGCAGTTGTGGGATTCAAACCAAGGTCTGCCTGGGTTTCCAGGTTCACAGCTCAGTGCTCTAACCTCTAGGCTGTGCTGATTTGCTTATGACCTGCCAGTACATGCACAAAACTAATTAAATATCCACGAGATTGAAGATTAAGGCTAAAGAGGGGGAAAGTGCAGAAAATTGTGACTGACTGATTGCATTAACGTTTCAAATGTGATCTAATCAGATGTACTCTGTCGATTGCGCTTTTCTTGTTATTGATTGAGGCTCCTTCTCTTCTCCCCTGAGACTGTTATCACATCCACAGGCACTGCCCTGTCTTTAATCAACATGAACTCAGTTTTACTCCGCCAGCTTGCCTTTAAGGTTCTGCGTTCACTAGCAGCACCTTGCGATCCACAGGGCTGTCCCTCCCATGAGACAGACTTTTTCTTTTGATCCTTTGAGTTAGTGAAGGCTTCATGAATGGGAGAGGTTGACTGCTCGACTGTTAGAGGCAGTGTCCTTTGCCTGTTCAGGCATAGGCACATGAGGTGTGACCTTACAAAAAAGACCAGTCAGTTTCCTAACAAGAGAAATGTAAGTCTGTGAGGCTTAGTGGGTAACATTATACATAAATCCCAGTGTCATTTTTATCTGTTTTCTTTATGTTGTTGTTTATCTGCCTGCTGCGGCGACTACCGGCAGGGGCATCTAGCTGCTGGCCCTACCCGCTGGGAGAGCATCAGGCTCACTCACATGATGGGGGATCTGGCAAGGCCGTCGCCAATCTGCTGGAGGGTCTCCCCATACCCTATCCAGCCAGACCGGCTCCGGACCCCCCCCCGTGCGATTCCACACGAGTCCTCCCGGCGAGGCAGGGCGCGGCCATCAAGCTGCACGGTCGCGCCCAGCCATTTCCACATTTTCTCCCATTGGGAGCGCAGACGTGCAATGACATCTGCGCATGTACGTACCAACGTCTGCCATGCTCCCCTCCCCCAGTCACATCAGCGCAGGCGCGGTACCTCTGGGCGTCCCTGTGGTCACGCTGCGAGTGCGGTGTGGATTCCTCAGCCCTCCCTGGCACTAGGAGAGCTGTCTCCCGATGCTCAGTCCTAGTCCTCCCCTGCCGACCCAGGATCGTTCCCGAACCCGGGTCGCCGGCATAGAGCAAGGTGTGGTGTCCAGCGCCACCGGGCCGGAGCAGTGTCGTTTTCATCTGTGAGTAATCTTACCCATAATTCTCAGCATCACTGAGGCTCAGTGGATAACTTTACCCATAATTCCCATTGTTGTGGCTCGGTGATTAACATTACTCATAGTTCCCAGTGTCACTGGTTCAGTGGGTAACATTACCCATGATTCCCTGTGTCAGTGTGGTTCAGTGGATAACATTACCCATGATTCCCTGTGTCAGTGTGGTTCAGTGGATAACATTTCCCATAATTCCCTGTGTCAGTGTGGCTCAGTGGGTAACAGTACCCATGATTCCCTGTGTCAGTGTGGCTCTGTGGGTAACATACCCTGTGATTCCATCTGTCAGTGGTGCTCACTGGGTAACATTACCCTGTAACTCTTTGGGTAGTATTACCTATGATTCTCTTATGTTGCTGTGACACCACAGGTAGCATGACCTATGATTTTGTGTTGGTGTGTCTCAGTAGATATCACTGCCCACGATTCCCTTCAGTTTGATTCCTAGTCAGTGCTACTCATTAAGTAAGATTACCCATGATTCCCTGTCAGTGCAGTTCAGTTAGTAACATTTCCCATGATTCCATGTGCCTGTGTGACTAAGCGGGTAGCATTACCCATGATTCCCTGTCTCATTGTGACACAGTAGGTAGCAATACCCATGATTTCCCACGTAGTTGAATAGTTGTTCAACTTAAATATTTCTTAACTTCTTTATTATTCTTAATTTGTTGTTTAATTTTCTTTTAGTCTGGAATGCTGATCGCCCCTGTCATGGCTAACCTTGGACCGCTGGAGTCCTTGTCAATTCATGCAAATCCTGAAGAGGTAACTTCAGACTTAAAATGTATTTTTGTTTTTCTTCTGCTTTTTTAAAAGCAACCTCACGAGGTACTCATAATCAGTTAAGCTTCCACAGTTATGGAACTTTTTTTATTACAAGTCAGTCCGTTTGGAAAAAGTTGCCCACCCGAGGCCCAAGGACGGCCCATTCTTCTCCCAGAGTGAGTCTAGGCAATGGGCGTTCGCATTAAATTTGAAAGTTCTCACCAAAAGAAAAACACACAGATACAAAGGATTGATTTAAAAAAAAAAAAAAAAGTGGGGTCTGAAAGAGATTTTTTTTTTTTTTTTAGTCCTTTATTTATTTATTGAAAAGTTTGACCAGGAAGTACATACTGAGCTGACAAGAGCTTGTTTCCAGATGAATCGGGGGGGGGGAGCTAATATATAATATTACGGTAAATTGCAAAAATGTAGCAATACAAGCAGAATAATAAATATGAAAGGCAAAACAGTAAATGAAGGCAACTAGAAAATAAAAACAATCTCAAATATATACAGATGGAAAACAGTAATGGAAACGGCAAGAGGAGGACAAGGCTAGAGAATAGAGAAAAAGAAGGGTCAAAGACAGAGTCAGGTAGGAGGACAAAAGTCAAACGAGACTTTAGGGAGGAAGTAGAGGAGGCATGTCGATTAGAAAGAGGAAGGAAGGACAGAAGTTTAGGAAAGCGGTAAGGAAAAACAAATTTGAATCTTCTGAAGAAGACTACCAAGAAAAGCTGGTGCTACTTTTATTTCTTACCCCAGGAGTCCTTTAGCATCAGTAAGTTTAGCAGTTAGCTGGCTAGGTGCAACTGCCCCGAAGGTATGCCTTTAAGAGAATTTTATTTAAATGAGTTTTGGGCAATAGCCGATCAAAAAACAGGAGGGAGAGTGAGCTGAGTGAGAGCAGCCTGAATGCTTCAGAATTTTGTCTCCGCTGAACTGAGCAACATTGTCCCCGAGGTGCCTCTCAACTTTCCTTGTTGACAGCCTCCTAGCATTCATCTGGGTAAAGATTTTCTCATGAATCAATTTCTGTAGTGTGCTGAGTGAAAGTTTTACATTTTTGTTAGCGCCGTGCTAATTTTCTATTTTTAGCGTGACCACGCTATTTTAACTTTATTTTTACCACGACTGTTCATTTCATATGTTACTTTTACCGCAGGTGCATCATTTCAGTGGTTTCTCCCTTTTTTTTTTTTAATCTAATTCTTGAAGGAACGATCAAATTAGTGCCAGTTGCCATGTTTTTACCTCAGTCCTCGCGGGTTTTACCGTGAGGCACCCAACTAGATTTCAGACTTCTGCAGTTGCTTGGGGCTTCTCTAAGGCTTGGCATTTACAGAGAAACCCATATAAAAATTAAAAAAAAAACTACCTAAGGTATCATCTGTCACAGGACTGGCCAGTGGCATTTTAACAGAAACCTGTGTGCAGCTGACCAGTATTACTGGGCTTTCTATTAAGATTGGCACTGTTCTAGATCCCAGTACTACAAAAAAAAAAGGCACTTTGAAATAGTTATTTAACTGGGGCAGGACTGGCCGGTGGCATTTCACAGGGGTTGACAAGTGAATTGAGAAAAAATACAGATAGTCTAGAACTGGTATTGAGTTCCTGTCTGCACACCCTAGCCACGAAAGTATAGTGCAGCAGGCTGCTTGTGAGAAAGCTGGGGTCTTCTTGTCCCCCTTAACTCTGGACAAGGACGCCAAGAAGACTGACTTTATAGCAGAGAAAATGTATGCCACAGCCTCCCTGCTTCTCAGACTTTCTTCGTACATGGCATTCGTAGCCAAATATCAGAAAGCCCTGTGGAAGTCTGTCCTGGCCATTGCCCACAGTGAGTCAGATTCTGTGGTGCAGGAGCTGGTGGATATGAAAAAAAACTGCCCTGGAAGCTACCAAGTACCAATTCCACATGGCAGACGACAACAGTGATGCAGCCTCTGAGGCAATAGCCAATGCTATCTCTCCGAGACGCTTTGCTTGGCTTAGAACTACCAGTCTAACTACAGACACCCAGACCAAGGCCATGGATTTTCCTTGTGATCAGAACATGTTGCTTGATTACAAAACCATTGACTGCATGAAAAAGGTTGATGAGTATAAGGCCTCCTGGCAGAGCCGCTTGCCTAAACCTAAGCCTACCAACCCTCAGAGATCCCGTCCATGGGGCATTAGGGGCAGACATTTTGTTCCCAGGCCTTAAAATCCCTATCCCCAATCTGACTTCAGTCAATACAGGGGGGTCTTTCAGATGCAGGGGCAGAAGGGGTCAAAGAAAAGCCACCTCTACCCAGCCGACTGCCTCTCAGTCTGAGTCTTGATGTGAGTGTCCAGGTCACCTCCCCGCCTCCGGTGGGAGGCAGACTCTCCCACCATTTTCAGCACTGGTCCCTCATTACTTCGGACAAATGGGTGCTGGAGATAGTGGAGAAGGGTCTGCCACTACAGTTGAAACAGATGCCAGACCTCAAGTGTACCCAGGTGTCAAGACCTCTGTCCCCAACACAGGTTCCACTGTTGGAATTGGAGGTACAAAACCTTCTGGGCTGTATGAGCAGCGGAGAGGGTTCCACCCACGACAGGGGCAAGGGACTCTATTCCAGGTATTTTCTGACACAGAAGAAAACGGAGGAGTGGTGACCTATCTTAGATCTCAGATATTTAAACAAACATCTGAAAAAAAAAATCAAAATGGTCACTCTGTTACTGGTCATACGGTCCTTACAGCAGGGAGACTGGCTAGCTTCCCTGGAATTAAAGAATGCTTACTTCCACGTAACCATAAGGAGATCTTGCAGGAAGTTTCTCAAATTCAAACTTCCTTCGGGTCACTATCAGTTTGCTGCAGTGCCCTTCGGTCTGTTCTCAGCCCCAGGAGTCTTTACCAAGTGCTTTGCAGTTGTTGCAGCACACCTCAGGTGACTGGGTGTCGCTCTCTATCCCTATCTGGACGACTGACTTATAGTAGCAAAAATCTCCTTACCAGGTCAAGGAGTCCCTTTCCCTTACAGAACACACTCTGGAGTCTCTGGGTTTCCTGGTAAATCTAAAGAAATTTCACCCAGAACCCACCCAGCTGCTCACCTTCATAGGGGCCCAGCTGGACACTCAGAAGGGATATGTTTTCCTCCTGCAGGAAAGAATCCAGAGTTTCTTTTCAGTGGCAGATTCTTTCATCCGGGGATAGCCAAGACCAACCAGACATTTTCTCAAACTCCTGGGACACATGGCTTCAATGACTGCAGTGGTCCAAGGAGTCAGGTACAGGATGCGATTACTGCAAGCCTACCTCAGAGCTCGCTGGTCTCAGAGAAGCAGCAACTTTTCAAAGTTGATACCTATGATGGAGCAGTTCCTCCAGAACCTGCTGTGGTGGAAGAACCCTGCACATTTACAGGCAGGGATACCCTTCCGAGCTCCGCTTCCCACCAAAATGATCACCACAGCTGCCTCCTTCCCTCTTGGGGTGGGGAACACATCTGGATAGTGCCTCAGTAAGCGGTACCTGGACTCTCGAAGAGTCACAGTTACTCTTAAATCTCTTGTAACTCAGAGCAATCTTTCTAGCCCTCAGAGTTTTCACTCCCAGCATAAAAGGGCAGGCGGTTCAAATTTGAACAGGCAACACCACTGCAATGTTTTACACAAACAAGCCGGGTAGAACCAGATCAGGAATACTCTGGAAGCTCTGGTCTGTAGCCTTCTCCCTGGGAGTCTGTCTCTCAGCTAGTCACCTCCCAAGCAAACACAGTACCCTGGCAGATGCTCAGAGTCGCATCAGCCAAGGCCAGAGCAAATGGACCCTGAACAAGTAAGTACTAGCCATAGTGTTCAGGTGGTGGGGCACACCAGAAGTGGATCTGTTTGCTTTGCCCCTCAATTTTGAGCTTCCTCAGTACTGTTGCAGGCCCCCAGTCCCAGGAACGCTTTCTGTGGATGCCCTGATCCTGGACTGGTCAGGGAGGCTCCTATATGCATTCTCTCCCTTTCCCCTGGTACTTAGGGTTTTGCTGAAACTCAGACAACAGCCTGCATCAATGATCCTGGTGGCTCCGGATTGGCCCAAGCAAGCCGGGTACCCTGTCCTTCTCTCAATGTCTTGCAGCATGCCTATTTGCCTGCCTCCGGCTCACTCCCTGCTGGCCCTTCCTCAGACAGGACTGCTGTATCCAGACATACACTCTCTTCACCTCAAGGCCCGATTCTCGAAGAGTTAGAGTTTCCATCCTCACAGTTCTCTGAACAGGTCCTTAAGATACTGAGGATGGATAAAAAAAATTAACACTAAGAAGACTTGAGCAGCCAAATGAAAAATGTTTTTCCTCTGGTGCAAGAGCAAATAGACTGACCCCCTTTCAGCTTCAGACCCTCAGCTGCTGGATTACCTGGTACACTTATATGCGTCAGGCTTGAAACAATCTTCCCTCAGTTTTCACCTGGCAGCAATTTCGGCCTACCTTTCGGTGGGAAAGAAAAAAATCTGTTTTTTCTCAAGCCATATTTAAACAGTCTTTCAAAGGCCTCTTGCACCTCCAGCCTCCATTTATGGAGCCTGAACCTTTGCATAGATGGGCTCATGAATCCACTTTTCGACCGTATGTGCACAGCCCACATTAAGTTTGTAACTTGGAAGACAGTCTTTCTGGTAGCCATTACCTCTGCCAGGAGGATTTCAGAGCTACAGGCCCTGTGCACTGAGCCAAATTACATCATCCCTCACAACGATAAAGTTGAGCTCAGGACAAATAGGAAGTTTCTGCCAAAGGTGGTTTCAGAGTTTCACTTGAACCAGTCCATTACTCTGCCTGTGTTCTTTACTGAGCCATCCACTCCTGGCAAGTGAAAGCTCCACAGCTTGGATGTCAAAAGAGCCATCTTTCACTACCTAGAGCATACTAGACAGTCCAGAGGCTCTTCCACTCAGTTGTTCCTCACCTACGGAGATGTAGGCAGAGGAAGACCAGCTGCCAAGAGAACTGTTTCTTGTTGGTTGGTCTCTTGTGTTAGATTCTGCTATGAGAAAGCTGGTCAACAGCTTCCAGTGGGGCTCAGGGCCCACTCTACCAGGGGCACTGCAGCCTTGCTTGCAGCAGCAAGGGATATTCCTCTCCAGGATCTCTGCAAAGCAGCTACCTGGAATTCTATGCACACCTTTGTGAAACACTAGAGTTTGGATGTGCAGACCAGATCTGATGCCAAATTTGGCAGGGCAGTTCTGCAGAGCCTTTTCCCTAAGTAGGTTCACTACCCACCTCCCACTTGGTACTGCTTGGTAGTCTGCTAAAGTTACTGATGTTAAAGGACTCCTGGGGTAAGAAGAAAAAGTTGCTCACTGCAGTAATCTTCTTTCTTCCAAGGGGTCCTTTAGCATCAGTAAACTCCCACCCTTCCTCCCCGGTTCACCTGTCTGAGAAGGGCTCTTTATCACATCTCTTACCAAATTTGGAGTTTCTTACTGATGTTAAATTCGTGTTGTTGTTTCTGTTTCCACTTTTGTAGACACTTGCACGTTTTTGATTCTTTTTTGTGGCATGTTCCCCTTTGAAAAAATTCTGAAGCCTTCAGTCAGCTCTCACTCAGCTCACTCCCCCTCCTGTTTTTTTGAATGGCTATTGCCCTAAGCTCAATTAAATAAATTTCTCTTAAAGGCACACCTCCGGAGCAGTTGCACCTAGCCAGCTAACTGCTAAAGTTACTGATGCTGAAGGGCTCCTTGGAAGAAAGAAGATTACTGCCTTGAGCAATTTTTTCTTACGCCAGGTCTAGCAACAGACTAAAAGGTTAATTATTGTTAATCATAATGATAATAAAAAATAAAGAAGTTGCATCGATTTTCAATTAATTTATAAAGGAAATCCTGGCCAGCTAGTTATTAGGGCTGTCACAAAAACACAATTTACCGATAGCATGATACATCTGCATGACGATACTTAGTCTGGGGATGGCGCCATCATTGGTAAAGGACAAACCGGAGCTGTGAGTAGCTCTTACTAATTGCTTTGGTACACTTTTCCCGCAGCTGATCTCCGACTCTGACGTCTGCCGCAGGAGGTTCTGGGATGTGCCCCTAGAGGCACTGTTGACAAAATGTCAGGTGGGAGGGATGACAGGATCAACCAGATAAAAAGAAAATTGCGAAGTGACATGATGATGTAAAATGAAACTTTTTGGGCGAAAAGCCAAACTGGTGACTGCCCCACACTAAGGTGCGGGCCAAATACAGACGGACATTTACCTTTAAAGGGGTGTTCCTTGGTGGGGATTTAAAGTTGCAGTATCTGTTAGCAAAAAAAATTATCATATAGTTTTCTTGCTTTAATATCATTCTGACATAAATTCATCAGTACATTTGTTTTTCTCTCAGATTTTTAAAACAGTGTTTATTACTAATTGTCTTTTTCCATTCTGTTTATGCCCTTTTTCTCATGCTGGCACCTGCCCCCCCCCCTCCCCCCATTACCACTTACCTGCTAGACATCTTCAGAGACCTCACTGTAGCCATAGACACCCCAGGTGGGGACAGAAGGGTTGGTAGGAAGCCTCCTCTGACTTGATAATGTAGCTTTGGTCTCTCTGTAAGATGTCTCAGTCTAGGTTAGGTGCCAGATTTACGGAAGCTGAGCACCCTGATGCCAGAGCCCCCCTTTTTTTTACTCCCACCCCTTCGAGTAGCACGGTCAAGAAGTGTGCCACATGCTCGACATCCGCAGCTGCTTCATCCTATGTTTTGTTCCTCATCGCAGACTACTACCTGTGGCCACCTAGGTGGCAGTGTGGTGGCAAGGGAAGTAGCCCACCCTCCCCAGAGGAGAAGGAAGGTGTCCTCTGGAATGCTTACTTCTCTCCCCCGGCTGGCCCCTGCAGATCAGGGCTTGCCCACGAACCCTGTTCACCAGCGTAGTGAGCGGCAGCACCACCGCTGTGCTGACGGGCTGGTTGTTACTAATTTTATAATTAGCGACTCAAATACTTAAAGATGGCCTCCCTTAGCAATTTTTAAGAATCCTTCCCTTAGGGCTACTTTTCATTTGTACATTTGATGCACCTGCACACCAAACATTTTGGGACAGTGAAAAGGTGCTTTGGGGCACTGCGAGCCATTGCAGTTCACAATACCAGGAGCGTGGCAGTCTAAACCACTAACCACACAGCGCAGTCATGACGCCACTGTCTGCCTGCTAGGGGGAAATTTTGTGTACTTCAAAGGATCGAAGCTGCTCCAATCCGAGAGGGCTTCGGTCCTTTGATTTGCAAGAAGCTGCATCAGGAAACAGCTGAGCGGCTCTTTGGAACCGTAACTCCGGCATGCGCATTAGCATCTGTGCAAATGCAATCACCTGAAGTCACGGAAATTACTCACATTCCCCTATCCACATCTTATTTGTTTTTCCCTGGTGTCTAGTGACACCCCTAACCCAATCCTCCCTTTCAGCACCCACCACCCCACCCCCCACCCCAAACATAACACTGACACTAGGGGTGCCCAGTCCCCAGTGTTACCACCTTGTAGTGTTTTTTTTCTTTAGCCTGTAAGAATGAAAAATGTCCATCGATGTCTGTTTCTTGCGCCCCTGTAGCTCTCCCCCTACCTAACCCTCCCTCTCAGCACCCCCCCAAACATAACACTGACATTGGGGGTGCCCAATCCCCCAGTGTCCATCGTGCAGGTTTTTTTTTTTTTAATAGCCTGCAACAAAGGAAAACCATCCATCGATGCCTGTTGCTGGTGCCCCTGTAACTCTCGCCCCTCCCGACGCTCCCTCTCGGCAGCTACCACCCACCACACACACACACACACACACACACACACCACTGACACTGGGGTGCCTAGTCCCCCCAGTGTCTTCACCTGAAATACAGAAAACTGTCCCTCATTGTTTTTTTGTTGTTGTTAAACTCTGAGAAAAAGAAAACCGTCCATTGATGTCTTTTGCGCCATTATCCCCCCACACCAGACCCTCCCACTTGGCGCCCCCGCCCTTACTTAACCAGCTGGGGTCCGACACTGTAATCCTTTCTCGACTGCAGACACTTCTTCACTCTTCAACACTGGACCACGAACGGAGGAAATATGGTATGCGGTTCAGTGTATTTCAGTGGGGCCTTTGAACTTAGTGGCATAACTTGGAAATTTTTGAGTAGTTTTAACCGAAATTTTCAACATGCCTTTTTTGTGATCCCACCTCATAAACTATTACAGTGACATTAGGCAAATCTGTCCTGAAAGGTGATTTCGTGGTCACTGCGCGAAATCACCTTTTGGGCAGGAGTTGAACATTTTCTCTTCCCTTGTGGGGTCTTGAGAAGGCTATGTTGAAAATTTGACATAAAAATATTAATAAAACAACAAAGTTATGAGCCTGCGTTGAAATTTGCGAAAACATGCTCGTAACTTTGGTAATTCCCAATATTTTGACTCCAAATGTTCCTATTTGAAGTTTTTGTCTCTGTACTCTCCCGAGTCATGCCGGAAAATAGTCTTTATGGCTAGTGTACCTACCCGGGAAACAAAATCTAAATTGTACTGTCTTATGTAACTTAAATGCTGTATTTGGTCTTACCACCTCAATTCCATGTCATATTGCTACTGTTAAGTTCAAATATCTTCATGTAACTTGTATTATATATCATGATGTTTCTCTTGAAGTTTTGTCTCTGTATTCTCCCGGGTCGTGCCTGAAAATAGTCTTTCTGGATAGTGTACCTACCCGGTAGACAAAAACTAAATAAATAAAAATAAAATCTGTGGTGAGAAATGATATTCTGGCCACTATACTATAAATGGCACATTTCATGTCTATGAGGCAAATCCTACAACAAATATCTTTAAAAGTTTGGGTAAAAAAAAAATAAATTTAAAAATCAAATTGTTTACCAAACATCACATGTTCGGCATTGACAAGTGCTGGTTCGATACTGGGCTCCTGCTATGGCCGTATTAGCGGGGTGCTGTAGCCCACATTTTTGCTGGTATACAGCACGACACCACACTCTGCTATTTCAATTTATTTGTAGTTGGCGTGACCAGGGAACAGGGGCTCCTGAAAACTCTTGAGACATAATTTCTCACGTCTGGAGGAAGGTACATTGAAAATAAATATGGAGATGTTGATTTTTTTTTTTTGCCAGAGAAACATAGAATTTGCTGGCAGATAAGAACCACTTGACCCACTTAGTCGGCCCATTTTTAACCGCCTACACTGCAGGTCCTACTTGATCTTCAGTCCATTCATCAACCCCCTTCCTTCCCTTTCCCTGAGAGTCCCTTAAGCCTATCCCATGCAGTCTTGAACCCCAGCACTTTTTTTCACCCCTACCACCTCCGCTGCAAGTCTCCTCTAGAAATCCACCACTCTTTCTGTGAAGAAGTACTTCCTTACATCTCTCCTGAATTTACCCCCTCCACTTTATTATGCCCCCTTGTCTTTGAGTACCCTTTTTTGTGAATACTTCCCTCCTGTACCTTATTTACCTCCGTGAGGGATTTAAAGGTCTCTGTTATCATATCCCCTCTCTCCCTTCTCTCTTCCACAGTGTACATATTTGGGTCCTGAAGTCTCTCCTCATAGAGGGCTTATGATGCAGGCCCTGCTCCATTTTAGTTGCAGTTCTCCGGACTGTCTCCATTATCTCCATGTCCTTCTGGAGATGTGGTCTCCAGAAATGAACACAGTACTCTAGGTGATGTCTTACCAGCAGTCTATACAGAGGCAATACTACCTCCCTCTTTCTGTTGGAGATGCCTCTCCCTTTGCACCCCGAATCCCACTAGCCTTCCAGTTGCCTTGTTGCACTGCCTGGCCACCCTTAGGTCATCTGATATGATTACCCCCAGATCTCTTTCCTGCTTGGTGGTTGTCAGTACCACTCCACCCATTTTGTACTCTGCCCCTGGGTTTCTGTGCCCCAAGTGCATTAATTTTCACTTTTCTGCATTGAAGCCCAACTGCCATACCCTAGACCACTCCTCTAGCTTTCCTAGGTGTCTGCTCATTATTAGAAAATTACAGGATGACATTTTTTTTTCCATCAACTAATCCTGCTTTAATTCCATCTCCAAGATCAATATGTTGAAACTGATAGATGGGAATTGCTTTATTTCAGTTTGAACTCTTTTCTTTCCATCGCAGGTGGAGGAAACCTTTCCCATCTGTATCCGTCACGCCTGTGCAGTGCAGAACCGGGGCTACACGCACTTTCGGCTGCGGGGGAAGTATGCCTACACCCTGCCTGTCTTCCTGAATTCCCGGTACAAAGTGTGGGGTCTCACCGCTGTGGCAACCGACGCTGCCCTCTCATTACTCCTGCCCGGAAGCTACAGCAGTGTGATGCACAGGGATCGCCAGCGGTAACCCTTACCCATCAGCAGAGAATGGAAAGAGGAGAGAAGGACAGAGACTTTGCTCATTTGTTTGTACATCATTCTTAACAGACCCTCTTTGCAGTTTTGTGCTTTCCAGCTGAGAAAACACCATTGATTTAGAACAAAGGGACTGTGAGTCAGGAGATCCTGGTTCCGATCTTGGCTCCCGTGCAGTGTGGGTCTAATGGTTAGAGCAAAGGGCTGTGAGTCAGGATGTCCTGGTTCTAATCCCAGCTCCCAAGTAATGTAGTGTCTGATGGTTAGAGCAAAGGGCTGTGAGTCAGGAGATGTTGGTTCCAGTCCCACCTCCCAGGCAGTGTTGTGGCTGTTGGTTAAAGGACTTTGAGTCAGAAGATCCTGGTTCAAGTCCCAGCTCTTGAGCAGTGTGGTGTCTGATAGTTGGAGCAAAAAGCTGAGAGTCAAGAGATTCTAATTCCAATCCAGGCTCCCAAGTAGTGTGGTGTGGCGTCTGATGGTTGGAGCACAGGGCTGTGAGTCAGGAGATCCTGGTTCCAGTCCCAGCTGCCAGGCAGTGTGGTGTCTGATGGTTAGAACATAGGCCTAATGAGGATGACACCACACTGGGACCCTGAAAAGGTTTGTTGGGAGTTCTGAAATTTTTATTTCTGGGACCCCAACCCAGTTTTCACATGGAGCCCTGAACCCCTATTACAGAAATCTTACCAAGAGCCTTGAGCTCAAAAACAGGCTGAACAAAAAAAAAGCAAGATAACTAAAACCAATAAGCTTCTGGTCTTGTAAGGGTCATAGGCAAAAGTGTTTGTGTGTAAGGAACTCTGTGTGCTAATCAAGGTACATAGAAACATAGTTAAGGCACTTATATATATATATATATATATATATATATATATATATATATATATGTATTATTGTATTGACTGTGCTGGAGCCTGAAGCCCTCTATCCCCTTTTGGTATAGCGAGGGGCTGCTGCAGTACAAGTCCCTACCCTGCACCCCCCAACACACACACACACACACACACTGACACTGTCCCTGGCAATGAGTGATCAGCCAGCACAGAGGAATGAACCCTAGTATGCAAGAGGCTTTATTAATTCTCCATGCCTGTTCAGTCCTTAAAGTGCAAGATACACATTCCTTAAATGTTCATTACCACTGAGGCAGACCTTCTGGATAGAGCTGCCTCCCAGGCAGCAGTCTACTCTAGTCTAGTAGTTAGAGCATTGGGTTCGGAACCAGAAGATCGTAGGATCAAATCCCACCAGAAACGGATAGAAACATAAACCGTGACAGCAGAAAAAGACTAAAGGTTCATTTAGTCTGCCTGGAGTTCCAGATCTGTCCCAGGGCCTGTTGTCCACAGACATGTAGATAATGACGTCCGAAAAAGACCAAACAAAGGTCCATATATTCTTCCCGGAGTTCCCTATCTGCCCCGAGACCTGTTGTCCAGATGGGGTTTAGCCCTCACAGTTCACCTGCTTCCTCCGTTACTGCTACCAACCAGAGCAGTCACCAAACCCTTCACCATGTCTCTGCCATGCTTGAATCTAGTCATGGTCTTGGCACCCACGACCTCCGCTGGTAGACTGTTCCATGGCTCAACCACTCTCCCTGTAAATTAAAACGTTCTCACGTCCCTCTTAAACCTCCCCCCTGCCAGTTTCCATTCATGAGCTCAGGTTCTTGGCTCTGTACTCCTGTTAAATAGTTCCCTGCAGTTCACCTTGTTTATTCCCTTAGGGAACGTGAAGGTCTCTGTCATAGCTCCCTCTCTCACCTGATCTCCAGTGAGTACAAATTCAGTGTCTTCAGATGATCATCCATCCTGTTGGTTCTGAATCATTTTGGTCACCCTGCGTTGTACCGTCTCCAGCCAGTCCTTGTCCTTCCTTATACGAGGACCCGAGAACTGAGCACAGTATTCCAAGTGCGGCCTCACCAGTGACCTATATAGAAGTAGCAGTGCCTCCTTTTTCCTGCTGTCAGTAGCCCACGTGATACACCCCAGCATCCTATTAGCCTTACTATAGGCCTTGTTGCACTGGCTTGATTGTTTGATGGAGTCACTGATGATGACTTCCAGGTCCCGTCCCTCTACCGTTGGGCTCAGTTTAACCCCCTTCCATCCAGTTCTGTGTCCCCCCCCCCCAGGTGCATAACCTTACATTTTGTGGTGTTAAATTGAGATCTGACAAACCTTGGACCCCCCCCGGCCCTTGTACATCTCTCTTCATCTTCCTGATCCCTCTGTCACTATCTACCGTACTATAGAGCTTCGTGCCATCGGCAGAGAGACACAGCTTGGCCCGGATGCCCACTCCAGTGTCTGTTATGAACATATGTAAGAGGACAGGATCCAGGACCGAACTCTGCGGCACCCACTTGTGACCTCCCTGTCTTCTGATTTGACCTCATTTGCCACCACCCTCTGTTGTCTCTTCTTCAGCCAGTTTTGTACCCATCTAACTTGTGTCCCTAGCCACGTCCAGTTCCCCTAACTTGTTCAGCAGTCATCTGTGTGGCACCCATTTGAAACTTTGCCAAAATCAAAGTCGAGTAACTCCACAGCGTGGCCCAGATACTGACTGTGTGACCTTGGGCAAGTCTGTTAAACTCCCTTTGCTCCACTGTACCTAGTTGAGGATTCCATAGGTACAGTGGGGTTTTCTAGGGTGGGATAAAAATACTGGCCTCTCATGCCCCCCTTCCCCCTCATTCTTTAGCTGTATCCTTTAATAGCCATTCTGTTATAGCATTCCGTTTTTTTGTACAATTTTCTATGCCTGTTCCTTGGCTGGGGGGATGTACGTAATGGTTTCCCCCATCATCCTGCTATCACTGCAGCCGCCACCCCCATCGCAGCCAGGAGCTCAGAGAGACACCTATGTCCTGCCCCTCCCAGGCCACTTCGTGGCAGGTACCCCCTTATGCTGTGGAAGACCAGGGGGCAGGCACACCAGGGGAGTTGCTGTGGGTGCAACCGACGCGGCGGCACCAGATCCAACAGTCATCATGCATGGGGGACTGGCTGGATTTTCCTGTGTGTTTCCTCGTCCACAGCGCAGGTGTGCAATGACGGCAAGGACTCTCCGTGCGTGCGCTCGCACCCAGTGAGTCCGGCGTCCACCTGTGTCGACCCCACAGAGGACTGCGGCATTGCACAAGCCTCTGCCAGGAGCCAGTACAACCGCGGTCAATCCCTTCCACCCTCCCTGGAGAAGGAGAGCAGTCCTTAGGATGCTAGATCCTCCTCCTCCCCAGCCGACCCCCAGCACCTGAGGTCGCCCCTGACCCCGGGTCGCTGGTGTGGCATCCAACACCACAACCCTCAACGCCACTGGGCTGATTCTTTTATAGCATTCTGTTTCTGCAACCACACTGGCTTTCGTGTCTGACCCATCCTGACATCTACTGCCCAGCCCAGTTACCCCCACACACACACAAACCATGTCTTCAGTAATCCCAGTGACCTACCCCTCCTGTGGCAGGCCTCTTGGAGGGTAGGAAACTCCTCAGGAACATAGATCCCATGCCGACGGGGAGGAAAAGGGCAGTGCGTACTGTGGGGGTGTCGTCACACGTAGAAGGTGGGCTGAACTCCATGGGGTGCCAGTGGGGAAGGCTCCCCAGCGTGCTGGCAGAGCCATGCTGAAGCATGGAGTAAGCTGCACGCCCCTGCCTACATGTCTCTTGCAGCTGCACTGCCACCTGTAGTCACCCAGATGGTGGTATAACAGTGGAGTCTGTGGCCCTCCTTTCCTCCCCGAGAGGGAAAGAGTGTCTCTTGGAACTCTAAACCCCCGTCACTGGGTCAGTTTTTTTTTTTTTAACGTATATACTTTGACCTCTGGCATTCCTGGTCTAAGCAGCGTCCAACCCCGAGCTAATTTCAGAACTCAAGTCACTGGTGTCATGAGCGGCAGTCCTACCCCTTCACCGAGAGGCCAGCTAAATGAGACACTCCTAACAGAATAAGACTGTTTCACCTGCAGGGCAAAAGGAGCGATCTGACTGGTTGAAGTGTTCCCTTGCTCTATAATTGCTATATGTTTGTGTCCCTAGTGTGCTGTCAAGACCGTTGTTAGTTGAGTGGCGGATTTCAGTTGTAACCCAGCAGGTTAATACCTAAAAATGTATTGTTATTGTTAGAGATCAGCCGGGGGAGGAGAATCGAGCACTACAGAGGATGCAGTCCTCCTCTGGAGAGAGAGGGTTCCATTCCCTGCCACAGTACTGCCACCTGGGTGACCACAGGTGGTTGTGCAGCTGGAGACGGTTGAGGAATGGGGGATGTCATGGACATCAGTGGGCAGATGAACACACAGCAAGCACGGTTGCGCCTTGACATCATTGCATCACGCCTCGGGGGCTGGAAACGAGGAGAAAGGTACGTCCCCAGCACCTCTGCGATGACGGTTCCAGTAAATCTGGGTCTCCGGCTCACCAGCATGGCACTGCCTGACATGACTAGATGTCTGGGGTGCCCCCCCCCCCACAACCACACCTGTGGGGTAAACCAAAGCTCCATGGAGGTGGGTGGGGAAGGCAGGGGAATCAAGAGGTGCCTGGAGGTCCTGAGGAGAAGCGGGGGCTGGAGAAAGGGGGAATAAACGGAAAGTAACAAAAAACAAAAATTGTTGTTGTTGTTATTGTTCTTCGTTCTTGTTGTATTTATTGAGTGTATGTACCTGGTCATGCTTGAAAAACAGACTTTACAGCCCAAGTAGCTGCCTGGTTTATCAGAATCAATCAGTCGCCCAATCACTAAACTATAACCAAAACAAACGAAAAATGTAAAAACGTGTCGTAGTGCTCCATAATAGAAACTGCACTCGCGTTCTCCAGACTAAGGCATCATAAAACATCTGAGTGTGGAGAAGGGGGCCATCATACCAGGAAGTGGAAGTGATTGGGTGGCCACCTCCACAGAGCCTAAATACCATAGCGTCCCCTCATTTTCCCACAAGTCAGAAAATGCCAGTGGAACTATAGTATCTGCTTTACACCGTGCCATTTTTTTATGGGGTTTATTACTGGATGTATCATTATAAATCGCAGGAGCATCTCTGACCAATCACAGCACTTCCTTCAGTGGTACGTGAGGTACTCTTGTTATCATAAGAGTACCTTACTCTCTGAGCACTGTAACTGGCTTCTCGAGGACTGATGCTTGCGCCACAGAAAGGGACCGCTAAAAGGGTATGTGTGTGTGTGTGTATATATTTATATATATATATATATATATATGTAATTTTTTTTTGTTTAATTGTGGCAGGATCTATAATAAATTGATAGGGGCACTAGGAGGGTGTTTTATAGATATGAGTGTTGCCTCTTGTGTCCTTTGGGCACCAGAACGGCTCACATTCTGTTTGCAGTTCTTTTGCCCTAAGAACGCGCGAGGCGACACTTTTATATCCATAAGAGGCCCTCCTAGTGCCCCTATAAACTTCTACTATAGAATAAGGGTGCACTCCTGACCAATTGAAGTTCTCCTTGTCTCTGAGCGTGAGGCACTCTTATTCCGTGAAGAGTGTGTTACGCACAGCTGCCCTGGAAATGGGCACATTTGGAGCAGGTTTTTAAAATGTCAGAATATTATACTGATTGCTGTTCAAGGATATGTTCATAGTGCCGCCAAGAGCACTCGTATGGTTGTGAGTGGTCTCAGATTCTTAGGGTATCAGAACAACTAGGATTTGGTTCGCTGTGCTCATACCCAAAGAATGCACATGAAACCATTCTGTGTAAGTGGTGTTATTAACATACAAAATTGCTGCTGTTTAACTGGACAAGAAAAGAGGTTTTGTGTGAGGGTATCTGTAACCTAATGTTCGATGCAGCAGAATAAACTGGAGAACGGTGACAGAAATGCAGGTTTTTATTTGTCCAAATGTTCATGTTTTTAGATTAAAATGGTCTACTCTTGCTGGTTGATGTCCTCGGAACTTTTTTGATTTAGTAAGTTATTGGAGGAAAAAAACACAAGGGCAGTGGGATCGGTGGCTCAGTGGTAGCAGATTTTTTTTTCCCCAAGTGGCCAGACACAGGTTTGAGAACAGCCTTGAAGGATGGCAGAGGACACAGGTTTGAGAATGATCTTGGAAGGGGGGTCGACTCCTGTTTGCCAGGTTTGTGTTGGGTGAGCACATTCAGACACTCCCATGGGCACTGTCCATTCGAGGGGACGTTGGTATGCAGGGTCCTTTAACGTCCCAAAGACCAGCGCGGGATCTTTTAAAGCTGCTGTATTTGCTGTTTGACAAACAGACATCCTTAGATTCATCATCAGTATCCATATATATATATATATATATATATATATATACACACACGTCCGCTATCTATAGCTATCTATCTGTGGATTCATCCATCCCCACCCGCAGCATGGGGTCAGGATCTTTCTGTAAATGAGCAGGCATGTTCAAAGGGTTACCTTGTAGAAATTTGTCTATATATTTTTCTCCACCCCAGCATAGGGACAGGGCCTCTCTGTAGATGAGCAAGCATGTTCGGAGAACCCTGTAGAAATGTCTGTGGGTCTGTCTGTCCGTCCATCCATCTAGCTATCTATCTTTCCCCACTCCCAGCATGTGGACAGGGCCTCTGTAGATGAGTAGGCATATTCAGAGACTACCCTCTAGAAATATCTGTCTGTTTATCATATATATATATATATATGAGCTGTGTTTGGATCATTTGATACCACAACTGCCTCTGTGCCAGAATGTTATGGGTTCTAGTCCCACACTGGGATTGTGATCACACGATTACAACACTAGCACCCGTTTGCAGTATAAAGGGAATGCTGTACTTTTGGATATGCTGTCCCTCGGATGAGATGTTAAACTGAGGTCCAGTCTGTTCTTCAGGTGGATGTTAAAGATCCCACTGCACTTCTTGATAAGAGTAGGGGAGTTAATTAAAAGAAAGGAAAATTATACAATGCACAGATATTTGAAAATTCGACAAAAATACACAAGTGTACAAGCAATCAGTTAAATACAAACAAAAAAGGGAAGAAAAACAGAACTTAATGCCTTAGATTTACCAAGTCATTCTCCTGTTAAAGTCATGAAACTCAGTATTATAAAACAAAAGTCCTTTTCAGCAGGTTATGTGCCAGATAGTTACAAGAATAAATCTTCCTTATTTACTCTTTAATGTAGCCATTTGCAGTGTTTCCAGAGAGATGCAATGTTCTTTTTCCTTGGTGTACTGTTTTCTGAGGACTCTGAAAACCATATCATGACCTGCCCAAGTTGTATAATGCTTCTGCTGTAGCTGGAAGGTGCATCGAACCTGCCAGAGACAGTATCTGCAGCAACAAGAAAAACGTAATGGAGGAGTGGAGCTGTGAAACATGGTCCATCCTCCTTGATACACACCCTAGACAACCTGTTGGTAGTCTGCATGCCGGAACAAAGGTTCCTTCCATACCTGGCTTTGTCGTTGGCAGAATAAATTTGCAAATGGGCAACCGCTAAAGATGAGACTGTGCTTCAGGCAAGAAAGTGCCCCCCTCTCTAGGGCAACACCTCTCCTCCACCCGCTTGTGCTTAGAGGGATCTTTCACTGCCCTACTCCCATAAATACTAAGCCAAGAGACATCCCACGTCTTCTGGGGGATGCATTTATTTAGCACTTGGGTTGTTGCTACTTTTTCCATTCCAGGGCAGCAGCGTTTTAAATCTAAAGTGGGAGTCAAATTAGTGGCCGAACTATGGGAATATATTTGTTTCCTGGTACAGGAAACGAAAGTACCTGGTTGCAGTTCCCATTGTGTAACTTTCATCGGGGTTTATTATTCATACATTGATACAATATGGGTATAATCCTGAAAAGGGCAAATGAACCCGTCTGCCTGCCTGCCATTCTGGAATCCATGGCAATATCCAGTCCAACACTGCCGACACCCAGAGTTTCTCAACCCCTTTTAGGATGGGGACAGTACTGGAAGTTAAAAAATTGTCAAAAAAAAAAGACAATAGGGTGTATCATTTGAACGCCCCCTTTGTTAATTTCCCTATACGTTAAGATTTGCAGTTATACCTCGGCAGCCATTTTGTATCAAGGTTAAGCAATAGAAAACTCAGACTTCAAAAACCGCTCCAGGTGGTAATGAGTCAATAGGGTTGAGCCTGCTTCTCCGCAGGCCTTGAAAGAATAAACTATATTATCCAGTTTTATTCACTGGCAAGAGATATACGGAGCTGACACATAGCAGGCATGGAATTAACAGAGTATGTATCAAATTCAAATGTAGCCACTTTAACATGAGATCGGCCTGTTCCTCCAGGGTAACAGTTTAATTTCAGCTTTCCGTAAGCACACCCCCCCCCCCCAAGTTTTCAGTGGCTAAATTTGGAGATCCAAATTTTAATCCCAAAAAGGTTCTTTCTGTATCTTAATACCAGCAATGTGAGAAACACTTTCTCCCTCAAGGGGGTTCCTAGTGGGGGACGCCTGCACTTTTGCTGAGATTTATTTTTGCCCCGCAACCACAACTGCCTCTGGGCCAGAAGGTTGTGGGTTCTGGTCCCACACCGGGATTGGGCTTATGCTATAGATTCTGGCACCCGTTTGCAGTACTAAAGGGATGCTGTACTGTCTAGGTATGCCATTCGTCAAATGAGATGTTAAATTGGGGTTCAATCTGGTGGTGGTTCAGGTAGATGTTAAAGATCCCACTGCACTTCTTGACAAAAGAGGGGAATAGCCAGCCCGCTAGCGCAGACAACCCATGTTTAGAAGTGATCATGAGGCGTCAGAGGGTCAGCTGGGGAAAGGTTGGATGAGTGTCCCAAGGACAGCTCTCCACCTCCAGGAGGTAGGGTTGTGGTTTCCTAGCATACTAGTGGTACCAGTGGAGACTGGGGGTGTACAGCAGTCGGGACCATCTGGCACTACGGAGGCATCAGCAGACGTGGGATGGGTGCAGGATCACACTCGTCCTGCGCTGATGTCATTGCATGTTTGCGTCTCCTGGGGAACCACGCAAAGAAAACCTTTTGGCCACAGAGCTCCGTGACACCCCTGGACCAGCTCCTGAATTACACCCCAGGTGTAAGCCTCAGTTGGGGCCTGTGGTGGATTTCGGTCTCTCTCCCAGCCCCCCAAGGGAGCCCCCCCATAGGGGGTAAGCTATAGGCCACCCAACCAGGCGGCCTGGAGGGGGATACCAGGATGGTGGTCTGGGTGTTGATAGAGGGTACATCCCCCACCTGTAGTCCGGGAGACTTAAAAAGAGTTTGGGGGTGGGGTGAGAAGATAGGGAAAATTTTTAATGCAAAGAAAATGACAAAATTAACACTACATAGTCAAATCAACAGAAACATGAAAACTTCACAGAAGAAACAAAAAAAAACCCTACAAACAAAAAAAAAAGGAAAAAAAAAGTGTCTGCTAGCAAACGCTACGATTTTAGTACATCAAGGAATGAAACCAAAAAATAGTCATTCTAGCATCTGCACTCCAAGAAAAATAGACAATTCAATTTTGAGTAGGGGTATTTTTATTAAAAAGAAAAATCATATAATACAATTAGAAATCATCATACATATATTTGATAAGAAAGCAAGCAAAAAAAGCACATTATAGAGAAAAAACTGAAAAGATGAAATAGTATACATATGAATTCTGCATAATGTACAGGAAATATGTCAGGTATGTATAACTCACCACAATAGGTGGGCCGTACTCTGTTGATATAAATTAAGATAGTTGAATAACTGTTCACAGTTTACTTTGTGTGCAGGATTCCTTGGCAGTGTTTTCCAAACCTCCTGAACTTAGTACCGTGTTTCTGCAAGATCTTTTAAATACAAGTTTTCCATGGCACCTGAAACCATTCATACTACTACTCCTGTGAGATCTATTTTTGTTGCACAGTGAGTGCACATTGTGCTTGCCAAAGATGTTTACAGGCAGCTAAACCTGTTGGTAGAGTACCTTTATGAAATTTAGTCCATGCATTTGTGTAAATTCCTGGTACTACTACCGAATATGTTATTTGTTGAAACAGTGGATCTGCCCATATGTGACTCTGTTCTACCCAAAACAACTGGCTGTATGGACGTTCCAGCAAAAAAATGTGTCTGAGTTTCTAAAACTCCAGAGCAGGAAAAACAAGGACATTAGCTTTCTTTAAGGTTTAAGGCTCTGAGCTGCAAATCTGGTGACATCCAGCAGACCAGACTGGGGTTTGAATCCCACAGGCCCCACTTGCATACTGTGTGACCCTGAGCAAGTCACTTAACTTCCTTGTGCTCCCAGGTCGCACCTGGAAACAAGCTTCGGCTTAGTGTGTCTTTCCTGGTTAAACAATTTCCCCTTTCCCTTTCTGTCAATGCTGTATATTCATGGGGATCCTTTAATGATATTTCCCCATGTATGCCTAAGCATACTATGTCCCACATAACTCTAGGCAGTCTTGAATTAGTTAGCTGGCTAGTTCCAGAAGCAGATGATTTGATACCTTTTATTGGACCAACATAGATGTTACACACAAAAAAGAACAAAGTGCTCTAGCTTTCAGACCAACCAGGTCCTTCTTCGGAAGCTAAAGCTAAAGCTCTGAAGAAGGACCTGGTCGGTCTGAAAGCTAGAGCACTTTGTTCTTTTTTGTGTAACATCTATGTTGGTCCAATAAAAGGTATCAAATCATTTGCTTCTGGATCTTGTTCTTACAAGGAACAATATGGCAACTACACTATTTGTTTAGCTGGCTAGTGGCACAAGACACCTGATGCTGAGGGCAATATTTCAGTTCTAAAGGTGGGGGAAAAGTTATTGTGCATAACAATTTCATATATATCGGCTTCCTGGTTTTTGAGGAAACCCCCACATATGTTAATTTCCATATTTTAATTTTCAGAGGCTCCGTTTTTATGTGTATTGGCAGTAAATGTACATAATTTTTTCGCAGACGTACTAAAAGCTCCATTAGTCCAGTTGGGGATCAATGCCACTATCCAGTCTTCTGTTAAGGATGCTCAAAGTGTACCACAATCTCGAAGGACAGGTGTAAAATTGCACGAAATAAAAATATATATAAAAAAAAAAATACTCTTGGGTGCACTATGTTAACACCACCCTGAGCAGGAGGTTTATATGTTGCTTTTCTTTGAAGAAATATGCTGTGTAGCTTTGTGGCCACTTCTGCAAGGGGGGTGGGATACATAACTTAGTAAAAGAAGTAATGTTTTGATTAAATAAACCCTTTTGAATTTAGATAAGCTGCGGCTTTTCCAGATAGACTGTTTATGCTCTGCCGTCTGAATACATAATTGCCAATTTAGTAAGGCCTCATTTGAATGATTAAACATGACTCCTCTTTTTTTTATTGGTTCTGTTACAACCTTAATGCCAGCTACTTGTGCTTGGTGGTACTGTGTGATCTTATAAAGTGCCTGTCCTAATAGCACTGCTTTTTTATAATTTATGTAGGAGCCTGCTACTGTGGCATAAGCAGAGACAGTGTTTCTAACTCCCTGTTCTAACTGGCAGGTACCTGATGTGACACAAAGACCATCTGCCTATGCTAAGGCGTTTTATCTCTGGTGAATCTAGTGTTAGATGCATTCCTGCAGTATCCTGATTCACTTGTATTAATCTTAGCAAGGGATCTAAAGAAAAAACAAAGATACAGACACAGGCTTAGAGAGCAGCCTTCTTTTTCTCCTTTTCTTTACCACAAATGAGAAACCTTGCCATGAATTTATGTGAGGTATTATTACAGCACTGTGATATAAAAAATGTATCCATGTAATGCTGAAGGTATCCCATATTTTCTTAAAATTAAGAATAAATATTCATAGTCAACTGTGTCATATGCTTTAGCCTGGTCCAACGAGAGCAGAACTCCCTCAGCTGAATCATGTCTGCCCCCTTTTCATAAGTTCTCTGGGCAAGATTAAATGATCGTGTGTGCGCCTGCCAGGAATGGCGCAAGCCTGTAGCGCAGATATGAGAACTGATGTGAGTACAGATAGCCTCTGGGCTAAAGTTTTTCATAATATCATCAAGTCCGTGTTTATGAGGTACAAAGGCGCCAGTTTTGTAATTGAGCATCTGTCCCCCTTTTTATCCAAATTATTAGCACAGCTTGCAGCATGGAGCATGGTAAGGTGCTTGTCTGTAAGACACGACAAAAAAAAAACAAACTGCAAAGTAGGACCTAAAAATTTCAGAAACATTTTATAAAATTCCAATGATGAGCCGTCGAGGCCTGGAGTGGTATTATTCTTAAGACTATCAATAGCAGCGTCCACTTCTGTAAATTGTATGGTCCTGTTAGAACAGAACCCAAATTACTAGGTAAGGGGGTATTTCAAAATCATCAAAAAGTGATGTGTCCTGTGTAACGGGACAGATTATCAGAGCTAGTAGTAACAAAGGCCTGTACTATGTCCATCGTGGATTGTTTGAATAACCTGGGGTAGAGTCCACGTAAGGCCTGTCATTAGTTGTTGGGCAAGATTTTGGCAAGCTTTAAAGCTGTACAGGGATTGATGTTCTCCCTGAGTCCCAAATTTCATTTCCTGGGCCAAAGCGGCTATGCTACTATATTGATGGGTGTCAGCGTGGGTCAGTTGGTAGCACAACCGCCTCTGGCCCAGAAGGTTGTAGGTTCTTGTTCCACACTTGCACCTAAAAAACGCTGGCATCTGAGTGCAGTATTAGGGGGGGTGCTGTACTGCCGGGGTGTGACGGTGCCATCCTTCGGATGAGACGTTAAACAGAGGTCCCTTCTACCCATCCTGGTGTTGTCCTGGTGGGTGTCCAGGTGGAAGTAAAAGAACCCAGGGCACTCTTTGCAAAGAGTAGGGGACATTCCCGGTGTCCTGGCCAACATTCCCCTTCCCATAAACTAGTTCATGCAATTGTCCAGGCTGTGTGTGGGTGATGATGTGCGATATGGCCGCCACCACACATTCAGTCACTTCACTACCAGTCTAGCATTGCTTGTAAAGCGCTTTGGGATACACTATGTATGAAAAGCGCTATATAAATGCTGATTCTTCTTTTCATGTCCCAGTTTACTTTATTAATCTGTTCCATCAAATCTGTTCCCTCCTGATACGTTATTTGATATTAAGTGATATAACTCTGCCTGCAATTGTAGGTATTTTAGCTACTGTTCTTGTTTTAGTTGCATGCCTGTGAAAGTTTTTTGAAATCTGATTTTTTTTTATCCTCCCACCTTGTTAATATATTATGAAATGGGTAGAAAGAATGCTGGCTCCTGATTGGCCAAGAGCAGATTTTAGCTGGGCCATTATCCCAGCACAATGGCCCAGCTGAAAGTAATATGTTTAAAAAAGGCATCAAATTTACTAATAATGACCCATTCCATAATCACAATAAGGCACTCCAGGGGGTGTGTTATGGTGGGCTAACTGCCCTTCTCAGGTGGTGGAAGCACTCGGCTGTGCCTCGTACTTCAACCCACCTGAGGTGGGCCATTATCCCACCATAACGCACCCCCTGTTATGCCTTATTGCTTAATCATCCTATGCTCCTAGAACGGAACATCTCTCCAGAAACAGTTGCTCCCACATTGAACCTCTTATGGGTGATCTAATAAGTTAGTATTCAGCTGCCATGTGGAGTGTGTAAAAAGTGCTTGCAGTCTGGGGTCCTGGTGGGCCAGCACTGCTAGATGATCAAATTTCCACTGGAACGGTACTCCTTCCCTTAATGTGTAACTGTTTTGACAAGAATAACTAGTCAGTTTTCATGGCTGATGTTCCTGTCACAAAAGTTGCGGTATTCATACTCTGTGAACAAGAGCTAAGGGCTGCCACTTTTATCATGCTACTGAAATAAGCAGTTATCACAATATGTTTTGCTACTTAAATAAGCAGTTATCACAATGTGTTTTGCTACTGAACTAAGCAGTTATCACAGTATGTTTTGGTGTTCACCTATCTATAATTTGTCTGTATTAAGCCACAGTTGAGAGCTCCCCCAAAGATCAGTATTTGGGAAGTGTGCAAGAATGTTCTTGATTTCTCCGAATAAAGAAACTCTATCTGCTGTTGTCTGGGGGGCATGCATGTTTATCAACCTTCAGAGCCTTGTTCCTTGTTTAATACCCAGTAGTAAGGCTTGTCCCAGGCAGATTTCTACCAGTTGTTGGGCATGGAAGGAGGTACCTCTGAGGAGGATACTGACTCCATCACACCAATCTGGACCTTGAGACCAGAAGGAAGGGCTTGTCAGCCATCTCTTTTTAGCAGCTGAACCCTTGTATAATGTTTTTAACCTTGTATCTTGTAAAAACGTATTACTAAGTAGAGACTCCAACAATGACGTGTTTTTTCCTTTTTTTTTAATGTTTTGATACTGTTAATGTTCAACATAAAGGGGGATATAGAATGACCATAGCACATAAATGAAAGGGGGGGGGGGGCTGAGTTAAGCATCTGCCTGGTTTGCTATCTGGGTTTACCCCTTATGTTCTTTTTCACAGAGCTCTCCATTTGTGAGTCATCCACGTCTGAGGATTGGTCTTGGAAGGTGGAGGCCTCAGAGTCTCCTTCATCACCCTCCATATCATCCCACTGTCTGTTTTTTGCTAGGGCAGCATATCTATTTTTGAAGGATGTGGTTCGAGTCCTATGGGTTTTATTTTTTGCCTTCTTGTTTCTGCCAGAATCATGTCCTCCTTGGGGGCATAGTCAGAGTGATGGTCAGTGCCAGGTTTATGTTCTGGGCTGGAGTCTCAAGGTCATTCTTCTGAAGTATGGTAGATTCTAAGTCTTCTATTGTGCTTTGTTGGGCAACTGACACAGGGATTATTACCTCACAGTGGGCGTTCATTAACAGTCTGTCCCATAATTTGACCTGTGTCAGAAAGGTCAGGAACCTCCATGGGCGGTGATGGACCCGCAGAGTCCTGGGCTCTAGCTTTGGCCACACTCGTAGACAGACCTGTTGCAATTAAATTGTCTTGGTACAGTCAACCTCTTTTATCATGGGTGGCCGATGGGCACCGTCTCTATGAATGACCCCTGTTCATCACTTAAGTTACAGCGGATAGGATTTGGGCATCTGTGGCTATGGTGGCCATGTTCTGTAATTATTACAGCGTTCTGTGTCACAGGCATAGCTGAGGTGAGTTCTGGACCCGAGCTTGTTGCAAGGCCAGGGTTATCCTGTATAAAACATATCCCCTGGTCCTTACCCAGAAAAAAAACTGGTAGAGACATGGCGTACACTAGTATTTTTTTGGAGTAGCTTAACCCTAAACATCCGATCTCCTGTCCAGACCTGTTCACTGTCAAGAACAGGTACAGGCTTGCGCTACGCTGGCGACCTGGGTTCGGGAACGGACTTGGGTCGCTGGGGGCCAGTGGGGGAGGGAGGATTAAGCATCCCAGTGGATGCTGTCCTCCCTCTGGGGTGGGATACCAGGGTGCTTCTAGCACCCGATGCCCCTAAAGCCGGTGGATGCATGGGCTTACGGGCAACGCGGCTCTACTGGAGTTGGGGGGCTGTTATGACGCGGGCTGTCTGCAAGCCAGCAAGCTCGGACATATGTCCTAAGCGCAGGAGTACCAGGGGGATGGGAGAAAAATGGGAAAATGTAACACCCCTGGCCCTATGAGTGGATGAAACTGGGGATGGGATGCCGTGGGGATTGCCCTGGTGGACGGAGTAGGAGGAGGTACGAGGCCTCCTGAAAGCCATGGGAGCCAGGCAAATAAAAAAAAAAAAAGGTACAGGATTGCCTAATGTATCATATGATTGTTTCAACCAGTAAGTTATATTAGAGACATGTACACCTTCATTGAGAAACAGGATAGTGATTTGTTTAGTGGATGGTCTGGGTAAAGGGAGGCAATAAAAGGAGCCCCAAAGTGCTTTATCTTTAAGGAGATCATATTTTACGCAAAACCTATCAAACGCTTTAAGTGTTCGAAAACTGGTATCAAAAGTACTTTCTCCAGATACCTGGATTACTATGTACAGTTCTGAAACAACACAAGTTTCAATACTTCAATCAATCAGTCTTTATTTTTATAGGCTCTTTCAAAGCCAAGGCGCTGTACAGAATATAAATACAGTAAAACAAATAAAAACATTTAAAATCAACTAATTCAAATCATTCGGTTTATCCGGGAAGGCAAAGGAGAAAAGGTATGTTTTCAACATAGATTTAAAAGTATTAATGGTTAGGCAGTCTCTTAACCAATGAGGTAGAGAATTCCACAGGGTCGGTGCTGCAAATGAAAAAGCACGAGCTCCAGATGTTCTTAGACAGACCCTGGGAACCTCCAGCAATCCCTCGGCGTATCGGAGAGGGGAGAGTAGGGAGTTGGAAGATCTTTGAGGTAGTCGGGTCCCTGTTTGTGTAGGGCTTTAAAGGTAAGCAAGCCTACCTGATAGGTGATCCACCACTGTACTGGCAGCCAGTGCAGTTTGCACAGGACAGGTGTAATATGACTGGACCTAGAAGTGTTCCGCACTAGCTGCATGCAACAGATATCAATTCCAGATAGCCCTAGATAGAAGCATTGCAGTAGTCAAGACAGGTAGTAATGAAGGCGTGAACCAGTGTTGGAAGGTCGCCCGGGGGAATCAGGTGTTTCACCTGGGCTATGTTCCTCAGATGATAAAATCAGGACTTGACGACAGCTGACACCCGATACTTCAAGGTCAAGCCATCGTCAAGAACAACGCCCAAGTTATGCGCCCAGTCGGAGGTGGTGAGCTGGACACTATGACGCTTGGAAGAGACAGTTACAGGCTAGAAGATACCTAAATTAAGGATCTCCTATTTGTCTAGCTTAATTATAGCTTGCCAGCTGACTGGATAGAAAATATCCATTTTATGACGTTTAGAGGAGGAAAACCAGGTTATGTCACACTGGTGCGAAGTCATAAATGTTCCTCTGATGTTTGTAAAAGCCGGATGTTGCTCATGGATGAAAGAAGGACTTAGAAATTAACTTTATTTAATTTACCTTCTGAGTGATGATATCCTGGTTGTATAATTTTTATATTCTGACAGGGAGGAGCTAGGTGACCTCATGCAAGGAGGTTGGCAAAGCCAGTTTTAAAACTAGTCTGTATTCCCTTTAGACACTCATATTTGGACTCTGAAAAAGGAACATCAGGCACTGTTAGAAGAATACATTAGATTAGACAAGCCTAAGGGTACAGTGGTAGGAGATTGTGTTGTATTTAAAACATTATTTTAAGTGATTCTATGTGTTTGTGATATATGATTCTGTATTTACATTTTTATCTATTTTTAAGTAAACCTTTACTTTAGAGACTACTTGGTGTGCCTTTGAAATTCTTTTTCTTGACAAGTGAAGCATATATGGCTAAAGCTGACACTGTACAAAGCTTACTGGTTTTACCAAACTGGGAAAAGGTAAGAATTTTTCCTGCGGTCTTTCATAGAGTTTTTAAGGGTTCATTCTGTACACCTGGTTAGGTGCCCATAGGCAAAAGATATCTGGCATCCCCCGAAAAGCAGAATTATCTGAGCCTGTAGGTTGGGTACGCTAGCAAGAGGTTCACAGTTTGAATCTCTCCAGAACTTGAGACCAAAGGTTGATTCGAACCCACAAAACAGACAGGAGCGTTACCCTGTTCTGTTAACTGTTCACAATACTACGCTTGGAGGTTGGCACTGTGGGAGCAGAGGGCCTGACCTGCTGAGTGGGGTTGTGACAGACACCATCAAGCCAAAGGCACGACCCGTGTCCAGCACCAACACCCGGCCGCAGGTGGCCTGGTTCCACAACCAGCACCTCAGTCTTATCTGGATTTAATCTCAGCCAACCCGAACTCATCCACTCTTTAATCTCAGAAAGGCATTTATTTAGCACGGAGACAGCATCAACCTGTCTAGGCACAAAGGACATATACAGCTGAGTATCATCTGCATAGCAGTGAAAACTCGAGCCGTATCGCCTGGTGATGTCTCCTGAGGGCAGCATATATACTGCAAACAACATGGGTGTCAATATGGAACCCTGCGGTACCACGCAGGACGGGGAGGGCATCCAAGGAATAAATTTCAGTTACCACCCTCTGAGACCTGCCTGCCAGGAAAGATCGAAACCATTTGAGGACTGTACCCGACAGTCCACAAAGGAACCGCAGGGTTTCTAAAAGCACCACATGGTCCACTGTATCGAAAGCTGCTGAGAGATCGAGAAGGACAAAGATGGTACAAGCCTTTTGCTCGCTTGCCATCAGGAGGTAATTTAATATCCAGATAAGAGCTGTCTCTGTGCTATGATTCTTCCTAAAACCTGACTGGAGAGCTTCATAGACATTGTGAGTTACCAATGATTGTCAAGTTGCAGTGCAACCACCTTCTCAGTAACCTTCCCCACAAAGGGAAGGTTAGAGACAGGTCGGTAGTTAGCTGGATCGATGGGATCCAAGGAAGGCTTTTTAGGGGGTGGTTTGAATTACGTATACTCAGGCAGGATGAGGATCCAAAGCACCCTTGTATTTAAGTCTAAGCACAATACATCTTCAGGCTGGTTCGCCTTGGGCAAAAAAATAAATCAAACATTTTAAATTGCCTGTTAGTCACCTTGTGTTTCTTACTGATGTGATGCTTCAGCAGAGGGTCTGTTCCAGTGATATTTCATGAGAGCCCCGGAATGCCTTCTCCAGCATCAGACAAGTCTACTGTATTATTACCTATATCAGTGTCCAAGTCTGTTCTGGAGGCATTGGGAGGTAGGGGCATTTGCAGTCCACCTGAGATTTTGAAGGCAGCCTGGGCCTGTACATTAGTATTTTGCACCCCAGTTCCAGGCAGAGTTATTATCCCATCATTGTGCAAGTCATTTTCAGAAAATCCCTTCCCTACATTTTCAGTAATGTGTGCCCTTGATTAGTTTCTGTGCTTACCTTATTTAATAAACGGCATTCTTTGTCTATCAATATCCCACTATACCCCATCCACCGCTTTCATCCGACCACCTGCTAACAAAGAGGCTTCAGATGACCACTTTCACAGAGATTTTCTTGCTGAGGTTATAGCAGGGAGGATGAAGTTTAGGCCAAATTGTTGACTTGTAGGTGCCTTTCCTAGCGCAAGTGCCTCTCACACCTTTGGCTGTCATGTCATTACTGTCTGAGCTTTGAATCTGTGAATCTGTAATCGTGGAGGTTTGCAAAGCAGGATGGGACAAATAGGGTAGCCAGGTGTCCAACTACTACTTACAAAAATTGGTTTGGCTACCAGATTTTGAAAGTTATTGGCCGACTTGGCTGCTTACCTCCAAAATGATTTTTGAGCCCTTAAAAAGAATGGCCATTACAAATATTGGTTTGGCGATCAGATTTTAAAAGTTAGTTGCCAAACTGACCACCAGCTCACAAACTGATTTGTCCCACCCTGTTGCGCAGAGGTAAACACTTGTTTCTTTGAATTTGCCATTGCTGAGCTACTTGCTGAGTCCACGGCTGCTGAAACAGTAGTGGAAATGTTTGCTTTGGGCTGCTACATATTCTCTGGTCATACAGAAGTTGAGTGTATCTGCAAGTCTGGGGACACACCTGCATTTGAGACTGGAGCAGAAATTGTGTCGGTAGAGAGCTTTGGGGACACATTCGAAACAGAAGGTTCATTATTACTTTGAGCAGCCAAGGTTACTTTCTTAGTGTGACGGGGTTGTAGGTGTGTTTGGCAGCTTCAGCCTTTGATGCTGGCATGTGATTATCTTCAAGCTGAAACAGCTGAGCTGGCCTGTCAGTGGAGACTTTAAAAGTTGCAGTCAGTTCTCATCTCTGGAGGTATTTTGCCTCTTCTGCCATTAGTGTGTACAAAAGATTTTCTTTCCTTCCACAGCAGCCTTTAATTTGTCATCTTCTGTCAAAACTTGTTGCTGTGTAGTTTTCATATCCAACCTGTTGGGGTTACCAACCTTGGGTATCATGGCCTCCAGTTAATTTACAGCTGTCACCAGTTCCATGTCTTCCTCTGAAATGGGCTCTATGTTTGCTGAAGCAGGGAAGGAGACCAGCTCCCCTGCTTCACATGCGTCTTCCCTTTCTCCTCCAGGGTCAACCATCTTGGCAGGCTGCCAAAATGCCAGAGGTTCCCCCTACAGGCAAGAGTAAAGGAATTTCCACAGTGTCGTGGCCAAATTCCCCAAAAAAAACATTTTTTTTTTGTGAGGGAGGAAGCCAAGGACTGAGTAGGGTCTGAGGTGGCTCAGTAGGAAGGAAAAAATAGGGCAGACTAGGTGGGCCAGGAGATCCTTGTCTGCTGACAGCTTCTATGTTTCTGTATATGTTTTGAGATAACTGAGCAGATAAAACTGTTATCTCTGGCATCATGAAAATATATTAATATCATCTCATGCAGCACTACGTCATCCTGCTATCTTTTCTTGATGCACTGCGTCATAGGGCAGTTTTAGTAGATTTCAGAACTAGCCAATCCCAGACAAGCACAAATGAAGTGCTGCGATTGGCTAGCTTCTGAATTATACTCCCCAACTCCAAGTCCTGCAGCAACTGTGAAAGAAGCAGAAAGTTAGTCACACACTGCAAAGTCACAAACATGTTTACACAATCCCAATCATATTTATCCAAAAACGTATGTTTGTATAAATAGACCATATTGTGGCCTAACTAAAGCTAACATAATTATCTTCTTTTGAGGCCAGTGGTATTAAGGTACAGTATATCACTTGTGGCGTTGACACTTGTAAGATATAATAATATCATAGCCTCTCATGAAGATACACTCTTTAGTCAGACCATGTCATATTCTATGCATATCTATCTTCATTGCAAAACACTTTGTTAATGCACTAGTCAGAGTTAAAACGACAAAAGTAGGGCAATGTGGCATTAGTGTTTCCAACCATAACACCCCACCCCGCAGGCAACAACAGGTGTCAGGTGTGCCTTGAGGTTGTCAACCCTAATGCTCACCGCCATTCCACAAGTAAGCAAGCTGAGATGGGTACATTATATGAGAATGGGGTGAGCATTAGGGTCGACAACTGCAAGGCACATCCCACGCTTGTTGCTGCCTGCAGGGTGACGGTGGGGTGTTAGGGTTGTAAACTCTAATGCCACATTTCCCTATTTTAGTCGCTTTAACCCTAACTAGTGCATTGAAAAAGTTTTTTGCAATGAATTTTCTGACTTTTTGAGATAGTATAGTCGTATCCTTATTTGCCTGTCCCTCAATAATTGTTTCCTTATTTGAGTGTGGAGGGCCCTGTGCTCCCATCCAGCTATAATGTTTGGACCCTGCCCTCCCATACCTCTTTAGACGCATATGTGGATGTTGGATGCATATAACTGTGCCATTGTTACATATTTTGACCCCAAATTTTCAACATATGCCTCTTATGACCCCACCTCATAAACAAGGGTGGTGAAAATTTGCAAATCCAGACAGAAAAGTAATTTCACCGCCTGACCAGAAATCGCCTTTCAGTCTGGATTTGCATAATTCCACCAACATTTTTCATGAGGTGGGGTCTCAAAAATGCCATACTGAAAATTTGGTATAGAAATATGCAAAAATGGCAAAGCTATGCATCAGAGTCGAAAACCCCATTGAAACTCACTTGCTCCAAATGAAACCTGTAAAAAAAAAAAAAAAACCTAAGCCTCTAATCCTTTTTCATGAGTAGAAATCCTTTTTTGTGAGAATGAAAAAGGATCCTATCTCACAAAAAAGGATTTAAAAAAACTAAGATTGAAATCCGTTTTCACGAGACAGGATCTTTTTTGTGAGAACGAAAAAGGATTCATGAAAAAGGATTCTATCTCATGAAAAAGCATAAAAAAACACCTATGTCCGAAATCCTTTTTCATGAGAACGAAAAAGGACTCATGAAAAAGGAATTAGCAAGTCATGAAAAAGGATTTAAAAATGCTTTGTAGTGTCATTTTTCCACCAGATAACTTCAGAATCCACCTAACGGAGTCCCGATGCCAATGTACATGTGTTGGTGTCTCTGGATGAGTTCATTTTTGTGAGTTTTCAAGTTGTGTTTAAAAAAAAAAAAAAGGTGACTCAAAAGGATTTTTTTCGTGTAAAAAAGGATTAGCCCCTCGCGAAAAAGAATCCTTTTTCGTGAGACCAAATTCCTTTTTCGTTCCAGGAATATATCCAGAAGACTGTACTGAGTATGCTCAGAACACAAAACTTTAAGATGAAATAACTTTACAACAGATTAATATTTTCTCACCAAACCAGTGAAAGGCACTTTTGTGGGGTAAGCCCTTTGTACCCTGAACATTGCAGACCAAAATTCCAAACCGTCTAGGTGCAGTGCGATGACAAAAAAAGCACAAAAAACAAATTTTAATGTTTTAGCACAGTGTGTAGCTCAAAATCTGCAAATTCAACTGAAACTAAACTTGGCACATCAAGAGATCTACCACACAAGACTGTGCATGCAAAATTTCATGCAAATCTGTAGAATGGTTGTAAAATTATTAAAGTGCAAAATTTGAGGTTTTACATTAAAGTGTCTACTCAACCCTAACTATAGGGGCGCTACTGCACCATATATATACATTTTTTTTTTATAAAATGAGAGAGTAAAAATGTCTGCTGATTGGTTGAAACACATCACATGACCATGCGTATATCAGAGTGCGACCGCACATCTGCACTTTCACCCCCCTCCAAAACAATTGTACTATTTTATAAGATGGATAACCCACTCTAGGATGTGCAGTCGTGCTCTGATATATGCACGCCTTGGGTGGTTGACGCACTCGGCCGTAACAATGCACACCAAGGCGTGCATATATCAGAGCGCAACTGCACGCCTTAGAGTGGGTTATCTAATATATACTGTTTACAGTGCGTATGTGTGTGTGTGTGTGTGTGTGTGTGTGTGTGTGTATATATATATATATATATATATATACAGTATGTGTGTGTGTATGTATATATATATATATATATACACACACACACAATAACTGTAAACAGTTATGTTAATGCATATGTTAAGGTTGCAAAGCCACAAAAGAAGGGAAATGTAGCATTAGGGAATTTTCAATCTTAATACCCTCTCCCCCACTCCTAGCTTCATGACCAAAGCCCAAGCTATAGATCTGGGGCAGTGCCCCACGATGACACGTCAGTATTTCCTGATCTATGTGTGCTGTGACAACTCGCACCGGGCTATTCACTCTGGTGTCATTTGACTCCCTGCACAGTTTGTTCCTGAACTGCACCCCCTGAAATTAATTTTATTAAATTTATACCGGGGAAGGGGTGGAATTGTCCAGGAATGATTTGTACAGGGGGCTAATTGACGCTGGAGCTAATAGTACGGCATGAGTTGTTGCGGAGCACATTGTCTGGCGTGAATTGACATGTAACCGTGCCCCACGGATCTGCTGCTTCAAGGTATACAGGTTCAGAGTCATGCCCTCCCCCCCGGTCTGCTGCTGTCTGTGGGCCCTGTAGGATGTGTCATAACTTTATTTGTGCAGGGCTCTACCCCAAGTAGGAGATCATAAAGAACTTTCTTTGCACAAGACACCAGATCTGCAGCTTGAAGCAACAGACCCATGGGGCTGAACCCCAGATCTGTAGCTTGGCCTTGGGTTATGAGATTATGGGCCGGGGGAGGAGGAGAATGGGTATTAGTTGTTGAAAAACACATTTCCCTCCTTTTTGTGACTTTGCAACCCTAGTGTATGCATTGACATTTTTTGGAAGTGAATTTTATTTTTGGGACAGTAGAGTCATAACTTGTTTCAAGCAGGTCCCTTTGGGGTCTTCATGAAGTTGGAGCAGAGTCATAACGTGCTTCCATTGAAGCAACAAGTGAGTCCACTGGCACTGTGTGCAGAGTCCTTAGACTACATGAAGCAGGACACACACGTCACTTTGGACTAGGGATGTCACAATAGCGAGTTTTTAGTGTCATGGTATTTGTGTAAAAAATATGATATATTATCTTGATAATCTGCAGCATTTCTAATTTTAGGAAAAACAGTAAAAAATCTGATTGGTGTAAGATAGGAGATCGGGAATCATGATTGCACCTGGAGAGGGACTCAGTGCTGAAGCAGCAAGTTTATCACGTTATGGCGTGATTTATTATGCTGCACGAATATCATGATATTGTTTGTTTCTGGATGACAAATAATTGGCATTGGGAAGTATCATGCGATATTATCATATCATGTTAATGTGACATCCCTACTTGAGGCCCCGAGCAAAGCAGGATGTGCACTGCACTTTGGACCCAGTGCAGATCAGGACGTACAGGGCTGTTTAAGCCCAGTGTGAAACAGGATACAAGTCCTGACTTAATTCTGTGTGCTTCTTGCTTCTTAACTGGTACTGTAACTATTTGATTGTGATTTTGGCCACCGACCAGGAGCACCCTTATAATTTTTTTTTTTTTTTTTTTAAGTATAAGAAATGTGATGAAATCTCTGTGTATTAGCCAGGATTGAGCTTGCTGAAGCTTTAACATTGCTTCATGCAGGACCTGGAAGCTGGACGCGCAGGGCTCTGCACATCAGTCTAACTTTCTTTGGTTACGTTTGTTTGGCTGGTGACCTACCTCTCCTGCTGGAATACAGTCCAGCGAGGGGGAGAGACTGAGCGAGGATGGGTGGGAGGAGGGGGATAAGGGGAAGGCAGAGATAATGAACATTTATTTTTGTCTGTATTTACTAAGGAGAAGGATTGGCCCGCTGCCATATTGTGGGGTTAGGAAAGGAAGGAGCAAAGGTGCTAGGAAAGAGGTCCAGATAACGGAGAAAAGGGTGTTAGAAAAGCTAGCAATGTTGAAAGTAGATAAATCTATGGGATTGTACGGCTTCTACCTGAAGATGCTATTTGAGGAGTCAGAGGTTATAGCAGGACTACTAGCAAACATGTTCAGTAGCTCGCTAACCATGGGGTGGCCCTAGGGACTGAAGGACAATGGATGTGGACGTGGTTCCACTACATAAGAGTGGGAAGAGGGATGAGGCAAGGAACTATAGGCCAGTCAGTTTGGCATCTATGGTGGTGAACACCATGGAGTCTCTACTGAAGGAGGACATAGTGGACTTCTTAGAAGGGAATGAACTCCAGGACCCCCGACAGTATGGGTTCACAAGGGGAAGGTCTTGCCTGATGAATCTGGTCGAGTTTTTCAACTGGGTTACCACAGCAGTAGACAAGGGGCAGGCAGCTGATACAGTATACCTTGACATTAGCAAGGCCTTTGATGCAATCCCCGACAAGAGATTGGTCAGAAAGATCAGGGTCCTTGAGATAGAGGAAAAGATGGCAAATTGGGTAGAGAGTTGGCTGGGGGTAGAGCAGGAAGGGTGGTATTCGGTGGGGAGTTTTCAGAGGTGAGGGAAATGAGCAGTGGGGTGCCTCAGGGCTGGTAGTAGGACCAGTCTTCTTCAGTATTTTCATCTATGGAATAGGTGAAAGTATCAAGGGTAAGAGCTGCCTCTTTGCAGATGACACAAAGATCTACAGAGGGGTAGACACAGAGGAAGAGAGAAGGAAACTAAGGGAGGATCTGGGCAGGTTGAAGAACTGGTCCAAGATTTGGCAGCTAAAAATTAATGAACACTGGGAAAAGGAATGCAAGAGTACAATACAGAATGGGAGGGGTGGCGCTGGGTAGCACTCTGGAAGAAAAGGATTTAGGAGTGATGATATCTGAGACCCTAAAAACATCTGCACACTTCAGCAGGTCAGCGAGTAAAGCAAACAGAATGCTGGGATGCAGAGGGATGGGGATAAGAAGTAAAAGGCAGGAAATTATCCTCTTTCTGTATAGGTCACTAGTGCGGCCGCACATGGAATACTGCGCAAGGTACTGGAGCATGCGTCTAAGGACTGCAACAAGGTGGAGACAGTACAGTGCAAAGCAGCTAAGATGGTGTGTAGCCTTGGGGATTTCCATACGAGGACAGGCTGCAGAACTTAAACATGTACATCCTGGAGAAAAGGAAGGAAAGGGGTGACATGACTGAGATATACAAGTAATTGCATGGGACAGACAGAGTAGATGCAAAGGAACTATTCTCCTTGAGTTCAGACACAAAGTCGAGAGGGAATTCCCTTAAGCTCACAGGAGGAAGAGTAAACAAATTCTGGTCAGAGCCAGCACGGCTGCTTCAGAGGGGCGAGTCCAAGTGAAAAGTACTCGGGAGCTCCTGCCATGGCTGATGCCATATTTGCGCGGCACTTGTGCATGCGTAGTAAGAACCTGACATGCCCAAGATGGCCACCGTGATGCACGGGCGCATGCATGATACTTGCACATGTGTACTGAGTTCACAGTGGCCATCTTGGGCACAGTGGGCTGTTTTGTTTCACCTGCAACTGTGTAAGTGATGGGTGAAAACAAAATAGTGCCCCCGGGGGAGGGGAGAGATTGTGCGGCCTGCAGAGGGGAGGGGTGGCAGAGAACTAAACCACCAGCACTAACAGCAACACTGTGGACACGGGACCGCAGCACTATGGAAGCAGAGAGCTGAGGTATCCGGTCATGTGCTCCCAGAGCCCCTTGTCACTCTCCTAGCAAAACGTCTGCAGGCCTCCGCCCATGCAGCCGGAAAAATGACGTCTGGAAGAATTTCATCATGGAAAGGGTGGTGGATAAATGGAATAAGCTATCAGAAGCTGTGGTACAGGTCAAGTCAGTTGGCAGCTTCAAGTAAGGATGGGACAGGCATGTGGATTTAGTTAGAAAATGGGACAGTAAAAAAAAAAAGGGGGGGGGGAGTATTGCCCCTAGTGCAAGGCAGCATAGTTGGGTAGGGTGGGCCTACTGGATGGGCCACGAGCCTGTTTCTGCCATCAGTGTCTATGTATTTGTGGGTGTGGTGGCGTGGGACAACCAGGGACACAGTCTATGTCCTTCGCACTTCAGTGTGCTAGCTTGTTTCAGCCAGTAGCACATTAACCTGTGGGTTGTGGGTTCCTAATCCCATAGCAGAATAAGGGCTTATATCCCAAACACTGAATCAGTTCATTTTTCCAGCCAAGTACACCCTCCTCTCAGTGATCCATATGAACCAAGCACCCCCACCTTCCTTCACAGATTGTATTCAGAAGTCGGACCTCTTGGAACTGAAGCAGTTAATTGCACTTCACAGCTTTGTGTTCCTGTTTAAAAATATCCTGCCAAAAATTGCAAGGTGCAACGAAAGACATTTTTAGAAGCAATTAATCACTTTCTCATCATATGATTTTTTTTTCTTTTGCAAACTAAAAAAATAAAAGAGGAAGGAAAATATTTGCAGTGTGTCAGCATCTCTGTTAAGTGGCTGCTGAGCCTGGAGCAGATGGTGGATGGAATTGCCTGTCCCGGCTGCACAAACTGCTGCATGGCTTTGTGAACAGGAATTCACAGAAGCAGAAAGCTTTTCCAAGCAACACTTATGCTGTCTTCAGAGCTGTATGTCCAGGTCAAAGAGGGCAGCCCACTTTTGAAAAACATTCTCAAGCATTGTTAATCAGCCAGAGGGCAAGTTCAGAATGCAACCCAACCGGTGGTTAGACTGGTCACGGCGTGACATTCTGACAATATGATAACCATCACATGTAATACCGTGGTTATCGTCATACTGCATTATTGCAGAACAAGTAATTTTTGCACAAAAAAGAATCCTCAAACTTTTGCATCAGGGAGAGTTGGCGTGGAAGGGACATTTGTCCCTGAAAATGCAAAAAAAAAACCCCAAAAAACTAGTTGAAAGGTCTCCGTATCACAGTATACCGTGAATCACAGGTTATTGCGGTATTAGAAATTGCCCATGGTATCAATACTGTGACTTCTAATACCGCAGTATACTGTTAACACCATGATACCATGGCAACACAACAGGTGGTGCTGAGATTCATACCCACGGTCTTCAGTGTACAGAGGGTCAGTGCAACAGTACAATGAATTCAGATCCAAAGTTACATTGCTGGGATTGAAACCCACAGTCCTTATGATGCAGAGGGTCATTCACACTCACAGCCCTCTAGATACAAAGGGTCAGTGCACCAGTAACTTCAAATATAAACCAGCAGTGCTGGGATTCAGACTTACAGCCCTCAGGATACTGAGGGTCAGTGCACCAGTAACAAGATCCAAACCTGACTAATGATGCTGGGTTTCAAACTCACAGCCCTCAGGATAGAAAGGGTCAATGCACCACTACAGTCAGTAAATTTAGATCCCAACCCAACTGGCAGCACTGGGATTCAGACTCGCAGCCTTCAAGATACAGAGGATCATTGCAGCAGTACAGTGAGGAATTCACATTCTAACTCAACAGCAGTGCCGGGATTGAAACTTGCAGCCATTAGGATTCAGAGGGTCAACACACCAGTACAGTGAGAGAATTCAGATCCCATCCCGATCCATGGTACTGGGAATTAAACTCACAGCACTCAGTATACAGAGAGGGTCAATGTACCAGTAACACCAGATCTCAGCCCTGTCAGCGGTGATAGGATCTGGATACAGAGGGTCAGTACACCAGTATAGTCAGTGAGTTCAGACTGCAACCTGAACGGTGGTGCTGGGATTCAGACTCACAGCCCTCAGGATTCAGAGGGTCAGTGCACCAGTACAGAGTTCAGATTGTAACATGACCTGCGATGCTGGGTTCAGACTCACAGCCCTCAGGATAGAGAGGGTCAGTTTACCAGTACAGAGTTCAGATTGTAACACAACCTGCGATGCTGGCTTCAGACTCACAGCTCTCAGGATACAGAGGGTCAGTGTACTAGTACAGAGTTCAGATTGTAACACAACCCGCGGTGCTGGGTTCAGACTCACAGTCCTTAGGATACAGAGGGTCAGTGTACAAGTACAGAGTTCAGATTGTAACACAACCCACGGTGCTGGGTTCAGATTCACAGTCCTCAGGATACAGAGGGTCAGTGTACCAGTACAGAGTTCAGATTGTAACACAACCCGCAGTGCTGGGTTCAAACTCACAGTCCTCAGGATACAGAGGGTCAGTGTACCAGTACAGAGCTCAGATTGTAACACAACCCACGGTGCTGGGTTCAGACTCACAGTCCTCAGGATACAGAGGGTCAGTGTACCAGTACAGAGCTCAGATTGTAACAACCCGCGGTGTTGAGTTCAGGCTCACAGTCCTCAGGATACAGAGGGTCAGTGCACCAGTACAGAGTTCAGATTGTAACACAACCCGTGGTGCTGGCTTCAGACTCACAGTCCTCAGGATAGAGAGGGTCAGTGTACCAGTACAGAGCTCAGATTGTAACATGACCTGCGATGCTGGCTTCAGACTCACAGTCCTCAGGATAGAGAGGGTCAGTGTACCAGTACAGAGCTCAGATTGTAACATAACCCGCAGTGCTGGGTTCAAACTCGCAGCCTTCAGGATAGAGAGGGTCAGTGTACCAGTACAGAGTTCAGATTGTAACACAACCCGCGGTGCTGGGTTCGGACTCAGCCAGTGCACCAGTATAGTGAGTGAGTTCAGATCTCAACAAGACTAGCAGTGCTGGGATTCAAACTCACTGCCCTCAGGATTCAGAGGGTCAGTTCACCAGGACAGTGTGTGAATTCAGAGTTCAACCCAGCTGGCGGTGCTGGGATTCAGACTCGTTACATTCTGGATGTAGAGGGTCAGTACCCCAGACACCAAGTTCACATCCCAACCCAATGAGCAGTACTGGGATTCAGACCTGTAGCCCTTGATTAGTTGCCTCCTCTGAGACAAATGGTTGCATCCACTGCCAGACTGAGGCGGTGCGAGACATTGAGCAGATGGTAGCAGCACCATCCATTCAGCCTCTGTCAACTCTACCCTTACACCCAATTCATTACAAGTCGCTAAGACTTAACACAACGTCTGTTTCGCTTCTAGAGGGACTGCAGTTTCTACCCTTGCAGTGTTTTTTTCAGTTTGTTTTTGAATGATTTGATGTGGAGGTGAAATTTCACTCTGGCAGGTTGGTAATTTTTTTTGACACTCGTCGGAGTAGCTGCAGAGTGAATGTTCAGTTAGAAATGTAAGGGGATGGATAGATGGCTGTCTTAGCGGAGATAACCTGTTGGGGGCCAAGTTGAATCCCAGCTCAGAGTACAGGTGAAATTAGTTTGGCGTCTGCCCTAAATCCACTGTCAATTTGAGAAGCCCTCTGACCTCTGGGCAGCCTGGGCTCTAATTCCATTCTAGGTAGCAGGTGAACAGAATATAATGAGTCACCAGGGTATATCAGAAATTATGCAATTGGCACACAGGAAAACACTTCCTGATTGGTCGGTTGGCACTTCAAACCCATTGTAAATCCTCACCAGCACCAACGGGAAGACGTGCCAACTGACCAGAAAGCCACATCAGGAACTCACCCCAAATCACTCCGACCACAAAAAGCTCACAACTGCCAAACATGGCAATGAACTGCGAACCTGATAAAGCGCTCTCTCCACATGACTTACCTCTGAGACATTTTCCTCACTCCTCTGGTTCCACCCCCTTGCCCTCTTAATCATCACCTTCCCCCAAACCAAAAACTGCTCGCTCTAGTCACAACTCCCGTTGAGAGAGACACACACAAAGGCAAGCCCCTAAAGCTTGACGGTCTGGAATCCACCAAGACATGGAGCTGTCCCGCTGCCGTTCACTTGTGACAACAGTGCAGGTACGTCCTCACCACAGACACACTGGGTCCTAAAAATGTACCAGAACTGTAGTAGAATAAAAGTAACCATTAAAAAAAATGGAGTCACTACACAGTAAAAAAACGCAACTGAGGCACATTTAAATATTTCCTGGTCTCAAAAAATGCACAGCGGAAACCACAGAACAGTACTGCTGCATGTGCAGTATCGCAACAGCCCCACTAAGGAAGGACTACTTCTGGCGGAACAGTAAAACAGGAACAAAATAAAATGAAAAGATGTTTGCATTTACTATTTTTTTTCTGCAGAAAAAAAAAAAAAACAGGGACATTGTATAATCACAGTATACCACTCCAGGATGTGGGTTAATGCTAGGATTTACAACACGTGGTGTGTTTTGTTCACAAGGTCGCAAACACACCAGGCATTGAAAATCCTAGCATAACCCACACCCTGTCGTGGTATATTGCTTAAGCACACACCTGAAATTTACGTAACTGGTTACAGTGTCACCTGGGGACATTGGATTAGAGAAGCACACCAGAGATTTACCTGACAGGTACAGTATGCAGTGTGTCACATGAGGATTCAGGAATCACACACCTGAGATTTACGTACTTGATTGCAGTGTGCCACTTGAGGACATTGAATAGGAAGCACACACCTGAGGTTTATCTGACAGGTACAGTGGTGCAGTGTATCACATAGGAAATTAGGTAGGAAGCCCCCACCTCAGATGTACCTGACAAGTGCATAGTGTGTCACATGAGAAATCGGATAAAAAAAAGACACACCTGACATTTACCTGACAGCTACAGTATGCAATGTGTAATGTGAAATCAGGAATCAAACACCTGATATTTTCTTACAGGGTCATAATGTGTCAGTTGGGGACAACAGGATAAAAAGCACACACCTAAGATTTACTTGATGGGTACAGTATGCAGTGCGTCACGTGGGGACATCAGATAGGTAACACATACCTGAGATTTACCTTACAGGTACACAGTGTATCACATGAGACATTAGAGAAGACCCACACTTCTGGCTGGCCTGGTGGCACTGAGGGTTGAGGTGCTGGATGCCACCCCTCGCACCATGCCGACGACCCAGGTTTGTGAATGAGCTTGGGCCATCGGAGGTTGGCTAGGGAGGAGAGGAGAGGATTGAGCGTCCAGAGGACAGCTCTCCTCTCCTGGGGAGGGTGGGTGATTGATTCCGTGGCACTAGTGACTCCCAGTGGAGGCTGGGGTGCAACAGCTGAGGGATCACACTGATGGATGGGAGCATTGGCAGACATCCATGGGAAGGATGTGGGCGCGTGCTCAGCCCGCGCTGGACGGCATTGCACGTCCATGCTCTGGGGGGAGGGTGGAACTCATGAACAAGGAAACCACCCATTGTCTGGGAGGAAGACATCGCCTGCCCCTACCTCCAACTCTAGACCCTGCCCACTGGATGTCATCTAGCACAAAAAAAAAAAGGCTCCTACTTGGTCCTGACCTCAGCAGTACTTAACAGCGATGAATGGTGAAGATACACAGAAAGATCATAATTACGGTAGGTACGTAATTTTCATTTCCCTCCTCTTCTCCAGGGTAAACATATTGAGATCCTCCAGTCTGTCCTCATATGACTTATGGTGCAGGCTCTGCACCATTTTTGTTGTCCTTCTCTGAACTGCCTCTACCCTGTCTATGTTCTTACAGACATGTGGCCTCCAGAACTGGACACAGTACTCCAGCTGAGGTTTCACTAATGATTTGTACAGAGACATAACACCCTTCTTCCTTCTGTTGGTGATACCTCTCCCTATGCACCCCAGTACCCCACTGGTTCTCCCCACAGCCATGGCACATTGTTTGGCCACCTTTGGGTCATCTGATATGATTAACCCCATATCCCTTTCCTGTTTGGTGACTGTCAGTATCTCTTACCCCATCATGTAAGCCTCCCCTTGGTTCCTGTGCCCCAAATGCATGATTCTGCACTTATTCGCACTGAATCTTAAGTGCCAGACTCTTGACCAATCCTCTAGTTTACCAAGGTCCCTCCTCATTTTTTTCCACTTCTCCCGAAGTGTCTACTGTCTTGTAGATCTTAGTGTCATCTGCAAAGAGGCATACCTTTCCTTTCAGCCCCTCCACAATGTCATTTATGAAGACATTGAATAGGACTGGCCCCAGAACTGATCCCTGTGATACCCCACTGGTCACCCTCCTTTCCTCGGATTGAGCTCCATTTATCACCACCCTCTGTGTTCTATCCCTCAACCATTTCCTAACCTAGTTTACCACTTTGAGACCCATTCCCAGGCTGCCTAGCTTGTTTACAAGCCTCTTATGTGGAACATTGCTGAAATCCAGGTAGGCTACATCCACTGTTCCTCCCAATCCACTTCCCTGGTCGCCCAGTCAAAGAAGTCTGTCAGATTTGTTTGACATGTATCACATATCTGTAATTTCTCCTTGATGGAGGTTTTTAAGAAGACTCTTAAAATTCATTTGTTCTCCTTGGGTTTAAATGATTTGCATAGACACATATAGAAATATAGACAGTGCCGGCAGAAAAAGACCAAAGGTTCATCCAGTATGCCTGTGGTTTCCAATCAATTCCTGGGATATAAATGTTGTCCAGGGTACTAGCCTTCCCTATCCTCCCCCCAATCTTTTCCTTGTTGCTGTTGCCCTGAGTGGCCACTACAGCCCTCACCCTGTCCCAGCTGTAATTGAAACCATTTATGGTTTGGGCTCCTACCACCTTGAGTGGCAGACTGTTTCAAGGTTCCACCACCCTCTCCATAAAAATAATACTTCCTCATATCCTGCTTGAAGTCTTCCTGCTGTCAATTTCCACTCATACCTCTGAGACTTCAAGTTTGTACTTAAGCTAACTCCTCGCAGTTCACCTTGTTTATTCCTTTCAGGAATTTGAAGGTGTCCGTCATATCACCATCTCCCATCTGGTCTCAGGCGGGTACATGTTTAGTGCCTTGAGCCGATCCTCAGAAGATCTGTCCTGCTGGCCCTGTACCATCCTGGTCACCCTTCGCTGCTCTGCCTTCAGCCTGTCTGAGGTGATGACTCTAGAAGTGGGCACAGTACTCCAGGTGTGGCCTCACCATTGATCTATACAGAGAATATTAGCTCTTCTGCAGTCAGTACCCCTCCCGATATGTCCTAACGTCCTATTTATCTTACTAAAGGCCTTTTAATTCTGTATATTGTATATGTTCTTTTATAGTCTGCTTATGTCATTTTATGACTTTTAAGTACAGCGCCCTGAAAAATCAAAAAATAACATTTACCATACCCATACCTGACTGGTATAGTATGCAGTCAGTCACATGGAAAATCGGACTGCAAACACACACCTGAGATTTCTCTGACACACACTGTGTCACATGGCAAATCAGATGAACACACACCTGAGATTTCTGACACACACTGTCACATGGCAAATCAGATAAACACACACCTGAGATTTCTCTGACACACACTGTGTCACATGGCAAATCAGATAAACACACATCTGAGATTTCTCTGACACACACTGTGTCACATGGCAAATCAGATGAACACACATCTGAGATTTCTGACACACACTGTCACATGGCAAATCAGATAAACACACATCTGAGATTTCTCTGACACACGCTGTGTCACATGGCAAATCAGATAAACACACAGCTGAAATTTACCTGACAGGTAGTGTATGCATTGTGTTACATGGGGAAATGGGGCTGAATTTTCGAGCAGCGGGAAATTGGTGCACATGCGGAAAAACTTGTATGCAAGTGGGAGCCTCACTTGCACACCTGCAGGTTTTGCCACATGTGCTGTATTTTTGTACACAGTCTGTTTGTGACCGGCTCCACAATTGACGGCAGTTTGTGGCAACTGTCTGTGTGCAGCTGCATTGGAATGCTACACCTGGTAGTACCAGATGTAACATCCTCCAACGCTGCACTCATCAGTGTACACCACGGGCTGAAAATAGGAATGTCTGCCAGTGCAGAGATTGTTTTCCGCACTGGTGGGCTGCGACATGGGACTTATTCCCTGGGCCGTTTTCAGCCCTTTGAAAATCCGGCCTGAGGTAGGAAACACACACCTGAGAGTTACCTAACAGGCACAGTATGCTGTGTGTCACATGGGAAATGATAGGAAACACCTGAGATTTATCTGACAGGGTATGCAGTGTATCACTTGGGGAAATCAGGAAACACATACATGAGTTACTGACAGAAATACTATGTATCACATTGGACATCAAAGAAGAAACACCCCCCTGAAATTGACCTTACTGGTATAGTATGCAGTGTGCCACGTATGGAAATCAGTTAGGAAACAAGCACCTCACATGTACCTGACAAGTGCATAGTGTGTCACTTGGGAAATCAGGAACAACACACCTGAAAAATTTACCTGACAGCTACAGTATGTTGTGTGTTCCATAGGAAATCAAATAGGAAACACATTTAGAACACTAGCAGATACAGTATGCAATGTGTCAAGTGGGGAAATCAGGTAGGAAACACATACCTGAGACATATTTGCATGGTGGTAGTATGTCACATGGGCACATCATATAAGAAACACCTTTTTTTTTTTTTTTGTACTCTAAAAGATTTTTCTTGGTATTCAAGTTAACAAAATACATCAAATAGAACACAGTAAAAGAAAATTACGACATCTGAAATGGCCCGATGGCACTGAGGGTTGAGGCGCTGGGTGGCACACCTCATGCCATGCCGGCGACCTGGATTCGGGTCATTCAGGGACCAGCAGGGGAGGTAAGGATTGAGCATCACAGCTCTCGTTCCTCGCAGTTGGGGGGGTTTGTGCTGTGAGCGGCAGCACAGCTAGAGGGGTTTGCCCATGCCCAGGATGCTTGGCTGCCTCCGTGGAGGCAGAGACAGCTGCTGTGTCCATTGCACGGTGTGCGGGCACAAGGAGAAAACAGAGGAAAATACACGTAATTTGGCAGGACCTGCTTGACGATGTCCGGGGCTAGCTGGTGGAAAACAATATTGTGATTAAAAAAAAAAAAAGACACCTGAAATAAGTTATTAATATACACAATTAACTTATTAGGGTCTTCTACAGGAATTACATACAAAGTCATTGAGAGTATAAGAAACACACCTGTGATTTACTTAAAGGGGCACTGTCAGCTTTGCTTAAATCCGTTTTTTCAAAATGCAAGTAGTGCCACTTGGCACACATGTATCAAAGACTAAGTCTAGAATGCCCCAATACCTCACAATCGTAGTTAATTTTGCCAATTTTGCTTATTTTCAAAAGATTAGGTTGGTTGGACTGACAGAAATTCACCGCCACCCGGAGTATAAGCAGGACAAGACACATAGCGACTGCCATGGTCCCAAACACATTGGACATGCAGTGTAGAAAAGCAGTACCATTTGGAGCATCGTAATCACTGGAATTGTTGTTGGTGTGCGAACAAAAACCGAGCACCAAAAGGTAACAATTGCTTTTTAAATGGGTCCGAGATCCCGCATGTGAAAGCACCTGCATGGTGAAGATCCTGCACATGCTGCGGGATCTTGGACCCATTTAAAAATAAATTACTGACCTACAATCTTTCTTTTTTTTTAAACATTTATTTAATTTAGCCTTTGGGGACAATATTTATTTTTATCGTCGCTGCCTTTTTATTCTATATTATTAGATTGTATATTTGATTTTATATTAATTTGTGTATGTTTTATTTGATACTGTATTGTGCATGCGCTTTGGTTTTTGGAAAAGTGCATTAGAAATAAAATCTGATTTGATTTGATAATCCTAGACCTAAGTAAAAATAAAATGGTAAAACAAAAGTTGTGATTAGACTTACAGTCACTATAATAACCAAGAAGCCTGTCATTTCTTTGGATTAACCACTGTCTGGCGGCCACCTATCCCCCCAGCAGGTCGTTAATCCCTCGGAAGTGACCTGCCTCTCAGTCGTTGTTGCTTAAATTCTTGTGGGGTTTATTGAAGAAGGTGCTTGACTCTGTAGCAGCAGAGATTTGCACCCCATATGTGATACAGGATAATGGACCAATTAAGGATGTCACGATACCAAATGTTTAGTATCGCAGTATTTGTGTAGAAATATCATGATGTATTGATTATTCTGATAATCTGCTGCATTTCTAATTTCAGGGAAAATAGTAAAAATCTGATTGGAGGAAGGCGTTGGATCAGTAATCATGGCTGTGCCTGGAGAGGATATATTGCCAGAGCAAGTTGACACTTCATCATGGTATATTGTGGTATATCATGCTCCAGAGTAAGCCGTTATCAAGGACACAATAATGGCGCACTTAGTGAAGGCCAAGATTCTTTACCCCTTCCAGCATGGCTTTATTGGGAGGAGGGGGACAAATCATACCAAACCTGCCTGATCACCTTTGTCGAGGGGGTGACCAGGGAGGTAGATGAGCATGGCCATCGATGTCTTCAGCAAAGCCTTTGATACTGTGTCACATGACAAACTTCTGGTGTGCCAAAGTCCTTTCTCTAATCACAATGTTGTTACTATACAGAGGATAGTGTATGATTGCTCATACACAACAAGGATATTTTTTACTCAAAAGGGTTCCATGGTAACCGGAGACCTCAAAATTGCAGCTCGACAAGTCTGGTACCATGGAAACCTCGAGAGTTGAAAAATATCCTTGGAGTGTATGAGCAATACTCACTCTCCTGAGTGTATGGTCTCAAAGGCAATGGGTGTCCTTTTTTTTTTTTTTTTTTTTTTTATCTCGCTAGCCTCCATGGACAGTTCTCACCACCAGCCATATCCAGAGATCGCTGGATGGCCGAATACCCGTATAATGCTGACCGGCGTTCTAAATTGTTATGCTGCACTAGTTACGTAGCTAGTGCAGCATAACAACGTTTCTGGAGGAATGGATTTCCATCCCTAAAAATGTTCGACCATACACTATATATAGAATATTGTATGGTAAACCCCTATTATGTATTGATTTCCCCACACGCAGTAATCTCGTTGTGGTACAGTTCAAAGGTCATGAAAAGTTGTGGTGGTGTCGTTCTGACATCACAGTGATGCCACAACAACTTTTGAACCTTGCCCTGCCACTTGATTGGTTCAGGACACGGGTTTGAAGAAAAAAAGGGGAAAAATGGCGGTACTGTATAGCGAGCACCGAGTAGGAGACCGCGACAGTTTGGACACGGACAGCCGTAGATTGCTGTGCTGTACCAAATACAACTTCTTTAACATTTGTTTTAAATAAACACTATGGCTGTAGATAACTTTTTATCAGTATGTTTTTATTTGAATAAATTACAACAAAAAGTCATTACACTGAAACAAGAAAATTACTAGTAGCATAAAGTAATAGGATTCTTAAATACACAGCTATAAATCCTAAAGTACCATCATAAATAACTATCTAAAATACAGGTACCATTATCCTAAAAAATCTATCCTCTAAGAGAGTGAACACTTATTTTTGTTTTGTTTCTATATGTTTATTATTGGACAGTTATCCATTTATAGTTCATAGCCGACAGCTAGAAAAAAATCCATGTAGTACAGTCATATGCATTTGCCACAGCACTTAGTTATATTTCAGACTTCATTCCACATTCCTGTCCTTTTCTATTTATTTTTCAAAAATCCCCCCAACCCACTACCCCCTAACAATTAACTATTAATTTGGTCTGTATCCCTTCCTTCTAGCTCATCTCTACCTTGCCCAGAGGTTCGCTCCCTCAATTAAATAATCCACTACCCTCCAGCAGCATCCTTTCCCCCCTACTCAGAGCACCCATGTATTCTGCCCAAGTTCTCTCAGATCTGTCTTCCATCCCCTTTAAACTGTATGTCAGCTTGTCCACTGGTAGGACTTTTATCGTGAGTTTTTTCCATTGACCCACTGTAGGCCCCACAGCTGTGGTCCATACATTTTGTATTCCTATTCTAGCCACTGTAAGTAGCACCCTTATCCACCTAGGGTGAGAAACCAATCCCATTTTCTTCTCCTTCTACCCCAACAGCAATGATTTTGGGAGATCTCAATGGCTTTCCTCTCATAGATGTGATTTCTTTGAGATATGTCTTGCCAGTAGGACTTTATCATTGGGCAACTCCAGTAATAATGTTGGTATGTGCCCCTATTTATTTTGCACTTGTTACAGAATGGAGAGACCCCCGGCCAGAAGCCATGCACCATGGCTGGTGGGTAGTATAGCCTCTGAATATATTTGAATTGGGCTTCTTTGTACTTGTTACACACTAGCAGTCCCTGATGGGATTCTAGCATTAGCTGCCAGTTGGCCTCACTAATTTCCTCCTCAATATCCCGCTCCCACCATACCTTCGCCTTCTGGGGAGGGGCCTGAAAAAAATGTTTCCTGTCCAGTCTCACAGCCCTCCTTATTAATCCCTTCTCACACCTATTGGCCCCCATTATCTCCCTTTCCACTTCCTCCATCAGTCTCCTTGTTGCTCTGGGCCCGCTGAGCCGTTTATAATAGTCCCTTACCTGGAAGTATCTATACATATGTGAAGTGGGTACATGCACCCTCTCTCTAACCTCCTGAAATGTGCGTATACTCCCCCCAGATGTCAAGGTCGCCATACGTTTTACTCCCCTATCCTGCCATAGTTTGAATCAGTCATCCTCCAGACCTGGCAGGAAATCCCGGTTCCCCAAAGCGGGACCAGTGAAGTCTGGCATGTCTCGATGCCTTGTCTCTTCTTAATTTTCCCCATGGCCCAGGCCCACCACCACCAGCGGATTAGGTGCATCCAGCTTTCTATGCCGCCTGAGTCCTTCTTTTGCATAGGTAGCTCGAAATTCTCCCTGGTGCCCGTCTTAATAAACCATTACCCAGTAACCTCCTGTCTGTGTGCCCAGTTTTGTATATACCTATATTGTGTTGCCAGAAAGTATCCCATCATATCCGGGAAATTTAACCCCCCTTGTGCTACTGGTGCTTTTAACCATTTCAGACTAATTCTGGGGTGCTTGCCCCTCCATACAAAAGTTGTAAATGTACTTTCCAGCTTTTTTATATCCTGAGCTATCAGGCCGAAAGGGGTCATCTGCATTTTGTATAAGATTCTGGGCAAAACGTTCATTTTCAGGAGGTTGATCCGTCCCATCCAGGAAATACTCAACTCCTTCCACCTACTCAGGTCTTTAAAATTTCCCTTATCAGTGGTCTATAATTCGCCTCATAGGGCTCTCATTATTTTCCACCTCAATTCCCAGGTATGTAAGTGTGTGTTTGTACTCTTTTTAACCCCCAAGCTTCCTTCCTGTTGCACCCTCCTAAAAACACAATTTCGGACTTTTGCACATTAATTTTATACCCAGAAAAAACTGTGAATTGTTCTATTACTGATAGCACTTGAGGTACTGACACATTTGGTTCTGTCAAAAACAGCAGGACATCGTCCTCATAGAGAGATATGACATGCCTACCCCGCTGTCTTCTCGATACCCTTTATATCAGGCTCATCTCTGATTTTAATAGCCAAAGGCTCTGTTGCCAATGCAAATAGCAAGGGTGACGGGGCAGCCCTGCCTTGTTCCCCTATATAATCTAAACTCAGGGGTTGCTATCCCATTAACTAGTACCTGTGCCCTCTGGTGTGCATAAAATGCTTCTACCATCTTTACAAACTCTTCCCCCAGCCCGAATCTCTGCAAAATATGCAGCATATATTCCCATTCAGTTCTATCGAAGGCTTTTTTGGCGTCCATTGAAAGGACACAAGCCTCGCCTGGGTGCCTCTCCCCCCAGCAAACGACATTCAGTAGCCTTCTTAAGTTATGGTAGGAGTGCCTTCCTTTGACAAACCCAGTCTGATCCGAGTTGACCAATAGGTGGAGTATCTCTTCCAATCGGTTTGCTAAGACTTTAGTCATGATTTTACAGTCATGGTTCAGGAGCGAGATCGGTCTAAAGGATCTGCATTCTTCCAAATTCCTTCCTGCTTTGGGAAGAACAGTAATCAAAGCCTGGCAGTACGCATCAGGGATCCCCGCTTCCTTGGTCTCTTGTAAAATATTACACAGTGTGCCTGACACTTCCTCTTTCAGCAGCTTGTAAAACTCCACCCCCAGCCCGTCAGGTCCTGCTGCCTTCCCATTTTTCAGCTGACTGGTCACCTTTTTAATTTCTATCACTGTTATTTTTCCCCCCAGCTTTCCCCTTTGTAGACTCAGTATTTTCATCTCCGACTTTAATTTTCCTGGTAATCTAATGCTTCTTTAAGCTCCTCTACCTCTTTTTCTAACTTTTGTATTTTGGAGGGGCTTTCACTGCTTTGGTCCTCAAGGTCCGAGATTCTTTGTTCCACCTCTGCGATCTGCCTCGTATGCTGCTTCAGTTCTTGTGCTAGCCCCTTCAGAGTATGCTCCAGGCTTTCCCACTGTGGTTTAAAGTCGGCCAGAATTTGCTCCGACACCGCCCTGCTGATCGCAGCTACTTCCTCTGCTGATAGTGAGACTGGGCCTGGTCCACCACTTGTACTTCCCTCGTGGAGTGGAGTTTTCTTGGCGTTTTTACCCGCTTGGCGCGCCAACTTGCCTGAGGTGATGTATTCATCCATCTCCCCGGTATTAGGGCAACTTTTTTCAGTTAAGCAAGTTATTAATTTACTTAATTAAGCTCTTTTATGATAATAAAGACGGAGCTCCAGAGTAGTGCGACCAGTCAGATCAGCTGCTCATTAGTGCCCCAAACACTTCTTTTGATTACATTTGCATGTTAGCGCTGTTCAGTTCTTACACATAACATTTCTTTTGCAAAGATTTAAAAAGCACCAGTAATAGTACTAAGCTCCTAACATACAGGATTAATGCAAAAGCACTGAACAGGAAAAAAAAGTATGCACAAGAGTCCATCTTTAGATCAACGGACAGTCGGGAGCGACTGATTGTCAGGAGTGATGCAATCACAGAGGTGCCAGAGCGAGCGGGAACAGGTATGGGCAAACTGTATACCAGTAAACAGTTTGGGGGAAAACCATGCACTAAATAAAACTACAGGCGCCAATAAATAGCCAAGGCTGTGTTTCCTTCCCGGGCACATGATGACATCATGGAGGCCTCTCAGAATTCACTCTTGATGTCTCTATGATGTCATCTCATACCCTCAGTGGAAACACAGCCTTGTTGTGTATGGTCACCCGTACACAACAAGGCTGTGTTTTTCATCAGGGTTTCTGATGACATCACAAGGACCTCAAGAGCAAAGCTTGAGAGATTAAAGTCATCAGAACCCAGCAATGAAAACACATCTGAATTGTGCATGATTGCCTGTGCATTATCATCTAAATAGTGGTACAGCCAATGGTTGGAAATGTTTTATTTTGTATAGTATCTCGTTAGAAACAAAACATTAAAAAATATTGCATTCCCCCCAAAGAAATCTTCAATTTAATGTTCGATTAGTTTTCAAAAAGAAAAAAAAATAACAGAAACTCATCCTCTCCAGAATGCTGAAAACCCACCCTACTGGAAATGTTGCCAGCTCATGTAAGCATGACTTAAATCACATTCAATATAGACATTACTGGAGACAGAAAGGATGTTTTGGACGACATAATTAGGATTATACAATATCTATGTTAGGCTGCTCTTTGTGTGTCTGTGTTGTATTGTTGTATATCTGAACATTTTTAATAAACGGAAGATTAAAAAAAATCTGTTTTTATTTTAATTTTATCTTGTTGCTTGATTTGTTTTCTGTTTATTTGACCACAGTTCAGAACAGAGGTAGAAAGAAGCAGGTGAATGAAGTAAAACAGGCATATAATTCCTGAAAGAGTGTGCACAAGGAAGAGCGGTGCTTAAGGAACAAACCAAACATAATGACATGCAAGTTCCAAGCACCACATGAAGCCACTCAAGAAAAGAATGCTATATGAATTAGGTGTGTTTTATAAAATCATTTTTTATGTAAAATACATAAAAATGGAAACGAATCCCTGTCTGACATCAATGTTTCGAATAGCACTTCCTTTATCAAAGACTGGGGAACAGACATTACAAACCATTGAAATACACTCAGAGTTGATGTCATATGTTTATCACCACCCAATGGTGAAACAAAACAAATCAAATGAACTCCCCATTTCTCCCTCAACCTTAACAACCCACAGTAGGGCGTTACATAAATTAAGCAGATCTAATAAAAGTGCATTTGCCCGAAACATGTCAGACAGGGATTTGTGTTCCATTTTGTGTGTTTTTTACATTAAAAGAATGATTTTTATGGAAAAACACCTAATTCAATATAGTGTGCTGTATGGGCTTGCGTGTGCTTGGAACTTGCATGTCATATAAAACAGGCATATACTGTACAAAATAAATGTATGGGCAACCATACACAAGGCTGATGTTTCTGCTTGGGGCTGAGGTGACGACATAGAGACCCAACAAGCTTTGCTCTCACCCCTTGATGAAAACACAGCCTTGTGTATGGTGATACATAAATTTTTTCAGTCTGTACTGTAGCAAAGCAGTGGATTTTCTCTCCTTAGAAATACCTTCCAGAGCTGATTGAGCAAGCAGGGGGGAAAAAAGCTGGTGGTGTTCCACTGAACAGCTGCAGTTGACAAAATGACCCACCCAGATCACTGATGCCACCTAGTCAGTGTCATCAGAGAAGAAAAGGCAAGATTCTGGCTTTCTCTTTCAGCTCCGAAGAGAGGAAGTGAGCGGGGATTTTGTTTGCTATCTGGCCCACCGCCTGACATATGGCTAAGTGTCAATGGAGTGAGGAGAAAAGACACACTTTCTCATCCTGAGCTAGCCAGACAGGGATTTTCATGGCCTATATGCAGTCAGAGTTGGAGAAATAATAAAGTGTGTTCCTTTTGGGAGCGTGCTACTTCAGCTCTCATCTTTGCTGCTCCCATAACCGATACACTTTGTATACTTTTTTAATTGCTTTTTTTTCTCTCTGGAGTTCACAACGTGTACTGTGCTTTATTGTTCATGTACTGTATTCTAGTCATGTACTGTGCTTTATTGTTCATGTACTGTATTTTATTGTTCATGTACTGTATTTTATCCATGTATTGTATTTTATTTTTCATGTACTGTATTTTATTCATGTATTTTATTGTTCATGCACTGTATTTTATTGTTCATGTACTGTATTTTATTCATGTATTTTATTGTTCATGTACTGTATTTTATTCATGTATTGTATTCATGTACTGTATTTTGTTCATGTACTGTATTTTATTGTTCATGTACTGTATTTTATTCATGTATTGTGCTTTATGGTTCATGTACTGTATTTTATTGTTCATGTACTGTGCTTTATTCATATACTGTGCTTTATTGTTCATGTACTGTGCATGACTCTATTGTTGTCAGTTTGTTAACATAGAAACCAGAAAATGTTGACAGAAAAAAAAAGACCTTTGGTCCATCCAGCCTGCCCTGTTTTACCCTATCCTACCCCAGGATCTGTTGTCTAGTTGGGGTTATTGACCTCACCTCCTCCCCTTGCCCCCTGCCTTACTACTATCCCCTGGCTTAACTGTTAACCCTTTCACTCGGTCCCAGCCATGTTTGAACCCATTAATGGTTCTTGCACCCACCACCTCTGCAGGTAGGCTATACCACAGCTCAGCCACTCTTGTGTAAAACATTCTCACATCCCTCCTGAATCTTCCCTCATGCCCCCGTGTTATTGATTTACCAGTCCTACGTCCTCACAATATACCAGCCTTGTTCTTCCTTTCAGGAACTTGGAAGGCCTTTAACTTGAAGGAGGCAGTATAGTGCAGTGGTTTAAGGCTCTGCCCTGCAAACCTGGAGATCTGGGTTTGAATCTCACAGCCCCCACTTGCATACTATGTGACCCTGAGCAAGTCACTTAACTTCCTTGTGCTCCCAGGTTGCACCTGGAATCAAGCTTTGGCTTAGTGTGCCTCTCCTGGTTAAACAAATCCCCTTTGCACCCTTTATCTTGTCTCCCATCTGTCTTCTGGTCTCCAGTGAATACATGTTCAGGGCCTCAAGATGATTCTTGTAGGATTTGCCATGTCTGCCCTGAATCATTTTGGGTACCTTCTGCTCCACTGTCCCTAGACTGCCTTTGTCTTTTCTAAGGTGGGGGTTCAGAACTGGGCACAGTAGATGGTGACCTCACCAGCGATCTATAGAGAGGCAGTACCACCTCCTCCTAGCTTGCTGTCAAACCCTTCCCGATACACACCAACATCCTGGTTTTGTTGTTATAAGCTTCGTAACATTGGCTAAATTGTTTTAGGGAGTCGGTTATGATGACTTCCAGCTCCTGTTTGTTAGTAGAGTTTCATTTCCTGCTGTATTCCCTCCCAAGGGTCGCACCTAGAAATGAACTCTGGCTCCCTCTATGTATCTTGGAGCTCAGGCTCCCTGGGCATATCTTGGAGCTCAGGCTCCCTGGGCGTATCTTGGAGCTCAGGCTCCCTGGGCATATCTTGGAGCTATGGCTTCCTGTGCATATTTTGGAGCTTGGGCTCCCTGTGCATATCTTGGAGCTTGGGCTCCCTGGGCGTATCTTGGAGCTCGGGCTCCCTGGGCATATCTTGGAGCTTGGGCTCTGTGGGCGTATCTTGGAGCTCAGGCTCCCTGTGCATATCTTGGAGCTTGGGCTCCCTGGGCGTATCTTGGAGCTTGGGCTCTGTGGGCGTATCTTGGAGCTATGGCTTCCTGTGCATATCTTGGAGCTCGGGCTCCCTTGGCATATCTTGGAGCTCGGGCTCTATGGGCGTATCTTGGAGCTTGGGATCCCTGTGCATATCTTGGAGCTATGGCTTCCTGTGCATATCTTGGAGTTTGGGCTCCCTGGGCATATCTTGGAGCTCGGGCTCCCGCTGCATGTCTTGGTCGCTTGGGCTCCTTCTGTGTATCTTGGAGCTCGGGCTCCCTCTGCGTATCTCGGAGCTTGGGCTCCCTGCACAGATCTTGGAGCTTGGGCTTCCTGCACGTATCTTGGAACTCAGGCTCCCTGCACGTATCTTGGAGTTCGGGCTCCCTGTGCGTATCTTGGTCACCAGCTTTTTTTGTTGTTGTTGCAGTTAGTTTCTTTTCCCCACCAATGGTTCACGGCATGATTAAATGACCCCAGCCACCTCAACCCTGTTACCCTGGCTTTCCACCGGGATGTCTGGTCACGTGTTGTGCTGCGTGGTCCGAGTGCTCACTGGGTGCGTGGACTTAAATTGGGGATATTTCCTTCAGATGCCTTAAAAAGGAGGATGAGATGATGATAGTCACTCTGTAATCAGCTCTCTGTTTCTATCAACTAGCTTGCCATCATTTCTGAAACAGTATTGTTACTTTAGGTCTTAGATTGGATTTTGCGCATATTATATGCAGCATGTCCATTTCGTAGCCGATACTTCTTTAAAATACTGTCTTTGCTTTTATTTGATGATGATAGTTTTTTCTAAGGCTCTTTTATTGCACTTATTTTTGTGATATCTGACACTTTTTGAATGATTATTTTATTATATGTGCGTGTTTATGAATATTTATGAGCTGTGCTCCCACCAGACACCCCACTCCCCTCCAGGAAGACTCGCGAGAGTCAACGTAGCGGGATTTGTTTTGGAGTAGCAGTTTGCTTGCTGTCACTGGACTACCTTTTTTCCATTTGAATTAAACATATATATTTCACCGCATTTATGGTTTTGCTGTCCAGTTCTTGTTAAGTTACCTAGTGTGGAACCACTAACTGTGGACCTTACTGTTTAGCCTGGTGCTGGCCGCCCCTTTTGTAGTTAGCACCTACACTGCACTGCGAGTGTTTGTGGCTCTTACCTTCGGAGTTCCTTCTCTTTCTGGATCTTACACACAGCTCTTCTTTCAGTCTGCTGCTTTGGTGTACTACCATTTGTTAGGAACGAAAAGGGGAAATTGTTTAACCAGGAGTAGCACACTATTTATTTATTTAGTTTTGTTGACCGGGTAAGGTGCACTAGCCATAGCAATGACTATTTTCAGGCACAACCCGGAGCCAGGGCTTGTTTCCAGGTGCAACCTGGGAGCACATGGAAGTTAAGTAACTTACTCAGGGTCACACAGTATGCAAGTTGGAGCTGATGGGATTCAAACCCAGGTCTTCAGCTCAGTGCCTTTAACCACTATGCTATACTGCCTCAGAGAATGGTGACTAAGATGATTCTTTTGGCTGTTTTGATGTAGATTGTTCCCTGCGTCCTCACCACTGTTCACTTCCCCCTCTCTCGATTCCAGGCTCCTTACCCACTGTGCTGCCTTTATATCTAAATTCTGGTTTGGTTCCCTTCCGTCCTACCTTACTTCCCTCTTCACCTTGCCCTAAACTTCCTGCTATCCTTTACGTAATATTGATTCCCATTCCGTTGCTGTTCCTTCTAGGAAGTCTACAGCTGGTCAGTCTGCCTTCTCTTATCACTTCCCTAAACTCTGGTCCTCCTTTCCCTTGTCTGTTCACTCTGCCTCTTCAACTCTCTCCTTAAAGTCCCTCCTCTGTGACTCTTTTTCTTCCTCCTGCACCTGTCCTTGACCTGCTTCCTTCTCCCTCTCACTAGTTTTGTCCTGGCTATCTATTTTTCCCCTCAGCTATGCATATGTCATTCTGATTAGTATTTAAAGTTGTATTATTCTTTATTTAAATTGTATTACTGTATTTTCTAGTCATATATTGTATATGATGTTCCCCCTCCCCCTAGGACGCATCTGGCAATGCGCTGTTATCAGCTCTGTATGTCTTTTCTGGTGAAACTTTTTAAAATAAGTAAATGATGAGTGGATTAGAAACTATAACCTGTAGTGAATGACTGGGAGTCTCTAGATCAGCATAGCCTACATAGAATGTGTATTAGGAATACCTTTACTATTTCATAATGTACACAAGGACATTATGCTGATGGAAGACTTTAACTTAGAATGTAATACTAGGATATAACCACACAAGGCATCACAATAAACAAAGGCAGGTACTTTCAAAATGAACAGAAGAAAAATGTATTTTGCTCAAGCATTGTCAATATCTGGAACTCATTACCTACTGACCTGGTCAGCAGTGCTAATATAAATATTTTTGGAAGAAAACTGAACAGATCCATGGATAGGGGTGAGCTAAAATGACGGTTTTACCCAGTTATGGGGCAGCAACAATGGATGTGCAGTCATCTGCTGTCTTAAAATTCCAAGTCTTAATCCAAGTATTAACCTGGAATTCCACTTCAGTGTTCTTCAGAGAAGTGTCTTTATTGTGTCATGAAATGATCATGTCTGCTTAAGCTGTATAAAGAAAACAAATTCCCTGAGAAGAAAGCTGCGTGGCCGTGTGGAATGGCAGTGTAAGATAAGCTTCTGTTGATTCAACCAAAATGACACCGTGGCCTTAATAAGATGAGATCTGTAATTGACCAAGTTGACAGATAGTAAGGATTCCTGTGTGGTTCTCCTGAGACGGGCTGCTTGAAACCCTTTATCATGTCATTGAGAAGGCTGCCTGCTGGTGTGGGTGGGTGTTGTCCTGCAGCAGTAGTAAAAGAGTACTGCCCCACAGGCATACATTATATTGTATAATATTTAATAAACTGACACTAGTAAAGGGTAGCACCTAGAAACTGTTCGTCTCGGGAGGTACCTGTCCCTGTGAATAAACATAGGGTTTCACTCTCCAGTGTTGTCAGTCCCTCACCTTTCACCAGCACTAAATATATGGGCTGGCAGTATAGTCTAGAGGTTAGAGTAACAAGCTGTGAATGAGCTTGGTACATCCAGCAGACCAGACCTTGGTTTGATTCTCACAACTTCCACTTGCATACTGTGTGACTCTGAGCAACTCACTTAACCACCCAGTGCTCCCAGGTCACCCCTGAAAACAGGCACTTGTGCCTAGTGGGCCTCACCCGGTTACCAAAGACTAAAATAAAATATCACAGTGTGAGGAAGCCTGCACTGTACCTCACCCTGTGGATAAACAGAGGACTTCAGTCCCTCACCTTTCACCAGCACTAAATCCATCACAGTGTGGGGAAGCCTGCACTGTCCCAGCCCCACACTGTACCTGTCCCTGTGGAGCACACTAGGCTGAAAGCTTTTTTACAGGTGCGACCTGGGAGCTCAGAGAAGTTGGGTGACTTGCTCAGGGTCACGCGGTATGCAAGTGGAGGCTGTGGGATTCAAATCCAGGTCTGGTTTGCTGTGTGTCACCAGATTTGCAGCTCAGAGCCTTAAACCACTGCGCTATACTGCCTCCTAAATCTTTATTTATTTTTATTTATTTCAGAGTTCTTTATTTATTTTTATTTATTTCAGAGTTCAGAAATACCTTTGAGTCAAAGACTCCTTTACAAAGGTTCCACGTCACATATAATAGATACAGATACACAGTACAGTAAGTACAGATACACAATACAGTAATTGTTACAGAGTAAAGTTAGGTTAGGGTTATAACAGCTTAATCAGGTTCAAGGTCAGTTGGCATTCATCTGTATCCCCCTCTCCCGGGTCGTGCCTGAAAATAGGCAGGATTTGTCTAGTGCACTTACCCGGTCAACAAAAACAAAATAAATAAATAAACAAACAGAGGGCTTCAGTCTCCAGTGCTGTCAGTCCCTCAACTTTCACCAGCACTAAATACATCACAGTGTGGGGAAGCCTGTACTGTCCCTGTCCACACTGTACCTGTCCCTGTGGATAAACAGAGGGCTTTGGTCTGCAGTGCAGTCAGTCTCTCACCTTTCACCAGCGCTAAACATATCACAGTGTGTGGAACACTGCATTGTACTTGCCACACACTATACCAGGCCCCAGTGGAGAACAGAGTGATTCAGAATCCGGTGTTTGCAGTCCCTCACCAAATTAATAACACAGAGCTCACTGCACATATTTTCTGAGCAATAACTGTGTGGGTGGACTGCTTTCGTATATATAACGGGCCGCTGGCTCGGAAACATGGAGCAGGCATTGGTAAATTCAGATGTGGCTGCTACTAATGAACTGTCAAAGCCGAGTACAGAGCTTCAGAAAACATTAATTAAGGCAGCAAAAGCCAACTTTCAGCAGGGAGCACAGTTAAACAGCTTCTCTATCTCTCTCCTGCAGGAGAGGCGAGTGAAAGATGGAAACACAAGAACAGTCAGCTGTGAAAACACCGCTGTCAGTGTTGCCTTCCAGTGAGAAGGACTGTGAGACCTGAGATCTTGAATTCCATCCAGTCTCCAAGGCAGTGTGGTGTCTGATGGTTAGAGCAAGGGGCTGTGAGTCAGGAGATCTGGGTTCCAGTCCCAGCTCCCAGGCAGTGTGGTGTCTGATGGTTAGAGCAAAAGGCTGTGAATAAGGAAATCCTAGTTCCAATCCCAGGTCCCGGTAGTGTACAGTCTGATGGTAAGAGCAAATGTGCTGTGAGTCGGGATCCTGGACATGATTTTCTACCAAACGGAATTGCCCAAGTCCTGGCTGCACCACTATATGGCGCACCGAGTTTGTGGCAATCTAAATGGATTTTTCCATCCCTTGCAGCAATTGATGCTTGCTAGACCACATTTTTGTGGTCTAGTTGCATCAGTCATGAAGACCATTTTAAGGGAGCTTTCACCCGAGATTGGCTCAAGCAGACATAAAGCAGGTAAACAGTCACAACTGTGCCCAGGATTGTAAAAATTGGGCAGAGTTGCAGCAATTGGGAGTGCCACAGCGGTTGCAATGCCAGGATTACAGTGCTAACACAAGCCGTGTGCCATGCCTTGAAAATATGGCCTCCTGGTTCCAATCCCAATGGCAAGGCAGTGTGATGACTAATGGTTAGAGAAAAGGGCTGTAAGTCAGAAGATCATGGTTCCAGTTCCAGCTGTGTAGCAGTCTGGTGTCTTAATTGTTCAAGGAAAGGCTATGAGTCAGGAGATCCTTGTTCCATTCCCACCAGAGAGAGCCCCTACGATATTACCAGAACCCCTTAATGGAAACACAGCCTTGTCATGCATGTTGGCCCATATATTAATATGTTCATCACTCCAGCTTTGCTCTGGAGGTCCCTATGATGTCATCAGAACCCCTTGCTGGAAATTTATTTATTTTTTATTTATTTAGCTTTTGTTGACCGGGTAAGTGCACTAGACAAATCCTGCCTATTTTCAGGCATGACCCGGGGAGGGGGATACAGATGAATGCCAACTGACCTTGAACCAGATTAAGCTGTTGGTGGTATTTTTAGTGAATGAGGGAAATTTGGCCAGGACACCGGGGAAATTCCCCTACTCTTTTCGATAAGTGCCATGGGATCTTTAACATCCACCTGAACTACCACCAATCCAGGCAGATGGGACCTCGGTTTAACGTCTCATCCGAAAGACGGCACCTCAGAAATGCAGCACCCCTCTCATGCTGCATTACAGTGTCAGTACTGGGATATTAAGCCAAGTGCCAGATGTGGGAACTGAACCCACAGGCCTCTGATCTCCCAGCCTCAGAGGCGAGTGTGCTACCTACTGAGCCACTGACACTGGCAATACTGGAAATACTTTTTTTTTTTTTCCTTCTGGTGCCCCCTTAGTTCAAACCCTCCCCACCCACCACCCCCCAAGCCCAGGCTTACCCCTCTGGCGGGGCCGCTGGGGGGCTCCCTCCCCAACGGACACTGTGGACAAACCCCCGGGTTGGAGCCACGGGAGCGGGACCCCTCCCTGGTGGACGGTACAGGCAGAGGACAGCAGAGCAGGTCGTCATGTTGGGGGGCCAGCTTTTCTCCAAATGCTTGATCCCCGGAGGTGGAAACGTGCAATGATGTCCAGCATCCGCCCCACCCCCTGAGTGTACTGGCGCTAGTCGCGGTGGTACCCCCAGCCTCCACTAGGGGTACACGATGCGCTGGACACTCTTCCCCTCCCTCCCCCAAAGAAGGAGAGCAATCCCTAGGATGCTCGATCCTTCTCCCCCGGCCGTCCCTCCAACTCCCAGGTCTGTTCCCGAACCCGAGTCATTGGCGTTGCAAACAGAAATGCAACCTCTGCACCAGCAGAAGCACAGCCTTGTTGTTTAACATTGCCCATACATTGTTCTGTACATTAGTCAAGCTTCACTCTTGAGGTCTATGATGTCATATCACCCCTCAGTGGAAACGGATCTTTGTTGTGTATGGTTGCCCATACATTATTCTATATTTCTGACAGAAGGTATACTTAGCTAAACACCACAGGACTTGCTGTGCACCTCGTGGAAGAGTCAGGAGTCTGGCAACAGTTCTGACTTAACCTTCCTCTTCCTTCCTCTTATCCTCTTCGCAGCAATGTTTCCCATTCCCGCTGTATTCCATCTAGGAAATCTGCATTTGGTGAACCTGCCTTCTCATCACTTTCCTAAACTCTGGTCCACCCTTCCCCATCAATGTGCTCTGCCTTTTCTCCCTTAAGTCTCTTCTTCATGAATTTTCTGCACCCACTTGCAGCTGTCCATGTCCGCTACCTCTTTTGATCTCCTTCCCCCTTACACATATTGCCCTTGACATTTTGGCACCGCCCCCATGCCTATAGGGTACTTTCCCATTGCCTAACCAAACTGTTTTTATCTCCCGTGCGTACCTGTTGTGCTGTTAGGATTTGCTTGTGATGATGCTCCTGCGATGTGCTGTAGCAGGGCAGATACCGTGAGGACCTGTTGTGCTGTTCAGATTTGCTTGTGATGATGCTCCTGCGATGTACTGTAGTAGGGCAGATACCATGCATACCTGTTGTGCTGTTTGGATTTGCTTGTGATGATGCTCCTGCGATGTACTGTAGCAGGGCAGATACCGTGAGGACCTGTTGTGCTGTTTGGATTTGCTTGTGATGATGCTCCTGCGATGTACTGTAGCAGGGCAGATACCGTGAGGACCTGTTGTGCTGTTCGGATTTGCTTGTGATGATGCTCCTGCGATGTACTGTAGCAGGGCAGATACCATGAGGACTTGTTGTGCTGTTTGGATTTGCTTGTGATGATGCTCCTGTGATGTACTGTAGCAGGGCAGATACCATGCGTACCTGTTTTGCTGTTAGGATTTGCTTGTGATGATGCTCCTGCGATGTACTGTAGCAGGGCAGATACTGTGAGGACCTGTTGTGCTGTTCGGATTTGCTTGTGATGATGCTCCTGTGATGTACTGTAGCAGGGCAGATACCGTGCGTACCTGTTGTGCTGTTAGGATTTGCTTGTGATGATGCTCCTGTGATGTACTGTAGCAGGGCAGATACTGTGAGGATGGGATTAGGGCACTGAACATGTACTCACTGGAGGCCGGGGGACGGGACATGATAGAGACCTTCCAGATCCTGAAAGGAATGAGCAGGTTAAACTGTGAGGAACCTGTTCAGCAGGACTAGCGAGTCAAAAGACAGGGACATGAGTGAAAGCTTGTTGGGGGGAGTTCAAGAGGTGTGAGAAATATTATTTTACAGAACAAAGTGGTTGAGTCATGGAGCAGCCTGTTGGCAGAGGCAGTGAGTACCAGAAGCATTAAAGGTTTCAAGCACAGCTGGGACAGAATTATAGGGCTTATTATACAACACTGTGTGCTCTTGCTGCTGTTACAGGACAACACACACACATAAACAAGCAGGGTGGTGTCAGATCCTCAACACTGTGCAAGGAAGCACTGAAAATTTGGGATCTGGCCTACACCCTGGGTGTGTGTGTATCTCTACCGTCCCATGTTACAGGCACCACAAAACATGTACTGGCAGACATGCTCAGCAGAATAGGTCATGTGACACATGCGAGGTGCCTAAAACAGATGGTGCTAAACTCAGAATCTGGGGTGTTCCAGAGGTGGATCTTTTTGCATCGCAGGAGAACAAAAAACTACCTCTGTTCTGCTGCAAAGTCCCATCTCAGGAAACCGTTCCAGAATAAGCTTTCAGTATGCGTTGGGGCAGGAATGTTCCTTCATGCTTTCCCACCATTTCCTGTATTATAGATCGAGAGAGCGCCCCCAACCAGTCGGAGCACTCCTTTCCCGGTGCGTGAGACACTCTTATTCTGTGAAGAGTGTTTTACACGCAGATGCCCTGGAAATCGGCACATTCTAGGAACAGTTTTTTTTTTTTTATATATATACTGTATATTACTGATCACTCTTGATCAATAATATATTAATATCTCCCCCGTTGCCACTCATTCCTGTATCAGAGTGATTTCACTTGCCTTCAACTTGAGCCAGAAGAGCTCATCTTTGCTTCGCTGTTCTTGCTCCAGCTGAACGCATGTGAAACCACTCTTATTCATCAATGAGTGGCTCCGGGGGAAGTATTAGCATATCATACAGGATCTCGATGTGCTATAGCTCCTTGAGAGCCCGGAACCGGTCCTGCATAGATAGCATCCGGAACAGATGGAGCCGGGAAATAGGCCACGAGGTGACTCCAGAAGACTGGCAGCAAGCCTGGAGGAACTCAGCCAAAATAACCAGCTCGCATGTCTGGCGGGAATTTGCATGGAAGTGCTTAATTCGCTACTCAGAACTCCGGTAATTACTGCTCATTATAAGGCTGGGCAGGGAGGCGGGATGTTACGAATAATGCGACACCGAAAGGGCCGACCATACCCATGTAATGTGGAGCTGTCCTTCCTGAGACCTTTATGACCTCCTTGCAGCAACACCTTCAGGAATTTTGACCCCAGTTCCAGCTGACAATGGAGCTGGTCCTGCTGCTAGTCCTCCCGGGATATGCGAGGGCCCATAACTAGGCACCTTCTCCTTGTGCTGCTCACGGCAGCCAAAAAAGCCATAACGCGACATTGGCTGACACCTGAAGTACCCACCATACAAGAATGGTGGGTTATTTCTAAACAAATTTACACCATGGAAAAAATAACACACAGTCTAAATAATCAGGTAGAAAAATTTAATACCAGATGGGCCAAATGGCAGATATACTACATGCTGAGGGACCCGGTGTTCGTCCCTTAGGGGGGTTGGGGGTGGAGGGGCAGCCTGGGCCCCCTCCTCCTACCCCTCTCGGCACTCTTGAGGGGGACCTGATGGCTGGATCCGGGGGATGGGCTGGGAGCCAGGGGCTGGGATGGGTGCACCCTCACGAGTGCTGCACTGCAGGGACCAGACAGGGAGTTTCTATGTCGGTATAAATGACATCTAATGCGAGCCTCCCAGGAGATGCGGCAACTTTCCCCTGTGTGGGAGAACTACTTAACGTGATGGGCTGGGATGCCCAGGAGAGAGGCCAAAGTGAGGAGATGGAAGGCCAAGGAACCGAAATGAGTACTACGTGGATATGGACACTGTTTTATGCAAGGACTGTTCTCTTTCCTCCTCTCCTGACTCCCTTTAATTCCTGGGTTTTATTCATAATGAACATGGAATTATTATACTCTCACTACGATTGATCCTTGATGACATGTACCTCAAATTAATTGCTGTTGGTATGGTTGACTTGTATGTAAATAAGTTAAAATATTACTAAAAAAGGATATTTACAAAAAAAAAAAAACATATCATACAGGACGGACTTCTGAAACTATGGCTGGGACATGTAACCAAGATCCTGATAGTGCCAGACTCACCTAGACCACCATAGTACTCTGTTAATTTGGGTGTCCCAAAAGACTCCTTGCACTCTGCCCCTGCACTGAGATCTTCTATTATACTGCAAAAACAAGAAAATCATTCTTAGCCAATCATAATGGCAGAGTTACTGTCCAGTTATTTAAGCAATAAGCCACAAGGGTGTGTTATCGGGGAAAAGTACTTGGTATAATGCTTAAATAAGCGACTCAGTAGTACAGCAGTCAGTGTTCTTGTTTTGTTTCCCCTGCTGTACGGAGCTGCTGTTTTACAGTCTCCGCTTAGCGGGGAAACAAGATGGCGGTAAGAGTTCTGCGATTTCGTCGTCGGATTTTTTTTTTTTTTACAAGATGCAGCTGGCTGGCACCTTTTGCAGTGATTATCAGAGGATTTACAATGGAGGTAAGGTGCTAGCCTGCTGTTCTCATTGGTTGGTGTCTGGGGTCCATGGTATAATCTGTGATAACTGGGCAGTAGACTGAATAATAGGACAGTGGCTCTGCATTCTGATTGGCTAAGAATGATAATGAGACCGTGGTTCTGCATTCTCGTTGGCTGCTGCATGTGTACTTAGCCAATCAGAGAGCAAGCCCAGATTGCCCTCCCACTTCAGCATGCAGCAGCCAATCAGAGATGTCTAGCAATGTGACAAACAGATTTTGGCAGTTTTTAATTTTTACGCTATAATAACGATAATACCAATACCGGTCTGAATTTCCTCCATAATAACTGGACCGGGGTATGTGTGTTAATAAACACGGCCTTTGGCCTTTGGTGTTTATTACCCCTAGTTTGGTTACTACCTTGTTGTGAACCCAGACCATTGTGGTGGTATTGTGTTTCTTAGGGGCCCCATTTTACCATCTGCTTGCCACTCCACACTAACCAGGGGCTATGGGCACCTCACTTACTGAAGACTCGGGGACCTTACTGGAGGCACTGGGACACTGTACTGGGGATGATGGGGTGCACTGGGGCACCATTACTGCGGACTAGGCACCATTACTTTAACCCCTACCCCTCGGGTCACCTACACTGGTGCTCCTAGAGCATTTCAACGCCTCTTTTCTGTAAGGCTCCGGGGGGACGCCAACTGTGGAACACAATAGGAAACTGTTATTTCTTCTCTAGATGCCCTCATGTTTTCTGTTTAGTGTTTATCTAGTATTTCTGATATGTTTTGATCTTTTTTTGTTAGAATGTTTATTTTTTTCTTTTGCCTTTGTAAGTACTCTGAAGCCTTCTCTCCTCAGCAGTTGATGCTCCCTCCTTTGATACTGCCTGGACATTCTGTGACATTAGTAGCACCATTCCAGGCCGTTCAGATGAATAGCATGGAACTGCGTAACTGATGTCATGGAATACCTCAGAAATGTGAAAAGAAAGGGCAGTAGCTGGTGAGGAGAGTGGAACTCTGTGTAGATCTGAGGACACCCCAAAGCTAGGTTATTCATTTATCAAAAATTGGTCAAAGCATTTCAGAAATACACACATACAGAAATAATTCGCATGGAAAGGAAAATGGGAAGGCAGTTAACTACTCAAAAATAATTTTCTCTAATCTTTTTGATGCTTCTAGTTTTGCTTTTCGGTGATGGCTAGAGGATATACCCCAAATCTGTCTACTGGGTCCCCGAGGGATCCTGGACTCATGCTGCTCACCCCCGAGGGGTTCTTCTCCCCTTTTTTTTTTTTGTGATTTACCCTTGGTGGCCTCCATGCACGTAGAGAGAAGGTCATGCAATGACCTCAGCACATGGTTGAGGGCGTTCTCACCCCTGACGTGCAGACATCCACTGTCTTTTTTGCTAGGCCATTCGTGCTGGATCCTGGCCTGCCCTTCCCTCCTAGTCAACACTAGAGGTCAGTAGACACTGAGCACCAGGTCCCCTCCCTCCCTTCCCGGAGAAGGCTAGCAGTCCTCTGGACACTCAGCCCCAGCGGCTGACCCTCTGACGACACTGGATCCACTTCAGAACTCTAATTGTTGGCACTGCAAGCGATAGCTCTACTGATGTGCTGGAGGGACGTAAATTCCTATTATCTTTAAGAACAAACGTTAGAGTACTGTGTCCAGTTCTGCAGGCCACATGTCCAGAATGATATTCACAGGGTGGAAGCAGTCCAGAGGAAGGCTACCAAAACGGTGTGTGTGGGGGGGTGCATGAAAACCCATATGAACAGAGGCTGTGGGAGCTCAGCATAGACTCTTTGGAGGAGAAGAGAAAGAGAGGTGACATGACGGAGACCTATAAGTTACCTCACAGGGGTGAACAAGGTGAAAGAGGGGACTCTATTTCAGAAGAGGAGAAGTCCCAGAACACAGGGCATGCAGTGAAGCTGGGGGGTAGAGTGATGTGAGGAAATACTTCTTCACTGAAAGGGTGGTGGATGCCTGGATTAGCCTGCCAGAAGAGGTGGTGGGGGAGAAGACAGTGCGGAGCTTCAAGCATCTGTGGGATAGGAACATGGGCATAATCGGTAGAGGAAAGGAAGGAGGGAGGGATACCTGTGACCATATAGAGTCCAAAGAGTAGAAATAGGCAGGGAAAAGAGTGCAGACTGGATGGGTCTACCAGTAATTTTGTGCCGACACTGTCTGTTTCTGTGTTCAGTTCCTTCCAAAGGTAGTATCAGAAATACATTTGAATCAGGCTGTTACCTGGTCAGTGTATTTCTCAAGGCCCCATACCAACAGAGGGGAGGAAAAACTCTGCACATTGCATGGATGAAGGGCCCTCCATTGTTCCAGTTCTGGAGGCCATACAGGAAGGGGGACATGGACTGGTTGGAAGGGGTCCAGAGAAGAGCAACCAAAATAGTGCAGGGGAGGCCATATGAGGAGAGGCTGGGGGAGGGAAAGTGGGGGATATGGTGGAGACATTCAAATATTTGAAGGGCATAAACAGGGTGAGGGTCGACAGCTTATTCAAGTCGAGTGAGAACAATTCCACAAGGAGACATATCCACAAACTGGAGGGGGGGCAAATTCAGGGGGAGCATCAGGGGCAGATTCTTCACCGAGAGGGTGGTACAGCTATGGAATAGGCTGCCAGAGTGGGTGGTGGGGGTGGATACAGTGGAGAACTTCAGAAGGGCCTGGGACACGCACATGGGACTGGCGGACAGAGTGCAGGCTGCAAAGGGATGGAGGAAATATTCCTGGGGGGAGGGGTTACGGGCAGACTAGATGGACCTAGAGGTCCTTATCTGCCGACAGCCTTCTATGATTTCTGATTGTTAAAAGTCAAGAACAGAGGACATAAGCAATATTAGAAAATGGGTTAGAGAAATCCTGCTCTCTGACTGGTGGAGAGCACCCACTACCTGGGCCCGGTATCAGGTAACAAAGACCAGTAAATAAATTAGTCCCTGCCTGCCTTTTTACAATAAAAACTATTGAGTGTGAATAGAATGCTCAATTTCTAATTCAATGTCCTCCCTTTTTATTTTTACACGCTAAGCAAGCCAGCGGCACCCCCCCCGCGTGCATGTAAGTTATGACCCCCCCAAAAAAAGTACTTTTAGTGCTGCCTCTATTGATATCTCGAGTCTTCTCATTTTATAACTGGTTTTCTAGGAACGTGGATATGTTTTGTTCATCCACACTCTCTGGCATGTCCCTTTCCCCTTTAAATCTCACCAGAAAGTCTTCAAGCTGGCTCCTCCCACCCACACGGGTGGTAGATACCTCAGCTCCACCCCATGATGCCAGATCTTCTTTTCCGCTGGAAGATTCAGGTTCCCTCGTGCTACTTCAGCAGTTCGTAGGCCCTGGATTCTCAACGTCGGTTTTCACCGCAAACGTTTTCTCTGAAACTCATTAGAGTTTACCATTCCGATCCTAGCACATCGAACATGGAGGACAAATCGTCCCCCAGATTTCACCGGTGTTCCTGCAGCCAGAAAATGTTGCGCACTGATCCCCACCTCTCGTGTGTCTACTGCTTAGCTGTCATACATGACACCACCTCTGGCACCATCTGTCTGGCCTTCCATCCCAATGTCCTGGATGACCGCAAGGCGTGCCTAAAATTGGGGAGACCGGAGCTTCGCAATCCACTGGTGAAATCGAAGGAGGCAAGGTGGGTGGTTTCCACGGTCCAGGGATCCGCCGAACAGCTCGATCAGATGGCGGCTTTCGAAGAGGAAGCTGCTGAAGCTTCGGCCAGCTAAAGTTTTTTGTGCCTCTCAACCTTGGCTCTACCTTTACAGGGTCCTTTCAGGAGTTGTGCCAGTCTCTTCCCACCAGGGGTGAGGCGCCCTCAGGCTTGCACTTCTCCCGTCCTAGGAAGAGGGACAAGGACCCCAAGTCTTCTCCCTCCAGAAGGAGATGTTCCTGGGACCGAGAGAGGTCCAACTCTCAGGAACTTGCGGTCTCGACCTCGGTTGAGATTGCTTCCTCGACTGCCGGCTTTTTGGACCTTCCGTCAGACCAAGGCACCGAGGCCAAGGAAACGGCTGAACCAGCCGAGATATCTCTCAACCCCAGTCGAGCCTTTGTCGCCGACTCCGGTCGCCGACTCCTTGGAAAGGACACCTATCCTTTCCTTCCCCGACGAGGAGATCTAGCCCTCGGGTGTCCCAATTGAGGGAAAGGTGCCGGAACCTCGGTTCTCTCCGACTCCGGCCGCTCCCGATCGAACAAGCCGACCCCGTCGGTCTCGATCGAGGACCAGGACCCCTTCGGTCGAAAAACCGAAGAAAGGTCACAAGCACTCCATGAAGAGGCGTCGCCACCGATCATCATCCTCCTCGGATGAGGAGAGACTTCGACAGAAGCTCTGTCGATGTTATGAGGATCTCATGTGGCAACAGCTGATTCTGACCGGTCAAAAGCCAGCTCCGCCGGTGACACCGGCCATTACTCGGCCCCAGCCTCTCAGGCCGACACCGACCCCTCCGGAACCGAAGGCCTCGGATCCCCCGCCCATAGGGCCGGCACGCATTCCAGCTCGGCCTATTTCGGTCTCCCCACCGATCTTCGTGGAACTACCACCTAAGCAGCCTCAGGGAGGGGCTCCCTCGAAAGAGGACTGGACAGACACCGGCCTCCCCTGTCGTCTGTCCATCACTGTTGTCCCTGATTGCCCTTGGCATATCGAGGGAGACATAGGTGGGAGACCCTTATATCCCGACTCTTCAGACTCGGATGCCACTGGTTTGCACTCGCATCCGGGGGATGACGAGTCATCAGTGGCAGGCTTGCTGCTCACTACTGCCCGGATGCACAGGCATTAAACGATGGGAGGTTCGGGATTTCTGTAATTCACAACCTATTTCCATGGCACATCCTGTTAAAATCATGTGATGAAAAATACATGGTCATAAAAGCGTGCATGGTTTCCGAGTTGGTTTATTCATATTAGCGCAGTTTTTGACCGCGTGCTTTTGTGGTGTCTGCGCAGTGCATTTTTGACTGTGGTTTTCACTCTTGTGATTTTGACCTGAGACCCTTTCCATAGCAATTCTCCAAGTTTTAGAATTACCTTGGAAATAGCTTCTGTGACTAAAACCCTTTAACCCAGGGTACTGCCTGCAGTCTGCACAATCAATCAATCTTTATTTTACCTGGCAAAACACCATTGAAGTGAACTCTTTTACAGAGTGGACATGGAAGTGTCAGTGAACAATTACAATAACATACAGTGACAGTGTAGCTAATTACAATACAATTAAATACAGATGACGACAAAGAGTAGCTATAAATCAATACAATGCTTTGGAATATCCAATCATAACTTATATACATACGTACAAAATAATTCCAACCACTCAGGCTTAAAAAAACAGTAGCTACAAGTTTGCGAGGTCTGTTCTAATTCATGTGGTTAGAATGAAAGGTTATGCAATCGTAGTAACATATTTTTTTCTAATGGATTACAACAACCAGTCAAACTATCCATTTTGGCTAGGCTAACCATCACAACTCTCAACCCTTCATCCCCAAAATGTGAAACACTGCCTCTCAAAATGTGGAATAAAAAGGCAAAATGTGGCACACCTTGTCAAATCATGGAGACAGAAGCCTAGAACACTGTAGGAATGTATGTTTTTATGTTCACAAAGTTTGCTGTTCATTTACCAATGCATGTTTCACATATATTGTTTGGATTTTGTCTTTAAACTTTTAGTGTGCAATGTGGGACAGACCGTTTCAGTGTGGAACAGAGGGCTTTTGTGAGGCAAAATGAGGAACTGTTCCTCATAATGTGGGACAGTTGAGAGGTACGGTAACTGTACTCAGATTCCTTGGTGTATTTGTCATTGGTCAAATTGCTCGAGGGAGAATAAGGAGCCAATAGTCACAATTTAAATATACAGTGCATGCCGGATAAGCAGGATGTGCACAAGCGGGAAGTCCCTTGGGGAAGTTTGTTTTAATTAAATCTAATGCACTGGTCTCTCGGTTAAGAGAGAGACCTATACAGTGGCACTCCGGTTTAGTGGGATAAATTAGGTCTAATCTTGCTGACTCTACTAGGAATTACCCTATCTCAGTTAGGACCTCTTCTCACCTAATCACAACCACAGTTACCTGGATTGGGGGGGGGGGGTTCAATTTGAACCCAAACTTGACAGCATAACAAAACTGATGGATAGGTGTGAACTGCAGTCTGACTGCCTCCTGGCACTTCACACTTCATGCACACACAGCCACTTCCTGAGCCTGTTTTTCAAGTTCGTGAAGTTTTGTATGGGAAAAAAAAAAAACAACTTTTTCCATGCTGGCTCTGGCTTCTCTCGCCTCATAGCCTCTCATCCCCTGCCTGTGCGTAAGTGTCAAGATAGGACTGCCACACATTCAGAGCCGGTAAACATGCACATCTCTTAATAAGGAGGGACAGACACTTACATGGGAGGAAGGGTCTGCCACTGAGGCATCCCAATTAAAGGGACACTGTCAACCTGTTTTTCATCATATCATTTCTAGAGGAAATCTCGCATTTTATGATTGCTTACCCTCTCTAAAATGCATTGATGTTGCTGTTTGTGTTGTCTGTCTCCTTGTTTAGTAGAACTGAAATGCATGGCAATGTATATTTATAAACAACCTTGTTTTTGTTTACAATCCTGGTTCTGTTCTTACTGCATGCTTCCTGAGCATTAGAAACACACACAAACAGTTCAGTCACTCATAAGGCAGTAGCCTCCTAAACTCCCACTGCATCATGAGGGGCTAGACTGTTTTGTGGGTGTTCCTAAGTCCAGGAAAGATGTATCTGAAGCTGATCAAGGAATGTAAACCAACCTATTTTGGTGTGATAACACCAGTATGTTGGGCAGTCTGTTTTTTACTTTTTTAAAGAAAATACAAGTCAGAATCAAACTACCAGCTACATCAAAAAGCTTTACGGAATTGTAGCAATAATAAAATATGTTTTTTAAACTAGGTACACTTTGAGACCAAAGGGGGTTGACAGTGTCCCTTTAAGCGGTTTCTGAACGCCAAACATCATTAAAAAATGTGTTTCCCAGAAGGTGCTACAGCTTTTCTGTCACTCGCAGTGGAGGACGCTCAAGTCCGACTCGAATTTCCAATGCGTCCATGTTCTTGGCTCGCTGACAGCCATGAAAAGAAAATGAGTCTGGCATTGTTTCCATTTTTATGATTATTTATGCCGCTAAGTTATTTAGTTTGTAAACAGCGAAACAGTAAACTGTTGAATAATTCATGGACATCAACTGACAGTTGCCGACTGATACACAGATAATAGCCGCCTGGGGTTGATTGAAATTCAGGAGCTGTGTTCTCTTGTCAAATGGAGGTGACTTCCCTTCTATCTGTCAGAAAACTACTTTCACCGCATCTCTATTTTTTGGTTTTATGTTGTTCAGTCTCCTTCATGCTTAAAGAATTCAACAATTTAGGGTCAAGCAGGACCCATGCTTGCCACCGTTAAACCTGCCATCCTGTGACTTGCCACTTCTAAACCTTCCACCCTGTGACTTGCCACTTGAAACCTACCACCCTGTGACTTGTCACTGCTAAGCATTCCACCCTGTAACTTGTCACTTCTAAACCTACCACCATGTGACTTTCCACTGCTAGATCTACCACCCTGTGACTTTGTCATGAACTGGAGTGATTATATAAGGATCTGCTCCTTTAGCTCCCTCGGTAGAGTTCCTGCTCTCTGATGCTCTGGTTGACTATATGAGGATCCCGTACTAGCGGAGCTAGAAGACCAGCTCCTTTAAATCCCCTGGTAGACACCATGCTCTGTGATGCTCTGGTTGAGTATATGTAAATCCCCTACTAGCTGAACTAGCAGAGCTGCTTCTTTACCACCCCTGGTAGAGTCCCTGCCTCTATGACACTCTCGTTGAGTATATGAGAATCCCTTACTAGCTGAGCTAGCAGGGCTGCTCCTTTAGCTCCCCTGGTAGACTCCCTGCTCTGTGATGCCCTGGTTGAGTACATGAGAATCCCCTACTAGCTGCGCTAGCAGAGCTACTCCTTTAGCTCTCCTGGTACAGTCCCTGTTCTGTGAATCTCTGGTTGACTATATGAGAATCCCCTATTAACTGAGCTAGCAGAGCTGCTCCTTTAGCTCCCCTGGTAGAGTCCCTGCTCTGTGAATCTCTGGTTGACTATATGAGAATCCCCTATTAACTGAGCTAGCAGTGTTGCTGCTTTACCTCCCCTGGTAGACTCCCTGCTCTGTGATGCTCTGGTTTGAGTATGTAGGGTCACCTATTAACTGAGCTATGATGTTGCCTTTACCTCTAGTAGACTCCTGCTCTGTGATGCTCTGGTTGGTATATGAGAATCCCCTACTGGCTGAGCTAGCAGAGTTGCTCCTTAGCTCCTGAGACTCCTGCTCTGTGATGCTCTGGTTGACTATATGAGATCCCTATTAACTGAGCTAGCAGTGTTGCCTTTACCTCCCCTGGTAGACTCCCTACTCTGTGATGCTCTGGTTTAGTATATGAGAATCCCCTATTAACTGAGCTAGCAGTGTTGCTGCTTTACCTCCCCTGGTAGAGTCCCTGCTCTATGATGCTCTGGTTGAGTATATGAGAATCCCCTACTGGCTGAGCTAGCAGAACTGCTCCTTCATCTCCCCTGGTAGACTCCCTGCTCTGTGAATCTCTGGTTGACTATATGAGAATCCCCTATTAACTGAGCTAGCAGTGTTGCTGCTTTACCTCCCCTGGTAGACTCCCTGCTCTGCGATGCTCTGGTTGAGTATATGAGAATCCCCTACTAGCTGAGCTAGCAGAGCTGCTCCTTTAGCTCCCCTGGTAGACTCCCCGCTCTGTGATGCTCTGGTTGACTATGAGAATCTATTAACGACCTAGCAGTATTGCCTTTTACCTCGCCCTAGTGAGACTCCCTACTCTGCTGATGCTCTGGTTTGTATACGAGAATCCCCTAATAACTGAGCTAGCAGTGTTGCTGCTTTACCTCCCTGGTAGAGTCCCTGCTCTGTGACGTTCTGGTTGAGTATAGAGAATCCCTACTAGCTGATCTAGCAGAGCTGCTCCTTTAGCTGCCCTGGTAGAGTGTCTGCTCTGATGCACTGGTTGATTATATGAGATCCCCTACTAGCTGTGCTAGCAGAGCTGCTCCTTTAGCGTCCTGGTGAGGTCCTGCTCTGTGATGCTCTGGTTGAGTATACTCAGAATCCTCTACTAGCTGAACTAACAGAGCTGTCCTTTAGTTCCCCAAGGTAGAGTCCTTGCCTGTGATCCTCTAGTTGAGTATGTGAGAATCCCCTACTAGCTGAGCTAGCAGAGCTGCTCCTTTAGCTCCCTGGTAGAGTCCTGCTCTGTGATGCTCTGGTTAAGTATCTGAGGATCCCCTACTAGCTGAGCTAGCAGGGCTGCTCCTTTAGCTCCTGGTAGGGTCCCTCTCTGTGATGCTCTGGTTAAGTATCTGAGGATCCCCTACTAGCTGAGCTAGCAGAGATGCTCCTTTAGCTCCCTGGTAGAGTCCCTGCTCTGTGATGCTCTGGTTAAGTATCTGGGATCCCCTACTAGCTGAGCTAGCAGAGCTGCTCCTTTAGCTCCCCGGTAGAGTCCCTGCTCTGTGATGCTCTGGTTGAGTATATGAGAATCCGCTACTAGCTGAACTAGCAGAGCTGCTCTCTAGCTCCCTGGTAGAGTCCTGCTTTGTGATGCTCTGGGTGAGTATATGAAAATCCCTACTAGCTGCGCTAGCAGAAAGCTGTTCCTTTAGCTCCCTGGTAGAGTCCCTGCTCTGTGATGCTCTGGTTGATTATATGAGAATCCTATTAGCTGAGCTAGCAGAGCTGCTCCTTTAGCTCCCTGGTAGACTCCTGCTCTGTGAATCTCTGGTTGACTATATGAATCCCCTATTTGCTGAGCTAGCAGTGTTGCTTTACCTCCCTAGTAGACTCCCTGCTCTGTGATGCTCTGGTTTAGTATGTAGAGAATCCCTATTAACTGAGCTAGCAGTATTGCTGCTTTACCTCCTGGTAGACTCCCTGCTCTGTGATGCTCTGGTTGGTATAGAGAGTCCCTACTGGCTGAGCTAGCAGAGCTGCTCCTTTAACTCCTGGTAGACTCCTGCTCTGTGATGCTCTGGTTTAGTATATGAAAATCCCTATTAACTGAGCTAGCAGTGTTGCTGTTCTCCCTGGTAGAGTCCTGCTCTGTGACGTTCTGGTTGAGTATGAGAATCCCTACTAGCTGAACTAGCAGAGCTGCTCCTTAAGCTGCCCTGGTAGAGTGTCTGCTCTGATGCACTGGTTGATTATGTGAGAATCCCCTACTAGCTGAACTAGCAGAGCTGCTCCTTTAGCTCCCAGGTAGAGTCCTTGCCCTGTGATGCTCTAGTTGAGTATGAGAATCCCCTACTAGCTGAGCTAGCAGGCTGCTTCTTTAGCTCCCTGGTGGAGTCCCTGCTCTGTGATGCTCTGGTTAAGTATCTGAGGATCCCTACTAGCTGAGCTAACAGAGCTGCTCCTTTAGCTCCCTGGTAGAGTCCTGCTCTGTGATGCTCTGGTTAAGTATCTGAGGATCCCTACTAGCTGAGCTATGAGCTGCTCCTTTAGCTCCCCTGGTAGAGTCCCTGCTGTGTGATGCTCTGGTTAAGTATCTGAGGATCCCCTACTAGCTGAGCTAGCAGAGCTGCTCTTTAGCTCCCCAGTAGAGTCCTGCTCTGTGATGCTCTGGTTGAGTATGAGAATCCCTACTAGCAGAGCTGTTCCTTTAGCTTCCTGGTGAGGTCCCTGCTCTGTGATGTCTGGTTGAGTGTGAGAATCCCTACTAGCTGAGCTAGCAGAGCTGTTCCTTTAGCCCCCTGGTAGAGTCCTGCTCTGTGACAGTCTGGCTGAGTATGAGAATCCCCTACTAGCTGAGCTAGCAGTGCTGCTCTTTAGCTCCCTGGTGAGTCCCTGCTCTGTGACTCTCTGGTTGAGTATATGAGAATCCCTACTAGCTGAGCTGAGCTGCTCCTTTAGCTCCCTGGTAGACTCCCTGCTCTGTGATGCTCTGGTTGACTATGATGAGAACCCCTATTAACTGACCTAGCAGTGTTGCTGCTTTACCTCCCTGGTAGACTCCTACTCTGTGATGCTCCTGGTTTAGTATATGGGAATCCCTATTAACTGAGCTAGCAGTGTTGCTGCTTTACCACCTCCCTGGTAGAGTCCTGCTCTGTAGCGTTCTGGTTGAGTATATGAGAATCCCCTACTAGCTGATCTGAGGCTGCTCCTTTAGCTCCCTGGTAGAGTGTCTGCTCTGATGCACTGGTTGATTATAGAGAATCCCTACTAGCTGTGCTAGCAGAGCTGCTCCTTTAGCGCCCCTGGTAGGAGTCCCTGCTCTGTGATGCTCTGGTTGGGTATATCAGAGATCCTCTACTAGCTGAACCAACAAGAGCACTCACTTTAGTTCCCCAGGTGGAGTCCTTGCCTGTGATCCTCTGGTTGAGTATGTGAGAATCCTACTAGCTGAGCTAGCAGAGCTGCTCTTTAGCTCCCCTGGTAGAGTCCCTGCTCTGTGATGCTCTGGTTAAGTATCTGAGGATCCCCCTACTAGCTGAGCTGAGCTGCTCCTTTAGCTCCCTGGTGAGTCCCTCTCTGTGATGCTCTGGTTAAGTATCTGAGGATCCCCTACCTGAGCTGAGCTAGAGATGCTCCTTTAGCTCCCCTGGTAGAGTCCTGCTCTGTGATGCTCTGGTTAAGTATCTGAGGATCCCCTACTAGCTGAGCTAGCAGAGCTGCTCCTTAGCTCCCCGGTGAGTCCCTGCTCTGTGATGCTCTGGTTGGTATATGAGAATCGCTACTAGCTGAACTAGCAGAGCTGCTCCTTTAGCTCCTGGTGAGTCCCTGCTTTGTGATGCTCTGGGTGAGTATGTAAAATCCTACTAGCTGCACTAGCAGAGCTGTTCCTTCAAGCTCCCCTGGTAGAGTCCCTGCTCTGTGATGCTCTGGTTGATTATGAGAATCCTATTAGCTGAGCTAGCAGAGCTGCTCCTTTAGCTCCCTGGTGACTCCTGCTCTGTGAATCTCTGGGTTGACTATTGAGAATCCCCTATTTGCTGAGCTAGCAGTGTTGCTGCTTTACCTCCCCTGGTAGACTCCCTGCTCTGTGATGCTCTGGTTTAGTATATGAGAATCCCCTATTAACTGAGCTAGCAGTATTGCTGCTTTACCTCCCCTGGTAGACTCCCTGCTCTGTGATGCTCTGGTTGAGTATATGAGAATCCCCTACTGGCTGAGCTAGCAGAGCTGCTCCTTTAGCTCCCTGGTAGACTCCTGCTCCTGTGATGCTCTGGTTTAGTATGAAAATCCTATTAACTGAGCTAGCAGTGTTGCCTTTACCTCCTGGTAGAGTCCCTGCTCTGTGGCCGTTCTGGTTGAGTATGTGAGAATCCCCTACTAGCTGAACTAGCAGAGCTGCTCCTTTAGCTGCCCTGGTAGAGTGTCTGCTCTGATGCACTGGTTGATTATATGAGATCCCCTACTAGCTGAACTAGCAGAGCTGCTCCTTTAGCTCCCAGGTAGAGTCCTTGCCCTGTGATGCTCTAGTTGGTATATGAGAATCCCTACTAGCTGAGCTAGCAGGCTGCTTCTTTAGCTCCCCTGGTGAGTCCTGCTCTGTGATGCTCTGGTTAAGTATCTGAGGATCCCCTACTAGCTGAGCTAACAGAGCTGCTCCTTTAGCTCCCCTGGTAGAGTCCCTGCTCTGTGATGCTCTGGTTAAGTATCTGAGGATCCCCTACTAGCTGAGCTAGCAGAGCTGCTCCTTTAGCTCCCCTGGTAGAGTCCCTGCTCTATGATGCTCTGGTTAAGTATCTGAGGATCCCCTACTAGCTGAGCTAGCAGAGCTGCTCCTTTAGCTCCCCTGGTAGACTCCCTGCTCTGTGATGCTCTGGTTTAGTATATGAAAATCCCCTATTAACTGAGCTAGCAGTGTTGCTGCTTTACCTCCCCTGGTAGAGTCCCTGCTCTGTGACGTTCTGGTTGAGTATATGAGAATCCCCTACTAGCTGAACTAGCAGGCTGCTCCTTCATCTGCCCTGGTAGAGTGTCTGCTCTGATGCACTGGTTGATTATGAGAGTCCCTACTAGCTGAGCTAGCAGAGCTGCTCCTTTATCCCCAGGTGAGTCCTTGCCCTGTGATGCTCTGGTTGAGTATATGAGAATCCCCTACTAGCTGAGCTAGCAGAGCTGCTCCTTTAGCTCCCCTGGTGGGAGTCCTGCTCTGTGGCTCTGGTTGAGTATATGAGAGTCCTACTAGCAGAGCTGTTCCTTTAGCTTCCCTGGTAGGGTCCCTGCTCTGTGATGTCTGGTTGGTATGTAGAATCCCCTGCAAGCTGAGCTAGCAGGCTGTTCCTTTAGCCCCCTGGTGGGGCCCTGCTCTGTGACAGTCTGGCTGAGTATATGAGAATCCCCTACTAGCTGAGCTAGCAGTGCTGCTCCTTTAGCTCCCCCTGGTAGAGTCCCTGCTCTGTGACTCTCTGGTTGGTATATGAGAATCTACCTAAGCTGAGCTAGCAGGCTGCTCCTTTGCACTCCTGGTAGACTCCCTGCTCTGTGATGCTCTGGTTGACTATGTGAGAATCCCTAATAACTGACCTAGGTGTGCTTGCTTTACCTCCCTAGTAGACTCCCTACTCTGTGATGCTCTGGTTTAGTATGTAAGATCCCTATTAACTGAGCTAGCAGTGTTGCTGCTTTACCTCCCGGTAGAGTCCCTGCTCTGTGACGTTCTGGTTGGGTATATGAGAATCCCCTACTAGCTGATCTAGCAGAGCTGCTCCTTTAGCTGCCCTGGTAGAGTGTCTGCTCTGATGCACTGGTTGATTATATAGAATCCCTACTAGCTGTGCTAGCAGAGCTGCTCCTTTAGCGCCCTGGTGAGTCCCTGCTCTGTGATGCTCTGGTTGAGTATGTCAAGGTCCTCTACTAGCTGAACTAACCAGAGCTGCTCCTTTGGTTCCCAGGTAGAGTCCTTGCCTGTGATCCTCCTGGTTGAGTATGTAGAATCCCTACTAGCTGAGCTAGCAGAGCTGCTCCTTTAGCCCCCTGGTGAGTCCTGCTCTGTGATGCTCTGGTTAAGTATCTGAGGATCCCCTACTAGCTGAGCTAGCAGAGCTGCTCCTTTAGCTCCCCTGGTAGAGTCCCTCTCTGTGATGCTCTGGTTAAGTATCTGGACCCCCTACTAGCTGAGCTAGCAGAGATGCTCCTTTAGTCCCCTGGTAGAGTCCCTGCTCTGTGATGCTCTGGTTTAAGTATCTGAGGATCCCCTACTAGCTGAGGCTAGCAGAGCTGCTCCTTTAGCTCCCCGGTAGAGCTCCTGCTCTGTGATGCTCTGGTTGAGTATATGAGAATCGCTACTAGCTGAACTAGCAGAGCTGCTCCTTTAGCTCCCTGGTGAGTCCCTGCTTTGTGATGCTCTGGGTGAGTATATGAAAATCCCCTACTAGCTGCACTAGCAGCTGTTCCTTTAGCTCCCTGGTGAGAGTCCTGCTCTGTGATGCTCTGGTTGATTATATGAGAATCCTAATAGCTGAGCTAGCAGAGCTGCTCCTTAGCTCCCTGGTGAGACTCCTGCTCTGTGAATCTCTGGTTGACTATGTGAGAATCCCTATTTGCTGAGCTAGCAGTGTTGCTGCTTTACCTCCCTGGTAGACTCCTGCTCTGTGATGCCTGTGCTGGTTGAGTATATGAGAATCCCCTACTGGCTGAGCTAGCAGAGCTGCTCCTTTAGCCCCTGGCAGACTCCTGCTCTGTGATGCTCTGGTTTAGTATATGAAATCCCTATTAACTGAGCTAGCAGTGTTGCTGCTCCTCCTCCTAGTAGAGTCCCTGCTCTGTGACGTTCTGGTGAGTATATGAGAATCCTCATAGCTGAACTAGCAGAGCTGCTCCTTTAGCTGCCCTGGTAGAGTCTGCTCTGATGCACTGGTTGAGTATATGAATCCCCTACTAGCTGAACTAGCAGAGCTGCTCCTTTAGCTCCCAGGTAGAGTCCTTGCCTGTGATGCTCTAGTTGAGTTAATGAGAATCCCCTACTAGCTGAGCTAGCAGAGCTGCTTCTTTAGCTCCTCCTGGTAGAGTCCCTGCTCTGTGATGCTCTGGTTAAGTATCTGAGGATCCCCTACTAGCTGAGCTAACAGAGCTGCTCCTTTAGCTCCCCTGGTAGAGTCCCTGCTCTGTGATGCTCTGGTTAAGTATCTGAGGATCCCCTACTAGCTGAGCTAGCAGAGCTGCTCCTTTAGCTCCCCTGGTAGAGTCCCTACTCTATGATGCTCTGGTTAAGTATCTGAGGATCCCCTACTAGCTGAGCTAGCAGAGCTGCTCCTTTAGCTCCCCTGGTAGAGTCCCTGCTGTATGATGCTCTGGTTAAGTATCTGAGGATCCCCTACTAGCTGAGCTAGCAGAGCTGCTCCTTTAGCTCCCCCAGTAGAGTCCCTGCCTGTGATGCTCTGGTTGAGTATATGAGGAATCCCTACTAGCTGAGCTAGCAGAGCTGCTCCTTTAGCTCCCCAGTGAGGTCCTGCTCTGTGGCGCTCTGGTTGGGTATAGAGAATCCCTACTAGCAGGCTGTTCCTTTTAGCTTCCTGGTAGGTCCCTGCTCTGTGATGTCTGGTTGAGTATAAGAATCCCCTACTAGCTGAGCTAGCAGAGCTGTTCCTTTAGCCCCCCTGGTAGAGTCCCTGCTCTGTGACAGTCTGGCTGAGTATATGAGAATCCCCTACTAGCTGAGCTAGCAGAGCTGCTCCTTTAGCTCCCCTGGTAGAGTCCCTGCTCTGTGACTCTCTGGTTGAGTATATGAGAATCCCCTACTAGCTGAGCTAGCAGAGCTGCTCCTTTAGCTCCCCTGGTAGAGTCCCTGCTCTGTGATGCTCTGGTTAAGTATCTGAGGATCCCCTACAAGCTGAGCTAACAGAGCTGCTCCTTTAGCTCCCCCGGTAGAGTCCCTGCTCTGTGACAGTCTGGCTGAGTATGTGAGAATCCCTACTAGCTGAGCTAGCAGGCTGCTCCTTTAGCTCCCCTGGTAGTCCCTGCTCTGTGATGCTCTGGTTGAGCATATAAGAATCCCCTACTAGCTGAGCTAGCAGGCTGCTCCTTTAGCTCCCCTGGTAGAGTCCTGCTCTGTGATATCTGGTTGAGTCTATGAGTATCCCTACTAGCTGAACTAGCAGGCTGTTCCTTCAGCTCCCTGGTAGAGTCCTGCTCTGTGATGCTCTGGTTGAGTATATGAGGAATCCCCTACTAGCCTAAGCTAGCAGAGCTGCTCCTTCAGCCCCTGGTAGAGTCCTGCTCTGTGATGCTCTGGTTGGTATGAGATCCCCTACCTAGCTGTGCTAGCAGGCTGCTCCTTTAGCTCCCCTGGTGGAGTCCCTGCTCTGTGATGCTCTGGTTGGTATATGAGAATCCCTCTAGTTGAGCTAGCAGAGCTGCTCCTTTAGCTCCCTGGTAGAGTCCCTGCTCTGTGATGCTCTGGTTGAGTGCATGAGAATCCCCTACTAGCTGAGCTAGCAGAGCTGTTCCTTTAGCTCCCTGGTAGTGTCCTGCTCTGTGATACTCTGGTTGAGTATATAAGAATCCCCTACTAGCTGAACTAGCAGAGCTGCTCCTTTAGCTCCCCTGGTAGAGTCCCTGCTCTGTGACATTCTGGTTGAGTATATGAGAATCCCCTACTAGCTGAGCTAGCAGAGCTGTTCCTTTAGCTCCCCTGGTAGTGTCCCTGCTCTGTGATACTCTGGTTGAGTATATCAGAATCCTCTACTAGCTGAACTAACAGAGCTGCTCCTTTAGTTCCCCAGGTAGAGTCCTTGCCCTGTGATCCTCTAGTTGAGTATATGAGAATCCCCTACTAGCTGAGCTAGCAGAGCTGCTCCTTTAGCTCCCCTGGTAGAGTCCTGCTCTGTGATGCTCTGGTTAGTATCTGAGGATCCCCCTACTAGCTGAGCTAGAGCTGCTGCCCTTTAGCTCCCTGGTAGAGTCCTCTCTGTGATGCTCTGGTTAAGTATCTGAGGATCCCCTACTAGCTGAGCTAGCAGAGATGCTCCTTTAGCTCCCCTGGTAGACTCCCTGCTCTGTGATGCTCTGGTTTAGTATATGAGAATCCCCTATTAAGTGAGCTAGCAGTATTGCTGCTTTACCTCCCCTGGTAGACTCCCTGCTCTGTGATGCTCTGGTTGAGTATATGAGAATCCCCTACTGGCTGAGCTAGCAGAGCTGCTCCTTTAGCTCCCCTGGTAGACTCCCTGCTCTGTGATGCTCTGGTTTAGTATATGAAAATCCCCTATTAACTGAGCTAGCAGTGTTGCTGCTTTACCTCCCCTGGTAGAGTCCCTGCTCTGTGACGTTCTGGTTGAGTATGAGAATCCCTACTAGCTGAACTAGCAGAGCTGCTCCTTTAGCTGCCCTGGTAGAGTGTCTGCTCTGATGCACTGGTTGATTATGAGAATCCCTACTAGCTGAACTAGCAGAGCTGCTCCTTAGCTCCCCAGGTAGAGTCCTTGCCCTGTGATGCTCTAGTTAGTGTGTGAGAATCTACTAGCTGAGCTAGCAGGCTGCTTCTTTAGCTCCCTGGTAGGTCCCTGCTCTGTGATGCTCTGGTTAAGTATCTGAGGATCCCCTACTAGCTGAGCTAACAGAGCTGCTCCTTTAGCTCCCCTGGTAGAGTCCCTGCTCTGTGATGCTCTGGTTAAGTATCTGAGGATCCCTACTAGCTGAGCTAGCAGGCTGCTCCTTTAGCCTCCTGGTAGAGTCCCTGCTGTGTGATGATGCCTGGTTAGGTATCTGAGGATCCCTACTAGCTGAGCTAGCAGAGCTGCTCCTTTAGCTCCCCAGTAGAGTCCCTGCTCTGTGATGCTCTGGTTGAGTATATGAGAATCCCCTACTAGCTGAGCTAGCAGAGCTGCTCCTTTAGCTCCCCTGGTAGAGTCCCTGCTCTGTGACGCTCTGGTTGAGTATATGAGAATCCCTACTAGCAGAGCTGTTCCTTTAGCTTCCCTGGTAGGGTCCCTGCTGTGATGTCTGGTTGAGTATGTAGAATCCCCTACTAGCTGAGCTAGCAGAGCTGTTCCTTTCGCCCCTGGTAGAGTCCCTGCTCTGTGACAGTCTGGCTGAGTATAGAGAATCCCTACTAGCTGAGCTAGCAGTGCTGCTCCCTTCAGCTCCCTGGTAGAGTCCCTGCTCTGTGACTCTCTGGTTGAGTATATGAGAATCCCCTACTAGCTGAGCTAGCAGAGCTGCTCCTTTAGCTCCCCTGGTAGACTCCCTGCTCTGTGATGCTCTGGTTGACTATATGAGAATCCCCTATTAACTGACCTAGCAGTGTTGCTGCTTTACCTCCCCTGGTAGACTCCCTACTCTGTGATGCTCTGGTTTAGTATATGAGAATCCCCTATTAACTGAGCTAGCAGTGTTGCTGCTTACCTCCCTGGTAGAGTCCCTGCTCTGTGGCGTTCTGGTTGAGTATGAGAATTCCCTACTAGCTGATCTAGCAGAGCTGCTCCTTCTTGCCCTGGTAGAGTGTCTCCTCCTGATGCACTGGTTGATTATGTGAGAATCCCCTACTAGCTGTGCTAGCAGAGCTGCTCCTTTAGCGCCCTGGTAGAGTCCCTGCTCTGTGATGCTCTGGTTGAGTATATCAGAATCTCTACTGCTGAACTAACAGAGCTGCTCCTTTAGTTCCCCAGGTAGAGTCCTTGCCCTGTGATCCTCTAGTTGAGTATGTGAGAATCCCCTACTAGCTGAGTAGCAGAGCTGCTCCTTTAGCTCCCCTGGTAGAGTCCCTGCTCTGTGATGCTCTGGTTAAGTATCTGAGGATCCCCTACTAGCTGAGCTAGCAGAGCTGCTCCTTTAGCTCCCCTGGTAGAGTCCCTCTCTGTGATGCTCTGGTTAAGTATCTGAGGATCCCCTACTAGCTGAGCTAGCAGAGATGCTCCTTTAGCTCCCCTGGTAGAGTCCCTGCTCTGTGATGCTCTGGTTAAGTATCTGAGGATCCCCTACTAGCTGAGCTAGCAGAGCTGCTCCTTTAGCTCCCCCGGTAGAGTCCCTGCTCTGTGATGCTCTGGTTGAGTATATGAGAATCCGCTACTAGCTGAACTAGCAGAGCTGCTCCTTTAGCTCCCCTGGTAGAGTCCCTGCTTTGTGATGCTCTGGGTAGTATGAAAATCCCTACTAGGCTGCACTAGCAGAGCTGTTCCTTTAGCTCCCCTGGTAGAGTCCCTGCTCTGTGATGCTCTGGTTGATTATATGTGAATCCCCTATTAGCTGAGCTAGCAGAGCTGCTCCTTTAGCTCCCCTGGTAGACTCCCTGCTCTGTGAATCTCTGGTTGACTATATGAGAATCCCCTATTTGCTGAGCTAGCAGTGTTGCTGCTTTACCTCCCCTTGTAGACTCCCTGCTCTGTGATGCTCTGGTTTAGTATATGAGAATCCCCTATTAACTGAGCTAGCAGTATTGCTGCTTTACCTCCCCTGGTAGACTCCCTGCTCTGTGATGCTCTGGTTGAGTATATGAGAATCCCCTACTGGCTGAGCTAGCAGAGCTGCTCCTCTAGCTCCCCTGGTAGACTCCCTGCTCTGTGATGCTCTGGTTTAGTATATGAAAATCCCCTATTAACTGAGCTAGCAGTGTTGCTGCTTTACCTCCCCTAGTGAGTCCCTGCTCTGTGACGTTCTGGTTGAGTATGTAGAATCCCTACTAGCTGAACAGCATGAGCTGCTCCTCTAGCTGCCCTGGTAGAGTGTCTGCTCTGATGCACTGGTTGATTATGTGAGAATCCCCTACTAGCTGAGCTAGCAGAGCTGCTCCTTTAGCTCCCCAGGTAGAGTCCTTGCCCTGTGATGCTCTAGTTGAGTATATGAGAATCCCCTACTAGCTGAGCTAGCAGAGCTGCTCCTTTAGCTCCCCTGGTAGAGTCCCTGCTCTGTGACGCTCTGGTTGAGTATATGAGAATCCCTACTAGCAGAGCTGTTCCTTTAGCTTCCCTGGTAGGGTCCCTGCTCTGTGATGTCTGGTTGAGTATATGAGAATTCCCTACTAGCTGAGCTAGCAGAGCTGTTCCTTTAGCCCCCCTGGTAGAGTCCCTGCTCTGTGACAGTCTGGCTGAGTATATGAGAATCCCCTACTAGCTGAGCTAGCAGTGCTGCTCCTTTAGCTCCCCTGGTAGAGTCCCTGCTCTGTGACTCTCTGGTTGAGTATATGAGAATCCCCTACTAGCTGAGCTAGCAGAGCTGCTCCTTTAGCTCCCCTGGTAGACTCCCTGCTCTGTGATGCTCTGGTTGACTATATGAGAATCCCCTATTAACTGACCTAGCAGTGTTGCTGCTTTACCTCCCCTGGTAGACTCCCTACTCTGTGATGCTCTGGTTTAGTATATGAGAATCCCCTATTAACTGAGCTAGCAGTGTTGCTGCTTTACCTCCCCTGGTAGAGTCCCTGCTCTGTGACGTTCTGGTTGAGTATATGAGAATCCCCTACTAGCTGATCTAGCAGAGCTGCTCCTTTAGCTGCCCTGGTAGAGTGTCTGCTCTGATGCACTGGTTGATTATATGAGAATCCCCTACTAGCTGTGCTAGCAGAGCTGCTCCTTTAGCGCCCCTGGTAGAGTCCCTGCTCTGTGATGCTCTGGTTGAGTATATCAGAATCCTCTACTAGCTGAACTAACAGAGCTGCTCCTTTAGTTCCCCAGGTAGAGTCCTTGCCCTGTGATCCTCTAGTTGAGTATATGAGAATCCCCTACTAGCTGAGCTAGCAGAGCTGCTCCTTTAGCTCCCCTGGTAGAGTCCCTGCTCTGTGATGCTCTGGTTAAGTATCTGAGGATCCCCTACTAGCTGAGCTAGCAGAGCTGCTCCTTTAGCTCCCCTGGTAGAGTCCCTCTCTGTGATGCTCTGGTTAAGTATCTGAGGATCCCCTACTAGCTGAGCTAGCAGAGATGCTCCTTTAGCTCCCCTGGTAGAGTCCCTGCTCTGTGATGCTCTGGTTAAGTATCTGAGGATCCCCTACTAGCTGAGCTAGCAGAGCTGCTCCTTTAGCTCCCCCGGTAGAGTCCCTGCTCTGTGATGCTCTGGTTGAGTATATGAGAATCCGCTACTAGCTGAACTAGCAGAGCTGCTCCTTTAGCTCCCCTGGTAGAGTCCCTGCTTTGTGATGCTCTGGGTGAGTATATGAAAATCCCCTACTAGCTGCACTAGCAGAGCTGTTCCTTTAGCTCCCCTGGTAGAGTCCCTGCTCTGTGATGCTCTGGTTGATTATATGAGAATCCCCTATTAGCTGAGCTAGCAGAGCTGCTCCTTTAGCTCCCCTGGTAGACTCCCTGCTCTGTGAATCTCTGGTTGACTATATGAGAATCCCCTATTTGCTGAGCTAGCAGTGTTGCTGCTTTACCTCCCCTGGTAGACTCCCTGCTCTGTGATGCTCTGGTTTAGTATATGAGAATCCCCTATTAACTGAGCTAGCAGTATTGCTGCTTTACCTCCCCTGGTAGACTCCCTGCTCTGTGATGCTCTGGTTGAGTATATGAGAATCCCCTACTGGCTGAGCTAGCAGAGCTGCTCCTTTAGCTCCCCTGGTAGACTCCCTGCTCTGTGATGCTCTGGTTTAGTATATGAAAATCCCCTATTAACTGAGCTAGCAGTGTTGCTGCTTTACCTCCCCTGGTAGAGTCCCTGCTCTGTGACGTTCTGGTTGAGTATATGAGAATCCCCTACTAGCTGAACTAGCAGAGCTGCTCCTTTAGCTGCCCTGGTAGAGTGTCTGCTCTGATGCACTGGTTGATTATATGAGAATCCCCTACTAGCTGAACTAGCAGAGCTGCTCCTTTAGCTCCCCAGGTAGAGTCCTTGCCCTGTGATGCTCTAGTTGAGTATATGAGAATCCCCTACTAGCTGAGCTAGCAGAGCTGCTTCTTTAGCTCCTCTGGTAGAGTCCCTGCTCTGTGATGCTCTGGTTAAGTATCTGAGGATCCCCTACTAGCTGAGCTAACAGAGCTGCTCCTTTAGCTCCCCTGGTAGAGTCCCTGCTCTGTGATGCTCTGGTTAAGTATCTGAGGATCCCCTACTAGCTGAGCTAGCAGAGCTGCTCCTTTAGCTCCCCTGGTAGAGTCCCTGCTCTATGATGCTCTGGTTAAGTATCTGAGGATCCCCTACTAGCTGAGCTAGCAGAGCTGCTCCTTTAGCTCCCCTGGTAGAGTCCCTGCTGTATGATGCTCTGGTTAAGTATCTGAGGATCCCCTACTAGCTGAGCTAGCAGAGCTGCTCCTTTAGCTCCCCCAGTAGAGTCCCTGCTCTGTGATGCTCTGGTTGAGTATATGAGAATCCCCTACTAGCTGAGCTAGCAGAGCTGCTCCTTTAGCTCCCCTGGTAGAGTCCCTGCTCTGTGACGCTCTGGTTGAGTATATGAGAATCCCTACTAGCAGAGCTGTTCCTTTAGCTTCCCTGGTAGGGTCCCTGCTCTGTGATGTCTGGTTGAGTATATGAGAATCCCCTACTAGCTGAGCTAGCAGAGCTGTTCCTTTAGCCCCCCTGGTAGAGTCCCTGCTCTGTGACCGTCTGGCTGAGTATATGAGAATCCCCTACTAGCTGAGCTAGCAGAGCTGCTCCTTTAGCTCCCCTGGTAGAGTCCCTGCTCTGTGACTCTCTGGTTGAGTATATGAGAATCCCCTACTAGCTGAGCTAGCAGAGCTGCTCCTTTAGCTCCCCTGGTAGAGTCCCTGCTCTGTGATGCTCTGGTTAAGTATCTGAGGATCCCCTACAAGCTGAGCTAACAGAGCTGCTCCTTTAGCTCCCCCGGTAGAGTCCCTGCTCTGTGACAGTCTGGCTGAGTATATGAGAATCCCCTACTAGCTGAGCTAGCAGAGCTGCTCCTTTAGCTCCCCTGGTAGAGTCCCTGCTCTGTGATGCTCTGGTTGAGCATATAAGAATCCCCTACTAGCTGAGCTAGCAGAGCTGCTCCTTTAGCTCCCCTGGTAGAGTCCCTGCTCTGTGATATCTGGTTGAGTCTATGAGTATCCCCTACTAGCTGAACTAGCAGAGCTGTTCCTTCAGCTCCCCTGGTAGAGTCCCTGCTCTATGATGCTCTGGTTGAGTATATGAGAATCCCCTACTAGCTGCGCTAGCAGAGCTGCTCCTTTAGCCCCCCTGGTAGAGTCCCTGCTCTGTGATGCTCTGCTTGAGTATATGAGAATCCCCTACTAGCTGTGCTAGCAGAGCTGCTCCTTTAGCTCCCCTGGTAGAGTCCCTGCTCTGTGATACTCTGCTTGAGTATATGAGAATCCCCTACTAGTTGAGCTAGCAGAGCTGCTCCTTTAGCTCCCCTGGTAGAGTCCCTGCTCTGTGATGCTCTGGTTGAGTACATGAGAATCCCCTACTAGCTGAGCTAGCAGAGCTGTTCCTTTAGCTCCCCTGGTAGTGTCCCTGCTCTGTGATACTCTGGTTGAGTATATGAGAATCCCCTACTAGCTGAACTAGCAGAGCTGCTCCTTTAGCTCCCCTGGTAGAGTCCCTGCTCTGTGACATTCTGGTTGAGTATATGAGAAGCCCCTACTAGCTGAGCTAGCAGAGCTGTTCCTTTAGCTCCCCTGCTAGAGTCCCTGCTCTGTGATGCTCTGGTTGAGTATATGAGAAGCCCCTACTAGCTGAGATAGCAGAGCTGCTCCTTTAGCTCCCCTGGTAGAGTCCCTGCTCTGTGATGCTCTGGTTGAGTATATGAGAATTCCCTACTAGCTGAGATAGCAGAGCTGTTTCTTTAGCTCCCCTGGTAGTGTCCCTGCTCTGTGATACTCTGGTTGAGTATATGAGAATCCCCTACTAGCAGAGCTGCTCCTTTGGCTCCCCTGGGTAGGTTCACTGTTCGTGGTAGTTGCACCTTGATGTGCAGATTGTAGAGGAGTAGGAATTTGAACATATGGGGAATTGCAAGTCTGCGTGCACCACTGAAACAAGGCTGGCCCTTGAACCCATTTTCTACTACAATTTCAGATGGAGGAGCTGGAGAGTCACATCAGAACATTTATTTATTTTTTTTTACTAATGATAAGAACCCTTTCTAGAGAATCACTTACTATTACCATCATCACAGGACAACTTTGACAGTATGCCCGTGGTGGTCCTAACTTTTCTTATCCTGCCTTTAACAAAACAAAAAAAAATAGCACTTTCCAGTCCTCTCTTGCTGAACACAGCCAATCCTTCAAAATCACAGGGAAGCTGTTAAAAATGTACAACAAGCACTTTCAAAAGAAATATGTTGTGCTGAAGTGCATTACCGTTTACAGTTTTTCATCATTGTGCACCCCTGGAAACTGAAGCCCTCTGTTTATCCACAGGGACAGGTACAGTGTGGGGCAGGGACAGTGCAGACTTCCTCACACTGTGATGTATTTAGTGCTGGTGAAAGGTGAGGGACTGACATAAGTAGAGACTGAAGCCCTGTTTCTCCACAGGGGCAGGTACTGTGTGGGGGCAGGGACGGTGTAGGCTTCCCCACACTGTGATGTATTTAGTGCTGGTGAAAGGTGAGGGACTAACAGCACTGGAGACTGAAGCCCTCTGTTTATCCACAGGGACAGGTACAGTGTGGGACAGGGACAATGCAGGCTTCCCCATACTGTGATGTATTTAGTGCTGGCGAAAGGTGAGGGACTGTCAGCACTGGAGACTGAAGCCCTTCGTTTATCCACATGACAGGGACAATGTGGGGGCAGGGACACTGCAGGCTTCCCCACACTGTGATGTATTTAGTGCTGATGAAAGGTGAGGGACAGACAGCACTGGAGACTGAAGCCCTCTGTTTATCTACAGGGACAGGTACAGTGTGGGACAGGGACAGTGCAGGCTTCTCCACACTGTGATGGATTTAGTGCTGGTGAAAGATGAGGGACAGACAGCACTGGAAGCTGAAGCCCTGTGTCTACCCACAAGGATATGTACAATGTGGTGTAGGGTCAGTGCAGGCTTCCCCACACTGTGACAAATTTAGTGCTGATGAAAGTCGAGGGACTGACAGCACTGGAGACTGAAGCCCTCTGTTTAACCACATGAACAGGTACAGTGTGGGGCAGGAACAGTGCAGGCTTCCCCACACTGTGACGAATTTAGTGCTGGTGAAAGGTTAGGGACTGTCAACACTGGAGTTGAAGCCCTCTGTTTATCCACAGGGACAGGTACAGTGTGTAGCAGGGATATAGCAGGTTTCCACCACACTCTGATGGATTTAGTGCTGTTGAAAGGTGAGGGAGTGACAGCATTGTAGAGTTTAAAAATAGCATTAAATCACTTAAGGAGTCGGGCTTCTTTTGTTAATCTAACATAGCCATAAGGTACTCGGCTGCACCTCATACCTCATGATATTGTGCATGTGATTCTAAATGCAAAAAAGTTATGCTTCTTAGCAGATTTGATAAGTCTGCAAAAGCCAAATAGGGTACTAAGATCCAGTGATGGAAGTGGGGTGGGGGGGACCCTGGAAAAGTCAGTTTCTGAAGTCAGATTAAAAGGCTGACGAGTACCAGGCGCAAAATGGGGAAGGGCTGCTCGTGTGTAAATTGCACCCACAAAAAGGCATCAAACTGACTACATAAAGTATCAAAATGTAACATATTCTGAGAAACGTGTCCCGAGACTCCAGTCCAGTATGTCTGATCCTCTATCAAAGGTGGTGGGTTCCCCCAGTGAAATGTTCCCATATATAAAACTGTTTAGATCCGCTTATACTAGGGGTAGACATCTTTGGCTTATGTAATAGCAAAGATTTGAAATGGAATACCCTTTAGTTTGAGGTCTGTTAAATTTAATGTACTGCCTATCGAAAAAAATTCAAAGTCATCGTAGGGGTAGATGTTCTGCTTGTGATACCATGACCTGAGATCAGAAAGCTAAATCGAGTTATTGCGGGGCCGGGGAGGATGATTCAGTGTCCCATTACATGCTGTCATCTTCTGGGTGGGACATTTGTGGTGGTGGAGTTGCAGGAGTTTGCAGATTGTGAGGGGAGGGATGCACGTGTCGGTGTGTCAGTCTTGCTTGCACCTCCTGATGCAGGGTGCGATCTCAGTGGGAGGGACAGAAATAAAATGGGAGAAAACTGGGAAGGGCTAGTGGATGAAGCTCCACCCGCCTCCCACTGCTGACTCTGGCTGTCATCCCCTCTGGTCTCCGTGATGGCTCCAGGATGTGCCTCCACCATAATGACCAGACACAGTGGGGGGAGGGGGCATCACTGCCAAGCAGCATTAGGCAGGACCCTAAAACCATAGGAAGTACGTCAGGCTGAGACGCAGGTACCCAGGAGTCACAGAGCGGCCTGAGCAGAGCGTAGTAGCATTGCTGGCAATAGAATGGGGGGCCCTTGCAAATAGAAGTTGGTCCTTGCAAATGCTATGGGAAAATAAATAGAATTAGAAAAGAGAGAAATTCAGACTGTAAATGTTTTTAGATTGATAACTTTTGGAGGTATGCTTTGTAGAAGTACTGTGACTTTAATCTGTGTACTGTATGTAATTTACTTCTCTTAATTCAGTTTTGCCTTGGCGGCCATTTTGTGTTGAGGTTAAGCACTGGAAAGCTCGGCTTTTAAAAAGCAGTCTACATAGTTAGGAATTAATTATTTGGATAGTATATTGTATGTACTGTATAATGTATGATAGAATGCTGTTCTGCATGGAAATCTGTGCTTAGAATCGTGTTGTTGTGCTGCCCTGAGTGTGTCATGATGTTGTTGTGCTTCACTGAGTATGCCATTAGTGCAGCACAACAACATCGAACGTTGTCATGCATGTGCGTTGAAGCAGCCACAGTGGTGAGAGTGGACATGGAAGTGACTGGCGCCGGAGAGAACGAGCCACAGTAAGGCAGTTAAAAGTTATTTGGGGGACTTTTTTTTCAACATCGTGGAACAATAGTGGTTGCCCATACACTATAAAAGATTTTGTATGAGCAACCATACACAAACAAGGCTGTTTTTTGATCTCATGGTTTCCATGGTAACTAGATCTTTCGAACTGTGCTCTTGAGGTCTCTTGTCACCATGGAAACCACACGATCAAAAGACATCCTTGTTGTGTGTGAATGCTCATATGCAATCCTCTAGATGTATATACTACTGCTTATGATGCCAGTTACCTGGCTTCGGGAGCAGTCCCTCACCATTGGGGAGGGCGGCCGAAGGAGGAGGATCAGGGGTCCCAGATGATGCTCTCTAGTCTTCTGTGTCACAGTACTGATCCCTGGGTGGCCATAGGTGGCAGTGTGGCTGAAGGAGCATGTCGGGAAGAGGCAGACATCGATGTGCAGTTCCATGTCATGACGTCACACACTGCGTCACCTCGGGACCAAGTGGGAGAGAGTGAGAAAAAGGAAAAACTGGGCCCCGTCTTTGGGGCTAGCAGCCCCAGTATATCCACCCCCCCCACCTTCGATCTGGTTGTCCCACTGGTGGGCCATGATGCAGATCCTGTGGGGGCGTGCCCCCACCCTCGAGCTCGTCTGTGGGTGGCAATCCATGATACTGATGGCATTGGGCAGATCCATATTAAGTGGAAGTGGGAAGGCCCCAGGTGCCAGTGACATTAGGGGGTAATAGACAGAATTTTAAATAAACACAGCTCACATAAGTAACCTGCAAAGGTCAGATTAACTTATGGTAACCCCAGCCCCTTACCACGTCTTCATGGAAAATTGCGCTAAACCTATAAGTAATTTTTTTTCGCAGGAGAAGCTGTTTTTAAATAAGGTTTCAGATTCTGCTTTGTTCCATCTAAACCCCCTTCCTACAGTTCTTATTGCAGTGAACGTTTGTGATTTTAAACAAAGATGGTAAGACCCATTTTAAAATGTTATGATGTAGATAAAGGGAACGTCCCTCAGCCTGTTATTCTATTTCCCTGTGTAGTTTGTAGGCATGCACAATGATTGCCTCTGTTGCACCCTCCTAATTTCATCAGGATTTAAATGTAAATGAAGGTACTACAGTCTGGTGTGAAAACCTGCTGAATTCCATTGCAAAGGTCATGACCTTACATATGTAAGGCATCCTGGAATTTTTATTTTTATTTATATTTTCTGGGCTTTTTTTACCTCGTTTTTCTCCCCTTTTCTGGGGCCGCAACACATGGGCATCGTGCATGCGTGGAGGTGCATGCACACTCCGTGATGCTGGCTCAGCCCTTTCTGCCCCTCTCTTGGCTACCGCCAGAGCTCCGCAGGTTGGCGCTGCCATCTGTCTTCCACTGGGTGGCAGCCAATGGCCAGGGAGCCTCCAGTCCCTCCCAGGAGGAGAGAGCTGCGTTGTGGTGGCTTGATTTTGCTCCTCGCCCTCTCTCCCCGGCCGACCCCCGACAACCTGGGCTCATTCCCGAACCTGCGTCGCCGGTGCAGCATGAGGTGTGGCATCCAGCACCTCAGCCCTCAGTGCCACTGGGCTGGCTTATCTTGGAATTTTATGATATTTTAGTGCTAAAGTCTGCAGTAGCTATACTGTATTAGTCAGTGCTGTTGCTGTCCTCTGCAGTCCCTATGTTCTTGTTTTATGCTGGCCATGTGACTTTTCAAGGCATAGTAAGTGCCCTGCTGTTTTCTGTAGTTTAAAGTGTATTTCAGTTAGTCAAAAATGCTTTTAGAGAATCCAGGGACTTCACAAGACATGTACTGTAACATACCTGAATAAGAGCATAACTTCTGCTGGCTTGTGCGTGTATGCATGATCAACTCCCTTGATATCTTGCATGAGTGGGGCCATGACCTTTGCAATGGAGAAAAAACAGGCTTTCACACCAGGGCAAAACAGAGTAAAGCAACCTCATTCATATTTAAATCAGGAGGAAAGTAAGGGGATTCAAGAGAGAAGAATCATTGTTCAGGCCTACAAACTACACAGATATTTAGAAAATAGGTTGAGGGGACTTTTCCTTAAATATCCTTGCTAAGTTTATTTATTTATTTCAAAAGTTTCACCAGTACAGACACACTGAGCTTGTAACAGCTTGTTTCCAGAAGCATCCTATTTTCTTACATTGGTGCCATAATGCACCTGTGTGCTACTCTGCAGAAGGACAGAAACTACATTGCAGGGTTCAAAACAGTGCAGAACACCTGAGTGTAAATCAGAATCATGCACTAAGAAGGCCTGAAATGCACTGAAAGGCCTGCATAGATGGAGCAATAATAGAGTTAAAAATAGTACTTACAAACCACTTCTGTAAATAATGACATACTGGTTCAGAACTGGTCTCCTTTAAAGGAGCTGCAGTGAATTAGCAAGTAATTTCTTCCTACGTAAGCATTTTTTTAATGTTGGTTCAAGTTTTGTTATTGTTCTGTCTGTTCAAGCTTCTTATTTATTGCAGTGGGTGTTTCTGATTTACATACTGGTTGTAAAAAAAAATTAAATATGTGATGTAATTTATGTTCTTGCTCTGCTCTTCTGTTGTTTTCACAATGCATCTGTGTTCTGCTGCAGAACTCTGTGGTTTTAAGAGGACATAAACCACATCCTACAGTTCAAAATGGTACTTACTTTCAGAAGGTAAATAAGAAACAGCCAATGAGGTTACTAAAAGGTCTATATTTACAACCGGAGTGTAAATATGATTACTGAAAGGTCTGTACTTACTACCAGAATGTAATTACGAAATGTCCACTGAGGTTACTAAATGGTCTATATTTACCACCAGAGTGTAAATAAGAAACATCCACTGGGGTTAATAAAAGGTTTGTGTTTACTACCAGAGTGTAAATATGAATTGTCAACTGAGGTTACTAAACGGTCTATATAGACAAGACAATAACAGAATTGGAACCAGTACTTAAAGCTGCTTCTACTGGGGAAAAGGACTTGCAGGTTCTATGCAGTTCTTTAATTACTTAATTTATTTCTTTAAAAAAATGTAGTTCAGGTGAGGTGTGTAGGTGTAAGTGAATAATCAACGGTCATGTGATGTGTTTTCGACCTTTCAGGTTACAGGATTTTCATGGCTTATTTTATAACTTACGGTAACCCAACTCCTGGTCATGCCTCAGAGGGAAACATACCTGAACTATTTCCATTATAGTTTAAAAGTCCACGAGAAGCACCTTTAAATGAGGTATTGGGCTTACCTGTAGCTGGTAGTAGTCCAGAGGTATTGATGACAAAGTCTATTCCATGTTAGTACCACATTGCCACCATCTTTAGAACCTTGTGATGTCACTGAGGATCAAGCTGTGGCCAGTCACATTGTAGTCAAGAACAGCTTGTTTGTCAGTGACTTCACAAGGTTCTAAAAATGGTGGCAGTGTAGTATCAATATGGGGCAGACTTAATCATGGGTATCTCTGGACTGCTGCCAGCTACAGAGGAGCCCGAGATCTCATTTAAAAAATGTTTTTATGGACTTTCAAACTATGTTGAGCACTGTTCATAAGTGTTCCCTTGTAATTCTTACTTGGAATCCCTTATATAGACTTCATGTAAATCTAGACACATACAGCACCCCATGTAACCCCAACATATAATCACCCTGTTTTTTTAACCCTTTCACATTTCTGTCTTCTCTTTGGATCCATACACTAGCCCTTTGTTTTCCAGGATATGGCCAGTGGCAGCGACTGGCTTGTTTAAAGTGGGTAAGACCAGAATTCTTCACTTTAAGTGTGACTGATAGAATCCTGTCTGTATTAACTTCTTTCTTCCTCTTGCCTCTCCTGTCGCCTTTTCTGTAATGAGATCAGAATGTCGACAAATGCTTCCAGCCGTCAGACTTCGTTTGCTGCAGTTGATAAGATTATGGGCTCTTGAAGCCAAAGAAGACACTCACAGAACTATTTAGCAAAAGAAAAGGGGTGGAAAGTCATAAAGAATGAACAAAATGCATCTCAACACACAAAAATAATTGCTTCCTGCCTGGAGGGTATTCGAGGAAGCAATTTCATTTGCTGCAGTGCTAAATGGGATGTGGGGTATAGAAAAAATGGCTTCTTAAAAATCTCATTAGTTATGGAAAGATGAAAAGAACCATTTAAAAACAGCTTTTTTCCTCATTTTTGGCTTTTGGCATGAAAAAGGGGCAATTTATAAATAAAAAAAAATTATTTTACATTTTTGTTACGCCATCTCAGCCTAAATGACGTTAGTAAAATATTTTGTAGAACTTCTGCTGTGCACAGTTTGAGGGAATAAAAGTAACTTTATAAGGAGTATTAGTCTTTGTAGATTTTTCAGCAAGGGCTAAGTGTTCGTGGGTACGTGGAGAGAGATGACAGAACTACAAGCTAATCTTTTTTTTCTAAGTTTATTTTTATTATTTTCACCATGTCTCACACTTTGCAATTCCATGTACAGACAGACCAAACTATTACACATGGAGCCGAAGCCCCTTAATCACAGGATGTGTGTTGCATCTAATACATTTTGATACCACAGTGGGGGAAATCCATTGTAATATGTTACACAAGTGACCTTAAAGAACAGGTTCTTAGTATAAGACGTGCCCCCAATACATACGCCGGCGTATCTTCCCTCAAAGTCAGTGTGTCACATAGTTTTATTTATTTCCACTGGTATTTTCTTAAAAAACACTTGTCATTTTCCTCCCAGAGCCCAGCAGTGGAAACACCCTGACTTCCTGAGCCAGAAACATGTCCCTGTGTTAGCACATTTTGTAACATTGGTGAAGGACAAGTGCAGAGGCACACCCCATTGACAATAATGGGGCCATTTTTAAAGTTCGTTTTTTTAACTTTCTGGTACCAACTTTCACAAATTCCATCCATTGCTCAATGAACAAGGTCCTTACTCAGTACTGAAAAGTAAAAAAAAAAAAATTCAAAAACTGTCCATTATAATCTATGGAGCGTGCCCCCACGCTTATCCTTTACCGATGTCACAAAATGTCCATCCATCCATCCCTCCAACCATATGTCCATCCTTCCATCCAGCCATCTGACCATTCAACCAACCATCCATCCATACCTCCAACCATCCAAACAGCCATCCAAATAACTACCCATACATCCCCCCAGAACAGCAACAGCTCTGCAAGGCACTCATTTAGTCAGTTACTTGGAAAGGAAACTGAGATCGTACCAGACCAGTACAGTTAGTCCACTGGGTATGGTGGGGACATTGTAGTTGGGGATGGATGTTGTGTTGTGTGGGTGGGTGGGGGAGACGAGTGAGTGTTATAAAATGGATGGTCAGAATCCTCAGATCTGATTGACTGAGACCACATTCAGATGGGATAATACCTCAGTACATAATTCTGGTCTGAAAGTAGGAAATGCCATTAGTCAACCAAATCAAAATGGATCCCTTTCATAATCACAGTAATAAACTCCACAGTGTGTGATATCATGGGATATCATCCATTCTTACGTGGTTGAAGTTACTCAGCATACAGCCTTGTGCCTCACAACACCCCAGAGGCAGGACAATATCTCATGACACTGCACACCTTATCATATATTATTGCTCAATTCTGTACTGTGTTGAGGAGCTCCTTTCCTCATCTTTCTTGCACATCACGCAGACAGGGACCACATGCATCCATCTAACCATCCAAGCATCCATCCATCCATCCATTCATCCATCCATCCATCCACCCATCTATCCATCCAACCATCCAAGCATCCATCCATCCAACCATCCAAGCATCTATCCATCCATCCATCTATCTATCCAACCATCCAAGCATCCATCCATGCTTCCATCTATCCATCCAACCATTCATTCAACCAACCATCCATCCATTACCAGAACAGCAACAGCACTCAGTTACAGTCAGTTGCTTACATGGGAAACTGAGATCATACAAGGCAAGAAGTGGAGGCAGACCATTTTCAGTAGTCCCCAGTAGTGAGCTGCAGACCCCTTCTTCTACCAGACTAGTAGAGTTAGGCCATTGTGTATGGTGGGGACATTGTAGCTGGGGATGGATGTTGTACTCTGTTAACAGGGGGAAGATAAGCAGGTTCACACTGGATTTCAGACATTGGAACTCTCTTTAGACAATAACCACTTGTTACAGTATTGGAACACACATTGGGATTTACTTCAGTATAGATTCTGCACGTTCATGACAGGGTACATCAGAGTTCAGAAAACATGTTTCATTCATACTGTTTGAAACCATCAGGTACCATTGGCCTCCCATTAACCTTCAGGCATGCTTTCTTGCTGTGGCTTCAATAGTCTGTACAGCCTAGCCATATGAACAGTTCTGTGCATCCATTGACTTACAGTCCTCGACTTATTGCAGCAGATGGGCAAGATAACTCTTTTCCACTTCCACACACATCTGCACTCCCTAAAACATAGCAGTTAGTGTAACAAGGCCTACAGCAAGGCAACCAGAATGTTGGGGTGTATTGGATGGGGCTTTGATAGCAGGAAGAAAGAGATAATACTACCTTTCTGTAGAACACCAGTGAGACCCCATCTGGAGTACTGTGCCCATTTCTGGAGTCCTCACCTGAAGAAAGACAGAGACAGGCTAGAGACATTGCAGCCCAGAGTAACTCAAATTGAATATCAACAGGGCAGACCCTATGAGGATCAACTTAGGGCACTGAAAATTTACTCGCTGGAGGCCAGAAAGGAGGTTGGGGGGGTATGATAGAGACCTTCAAGTTCCATAAAGGAGTAAACAAGGTAACTATAGCAGGAATGGGGGGGTCAAAAACAAAGGGACATGAATGTAAGCTGGTGGGGAGGGGTAGATTCAAGAGGGATGCAAGAATGTTTTACATTACGGAGAGATTGGTTGAGCCATGGAACGGCCTACTGGCAGAGGTGGTAGGCACAAAAACCATTAATGGTTTCAAGCATGGCTGGAACAGAGTAAAGAGCTTAACAGCTACTCTGAGGGGTAGCAGTAAGGCAGGGAGCGAGGGGGAGAGGAGTGTGAAAACCCTGTCTGGAGAATAGGTCACGTGATAGAGTAGGGTAGAGCAGGGCAGACTGGATGGACCAGTGGTCTTTTTCTGCAGGCATTGTCTATGTTCCTGTGCATGTTAGGGCAGGCAAGTATTACAGTGTACACCCACATAGGGGATACCAAGGAGTCTCACAATTTTGGGCTGTGTTTGGATCCTGTGGCTCTCTACAGTTCTCTGAGTTCTTCCGCTTATGCTTTGTGGCTATGAAAGTCCGTCAAAGACTGGCCCAGTGGCACCACAGCAATGCTACCACCCGCCATGCTGGTGACCTGATATTGGGGGTGGTCTTGAGTTGCTGGTGGTCAGCTGGGGGGGGGGAATGTGCATCTAACATAGGGCTGTCCTCTCCTGCGGAGGGGGAGAGCTTGTCGGCACTGCTACAATACTTCCACCAGGTGGAGGCTGATGGTAGTGCGAGATAGAGCCAGCATAAAGGGAGGAGCTGTGGGACTCTGTGGCATGTGCAGGCTGATGTGCGCCCCCAGGTCTGAGAAGCAGGGAGAAAACGGGTGGAAAATGGATGGCGGGGCAGGCATGAATGACACTCTGTATGGCAGCCCTTCACCCAGGCCACCACCAGGACCCCTGTTGGTGAATCTGGATTTGTGTCTCCAGGGGGGAGGATGGCTCTCCTTCTGCCCCCGCCATGGGTGGCATCCGTGGGGGATTGTAGCTGGCAGGTATGTCCTGGGGAAGTGGTTGCCAGTGGGGGGATGTGGGGACAGAAGCTGAAAGGAGCCAGACTGCTGCAGCCGCAGGGCTGGATTAAGATTGAAAAGGCCACTGGGCATTTTCAAGTCAAGCCCCCCTCCCCCCAAATTGAAAGTATGAGATTCCTTCCTTTTAAAAACTGCCTACATGCCAGAATTCCAAACAATTAATCAATCAATCAAAATCTTTATTTATCCAGGCGAACATTGTTGAGCAAGCTCATTTACAAGATGGACCTGGTTAGCTCCGGGTCAAATGGTACAATGCTTACAGAGACATTTATAATACAGCCAAATAACACAAGTAAAAAAAAACAATGCAAGTAAATACTCAATGTTACATCAGTCATATCAGTTCAGAGTGCTTTTGTAATATTTAAGGAGGACACAAGATGAGGCTTAGTAGGAACTTCAGTAGGAAGAAGTGATCGGCTGCTTGTGTAGGGAGCTGATGCAAGCATAGAATTTCAAAAGTAGTGTAATCACACGGTATCCCTAGTTTTAACACTCTAAACAGAAGGATAAGGGTCTTAACAGTCAAGGAGAAAAGTAATGACAGCTCTTTTTTGGCAAAGTTCAGCATGGAAATCAGATTTATGCTTGGTTTAGAATGGGCACAGAAGCAGACTGCAGGAACCAATCGGAAGTCAATGCAGAAGAGCACTTACGTCCCGATTGGATGACTGCTAATGCCATGCTTTGCTAATGGAGAGTCCAAGCTTAGGTTCTCAGTTGACAATAGAGGCAGCGCCGACCGCTCAGTGCCCAGGTTTCCCCCGCATATGGACAGGGAGCCCATGGAGAGCATATCCTTGGCAGGGGATGGAAGAAGGGGTCAGTATTAAGTACTGGGTCATGGACAATGGAACATCTGAACCAGCGGGAGGACCAAAACAGCAGGACAACAGAGTTAGGTATTCCTTGATGCCTAAAGACTGGCCCAACCACAGAAATTAAGAAAGGAGTGTAATCAAACAGAGTCCAAACTCTTGACACTCTAAACAGGAAAAAATAGAGGTCATAACCGTTAGGCAATAAGTAAGTACAGCTCTTTTTTTGTGCAAGTTTTAGACAGAAGATCAGACTTTAGCTTAGTACTGAGGGAGACACAGGAGCCAATCAGATGCCAGAGCAGAAAAGCGCTTGCGTTCCGATTGGCTATCAGCAATGCTGCACCTCGCTAGTAAGGATTCCAGTCTGGGTGTCTCAGGCGGCTGTTAGGGAAACAACAACCACCCGGTATCTGCATTTCTCCCACCTGAGGGGCAGGGAGCCCCTGAAGGGCTAGTCTATGGCAGAGAAGAGAGTTAAGGGACAAAGGAAAGAGATAGTAAGAATGGAATGCAGTGGAAAGGGAATACGAAGATGAAATTGGGCAAGTAAATGGTACAGGGTAGGGGAATAAGGGCCACAGATTAAGCAATATGTAAAAGACAGCAGGGTGAGTAAGGTATAGCAGCCGCGAAAGCCATGAAGAGATAATAACCCTACAGGGATTTCTAGAGGGGAAAAACATTTAAGGCATAAGACATTCACAGACTTAAGGTCACCAAAGGTTACAAGAGATCATAAATTCAACTACGCACAGAGGGCAGCAGCCTGATGCTTCAGATTAAAATTAGGGGCTGGGGTAGCCATTGCATGGCTCACACACATACCGAGCATATAGAGATTTAAAGGCATTCATACTGCGGGGGCAGCTTAATTTCAGTAATGTTTGTACTTTGTTCCACAAAGTTGGCAACAGGAAACTAATGGCCACTCTGCCATAGCAAGAGGAAGCCTTGGGGATACACAATGTGATGTAGGATGTGCTTCTTAGGGCATATGTTCCTGGCTCACTTAGTGGGAGACAGTCTATTATATATTGTGGGAGCCACTTCAAGAAGACTCTATAAGTCCACAGGACTGCGTTTCTATTACACCTAAACATAAGAGAGGACCGCCCTATGGCTTTGTACAAGGAGCAATGATGGGTGGAGATGGGGAGACCAGTAATAAACCGGATGGCCCTGTGGTAAAGCGTATCCAACTTTGCAAGCAAGGCTTTGGGACATTGACTATAAAGGAAATCTGCATAATCGATCAGCGAAAGAAAAGTAGTTTGGACAAGGCGCACTTTTGCATCTCTAGTAAGAAACTGGTTTATTCTAAAGAATAGCCCCAGCCTCTGCCTTAACTTCTTTACAAGGTCCTCGACGTGCTCAGTGAATGATAGATTATGGTCTAAACACACACCTAGGTATTTAAACTTTGAGACAAACTCCAGTTTCTCTCCAAGAACTGTGGTAGTCTGAGCTAGTGCTGCAGAGCTGGCCGGATTCATCACACGGCTATAGGGCGAGAACAACATTGCTTTAGTGTTTTTAGCATTTAGAAGAAGTTTTTTATGGAGGAGCTGGTTCTGGAACTGGTTAAATTCCTCCTAGAGGTCAGCACAAGTGGCTTCAGGTGTCGGACAATTTATATATACAACCGTGTCATCAGCAAACAGGTGTATGTTGGCCTTGTTAATACTCTCATCGATGTCATTAACATAGATAGTGAATAGTAAGGGACCAAGTATGGATCCTTGCAGTACTCCCCTCAGTAGAGGTTCGAGTGGGAATAGCTCACCCTCAGCCTTAATTTGTTGACACTGTCCTACAAGGTACTCCGTAAACCAATGCAAAGAAACTGAGTCCAGGTCTATACTCTTCAGAGAAGAGAGAAGCAGGCTATGATCCACTGTATCAAACGCCTTACTAAGGTCTAGAACTACAGCACAGACAGAGTTTCTGCTGTCCCGTTCTCGGTACCAATCATTTGTTACTTTGGCAAGGGCCGAAACAGTGCTGTGTTTAGTTCTAAAGCCAGATTACATAGGGTTTAGTAGGTTATTGGATTCAAGGTAGTCCCTTAGTTGGTTGCTGATAATCTTTTCCAGAAGTTTCGACAAAGTTGGGAAGAGGGAAATTGGTCTATAATTGTTACGGTAGCAGGGATCCCCTGATTTAAACAAGGGGATGACATGAGCAATTTTCTAGATCTGGGGAATAAGCCCTTGGGACGATGATAAGTTAAATAAGTGGGTGATAGGAACAGCTAGGACATGATAGGCAATTTTAAGGAAATAAGGATCCAAAGAATCAGAACCAGCACTTTTCTTAATATCCAATTGGAGCATGAGGTCTTCAACCTCTTTCAGAGAGACCAGGTGGAACAAGAAGCCAGGTACTGGGGCATGAGAGTCTGAGCATGGGACACTTAATTGGGAGTGGACCAGGGGTGCAGGGGAATTGTCGAAAGCTAGACCAGCTGTGGCAAAATGATTGTTAAATGCATCTAGGATTCCCGGTTTATCATTGATAGTAGTACTCCCAGTTGTAATCTTAGGTGGCAAGGAATTACCAGGCGTATATCATGACATGTCCTTGATTGTCCTCCAGAATTTGGAGGAGCATTTTGCTGCAGAATCCAATTCGGTAAGATAAAATGCTGCCTTAGCATCCCTGACCATTTTCGTACAAGCATTGCGTGCCCTTCTGAATTGACACCAGTCTGAGTCAAGCTTAGTCCGGCAAGCTTTTTTCCATAACTTATCCCTACCAAGCAATGCAGCTTTCAGCTCGGCAGAGAACCAACAACATGTTTTGTTTTTTACACAGATTTTCACCATAGGGGCATACATATTTAGGGCCCCAACAAGTATATCATGGAAAATATCATATGCCGAGTTAACCGTGTTAGCTAAGTAGAAGTCTTGCCAACGTGGCGAGTGTTCCAACTCATAGACATAGGCAGGCACATCAAAGTTACTACGGGACCTTTTTGTAAGAAATTTAGCTGTAGGTCCTGTATGATGCACTGATCTGACCGCAGCAATGAAGCAATGATCACTGACATCAGCAAAGAAGGTTCCAGCATGTGAGAAGAGATGAGGCTTATTGACTAAAATAACATCCAGCAGTGTGCTGTAGCTGGCGTTCTTTTTGTTTGAACATGTGGGTTCGTGAATTAGTTGCACCAACCTACGGGAATCACAGAAAGTGTTTAAGGGTGTAGCAGTCTTCGATAGCCAGTCAAAATTAAGGTCCCCTATGATGATAGTTTCAAGGTTCTCCTTCTCCATAATAGAGCCAAGATGTGTAAGAAGGAGTGTACCGGCAGATCGGGGTCTAAAGCAACCAATCACTCTGAGGGCAAGGGAAGTAGATAAATCCATCTTCAGGGTCAAACACTCAAATTTACTTTTGACAGAAGTAGAATCCAGGCAGGACGTTGTGAACCTTTCCTTAATGTACACCGCCACACCCTCTCCCCAGTAGGCCTGTCCATTCTGAATAACTGGTAGGAAGGAATACTAATCTCCCTGTCCTGAGAGGCTGGCCTGACCCAAGATTCGGAGACTACCAGAACATCTGGCTGAGTATGGCTGACCCACGCCTGAATCATGGAGAACCTTTTAGGAGGCTGCAGACATTAACATGCCAGAAACTCATGCCTTTAAGATGAGCAGCATCCGAGGGGGATGTAATGGTAGCGATGGGACCAGGGTTTAGCTCAATGTTACCTGAGCATAACAGTAACAGAAGTAATGCATTTGATAGGGCAGTGTTAGTTAGTTAGTTTAAGAATCCTGGTCCAAGTACATCTATAAGGCTTGCCAGGTTGGGTAAGCCAGTCACCACCCCTGAAGGTGAACCGCCAATGAGCCAGTGTTGAGAACGGGAACAGCTGAACATACACCACTCTATTATGGTTCTTCGGGTGTTGCGAGCCATCCCCATAGGAGAATGGGGGAGTATAGACAAGCTCATTTGGAAGGGTACCAGAGTTGGACTCCCAGCGTGGCACCTAAAACTGTGTTGGGGGGAGCGCAGCGCAGCCGATGGGGGATTGGGCACCCCGCCTGCCATACTGTGTGTGGGGAGCGTGAGCACGCTGGGGTGGGCTCCAGTGTCTTACTTGTTTGGGGAGGGGAGAGGAGCTGTTCATGACAGCTCTTTTCACTGGTAGCGTTGAGTAGGCACTTTGCATACCTGCCGGCGCAGTATGCAAATTGCCTACACGCTGCAGTGCTTTTCTTTCAACTGTACACCGCTGCATTTGCAAACGCTGTCATAGACAGCTCTTACAATCATTGGCATGTTGGGGCCTTGTCTGCAAAAGGCAGCAGCGCCTTGGAAGTAGGGAGGCACACATACGAATTCTCGTATGGTGGCAGTATGTTTCTTGCACATGCATGCAAGCAAACATAAAAATAATCAAGCCTGTTTCACACCTACTTACTTTGGTGCAAGAAAAAATAAGCAGAAAACCAGGGTGCCTAATCAAGTTCAAGTAAAAACAAACTGTTTTGTTAAAATACTTGTTCTAAATGAACACTGTAAGTACAAACATTTAAAAATCACATGATGAAAGTATTAAATCATACCACTAGCTCTCCACTATAGTATACAATAGTTTGTAACACGTGGCACTTTTGTTTTACTTGAGTTGCAGTGTTTGTCTGTATGAAGGTAACTGTTTAAATATACTTCACCTGTCTTATCAGCGTGTTTCCAGAAATGTTACTCAGTTCTTTTTTTGTAGGCTTGGTATGTGACAAGTAGGTTTGGCAGATTATCAATTAAGGGATCACTGTCGCCAACTCCCTCAGAAGCACGTTCAAGTTTATAATCAGCAGGGCCGTCCAAACTCCTCAGACATTTGAATCAAAATCCATTCAGAAGAAAATCTACCACACCACTCAAAAGCAAGCATTGCAGTTAATGTGGCAGTTTACACCTTTTCCACACCTACTGTTTGAGTCTTTGTGGCAGAACTGTTCTGATAGTCTGCTTGAACAGATTTTCAGTACTGAAGTATACATACAGCATGCATGGGTATAGAGGACTTTGAAACAAAACCAGGGAATGAATTGGATGAAAGCAGAGTCACATTAGACCCCTCCTCACCTCATATGGTATTGTTTTGTCCAAATCCAAGTCTGTGTACCAAATTGTTGGCATGTTTGAGTAGATTTCCTTAAGAATTTAAATATTTGCATGCAATATCAGTCAAAAATTCAGTAAATTGCAAGAAATTGTGGACTTTGTGCAGAGAGTGGTGATAATTATGGACAAATTGTGGGTGCAGTTTTCCAGCGTCCCTGCTGCTCAGCTTCTGGCCTCCATGCCCTGCTGCTGACTGCCCTGGTGGTGGTCTTCAAATGATGTGATTTTCCTAACAATGTAGGTGGGAGGGGGGCCTTTTGAGGGACTCCCAAGTACTAGTGTGACCTATCGCTGCCTTCCTAGTCAGGTCGGTTCCTGGTCCCATTACAGACACCACCACCAGCAGCACTGAGCTTAAAGCCCCACCCCACCCCCCAGCTCCCAATCTGTGGTAGACTGGGTAGCCGGATCCTGGTGGTGTGCACCTTTGATGGCTGCCTTGGCATCCTACTGCAGTACAGAGGGATCGCTCACGCCCTCCTTATATTTGTTAGCATTGCTTGCATCTGTTTATGTTTCTCCTCACATGAGTGACATGACAGTGTATACATCTGTAATTATAAACTTTTCTCATGCACATATTTTCTCATTAGGTGCTAGCTAGTGCTCACATAACAACAATAAACATGCCAGGAGGAATAAGATAATTATACCTACCAGTCAGATGCCAAATAAAGGGACACTGTCAACCTGTTTTGCATCATATAATTTATAGTTTAAAACCCACATTTTATGATTGCTTACCTTCTCTAAAATTAATTGATGTTGCTGTTTGTTTTGTCTGTCTCCTTGTTTAATAGAACTGAAATGCATGCTAATGTATATGTATAAACAACTTTGTTTTAGAAAGAAACAGAATTTGACGGCAGATAAGGACCACTTGGCCTACCCTGTCTGCCCATTTCCCTACCTGATGGATAAGCTACAGATTCTAGTTAATCAAAAGCTTACTTCCCCCTACCCCCCCCACTAGAATTGCCTTATATCTGTCCCATGCATTCTTGAATTCTCCCACTGTTCCTGACTCCACAAATTCCTCAGGAAGGCTGTTCCATGCATCCACAACCCTTTATGTGAAAAAATACTTTCTAACATTACCTCTGAGCTGTTCCCCCTCTATCTTCAAATTGTGCCCCCTTGTTCTTGCACATCTCTTTTTCTGAAATATGCTACCCTCTTGTACTTTAATTCCCTTAAGATACTTGAAAGTTTCTATCATGACCACCCTCTTCCCTCCTTTCCTCAAGGGTATACATATTAAGCTGCTTTAGTAATTCCTCGTACGTCTCCTGGTGCAGACCCTGCACCATTTTGGTTGCCCTCTTTTGAACAGCCTCCACTCTGTCTATGTCTTTGCAGAGATGGGGTCTCCAGAATTTCATGCAGTACTCCAGATGGGGTCTCACCAACTGTCTGTACAGAGGGATATCAACTTCCAGTTTTCTATTGTTGTTGCCTCTCCCTATGCGTGCCAGTATGCCCCCAGCCCTCCTTACTGCCTTCTTGCAGTGCTTGTCCACCTTTAGGTCATCTGATATAATTACTCCTAGGTCTCTTTTGATTTTTGTTGTTGTTATTATCTCACCCCCCACATTGTGTACTCTTCCCCTGGGTTTTTGTTTCCCAGATGCATTACCTTGCACTTCTTTGCATTGAATCTGAGCTGCCATATATTTGACCATTCCTCCAACTTTGCCAAGTCCCTTTTCATCCTTTCCACCCCACCTTGTGTATTAACCCTGTTGCAGATCTTTGTGTTGTCTGCAAAGAGACATACTTTTCCTTCCAGGTGCTCTCCAATGTCACTTATAAAGACATTAAAGAGGACCAGTCCCAGTACCGAACCCTGCGGTACCCCGCTAGTAACCCTCCTTTCTTCACTGTGGACTCCGTTTACTATTACCCTTTGCGTCCTGTTGTCCAGCCAGTTTTTTATCCAGGCTACCACCTTGGGACCCACTCCAAGGCTGGCTAACTTGTATATTAATCTTCTGTGTGAGACTATGTCCAATGCCTTGCTAAATTCTAGGTAGGCCATATCCACAGCCCCTCCCTGGTCTACTACTTTGGTCACCCAGTCAAAGAAATCTATTAGGTTCATCTGACGTGACCCTTCTGCTGTGAAACCATGCTGCCTTGGGTCCTGCGCCCCACTGGCCTCTAGGTACTCAACAGTTCTTTCCTTCAGAAGTAATTCCATCATTTTCCCTACCACTGAGGTCAAACTAACTGGTCTGTAGATCTTAGTTCGAGTGGGAGCTCTTGCAGCAGGGTATAACAGTCAGGACTATGCCACAGGCACTAGGACCCTCCGGAAAACTTCTCAGCCAGCAGTACCAAGCAGGGACCACCCCTGACATCAGCCCTGGTACAAAAAAAAGGGGGCGGACCCAGCTCCACCTCAGTTCTTTTCCTGCGCATGTGAGAAGAAGCCTACACTACTCAGCTTGCCAGGAAGAGCAAACAACGTTATTTTCATCCCGTTTTGTGCCGTTTTTTGAGTTTTTTTTTTTTTTCAGTTGTCTCGACAGATGTCTTCACCATCATTGGTCTCTCTGGAGATTCATCAGAATAAGTGCGATTGTGGACGGCAGATCCCTTCCAAAGATGGGCACAAGCACTGCGTCTTTTGCCTCGGGCCAGACCACGATACCATGGCCTGCTCAGCCTGCCAGGCGTTCACCAGCGGACCCGGATCCAACGTCTCAAGGCCCTGAAGGTTTTCTTGTTAGAACAGAAGATGGATCTGCACACTTTGGAGAAGGGGAAGCACAAGGAGAAGACCAAATGCCACGGAAAAGACCATAGTAGGTCCTGACACTGATCCCAGTCGCAGTCCTGTTCTCGCTCGCGGCCCTCTCCCATAAAGGCCCATGTGTCCACGGGCCCAGGTGAGCATCTGAAGTCGTCCCAGGCCAAGGCTGGCCCATCGGGGGAGAAGCCGGCCAAGCCTAAGGTAACCCCGCTAAGGGTCACCATCAAGATCTTGGAGGTAAAAACTTTGGCGCCACCTCTCAAGACACCAGCGCCGCCTGCTAAAGGTGCACCTCCAGAGCCGAAGGACTCTCCGGCGCCCCCCCCCGAGACACCCCGTCATCAGTCCCACCTCTGACATCAGTTGAAGGGGCAAAGGGTTTGGGCACAGCCACGGAAGAGCCAACGTCGCCATCTCCCAAGTCCTCCTCCCCCCTGGGCTCCCAGGAGGGCTCCCCTTCATGGGCTGATGTCCTGGATACTCCCTTTCTGGGCCGAGCAGGCGATGTTTTCATGAAGGATGAGCTGCAGGAGTTGTTCTCCTTTTGGTGGGGGCAGGTCCAGAAGCGGGCCCCCCGACGCCGGCCCAGTCACTGGTACCGGACCTGGCGGGCAAACCACAGCTTGGAGGTGAGCCTTCCCCGAGGAAGTCCCCTGAGCGGCTGCCTACACCTCCACCCAGGGCTCGTTCCCACTCCCGGTCCAAAGACCACCGTCGACGCTCCAAGGACTCTGGAGTCCATTGCCGGTCCAGGTCTCGCACTCACAGCCCTACTCGTTCCTCTAGGCAAAAGCGCTCCCAACGTCAGTCCTCTGACAGACATCAGTCTACACTCCGTCGCCGGTCTCAGGACCGGAGCCGGTCTTCGGACCGACGTCGGCCCCCCAGCTACCGATGACAGAGGGAGACTGGTCACAAGGAGAGATCAGACTATTCCAAACCTAGTAGTCGGGCCTCCTCTTCTTCATCAGCATCCTCTTCCTCTCTTGGGATCAGGGGATCCCTGGGAGAGAAGGACCAGCCTTGCTCGCCTCCGGACGATCCAACCTTTATGGACATCATGAGGCATATCCAGGCCTCCAATGAGTGGGAAACGGAGGACCTGGATCCGGAACGCCGAAGGTTGGCCAAATACCTGAGGCAGAAGGAGCCAAAACCATTGGTGGTCCCTCCTTTGGTGGACACTTTCCAGGACCTGACCCGGACTACCTGGAAGCATCTGGCCTCCATCCTGGCTGTTCCCAAGAAATCAGACAGGCTGTATAAGGCCCCAAGGGCAGAAACCTTTTTAGCAGAGAACCCTCAGGCAAACTCTTTAGTCATTACGGCTGTCCATGACAAGTCCAAGCAGCTGAAACACCTTGGCTCGCAGCCTCCCGATCCAGAGTCTCGGTATTTGGACCAGGTGGGCAAGAAGGTTTATTCTGCCTCCACCTGCTCCAGCTGGTCCCTCAACTTCCTGATGCATGTGGTCCAGTATCAGAATGCTCTGTGGGAGAGGGGACAAGAGCTACTGAGAGCCATGCCAGATTCCGAACAGAAGACGGAACTTCTGGACATACTTAAATCAGGCTCCAATGTAGGTTCTCATGTCCTGAGAGCCTCGTACAACACTGCAGATATGGCAGCCCGGGCGGCCGCTTCTGGGGTTTGCCTTCGGCACCATGCTTGGTTAAGAGTTTCAGGCTTTCACCAGGATCTGCCATTCCAAGGTACCGTGTTGTTTGGGCAGGAGACAGAAGCTCTGATTTCATGTCTCCAGGAGTCCGGCAAGTCCATCTGGTTGGTCCACCAAATGTACCGTGGCGACCAGCGACGGAAACGGCCTTTTCGCAAGGCCTCAGGTAGTCAAGGTGGACAAGCCCATGGTAACCAGCAGAGTCAGAGAGGCAGCTTTCGTAGGAGAGCCGGTAACCAGCAACCTGGAGGCACTCCTAACCGGTGGCCCAAGTCCTCCCAGGCCTCTCTTGCTCACGCCTGCCAGCCCAATGACCTCTTCCGCCCTCCTCCAAAGGAAGACTCAGGGAGACGGTCGGGGGCCGCTTCTCCCTTCATCTCAAAGGGTGGAGCTCGATAACTGCAGACCAATGGGTCCTGGATATTATCAGGAGAGGACACGCGCTTGAGTTCACAGAGTTCCCTCCGAATACTCCACCAAAGTACTCCCGATATCCTCCTTCTCCCATCCCACTTATAGAAGGAGAAATTCAGACCCTCTTGCAGAAAAAGGCAATAGAGTGAGTCCCCCTGCATCAGTGGGGAAAGGGGTTTTATTCCCACTTTTTCCTGGTCCCAAAAAAGATGCAGGATCTTCGACCCATTCTGGACCTCAGCTCTCTCGATCTCTTTACAGAGCACAAAAGGTTCAGGATGGTGACCCTTCCAGGTCTACTTCCCCTGCTGCACCAAGGAGACTGGCTCTGCTCCCTAGACATGCAGGATGCATATGTGCATATCGGGGTCGTCCCTTCTCACCGGAAGTTTCTGAGGTTCCACTTCCAAGGAGAGCACTACCAATTCCGGGTTCTTCCTTTCGGCCTCTCCTCCACTCCTCGAGTCTTCACAAAGTGCTTGGCAGTGGTGGCTGCGGCTCTAAGGCATCGGGGCATTACGTCTTCCCCTACCTCGACGGTTGGCTACTTATGGCCCTGTCCAGGTCAAGCCTGCTTCAGGCTCTCTGAGACACCTGTACTCTGTTCCGAGAGCTGGGGATCACCCTGAACCTTCAGAATCATCCCCCGAGCCCAAAGATGCATCTTCATTGGAGTGGTCCTGGATTCTGTCCAGGGTATGGCCTTTCTACCCCTGGACAGAGGCGATCGCCTGTTGGAGATTGCCAAATGGATCTCAGTAACTCCTCAGGTTCCAGCAAGGAACTTCCTCAGACTACTGGAACACATGGCGGCGGCCATTCCGGTCACTCCTCTGGCCCGTCTCCACATGCAGGTCCCACAGGGGATGCTCAGGGTGCAGTGGGACCAGAGCTCCGATGATCTAGACTTTCTAGTCAGGATCATCAAGCCAGTCAGGAGAACTTTGCTTTGGTGGATGGACCCCCGGAATTTGGAGAAAGGGGTCAGGTTTCATCCGGAGCCACCAGGTCAGACCTTTATGACAGATGCATCAGATCTGGGATGGGGAGCGCACCTGGGTACTCATCAAACGCAAGGGGTTTGGATACCCGAGGAACGATCTCTCCATATCCGTGTACTGGAAATGCGAGCAGTCCTCTACACCTTACAGGCATTTCAAGAGGACCTCGTGCCGTGCTCTCTTCTAATTCAAGCAGACAATATGGTGATCATCTTCTGCATCAACAAGCAAGGGGGCACTCATTCGTATCCCCTTTGCAGGGAGGCGATGAGAATCTGGTACTAGGCACTGGAATGACACATTCTGCTGTCAGCGGTGCATGTTCCAGGCATCCTAAACAATCTGGCCAACAGCTTAAGCAAGTCTTGATCCAGAGCACACAAGTGGGAGCTGTTACAGTCCATAGCAGATCAGCTGTTCGACAAGTGGGGCCGTCCAGAGCTGGACCTTTTTTGCGTCACCACGCAACGCCAAACTGCCAATTTTTTGCTCGCGAGAGCACACACCTGGAGTTTTCTGGCCAGACGCATTATCCCTTTGCTAGGCAGGGAGGTTTCTCTATGCCTTCCCGCCCTTCCCTCTCATTCAGAGAGTCTTACTGAAGTTGCAGGCAGAAGGGTCTCAAATTATTCTAGTAACCCCACCGGTGGCCTCGGCAGATTTGGTTCCCACTTCTGCAGCGGTTATCCACGGAACCTCCAACTCCGCTGCCCATATGCTCGCAGTTGCTATCCCAGGAACAGGGATTGCTGGTCCATCCAGACCTCCGTTCCTTACATCTGCATGCTTGGCTCCTTCAGACATAGCCCAACAGAGATACGGGGTCTCCCTGGAGGTAGCGGCAGTCTTAGTGTCAGTGAGGAAGCCCTCCACCCGCTCCGCCTATGCTACCAAATGGAAGCGGTTTTGTTCATGGGCCTTGTCACAGCATTTGGACCCCATCACCTGTCCAGTGAACTTAGCATTACAGTACCTCCTCTCCTTGTACTAACATGGCCTGAGTAACTCCTCTGTTAAGGTGCACATGTGGGCTGTCTCCACCTATTATGCTCTGATTGGAGACAAGGCTTTAGCACAGATGTAGCCCGCACCTTTTTGAGGGGAAGTTTGCATATGAGACCTCCCATTAGGGATTCTATCCCACCCTGGGACCTCCTTTTTGTGTTGGATAAGCTTACCCTCCCTCCTTTTGAACCGGCAGCGGATTGTGAGTTGCGTTTCCTTTCCTGGAAGATGTGTTTTTTGGTTGCTATTACCTCAGGTCGAAGAGTTTCTGAGCTTCAGGCTCTGATGTGTAAAGAGCCGTATTTAGTTTTTCACAGGGAAAGGGTTTCCCTTAGAACAAATCCTAAGTTTCTTCCGAAAGTGGTCTCGGAGTTGACCTTCAACCAGTCGGTTGACCTTCCAGTCTATTTCCCTTCCCCTTCTAATAGAGGGGAAGCTCTCCTTCACACATTGGACGTCCACAGGACATTGAGGTATTACCTCAAAAGGATGGCTGTGCACCGTCAGTCAGAGCAACTCTTTGTGGCCTTTTCACCACAATGCTTGGGCAAACTGGTGACCAAGCAGATGATTTCAAAGTGGATCATCCACTGCGTATCCTTCTGCTATGAAAAGCACAATAAACCCCTACCGGGTCCGGTCAGGGGTCACTCCACTAGGGGAGTGTCTGCATCTTTTGCCGCCCTGAGGAATGTCTCCATAAGAGACATATGTGCGACCGCTACCTGGAACTTGGTGCATTCCTTTGTAAAGCATTACAGCTTGGATATAGTCTCCAGATGCCATGCCGGTTTTGGTCTGGCTGTTTTGCAGGGACTTTTGTCCTAGGCCTCTGGAGTCAGTATTTTCCACCTCCCAGGGTTGACTACCTGTTTGGCGTGGGACTGCTTGATATTCAGTCCTGACTGTTATAGCCTGCTGCAAGAGCTCACACTTGAAGTAAGATAGTACAGTTACTTAAGAACTTACCGTAACAGTAGATCGGAGCTCTTGCAGCAGGTGTTACTTTCCCACCCACCTTCCCCCTCGAGGTGTGCAGATCTTCATCTAGTGCTTCATCTCCTTCTCTTGTCAGGGCTTGTTTGCGGGCCTTGGTGGGGGAACTGAGGTAGAGCTGGGTCCGCCCCTTTTTGTACCTGGGCTGACGGGATGGGGCTGACGTGGGGGCGGTCCCTGCTCAGTGCTGCTGGCTGAGAAGTTTTCCGGAGGGCCCTAGTGCCTGCGGCATAGTCCTGACTGTTATAGCCTGCTGCAAGAGATCCTCTCAAGATCTACTGTTACGGTAAGTTCTTACATAACTGTACTTTTCCTGCCTGTGCCCTGCTCTCACTTTTGTGAAGTGGAATCACATCTGCCCTCTTCCAGTCCAACCACCCCATCCTCCCATGATTTGTTAGAGTGTAGTCAGTGGTGTTACTAGTTCTACCCCTAGTTCTTTTAGAATTCTGGGGTGAATCCGATCAGGCCCCATTGTTTTGTCCACCCTCAGTTTCAAGAGTTCTTTCAAAACCCATTCTTCTGCGAATGGACTGGTATCGATCTCCCTATTCAGAGTTTCTCCCTTGTTTGGTTTAGGTGCCTCCCCTTCCTCTTCCGTTGTGAATACTGAGCAGAAATATTTATTCAGTATCCCTGCTTTTTCACTGTCACCCTCTGCCCGCATTCCCTCCCCTATGTTAAGTCTCTGTATCCCTCCCTTGGTCTTTCTTCACTCCCTAATGTACCTATAAAAGGTTTTATCCCCCTTCTTAACATAGTTGGCTCTCCTTTCCTCAGTTTGTGCCTTTGCGATTCTGACTGCCTTCCCTGCCTCCTTCTGCTTTAACTGATAAAGGTCTCTGTCCTGCTCCTTCTGTGTTTCCTTATATTTCCTGAATGCTATCCTTTTCTCCTTAACCTTCCCTTCCACCTCTTTTGAGAACCATAGCGGTTTTTTCCTTCATTGTGTTTTGTTGATTTGCTTCACACAAAGGCTTGTTGCCTCTGTGATGGCTGTTTTGAGTATTCCCCATTGTTCCTGCACCCATCCTTCTTGCTCATTTGCTAGTGATTTTCTGAGGCACTCTCTCATTATCCCAAAGTCAGCCCTCCTAAAGTCCAATACTCTTGTTTTTGTATGGCTTGACTCTATGGCTGTGTTTATTGTGAACCACACTGTTTGGTGGTCGCTTGTTCCCAGATGGCTATCCACTTCAAGATCAGAGATCCTCTCTCCATCCCCATTTGAGAGTACCAGGTCTAAGATTGCTCTCTCCTGAGTGGGTTCCAAAACTAGCTGTCTGAGGCATGCCCCCTGTAGGGCATTGAGAATGGCCCTGCTCTTGGATGTGGCTGCAGCAAAGGTGCTCCAGTCAACATCTGGCATATTCAGGTCCCCCATCAGCAGTATCTCCCATCTTAAGGATGCCTTCTATCATTTCCTTGTCCATTTCCTCCCCCTGAGACAGGGGTCTGTATACAACCCCTGTGTGGATTGTGGAGCCATTTCCAGTCTCCAGGGTGACCCACAGTGCCTTCTCTCCTCCCTGTTTACCCTTTAGTTCTGTTGCTTTTATCCCTTCCCTTACATAGAGAGCTACTCCTCCTCCTCCTCCTCTTCTTCCCTCCCTGCCCCTCCTGTAGATTGTGTACCCTGGTATGTTCACATCCCAGTCATGGTTCTCTGTGTACCATGTTTCTGTGACTGCCACAATATTCAGGCATCCCTCTTCCATCAAGGCCACCATTTCAGGGAACTTTTTACCTAGACTACGGGCATTGGTACTCATTACCCTCCATTTTTGTATGGCTTTATTTCTTTTTGCCCCATCCCTGTCCCTACTGCCTTTGTCTTTTTCTCCATTTACCCCTGCCCTTCTCCCTATCGACTGCTCTGTTTTGGTGTTTACCTCACTAATTACCTGATTTTTGAGGGGGTGGCTAGGATTTCCCTTCTCCTCTTCAGTGCCTCCCCCCTTGGCTAGTTTAAATGCTTGCCACTGAAGCATTTAAACCTATCACCTAGGATCCTGGTTCCCCTCCAGGATAGATGCAGACCATCACACCTGTATAGGCCTGCATCCCTCCAGGTGGAGCCCCAGTCTCCAATGAAGCCAAATCCCTGAGCTCTGCACCAGCTTTTCAACCAGTCATTGAATCCCATTGTCCGGAGTGCCCTAGCCTCATCCATGCCATACACAGGTAGCACTTCTGAGAAAGTTACCGTGTATGCTACTTGTCTAAGTTCCCTCCCCAACTCCACAAATTCCTGTTGCACTGCTCTGATCCCATTCTCAGCCAGGTCATTCGTCCCTAGGTGGATAATGACATCCAGCTCCCTCCCCCTTGCCGCTGCTTCCACGATCCTGAGGATTCATTTCCTGTCCCTCCAAGCCTTGGCACCAGGCAGGCACCTTACCTCCCTTTCCTCTTCCTCCCCCAGTTCTGCCTCCCTAACAATTGAGTCCCCCACCAGGAGTTGTTTCTTTCCCCTGTGGGGTCCTGGGCCACCCTCCTGTGGAGCTCCATTGTGGAGGTTCCCAGCATCCTCCTTGGTCTCCACTGCAGGTGCCTCCATAGAGGAACCATGCGTCACCAGAGTGGCGAATGAATTGTGGAGAGGCACAACTGGAGGGATGTGCCTCTGTTCCACCACCCTCACCCTCCCTGAGCCCACTGTGGTCCAACCACTCCTCTTTCTTTGCAACCTCTGAGGTAGTGGCAGTGGCCTGGGTGGTCCCTGGGTGGGGGAGCAGGTTTCCCGAATCCTTGCCAGGTCAACATGGAGACGAACAACCTCCTCCCTTAGACCAGAGAGGTGCTTGCAAATAGGGCAGCAACGCAGTTTCCAGAACATCTCCCGGCAGACTGCTGCTCCACAGCCAGTGCATTGCACCACTTCCCACATATCTGTGTCCCTCCCTGTTAAAGATGCTTTTTTGTTCTTGTTTTAGTGTGTGCAAGCTTGCGTCTCTACCCCCTAGTCAGTGTGCTGTGCCTTTAATGATATGAACAGGTGTATGTTGTTAGCAGTTTTGAGGAAGATATGTCAGAGCCGCTGCTATAAAGGAAGTTATGCGCTTGGGGCTGGTGGGGTGAGGGAAGGGTGGGTGGGAGTAAACCCATGCTGTCCAGAAACAATCACCTACAACTCTTACCCTCCACCCCAGGAAGTACCTTCCTTTCAGACACCTATTTCACAAAGGCTAAGTAACAGGTCTAGTCACAACTGACTGCAAATATCTCCCAGCTACAGTTCCTCCCAGGCAAATTAAAGTTAAAACTAAGAAAAGTCCACCCCCAAAACAGAATCAATACTTGTTACTTACACAGGCCCAAAAAGTAATAATTCAGTTCAGTGTAGTCTAGAAAATAACCTCCTTGATTCAAGGAAGCTGTGGCTGCTTTCTCACTCTCCCTGTCTTCAATGTGAGAAGGAGACTGCAACACCTCTGAGACAAAAAAAACCTTTTCAGCAAAAAACAAATAAATAAAATAGGGGCAAACAGTAATTTTGCTTAGCCTAATGATAAAAAGTCACAAAAATGTAAGCACCACCTGTAATAATTTCACAGAAGATATACCCTGTAAGAAACACTTTGCTACAGAGAAAAATAAAGCAGTAACAGAAGATACACCTTGCAAAAGACAATTTGAATCAGAAGATTACAGCAGTAATCTGTTAGCACACACCTGTAGGCACACTTTGTAATAATGCAGCAGAAGATATACCCAGCAACAGCAATTTGAATCAGAGAAAAATAAAGCAATAAAATGTTATCAACAAACAGTAGCAATCCCTGTGAGTACAAAATAAAAACAACACACAGTAAATCTGCCTGGCCAAAAGTCTTAATCCTTTCCCTTACTCTGGTAAGGTTCTTTGTTCTGTCCTTTCAAGCAAGCTAGAAGGAAAGAGCTCAGGTGAAGCTAGGTGCCTTGGCCAACAAACCTAGCCTTCCACCCAGGATCAACAGGGTAGGCCTTATGAGGAGGCACTGAACATGTACTCACTGGAGACCAGAAGGTAGAGAGGAGATATGATAGAGACCTTTCAGGTTCCTAAAAGGAATTAATAAGGTGAACTGTGGGAAAATATTTAGCTTGAAGACCAGTTCACAGTCACATGGACATGAGTGAAAACTGACAGGAGGGAGGCTCAGAAGGGACATATGGAAGTATTATTGTACAGAAAGGGTGCTGTAGTGGTGGCTGCTAAAGCTGTTAGTGGGTTCAAGCTTGGTTGGGATAGAATGAAGGGTACAGTGGTAGTTCAGAGAGGCAGTAGCTGGGAGGGGAATGGGTGAAAGGATGGGGAGGGTTAATATCTTAGAGGAGCCATAGGTCCCAGGGCTAAAGAGCAGAATGGATGGACAGTTGGTCTTTTTCTGCCATCATTGTCTATGTACACCCAAACACACAGTGATACACACATGCACACCACAATAATATGACAAATAAAAACAAATCTTACACACCTCACACTAATGCCCAGGCAGCCTTTGTTGGCTCTGGCCAACTCCTGTATTTGGAGGCCATGCCTGCCTGCATTATTAATTAGAGGCACCTAGATCACATTCCAACATAGCTGCAGTGGAGGAAACGTCAAGGAATAAAACTTACTACATGACCGTGTCCTTTGGACATGACTTTGATGCATCCAAAAACAGAGGGGGGTTGGGGGCGCTGAAGTACACACACGCAGTATTCCTTCTATGAGCTGACTCTCCATCCTGAGAGTGAGCACATGCAGGCAAGACACGTCTTTGGTTCAAGAGCACACGCTCCTGGATAAAAACACTGGTATCTCCTCATGCTGGCAATTACTATGACATTATTTGAAACTATACATTCCTTGTCTCGCAAATTGCACTGCCCTACGTGTGTGTGTGTGTGTGTGTGTGTGTGTGTATGTATTTTTTACATCGGTCCCAACTGACGAGAGCTGCTGAAAATAAACTGACTTAGGGCGAAGAAGATTTGATTTTCCACCTAAATGGAAAAGTCGGATGTAAACCCTTCATTCATACAGACATCTCTGGATATTTGCACGTCCAACTTCTCAAGCTATTCTGGTGTGTGTGTGTGTATGTACACACCTACATACATACCTCTCAACTGTCCTCATTTTACCCCCTGAAAATCGCTCCCTCATCTGTCTGTCATGGAAGAGATGCTGACCACACAGAGAGTGTACTGTAAACTCCGCATTTAAAACAGAAAATCATAATATTCTAACATGCTAAATTTAAAATTAACTACAGCTAAACATAGTGGTTTCCACAATGTTCTGAACTTGTATCTCCACGTACGAGGATGTGTCATTTATTTTGATAGTCCCGGTCCCTCATTTCAGTGCCAAAAGATTGAGCGGTATGTACCGCACGTATACACATCCGTAGTGTGTGTATGTATGTGTACACACACACCACATGCACAAGACCCTAGATGAATTTCCAGTAACTTGAGGTGGTCGGTGCCTGAGATTTGCGGTTGTAGTTGCCGGCAGAATACCTGATGCTGGATTAACACGCTTGGCACAGTTGCCTATAGAGAGATTTGTGTTCCCCCCACAGTTCTGTCAGAATGGTTTTGCCAGTTGTGGCTTTTTAAACTTGTGTGCCTCCCTCTCCCAGATTATTTTTGTTTTGGATATGGTGCACTGCAACGCACCCACCACGGGGTGCTTCTACTATAGGAAGAACGCTTGACTACTTTTTTTTAACCCCCTTCCCTTTAGATAGAAAGCCCCTTCCCTCCCCTGTCCATCTAGAGAGTAAATGAGAGAAAACCCAGCGCCGTGTGTACAGCCCTTCATTAAAATCTGCTTGAGAGGCGGTAGGGAGATTGGATGTAAGAATACAAACCTTCAGTTAGACGAAAAACTGGATTTATTATTGCTGTTCCTTCCCTGCTGAAGAATAGCCACAGCCCCTGCTTTCCTGTTTGGAAAACTGAAGATCTGATGCTGTGAGGTTAGCCACCCGGGGCTTATAAAAGGGGTGAACGGTCTGGAAGGGGGAAGCAGGGCAAAGGAAGGACACTAAAGAATATTGGGCACAGACTTATGGCAACTAAAAGACGGGACACATTTCAAAAGGTCACCGCTCAGCATTGATTTTTTTTTCAACAAGGGCTTCTGATTTTCTTGAATATTTCCACCCCCCCCCCCAAAACAGAAGAAACCCTAGCACTGGACAGCTTCGCCTTCTGGGAGTCTAAAATTTGTCTGGTTTATTCCGCCCCCCCCCCCAAGTTTTTTTCTGCTTGCGTTTTATTGTTCATGTGCTCAGAGGTTTTCTTAAACTACATACACCACGTTTTCGTCCTCAAGTGTTTTAATTGGTTCTCTAATGTCCTTACAGTCATTCCTTAGTTTTTCCGCCTTAAGAGCTAACCATTACATTTATATTAGTTTAGCACGCTGTAAATACCAGATTTAGAGTTTGCTTTCTCGTTTCTGTTTCTCTAAAAGTTTGATTTTTTTTCTCCCCACCACAGGATCCAAGCTCTATGGTTTGTCTACCTTATTCTTGGCTTTTCCTTTGTAAACAGCCCTGTCACTGTAAGAGTAAATAGGTTTGATATTTTGTAACGCCTATGCATGTTTGTATATATATTTTAACAGGTTTTCAAATTTTCGTTAAACTCCACGTACAGAGATCCTACCTCTTGTGTTTTTGATTTCTTTTTCTGGGAATTCAATGCGGTACACTGCGCCTTGAGGGTTACGGGTTGAGGAGCTGTCCACAGTGCTGAACCAGTGGCAGTCCTTTATACGACTGAGCTGTCCAGGGTCCTGTGTTGAACTGTCTGTGGTCCTGAACAGTTTATGTGACTGAACTGTCCAGGGTCGCTGAGCGATCTACGGTCCTGCTGAATTGTTTATAGTACAGTACTAGCTGCTGTTCTGAACTGTTTGTATGCTGCTGAAGTATCCAGAGACCTGAACCGTCAGTAGTACTGCACTATCTATGGTCCTGAACTTTTTATTAGCTACAGCTATCCAGAACTACCATCAGTAGCGCTGAACTGCGTATGGTACTGAGCTGTTTATATGGCCGATCCATATAGGGTCCTGAACTGTTTGTACAACTGAACTGTCCACATGGAGGGATTATTTACTTATTTAAATATGGAGACCGGGAAAGCATACTGAGCCGAAGCTGGGTCCCGGGTCCAGGGTGAGAGGAAACTGAGAGATACAAAAGGTCCCGAACTGTCCATAGCTCTGAGCTATAGCGAGAATTCTTACCGTCCGTTACGTGCTGCTGTCTACTGTCCCGAACTGTCCAAAGCAACTATTCAGGGTCGTGTACTGTCTAATCCACTGAACAATCAACAACTCTAATCTGTACTTGGTAGTGGCCAGTCCATGGAACTGGTCTGGTTATCGAGCTGAACTTATCTTTTCTGGCCTTAAGCTATCGGTCGAGCTGACAGAAGTGCGCCCCGCCCAATAAAGAGCTGAACTATCTGTGGTGCTCAACAGATCTTTAATCCAGAACTATTTGTTGGAGCTTTCATGGTCCTGAACCAGCAATGGCATCGAACCATGATCCGCAGCTGTGAACAGTCCTCTGGTCCAGGACTATACTACGTGGCTGAATCCTTCACCGTTCCGAATGCTACACAGGTCTAAACTATGCTGGGTCTTGAAATATCCCACAGGGCTGACACCACCGACTCGTACTGAATTTTGCACGGCTTTCAGCTTCCAAAGGTGCACACGCTGATTTGAAAATCACCCTTTTCTGTCTCAACCCACATTTTAGTAAAAGGCTGTTTTACCTTTTTTTTTCGTTATTGGATTTCTGGGGGGAAATTTGTCAGCCTGACGTTTTAAATTATTTCTCCCCCTTTCTCCTTAGCAATCATTACTTGATTTCATGCAGTCCGCACTTTTATAGACGTCCCTGCACGACCAAGACCAAGACCCCCCCCAATTTATTAGCGCTTCATTGGTTTTACAGGTGTTTTTGCAGCGTACCCCAGATTGCCTGGATGACGGTCCGTAGAGTCGAGAAGGTCAGCATTCAGGAGCACATGGCGATCGATGTGTGCCCCGGACCTATCCGGCCCATCAAGCAGATATCGGACTACTTCCCCAGGTTTCACCACTTCCCTCCAGCCCTCATCAACCCTAGGCCGGGTCCAACGGCTCCCCATGGACGAACGGAGGAAGAGAAGAGAGTGACCGAGGACAGAACCGAGTCTGGCGGTCAGGGGGCCAAGGATCACTGCTGGGAAGTCTGTTCTAGTAGGGACAAGAGAAGAAAAGAATTTCCCAGAGAGGAAATCAACGAGATAGAGGAAGACAGCTATGATTCAGACGATGCAAGTGAGTTAAAGAATGCTTGCAATGATATTAGCAATAGTTATTTACCTTCAGTTAAGGAAGGTGTGTGACTGAGGGGGGTATATTTGCATGCCACAGTTGTACTCTAAATAAACTCAAAGTACAGTGCATGAAATATTGGGACTCATTACACTAAATTATAATAGAGATTCTTTAGCTGCCCTGCTGCCCCATTCCACCCACCCTCCTCTATACACAATATTCTGGAAACGTCAGAAAATACAAGACTTTGGGAGTAGCCTTTGCTGTTTTCTTTCATCATATTGCCAAACAGTTCCCATTATTGCTTGTCTGCAGTTGCTCTGAGTTTCATTAACCCAACTTCACCAGGAAGTTGAAACCCTCATGTTGCTTGAAAGTTGAAAGCAGGTTCCAGCCTGCTTCACTGTTGATTTTGGTGGCAGGAGCATAGCCAAGATATCAGCTTAGCCTCCTGAACATGTACTGCTGGAGGGCAGCAGGGGAGGGGTGGCACGAGAGAGACCTTCGAGTTCCTGAAAGGAATAAACAAGTTAAATGGTGAGGAACTATTTAGTAGGAATGGCAGGTCAAAAACAAGGGGACAGGCCAGCCCGGTGGCACTGAGGGCTCAGGCACTGGACGCCTTACCTTGCACTATGCTGGTGACCCGGGTTCAGGAATGACCTCGGGTTGTCAGGGAGCTGACTTGGGGGGAGGGGAGGGAGCAGGACTGAGGAGCTGCGGCAGCTCTCCTCTCCTGGGGTGAATGTCCGCACCCTCTGTAGTTCCACTCCCACCAGGTGGCGGTCCGGTGGGAAGTGTAGACATGAGGGGGCAGTGGCAATAGCCAGGGGTGGGGTGGAAGGGGCCGAGCTGGTACCTGGCATGCGCATGCATGTCTGCCAGGGTCCCGGGTTGTGAGACAAATGGAAAATTTCATATAAAAAAGTACACAAAAAACTAAACAAAACAAACAAGGGGACTTGAATGTAAATGGGGGTTGGGAGAATGATAGAAAGTTTTACTTTACCAAGAGGGTGGTTGAGCCATGGAACAGTCTACCAGCAGAGGTGGTGGGCACAGAAACCAGAAATGGGTTCAAGTAAGGCTGTAGCAAAATAAAGGACTTATAGTTTCTCGGAGGGATTAGTAGTAAGGCAGGGAGCAAGGGTGGAGGAGGATGAAAATCCTGTCGGAACAATAGGTCTTGGGGTAGATTTAGGGTAAAACTGGGCAGACTGGATGGGCCAGTGTTTTTTTTCTGCTGACACTATCTATGTTTCTGTGCTCCTAAGACAGAAGCCGCACCTTGGGATCCCACTGGCACCAAGATAAATGATTAACTGATGTTTTGGTTCCCTGTTCAGATTTACCAGTTGGCAGCATCACAACTCACTTACACTGAACGCGAATGGCAGGATCCGGGATCCTCCATTCTCTAGTACAAAAGACATTGTCATTGAAACATGATCTGGGCCCATGTGGGGCATCCACTTGGAATGTTTCCAACTGGGGTTTGTGCCCCAAGTCCTGATGTCAGGAATGGGGACTAACGAGGGTAAAAGAGGAGAAGGGTTTAGTGCCGCACTGTTCTTGATGGGTCTGTGGGGGTGGCATGTGTTGGTGCAAGTGAGGCAGGTGAACATGCATCATGAGCACCCTCTATCCCAAGAACATGTGGTCGAAGTGCTAAGGTTTTGCCTCCTCGTAACTCCTTCGCCCGCTACAAGCTCACTGTTAGATAAATGCATTTTATGAGCTATTTACCTTTTTGTCCCACTAAACATATTCTGAGGAACAGTACTCCCAGAGTGCAGGCTTACTTTGATATTTGGTTGATGTATTCTGTTGAAATGGATGTCTCATGATTTTATGATTTCTTTTGCACAAAGCTATGGTTTTGTTGGAATAGCGTTTCATAAATAAATTTTGCTTGCTTGATGTATTGGGATTAGCCTCCCTAGCCTGCACCATTCAGTTTTTCCCAGGACACACTACCAGCTAGGATTGAAAATGGAAACTGACCTGCTGGTTGTACTTGATGACAGACCCAGTCCAGCATGTTCCATGCCACCAGGCCCCTGAAAATCTTGGCTTCACCCCCTCAGGCAGTCCTCAAGGCAACTTCAAGGAAGGGGAAGCATGACTGCTTCGAGCCCACAAAAAATTCTGTGTTTTCATTGAATTATCCCATTATTGTGGACCAGTAATGGTATTTTTTATGAGCTATGCCTCCCCTGCTCTTAAGGTCTAGAGTCTTTCCTGGATGCCCTCACTCTTTGTATGTTTGCACACTTCCTCCTGATGGTGAATCCCAAGTGACGGAGCACCTTTGTAAGTTTTTAGGTGGCTGACCGGTGGCAGGTGAGTCTTGGGGGCAGCAGGGGCATGTGGAGACCCAAAGGAGAGGGGCATTGGGGAGCATGTGGGTTGGCATAAAAATAAAATGCTAAAAAAAATGAAATCATCTTTTCCCTTCAGACTTTATCTGTTCACATTTCCTATACCTGCAGTGATGTAATAATCCTCTGCTTATGATAGCACAACCCATTATCAATGAAATGATTCTGATATCTGAAGTAGAGGAGGAGAACTTTAGGACAGGAATGCAAACAGATGAAATGGGGGAGGGGCGTGTTTTCATTGCAAGTGTGGCAGTGGTATACGGTCCTGGATAATTAAGACTGAAATGTCCTGAAAGTCCAATTTTTTTTTTTTTTTTTTTTGTGAACGCTGTGCAATTTAAAACCAGCCAGTGCAAGCTTTAATCTTTAACTTCTGGAATGTTTATTTTTCCTGGTCATAGAAATGAAGAATTTGCCAGCAGAAAAGTACCACTTGGCCCACCTAGTCCGACCAGATGGTCCTTGCCTAGTTTGTCTCTGCAGACCCTTACTGTTCTCCAGTGACCCTCCCTTCTCCCTGCCTAGTTACTAATATTCCTCATTGTCTATGTCCTTTATGAGGTGTGGCCTCCAGAACTGGATACAGTACTCCAGGTGGGGTCTCACAAACGAGCAATACAATGACAACACCACCTACCTCCTCCTGCTGGAGATACTTCTCCCTATGCATCCAAGCATCCCACTGACACCACCCACTGTTTTGCCACACAGCCCTACCACTTTGAGGTAATCAGATACGGTAAACCCAAAGTCTTTTTCCTGCTTAGTGATTGTCAGTACCACCCCTCCCCATCCTGTACTCAGATCCTGGATTCCTGTGCCTTACGTGTATAATTTTGCACTTTTTGGCATTGAACCCCAACTGCCATGCTCTTGACCACTCTTCAAGTTTCTCAGAGTCCCTACGCATTCTCTCCACCCTCTTCTGAGTGTCGACCCTATTACAGATTTTGGTGTAATCTGTAAAAAGGCATACCTTCCCGTCCAGTTCTTCTGCAATGTCACTTATGAAGACACTGAAAAGGGATCGGTCCCAGTGCTGAGCCCTGCTGCACCCTGCTGGTCACACTTCCCTCATTAGAGTGAGTGTCGTTAACCACCAGCCTCTATCACCTATTCATTAAGCAGTTTCTTACTCAGTTCACCCCTTTGGATCCCACCACTAGGCTGCTAAATTTTGTTATTCGTCTTCTGTGTGGCAGAGTGTCAAAGGCCTTGCTGAAGTCCAGATAGGCCATGCCCACTGCCCTCCCCTGATCTATTTCCCTACTCATCCTGTCAAAAGAATCGGTTAGATTCATCTGGCTTGACTCCCCTTTCCCCAAAGAATCCATTCTACTTTTGGTCCTGTAGCCTGTTGGATTCAAATACTGTACCAACCTTTACTTTAACAGGGTTTCCATTAATTTTCCCACCACTGAGGTGAGACTGACTGGTCTGTAGCTGCTAGCCTCCTCTCTGCTGCCGCTCTTCTGGAGAGGGACCATGTCTGCTCTCCTCCAGTCCTCCACAACCATGTCTGTATCTAGTGAGCTGTTGAATAAGGCCATTGGTGGGGCAACTAGCATCATCCTGAGTTCATTTAGTACCCAAGGGGGTATCACTTCTGGTCCCTTAGCCTTGTCCACTTTCAAAGCTGCAAATCCCTTCAAACTCTTTCTTCTGAAAATGGACTTGTGTCCACCTCCCCCCTTGTTTCTGCTGCTCATTGGTGGTCCATTCCCCCTTCTCTCTACTGTGAGGACTGAGCAAAGTACCTGTTTAGGTTGTTTTCTTTTTCTTGAATCCTCTTCTGCGCAGTCTTCCCCTGCCACCCCTCCCCCATCCTCACGGTCTCTCTGCTTAATTTCCTCTTCTCACATATGCACCTGAAGAAAGTCTTATCCTCTTTAGCTACCCCTTTGGCTATTCTTTCCTCTTTCTGTGCCTTTGCCTCCCTCACTGCCTTTCCTGCTTCCCTCTGTTTTACTTGGTATACTTCTCTGTCTTCCTCCCTCTGCGTTTCCTTATATCTCCTGAATGCTACCCTTATTTTCCCTCCCTGCATTGGCCACTTCCTTAGAAAACCATAATGGTCTCTTTTTCTTTCTGCTCCATTCTCTTTCTGTTATACCCCCCCCCCAATCATTACACATGCATAGGTGTATCAGACAATCTCATGCTTGTGCATAATGGAGTACCACCTTTTGCTAAATGCCAAAGGCTGTCCCCCGCAAAATGAAGACAAATGTGAACACTGAACAACCCTCATGGTGCTGCCTCTTATAGTTTGGTATTACCACAGTTGGGAAAACTAAGTGGAGCTGGCAGGCTCCTCTGAGGGTAAGCACCTGTTTTTCTTCACAGCTCTGCCTTGCTTAAAAGGTGACCAGCACAAAAATTGAAGAAAAGTATTATTTATTCAAAAATTACCAATAAACTTATTCTTTTTTTTAACTAGTTTCAGAATTTAACATGATGTGTTATATATTTTATATTCATAATGAAAGTGTAATTATAAAAACTCATGAACGTGCATTCTGATCTGTTACCAGCAGAGGGCAGCTGATGATATCACTACCACCACAATCCATGAAACTGCATTCTGATCTGTTACCTGTAGAGGGCAGCTGATGACATCATTGCAACCATAATCCATGAATGTGCATTCTGATCTGTTACCAGCAGAGGGCAGCTGATGACATCATTCATCCATAATCCATGAAACTTCATTCTGATCTGTTACCAGAAGAGGGGAGCATAGCAGTAGTTATAACGTATGCAGCCCCCTACTGGTGACAGAGTAGGATGCAGTTTCAAGCATTTTTATAGCTGTTTTTTTTTTACATGTAAAACATAGTATTAGTGGATAATCAAAAGCATTTGCAGTGTAGAAATCAGGATTAAAGGCTTAAATTAGTAATTTTGCAATAAATAATGAAACAGATTTCATTGTTCGTCACCGTTAATGTAACTGAGGACTGAAAGTTATACTGTTTAGAGAGAAAATGTCACAAAGGAAATCTGTTCACAGTGCGCAGACGATAGTAGCAGCAGTCTTGGAGTTTTGTTCTGTTTTGTCAGTGCTGCCAAATTTTGTGTTAAACCAGCAATTATCTAAAATAAATTAAGGGTAACTCAATTCTTTTACACACCCTCAATGTGTGATAGCAGTATCAGCACATAACAGGAGGAGTAACAGACCCACTCATGGGTTGTGTGTTTAAGCTTTTTATTCCAGTATCACTTATACAGATATCAGGACAACAGATAGTGTTTTGTGGGAACACTGCCCACTTGTACAGGATAAATGCCTGTGCCCTAGGTTTAAGGCTTTAAAACGTGATTCTAAACAGTGGGCAGAATTTTCAGAAGCCTTAGATCGCCGGAGGCCCCAGTGTGTCACCAACATGGTGCATGGAGCTAGTGGTGATCGAATGGGATTTTCTGACCAGCAATTGCTGCATGTTAGAGCAACTTTTTCTGGACTAACTTGCGACAATCCTGGGGGAATTTTTCACTGAGCTTGTGCCAGATATTTGGTGCAAGCTGCCGTGAGTCATGAAAACTTTTCAAAAGAGATGGGCGGCACATCTCCCAAAAAAATGGAGATGAGCCGCACATCTCAAAAGTTGCAGATGGGCTGCCCAAATCAAGATGGGCCATGGCCCAGAATTACTGTATGCTGCCCAAGCAGAGGGGGCGTAGCCATAAATATTCTGCCCAATGGAATATTCAGAAAAGATGGGCCTCCAAGTGCAGGAGATGAGCCGCGAAAAGCTATGCATGAAAAAAGCATGCCTAACTTGGCTGGCTACCCACAGGCAAGCTGTGGTACTGCAGACAGCAGCCTGCCATCCCTGGTAGTACAGTGGCAACCCCCCAGCCCTGTTCCCCGATGCATATGTATGGATACAAATCCGCTTTTCCATAGTGTAGGAAACCCCACTCCCTGACCAGTGCCCATCACCATAATGTAGCAGAGAACCCCTCCTGTTTCCATAGTGTAGTGTACCCCCTTCCTGCCCAGCAACTCCACAGTCCCTGGGATGCGCTGGTGCATTGTCGGCCACCCCCATTTATGCCACCCGCAAATGTTGCTATATTCAGACATGATGTGTGATCCGTTGGAATTGCACATCTTGTTTGAATATACCATTTGGTTGTGCCAGCGCAACTTTTTGGGCCGCACATCTAGATGCACCACACATCCTGCCATTTCTGAATATGTGGGCCACAGACTTTGATGGCAGATAAGGACTGCTTGGCCCACCCAGTCTGCCCATTTCCCTACCTATTGGATACGCTGCAGATCCTAGTTAACCAACAGCCTATTTCCTCCAACCTCCCCCACTAGAATTGCCTTATGTCTGTCCCATGAATTCTTGAATTCCCCCACTGTTTTTGACCCCAAAACCTCCTCAGGAAGACCATTCCATGCATCCAACACCCTCTCCAAGAAAGAATACTTCCTCACGTTGCCTCTGAGCCGTCTTCCTCTATCTTCAAATTGTGTCCCCTTGTTCTTGCATGTCTCTTTTTCTGAAATATGCCACCCACTTGGACTTTGTTGATTCCTTTGAGGTACTTGAAAGTTTCTATCCTGTTCCCACTCTCCCTCCTTTCCTCGAGGGTATACATATTAAGCTAATTTAGTCTTTCTTCGTATGTCTTCTGGTGCAGACCCTGCACCATTTTGGTTGCCCTCCTCTGGACAGCCTCCACTCTATGTCTTTGCGGAGATGGGGTCTCCAGAACTGCACGCAGTACTCCAGATGGGGTCTCACCAACTGTCTGTACAGAGGGATAACAACTTCTTGTTTTCTATTGGTGATGCCTCTCCCTGTGCATCTCAGTATTCCCCCAGCCCTCCTTACTGACTTCTCACATTGCTTGCCAGCCTTAAGGTCATCTGATATGACTACCCCCAGGTCCCTTTCCATTTTTGTTGTTAGTATCCCCCCACCACTGTGTGCTCTTTCCCTGGGTTTCTGTTTCCCAGGTGCATTACTTGCATTACTTTGCACTTCTTTGCATTGAATCTAGGCTTCCATACTTTTGACCAATCCTCCAACTATGCCAAGCCCTTTCTCATCCTTTCCACCTCCCCCCAGTGTATCAAACCTGATGCAGATCTTTGTATTGTCTGCAAAGAGGCATCCTTTTCCTTCCAGTCCCTCCACAATGTCACCTATAAAGACAAAGAGGACCGGTCCTAGTAGTGAACCCTGCGTTATCCCACTAAATACAAATAAGCTAGTAGGCAGAAAGGTGTTTGACAGTGTTTGCCCTTTTACTGCTCTTTGGACAGGCCAGCAGGCCTGCTACAGCAGCATCCTTATGTGGTTTTGTGGCAGCCTGCCCCTTTATCTGTTTTCTCCCTCAAAGACTAATCCTGGTGGATGCCACCCATAACACGTCTCTTACTGCAAGTGGCATAGTTATTGTTCTGTTATTCTATTTGTGGTCCAGTTGTGGGGACACAGCTCTGTTGTGCACTGTTAGCAGTCTGTTATTCTACCTGTGTTCCCATCGAGGGGGACACAGCTTTTTGCACAGTTTACCATCTTTTATTCTATTTGTGTTACATCAAAGTGGGCCCAGCCTTGTTGTGCACTGTTTACCATCTGTTATTCTATTTGTGTTACCATTGAGGGGAACACAGAATTGCTGTGCACTGCTTACCATCTGTTATTCTGTCTCTGTTCCCATCAAGGGGGGCACAGCTTTTTGCACAGTTTACCATCTTTTATTCTATTTGTGTTACATCGAGGTGGGCACAGCCTTGTTGTGCACTGTTTACCATCTGTTATTCTATCTGTGTTCCCATCAAGGGGGACACAGCCTTATTGTGCACTGCTCACCATCTGTTATTCTATTTGTGTTCCCATCGAGGGGGACACAGCCTTATTGTGCACTGCTCACCATCTGTTATTCTATTTGTGTTCCCAACGAGGAGGACACAACCTTAATTTGCACTGCTCACCATCTGTTATTCTATTTGTATTCCCATCGAGGGGGACACAGCCTTAATTTGCACTGCTCACCATCTGTTATTCTATTTGCATTCCCATCAAGGGGGACAGAGCCTTATTTTGTAGTACTCAACATCTGTTATTCTATTTGCATTCCCATCAAGGGGGACACAGCCTTTTTGTGCACTGCTCACCATCTGTTATTCTGTTTGTGTTCCCACTGAGGGGTACACAGCCTTATTATGCCTTGTTAGTCACTACACTACCAGTTTCTAAGTCAGTGTTCTAATCTACAGTCCCTGTGCTGCCAGTATCTAAGGTATTATTTTGTAAACCAGGGATGCATTGTGTATGAAAGCCACTATGGAAATCCAAGTTCTAGTCTGTTCTACAGTCACTGCACCACCGGTATCTAACTCGTTGTTTTGTGAAGCAGTTTGGGATACAGCATGTATGAAAGGCACTATGTAATTCCAAATTTAGTTCTTTTCTATTTTACTTCTCTTGGATAGATAGATCTATTTAAAATGTAGAAATTAAAACTGAGTTCCTTTCCTTCCTGTTTTTTATTTAATGTATTGCACCAGCAGAAAAGGAAAAACACAAAAGATAAGAAAACAGTTTCAGGCACCGTATTAAATGGCAATTTGCATGCACGTGTGGACTGCCTCAGCAAAGCCTCCTTTCACCATTCCCTTCACAGCTACTCTAATGACACCTAATCACTCGGAGCTTCTCAGACTTCTTGAGGCTTATCAAACAGGCCAAAAGGGAAAAGAAATGAGAGGGGAAGAAGATTGCTCCCATCAGTTAACTTCATTACTGACAAACAGCTAGGGGGTTTGCCCACATGGGAAATTTACACTGGAGCTTCTGGAACCCACAGGATACAAAAAAAAAAAAACAGTGTGGTGAAAAATTCTGTCACCAGTTGGAGGGAAAGGACCTGCAGAGCTATGTGTATTCTGGATGTCATGGAATGTTCAAAGGGCTGCAATACAGAAATTCATATCTGTCTGTCTATCTCTCTCTCTCTCTCTCGCTCTCTCGCTCTCTCTCTCTCTGTCTCTCTCTGTCCTTCCCCAGCATGGGGACAAGACCTCTCTGTAAATGAGCAAATAAATTTGAAAGCGTTACCCTGTTGAAATATCCATGTTTTTTTATCTATCCGCCTATCTATTTACAGACAATATCTATCTACCTCTGTTTATCTGTATCTATCTATCTGTCTATCCATCCATCGACCTCTGTCGATCTATCGATCTATCTAGCTATCATTTATCTGTATTTCTGTCCATCCTCCCCCTAGTATGGTGATGGGGCCTCTCTGTAAGTGAACAGACATGTTTAAAGGGTACCAGACATAGCTACATCGGCAAAACCAGGTTGGCAAGTGACATGATAGATATGAAGATCTTAGCCCTTACTCTTAATGAACTAGCTTTTCCTCTCACTAAGCTATTTAACATCTCCTTAAGAATGGGGGTATTCCCTATGAAATGGAAAACAGCCTTTGTTACCTCAGTGTTTAAAAATGGAGACAAAACCAACCTAGGCAACTACGGGCCTATTTCTATACTTCCTCCCCTCTCCAAAGCCCTAGAAAGGATCGTTTCACATCAGCTCGTGGAGCACCTTAACAAATACAATTCACTCTGTCCCCAACAGCATGGTTTCCGCAGAAAGACAGCACTGTAACTGCTCTCATAGCCTTCACCTCCCAGTTATATGATGCCCTAGACAATGGTAAGATGGTGGGATCAATATTCATTGACCTCACCAAAGCAATTGACACCGTGAACCACCAGATACTACACAACAACCTCCTGATCCTAGGCTTGTCACGGTACACTGTCTCCTGGTTCTGTAGCTACCTGTCCGACAGGTCCCAGCGGGTGAAAATAAATGCGGCCATGTCTGAGCCCAGAGCCATATCCTTAGGGGTCCCTCAAGGGTCTGTCCTAGGCCTGTTGCCATTCAGCCCGTTTATTAACTCTATGCCATCCACTTACCCAGCCAAAATGTTGCTTTACACCAATGATGCCATGATCTTCATTCCAGGTAATCATCCCTCTGAAATTACATCTGCTCTGCAGAACAGTTTCAAGCAACTTGTAAACTGGTTCTCAACCCACAGACTATTTCTGAACTACAAAAAAACAAAGGTAATGTACTTCACTACACCCCATAACAAGAAAAAATCCAGTCCTCTATCCATCCTAAGTCAGAAAGGGGACTGCCTAGAACAAGTAACTTCCTTCAAATACTTAGGCATTCTCCTGAATGACACCCTATCTTATGCATCACACAGAGATCATGTAGTCAAATCAATTAACACCAAGCTTGGTATACTTTACCATGATGGGCAAGCTATGTCTCAAACAGCCCTTAGCCTTGTCGCTCAGAGTTCGATACTGTCAATATGATGTTAGTATGCTCATAATCCTCACCAGCCCTGTTGGTCATTGAATTTATCTCTAACTTATACCTTGCCCCAGCACTGTATCTGGGTGTACCTTCCACGTAAATGTAAAAACTGTAAAAATTGTCTTTTCTCCTGTTTTTGTACCTGAATGTATTCGTCTGAACCAATTACTGTATCAATGTACCTGTTGTACCCTTTTGTACTCTCCCGGGTCGTTCCTGAAAATAGGCATAAAACTTGTCTAGTGTACTTACCCGGTAAACAAAAACTAAATAAATAAATAAAACTGTTGACTATGGGCTCATTATCTATGGCACCGGCGCCGAAACCGCTCTGAAAAGAATCAAAGTGCTACTATACAAGGCCTGCAGGCTAGTCTTAGGGGTGGATAGACTGACCCATTCCTGCAGCCTTTATTCCAAAATGGGATGGCTCTCGCTGCATCTCCAGATCATATACCAGGCCTGCCTAATTGGGAAGAAGGCAATGCTCAGCTTAACCCCTAACTCAACTGCAGCACTCTTCCACCAGTCTATAACTTCTCAGACTACAAGAAGTATATCTAAAGGAGCCCTCAAAATCCCCTTTAAGCATTTACCCAGTGTGCCATCATATATCGTGGTCCACAATGGATAAACAAACTTCTGGCCCCACTCACTGAATGTGATAAAACTGGTCCCTTTAAAAGAGGCCTCCACCTCCTTCTAGCCGGGACCAATCACTATGACTGTACAACTTGACAGTTGCGCTCTCTCCGTAGGTTTTCCCTCTCCCTTCCTTCATTTCCACTATTCTTCCCCCCTCCCACTCCTCTTTTAGATAATGCCTACTGGTCTGCTCTAATCTCAGCTTCCCATTCCTGTCATAGCTGTCTCACTTTTCCCCCTCCTTCCACCTCCCCACTCCTCTCTGTTTTAAACAATGCTTGCAGGGGCTTCACCTGCCCCCCCCAATTGCTTTCCCCTTCCCCTTACACCCTCTTCCCTGCTACCTCTGCCCTCGCCTCTCCACTCCTCCTCCTGGACTATGCCCCCTTGGGCAGCTACACTTACCACTTCTTGCACTTAGCAACACTCTTTGGTGTCCACCTAGCAATGGAACTGCTATGAAGCCCTTGCCCAAATCCTGCATTTATTGTACTGGACTGTGTACTTGTACTTCCTGGTATCTGTAGCATTGTTTGTTTATACTCTGTAATGTAACGTGATTTGTCATCTTGACTTGGAACTTCTGTAGAGGAGCTTCACTGCTCAAAGGTTGTAATCTGAAACCAAAATAAAATAAATATCCATCATCTGTCCACCTACCTACTAACTATCCATCATCTATCTACAGACAGTATCTATCTACAGACAGTATATATCTATCTACAGACAGTATCTATCTACAGACAGTATCTATCTATCTATCTACAGACAGTATCTATTTATCTAGCTATCTATCTACAGACAGTATCTATCTATCTACAGACAGTATCTATCCATCTATCTACAGACAGTATATATATCTATCTACAGACAGTATCTATCCATCTATCATCTGTCCACCTACCTACTAACTATCCATCATCTATCTACAGACAGTATCTATCAATCTATGGACAGTATCTATCTCTCTACAGACAGTATTTATCTATCTACAGACAGTATCTACCTATCTATCTACAGACAGTATATATATCTATCTACAGACAGTATCTATCCATCTATCATCTGTCCACCTACCTACTAACTATCCATCATCTATCTACAGACAGTATCTATCTATGTACAGTATCTATCTCTCTACAGACAGTATCTATCTATCTACAGACAGTATCTACCTATCTATCTACAGAAGTATATATCTACAGACAGTCTCTATCTATCCATCGATATATCTATCTACAGACAGTATCTGTCTACAGACAGTATCTATCTATCTACAGACAGTATCTATCTATCTACAGACAATATCTATCTACAGACAGTATCTATCTATCTATCTACAGACAATATCTATCTATCTATCCATCTATCATCTGTCCATCTACCTACTAACTATCCATCTATCTACAGACAGTATATATATCTATCTATCTATCTACAGACAGTATCTATCTACAGACAGTATCTATCTCTCTATCTACAGACAGTATCTATCTAAAGACAATATCTGTCTACAGACAGTATCTATCTATAGACAGTATCTATCTACAGACAGTATCTATCTACAGACAGTATCTATCTGTCTACAGAGAGTGTCTGTCTATCTAGCTACAGACAGTATCCATTTATCTTTCTGTCTATCTACAGACAGTATCTATCTACAGACAATATCTATTTATCTATCTATCTATCTAGCTATCTATCTACAGACAGTATCTATCTATCTACAGACAGTATCTATCCATCTATCTACACACAGTATATATATCTATCTACAGACAGTATCTATCCATCTATCACCTGTCCACCTACCTACTAACTATCCATCATCTATCTACAGACAGTATCTATCTATCTATCTATGGACAGTATCTACCTCTCTACAGACAGTATCTATCTACAGACAGTATCTACCTATCTATCAACAGACAGTATCTATCTATCTACAGACAGTATCTATCTAAAGACAATATCCGTCTACAGACAGTATCTGTCTATAGACAGTATCTATCTACAGACAGTATCTATCTATCTACAGACAGTATCTATCTACAGACAGTATCTATCTTTCTGTCTATCTACAGACAGTATCCATCTATCTTTCTGTCTATCTACAGACAGTATCCATCTATCTTTCTGTCTATCTACAGACAGTATCCATCTATCTTTCTGTCTATCTACAGACAATATCTATCTATCTACAGAGAGTGTCTATCTACAGTATCTGTCAACAGTATCCATCTATATCTATCGACAGTATCCATCTATCTTTCTGTCTATCTACAGACAATATCTATCTATCTACAGAGAGTGTCTATCTACAGTATCTGTCAACAGTATCCATCTATATCTATCGACAGTATCCATCTATCTTTCTGTCTATCTACAGACAGTATCTATCTACAAACAGTATCTATCTATATTATAGACAGAATCTATCCATCTACAGACAGTATCTATCTACAAACAGTATCTATCTATCTACAGACAGTGTCTATCTATCTATCTACAGACAGTATCTATCTATCTCGCTATCTATCTACAGACAGTATCTATCTATCTACAGACAGTATCTATCTATATTATAGACAGAATCTATCTACAGACAGTATCTATCTATATTATAGACAGAATCTATCTATCTACAGACAGTATCTATCTACAAACAGTATCTATCTACAGACAGTGTCTATCTATCTACAGACAGTATCTATCTATCTCGCTATCTATCTACAGACAGTATCTATCTATCTACAGACAGTATCTATCTATATTATAGACAGAATCTATCTACAGACAGTATCTATCTATATTATAGACAGAATCTATCTATCTACAGACAGTATCTATCTATCTACAAACAGTATCTATCTATCTATAGACAGTATCTATCTATCTACAGACAGTATCTATCTATCTACAGACAGTATATATCTATCTATTTATCTATCTACAGACAGTATCTACAGGCAGTATCTATCTATCTATCTCGCTATCTATCTATCTACAGACAGTATCTATCTATCTACAGACAGCATCTATCTACAGACAGTATCTATCTATAGACCGTGTCTATCTATCTGTCTATCTACAGACAGTATCTATCTATCTACAGACAGTATCTATCTACAGACAGTATCTATCTATAGACAGTGTCTATCTATCTATCTACAGACAGTATATATCTACAGACAGTATCTATCTATAGACAGTGTCTATCTATCTACAGACAGTATCTATCTACAGACAGTATCTATCTCTACAGACAGTATCTATCTATAGACAGTGTCTATCTATCTGTCTATCTACAGACAGTATCTATCTATCTATCTACAGACAGTATCTATCTATCTACAGACAGTATCTATCTATATTATAGACAGAATCTATCTATCTACAGACAGTATCTATCTATATTATAGACAGAATCTATCTATCTACAGACAGTATCTATCTATCTACAAACAGTATCTATCTATCTATCTACAGACAGTATCTATCTATCTACAGACAGTGTCTATCTATCTATAGACAGTATCTATCTATCTACAGACAGTATCTATTTATCTATCTACAGACAGTATCTATTTATCTATCTACAGACAGTATATATCTATCTATCTATTTATCTATCTACAGACAGTATCTACAGGCAGTATCTATCTATCTATCTCGCTATCTATCTATCTACAGACAGTATCTATCTATCTACAGACAGTATCTATCTACAGACAGTATCTGTCTATAGACAGTGTCTATCTATCTGTCTATCTACAGACAGTATCTATCTATCTACAGACAGTATCTATCTACAGACAGTATCTATCTATAGACAGTGTCTAGCTATATGTCTATCTACAGACAGTATCTATCTATCTACAGACAGTATCTATCTACAGACAGTATCTATCTATAGACAGTGTCTATCTGTCTATCTACAGACAGCATATATCTATCTATAGACAGTGTCTATCTATCTACAGGCAGTATCTATCTACAGACAGTGTCTATCTCTACAGACAGTATCTATCTATCTACAGACAGTATCTATCTATCTACAGACAGTATCTATCTACAGACAGTATCTATCTATAGACAGTGTCTATCTATCTGTCTATCTACAGACAGTATCTATCTATCTACAGACAGTATCTATCTACAGACAGTATCTATCTATAGACAGTGTCTAGCTATATGTCTATCTACAGACAGTATCTATCTACAGACAGTATCTATCTATAGACAGTGTCTATCTGTCTATCTACAGACAGCATATATCTATCTATAGACAGTGTCTATCTATCTACAGGCAGTATCTATCTACAGACAGTGTCTCTCTCTACAGACAGTATCTATCTATCTACAGACAGTATCTATCTACAGACAGTATCTATCTATAGACAGTGTCTATCTATCTACAGACAGTATCTATACAGACAGTATCTATCTATAGACAGTGTCTATCTGTCTATCTACAGACAGTATCTATCTGTCTATCTACAGACAGTATCTATCTATCTATAGACAGTATCTATCTATATTATAGACAGAATCTGTCTATCTACAGACAGTATCTATCTATATTATAGACATAATCTATCTACAGACACTATCTACAAACAGTATCTATCTATCTATCTACAGACAGTATCTATCTATCTATAGACAGTATCTATCTATATTATAGACAGAATCTGTCTATCTACAGACAGTATCTATCTGTCTATCTACAGACAGTATCTATCTATAGACAGTATCTATCTATATTATAGACAGAATCTATCTACAGACAGTATCTATCTATATTATAGACAGAATCTATCTATCTACAGACACTATCTATCTACAAACAGTATCTATCTATCTATCTACAGACAGTATCTATCTATCTACAGACACTATCTATCTACAAACAGTATCTATCTATCTATCTATCTACAGACAGTATCGATCTATCTATAGACAGTATCTATCTATATTATAGACAGAATCTGTCTATCTACAGACAGTATCTATCTGTCTGTCTACAGACAGTATCTATCTATAGACAGTATCTATCTATATTATAGACAGAATTTGTCTATCTACAGACAGTATCTATCTATATTATAGACAGAATCTATCTACAGACACTATCTATCTACAAACAGTATCTATCTATCTATCTATCTACAGACAGTATCTATCTATCTACAGACAGTGTCTATCTATCTATAGACAGTATCTTTCTATCTACAGACAGTATCTATTTATCTATCTACAGACAGTATATATCTATCTATCTATTTATCTATCTACAGACAGTATCTACAGGCAGTATCTATCTATCTATCTCGCTATCTATCTATCTACAGACAGTATCTATCTACAGACAGTATCTATCTATAGACAGTGTCTATCTGTCTGTCTACAGACAGTATCTATCTATCTACAGACAGTATCTATCTACAGACAGTATCTATCTATAGACAGTGTCTATCTATCTGTCTATCTACAGACAGTATCTATCTACAGACAGTATCTATCTATAGACAGTGTCTATCTATCTGTCTATCTACAGACATTATATATCTATCTACAGACAGTATCTATCTATAGACAGTGTCTATCTATCTACAGACAGTATCTATCTACAGACAGTATCTATCTCTACAGACAGTATCTATCTATAGACAGTGTCTATCTATCTGTCTATCTACAGACAGTATCTATCTGTCTATCTACAGACAGTATCTATCTATAGACTATCTATCTATCTACAGACAGTATCTATCTACAGACAGTATCTATCTCTACAGACAGTATCTATCTATAGACAGTGTCTATCTATCTATCTACAGACAGTATCTATCTACAGACAGTATCTATCTATAGACAGTGTCTATCTGTCTATCTACAGACAGTATCTATCTACAGACAGTATCTATCTATAGACAGTGTCTATCTATCTGTCTATCTACAGACAGTATCCATCTATCTACAGACAGTATCTATCTACAGACAGTATCTATCTGTCTATCTACAGACAGTATCTATCTATCTACAGACAGTATCTATCTATAGACAGTGTCTATCTATCTACAGACAGTATCTATCTACAGACAGTATCTATCTATAGACAGTGTCTATCTATCTGTCTATCTACAGACATTATCTATCTGTCTATCTACAGACAGTATCTATCTATAGACAGTGTCTATCTATCTATCTACAGACAGTATCTATCTACAGACAGTATCTATCTCTATAGACAGTGTATATCTATCTGTCTATCTACAGACATTATATATCTGTCTATCTACAGACAGTATCTATCTATAGACAGTGTCTATCTATCTATGTATGTATGTCTTTATGTGACGAAGTACCTTTGGAAACGAGCCTCTGGCTCAAAGGTTGTAAACTGATTCTTAAATAAATAAATAAATAAAAAATAAATATCTATAGACAGTATCTATCTACAGACAGTATCTATCTCTACAGACAGTATCGATCTATAGACAGTGTCTATCTATCTACAGACAGTGTCTATCTACAGACAGTATCTATCTCTACAGACAGTATCTATCTATAGACAGTATCTATCTGTCTATCTACAGACAGTATCTATCTATCTACAGACAGTATCTATCTATAGACAGTGTCTATCTATCTATCTACAGATAGTATCTATCTACAGACAGTATCTATCTCTACAGACAGTATCTATCTATCTATTCATCTATCATCCTTTGTCTCTCTTGGCACTTGGTGGTGGAACAGCAAGGTGGTGCTGAGCTGCTCCATATGGTATTTACAGCTCCTCAATAAACTCCTTTTATGCCTTTTTAATGACATTTAAAAACTTGAAAAGAAACTTTTAATTCAGTTTATAAGCTAAAACATGAAGTACCAGATTAGGCTAGATACTAATGATAGCCCTAAGAAGATGGAGGAAAGCATTACTGAGGCTGCGTAGTGCAGGGTGCTGCTTCCTGTTGGCATTTTCCATTGTAGCAGGGCGACGGTACCTTGACTCAGGCAATCTGAGGTGTTGGAGTGCTGGTGCCACTCCAGTGTTGGAGCCTGTGCTCTGTTCATTGCTGCTTGGGCTGAACAGATTTACTGTGTCTCATCAGGAAGCCGTAAAATGGGTGATTCCTGACAAGAGGATCGGAGTTTGGTGGCCAGAGACCCAGAGATGATTTCCTCAAGCTCACTGAGAACCATACTTGAGGGTGCTTATGGGTAGGAATTTAACCTACAAAAAGGTATGCTACCATCACCTAAGGGAACTTAAGGATTGGGCTACAGATCTACCGAATGTAACTTTGCCCACTTTGTCCTGGACGTCCCCCAGTTGATGCACCATCGTTTGTTATACAAAAACACTGGGTTGGATAACTCTTGTGGAATGTAAACATTTGCACATTATATATTTTATACATCAGAACCTACTGCAGAATACCCCACCCAATTTAAAAAATCTGTTTCTAATTCATATGTTGAGAGATAACCTAAGAACAGCCCAAAACCTGAAACTTAAAATACCAGTGCTGAGAACAGTAAAAGGGAGCTCTCTAGTTATTAATCTTGAGCCCCAAGCTTGGAATGGTCTGCCGCCTAAACTAAAAGCTAAGGGAAATGGTACCCTGGAGTATGATAAAAGAATGGATGCTAAATGATTTTTTACAACCTAAAAGCTGTTGTTAACTGGGAACTCTGTGCTTCATATTTAAGGCTCCAGATAAGGCGAGTACCAACCTATTTTACTTGCCTCATTTTAGGAAATATGCTTCAGAAACATGTTTTAATGAGTTCCAGTACTCTCCCAACATCCGTAAATGTGCCACACTCCACAGAACAGGGCTTCATAACTGGTGATTCAAAGGGGAGCAGTTTTTTCCAGATTTATAGCTCTCATGTGCTTTTCAATTTTGTTTTGCTCACTGAATTTTAAAACCGGTGAGTAAATTACTCCTACCTGTCAACCTTATCTGGACCATTACTGGCACCTGATCAGTTCTTATCTAGAAAGAAACTACATTGTTTTTAAAAATGTACTCCTCACTCCACTCCGTCCAGACATTTGTACGCATCTGAATTTGGTTTTACTCACCTCACTTTCAAAATGAGGAGTACAGTACTCATCCCAAAATATCTTATCTGGAGTCCTGTTCATATTTATAACATGAAAAAATGTTATTTTTAAATGTTACTGTAAGATGTTTTGATATTATTTGTACAATGTATGAATGTTGGACCCCATTGTAAATGAGTTTGCTCAATTGGGTTATCCTTTTTTTGGATAAATTCAAGAATAAACTTTACAAACAAACACACTTACTACGCTCAGGTGACGCTTTTATTCTTTACAACAGGTCTGTCCACACAAAGTATTGAAAGTGAAGGAGTGGAAATTGGTGGAAAACCTGTGAAGAAGAGGAGAGAATGAGAAGAGTGGTGGAGAAGGAATGAAAGCCGGAGTCAGGCCAGCCTGCTGGCGCAGAGGCATGGCGTCCATCTGCAGTGCTGACATCCCGGGTTCGGGAACAGACTCAGGAGTTGGATGGCTGGGCGGGGGGGGAGGATTGAACGTCCAGAGGACTGCTCTCCTTCTCTGGGGGGATGGGGCTGAAAGTCTGGCACACTATGGCCACCTAGTGGAGGCCGGGGTTCCACAGTGGCCAGCACTGTCATGTATGGGGGGTGGAGCAGATGCTGGATGCCACTGCATGTCCCCGGGGCTTTAGCATCAGAAAAAATGCCGGCCCCCGTGTATGACACCAACTCCGCTGCCATCCCTGCTGCTCTTCCTCCTCAGTGTCCACCGGAGGGTCCTGCTCCCATGGCCCCAACCCGGGGGATAAGCCGGGTCTCGCCTACCCAGTGTCCATCGGGAGGGGCTGCCCTCCCAGCGGCCCTGTTCAGAGGGGCAAGCCTGAGCATGGGGGGGGGGACAGTCAGTGGAGTGAGGCTGAGCTCCGATTGGGGGTTCAAAACAAAAAAAAAAGCTTGAGTCAGGCCAGGTTGTAATGGCCTTTTGTGGATTTAGTTCTCCTCTGCCTACATACAGGCATTCCTCTTGTGTACAATTCAGATGTGTGCACAACATCCTAATGTCCCAATTCAGCTGCTGTTCCTACAACGTTAAATGTACTGGTTGTGTGTACAGACAGTTTCAGTTGTATGCACTCATTTTCTCCTCACTCCCTGTCTTTGTTCACTCAAGCCCTGCACTGACAGTACTAGCAGCTACAGCCTGGGTTTGACATGATTTTAGGGTTCTAGTTTGGTTCAGGTTCAACAAGGTATAGTTTGAGTTCAGTTCGATTTGATAAGTAGAAGTTTGGGTTTAAGTTCAGTTTGGTTCAAGGTTTTTTGTGTGTAATTTATCAGTTTAAGTTCTAATGAATTCACTCTACTGGCTCCATGTGGGTTCTCCTCATCTCACGTAGTTTGAGCTTGCGTTCTTTTTGGGTTCGTCTGTATTTTTTTAGGCTTAAAGTTCGGTTCAGATCAGGTAAAAATTGAATAGTTCAGGTTCAGTTCATGGACGAACCCTGGCTCTGTTAGCGACCCATTGTTTTTGGCTGTTATTGCACACTAAGAGCACTCGGCCTGTATTAAGGCACTGACCCTGTTACTCTCGGTGCTAATCGCAGTGCTGCCAGCTACTCATCTGCTGTAAGTTTACTGTAGCTGCTTTAAAAGGCCCCTCAATTCATCCCCTCCAGCAGGCTGTTGTGGTTTTTTTTGCAAGTATGGAAAAGATAAGACAAAAGATGCTGTCTGTGAATGAGAAACCTAAGTTGATCAAGAAAGCCAAGAGCCGCCGGCCCAGTGGCACTGAGGGTTGAGGCACTGGTGACCTGGTTCGGGAATTAGGCTGGGTCATTGGGGGTCAGCTTGGGGGGGGCGAGGAGTTGAATTAAGCTGCTGTGAGGTGACTCTCCTCTCCTGGGAAGGGACGTGGGGTTCCCCCAACCCTTGACTGCCACCTGGTGGAGGATGGTTGGTTGCGCCAAGTCATAGGGAGCCCAGGCAATAGCCAGGGTGGGGTGGCAAGAGTCATAATTGGTGACATGGGGCACCTGTGTACCTCCATGCGCATGTGTCACCATGTGCCGGGGACCCAGGGCAGTGGGAGAAAAATGAGAAAAATGGAAAAAAATCTGAATTAAAATAAACAAAGGAAAGTTCCCTGTGGTAACACGCAAAGACCTGGCTGTGGAGTTCGTTGTGGACCTGTGCTGTGTCTGCCGAATTTTAAAAAACAAAGGCCAAATCATTGTTGAGTAGGGTGGGGGATGCAACAGGGAATGGAAGAGAAAAAGAGACAGTAATGACCCAAGGGTTGAGGAGGCCTTGCTAAAATGGGTTTCGGCATCCTGTGACAGAGGGATTCCACTATCCAGCCCCTTGATGATGGAAAAGGCACAGCAGCTGGCCATATCAATGGAAATAGTCTTTGAGCCAACGCAGGGCTGGCTGTCGCGCTGGGAGGACAGACACTCAGTTTCTGAGCGGAGCATATGTGGAGAGAAAGCAGATGTAGATTTCAGTGCTTCAGCAAAGTGGTTGCAGAATGTCCACCCCACCCTCATCAGTTGCTATGCTCCAAGTGAAATTTACAGCAATGGCGAGACCCCCTTGTTTTTTCACACGGCCCAGATGGGACACTAACATTTATATGGGATGCTCTGGATCAAAAAAAGCAAAAGGACAAGTCTCTGTAATGGTGTGAGGTTTCTCCCATAACAATAGAGAACTGTTTTAAAACTCTGGAGTAATAAAGAAGGACACAGACTATGAACAGGAGCGCCAGGCATACTGCAAGGGACTTCTGAAGCATATCGGGAAATCGATCACGAGTCCAGTAGCAAGGTACTGACCGAGAAGGAAATTGGCTGTTCGGGAATGGGGCACCAAGAAACACAGACTGAAGATGAGGACAATGAAGAGCCCATTGTGCCTCCGCCATACATGGAAAAGATATGGGCCATGAAGGGGGACATACAGAGCTATGTCAGCACATGAGAAAAGCATGACTTCACATGGCTCTACACGTTTGAGCAAGATCTGTCAGTGCTGTCTGCTTGTAACTCAAAGCCGACCCTAATGACAGACTTTTTCAGTTTCAATCGTGAACAAGACAGCACCCAGTAGCCTTGATACAGTTCTGTATTTAACCTCATGTTTTTACATTTTTTATGTTATTTTAGATTTTTATCCTTTTTAGCTCACGAAAGTGCAACAAAAAGCAACAGTATCTTCAGAATGAGTAAGAACAATTCCACTAGAGGGCATACCTACAAACTGGAGGGGGGGGATTCAGAGGGGACGTCTGTGGGAAGTTCTTCACTGAGAGGTGGTGCAGCCATGGAACAGACTGCCGGAATGGGTGTTGGGGGTGGATACAGCAGACAAATTCAAAAGAGCCTGGGATATGTACATGGAACTAACTGACAGGGGACAGGCTGGGGATGGAGGGCCGGGGTCTTCCTAGAAGCGGTGGTTTCGGGCAGACTGGCTGCACCGTGGGGTCCTTTTCTGCTGACAGATTTCTATGATTCTATGAATGTTTGCTACACAAAGAGTATGCAGTATTAAACTGCAACTCAAACACAAGTCATGGTGAGACTGATTTTTATTATAGTGTAAGTGGAAAATGTAAATTCCATTTAGATTTCGGATGTATGGGCAGATTTCGGCTGTCTGGAGGCTGTGCATACATCCGAAATGCACTGTACTTACAAAAGGAGATGTCTCATGAGGTTACCTGTTTGTGGACTGGGGCTTAATGTGGTTTTAGAGTGCCTCTGGGGTGACAAAGTGAAACATAGTTTTAAATCCAGAAAGGCCCATTTCCCTTTGTGGGCTTTTTTAAATACTGGTGGCTGGCCAGACTTCATTATCAAACTTTTTCCAAGTTTGCTACAAGCGATGTCAGGTAGACAAGGTCCATTCGAGTCAACGCTCTATAAAATGTTTCAAGCTGCATAAAATATGTGAACATCAGGCTACACTGGGCTGGGACAGTATAACGGGTCGTGCCTGAAAATAGGCAGGATTTGTCTAGTGCACTTACCCGGTCAACAAAAACTAAATAAAATAAATAATAAACAACTCAAAAACTTAACAACAGTGAATGAAATTGGGCAAAAGTTTGACCCTACCTTTTTTTCACTATAAAAGATTCCAGGCATCGGCCAGTTTTATTTGGCGGTACAATGTTCTAATTCCACCAAAATGTGAGTATTTTATAAAATTTTTTCTCTTTTTTTTTTCCAATTTCTTTTCCTGGCTCCGACTCCCCAGGAAACTCTCTCAGGCAGCCACCTGTATCTCCAGCTCTACCTCCGAGACTAAAACTTTTCCTTGAATCCTGGCACTAGCTAGGCTATCCCCCCAGCTCTGAGCCCCCTAAGGTGGGGCCGCCCTATCCTCCCAGTGTGCTCTATCTAGAATTTGGGCTGGGCTGGGCTCGGCCCAGGAGAGGAGGGAGTCTAGCCAGTGGAGAGTGACAAGCGGTAGGTGGTGCCATCGCCTATCCCTGGGGCGTGGGGATTTTCTGCTTAGATATGCCCCCCTTCCCACCACCCCCAGGTGGAGCCACTAGCGTGTGGTATCGCCAGGGACATCTGGCTGTGGCTCTGTGTCCCCTACATGTGTCTCCTAAGTGGTGCAGTACTCTGGTCTTCACGGATGTCACTGTGAAAAGGAAACCCCCTGGAGCCCCCCAAAGAGAGGAGAGCAGTCCTCCAGACACTCGATCCTCTCTCTCCCCTGCCAACCGGGGCTCGTTCCTGAACCTGAGTCTCCAGCGTGGCGTCCAGCGCCTGAACCCTCAGTGCCACCGGGCTGGGCTATAAAAGTTTTAATTGAATTTTTTTTCTCAAGAAAAAAACATGGCTGTCACATTTTGCATAGAAATACCATTGTAGACCTGGCAAAGGTTAGGATCAAGAAAATTCAAACAAGATTGGCAGTGCACAGCATAGGAGGTACCTAGACAAGTAGATTTGTCAGTTATGGTAATATGTTTCTTAACTTCAGGTAAAACGAACTTTGTTTGAAAAACAGGTTTCATTGCACTGCTGATTTAATAGGAATTTGTTGAAATAATTTTGCTTTCTAAAATGTAATTTCTATGTTATATGCAGTCTCAGTTGCCAAAAGCTTTGTAGTGATCTAATGGCGACTATAGCGTGTTGTATCATACAATTTTTTTTATCCTAATGAACACCACGAATACCATAACTAATTATGTAGAATTGTATGAAGTGCAGGTACTTACTATTATGACTTAATGTGGCTGCAGTGTTGGGTTGACACAGAAAGGATTTCTTTACATGGCTAAGAGTAGTGAGTGTGGGAAGGGCTTGAGGGATAGCTCAGGGGAGACTCTTGTTGTATGGCGGTCACCCTACCTTGCTAGCAGACAAATGGGGGCTGTGATGGGTCATCGACATGAAGCACTGGCTTAAGCACAGTGTCGGACAATAGATTTTTAACATGGGTAAAAAATAACCTGGCATTTAGGTTCAAGCATCATCTGCAGGACCTTGTATTTCATGCCCAAAGAATCGTCGGTAGAAGATACCTAATAAGTGGGTGGTCAGTAAAGGCACAAAGCAGCATGCACTGTGTGGTGCCCTCTGGTGCTGCCCTAAGAATGGTGAGTCCCATCTTGGCAACACAGGTTGTCTTATCCTGTTTAGTGGTTGTGGTCCTGCCAGTTTTGTATGGGACACTTGGCCTATTGTAAGGGACAGGGTACATCTACTGCGGAGGGACGTATCTTGGGAGTTCCTTACAGTCTCACCCTGAATGCTAGCTTTTTCTCAGCTGTTTGGAACTGAAGTTGCTAGTCCCATTCTGTCTGTGGGCTATGATTCTGCCTTGATATGTGAGGAGGCGGAGCCAACAGAACCCGCTCCTTTTTTAATTTTGATAATATTTTATGGCGTTATAAGGCATAGCACATGGCTCTTTGTAAATATTGGGGACAGAGCTGATAGTATGGCTATTTAAAGGCTATTTAAAATGATAAATGATGACTTAAATAGACCATATACTTTAGTTTGGGCATTCCTAGGGTATGGTTAAACGTCATATATCCTTTTCAATTTAGCTTGCTGTCTAATTCTGTAGCTCTTGTTTGCTGTTTATGTCTCATTTTAAAAGTTGCTATGTTTTGTAAATGTTTGTAATGGTTTCACAACGAATTAATCAATAAACAATCTACCATCTATCTGTCTGTCTCTCTATCTGTCTATCTGTCTGTTTTTCTGTCTATCTATCTGTCTGTCCATCTGTCTGTCTTTATATCTGTCTGTCTGTCTCTGTCTGTCTATCTACAGACAGTATCTACCTATCTGTCTATCTAGCTATCTATCTACAGACAGTATCTATCTAGCTGCATATCTATCTATCCATTGACAATGTCTGTCTGTCTATCAATTGATCTATCTACAGACAGTATCTGTCTGTCTGTCCATCTACAGACAGTATCTGTCTATCAACAGCATCTATCGATCAATAGACAGTATCTAGCTATCAACTTTATCTATCTACAGACAGTATCTAGCTATCTTTCTGCAGACAGTATATATCATATATCTATATGTAGACAGTATCTATCTATCTACAGACAGTATGTATGTATCTATCTATTGACTGTCTGTCTATCAATTTATCTATCTACAGACAGTATATGTCTATCTATCTACAGACAGTATCTATCTATCAACAGTATCTGTCTATCTACAGACAGTATCTATATATCTATCTACAGACATTATCTATCTATCTACAGACAGTATATATCATCTATCTATCGATCTACAGACAGTATCTATCTATCAACAGTATCTGTCTATCTACAGACAGTATCTATATATCTATTTATCTACAGACAGTATCTATCTATCTACAGACAGTATCTGTCTATCTACAGACAGTATATATCATCTATCTACAGACAGTATCTATCAATAGTATCTGTCTATCTACAGACAGTATCTATATATCTATCTATCTACAGACAGTATCTATCTGTCTGCAGACAGTATCTATCTACAGACAGTATATATCATCTATCTATCGCTCTACAGACAGTATCTATCTATCTACAGACGGTATCTGTCTATCTACAGACAGTATCTATATATCTATCTATCTACAGACAGTATCTGTCTATCTACAGACAGTATATATCATCTATCGATCTACAGACAGTATCTATCTATCTGTCTATCTATCTACAGACAGTATCTATCTATCTATCTATCTACAGACAGTATCTATCTATCTACAGACAGTATCTGTCTATCTGTATGTCTATCTATCTATCTATATATCTATCTACAGACAGTATCTATCTACAGACAGTATCTGTCTCTCTACAGACAGTATATATCATCTATCGATCTACAGACAGTATCTATCTATCTGTCTATCTATCTATCTATCTACAGACAGTATCTATATATATATCTATCTACAGACAGTATCTATCTATCTATCTGTCTGTCTATCTACAGACAGTATCTATCTATCTGTCTATCTACAGACAGTATCTATCTATCTACAGACAGTATCTATCTATCTGTCTATCTATCTATCTACCGACAGTATATATCTATCTGCAGACAGTATCTATCTATCTACAGACAGTATAGATCTATCTATCTACAGACAGTATATATCTATTTACAGACAGTATATATCATCTATCTGTCTATCTATCTACAGACAGTATCTATCTGTCTATCTATCTATCTACAGACAGTATCTATCTGTCTATCTATCTACAGACAGTATCTATCTATCTACAGACAGTATCTATCTAGCTATCTGTCTATCTATCTACAGACAGTATCTATCTATCTATCTGTCTGTCTATCTATCTAGCTACAGAAAATATATATCTATTTATCTACAGACACTATATATCATCTATCTATCTACAGACAGTATCTATCTATCTACACAGTACAACTGCGCTAATTCAATTCTCTAAAGACATCTTAATGGCAATGGATAAGGGCATGTTCCCAGGGGCCATTTTTATTGACCTCACCCTCTACTGCTATCCAAGTTGTCCGCACATGGCTTCTCCCAGGATGCCACCTCTTGGTTTGAGAGCTACCTCTCTGGAAGAAAGCAATTTGTTCAAATAGGCACTGCAATCTCTGACCTTGCCCCTACCCTTGTTGGAGTCCCCCAGGGAGCTATGCTTGGCCTCCTCCTTTTTACTCTCTTTATTAACAATCTGCCTACTCTACTCTGTTCCTCCTGTAGGATCCTCTATGCAGATGACATGGTACTTTACTCAAGTGCTAAAGACCTGCCCTCCATAAATGCCTATCTTCAATCTGATTTTGACTGTCTACAAGCATGGCTGCCACTAAACAAGCTTCTTCTAAATACTAAGAAAACGGTGGTCATGCTTTTTGGCTCCTCGCCTAGAATCAGATCTTGTACCTCTTCCCTCTCAGTTCAGCGCCTGGAAGGCTCCCCCCTGGAGATGGTTAACTCATTCAGGTACCTTGGGGTCACACTTGACCAATCTCTTGATTTCAACCTTCACATTGCAGCCACATGTAAGGCGGTTAACACAAAACTGAGGTTGGTCTATAAAATCAGGTACTCCCTCAATTCTGCTGCCAGGCTTACTATAGTCCAGTATAGACTCATCTTGAAGCAAGCAAAGGGGCTGTCCAAAAATGGAGCACTTGCTACAATAGGCATATGCTGATTTGCACTTTCTGTACCCAGACTAACTCATCGCTGCCAACTCTACTCCCGTCTAGGATGGCTCTCTCCATCCTCGCATCAGCTCTATATTACTGGTTGTCTGATTGATAACATAGTCAGATTGGGAGCTCCTGAGACCCTTTCTAATATGTTAAACCATCCCACTCTAGCTTACCCCCTGAGATCTTGTGAACAATCTCCTCTTTAAATTCCTAGAAGTTCCACAAAAAAGGGGGAACTTTCCTTTGAGATATCTGCGCCCAAAACTTGGAACTCCCTTCCTCTAAATGTCAAACTCTCCAGATCCCACCAAGCTTTTAAAAAGGGTCTTTGATCCCTCCTTAGGAACTCTGACGTTTGCTCCTGCTCTGACATTCCTGTGCCTCCCAACTAGTTGCTATACCTGCTCCTCTAATGGCACTTACTCTCATATCTGCACTTGGATTCACCTGCCTGAGCACTGTCGCCTCGATATTGTATCAGGATGTTATTTGACCCACTGTATTGACTGTCTTGTAGACACACTGCTGCATAAATCAGGCTGTGGCTTGGATTCTGTACTCCTGCCTGTACCACCGCATGCCACTCTCCCTGGTTGTCTGCCTGAAAATAGTTAGCATTCTTGTCTAGCGCACTTAATTATTGTATTTCTCTGTTCTCCCTGCCATTTTAACTGTCTTGGTTCCCATTGTAAATGCTGCTTTGTTCAAATTTTGCTTAAACATTATGTGCAGTGGTTTTTACATATTTTTAATAAAAGCTTAAAAAGCTGAAATTCAAGTCCCTATGTCACGATTAGTCTTTCCTGAAAATGTCATGCTGTTTGGTTTTGTGATTTTCTTTAAATCAGCATTTTTAACTTGTTCTACAGTGGCTAAAAACAGTGGAGTTATTTCTGTCCTCTCAGTCAAACTTAGAGAGCGATGACATCATTTAGGAGTAGCTTGCTGTTTCAGATTCCCAATCAGAGCAGCAGTCTGTAGAGATAATTGTTTGCTGAGCTCTCCAGGTTTCTTACAAACCCAGTCTCTGGTTTGTGTTTAGATAGAGCAGCTTAAAATATATCATTCTCTTCCTTTTAAAAAGCTAATCATGTGAGTTTCAGTACTGAATTGGAGTAGTGGAAATCCTTCTCTGTGAGAAATCAGGTTGTATGTATCATAGCTCTCGGCTCTCTCTAATCAAAAGTCTGATTTTTTTCCCCAGCTGTATAACACAGGGCTGTTTAATGAATATAAAGTAAATTTAAATGTTGTTCATTCACAGAAACAGTTTATCTTTGATGTAGTCTTCATAAATACATTCATGTAAGAACTTTTTTTACATGTCAGGTTGACAAACAGGTGCCTGTCACACTCTGCTATAGTATTTCAAGCACATATACTGTCTGAACTCACAAATTTCAGTTCTTTGGTGGTTTCTGTGTGAAAAAATACATCATGTATATGTATAACTAGAAACACTATGTGGCATCCTGATGCACCGTGTCTCTGACCCACAGTTGAGGCAGCTGCAGTCTAGTGCCACCTGTCACCTGCCTCACATGCCCCCTGCCTTCTGCTCCACATTTGAGGCTGCTGCACCCTGCCACTCACTGTCTTCTCCCACACAGTCAGGGACTGTGCACCCTTCTGCCTTCATCCCTCACCTGAAGTATCAGGGCTGCTGCACCCTGCCATCCCCTGCCCAAACAGTTGGGGTTGCTGCACCCTGCTGCCCTCTTTCCCCCACCCTCACAGTTAGGGATGCAGTACCTATTGCCCCCTGTTTCTGTCTCCACAGTCAGGGCTGCTGTGCTGCACTAAGCCCTAGAGTGCCAGGTTCCCTGCCTCCACAGCTGGTGCTGCTGCATCATGCTGCCCTAACCACCAGATGGGCTTTTGCTGCACCCTGCTACCCACTTCCATTACCCTAAATGGGCAGAGCTGTTGCACCAGGTGTACCCCTTCTTACAGTCAGGGCTGCTGTTCCCTGATGTCCCATGTCCTGCACCACAGTTGAGACTTCTGCACCATGCTGTCCTCTATCCCCTGTCACCTCAGATAGGGATGCTGCACCCTGCTTCCTTTCTACACAGTTGGGGTTGCTGTGGCCAGCTGTACTGTAGAGCCCCATGCCTCTGCAGTTTGGGCTGCTGCACCATGCTGCCACTTGCCACAAGATTCAGGGCATTTGCTGCACCCTGTTGCATGCCTCCACAGCTGAGGCAGTTGCACCCTGCTGTCCCCTGCCACCAGAGTCAAATCCTTTGCTACACCCTGCTCCCCACATCCCTTGTCCCAGACAGGCATGGCTGCTGCACCCTGTCCCACAGTTTGGGCTGCTGTATCCTGATGCTGCCCCTGTCTCCTGCCCAAACATTCAGAGCTGCTGCACCTTGCTGCCCTCTGTCCCCACCTCCACAGTCAGGACCACGGCACCCTGTTGCCCCCCGGTCCTATCTCCATAGTCAGGGCTGTTGTACTGTGCTACATCCTAGAGTCTGATGCCCCCTGCCTCCACAGTTGGGGCTGCTGAGCCCTGCTACGCACTTCCATTGCCCCACATGGGCTGGGCAGCTGCACCCTGATGCCCACCTGTGTCCTGCCCCACAGTCAGGGCTTCTGCACCATGCAGTCCTCTGTCCCCTGCCACCACTGTGCCCTGCTGCACCACAGAGCCCCTTGCCTCCACAGGCAGGGGACAGGGTGCAGCAAATGCCCTTACTCTTGTGCTGCACCCTTCCCAAACAGTTGGGGTTGGTGCACCCTGCTGCCCTCTCTCTCCCACCCTCACAGTCAGGGATACTGCACCTGTTGCCCCCAGTTCCTATCTTAGCAGGATGTAGCAAAGAATCTGACTCTGGTGGCAGGGCGACAGCAGGGTGCAACTGCCTCAACTGTAGAGCCATGCAACAGGGTGCAGCAAATGCTCTGAATCTTGTGGCAAGTGGCAGCATGGTGTAGCAGCCCAAACTGCAGAGGCATGGGGCTCTAGGGCACAGCAGGCCACAGCAACCCCAACTGTGTAGAAAGGAGCAGGGTGCAGCAGCCCTGTCTGTGGTGACAGGGGATAGAGGACTGCATGGTGCAGAAGCCTTGACTGTGGGGCATGACATAGAGGGCATCAGGGTATAACAGCCCTTACTGTGAGATGGGGTACATGTGGTGCAGTTGCCCTGCCCATTTGTGGCAATGGAAGTGGGTAGCAGAGTGCAGCAAAGTCCCACTCTGGTTGTGCAGCAGCCCCAGCTGTGGAGGCAGGGAACCTGGCATTCTAGGGCTTAGCACAGCAGCCCTGACTGTGGAGACAGGGACAGGGGGCAAGAGGTACAGCATTCCTATCTGTGAGGGTGGGGGAGAGAGGGCAGCAGGGTGCAGCAACCCCAACTGTTTGGGCAGGGGACATCAGGGTGCAGCAGCCCTGATTCTTTAGGCAGGGGATGGAGGCAGTAGGGTGCACAATCCCTGACTGTGTGGGAGAAGACAGTGAGCAGCAGGGTGCAGCAGCCTCAAATGTGGAGCAGAAGGCAGGGGGTTGTGGGGCAGGGGACAGGTGGCAATAGGCTGGAGCTTCCCCAACTGTGGGGCAGACACACCACAGTGCATTGGGATGCCATATAGTGTTTCTAGTTATACACATACATGATGTATTTTCAGACAGAAACCACCAAAGAACTGACATTTATGAGATCAGATGGTACATGTGCTTGAAATACTGTAGCAGAGTGTGACAGGCACCTGTTTGTCAATCTGACATGAAAAAAATGTTCTTACAGGAATGTATTTACGAAGGCTACATCAAAGACAAACTGTTTCTGTGAATGAACACATTTTAGATTTATTTCAATAAACAGCCCTGTGTAATATAGATGGAAAAAAGTCAAAGTTTTGATTAGAAACAACTGAGAGCTGTGATACATACAAGCTGATTTCTCACAGAGAAAGATTTTCACTACTTCAATTTAGCACTGAGACTCAAATGATTACCTTTTTAAAATGAAGAGAACGATTGATTTTTAAGCTGATCTTCCTAAACACAAACTAGAGACTGGGTTTGTAAGGAACCTGGAGAGCTCAGCAAACAATTATCTCTGCAGAGTGTTGCTCTGATTGGGAATCTGAAACAGCAAGCTACTCCAAAATGATGTCATCGCTCTCTAAGTCTGACTGAGAGGACAAATAACTCCACTGTTTTTAGCCACTGTAGAACAAGTTAACAAATGCTGATTTAAAGAAAACCACGAAACCAAACAGCATGACATTTTCAGGAAACACTAATCATGACACGGGGATTGGAATTTCAGCTTTTCAAGCTTTTATTAAAAATATGTAAAAACCGTTACACATGATCTTTAATTCCTGCTGCAATATGCCCGTTGTATTTCCTGTCTGTACAATGTTCCATTGTTTGTAACTCTCCCGGGTCATGCCTAAAAATAGGCAACATTCTTGTCTAGTGCACTTACCCGGTAAACAAAAACTAAATAAATAAACCTAATAACAGACAGTATCTGTCTGTCTGTCTATCGTGTCTATAAAGTGGACTGGGCAAACACAAAGGTCTATTTTCTGTCACCAAATTCTATGTTTGTTTCTGTGCGTTAATATACTGGTTTATAGGCTGCACTCACTATAGTGCATAATGACACTTTTTTTTTTTTTATGGGTTGGCGTGTCAGTAGGTTCTTCGCACTATTTGGCCATTGTAGCTCAGCTTCTGCTACAAAATGATGTCATACATCAGCTATCTATTTACACAGGCCCTTTACATCACCCAATCCCGCCCCCCCAATGAATCCCTTGCAGGCGACACAGGCCCTTTACATCACCCAATCCCGCCCCCCCCAATGAATCCCTTGCAGGTGGCTGTAAGCAGGCCAAGGATGTGGCTCAGCTATGATCTTGCAAAGTGATGCTTATCCAGTGCTCTTTTGCACCTGTGTTTGTACCAGCGACTATCTGTGTTAAGGGGTATAGTAAATTAGTTCATCTATGTGTACAGCCCCCTTCAGTTTGTAGTGTGTGGCATTTCTGGGCAACAAAGAGAAGGAAGCGTGTCTCTTTGTATGTTGAGCTTGTTTGGTTTTCCTCCTCGGGACGCTCGTTTTTCGTGAGCATGGTTTCATTTTTGCTTTCCCTCTCCCTAAATGAGCAGGCATGCTCAAATGGCTACCCGGCAGAAGGAGTTGTCTGTCCCTGTCTCATCAGCACCCCCCCCCCCAATATGTTCCAAATCTGTAGAAATTTAACCTGAAGTGAAACACATCATCACCAAGACCTATAATAAACAGTCTGACAACGGACTGGGTGTTAATGAGATGGATGGCATCTCTAGGGAAGGTGTGAGGTAGAGTCAGAGAGCAGGAGAGAGAGACAGGGAATAGAGACACACGGAAGGAAGACTCAGTGTTGCCTGAGGCAGATTCCACCCTTTATTAAGGACAGACAGCATTCTGTGATTAAACACCAACTGACCAGGAAAATGATCTTCAACTTTGTGCTCTCTGCAGACTAGCTCCTCTAGCACCATGATACAACACACAAAAAAATACACCTTCCTTCTCCTTTCAGGATGGTTTGGTACCAACAGGGGTGCCAATAGAAATTCCTGGGCCTGGGACACACATTTAGGACTGGGCCCCCCCTTAGCCTCACATCCCCGTTACAGGTCCCCCTATGGGCCCCCCGAGCCATTGGGCCTGAGACAGTTATCCCCCCGTCCCCTCTGTCTGATCCCCTGGGTACCAAAGATACAAAGTGGTATAGTGCAGGTTTTTCTGCACTGTGATGGATTTAGTGCCGGTGAAAGCTGAGATGCTGACAGTCCTAGAGACTGAAGCCCTCTGTTTATCCACAGGGACAGGTACATTGTGGGGCAGAGACGGTGCAGGCTTCCCCACACTGTGATGTATTTAGTGCTGGTGAATGGCGAGGGACTGATAGCACTGGAAACTGAAGCCCTCTGTTTATCCACAGGGACAGGTACAGTGTGGGGCAGGGACAGTGCAGGCCTCCCCACACTGCTATGTATTTGGTGCTGGTGAAAGGTGAGGGTCTGACAGTCCTGGAGACTGAAGCCCTCTGTTTATCCACAGGGATAGGTACAGTGTGGGGCAGGGACAGTGCAGGCTTCCCAACACTATGGTGTATTTAGTGCTGATGAAAGGTGAGGGACTGACAGCACTGGGGACTGAAACCCTCTGTTTATTCACAGGGATAGGTACAGTGTGGGGGCAGGGACAGTGCAGGCTTCCCAACACTATGGTGTATTTAGTGCTGATGAAAGGTGAGGGACTGACAGCACTGGAGTCCGAAGCCCTCTGTTTATCCACAGGGACAGGTACAGTGTGGGGCAGAGACAGTGCAGGCTTCCTCACACTGTGATGTGTTTAGTACTGGTGAATGGTGAGGGACTGACAGCACTGGAGACTAAAGCCCTCTGTATATCCACAGGGACATTTACAGTGCAGGGCAGGTACAATGCAGGCTTCCTCACACTGTGATGGATTTAGTGCTAGTGAAAGGTGAGGAACTGACAGCACTGGAGACTGAAGCCCTCTGTTTATCCACAGGGATGGGTATAGTGTGGGGCAGGGACAGTGAAGGCTTCCCCTCACTGTGATGTATTTAGTGCTGGTGAAAGGTGAGGAACTGACAGCACTGGAGACTGAAGCCCTCTGTTTATCCACAGGGACAGGTATAATGCGGGGCAGGGACAGTGCAGGCTTCCCCACACTGTGATGTATTTAGTGTTGATGAAAGGTGAGGGACTGTCAGCACTGGAGACTGAAGCCCTCTGTTTATCCACAGGGACAGGTACAGTGTGGGGCAGGGACAGTGCAGCTTCCCCACACTGTGATGTATTTAGTGCTGGTGAAAGGTGAGGGACTGACAGCACTGGAGACTGAAGCCCTCTGTTTATCCACGGGACGGGTACAGTGTGGGGCAGAGACAGTGCAGGCTTCCCCACACTGTGATGGATTGAGTGCTCGTGAAAGGTGAGGGATTGACAGCACTGGAGACTGAAGCCCTCTGTTTATCCACAGGGACAGGTACTGTGTGGGGCAGGGACAGTGCAGGCTTCCTCACACTGTGGTGGATTTAGTGCTGTTGAATGGTGAGAGACTGACAGTACTAAAGACTGGGGAACCCTGCTTTTGCACAGACCAGATATGGTGTGGGGCAGGGACAGTGTTAGAATTCCCCACATTATGATGTATTTAGTGCTGGTGAATGGTGAGGGGCTGACAGCACTAAAGACTGGGGAACCCTGCTTTTCCACAGACCCGATATGGTGTGGGGCAGGCACACTGCATGCTTCCCCCACAATGCTATGTATTTAGTGCTGGTGAAAGACAAATCAGGGATTGGCAGCTGTAGAACTGAACAGAATTTGGATTTATATAGTGCTTTTTGCACGCAGTGTATCCCAGAGTGCTTTGCACTGCAGTGAGTTCGATGCTGAAAAAATGGTGGTGTGGGTTGACAACAAAACAAACTATCAATATTAAATTCATGATGAAAATTGAAAATAGAATTTCACCCATATGTCTTCTTCAGAAATTATCCACAAAGAGAAAATTAGGCTATATCAGTACTTACTTTGCAGAATTTTCTATTTAAAGATAATTCTGGAAAAACAAAACTATGGTAGAATAGTCAGTTTACCCTGCTTTCTATGTAAATTTATAAAATGGCAAGAGAAAATCTAGAAAACTCATTGGCCAAGAGACATCAGCTGACTGTACATTAACTCTCATTATATGCACAGTCATTCCGGTCCTAAACCACATCACACAATGAACAAATCAGTCCTCTTACAGCCAGAACTATCTTCCATCAGACCCCCTGCAACTAGAACTGGTCTTCCATCACAAACATGGCTGCTGCCTTTACACTGTAAAAACCTTCAACTGGGCCCTAAAAATAAAACTACCTTAAATAAGAAATAAAACAAATTAATTAAATGTTGTTTCCCTGATCATCACACTCTCCCTACACACATAAACAAATTAGAAACATTAAGTATTGTTTATAGTTTTCATTACAACTGTTTCTTTACTAACTGAAAAATCCCCCTTCTGTCTTTACCTGCTCATCAGAGAAATCTTTATTCTTCTGCTTACCCTGACAGTGAGATAATTGAGTCTGTGGCTCTAAAACAGGCCTTTGTTGTCTGTGTGTACAGAATGTCAGGAAAGTAACATTCTACAAGTGGAATAGAGCAGAATTTTGAATCCCTGTATTCCATGGTAAACATTCTATGTCTTCAATGTGGGGAAAAACAGAAAACAAAAAACAGAATGAAGAAAGTAGACAATACAGTAATACTTTATAAACAAAAAGAAAAGGTGGGAAAACAGTTAAATAGGCAGAGGCAGACCCAAAGTGCCCAAATATATTGCTAATGTTAATAAAATCTTGTACATTTGAATCTTATATGGGAGTTTTCAGGTGAAATCCACCCTCCTTGCCCACCCAAAAAAGGGCAACCTGGTAGGTTTAAAGTTTTTTTCTTACTAACCTTTCACCTCAATCCTATAGCAGTTTTTCTTTTATGTATTAGACCACAGCACATAAGTAAAACACAAAAATAAAGAGGTTGCCTTCAATGAGACTATATAACTACAGTGTAATGAAAATTAAGTTTTAAACACTGCTTATGTTTTACAAATTTACAGATGTTACAGTGTATTTATATGATAAAATTGACATGTGACAGAGAAAGTATTTATTTTCAACCAACTCTACTAATAAATACTTTTACTGCAAAGTACTGTACTAGTTAACTTATTACTGACATATCCTATTTTATGCATTAATAGGGGCTACTTTTTTCAGTTTTTAGACGTTTTAGAGGTAATGTATTGTACACTCTTTTGAAAATAGGAAATACATTTTAATCCCTAACAGAGTACATCAAACTAATTCTTTTTTGATGGTGGCCCATTTTATAAGTGTGAAAAGCCACTCCAGGGTGTGCATTAAAGGATTTTAATGTACTTTCCAGGGGCGTAAGAACACTCAGCTTTCAGCCTCATGCCTTAGCACACCCCTTGGATGTGCATTAAAATCCTTTAATGCTTTAAATCTTTGCTTTAAATTTGGATTTAAATAGTACCATTCCTGTATCACTATATCTTAAAGTGCTGTACAAATCAAGTTAGATAATGGTTGAGCAGTGACTGTAGAATTCAGTAGAAACTGTAGTATTCCATAGCACACAAAACAGTTCTATCATAATTTTTTATTAGTAATGTATTTCTGGCAAAAACATCAGGATAGAATAGGTACAACTGGACAGGACAGACTAGGTTAGGACAGGATAGGATAGGACTGGACTAGTCAGGACAGGATCAGGTAGGATTAGGCAAGATAGGATAGGACTAGGCAGGACAGGGTGGGATTAGACTAGACAGAACAGGCTAGAACTGGGTAGGACTGGATAGGATAGGACTAGGCAGGACAGGGTGGGATTAGACTATACAGAACAGGCTAGAACTGGGTAAGACATGGTAGGATAGGACTAGGCAGGAAAGGATAGAATGGGAAAGAACAAGATAGGACAGGATAGGACAGAACAGGACTAGGCAGGAAAGGACAGGATAGGATAGGATATGATAGGATACAATAGGATAGGATAAGGTAGGACCGGACATGACAAGGCAGGACAGAATAGGACTAGGCATAGGATAGGAATAGGGAGGAAAGGCTAGGACAAGGCAAGGCAGGATAAAACAGAATAGGACTATGTAGAATAGGATAGGATAGGATAAGACAGAATAGGACAAGTCAGGAAAGGATAGGATAGGATATGACAAGGCAGGGTAGGATAGGATGGACTAGGACTAGGTAGGATAGGATAGGACAAAGCAGGAAAGGAAAGGAAAGGACACGGTTAAGCAGGACTAGGTAGGTAGGCTAGGACTAGGCAGGAAGGGACAGGATAGGGCTAGGTTAGGCAGGAAAGGAGAGGATAGGATAGGATAGGACTAGGCAGGATAGGATAAGACTAGGTAGGAAAGGGCAAGATAGGACTAAGTTAGGCAGGACAGGATAAGATAGGAATAAGCAGAAAATGACAGGAAGGGTTAGGCAGGACAGGACAGGACTAGTCAGGAAAGGACAGGATAGGACTTGACAGGACAGTAGAGGATAGGACAGAATGGGACTAGACAGGATAGGGTAGAACTTGACAGGAAAGGACAGGATAGGATAGGGCTAGGCATAGTTGCAATCTGTAGGTAAGTGTTGCTGGCACCCGAAAGATGCAGATGGCGCCAATCTCGCAGGCATATGAGACATTCTGCATGCTATATAAATTTATTATAAATCCTTTAACTGCATTTACCTCATAATAAAAAATGTAACCCCCCCCTGCAAATGGGGGTTCCCAAAAGACTTCCAGGAGCTTGCTTGAATGCTCCAAGCCTGAATGGTGTTTGGCGTTTAAGCCATTTATCAGTGAGTGTTTTTAGAACCTCTGGTACTGTCTCTTTAAGAGCTGTCTGCTTGCAGACATAATTAGTTTGTATGGGGACTGTGTGCTTCTCTGTTTGAGTACCACTCGAGCTGCTGCCAATTCACTCCATTTTGCAGTCACTAGGAGTGCAAAGGGAACCTATCTGAAAGATGTAACTGTTTGCCAGAAATCATTTACAGTAATAATGAAATTACAGTTTGTCTAACCTGCTTTCTTTGCAGTCAGAACTGTGTCTGCCTAGTTCCCCATTCTGGTTTTGAACTGCTGAACTGGACCAATCAGTGTGGGTAAGCTAGCTCTAAAATGGTGCCTTGGAAGAATCAGAACTTGGACTCATAATCTGAGCCAGCCACAAGAGGATTGTATGGGCAGTGACTCTGGGAGATGTAGTTTAGACTTTGCCTTTTGGACCAACAGCAGCAGTCTATTGTGAGTGACAGCCAATCCAGTCAAGAACTGGGAGGAACTCAAAGGAAGTGCCCGGTTTTGTCTGTTGGGAGTTTCAGTTGAGCTTTGGCAGTGAAGGGAAAGGAACCTGTGCTCCTTCAGTGCACAGTTTTAGTCAAAAACATGTATAGGTCCAGAGTTCGGTCTGCAGCTTGTTAGGACTGAATCCGTCCTGTGAAGAGAATCAAAGGATATCTGAAGAGTAGAAACCAGGCTCACCCTGTAGAAGACTGGAGGAATTGCTGAAAATTGCACTCGGTCTGTCAGGAACTGAATCTGCTGTGTGTTCTCCCGGTATTGTGCAGTAATTGCGATCGGGATACAGATGCAGCCTGCCTGGTATAGTGCTTTCTTTTACCATATAAATGTGTGAAGAGGTTTGTGTACCTCAAGTGAATCCTGCTGCCATTAAGGACTTTTGCCTGTGACTGTTTACCATATAAATGTGAGGAGTCTCTTGAGCTCAAGAGTAGCCCTGCTGACATTGAAGGACCCTATCTTATTTGGAGGTCGTGAGTACTAATTCAGTGTCGCCCCTGTTGAATTGCCACATTAAATCCAAATGGAATTACTGTACTGCTGACTGTTTAATTCTCTCCTTTTCTCTGTGGTGAAAGGGCCCCTACCAGCTGCCACGGGTTTGGACTAGCCACTAGGGCTTGGGTACCCAGGGACAGTAACTGATAGGGATAGGCCTGTGCACAGAGCCATAGGTAGATGAGTAGAGTGATAAGCTAATTAACCTGATTTCCCCTGTCCTTGTTATATCCCTAAATAAATCAAGAGCTGTTGTTTCAGCAAAGTTATACTGCCTGAGGTATTTGTCTATGTTAAAGTACTGTACTGTGATTGTTGCACTGTATCTTATTTCACAGGAGGTCCCAGTGCCGAACCAGTCCTGGGGTGAAGTGTATACTGTAAAGGTAATTTGATGTATTGTGGGGCCACTAGTGGGAAGAAGGGGGTTGCAGTGTCCCAGAGGGCTGTGACCAAGTTAGTTTAACTATTGTAAACCCTGACCTCTGGGTGGAGGCACCCGCCATTGGATCCAGGCCCCTCAACCTGTTAGTGGCAAATCAGGCAGGCAGGGGTAGTAGCCCCTGGGATAGCGCCATCTAGGGGTTACATCTTGGAGGCTCACCGCTGGGATTGTGTGTCCTCTAGTGGCCATATTTATGAACCACTGTTAAGAAAAAAATGGGTACCCCGACAGAAGTGGCTGTGCACCGGATGGTGGAGTGGTGTACTGGGGAGGAGACTGACCCCCAAAATGCTATGCTTATCCTGGACATCCCCCTTGGTATCAATACGGACACTGTGCAGGAGTACTTTCCAAGGTGGAAGGTTTACAAAACCCTGTGGTGGTGGGTCGGCATGCTAATCTGCTCACCCACACTTTCCTGGCCCTAGTAGAGTTTAAGGATCCCATAGATAGCTCCAAAGTGCCACAGACCATTACCCCAGAGGGCGCCCTCACTGGTGGAGAGTGATAACTAGGACAGTAAAGACCGGGGGAATGAGCCCCACCACTATCTGAAACTTTTGAGGAGAAATTTACTAAATGGTTGCTGGGGAAGGAAAACTGTGGAGGACTTGAAGAAACTATTCTTGCCACCTGGGGGTTCTCCCCCAACACCTTCTCCCGCTCCAGTGCTCGAATGGTGGCTGAACCAATGCAGACTCCAATTTCTACACCTGCCATTAGTCACGACTCACTCAAGGTTGAGGATCTTCTCTGGCACCTCCCCACCCCCAAGGGGAGGATGACTGGGAGACCTGGATAGACTATGTTGCCCCAAGTGCTAGAATGGCAAATGCTCGGAAGCCGAAAAGCAAGAGGGTTAGTGAGAGCCCGAGGTCCTGCCCTGGCTACCATTCGTGCTAAACGGGCCAGTAACCCTGAAGTGACTGCACAGGCCTATCTTGAGGCCCTGAGAATGTATGGGGAGCCCAGATTCTGATGAGGACCTATGGTGGAGAGTAAGAGATGCACAACAGTACCAAGGAGTTGTTGTCTGTGTATGTATCTTGGCTGGAAAATTGTTGCAAGAATGCCTCAGAAAAGGTAGTTTGCCAGCGACTGAACTGGACCAAACCAGGCTGGACAGGATCCTAAGTCTGCCCCTCTCAGAACTGCTGTTGCTTCCAGTTACGCCCGGCAGATCGACTGGAATCCCACCCTCCTATGATGAGTTAATGAGAGAAATTGAGGAGTTGAGAAAGATGACCTCGGAGGGACCTGCACCAATAGCTGCGGCACGACCCGAGTGACTGAGGGTGACCCATCAAGTGAAGTTCAGGGCAGAGGTTGGCAGTAAATGAGTGCTCTGGCAAGGAAAAGATATGCCACAATGGGGCGAACTGTTGAGAGAGATCCGGAATTCAAAAACAGTCCCTTTATGAAGGCCACGCCTGCAAGTACGGGCCCTGACCTATATCGACTGCATCTGCTATGGGGGTGGGGGTACCCACCCATGTATCTCCTGCTGATAACAGCTCCAAACTCAATTCCTTGACCATGGAAGTGGAGAAGCTGACGAGATGTCTCCAAATGCTTATCACGCCGCAGACAGAGATGGCACCCAGGTTTCCAGTGAGTAATACCCCCGCCCTGGCTCCCAGTGTGGCGCCTCGGCCAGCTCAAACTCCAGAAAGTATGTTTTGCTATAATTGTGGGAAAGATGGGCACATGAAAAGGGAATGCCAGTCCCCAAAAGACACTGACAAAGTTGCATATAGGCTACAAGGAGAGCCGGAGAACAAATCAGTGGTTAAGAGGTGCACGACATGATCCCAGTGAGGGCACCAAAATGCTAATTCATGTCCTTTTGTGGCAAGGTCAGTTGCCCAGGCCCCACTACCGCCTCTCCAGACTGGTCCAGAATAGTGGTCCCTCCATGGAGACCACTGTAAAGGTGAATGGAGTGTCTACAAGAGCTGTATTAGACAGTGGCTCCTAAGTGACAATTATGTTCCAGGATTGGTATCAGAAGCATTTGTCAGACTGCACTTACAACCATTAGAAGGACTGCATGTATGGGGTTAAGTGAGAAGGCCCACCTATTCCGGTATATCCGAATTTGGCTGTCTTTTCCCACCTCCGTGGCTGGGAGGGCCAACAAGTAGAGACCCTAGCCTTAGTGTGTCCCCACTTGACTGGTTATGATGGTGTCCCTTTGCTGATTGGAACAAATGCTCATATGTTCGGAAGGCTGGCACAGTTGTGTTATGAAAACGAGGGTCAAAGACTAGTAGAGCTTTAAGAGTTCCGCTTTAATTAAGAAGGCCTATGAGGCACAGAGAGATGCTGAAAAAATAGAACCAGAGGAACCGGTCGGAATTGTATGGAAGAAGGATCCTGAGTCTCTGATCCTGGCGCCAAATGCCCAGTGTACCTTACAGGAGAGGTCCAGATCAGAAAGGATGTTAAGAATAAAATATTAATGTTGGATGCACCAGGCGATGGAAAATTGCCAGAGGGACTGCTGGTCAAGCTTAGTATTTTGCCGCTAGAGCCCATGCTTATGCCAGAAGGGTAATGGTCCAAGTTCATAATGTGTCTGAAAGAGACATTCGAGTAAATAGAGGTTGCATCCTGGCTAATGTGCATTGTGCAGACACTGCAGTGCTACCCAGCAGCAAGAGTTCAAGGAAGAATGACAGAGTAACACCTGACTTGTTTGATTTCGGCACGACTCCGCTGCCAGCTGAATGGAAAGTGAGGATCAGTGAGAAAGCTTGCCCAGAGAGCATCAGGTGTTTTCTTTAAAGGAATGGGATGAGGGATGCGTGCAAGGAGCTGAGCACAATATCCGCTGCATGACAAAAGACCATTTCGGCGGAGAGGTCTCGACGCCTGGCACCTGCTGACATAGATGATGTGAGACGGCATCTGCAAGAGATGTTAGCTGCTGGTGTAATACAAGAATCCAGAAGCCCTTTACGCTTCCCCATTGTGGTAGTGAGGAAAAAGAATGGAACAGTAAGGATGTGTGGATTATCGCACCTTAAACCGGCGGACTATCCCTGATCAGTACACAATGCCCCGCATTCAGGATGCTTTGGACTGCCTAAACGAGAGCAAGTGGTTCTCTGTGCTGGATCTCCGCAGTGGGTACTACCAGATCCCGATGGCCCCAGAGGACCGTGAAAAGACAGCCTTTATCTGTCCGCTTGGCTTCTATGAATTCATGAGGATGCCTCAAGGGATTTCAGGTGCCCCAGCCACTTTTCAACGATTGATGGAGCGTGCAGTGGGGGACATGAACTTACTAGAGTGCCTGGTATACCTAGATGATGTTATTGTGTTTGGCAGCTCACTGGAGGAACATGAGAGCAGATCATTCAAGGTATTGGACCGACTGGAGGACTTTGGCCTTAAACTGTCCATTGATAAGTGTCAATTCTTTCAAACATCAGTAAAGTATGTGGGACACATAGTATCCACTGAGGGAATAGAGACCGACCCAAGTAAAGTTGAGGCCTTGACCACCAGGCCGCAGCCCAAAATCTAAAAAGAACTGCAAAGATTCCTGAGTTCTGTGGTTATTATTGGCGTTTCATCAAGGACTATTCAAGAGTGATCCCCCTTTACTTAACCTTACTCAAGGGTATCCCCAACCCACAAAATGCAAAAGTCAAGCCCTCAAGACTGAAAGAGTGTATTTTCATCCGAGTGAAGTATTTGGGGCCCTGGACCCTGATTGTGAGACTGCTTTTCATGAGATCATTTATCAACTTACCCATGCTCCAGTGCTGGCCTATGCTGATCCAAGAAAACCTTATGTCCTGCACACTGATGCTAGCTTGCAAGGGTTGGGGGCTGTGTTGTACCAAGAGCACGAGAATGGCCTGAGACCAGTGGCCTTTGCCAGTAGAAGTCTGACCCCATCCGAAAAGAACTATCCTGTACATAAGTTAGAGTTTCTAGCTTTGAAGTGTGCTATTGTTGACCAATTCCAATGAGTACTTGTATGGGGCTAAAATACTAGTAAAACTGACAATAATCCTTTAACCTATGTGCAGACCTCAGCTAGTTGGATGCCACTGGCCATAGGTGGCTTTCTGCATTATCTACATACGACTATGCTCTCGGATCAGCAGGTCTGAACCACATAGATGCTGATGCTCTCCCAGGAGGCCTGTTCCCAGAATGATTGGGTCCGATTGGCAGAACCTGACATTCGGCACTCTGCCGAAGTTTGACAGGGAGGAACAATGTCCACGGACGCAGTGGACTGCATGGTGATTGCTTGGGACCCCTAAGAATTGCATACCTGCTGCTTATTGCCACTTTTCTGCAATAGACATTGGTGCACTGCCTCAGCTGGACAATGACAGTATTCGGGCGGCTCAATCCGCGATCCCATGATCAAAGCAGCTTTAGAAGCCTCTATGCAGGAAAAGATGTGTCCAAATTACGCCCACTGATTTGAGAACTGCACTGTTATACAAAGAAGGTCCTAAATTGAAACTGATCAATAAACTGTTATACAGAGAAACAGTAGACAGAGGGGACAAGTAGACAAACAACAACTAGTGCTGCCCACTGCCTTCGAGACTCAGTATTGAGGTCCTTGCACAACCACATGGGCACCTTGGTATAGACAGAACACTTGACTTGGTGAGATCCAGATTCTATTGGCCTAAGATGGGGCTGATGTGGAGCAACACATTCGAACTTGTAGTCGCTGCTTACAGAGGAAAGCTTTGCCCCAGAGGGCTGCCCCTTGTTAACATAACCACCAGTGCACCCATGGAGCTGGTCTGTATTGATTTTCTAAGTTTGGAGTCAGATCAAAGAAATATCAGTAATGTGCTGGTGGTCACTGACCATTTCACGAGATATGCCCAAGCTTTCCCACCAAAGACCAGAAAGCATCCACTGTAGCCAAAGTACTTGTAGAAAACTTTTTGTTCACTATGGGCTCCACAAAGAATCCATTCTGATCAAGGAGAGACTTTGAGAGTCGTCTGATCAAAGAGATGCTTTCTCTGTGGGGAGGAAGTCCAGAACCACTCCTTACCACTCCAGGGGACCCACAGCCTGAACGTTTCAACCGACTTTGCTAGATATGCTAGGCACCCTGCACCCAAAGGACAAGCTCTAGATGGAGCCAACAAATTAGCACCCTGGTACATGCTTATAACTGCACCAAAAGTGATGCCACTGGGTCTCCCCTCACTTGATGTTTTGAAGAGAAGCTCGACTACCAGTAGATGTGTGTTTTGGGGTCTCTCTGATGGGGTTCAAGCTGACAACTATTTACAGTATGTGCAAAAGTTAAAGGCCCAGCTAACTCATGCGTATAACTGGCTCAAACCATGGCTGCCAAAAGAAATCTGGCCAACAAAGAAAGGTATGATAAAAAGGTGAAAGCACAGGAACTCCAGGAGGGAGATCGGGTATTGCTAAGAAATCTGGGACTGCATGGCAAGCACAAGATTGCTGACAGATGGCACCATCTCCCTCACATTGTAGTGGGCAAACTAGATGATCTGCCAGTGTACAAAGTAAGGCCTGAGAATAATTCAAAAGATGTAAAAACAATGCATAGAAATCATGTACTGCCCATTGGACAAATCCTGATTGAGTCTGAGCCCCCAGAACATGCCCCCTCTGGACCAGTGACTAGAGCTGCTGCTAAGAAAAGATCAAGAAAGCCTGCACCTACAGAAGCAAAGTTAAAGTGTTCCTCCACAAGTCCCAGTTGAGCATGACTGTCAGTCCATATCGGAAGAAAGTGAGAGTGACTTTGAATACTATCCTTCTTACGAACTGAGTCAATTGTTTCGGACAACTCTAGTCAATACTGGAGATGAAGCTGGGCCTTCTGGACTGTCCAAGCCCCCAGCTGTCCCTGAGCCAATGCTCCCAGAAAGTGAAGTGCAAAGCATCAGATCAGATGAAATGGAATCATGTGCATGGTTGAACTGTTTGAGCTTCAGGGAGGAAAATGATAGATTGGGGCAGACTGGTGATACACCAGAACAAGAAGAGTATTTTGAGTGCCCTGACAGTCCACTGCCAGTGTCCGAAAGCTCTCCATGCAGAGCCAATGTTGTGGACTCAGAAACTGCAACTCCTGGAGCTGAAAGTGCCCAAGTTCTAGCCTCTCTACCCCATGGAGACTCCTGACAAGTGAGGACAATGCTGAAAATGAGGCTCAGAGTGCAGAGACTGTAACAGTTCCCCTAGAAAGACTGGTCGAGCTGTAAAGCCTGTGGTGCACCTCAGTTATGATTCCCTTGGGAGGCCTGTGGATTTGCCTCTCAATGTTGTCCATAAAGGAGTGTATGTGTCCCGAGCTCATTGCCCAAACTGAGCGGCCAGTGCTAACTCCAAGTTACTTGTGTTGCCCTTCATATGGTGCCCTTGCCCTGTCCAGCCCCAAGGTAACTGATAGGGAAGGGCCCCCTCTCTTCAGGTTTCATGTACAAGAGGTAATAACTTGAGTTATGGTACAATGTGTGTGTAATACTGTGTAAAGAGTGACATACTGCAATGTTTCAGAAATGTGTTCTTGGTAAAATGATATATTGACTGATGATTACATGTGTGAGCCTAATGCAAATGCATATGGTTGCAGTTGAAACTTATGGGGGTACTTGCTTGATGCGGACATCAAGCTTTCCCAGGCCAGGAAGGGTGTAACCCCCCTGCAAATGGGGGTTCCCAAAAGACTTCCAGGAGCTTGCTTGAATGCTCCAAGCCTGAATGGTGTTTAAGTTGCTAAGTTTATTTATCAGTGAGTGTTTTAGAACCTCTGGTACTGTCTCTTAAGAGCTGTCTGCTTGCAGACATAATTAGTTTGTATGGGGGACTGTGTGCTTCTCTGTTTGAGTACCACTGAGCTGCTGCCAATTCACTCCATTTTGCAGTCACTAGGAGTGCAGAGGGAACCTATCTGAAAGATGTAACTGTTTGCCAGAAATCATTTACAGTAATAATGAAATTACAGTTTGTCTAACCTGCTTTCTTTGCAGTCAGAACTGTGTCTGCCTAGTTCCCCATTCTGGTTTTGAACTGCTGAACTGGACCAATCAGTGTGGGGTAAGCTAGCTCTAAAATGGTGCCTTGACGAATCAGAACTTGGACTCATAATCTGAGCCAGCCACAAGAGGATTGTATGGCAGTGACTCTGGGAGATGTAGTTTAGACTTGGCGCCTTTTGGACCAACAGCAGCAGTCTATTGTGAGTGACAGCCAATCCAGTCAAGAACTGGGAGGAACTCAAAGGAAGTGCCCGGTTTTGTCTGTTGGGAGTTTCAGTTGAGCTTTGGCAGTGAAGGGAAAGGAACCCTGTGCTCCTTCAGTGCACAGTTTTAGTCAAAAACATGTGTAAGGTCCAGAGTTCCGGTCTGCAGCTTGTTAGGACTGAATCTGTCCTGTGAAGAGAATCAAAGGATATCTGAAGAGTAGAAACCAGGCTCACCCTGTAGAAGACTGGAGGAATTGCTGAAAATTGCACCTCGGTCTGTCAGGAACTGAATCTGCTGTGTGTTCTCCCGGTATGTGCAGTAATTGCATCGGATACAGATGCAGCCTGCCTGGTATAGTGCTTTCTTTTACCACATAAATGTGTGAAGAGGTTTGTGTACCTCAAGTGAATCCTGCTGCCATTAAGTGACTTTGCCTGTGACTGTTTACCATATAAATGTGTGAGGAGTCTCTTGGAGCTCAAGAGTAGCCCTGCTGACATTGAAGGACCCTATCTTATTTGGAGGTCGTGAGTACTAATTCAGGGTCGCTCCCTGTTGAATTGCCACATTAAATCCAAATGGAATTACTGTACTGCTGACTGTTTAATTCTCCTTTCTCTGTGTGAAAGGGCCCTCACCAGCTGCCACGGTTTGACTAGCTACTAGGGCTTGGGTACCCAGGGACAGTAACTGATAGGGATAGGCCTGCACAGAGCCATAGGTAGATGAGTAGAGTGATAAGCTAATTAACCTGATTTCCCTGTCCTTGTTATATCCCTCAAATAAATCAGAGCTGTTTGTTTCAGCAAAGTTATACTGCCTGAGGTATTTGTCTATGTTAAAGTACTGTACTGTGATTGTTGCACTGTATCTTATTTCACAGGAGGTCCCAGTGCCGGAACCAGTCCTGGGGTAAGTGTATACTGTAAAGGTAATTCTGATGTATTGTGGGGCCACTAGTGGGAAGAAAGGGGGTTTGCAGTGTCCCAGAGGGCTGTGACCAAGTTAGTTTAACTATTGTAAACCCTGACCTCTGGGTGGAGGCACCCGCCATTGGATCCAGGCCCCTCAACCTGTTAGTGGCAAATCAGGCAGGCAGGGGTAGTAGCCCCTGGGATAGCGCCATCTAGGGGTTACAAAAACATAATTGAAAAACAACATTGCACCACAAATTGCATCAGGGCATCTGGCCAGTGATTGGCTGATAATGATGTCATGATTTATTATTTTTCTAATGGAATAATTCTTGTAGGAAGGAATGTGTGAAAAATGGGAGATGCAGCATTTTTCTGCTTACAAAAGACCTGCTGCAATACTAAATTAATAGTCCTATTTCTGTTGTGCTCACTGTACCTCAAATTCACATGCACACTCCTTGACAAATTGGGGGATGAATAACAGTGGGTGTCGCTGTGAGTGCTGGTACAAGAGCACTAGATACAGGGAAGGGTGTTCAGTGTATAGGAGCCACAGCTGACATTGACAGGGCACTGCTGTGGGGAAGCTCTCAGCAGTGTCACAGCTCTGCCAGTACTAGTGGGTGTCACTGTGAGTGCTGATACAAAAGCACTAGATACAGGGGAGGGAGTTCCGGGTATAGGAGCCATAGCTGGCATCGACAGGGCACTGCTGTGAGGAAGCTCTCAGCAGTGTCACAGCCCTGTCACTCCCAGTGGGTGTCACTGTGAGTGCTGGTACAAGAGCACTAGATACAGGGTAGGGGGTTCAGGGTGTAGGAGCCATAGCTGGCATTGACAGGGCACTACTGTGGGGAAGCTCTCAGCAGTGTCACAGCCCTGTCACTACCAGTGGGTGTCACTGTGAGTGCTGGTACAGGAGCACTAGATACAGGGGAGGGGGTTCAGGGTATAGGAGCCATAGCGGACACTGACAGGGCACTGCTGTGGGGAAGCTCTCAGCAGTGTCACAGCCCTGTCACTACCAGTGGGTGTCACTGTGAGTGCTGGTACAAGAGCACTAGATACAGGGGAGAGGGTTCAAGGTATAGGAGCCATAGCTGACATTGACAGGGCACTGCTGTGGGGAAGCTCTCAGCAGTGTCACAGCCCTGTCACTACCAGTGGGTGTCACTGTGAGTGCTGGTACAAGAGCACTAGATACAGGGGAGGGGTCAGGGTATAGGAGTCATAGCTGACATTGACAGGTCACTGCTGTGGGGAAGCTCTCAGCAGTGTCACAGCCCTGTCACTACCAGTGGGTGTCACTGTGAGTGCTGGTACAAGAGCACTAGATACAGAGGACTATAGAGCTGGCCCAAACGCACAGAAACCAAGGAAATGAGACAAGTAAATTCTGGATTCTAGCTTGACAGATGTTGTCAGCCACTATTACGATCTTATTCCCTTGACTCTAGAGAGAGCGAGAGATGGTGGCGGGGGGGGGGAGATCAGTCGGTATGCATCTCATGCCTGCAGTTGCCACTCGCTGTCACCAAATGTCCTGGCTAATAACGAAAGTGACATTGTTTACAACTAGCAGAGGGCCAGGCCAAGGCCTTCTGACTGCCTTCGCATCATCCCATCATCTGTGCCACATTTTTGTGCGTACTTACCGTAGGCATGAGACCTTGTTCCCCATTCCTCCTCCCCCTGTGACCTTCAGTGCCTGACAGGTTTGTGGATCATGTTTATAGTTTGAGGGGGAAGGGTGCTGGAAGGTACTGTACTCTGAGAGCCTTTGTTTCTGTTTCTGGGTGCTCCTCTCTGTTTGTACGTGTGTGTGTGTGTGTGTACAGCATGTGTCATCTAAAGGTATCTAAGAATTTAACTGTATATGGTGCACAGCGGAACAGAGCCAAAAACTGGATGGATTTGAGCAGAGCCCAGGATCCTAGCCCCAGTTCAGTTCCATATTATTGCTGTACCTGACTCCTGTCCCTAGTAGCTCAGCCGGTACACCACCTGGATTAATATTAGGGGGCTCTGGATTCGATCCCCAGTTAGTACACACTATTTCTGTACCTGATTCATGTCCCCTGTAGCTCAAGTGGTGCAACTGGATGGATTTCAAGGGAGCCCTGTGCCCAGTCCCGAGTTTGTACATATTATTTCTGTGTCTGTCTCCTGTCCCTGTTTGGTCAGCTGGTACAGCACCTGGATGGATTTCAAGGGGGCAGTGGGTTCGATCCCCCAGTTCAAATGCATTATTTCTGTATCTGACTCTTGTCCCTAGAAGCTCAGCTGGTACAGCACATGGATGGATTTCAGGAGGGCTGTGGGTTCGATCCCCGGTTCAGACACATTATTTCTGTATCTGACTCTTGTCCCTAGTAGCTCAGCTGGTACAACACCTGGATGGAGTTCATGGGTCCTGGGTTCAATCCCCAGTTCAGACACATTATTTCTGTATCTGAAACCTGTCCCTAGTAGCTCAAGTGGTACACACTTGGATGGATTTCAGGGGGACCCTGGGTTTGATCCTCAGTTCGGACCCATTATTTTTGTATCTGACTCCTGTCTCTAGTAGCCAGGCTGGTACATCACTGAGATAGATTTCAGAGGCGTCTGGATTCAGTTCCAAATTTGGACACAATATCTGACTTCTGTTCCAAGTATCTCAGCTGATACAACACTTGGTTAGACTGGGGGTGCTGTATTTATTTGTATGTATTAGACTTCTGTTTCTAGTAGTTCAGCTAGGAGTTCCTTTGGGGCCAGAGGGCAGTGGATAAAATTATTGCTTTCTCACACCATTTAAGTTTACATGAGGGATGAAGAGAGACTTTATTCCAGCAGATGGAATAATCAATCCAGCCCATGATTGGTTTCACAGGGTGATGACTACAGTTATCGGGAGCGAAGCAAAAACATATTGACTGACTGTCGTCTGGAAAAACTAAATCATTGTACGGAGAAATTACCAGGTATGATCAGTTGGCTGGCATGCCCCCCCCCCCCCCAAACACACACACACACACACATCACTCCCTTATTCATTTGTCCTGTCTGGCCTTGGAGGACATCTCTGGTCAAATTTCTCTGTTGTCAGAACATAGAAACATATATTATGTTGGTAGAAAGAGACAGAGGCCCAAGCCCGCTGCCCTCTTCCTTTACTCCCCTCTAATGAAAATGACTTAAGACCGTACCATTCCGGTCTGTATGCAAGCTCTTCTGATCTCAGAGGCATAAACCAAGTCACAACTTGTTAATACTTGTGTAACCCCTAGGCAGCGCTACCCCTAAGGTTACTACCTCTGCCTGGATTCTGCATTAAGGTGCCTCCACCCAGAGTAACAGTATTGGGGGGGGGGTCTGTTTAGCCTGTCATAGCCCTCTGGGAAGCTACACCCACCGACCCTCCTAGTGGCTTTGAACCTTGACTAGCAGTAGCTAACACACAGTCAGTAAACAGCAGTAATAGTAATAATTCTACTGAGTCAGTTAGCCTACATGGGACTATCAGCTGATACGGTTTCAAGATTTAGGAGTTACCTTTCTGGGAGGACACAGCGGGTGAATGTCGCTGGCATCCTCTCTGAGAACAGGGACGTGAGAGCTGGGGTATTCCAAGGATCAGTCCTGGGACCGCTGCTCTTCAGCCTGTTCCTGAACCGCCTTCCGCTGGCTCGCCAGGATAAACTCCTTCATTATGCTGATGACACGGTGCTCTTCTCTAGCAATTCTGGCCCAGTAGTGCTGGAGAAGCAGGTGCAGCAAAGCATCTCAGCTGCTGTGGCTTGGTTCGTCAACTCCTAGCTGCTATTAAATTACAAGAAAACTACAACTATATTGTTTTCCTCCTCACAGAACCGACATAGATCACGCCCTACATATATTGATCAGCCAGAATGTCCCCCTTGAACCAGTTCCAAATTTCAAATATTTAGGAGTTACCCTTGACAGCTCACTATCATTCTCACATCACATAGACATAGTTGCCAGGTCTGCTTATGCCAGGATCAGTCAGTTATACCGGCCCAAGCACCTCCTAACGGAAGATGCTTTAAAGTTAGCTTTAACCAGTTCAGTCCTCTCTGTGATCAACTGTGGTCTAGCAGTGTATGCTGCCACATCAGACACTGCCCTTGAGCAAATAAAGGTTGCACTCAACAAAGCTTGTCATCTCTGCCTAGATGTCCCGCATCAAACACACACCTGCAATCTCTACTCGCAGGTAGGGTGGTTAAATCCAGAATGCAGGACACAGTTCCAAGTTTGCTTGCTAGCCAAAAAATCCACTCTTGAACTAACACCCTCTAGGGTCCAGAACCTCCTCTCTCCCACTGATAACACCAGGACAACAAGAGGGTCTAATAACATGACGTTTAAAGTCCCCTTCCGACACACCTCTCAGGGGCAGCACTCCTTTAAATATCACGCCCCCTTTGGCTTAATTCCCTCAATGACGACCTGCTCTCAGAAACCAGACTAGGCTCCTTTAAGTCTAAACTGTGAGATCATCTAGGTTCAGCTAGTAGCTGCAAGTGTAACCTCTAATCCTGTATTGTTGCCCCCCCCCCGCCATCTCTCTTGACTTCTCTCCTCTCTGCTCCCCTCCTAATCCCCACCCGAGACTCCTCCCATGTGTCCAACTACCCACTGAGAATACCCCCTCCTTTCCTTCCAGCACTCCCCCTACCCATGACCAACCCCACACCCAACCTGAGACAAGGCCTCTATTGGCTGCTTAACCCCCCATACACACATACACACACACACTTTTTTCCCCTTGGTGCACAAAAAACCCTCATTGTTTGCAGCGTCAAACTGTTACCTCAGCCTAACTGTAAAGCTTGTATGAGCCGTTCGTAACCAATTGTATGATATAATGCCTGCACTGTGTTATTTATTTTCTAAGCTTGTCTGCACTACACTGCCTGTTATATTACTCTGTCTAGTGGTTTACTTTATGTTAGTCCTGCAATACTTTGTTCAATCACCTGACATGGAACCTTTGTAAAGGAGCTTTCAGCTCAAAGGTATTCCCGAGAATCAAATAAATTAAATGAAATATGCTCACACACCTTCAGCAATATCCCTGGAGACCCCCTGTAAAACAAGGCTAGCAAGACAACTGCACACTTTCAGTACTATAACCCAACTAATGTTATGCACATAAGCCAGGTTAAACATGAAACAATAATCAAATTTATTTAGGGAATGTGAATAAGGAAGGGGCGTAAATTTAGTTAAATGATGGGTATTCTGATTTAAGTCAGGTTCTTGGCATGCACTTTTAGTCCCAAAATAAGAATTCCTACAACACTGGGTACCCAGGAGGGAATGCTGGCTAGCCAGAGGCATTGCCCGGAGGTGGCCGGCGTTGCAGCTGATGTTGGGACCTTTGATGGAAAAAAAAAAGGCAGTTAGCATGCACAACAACAAGATTATTATTTGTAATCCTGAATGGTTGGCCCAGTCTCGTGACACCCAAGAATTTAGAAAAGAAACCAGATGGTAACACAGATAAGTGATTTGTTGCAGGGATCTACCCTGATTGTACTCATGCTGCCGGCTGGCTGTGATGTTGCAGGCAATATGGACACCTCGTGTTGTTCACCGATGAGCATGGGGAAGCAGGGCTGTCCCAACACACTTCCTCCTCACGGCCTTTCCCTCCAGGTGGCCACAACCTGCGAGTTGTTCCTGCGCAGGGGCTGGATCCCCAAAGCCGGTCTCTCACCGAGGACAGTTTCTGGTGCAAGGAAGTCATCTCAGCTGGTCTGAGAAAGGCCCAGGCGTGATAAGCACGTTGGCAAAGTTCAGTGTGGGTTTGCTGGTGAAGCCTCCAGCTGGCATAGCAAGTCAGGTCGTGAACAGGCAGGCTTCAACCCATGAGGAACATTCAGCACATTTAATTCAAAAAGCATTAACTTTTCACAGATCAGATACAGTCCAGTTGCTATTACAGTCGCTTACTGAGAAAACCTCTCGATTCAATTTCGGTCTCTCACACTGGCTGGGCCGCACGCTTCACAGGAGAAAATCTTCGGTCCAAATTCACAAGCAGGGCTTTTAAACTCTCTGATACTTTCTGCTGCAGTTTCAGTCTTAAATCAGACGATTCTAACTTCTGCAATCAAGCAGTCCAATGCAGGAGAAACAGTGGCAGGGAGGCATGTTAGGCCTCTTCCCGCCGATTCCCCTAAGCTCCGTTCAGGGAGCCGCTGCTCAAAAGCTTGAGCTGCTCACTCTCCAAGCTCCAACTCTAACTGATCCACTGTCTTTAACAGTTCTGGGAATTTCCCTTCGATTCCAGGATTTGGGTTGGCTGGGAAAGCTGTCAGTCACAAGTTGGACTCCCCCTTCAGTTCAGTTCAGTTTAGGCGCCAACCTAAAAACTACAAAAACTAGTTTTTCCTTCCCACGAGACACTTGGGCTAAGGACCCTTTGAAATCCCCTGATTCCTATTGGTCCATTTACTAGAAGTCCTGGACCAAACATGGTTGCTCCCATTCAGAATGCAAACTGCAAGGAAAGCAGGTTAAAGAAACTTTTCTAATTCAAATCTAACAACACACTAAAAGTAAACGAGTACAGTTTCCATACAGGCTCCCTCTGCACTAGAATCAACAGCAGAGTGGAGCAAATTAGAGCAATGTCTGGCCAGTCGCAAGCTTTAAAGCACTTGGATCCAGCCCAGACCATTCCCTATGCACACATTAGCTAGGCTCTTAAAGGGACAGGCACGGAGGCAGAGCAGGGCACTCACACGTAAAGGAACAGAAGCAAACAGATACCCCTAGCTCTATTACTTCTAAAGGACATCAGCCTGGCACTGGGCATGGAAGGAGCCCAGGAAGACATTAAGGTAAACCCCAAATTAGTGTGGGGGGGGTCACACTTGGATATAACCACTGCCTGGAGACATTGTGGGAGGTGAAGGAGGCTGCTTTGTCCTGGCATTCCAAAAGCTGAGAATGCTTTACAGAATTGAGGAAACTGTGACACTGTAAATCATAAAGTGTGATGTTGAAGTTGCGTATAGAACAAAAGATGGCTAAGGGCGCTCAACAAGGCAGTATTATCATAGAGTAGAATCTTGTGCTATCACAGACCTTGAGAGCAGAGCTTGAATAATGTATAGAATAATAAATGGACAACAGTGCACAACAAGGTTGTGTTACCATTGAGCAGAACCATGCATCCATCAGGTATTTCCCCATTTCTGATAGTAATGAACTAGTATATACAGTAGATTACTAATGACATTACACCAGCTTATTACAATGTAATAGACAGCTTATTTACAAACTATTACAAGTGTAGACGAAAATTATACACCTTATTACAACACTATTAACATGTGTAACAACTACCTTATTACACCACTGTTAACTAACAATCACCTTACTACAAGTATAATAAAACTTCTGAACAATCCATTTTGCGTTCATACTTTTGCAAGATATAGAATATCTGATAGCAAAGTCACGTACGCTGATGAAATATTACCATCAATGGGCCTAACGACCTTTGGACTTGTTTCTTTATGAACTCATTAGACCTCCTCAATGGTACAATTTCCTTACATAGAAACACAGAATTTGATGGCAGATAAGGACCACTTGGCCCACCCAGTCTGCCCATTTCCCTACCTGATGGATAAGCTGCAGAGTCTAGTTAATCAACAGCTTACTTCCCCCTACCCCCCACTAGAATTGCTTTATGTCTGTCCCATGCATTCTTGAATTCTCCCACAGTTCCTGACTTCACAACCTACTCAGGAAGGCTGTTCCATGCATCCACAACCCTCTCTGTGAAAAAATACTTTCTAACATTACCTCTGAGCCGTCCACCCTCTATCTTCAAATTGTGCCCCCTTGTTCTTGCACATCTCTTTTTCTGAAAGATGCTACCCTCTTGTACTTCGTTAATTCCCTTGAGATACGTGAAAGTTTCTATCATATCCCCTCTCTCCCTACTTTCCTCAAGGGTATACATATTAAGCTGCTTTAGTCTCTTCTCATGTCTTCTGGTGCAGACCCTGCACCATTTTGGTTGCCCTCATCTGAACAGCCTCCACGCTGTCTATCTCTTTGCAGAGATGGGGTCTCCAGAATTGCATGCAGTACTCCAGATGGGGTCTCACCAACTGTCTGTACAGAGGGATAACAACTTCCTGTTTTCTACTGTCGATGCCTCTCCCTATGCATCCCCGTATCTCCCCAGCCCTCCTTACTGCCTTCTCACATTGCATGCCCACCTTTAGGTCATCTGATATAATTACTCCTAGGTCTCTTTCGATTTTTGTTGTTGTTATTATCTCACCCCCCATTGTGTACTCTTTCCCTGGGCTTTTGTTTTCCAGATGCATTACCTTTGCATTGAATCTGAGCTGCCATATATTTGACCATTCCTCCAACCTTGCCAAGTCCCTTTTCATCCTTCCCACCCCACCTTGTATATCAACCCTGTTGCAGATCTTTGTGTCGTCTGCAAAGAGACATACTTTTCCTTCCAGTTGTTCTCCAATGTCACTTATAAAGACATTAAAGAGGACCAGTCCCAGTATCGAACCCTGAGGAACCCCACTAGTTACTCTCCTTTCTTCACTGTGGACTCCGTTTACTATTACCATTTGCATCCTGTTGTCCAGCCATTTTTTTATCCAGGCTACCACCTTGTGACCCACTCCAAGGCTGGCTAACTTGTATATTAATCTTTTGTGTGAGACTATGTCAAATGCCTAGCTAAAATCTAGGTAGGCCATATCCACAACCCCTCCCTGGTCTACTACTTTGGTCACCCAGTCAAAGAAATTATTAGGTTCATCTGACATGACCTTCCTGCTGTGAAACCATGCTGCCTTGGGTCCTGTGCCCCACTGGCCTCTAGGTACTCAACAGTTCTTTCCTTCAGAAGTGATTCTATCATTTTACCTACCACTGAGGTCAAACTAACTGGTCTGTAGTTTTCTGCCTCTGCCCTGCTCCCACTTTTGTGAAGTGGAATCACATCTGCCCTCCTCCAGTCCTCAGGTACCACCCCATCCTCCCATGATTTGTTAAAGAGAGCAGTCAGTGGTGTTACTAGTTCTACCCTTAGTTCTTTTAGAATTCTGGGGTGAATCCCATCAGGCCCCATTGCTTTGTCCACCCTCAGTTTCAAGAGTTCTTTCAAACCCTTTCTTCTGTGAATGGATTAGTATCGACCCGCCTATTCAGAGGTAGTTTCTCTTGTTTGGTTTAGGTACCTCCCCCTTCTCTTTCGTTTTGAATACTGAGCAGAAATATTCGCTCAGTATCCCTGCTTTTTCACTGTCACCCTCTGCCCACATTCCCTTCCCTTTATTAAGTCTCTGTATCCCTTCCTTGGTCTTTCTTTGCTCCCTAATGTACCTATAAAAGGTTTTATCCCCCTTCTTAACAGAGTTGGCTGTATTTTTCTCAGTTTGTGCCTTTGCTATTCTGACTGCCTTCCCTGCCTCCTTCTGCTTTAGCTGATAAAGTTCTCTGTCCTGCTCCTTGTGTGTTTCCTTATATTTCCTGAATCCTATCCTTTTCTCCTTAAGGTGATTTTTTCCTTCATTTTGTTTTGTTGATTTGCTTCACACAAAGGCTTGTTGCCTCTACGATGGCTGTTTTGCTTATTCCCCATTTTTTCTCCACCCCTCCTTCTTGCCCGTTTGCTAGTGCTTTTCTGAGGCACTCTCTCATTTTCCACAAGTCAGCCCTTCTAAAGTCCAATACTCTTGTTTTTGTATGACTTGACTCTGTGGCTGTGTTTATTGTGAACCACACTGTTTGGTGGCAGCTTGCTCCCAGATGGCTACCCACTTCTAAATCTGAGATCCTTTCTCCTTCCCCATTTGAGAGTACCAGGTCTAAGATTGCTCCCTCCCGAGTGGGTTCCAACACTAGCTGTCTGAGGCATGCCCCCTGTAGGGCATCGAGAATGGCCCTGCTCTTGGATGTGGCTGCAGCAAAGGTGCTACAGGTAACATCTGGCATATTCAGGTCTCCCGTCAACAGTATCTCCCCTTTTTCTGCCATTTTAAGGATGCCTTCTATCATTTCCTTGTCCATTTCCTCCCGCTGAGATATGAGTCTGTACACAACCCCTGTATGTGACACTTAGGTATAACATATTCGATATATAGTTTTTTGTTTTACTTTCTTAAGCTTATAACAGTGTACTCATTGTGTAACACACCTGCTGCTGGAAATGGAAGGCTTACTAAATGAAGCCATCTTAGCTGCAAAATTCAGAATCATCTGATCACTCAGTTAATGTGAAATTCTACTTTAGGTCTCCGCGCATCTTGGAGATTACCATCTCAGTGTGGGTCATCAGACGTTTGGAGTGAAAAATGAGGGATGCTCTGACTTGCATGATACATCCCTGTTTCTGTTTTACTTCTCTTCAAGGTCGCTTCCCAAAAGCATTGGCAAGGGATGAACTTTCATAACTTCTATAGCTGACTCCTTTCAGCAAACAGCCACGCCAGGGTTTATTAGCTGTCAGTTTAGTTTGATTCCAAGAGCGATGGAGCAATAACGGGTTCCTGGGAGGGTGATAGATGCCTGGACATGGGACATAAAGCTCTTGCAAGTACTCTCCTTAGGCCTATTTTTGTGGTCACTGCTTGGAAAGAAAGGCAGTAAGTTAATAAATTCAGTAATTTCCTTTGTTAGGAACGGTTGCCTTTGTCTCCCCCCTCTCTTTCTGTCTCTCTGCCTCCTCAATCCCCTCTCTCTTGCACTTTCTCTGTTCTGTTTGTTCTCTCTCACTTTCTCTCTCTCTCTCTCTCTCGCTACCTCTCCCTGTTTTTCCTTCAACAGTGCTCTACCGCTCTTCCTCTCTCCCTATATCGCCTTCTGTCTGTCTGTCTGTCTCTCTCCAGATCCCCAACAAATTAACACAGTATGGGGGTGACGGAAGGGACAAGGAGCTGATCTGTTAGCGCAGTGGTAGCACTACCACTCATGACCCAGATGACCTAGGATCGGAAGCAATCTCTGGTCATAAGGGACCGGACGGGGGAGGAGGATTGAGCATCCCAGACTCTTCCTCTGGGGAGGGAGTGATATTGTTGCTACCATGCAACCACCACCGGGGGTTCCCAGGTAGAAGTACAGGCAGTGGCACTATGTCGGGTGGGGGAGACACCAAAGGGCTAGCAGAGTGTGTGGTCATGCTATGCACCCACACTTAGCCCCACCTGGCGTCTTCCATCAGGCACCATCAGGAAGTGGATAAAGCCCTAGCATAGTGGGATGATGTGCCACCAGTCTCTCAGGCCCCCCCCCGGCCCCAGAACTTAGCAGTCAGTGGGGAGCCTGGGCAACCCCCCACCACCCCAGCTTGGAGGGGTAAGTCCATAAATAGGAGGGGGCAGAGTAGGTGACAGAGATGGCAGGGATGGGGCTGGAAGCTGGTTCAGTGTACAGATGGGGGCAGCTGTGGGAAGGTGGGGAATGACAAAAAATAAAATGAAGGGACTAAGGGTTCCCCTTGTCAGTAACTTCTGTGGCACAAGACTGACTATACCCCACTGGTGTACAGCCACATCCAAATCTGTTAGACAGATTCCTACCTTTGGTTATGACAAGGAGCCCTCAATGTCATTCTCTCTCAAGAATCTTGAGTTCTGTGTTCCCCTACTGATGCTGTACATGCCTCGATACTACACTGAAGCAGAACACAGTGACATCGGCTGTGCTTATGGCCCTGTATTCCACTTCATTGTATTTTTCAGCTTGATGGATTTCACTGGGTTCTGGATCTGACAAGTAATTAAACAAACTTTGGTCAGAGCCGGTACGGCTGCTCAGTGCGGCGAGAGCAAGCAAAAAAGTAGTCAGAGCCATAAGGAAGATCACCGGAGGTCAAACTGTGCATGCATGAGGATCGCACATGGGCAGTTGACTACTATGCACAAGATGGCTGCTGTGGCAGAACTGTACACGTGTGATCCTCACATGTGCACAGTTTGCTTTGTCGGCCATCTTGTGCACAGCGGTCATCACTTCCACAGTTGCAGAAGACAAAGTAATGCCCAGCAAAAGGGGTGTGTTTCTACTACCCTTGGAGAGGAAGGGCCGTAGAAACACAATTCAGTAGAACTGTGCCCCAGCACTGTGGAACACACCGGAACGCTGGCCCGTCATGTGCTTCCACTGTGTCCTTACAGAGTAAACTGCAAAATGTCTGTGGAGCTCTGCCCATGCAGCCGTAAAAATTAATATTGGGTGGGGAAAAGGCTGCATTAATAAGGGGCCCTAAATAATGGAAAAAAAAATAGGCTGGCCCAGTGGCACAGAGGGCAGAGGTGCTTAGTGCCTTATCTCTCTAACACTGGCAGCCCAAGTTTGGGAACCAGCTCAGGCTGCAGGAGGTCGGCCGGGGGGGGGGGAGAGAAAGGGTCGAGCATCCCAGTGGATGCTTTCCTTCTCCAGGAGGGAGAGAAGCCAGCTCTGTTGCTTTACTGCCAGCTGGGTGACCACAGGTGCCAGAGAAGCTAAAATGGCTAATGGGAGGGGGATGTCAGCAGGCGCCACACGCTTATGTGGGGATGTGTTTGGCATGCCCTTGACACCAGCATCCCAGGGGATTCATGGAAAACAAACAGAGAAACTCCCCATCGGCAGGATGAAGCTGTCCAGTCTACAGGTCCGACACCTGTCTACTCCGGCAGGTCCCTCCCTACAACCGGATCCTGTTTGTGATGGCAGATAAGGGAGCCCTCCATTGCCCCTCACCAGAGGGAAAAAGTTCTGGGTGAACAAAGAGAGGGACCCATGAAAGTCGTGGGAGATGTCCGGGTAACTGGTGGGAGGGCTGGGGGATGGGCAGAAGGGGCCACTGGGGAATGTAGGAGAGGAAAAAAAAAGAAAATAGGATTATTTCAAAACAAACACACAAAACAATACACTGGAGTGATTAAAGACTTCACAAATGGCAACATTTACAATTACATTAAGAACTGTAAACAACATTATTTATGTTTCCTTTAATATTTATATTTTTGTTTATTTCTGCCGGATAAACTGTCTTACACTGATTAACTCCTCTTTAATTAAATCATTTTTTAATATATTTCTAGAGCTATCTCATTAATCAAACCATAAATTGTTTCTCTTTCTGTTTTTTTTTAATTGTGTGTGCCAGTAGTTCACCGGAATTATCTCCCTGATGATAAATTACTGACTTGATCTTTTATATTGCTTTTTCATATTCCTTTCTACTTCTCTGTTCATAATTTTCTGCTTTGTTTTTTCCTCCTGTTCCACCCTGTACTGTTGTTCCCTACACTTAACCCTTTTTTATCCAGCTCTGTTGTCTCCTAATCCGATTTACCCTCTACATGTTTAGCTGCTCATTCACTTCAGTCTTATAAGAAAAGATGACGTCTCTAAAGCTGCCTTTAAGGCATCCCATAATTTCATAATCAGTTTTTGACCATCGTGATTTTAAAATAAAAAAAAGACTTCAGCCATTACATGCCTGAAACAGCAGTATTTGATGGTCAGCAAAAATGTCATTATATCGGTTTTTAGCCAAAATAGATTTTTAACATTCTTAGAGTCATCTTCAGGTTTTTTTGGTTTTTTTTTGAAATTTTCTCAGATATTGTTAAATCAGCTTTTAGAGCACATTTTGTATTGAATGATTCAAGTAATTAAAGATGGCCACCACTCAATTAAAGCGTCTACTCCTTTCCAAATGGAAGGAACCAGTTCCCCCAACTCTTACAGAGTGGCTCAATAATATGGCTAGCTTAGCGAATAATGAAAGGATCAGCAATTTATTGTCTGACAAAGCAGAAATGTATTATGAGATCTGGAATCCTTTTCTCAACATGGCTCCTGGATCGGCATAGAAAAATTAGTATAGCCTTTATTTACACTGTTGTATAAAGCAATTCATTTTCTCACGGAACTCCTTGTATCCATGCCTGTAAAGTTACATGTTAGAAAGTTTTATTTCTCTGCTTGTATTTTAAATGTAAACTTTACTTAAGAAATGGTAATTTACACCTTTCTGTATAAATCAGAACGTTTTTTCCCTTCTTTTTCGGTTTAGTAACTGTAACCACCGTTAACCTTCTTTTAAACTAATAAAAAGGATTAATTGTAAAAAAAAATAAAAAAAAAATCCCTTCCATTGAGGCCACCTCTTGAATGTACGTGCTAGATTGATTCATATTGTAGATGTAGTAGGATGGTGTTATCAAATGCTTCTAATGACAAACAGCACAACACTGTATCAAGAAATGTAATTTTTTAATGGTGGGTATGGCACGGGAGCAAGAACTTTTAAAAATGGCAAAATCCCGTATCTTAGTTCAGGAATGAAAGAAAACAAAAAGAAAATGTGTATATTGATGTTTTTGCCAGAAAAAAAAATACTTCTAAAAAAAATGACACGGTGATTAACAAATAGTGCTTTTTTAAGTAACATGACAAATCCCTGATTTATTTAGAAGCAGATTGTCATAGCTCCATGCCAGTGAGCTAGGTAAATTCTTAGAATCATATCTAGATAAATCAGTGCATGGTCCGAGAGATAACTAGGATTGATTTTGTTATCCAGCACTTCTTTAAACAAAGATTTAGAGACAAGCAGGTCACCTAACCTGGAGACGGCATTGAAATGTTTGGACATGAAAATGTAGTCTTTTTCTTTTGAACGTGTTAATCTCTGTGTATCTACCAAGTCTTGTTCAGGTAGAAAATGCAGAAGCTTTGTGGCCAGTCTTGAATCATCCATTGTGATTTTCAAGGTTTTATCTTCACGACTGAGGAAAACATCAATGTCTCCTCCAAGAGTTAAAGTTTCTGTAAAAAAAAAAAAAAAAAATTTACCACCTTGTGAGAGCGTTGCTGAAAATTCCACATATGCTGAGAAGGGACCATACAGTTTTTTTTTATTTTTATTCTTTGGTAACTGGATAAGACCCACTGGGCACAATAGCTATTTTCAGGGGTAGCTCGGGAGCACAGGGAGGTTAAACGACTTGCTCAGGGTCACACAGTATGGAAGTAGAGGCTGTGGGAATCAAACCAAGGTCTGCTGGATGCACCAAGCTCATTCAGTGATCCATGCCCTAACCTCTAGGTTATACTGCCAACCCAAGACAATCTCTACAGTTGATAATTTCCCTTTGCGCAATACTCTCTGATCTTCCTGCTTCATAAATTGTGATCTTTTTCAAAAATCTAAATGTTTCTTCATTAGAACAGGTGGAGCAGAGCTCTTCACACAAGGGGTTTAGCCTGCCTGCTTCCTGACCTCCCTGAGCATAATTGATATGTAAGTTTCTGGGGGGTCTGCTTGAAGGGCCTCTTTTGAATACGAATGTTGCCTCCCACGTTCTTTGGATGAGAAAACTGAGAACCAAAGGTGAGCTGATGTGTCATCCTAAGAACACAGGAGGCAACACTCATAGAGTTTTGTCAATAACATTTTTTATTCGGTATATAAGATACAATCACAATAAAACCAAATATTATGACAAATATCACAAACGAATATAAGCTACTTAACTACAAATCCAAAACAGAACCACATTTCTAACAAAAAAAAGCCTTAAAGAATTAATCATTCAAAAAAGATATTCTAATTTAAAACAAAATAAATATCTAAAAACACTTTACAATTGAAATACTTAATATAGTAAACCTGAATAAATAAACCAACCATTATGTTGAAGCCAGCAAAAAAAAAAAAGAAAAAAGTTACTAGAATCAAAAGCTAGTAAAGAGAACTGCAAGAAATGATGTGAAGTTTAAAAGAACAGATCAGAAATATATGGCTGGCCCGGTGGTGCTGAGGGTTGAGACGCTGCATTCCACACCTCGAGCCATGTTGGTGACCCGAGCTTGGGAACGAACTTGAGTTGCTCGGGGGTCGGTAGGTGCGAGGAAGGATTGAGTGTCCATAAACAGCCTCCTCCTCAGGGGAGGGGACTCGCGCACGATTGTAGACTGATACCCAGCAGTGGCTGGGCGCTGCACAGGTGCGCTGCCAAGAACGGGAGGGACCAGATCCAGAGCATTAGGCAGCCTCTGCTGAGGTGGAGCCAGCTGCTCCGCCCATTACATGGTCATGGGCCTGGGGGCAAAACAGCAAAATCAGGAGCCGACAGGGTCTATGATGACCCAACTATCAGGTCGGAGGACGAGTTCCTCCAAGGGAGGGACCGGAGCTCCCTGTTGGCATCCCTCATCAAAAAGAAATATAGGAGGCTCCCCTAAACAAAGTACTGTAGCGTTATCTAAGGAAGGAAGTAGAAAGAGTTAGAAGAGAGAGAACCTGAGGTGGGGGGTGGTGTGATTCAGACTGGCTCATGGGGGTCGTCTACGAAATCATTGTAATGTTGGGAGATGAAGCACAAGGTTACACTTCTGAAGCCATACCACTGCTAGCCGATTTTAGATCCAAAGGAACAAGGGTTCTGAAAATGACATCTCATCTTTTCTCAAATTTGTGTCTTTGCTCTCTCACACATAAACACCAACCAGACCTATAAAATTATTGTAGATTGTATATTTGTTTTTCTGTTAAAGAGGGACTCTGGCCAAAAGTGCTACACTGCATAATTAGAGTAAGCATACACCCAGTAAATCTCATACCAAACATTAGGTTTCTGTGTTACTTCATTTTAAAGTTATGGGCTATTTTGTAACCCTGATTTCACTGCCTGTTCAAAAAGGCCAGTTTCAATGAGTGCAGATGATGTCATCTCCTGAACTCACAGGCTAGCCCTCCCTGTCAGCAAGCTTATAGGACCTGTTTCTCCAAAGTTAAAAGATCATTCTGCAATGGTTTTCACTAGTAAAACAAGCAGCACCATTCTAAAAATAGTGCTATAGAATCTATGTGTTTCAGGTTTTGTAACAAAGTTGACCAACTTGTATTTTAATGCCTTTTTGGTGTGGTTCATTTTGCAGAGTTGCAGGATGTTGTCAGCATGCTTCCCGGCTGCTGATACCATGCGAAGTGCTATTCTGCAGTGCCTGTTTGGAAGCTGTATTGCTACAAGTGTTGCAATGTTGGTAACTGCATTGTTGTTTGTCAGTGTCTGCTTTATAATAAGTTTTAATAGGGGCCTTATATATGTGAACTCCTGCTAGGGGTGGAAGTGTTAGCCCTGGTAAAACAATCATTGTAATGTGGTGTACAACACAGATGAGCCTGAATATAGCTCAAGTAACAGCCTGTCAATGAGAAAACAGAAAATGAGCTCTGCTCAACTGAGTATCCCATTCATTCATACTTTGATGATGAATAAAATATTGATTTACTGATTAAGAATTGAGCTGGTTACTGCATAGAAACTCTTAGTAAGGTTTCAAAACAACACTACCTCTCCCACCCCCATTTACAGGGTGATGGAACAATTGTTTTGAAGGGCCATCCTGAGATATCACCTCAATTGAATGACAGGTGTGAATGATCACAGCCTTTCTCCACATCAGAGATATCCAGTCTGCAAATCTCACATTAGTGTGCTGTGTCTTAGCAGCCAGCAACCCAGGAGAAAAGGACCACAACAAAAAAGCACCAAAAACCAAAATATGAATTTATTAACTTCATTACAAAACCTGAAACACACATATATTTTAAAACAATGTTTATTGAATGATGCTGCCTGTTTTACTGGAGAAAACAATTTGCACATAGTTTTTAAACTTTGGAAAAGCAGGTCCTGTAATCTTGCTGACAGGGAGGGCTAGATTGTGAGTTCAGGAGATGACATCAACAGCACCGCTTCGCTGAAACTGGCTTTTTTGAACAGGCAGAGAATTCAGGGTTGTAAAATGATTTGTAACTTTTAAACAAAGTAACCTAGGGATCTCAGTTTTGGCATGAGGGTGATTTGGGCTATGTTGATCCATATTCTGAATTTATTGATGTCAGTAATTTGTGACCATAGTCCCTCTTTAAAATTACTTTTTTTCTTCCAAATGTTGTTTGTGCAAGTGGTCAGCAAGACGCCCATTACCAAGGCTCAGCACATGAGACACTCTTACAGAAATAGGAGTGCCTGACGTTCTACTAAAAGAAGCACTGTGATTGGACGGCAGTGTCACATGATGCTCCCATGATCTGTAATTTACTTTAAATTTATGCTGCTACACCTGTCAGCCCTTGGACCCTCATCTGGTCTGCATCTGTACCCCAACTCCATCATGCTAGCCTTCTCCCAGGGTTTGCCTTCCTCCTTTATTACCCCACGGCAGGGCATCTGGGGTGGCACAGTCCCCTCTGGAACTCCTCCATCAGTCTTCAAGGAGGCTGCCAGAGTCGGTGGTTAAGGAGCCTGCAGTTTCTGCCTGGTGGGGGCATTATGTTGCTTGAGTAGGAGCTTATCCTGCAGTTTCTCCAAGCTTTTGAGGATGCCACACCCTAGGATATCTTAACATACACACAAAGCATGCGGGCTTGGGCATTGATGTCAGTAGCATCTCCACTACCTGTTCATGAAGGCGCAACTGCACCCTCCTGTGGTCACCCAGGAGCAGTAAAGCAGAAGAACTACTCACTCCCCTTCTCTGAAGGAGGGGAGTGTGCTCCAGGACACTCAACCTTGCTTCCCCCAACCGGCCATGACACCCAGGCTTAGTCCTGAAATTAGGTTGCCGACTTCACGATTGGTAGTTGTTGACGTCGCGATTGGTAGCCCTGCTGCTGCGCCGATGCCCAGTGCTGATTTACTCTTTGATCATATGTTTCTGTGTCATTCCACACTGTCACTGGGCTAGTCATTTACTACGGGGTTACACATGCTCACCTACTAAGGGCCAGTGTAAAGTTGTGTCATCTTCATAGAACCCTGACTTCTCCCCATTCTAAGCCATCAGTTATTTAAGCAATAATGGCTGAGAAGCCGGTCATTTCTGAGGGACAGACGATGAGTTGAGGGGATGGAAGGTGAGGAGCTGCTGAGGCTACCTCCCTCCAGCCAGTCGTTAATCCAAGGAAATGACTGACTTCAAGGTCATTATAGTGATTAAACGCTTACTCGCAATAACAACTTTCAGTTTTACTTTTTTTTTTAAACATCCTTACAGGTTTTGAGTGGAGTGGTATGAGCAGTGTGTGTGCCTCACAGCATGAGTTGGCAGCTGCATCGATCATTTGTAAGCCATTAATAACCGATCCAGTAGCCAATTAGGAGCCTTGCTAGGCTCACGAATGTTTAATTCGACTCACAATGTAGCGTACAATCTCCAGTCTTAGTGTGTTGCCTGAAGGGGCAGGTACATAGCTAGGAGCCATCCTGCAGGAAGACTTCCTTGGAAACTTATGTGTTTTTTCCCCCGCTGTAGCAGAGAATCCTATTTGTTTTACAGACAGAATTTCTAGATTTGAATCATGCTGCTTGTTTATTTGGCTTCTGGTTTAACCCCATGTTCTTGTGAAAGGCTGGGTACTTAGCCTAAATTCTGTCAGAATCTTTACAGGGTGCAAGATGACTGTTAAAGGTCTTGCTGTTGAGGTCTGCATTTGGCCTGGTGTTCAGGTAAACCTGTTTTGCAGTTCCCCTTCCTTCTTTGTGTCATCTGCTTGAGGTTTTTTCGCAGCATAGGCTTGCTCAGGTTGGGTGCTGTTCCCTTTCCTGTCTGTTTTTGGTACTTCTCTGGAATCCTTTGATGCTGTTGGAGTTTAAGTGGTTCTTTTCTCTTTTTTCCTCTTTCTGATCCTTGTTGCAGCATTTTGATGCGATCTGTGGTATTTTTTACCATGTTATCTCAATTTGTGGTAGTTTTTACCACGCTGCATCATTTTTGGAGGGTTTTGCGTCATTGTGGTTAGAATTGACACAAATGCACAAAATGTTTGATGCACGTTCACAGAATTAACTAGTGTGCAAAAAATTACCCAAGTGTGCAAAAAGTGATGCAGGTGCATAAAATTCCAAGTCACAAATGTAATGCTACCCTTTCCTTGATGTGTTGGTGAAAAAAAGGGAGGCTCCTTTTGAAACGGATGCAGCCGGTTCCTCTGCAGTTAAAGTGCAATGACATTTTTTTTTTTTCCAAAAATCCAGTTTTAGCCACAGTTAATAAAAACATTAGCATACCTGTCAAATTGACTTTTCTAGGTACTGTACCTCTTGTGCTATGCACCTACCCCTTGCCAAGTCTGCAGTGCCATTTCTAAGCCAAATGTGGCGGGCATCTTTTTTCTTGAAAAATTAAAACATTTATAAAATACTCAAATGTTGGTAGAAGTAGAAAAATGTTACCGTTAAATAAAAGTGGAAGATGCCTGGAATCTTTTATAGTGGAAAAAGGTACGGTCAGAGTTTGTGCCTAATGTCATTGCACTGCTGCTTTAAACAGATGATTTCCCATTAGAAGGCACAGCGGCTCTTTCAGGCCCTAATGATAACCATCTGGAAGCAGCTTATAAACGTGTATACTCTGCATCAGATTTTGGTTGTGGGTCACCTTGGCATTAATAGCACGAGCACTGTGGGAATGGCCAACAGTTGTAGCAGACGAGGTTCGGGAGGATTCTCTAGTCAGAGACTTCCTTCCTTTTTTTATTCCATAGAGCTGTTTACCCATTATGCGGCTCATTTGCTCCTGTCCCCACCTCCCCTCTGCCGGTACCTACCTCTCCCAGTCCTACCTGGAGCAGTCCCTCATGGATTAAGCCCTGCTGCAGGGCTAGTAGGGGGATGCCCCCCCCAAAGTGTCCAAATCCAGGTGTCTAGGTAGTGTGTGTGGCCCAGGGAGATGCATAGGGTGTCATTTAGTCCTCGGGTCCATTTTACGTTTTTCTTCTCAAGCTTCTGCCTTGGTGTCTTGTCAGTTCATGTGCGTGGAGGTGTGCACGTCCTACAGATCCACAACCTCAACCTTTTTGTTTCCATATAGGTTTATCTCCCTTTGGGGTACTGGGCAGGTTCCACCTAGGTCCTCTTTTTGAGAGGGCTCATTCCACCCCCCCCCCAGCTCGGGGCATCATCCCACCTGCCCTGGTGCTCCCTTTTCCATTTTCTCTCCATTATCCCGAGACTCTGGTACACAGATGCGCATGCACTCCAAGGCTCCGGTGACAGCTTCTTTCTCCCACCTGGCCTAGTGCCGTGCCCCTCCCTGGGCTTGGTGCTGACACCGAGCCTCCACCTGGTGGCAGCCAAGAGTCAGGGAGACCCCACATCATTCCCTGGGAGAGGAGAGCTGCCTGGTGGCAGGTCGATCCAACTCCTTGCCCCCCCCGGCGACCAATGCTCATTCCCAAACATGGGTCATTGCCGTCATGGTAAGAGGTAAGGCGCTAGCACCTCAGCCCTCTTTGCCACTTAGCCGGCTCATGGCCCCACCCTTTAAGCTGCTCATTACCTGCGTTACCACTGGTCTCCATCCAGTGGCAGTCTGAGGCCAAGATGACTGACTACCCCTCCCTAGGAGAGCAGAGCAGACCCTGGGATGGTCAGTCCTCTTTCACTCTGCCAACCAACTTCCAACAAGCCTTCTTCATTTCTGAACATGGGTCACCAGCATGGCAGGAGGTAAGGCATTCGGTAGCATGTTAATTGCAGATGGAAAAGATTCTTAAAGCTCTTAAGGGAAAGAAAGGTTCTTTGCTGAGTTCCAACACTCAGCAAGTTTCTTTTTCCCAGTAGCCTTTTGTCCCTCTGGTCAACTCAGGTGGGCTCATTGGTCCCGTCCACCCAGCATTCTACCTCAGCCACAGCTGGGACTCTGAGACCCCATGGATTGCCCTCTGTGGCAGGTCCAGGCAGGGGAGGGCTGCCCCCCCCCCACCCAGAGACACATATTCAGTGCTGGGTCCCAGTCAGCAGCAGCAGCAGTGCAGGGTCGAGTGGTGGTGGGCAGGATATCATGCAGGCTGAGCTGGCCACTTTTTCCTTTTTCTCCCCGCATTCCCCTAGCCATGGTGGCATAGGCAATGCGTGCATGTGGAGGCACACATGCATCCCGGAACCATGGCTCCCCCTTCCCTGAGATTAGTGTGTGTTGGTAACCAAGAGCCAAGTCGACCCACCACCCCAGTCTGGGAGAGGAGAGCTGTCAGGCATCCGCTCAGTCCACTCCCAGCCCTCTCCCTCGACCCGACCTGACCCCAGCTCATTCCTGAACTCAGGTCACCGGCATGGTGAGAGGTAAGGTACTCCGTGCCTCTGGGCCAGCATAGCAAGTTTCTAATAGTGGTTTCAGAGGTCAGGGTTGTGGACGTGGCTGCAACTCCCAGGCAGTTTTCTTTCCTTTCAGGGATATGGAAACCAGTGAGGTAGAGGTGCCTTATCAGGCTTCAAGTCCCGGGAAAGCAGATGCACCTTCTCCCATAAATGTTTTGGGAGAGCCAACTGCGGTAGTAGTTACTCCGCATGACAGTGTACTGTCTTTGCCCACAAGCTCTGAGCAGATGGCCACAGAGGTTTGTTGTTTTGTTAGATTTTTGAGTTGTTTTGTTTTTCCTGTGTGAATTTAGTGCTCGTGAAAGGTGCGGGATTGACAGCACTGGAACATAACATCGTCTGTTTAAGCACGTAATAGGTACGCACGGGCAATCACAGTGCAAGCTTCCACCCCCTGCCCCACCAGTGTGCCTCACCGCTGCCATGGAGGGACCACTACATAGGTGAGAGGGTAGCTCAGACTCTGTGCCCATTCAGTGCTTGACCTCTCATGTGAGACTGCCAACAAGGGTGCCAGTTAGTGCCAGCTGTGATGGTGGATTTGTGATGTGGACACCCACCCACTGGGAACTGTTCTGAGACCACCACAACTCATTTCATGTAGGCCACTGAACAGCCGTCAGGCAATAATGGCTTTCAGCCACTACCAACCTGTGCCGGATTTGAACCCGTGACCTCGAGGTGAAAGGCTCCTTAACCCACTACCAGTCCCCTGAGCCATCCAGTTCTCCCCATGGTTACAGAAGTTTGATGGCAGATGGACCCGGACTGCGTCAGGTTCCTGAGTACTGAAAATAACATCACAAGGCTGTGCAAACAGAGTTTTTTTCTGTGCCCTCCAGGGCATATTTGTCCAGTTACCAGTCTCTGCAGATCCCAGGGAACATCAAGACATAGAGTGAACCTTAAATCACCTGTTCGGCACTAAGGCAGTGATTCGGGTTCCTCCCGAGGGAAGAGAACAGGGATTCTACTCCACTGACCTTATAGTCCTCAAGAAATTGGGAGGATTCCACCCGATCCTGGACCTCTCCAGTTTGTGAGAGCCAGTCGGTTCAAGATGAAGTCCCTGAGGACAGTCATTGAGGCAAATCAGCTGGGCAATTTCCTGGTCTCAGTAGAACGCTCAGATGTTTACCTGCACATTCTGATTTGGCAGTCACACCAGAAATTTAATTAATTAATTAATTAATTAATTAATTAATTAATAGTTTTACCAGGAAGGCATACTGAGCGTTGTAGCACTCGATTCCAGATGCGTCCGGGGGGAGGGGGGGATATACATAATAACATGAAATAAACAATACAAAATATGCATACCTGAAGCACACGGGTACAGTAGCACTGAGCAGCAAGCAGAAGCATACAGCAAATATATCCAATTATGCAGCGGAAGATGCAATATGGTATACACAGAATATGTAGAATATACATTAGAATTTCATACTGAGAGCACAAAGTCACAGAAAGCTATGGGCAGTAAGCAGAGGATGACACAATTGCAGTGCTAGACTGAAAGTAGAGGTCTGTGATCGCATAGTAGGAGCCAGTGTACTGTGCATTAAATGGTCAGGTGAGTGGAGACGTGGAAGACATTTGGCCCCCCATTGGTGCTAGGTGCATGTGCAGGTGGAGGCGAAATGTGAGGAATTCCTCAGCTTTGCCATCTGAGATCAATGCTTTCAGTATAAAGTTCTTCGCTTTGGGTTAGTGTGTATGCTAAGAGTGTTCACAAAAATCCTAATAGTCACAGTGGCTCTCCTTTGGTGGACGGGACACCACGTTTACCCCTGCCTGGACAATCTCTTGATCTAAGCAGATTCAGACCAGTTGGCTCACCATTCAGTCGGCAGAACTTTACAGATCTTGGAGGAACACAGTGGGACAGAGAACTGGGAGAAGAGCTGCCTTCAGTCTTCTCATATGCTGAAGTGTATTTCAGAGCGTGCTTTCAGACAGACCTGGCGAGAGTGTTTCTCTCACAAGGCAGGTTAAACAACCTCATGGGGCAGATTCGGCAAGTCAGGTGAATAAGGTCGTGTCAGCCCATGAGTGTCTCCAGATTTCAGGTTTACTGATGGCTACTGTAAAGATGGTTCTTTGGGCCAGACTACACGAGACCTCTCCAGGCCTTTCTGCTACCTCATTGGTTGCCAGCATCAGAATAGTACCAAGGCCCTGTCTGACTCCTGAGGTCAGTGCACTGGCCATTGCTGTGGTGTGGAACTACTTAAAACCTGTTTAAGGGGTCTCTCTTAGCCTCATAAGAGCAGCTCATTCTGACTATGATGGCATTTGTCGGTGTCCTTCAAGTGGATTTTGATAGTGGCTCAGTCAATAAATGATACTTTTGCACTCACTGTATTTTGTCAGTGGCTCTTTATGGCTCCTTGAATGCACCTGACTGTTCTCTCATTCTGATGACCACAGCACCAGCCTGACAGCCTGGGTTGCGGTGCTAGACCTGATTACAATCCAGGGGTTTTTGGTCCATGGAAGAGCACAGTCTTCAAATGAACCTTCCTTTCTCCTTCCCTTCCCTAGGCTCCCTTCCTTTTGTCCAAAGCCAGGAAGCCTAAGGGGAAGCAGTCGCACAAGCTAGATATATTTATTTATTTATGACTTTGGTAACCGGGTAGGTGCACTGATCCAGAGGACCATTTTCAGGCATGACCCAGGCCACACAGTGGCAAAAAAGTACATATACATACAGTACAATGCGACAGAACAGATGGTACAGGTTACATACCGTAAGAGAATACAATGACAGTAGCACAGTTTCCATACTGTTTGTGCTGTCATACATATTACATATGTTACCCCTAGGTGGTGCCATCCCAAGGGCTACTGCCCCTGACTGCTTGGCTAGTAGCAGGTTAAGAGGCTTGAGTAATGAAACGGGTGCCTCCACCCAGAGGTCAGGGTTGTTAGTGGTCAATCCGTGACACTGTAACCCCCCTCTTTCCCTTCTAGTGGCCTGAACAATATACAATAATTACTTTCACAATGACCCTTGTTTACCAGGCAATTACCCACACTGTTTGCACTTACCACCAGGGCTGGTTCCTCTAGCTTGACCCTGGGGACCCCCTGTAAAACAAGGTTAAGCTCAGCAAATAGCAACAGTACAATACTCTTGGCACAAACTAGAACCATGGTCAGGTTAAATGCAAACAAAGTTAAATCTGATTTATTCAGGGGACTTGAACAAGGGAGGGGCATAATCAGGTTGATTTGCTTAAAAGCTATATTAATCAGACAGTTATGCATGCAGTTCAGAGTCCCTACACAGTCACACACCCTTATGTTTACTCACAATATCCAATACTGGAGACAGGCAGGACGAAATCGAGACTGCAGGCTGTTGAGCTGGAGTGCACAGAGAAACAGGGCCCACACGAATCACTGAGGCGTTGTTCCTGTTCAAGGCATTGAGCAGGGGGCTGATCCCTAGGCTGGTCTCTCGTTGATGACTTTCTATGCGTAGCAGGTATTCTGGCTGGGCCAGTGTAGCAGGGCCCAGGCAAATGGAAATGGATACGGATTCAGTCCGTGGAACTGGATACAGCCTCCAGCAAGCAAAACACAGTTCAGACACACAGTGGGGAACCAAATCACAACCCACTATGAGCACACAGCACATTCACATGTAAGGAAATTCCACTGTACCAGGCAAATGGCTCTCTGGTCGCAGTTACAGAGTCTCTGCACAATCCAGGAGTTCAGAAGTAGCTGGAAGTCCTGACAGGCCGATTGCATTCAGCAAATCTTTGGTGTTCTTCAGGTTAAAGCCTGGTCACAATTCAGTGGCTTAATTCGCTCTTCAGATTCAGATTCAGTCCAAAAAAAGGCACAAGTTCCCTCTCAGGAACAGTAGGCAGGCATGCAGGCCAAACTCAGGCCTTTCCACAGTTCTCCTGCGCGAATCCACTATGGATTGCTGCTCGAACTATCTCGAGCTGTTACTTCTTCACTTCCCAACTCAGATCTAACTGAAACTGCAAGCAGTGTGGGACTTTCCCCAAGATCCAAAGGTACGGTTGGCTGATCTGTCTGTCAGTCACAACAAGGGCTCCCCCTGCAGGTTATTTTAGGCCCCAAAAGCCCAAAACTACAATTCCTACAAGTTTTGGCCCTACCAAGCCCCTGTAGGCAGGCTCCATTTTAGAGTCCCAAATGTACTGATTAGCCCATTCTGCAGTCCAGGACCAAGATGATGGAAACAAACAGAACTGTCCATGCTGCAAAGAAGGCAGGTTAGAACAAACAGCAATATTATTACTACTACTCTAACAAATGATCATCAAACAAGTACATCTTCTAACAGAGTTCCCTCTGCGCTAATAGTGATGGCAGAACGGAGCAATTATTTGGCAGCCCGGGCGGGACTCGAACATAGAAACACTCAGCCCCCTCCCAGATTAATTATGACTGCAATCCAGGCAGCTCTTAAAGAGACAGTACACAGGGGCTATACAGGCACTCTCTGGCAATACATTTAAACTGCTAAAAAGCAGAACACCAGCCTGGCAGTGAACATTTAGGCAAGTTCAAGGAAGACTTTTCAGGAACCCCCATTTGTAGGGGGGTTACACATACAATAACACTTTACAATTACAAAGGTACAGGATTCTGTTGCAGTAGCAGCAATAATATGCTGTGCAATACCAGACACTTTCCAGTAGAGACAAATGGTATAAAAAGGAGATTGGGGGATAGGGCTAGGCAAGAGGAAGGTAAGGGATAGGGCGGGTGGGGAAAGGACTATACACAGTGCAGATTTAGACAGAGCAACACTTTCACTGCATGATACAGGATCAGAGCTGGGGAGAGATCGAGGGGGGAGGTTAAGACTAGGGTGTCATAAGGGGGCAGGAGAGGAGACAGGGATCTGGGTAGTCTTGGGGGCTGTGAAGGAAGGACAGAAGTGAGGAAGGAGGGACAGACAACGGAGGAAATGAGTGCTGCTTATTCACAGAGGAGCATGTGCAGAATGGTTAAGTGATACCTTATATACACACAGTCTTTTCTGGAAGTCTGTTTTTTTGTACTTTTTAAAGCAGTTAAAAAGAGCCTGGAAGCTTTCAAGGTGACGTTGGATAGAAGGGTAAAAACAAGTATAACAAAGGCTTATGCAGTGGCAACAATTTAACCACCAGTTTTGATCAAAGCACATTCACCCAGGGCTGTGGCAGCCTCTTGGGCAGAAAAGGGCAGAGGCCTCAGTGACTGACCTTTGCAAGGCAGCAACTTGGTCTTGCTCGCACACTTCCACAAAGCACTACAGATTGGACACCTGCAGCCCTGCTGGTGCGACCTGCGGGCGAAGGGCGCTTCAAGCAGCAGTAAAGTGACAGGCAGCTAAAACTGGAAAAATATTCTCTCCGTCTCGAATACATCTGATGAGTACTGCTTATTAAAACCCTGCAGTAAATGGATACCCAGTGATAATGTGGAACACATGGCTGGATTAACCTGTACGCAAATTACATGATGGCGTAGGGCCCCATGGTTCAGGAGGGCTCCCACTGTTAACTTATTTACTTTCTTTAATCCCTGTACTGGGTGACCTCTGTGGCTGCCGACCGGCTGAATTGACCAAAAAGCATCCCCCCCTCCTCAGAGTCAGCCTCTGCCCCTGGTTCAGTGGTCATACCCCTTTCCTCGGACTGAGTCAGCCTGGTCCCCCCCCCCCATGGTCGCTCCAAGTGAGCAAGCCTCTCAGTCTCTCTGACGGGTGGCTCTGGCTCTGCCTCTGATCCACCCTGACCCCACCACACAATCAATCATGTCCATCAGAGGTCCTCTGGAGGTGTGGCTACAGGGGAGCAGGGAATCAGTGCTTGCATGCATGGTATCAGGGCATGTGGCCAGGCTGGGCAGTTAGGAGTCAAGGAGGAGGACAAGAGAGCTGTGGACATCGACGGTCAGTCGTCAGTGCCAGTGGTCAGTCTCGTCTTCGTCTCGATCAAAGAAGAAGATAGAATAGTAGAGAAAGCGGCACGGGGGGTGGTCGCCCAGAGTTGGATTCAGCTTCACCACCTGGTGTGCAGCATCACGTGCTGCTGGTGATTTTGGTGTAGCCAGGTTCAGTCAGTGCTGCTTAAGTTGGGCCCTGGTCCTGCTGTGAGGAGTCCTCCCATGCCGGGCCAAGTCATGTCGCCACCCTCTGCATGATCTTGAGGAAAGGGTCTCAGACATTTGTCCACCACCAGGCTGAGGCTGGCATTTATCTTCTTCCAGTCCAGTCATCAGGACAGCCATCACATCACAGTCAGGCCAACCAAGGCAGGCCACACCAGGTATGTTGACTAGTCTGCGTGCTGTAGTGTCCAAGCCATTGTGCTGCAGAATGAAATAAGCTATTGGAGAAACCAACTAAGCTGTGGTCTGTGTTCAGTAACTCCAGTACTGAGTCTTTAATAAGATTTGAGTTTGGCACAGTGGACCATGGGGTGCTGTCATGCTGGTAAGTCACCTAAGGGACTATGTGGGACTTGCTGGCTGGCACCATTTTGTCTTGGTTTGCGTCATACATTACTGGGAAGTTGCAGCAGGTTGCTCTAGAAAACGATCTCTGAAGTGACTACAGTCACCTGCAGGGTTCTTAAGGCTCAGTCTTTGCACAACTCTCTTTAGCTGCTTTGGCGTCAATGACTTGGAGTGGGGGCAAAGATGGAACTCAGCAGCAAAGCAACTTTTAAGTTGACAGCAGTGACAGTGGAGATGGAGGAGACAGTGGGAGAACAGAGAGAACTGAGGACAAAGATAGCTGCACAGAGGGAGATTGTGGCAGATGCATTGCAGAGGCAAGGAGCTTGAGCATGTCTCAGGTTTGGAGCTTGAAGGAGTCTTGAGCAGAAAGATGATGGGAGCTGTGGGCCCCACTAACTGCTACAATAATACATGCCTCAGGGTTTCGGATTTGGCAGAGAGAATAGATATTAAAGGAGGCATGTGTAGGGAGAGCCTGCTTGAGTACCCTGGTTGTTGTCGCCTTGCCGGCCCAGCACCACAGAAGAGTGCGGTGTTGGCATTTAGGGGCCCCCGGGCCACAAAATATGACTTGGAGTAGGGCCCCCACATCCATTAATGTAGCCATGTTCTGCCATAATTTATGTTTCTGTTAGTTCCAACCAACCATAGCTGTTATGTCTAATTAATGCAAATAGCATAGCGTACCACATTTGCCAGTTGACACTGGTTCCTCCTCCACCATTGCCGGGCCGGTGAGTTTGCTCCATCACAGGAAGCTGTCTGCATGTATGTAGGGTGGACTGTCAGCCATTACCAGATACCATGGAGAGGGGGTGACGAGAATACCAGATGGAAAAAGCCCACGACATTTGGATAGCCGCGATGGTACTTTCCGGTCCTGTGCCATTGCGCCCCCACTCCCACCGGACGTTATTTATGGGATTAGCAGGCTGTTGGGGCTGCTGTGTATAGCCCAGGCCTAAGGACTGAGTGGATGATAGGTGCTAGGGGAAAGAAGCCGTCCACTTGTTTCTGCTTGACTTTAACCAAAGACCTCTGTGGATAGATTTTCTGGGATATCTTTAATAGTTAGCAGCGGGGTGGAGGGACAATACATGTAAGATAAATCATTTGGGTTTAAGTAATATTTTGTTTAAGATTGCCTCTGTGTGAAAGTCCCTCATGATGGGATGTAATTCACTATTGACCGGCCTTCCAGGGACGCAGCGTGTTTCTGTGAATTGGACAGCGACAGTAACAAATGGCGTCACGTCTGATTGATCGCCCTCGACGTACACTTTTTCTGTGTACGATTGATTTCTGTGGCGCAGTCATTTTCTTTTCCTTTCGTTCTGTTCTTTCATTATTCCTGGCCTGTGAAGGTGACTGAGGGGAGGAGGAGGAGGATGAGCTGCTCTCCGGGAGATGTGTCTGCAGACTGTATGGGGGGTCTACAAGGACAGATGGGTGTTCCTCTTTAACCTGAAGATGAAAAGCTGACATGAGATGCCATATTACAAGGATTGGATCCTGAGATTCGGGGCGGAGATGCTGCTGTGGTGATATTTTGTGAAATTAATAGATGGGAGATGCAAAATAGAGGTATAATCATATTTATTCTAAAAGATGAGAATAAGACCCATACCTTACGGCTGGTAAACATTACCCTCTGACTGTTTCGTAACCCATAGTGATTGCTGTCAAATGTTTCTGGATTGTAAAGCACTTTGGGATACAGTGTATGTGAAAGGTGCTATATATATCCAATTTACAGTATATTCTATTTCACAGTCCCTGCACTACCAGCATCTAACTTATTGCTTTGTAAAGCACTTTGGGATATGTGTGTATGTTAAAGATGTGTATAAATCCAGATTCTGTTCTATTTTGTTCTTTTCTACAGCCTTTGTACTACCTGAATCTAACTAATGGCTTTGTAAAGCTGTTTAGGGTACAGTGTGTATGAAAGGTGGTATACATCCAAAATATGTTCTATACTATTCTATTCTACAGTCATATACTACCAGTACCTAAGTTATTGCTTTGTAAAGCACTTTGGGATACACTGTGTATGAAAGGCACTATATAAATCCAAATTCTGTTCTATTCTACAGTCCCTGCACTACCAGTATCTAACCCATTGCTTTGTAAAGTACTTTGGGATACAGCGTGTATGAAATGCACTATATAAATCCAAATTCTGTTCTATTCTACAGTCCCTGCACTACCAGTATCTAACCCATTGCTTTGTAAAGTACTTTGGGATACAGCGTGTATGAAATGCACTATATAAATCAACATTCTATTCTATTCTACAGTCCCTGCACTACCAGTATCTAACTCATTGCTTTGTAAAGCACTTTGGGATACAGTGTGTATGAAAGGCCCTATAAAAAAGAAATTGCTTTCCTTTCGTTTCCTGAAAGAACTTATCTAAGTTAACTATACAAGTAATTGTCCTACACAGTCCCACAGCACACTCTGGTTGGGTGCACAGCATACTGTACTCACTACCCTCTGAGTAATAAAATGTCGGGTAACATGTACCCGTATCCTTTGCCATGGCCTTATCTCCAGCTTTCCTGCACTGACTGAAACTGCCTTGCATTACATCCACAGTGAAAGAATATTTTTTTAGCCAGGTTAGTTCTAGAGAAACTAGAGTTGAGGAGTGTATTCTGTTTTAATAACATATACGTTCACAGAGATGTTGTTGTACACAAGGGTTTAGGCCCACACCTATCCCTCATCAGGGGTTGTTAGAATCTGAACAGAGGGTGTATACATTATTAAAAAAAAAACAGACTCGTTGGATAGTGTGATGCCTTTTATTGGTACAACACTGATATTGTACCGCATGTTATATAGCTTATAGTACACAAGGGTTCGGTGAAGTTATTGGCAGAGTGCCACTTTAGTTTTCGCTGAGCGAGGTTACTGGCAAAGTGCAACTTCCTGTCGTTTTTGCTGAGCGAAGTTGCACTTTTCTGACAGAGAACTATAAGAAGTGGCTTTGTTTAAATAAACAAAAAAAGGTTTTCAAAAGACATAGCAGCCCCACCACTCCTGGTGCCAAAACCACTGTCCCTCCGCACCCTCAGACCTTTATTGTGTAGTTACCCCTACCCTGCCACCCTCTGCACTGCAAAAAAAAACAGCTCTTCTACCCCAGAGAAGTTCACTGCATATATAGCTGATATATGTAAAGTGATAGATTCCATTTCATTTCCATTGAATGGGTTAGACCTTTAATGGGTTCCCTCCTCCCTTTCACCAAAACATGATTCCCCGCGCCTTCCCTGCTGACCCGACCCTGATTATCAATAGGTCCCCCCCCAGCCCCTCTTCTGGCACTCACCTCCCTCTTCTCCCCTCCCTCCCAATACAAAAAAATCCAGTTTAGTAGCGCCTTTAAAAGAAGAAAACTGGCTCCCTGTGCGGAATGTCCGCTTTGTTCAGTGCAAGTACAACTAATGGCATGAATGATGAGGTCTTTGTCTTTAGTAAAACCTGACTGACCGAGCCAATTTAAATAATAGTTAAATGAAAGTAGAGTCATTGAGTTGACAATTTTTCTGTTTTTTTTTTTTTTTTTGAAAGGTCCTTTTTATATCTATAAAGAAATAAAGTTCTTGGTCTTATTTTGCCAGTTAGTTTATTTGTGTGTGTATCCCACTTTAAACAGGGATCTAGCCAGACTCTCAAGCACTTATAAGAGTTTACCACACACGAGATGGCACTGTCCAGAGTAGACAAGGATAGTTCATTAGAGTCTTTCCTAAGAGAAGCCAGGAAGCCAAAAATCATTACTTGAGTTTTCTTTGAATTAAGAACCAGTTTGTTAGGCTGTGCTCGCTGTGCCAATGGCCTGTGCTCAGGAACCAGTACGAGCTGTTGGGGGTGGCCAGGGGAGAAAGGAGTGAGCATCCCAGGGACGGCTCTCCTTCCTCCTTCCCTGCTTGACTGCCACCTGGTGGACACCTAGTGGGAGCACAGCTGAGTAGCACAAGAAGAGTAAGAGTTTCCATTGGATTCCTTTCCATAGAGGTTTTTAACCCTCCATGGCAGGCTGGGCAGCTGTATCAGCCTGTCCCATAGTCCCCTGCCATCACGAGTCTCCTTCCACTCCTCGAGACCAAGCAGGCTGCCGAGCTAACGGGAAGGGCTTCATAAAGCCCAACCTTCATTTTTTCCACTAGATTTTCACCCCTGGGCTTGGCATGATGTGCAATGAGCACGCAAGCGTGCTCCACCTCCGAGGAGGCACTCACGCCAGCCTTTCCCACTAATTACAAGACTCACATGTGCCACCACTTGGCTTCCACCAGGTGGCAGACAAGCAGCGAAGCAGGGGACCCCCCCTCCCCGAGGGAAGAAAGCAGTCCTATGCACGCTCAATTTTCCCTCTCCCGGCTGAGCCCCCGAACCACCTGAGTCCATTCCCGAACCTGGGTCACTGGTGTGACAGCAGGGAGGCATGGATGTCTCAACCCACTGGGCTGGTAGTTAGCACTGGACTCCTGACATGCATGTGTGATTGCGTGCTAGTATCCCTCGGAAGACAAACCAGAGGAGGAAAAAGCACAGTCTGTCCCATGCCAGTGACTCTGCAGGCTAATGCATGACAGATGTCACAGGCTGCTCACCACAGTGTGGTCCTGGGTAGGTGGTAGATAACCAGTAAGTCTGTGAGGAGGTCAGTCATGGGGCTGAGAGGGTGCAATTGGGAAGGACCAAGAACGAGAAAAAGCTTGGTTAAACAAAAATAATAACCGGTTTGTTTTGACAGAGAAAGTGCCGAACGTCACAATGCAAATGGGATTACGTACTGTACAGGTTTTTTGCACTGTACTACAGAATGGTGTCATCAGTGTACAAACAGGAGCGTTGTTTGGCTAGATCTTTGATGTACATCGAAAATAACAGCGGGCCCAACACTAAGTGTCAAGGGACATCAGCGCAAACATGCGAGATGCTAGATTTAGATCCCCTGATGGCTACAGATTGTTGCCGGTCACGTTGATGCCTCTGAAACCATTGCACAGCGGAAGAAGCAAAGCAGCAAACCCGTTGTTACACAGTTTGTTTATGATAACCTTATAATCCATGGCATTAACAGCTTTGCTTAAGTCAGGGAAGCTCAGAAAGCAAAAAGTTGCGCCACTGAAGCTGCTCATGCCAGGTAAGGAGTCAAGAAAGAGTGCTCCTCTCATTAAATGCTGATCTTTTGCCCCAAGTAAGTCAATGGTGACAGGCATAACAGCCAGTAGACTTGTGGAGAATTTTCCAACTCTGCTTGCGTCGTAATTCTGAAAGCGGGGTGTTAACTTATACGAAAAACTTGCATTCATTATCCTCAGATCGCAGAATATTATTCCGCGGTTTGCACAGAAATGCTTTTTGGAATTTTGAAGAATTAAGCAAGAATATTGGAAATGAAAGTATCATTCCGCACACATTTCATTGGCGGAGTTCTGCATTCCGCACAGCTGTAGGTGTCATGTTTGTGCTGACAGCCAGACTGGTTAGGGCTCAAAAGACCATCATTTATTTATTTATTTTTAGCCAGGATGTCTCTCCCTATCAGCTCGTCCACTGTGTGCATGTCCACCATCCACGGTGGTGCCAAAGCCACCTTTACCGTGTGTTCCTCTGGGGCCTTCAGGGCTCCCCCCTTCCCCTTTGGTCTACCGGTTCTGGTGTAGGGCAGGAAGCCCCGGACCTGCAATGTGGAGGCGGCAGTGCAACAGGAGCAACATGAAACATGTCTGGCGGGGATTTTTTACCACAACTGCAGGAGGCAGGGCGTGCAGTGATGCTGTGGCACAACCATGCCATGTGTCTGGCACACCTTCCATTACCAGCGCTAGCTGGGTTGCTGGTGACAGGACATCCTGTGGTCACCCAGGAGCCCTGCACTGGAGGACACAACCCACTCCACCCCCCCCGGAGGTGGAGAGCATGTATATGCTACTCAGTGCACCTCCCCCCTCCGGTTGGCCCTCCAGCAACCCCAGTCCACTCCCGAACCCGGGTCCCCAGCGTCATGAGCAGTAGCTGTACCGCTGCGCCAGCTGGCCAGTTCCCTGAGAAGATTGCTATCTAATAACAGTTTAATCATTTGCTTAGATACCAGCTTCTCCAACAACTTTGAGATAGCATGCACAACAGAAATAGACGTACAGTTAGTTACAGGACAACGTCTATAATTGGCTGAGTGGGGGGCTAAGGCCCTGGATGCCTTACCTTCTCCCACACCAGCAACCCAGGTTCAGGAATGAGCTTGATTTGTCGGGGGTCGGCCGGGGAAGAGGGTGAGGAGCTGGATTGAGCTGCCACAAGGCAGCTTTCCTCTCCTGGGGAGGGACGTGGGTTTCCCTGCCTCTTGGCTGTCACCAGGTGGAGGCTAGGTGGTAGTGCCCAGTCACAAGAGAGACCAGACATTAGGCCAGGTGGGAGGAAGGGGTCATCACTGGAGTCACAGAGAACATACACGCCTCCACGTACATGTGTGACCATGTTCCGGGGTCCCAGGATTAATGGCGGAGAAAATGAAAAAAGGGGCACCGAGGCAGCACAAATGAAGCCCTGAAGCTAAGAGGGCAGATTGAGGTCCTCTGAGAGAGGACTGAAGCTGTGCTTGCCTAGCGCCCCAACAGGAGAAAAGCTATAGAGAACACAAGAAACAGGACAACATCTATCCTCCCAACACTCCACCCCCCAAACCCCAACCCCTGAATACATATTTAGTCCCCTCCAATTTTTTTTAATTACCCCTGGGCTTAATACAGACTCCGATGTACCAGCCATAACAGAAGCATATCCCAAGCTGCACTGTGCCATTCGCATTCTCACCATGCCATGCACTGTATCACTTTATACAGTGAGCCGCGCTGTGCTGAGAACGTGAAAGGGCGCCGCGATACAGTTCGATTACGGCTGGTACATCAGAGTCTGTATAAAGCCACAGAGGTAATTCAAAAATTATTCAGGGGGCTTAAAAGCCTGATCGGGGGGAGGTTGTGATTTGGGGGTGGGTGCCAGGAGGACAGGTGCTGTCCTTTAGTAGACTTGAGCCCCCATCTTTATATAGAGGACTCGCCTAGGCAGTCTTCCAACTAGGAGGAAATGTATCGGAGGCCAGAGAGAGAGAGAGATTGAACAAATGTGTGAAGGGGAGAGAAATGACCAGGTTAGCATAAGAAAGGAGTTTATTACCCATCCCATGGCAGCCACCTGCCTTGCTAACTTTTAAGGACAGCAATCCTGGGAGTACTTCTTGGGGACTAAAAACTGAGAGAGAGAGAATTGATTTGGACTGGTAAACAAGAAAGGCAGAATAGCTGCGTCACTAATGGAATCTTGAGAGCAGGGCTCCAGATAAGATTTTTGGGGATGAGTACTGTGTTCCTCATTTTGAAAGTGGTGAGGTGAGTAAAGCCAAATTCAGATGCGTACAAGTGTCTGGACGGAGTGGAGTGAGGAGTACATTTTTCAAAAACAATGTAGTTTTTTTCCAGATGAGAACTGATCAGGTGCCAGCAATGCTCCTGATAATGTTGGCAGGTAGGAATAATTTACTCACCAGTTTTAAAATACAGTGAATAAAACAAGATTAGGATGCTACGAGTGCTGTAAATCTGGAAAAAACTGCCCAGTTTCAATCACTGGTTATGTTATGAAGCCCTGTTCTGTGGAGTGTGGCACATTTACGGATGTTGGGAGAGTACTGGAACTCATTAAAACATGTTTCTGAAGCATATTTCCTAAACTGAGGTGAGAAAACAGGCCAGTACTCACCTTATCTAGAGCCCTGCTTGACACTCCTGTGGGCCCCCTGCAACCCCCAACCCCACCAGAGGAAGGGTGGGGCCACCTCACCCTGACGGTAGGGAAAAGTCGGTGGGGAAAAAGATGGGAAATGGGGAAAGAGGATAAAAGAGTTGTGGTGAGCTTTGTGTTAAACCCCAGACTTTCAACAGTAAGCCATCATCCTCTGGTTCTGAGGGTCGTGATTACAAATTGTATTTTTGTTTGGGGGGGGGGGGCTTGTTTACTGGCACAGTAGTCTTCTTTCTGAGCCTGAAAGGCCCTGATTGTACACAAGAATCTGAATACTTGGCGAGACTGAGAGAAAAAGAACCTGAGAGAATAAAACATCCTGCGCAACGACTGAAGTGGCGTAGTGGCTGAGGCATTGAACAGTAATGCAATCTGCGTGTCATTCCTCTAAGAAGTCATGTTTTACTGGCACAAATGGTGACACCCACAGGTAGTGACAGGGCTGTGACACCGCTGAGAGCTTCCCTACAGCAGTGCCATGTCAATGTCAGCTATGACTCCTATACCCTGAACCCCCTGTTTGTATCTAGTGCTGTTGTCCCAGTACTCACAGTGACACCCACTGGTAGAGACAGGGCTGTGACACTGCTGAGAGCTTCCCCACAGCAGTGCCCTGTCAATGCCAGCTATGGCTCCTATACCCTGAACCCCCTTCCCTGTACCTAGTGCTCTTGTACCAGCACTCACAGTGACACCCACTGGTAGTGACAGCTATGACACTGCTGAGAGCTTCCCCACAGCAGTGCCCTGTCAATATCAGCTATGGCTCCTATACCCCAAACCCCCTTCCCTGTATCTAGTGCTCTTGTACCAGAACTCACAGTGACAGCCACTGGTAGTGATGGGACTGTGACATGCTAAGAGCTTCCCCACAGAAGTACCCGGCTAATGCCAGATATGACTGCTATACCCTGAACCCCCTTCCCTGTATCTAGTGCTCTTGTACCAGCACTCACAGTGACACCCACTGGTAGTGACAGGGCTGTGACACTGCTGAGAGCTTCCCAATAGCAGTACCCTATCAATGTCAGCTGTGGCTCCTATACCCTGAACCCCCTTCCCTGTATCTAGTGCTCTTATACCAGCACTCACAGTGACACCCGCTGGTAGTGACAGGGCTGTGACACTGCTGAGAGCTTCCCCACAGCAGTACCCTGTCAAAGACAGCTATGGCTCCTATACCCTGAACCCCCTCCCCTGTATCTAGTGCTCTTGTACCAGCACTCACAGTGACACCCACTGGTAGTGACAGGGCTGTGACACTGCTGACAGCTTCCCCACAGCAGTGACCTGTCAATGTCAGCTATGGCTCCTATACCCTGAACCCCCTTCCCTGTATCTAGTGTCCTTGTACCAGCACTCACAGTGACACCCACTGGTTGTGACAGAGCTGTGACACTGCTGAGAGCTTCCCCACAGCGCTGCCCTATCAATGTCAGCTATGGCTCCTATACCCTGAACGCCCTCCCCAGTATCTAGTGCTCTTGTACCAGTAATCACAGTGACACCCACTGGTAATGACAGGGCTGTGACACTGCTGAGAGCTTCCCCACAGTGCTGCCCTGTCAATGTCAGTTATGGCTCCTATACTCTGTTCCCCTCCCCTGTTTCTAGTGCTCTTGTACGAGTACTCACAGTGACTCCCACTGGTAGTGACAGGGCTGTGACACTGCAGAGAGCTTCCCCACAGCAGTGCCCTGTCAATGTCAGCTATGGTTCCTATACCCTGAACCTCCTCCCCTGTATCTAGTGCTCTTGTACCAGCACTCACAGTGATATCCACTAGTAGTGACAGGGCTGTGACACTGCTGAGAGTTTCCACATGCAGTACTCTGCCAATGCATGCTGTGGTCCTTATATCATTGACCCCTGCACTAGTAGGGGACAGCAGTGAGTTGGGTCAGGGATTCAAACCAGCTGAGTATCACCCAGTTTGATCTGTCAAGACACACCTGGGTCACTGCCAGTCTGACCTGATTCTGGTCTGAGTCTTTTAAAGATAAAAAGGAAACTCTCTTCCCCATCTCCAGAATTCAACCCCTTTTAGCTAACACCCCATGTGCCCCTTTCCCCTACTGTTGAAACCAATCCATACATCCTTGCACCTGCGATGGTGCTTGTAATGGTTAGTTTTCCAAAAACAACCATGAGCTCCAAGTGACATACTTTTTAACATTTTTTTTTTTGTTTTATACATAGCTTGCCCACCTGCCGCTACCTTCTTCTGTCATCAGGCCCTTCGGGGTGCTCCTGAGGGCAGTCACATATGGCGATGGGAGTACATAGGTTTTTCCTGATTTTCTGTCTGTTCCCCACTCTGGGGCGCATGCTTAGATGCACATGTGTAGAGGCACGTGCATGCCCCAAAGTCCCACAGCCCTCCCTTCCACTGCCTTCCTTGACCTGTACTACCCCCTGGCCTCCACCAGGTAGCAGTTGTTTTGTGGCGCATACAGGTCCCCCTCCCCCCTACTGGGAAAGGAGAGCAGCCATCGACTACTCAGTCCTTTCCCTCCCTGGCAGACCCCCAGCAACCTGCGCTTATCACCAAACACCGGTCACTGGTGTGGCAGGAGGTGAGGGGCCGGCGCCTCTGCCCTCCACGCCACCGGGCCAGCCTCCAAGTGACACACTTTAAAACAAAGCAAGGCTGGGTCCGAAGCTTTTAGTGGGTTGGGTGCTGGTGCACAACTGCTTGTTCTCACCCACCCTCTTGTTAGCTGCTTCTAGTCCCCCGACCCTGTTACGTGGTGGTAGTGTGTGATGAACAGTATGCAAATATCAGGGTGGAAGAAAAGGCGACCGGCAGGCCTTCTGGATAGAGCCATGCAAAAAGTGCAATTCCACTGGCAGAATTTGTACGGATTAGCAATGCCACTTCAGAAATGTTTTTCAGAAATTCTTTGTTCATTCTGCAGAACTCTAATGATACACCTCAGGGTCGTGTTGTGCAGTTCACAGAAAATGAATCCGCAGTCTGTGTAAACCACTAAATACTGTTCTGTGGTTTATGATAACTGCAGATAACTAGTCCGCAGCTTTAACAAAAAAAAAAAAAAAATTCAGTTTAAATGGGATTCTGTGGAATTCCTCAGAATTATGCAGAATTTCTGAAATTCGGCCGCGCTCCAGCAGATGCGGAATTTGAACATTTCTGCACATCTGTACTAGCAGGAAGGTGATAAGGCACCTCAGAAAGGAATGACATGCTCTGGGGATGGGATTCATGTACGCGCATCCTTTACATTTGCTGCCCTGGAATCGGGACCGTTTCAGGAAATGGTATCCTTCCCCTGTTCCCAAAATGAGAACAAAGAGGGGAAAAGGATTGGGTCCCAGAAAGACAACAAACAGTAAGGGGGAGCAGGGCCAAAAGAGGGGTTCGGGGGGGTGGAGTCGTGTCCTAGTGCGTGAGTGGAACACCGCAGCAGCAGAACAGGTGATTGGCATCTCAGAGGCTGGTAGGCGTCTGCAGATAAGCAGTGGGCTCTGTCAGTCGGACAAGAGCAGGTAGGGAAATCATTTAGCTTAATGTTGCCTGTTTAGTAGCTACAGGTGTTGGGGTAGGGAGTATCTGCTGGGAATGAAACAAGCAGGTAGCTGAGGAGGAGCAAGCATCCAGAGCACTGCTGCCCTCCAGAGGGGGGAACTGGGTAGGACCCAGCATGTGCTTGGCCAGTAGTGGAAACGGGGGAAGGTAGCCTAGTCCTAAGTGTCAGAGTGGCACTACAGACCTCAGTGCACATCATCAGGAGAGCATGGCATGTATCCTGACATCACTGCATGCCACACATCTCAGAGACACAGAAAAGAGGAAAATGCCACTGACAGGATGGCTCCATAACCAACCAGCTCAGCCTGCCACTCTGAACTGGATCAGTGTCTATGGCGGAGGTTATGGAACCCTGTCAACCCTGTGGGGGGAGGCAGAGCCCAGGGGGAAAAGAGCTGGCGGTTTGTCCCGGTAGATGTCAGGATGACAGGGCTGGAGCACCTGATAGATGGGGTTGACGGGGGTAAACAAAATAACAAAATGATGACATTTCTTTTTTCAATATATTTCTGTTTTGGTTCTGGAGACAGTTTTCCAATCCAATCCAAACCACCATGCTTGAACTGGAAATGCCAACCTACACACCCCTACTATCTATTGCTCTTCTACAAAAACAAACTGACACCAGAATTCAACCTCACAGCCCTCAAGTGCAGTAGGGTCAGCACACCAGTACACTAGGGTACTGGGATTGAAACTCACAGCCTCTGAGTGCAGTAGGGTCAACACACCAGCACACTAGGATACTGGGATTCAAACCCACAGCCTCTGAGTGCAGTAGGGTCAACACACCAGCACACTAGGGCACTGGGATTCAAACCCACAGCCTCTGAGTGCAGTAGGATCAACACACCAGCACACTAGGGTACTGGGATTCAAACTCGCAGCCTCTGAGTGCAGTAGGATCAGCACACCAGCACACTTGGGTACTGGGATTCAAACCCACAGCCTCTGAGTGCAGTAGGATCAGCACACCAGCACACTAGGGTACTGGGATTCAAACCCACAGCCTCTGAGTGCAGTAGGGTCAACACCCCAGCACACTAGGGCACTGGGATTCAAACTCACAGCCTCTGAGTGCAGTAAGATCAACACACCAGCACACTAGGGCACTGGGATTCAAACTCACAGCCTCTGAGTACAGTAGAGTCAACATCCCAGCACACTAGGGCACCGGGATTCAAACTCACAGCCTCTGAGTGCAGTAGGATCAACACATCAGCACACTAGGGCACTGGGATTCAAACTCACAGCCTCTGAGTGCAGTAGGGTCAACACACAGCACACTAGGGCACCGGGATTCAAACTCACAGCCTCTGAGTGCAGTAAGATCAACACATCAGCACACTAGGGCACTGGGATTCAAACTCACAGGCTATGAGTGCCATAGGATCAACACACCAGCACACTAGGGCACCGGGATTCAAACTCGCAGCCTCTGAGTGCAGTAGGGTCAACACCCCAGCACACTAGGGCACTGGGATTCAAACTCACAGCCTCTGAGTGCAGTAGGATCGACACACCAGTACACTAGGGAACCGGGATTCAAACTCACAGCTCTGAGTGAAGTAGGATCACCACCCCAGCACACTAGGGCACTGGGATTCAAACTCACAGCCTCTGAGTGCAGTAGGATCAACACACCAGCACACTAGGGTACCGGGATTCAAACTCGCAGCCTCTGAGTGCAGTAGGGTCAACACCCCAGCACACTAGGGCACTGGGATTCAAACTCACAGCCTCTGAGTGCAGTAGGGTCAACACATCAGCACACTAGGGCACTGGGATTCAAACTCACAGCCTGTGAGTGCAGTGGGATCAACACACCAGCACACTAGGGCACTGGGATTCAAACTCACAGCCTCTGAGTGCAGTAGGATCAACACATCAGCACACTAGGGCACTGGGATTGAAACTCACAGCCTCTGAGTGCAGTAGGGTCAACACACCAGCACACTAGGGCACTGGGATTCAAACTCACAGCCTCTGAGTGCAGTAGGGTCAACACACCAGCACACTAGGGCACTGGGATTCACACTCACAGCCTCTGTGTGCAGTAGGATCAACACACCAGCACACTAGGGCACTGGGATTCAAACTCACAGCCTCTGAGTGTAGTAGGATTAATACACCAGCACACTAGGGCACTGGGATTCAAACTCACAATTTCTGTGTGCAGTAGGGTCAACACACCAGCACACTAGGGCACCGGGATTCAAACTCACAACCTCTGTGTGCAGTAGGGTCAACACACCAGCACACTAGGGCACCGAGATTCAAATTTACAACCTCTGAGTGCAGTTGGGTCAACACACCAGTACACCAGTACACTAGGGCACTAGGATTCAAGCCCACAGGCTCTGAGTGCAGTAGGATCAACACACCAGCACACTAGGGCACCGGGATTCAAACTCACAACCTCTGTGTGCAGTAGGGTCAACACACCAGCACACTAGGGCACCGAGATTCAAATTTACAGCCTCTGAGTGCAGTAGGATCAACACACCAGCACATTAGGGCACCGAGATTCAAATTTACAGCCTCTGATTGCAGTAGGGTCAACACACCAGTACACCAGTACACTAGGGCACTAGGATTCAAGCCCACAGGCTCTGAGTGCAGTAGGATCAACACACCAGCACACTAGGGCACTGGGATTCAAACCCACAGGCTCTGAGTGCAGCAGGATCAACATCCCAACACACTGGGGCACTAGGATTTAAACCCACGCCTCTGAGTGCAGTGGGATCAACACACCAGTACACTAGGGCACCAGGATTCAAACTCACTACCTCCGAGTGCAGTAGGATCAAAACACCAGCACACTAGGGCATCAGGATTCAAACTCACAGCCTGTGAATGCAGTAGGGTCAACACATTTGCACTCTGGGGAACTGGGATTTATAATCAGTCACTGAGTGTGATAGGAGCAACACTCTCTCACACTGTGACTCTGGGACTCAAATGTTCCACCATTTAGAAAGTGTACAGTATAGTATGTACTGCATTGCAGGAATGAATATCGGGTGCCTCATCTGTGATTAAGTACAAGTTTCTTTCTTCATAACCTATGGGCAGAGAATGAATCACCTGCCAAACAAGTAATGAACGCCATAGGGAGAAAGCTTGTAATTTCACAGAGAACTAACTCCAGCATCCTCACGTTATGGCAGTAATTTCGGAAAGGTGGCAGAACTGCATTTTTCTGCCGCTGGCCAGTGATGGTGACTGAGGGAGTGAGAGTAGGGAGGTGTGGATTGGGGTGGTGGATTCAGCCGAGCCGGGGATTTGACCTATGGCTGGAGTATGTACTGGCAAAACTTTACTGGGTCTTATTGGAAAGGGATCAAGTAAGGGCCAGACAGCTGGTCCTAGTAAAAAAAAAAATAACCCCTCTTTAGAACCTGGTAGATTCAAAAATGTAGTGCCACGAACATCCCTGAAAAAAAAAAAACAATGATTCCAAGTGTTTGCACGGCTACCATATTTCTTTTTTTACATTGCAAATGACTAATTAGCATATAAATAGGATATCATTATTATACAAATACACAAAGCTTTTTTTTTCATTTACTTATAAATTGGTATACATGGAGAATAAATGATGGGCAGGTGTGGTATACACAGTTAATAAATGATGGGTAGGTGTGGTATACACAGTTAATAAATGATGGGTAGGTGTGGTATACACAGTTAATAAATGATGGGTAGGTGTGGTATATTTTCGCTAAGTCTATATTCACTAATCCAACTGAAATAACTATTGAGGACATTACGAGGAAAATGGAAAGACTAGACAACAGTGAAGCTACAGGCCCAGACCAAAAATCAGCAGCTGAAGTATATAATTCATTAAAATACTTTTCAAAAAATCCATCAAAGAGAAGGTGCAGTACCGTCAGACTAGGTACGTGCCAACATAACCCCTGTACACAAGATCTGGCCAGAGTCTATACAGCTGCAGCCGGGCTCGCTAAGCTCATGGTGAAACAGTCCACTTTGCCCAAGATGGCTGCAGTGCAGTCGTGCAAGCGTAACTACTCATACATGTCCCCTAAACATCTGTGGCCATCTCCAGCATGATGGGCGACAGGCAACCAAAATAGTGTGCCCACGAGAGGTGGGGGTGTTGAGTAAGTGGAGTGTTTTGGAGTTGAAGAATGATCATACTGCAACTCCAAACCAGTTCCATTCTTCGGTGTCCATCCGGTGACACGTTTTTAGAGCTACTGCAAGATGGCTGCAGGTTCCACCCACTGCAGCCCTAAAAAAACGGGAGTAAACAATAAGTAGAAAATAACACACCTGTCAGTCTAACCTCCATCTGCAGTAAAAATCATAGCATCTATAATTAAAGACAAAACTGAATCACACCTACACACTAAGGGTGCAAATACCACACACAACACATATTTTTTTTTCAGTTAATCTTTTTATTGACACAACATGGGTTTATAAAACGGAGGTCATGTATCAGGCACCTGCTATATTTTTAATGAGAATATTAATAAGAATCTGGATAATGGAATTCCCTTGGATGTTGTCCTATTAGATTTCAGCAAGGCTTTCGATGTCCCACACAGGGGTATATTTAATAATTTAACATGCTGACCTAGAACATAACATCATCAAATGGGTCGCTGCACAGTTGACAGAACACAAGCAGTATGCATTAATGGTTATTTGTCCAGGAACAAATCTGTATGGTGGGGTGCCAGACGGGTCAGTCTTGGGAGCAGTACTGTTTAAAATCTCTGTGGTGGATATGAATAATGGTTTAAAAAGCTGGTGCTTTCGCTATGCAGATGACATCCAGTTAGTCAACAGTGCAACATCAATAAATTGCGTTAGTTTTGCAAGCAGACTTCTAACAAAACGGGCAAAGATATAGGGCATGAAATTCATCCCAAACAAATGTCTCAGAAATCATTTCAGCCAGAACAATCCAAGAACGCCTTCTTTTCTCAGAAGCAACCGCCTGGGTACTGAAGGCTATGACAAGAATCGTGGAATCCTCATCGATAACAAATTAAACATGCGTAAGCACGACAACAGCATTACGAAAAAACAAACTGATACATAATACTAAGAAAGCAATACAATCAAGAAATGGCTAAACATAGGGGGGAATGTTTCGTACAAATATTCGCCCACACCTGAATTATGGGTACCACAGTTTAAAATATGCAACATAAACAATCTAGAATAAAAAATCCAGTGAAAATTCACAGATACGTGGGCTGCAAGAGAAGTCAGACGATGACACATTTATTACACTTACAAAGTTTGAAAGCTAGAAGAATTAGAGGAGATATCCTACTCATGTTCGATGTTATATCAGATGAGTCATTAATGAATGAAATAGGTTTACAACTCAATGACTCACCACACAATTCGAGAGGACATCATAAGACGTTAAAGGGAACAAGATTTAAATCAAACAAAAGGAAAAGTTTCTACATACAAATACTAGTTGGTGTTTGGAATTCATTGCTTGGTTATCTAGGTACCAGTTCAGAGAAACAGGAACTTAAGGAAAAATGTAGACATGCATATGGGATTGGGGGAAATCACAGTATCTACTGAGCAGCGGGGACCAGTCCCAATGGGTTACTAGGCCTAATACGCTGTCCCCCAACAGGTGCTATGAATAATGCTGTAGGTGGTGCCACTATCAGGGCGGCTAGCCCAAGGCTCCAACACAGTTCCAAACGTAGTGCACTCAAGCACAGAAAACCGCAGACTGCAGCATTGTAAGGCAATAAAGCCATTTATTTGTTTACTCGTTATGAGCTGAAGTGCTGGGGAATAGGCAGATATGCAGGAGTAGCAGACTGCACTTTTTTGTGAATTTTCACTGGTATGAAAAATGTATATTGGATGAGAGGCAACTGGCAAATGTGAAACTGATGGAGTAAACGAATAAGGGCCTTAATTACCTCACAGTGCTGCAGTCTGCGCTTTTCTGTGGTTGAGGGCATTATGTTTGGAACTGTGTCACTAGGCCTAACACTGTTCCTGTACTCAATAGTATGAATGGTAGTGTAACCCCTAGATGGCGCTATCCCAGGGGCTACTACCCCTGCCTGATTTGCCACTAACAGGTTGAGGGGCCTGGATCCAATGGCGGGTGCCTCCACCCAGAGGTCAGGGTTTGCAATAGTTAAACTAACTTGGTCACAGCCTCTGGGACACTGCAACCCCCTTTCTTCCCACTAGTGGCCCACACAATATATCAGAATTACCTTCACAGTATACACTTACCCCCAGGTCTGGTTCCGGCACTGGGACCTCCTGTGAAATGAGATACAGTGCAACAATCACAGTACAGTACTTTAACATAGACAAATACCTCAGGCAGTATAACTTTGCTGAAACAAGCAGCTCTGATTTATTTAGGGGATATAACAAGGACAGGGAAATCAGGTTAATTAGCTTATCACTCTAATAATCTACTCTATGGCTCTGTGCACAGGCCTATCCCTATCAGTTACTGTCCCTGGGTACCCAAGCCCTAGTGGCTAGTCCAAACCGTGGCAGCTGGTAGGGGCCCTTTCACACAGAAAAGGAGAATTAAACAGTCAGCAGTACAGTAATTCCATTTGGATTTAATGTGGCAATTCAACAGGAGTGACCCTGAATTAGTACTCACGACCTCCAAATAAGATAGGGTCCTTCAATGTCAGCAGGGCTCACTTGAGGTACACAAACCTCTTCACACATCCATATAAAAGAAAGCACTATACCAGGCAGGCTGCATCTCTATCCCGATCATAATTACTGCACAACACCGGAGAACACACAGCAGATTCAGTTCCTGACAGATCGAGTACAATTTTCAGCAATTCCTCCAGTCTTCTACAGGGTGAGCCTGGTTTCTACTCTTCAGAGATCCTTTGATTCTTTTCACAGGACGGATTCAGTCCTAACAAGCTGTTACACAAGCTGCAGACCGGAACTCTGGGCCTTACACACGCTTTTTGACTAAACTGCACACGAAAAGCACAGGGCTCCTTCCTTCTCACTGCCAAAGCTCAACTGAAACTCCAACCCACAAAACAGGCACTTCCTTTGAGTTCCTCCCAGTTCTTGACTGGATTGGCTGTCACTCACAATAGACTGCTGCTGTTGGTCCAAAAGGTGCTGAAGTCTAAACTACATCTCCCAGAGTCACTGCTCATACAATCCTCTTGTGGCTGGCTCAGATTATGAGTCCAAGTTCTGATTCGTCCAAGGCACCATTTTAGAGCTAGCTTACCCCACACTGATTGGTCCAGTTTAGCAGTTCAAAACCAGAATGGGGAACTAGGCAGACACTGTTCTGACTGCAAAAGAAAGTAGGTTAGACAAACTGTAATTTCATTATTACCTAAATAATTTCTGGCAAACAGTTACATCTTTCAGATAGGTTCCCTTTGCACTCCTAGTGACTGCAAAATGAAGTGAATTGGCAGCAGCTTGAGTGGTACTCAATCAAAGAAACACACAGTCCCCATACAACTAATTATGTCTGCAAGCAGACAGCTCTTAAAGAGACAGTACCAGAGGTTCTAAAAACACTCACTGATAAATGGCTTAAATGCCAAACACCATTCAGGCTTGGAGCATTCAAGCAAGCTCCTGGAAGTCTTTTGGGAACCCCCATTTGCAGGGGGGTTACAGTAGTATACATGGAGATTAAATAATGCGTAGGCGTGGTATACATTAACTGTCGGGTTGGGGGTGGTATACAAAGAGATTAAATGTCGGGTTGGGGTCTTATACATAGAGATTACATAATGGGTAAATGTGGTATTTTTTTTTTTTCAATTGTTTAACCAGGAGTGGCACACTAAACTGAAAGCTTGTTTACAGGTGTGACCTGGGAGCACAGGGAAGTTAAGTGACTTGCTCAGGGTCACACAGTATAAAAAGTGGGGGCTGTGGGATTCAAACCCAGGTCTCCAGGTTTGCAGCTCAGAGCCTTAAGCCATTATACTTTGAGATTAAATGATGGTTAGGTGTGTTATATATAGAGATTAAATTATGGTTACCTGTGGTATACATAGAGGTTAAATGATGGGTAGGTGTGGTATACTTAGAGATTAAATGATGGGTAGGTGGGGCATACAGAGAGATTAAATGACAGAGTAGGTATGGTATATGTAGGAAATAATTAACAACAAAGTGTTAAAAAGGAAATGTCTACCTTAAATTGCTGCAGAACCCAATTAGCCTTTTCACAAATAAAATATCATTTTAGCTTTACTGGTGCTGCTGTAATTTTATCTGGTTAATCCTTTCATGCCTCCTGCCTGTCATTTTGTTAATGGCACCTCTAGGGGTGCATCCCAGAACCTCTCGCAGCTGATGTCAGATTCGGGATTGAGTTGTCAGAGCATGTATAGTTGTTTTTTAATAGAAGGTGCTGTTAATAGAAACATAGACTTTGATGGCAGATGAGGACTGCTTGGCCCAACTAGTCTGCCCATTTCCCTACCTATTGAATAAGCTGCAGATCCTAGTTAACCAATAGCCTACTTCTTCCTACCCCCCCAGCAGAATTGCCTTATGTCTGTCCCATGCATTCTCAAATTCCCCCACTGTTTTTGACCCCACGACCTCTGCAGGAAGGCCGTTCCATGTGTCTACCACCCTCTCTGTGAAAAAATACTTCCTCACATTGCCCCTGAGCCATCCCACCCCTATCTTCAAATTGTGTCCCTTTGTTCTTGCACATCTCTTTTTCTGAAAGATGCTACCCTCTTGGACTTTGTTGATTCCCTTGAGGTACTTGTAAGTTTCTATCATGTCCCCCCCCTTTCCTCAAGGGTATACATATTAAGCTCCTTCAGTCTTTCTTCGTATGGCTTCTATTGCAGACCCTGCACCATTTTAGTTGCCTTCCTCTGGACTGCCTCTATCCTGTCTATGTCCTTGAGGAGATGGAGTTTCCAGAATTGGACGCAGTACTCCAGATGGGGTGTGTCCAACTGTCTGTACAGAGGGATAACAGCTTCCTGTTTTCTACTGGTGATGCCTCTCCCAATGCATCCCAGTATCCCCCAGCCAACCTTACTGCCTTCTCAGATTGCTTTCTTACCTTTAGGTCATCTGATATGACTACCCCCAGGTCCCTTTCCATTTTTTTGTTGTCTTGTGCCTGTGCAAGAAACATGTTGCTGTAACTTTGGAATAGCAGGTTTTGGATGCACTGTCCTGTTGTGGCCTGTGGTGCAACTGCTTTTTGGGGCTGGGCTCCATGGCATGAATTAGATTGCACGTTGACTATGACAACAGTGCAAACGTATGTCCACCACCTTGAAAGGTTTTAGCCGCTGCAGTGAGGGAGCTCCACCTCATTGCAGGGCGTGCCTTTCCCGGTGTAAGTTTCAGTGCGACATGGCAGCGGCTGTGCCATCCGCCTCGCACAGTCCCCAGAAAAAACAACTTAGGGGGGTGCCCAATCCCCCTGTCAGCATCATCATGCCCCTCTCCCCAGTTCATCTGCCAACAGGGGAGCCCAATCCCTGTCGGCATCATCCCCCCCATAACACTCTTTTTTATTTGCCGATGGGGTGCCCAATCCCCGTTGGCTACAGTCCTCCCTGAAAAAGACCCCACAGGTGACACCCCCTCTCCAGTTCATTTGCCAACGGAGGAGCCCAATCCCCATCGGCATCATCCCCCAAAACACTCTTTTTGTTTGCTGACGGGTGCCCAGTCCCTTCAGCTCCAGTCCCCCCAAAAAACACACTGGGAGCTCACCCTGCGTGTCAAATGTACCTGTAAAACAAAACCTTCCCGCAATGTTTTTTTTCCTCTTGTAAAGCAGAAGACGGTCCCTTGCAGTCTGCAGCCCCCTCCCAACCCAGTGCCCACCCACTGCATGCCCCACCTCCCACACCCCCCTCGCCCCATACTTACCTCCAGAGCCTGGCGCGATGATCTTCTGTGGGCCGGGAACACATCTGCACTCTTCAAAGCCAACTGCGAACTGAAGAATTGCCATTAAGCTGTATAATGGCATAAATGTTTTTTTTTTCAACTTTGATGCATATCTTGGGCATTTTTGGGAATTTTGCCACCAAATTTTCAACATGGGGTTATTGGGACCCCCTCCTCATGAATTCAGTTACTGTCAAGGTGTTATTCGGTCTCGAAAGATGATTTTGCGGTCACTGTGCAGAATCACCCTTCAGGACCGATTAACGAAACGACAGTGTCACTGTTCATGAGATGGCCTCTCAAAAAGCCTGTGTTGCAAATTTGGTGAAAAAATCAAAAAAATGACTATTTTACGAGTGTGCGTTGCGCAGTTTCCACACACGATCGTAACTTTGCGGATCTATAATATTTTCAGTCCAGATTTTCAACATTGCCATTTTTCCATACCTCCTTATGAACAGTACAGCTGTCATTTTTTACATCCTGACCAAAATGTGTTTTTGCACTTCCGACGTAGAATAGCGTGGTCGCTGTGGGAGATCAGTGTTCAGGACAGAGTAAGAAAATCACAGTAATACTGTTCATGAGCAAAGGTCCTAAAATGTCAACGTTGAAAATTTGGTGATAAAAGACCATTAAATGACTGTGCTGTGAGCATGCATTGCACAGTGTTCACACACCCTCGTCATTTTTCACATCCTGGCCGAAATGTGTTTTCGTACTTCTGGCGCAGAATAGCATGGTCGGTGTGGGAAATCAGTGTTTGTGACAGATTAGGAAAATCACAGTGACTCTGTTCATGAGCAGAGGTCCTAAAATGCCTGTGTTGTGCAGTTTCCTTGCACGCTCGTAACTTCCGTAATTTTTAATATTTGTACTCCAGAGTTTCACCATTGCCATTTTTTCACGCCTCCTTATGAACAGTACAGCTTTCATTTCCCACATCCTACCTAAACAGCGTTTTTGTACATCCGGCGCGCAGTGGCACAGTCGCTGTAGAAAAACAATGTTCAGAATAGAGTAAGAAAATCACAGTGACACTGTTCATGAGCAGAGGTCTCAAAATGCCTATGTTGAAAATTTGGTGAAAAAATTCTATAAAATGACTATGTTACAAGCGTGCATTGCGCCGTGTCTATGCACAGTCGTAAGTTTGAGAATTTGTAATATTTTTACTCCAGATTTTCAACATTGTCATTTTTGCACACTTTTTTATGAACAGTTCAGCTGTCATTTGTCACATCCTGCCCGAAATGTAGTTTCGCACATCTGGCGCACAGTCACAAGGTCGCTGCGGGAAGTCAATGTTAGGGTAGATTAAGATAATCATAGTGCCACTGTTCATGAGCAGTGATCCCAAAATGGCTATGTTAAACATTTGGTGAAATAATTCCACTAAATCACTGTGTTACGAGTGTGCGATGTGCAGTTTTCACACACGCTCGTAACTTTGAGAATGTTTAATATTTTCACTTCCAGATTTCCCACATTGCCATCTCTTCACACCTCATCAATGGTGCAGCTGACATTTTCATGTGGTGCAAAATGGCGCGGTCACTGTGGTAAATCAACGTTCGAGACAGATTAACAAAATCACAGGGGCATTGTTCATGAACAGAGGTCCCAAATGCTTTCATGAGGTGGGGACACAAAAAGGCCATGTTTTAAAATTTGGAGTGCAAACACCAACACATGCCCAAGGCGTTAAGGTTTCTAACCATTTACATCTCACCCTGTACAGACTAACAGGCATCAGGGGTGTGTCCTTGGATTGTCTGCTGTACTGCTCACGCCATTGGTCCTCCACCTCCACCCTACAGCCACTGACAGGCATCAAGGTGTGCCTTGGACTCTTCAGCCCCAAAGTTCAACCCATTCTCCTATGCTGCACCCATCTCAATGTACTTCCTTATGAAATGGGGTGAGCATAAGGCCAGATGACCCCAAGGCACAACGCGACACTTGTCAGACTCTGCAGGATAGAGTGAAGTGAAATGGCATGAGGGCTACGGCCAGCGACCCAAACGCACACCCCAATGCCTGTCACTCTCTGCAGGGTGGGGTGGGGTTGATGTCAGTTCCATACTTCACTGCCACTTCTATTATGTGTCTCTCTAACTCCTATACTACCAATGCCAAAACCAGCAAGACAACATTCAGCATTGACAAATGCTTGTTGTTGTTGTTACTACCTCCCCCCCTTTGTATACTCTTCCCCCTGGGTTTTTGTTTCCCAGGTGCATTACTTTGCACTTCTTTGCATTGAATCTAAGCTGCCATACTTTTGACCATTCCTTCAACTTTGCCAGTAGTTCTAATCTGCTCTGTACCTGTCCTGGTACCATACTGAGACCAGGTATAGACTGACTAAGGTGTGAGGCAGTTGAAGGTGGATGTTTGCCTTTCAGAACAAGCTGGTTCACACACCTTGTGTGTGCTGTCACGTAACATCAGTTGACATGAGAGCAAAGTAAGAGTGCTTCGCTGAAGTCATAGCACCCACATGGTGCGTAGACCTGCGAGTTCTTAACACTTTGATATTTATTAATTTTTTTTATAATACTGAAGTTAGCATGTTTTAAACTCATTTATCTAAACAAGGGGGGAATGAAGATCTTAGAAAAGGTGATATTTAACTAGCCCAGTGGCAGATGGTAATGCTATTTCCTGCCATGGTGGCAACCTGAATTCAGGAGCAGACTCAGGTTGTTGGGGAGGGGTTGCCAGTGGGGGCGAGAACTGCGCATCTGACAGACTGCTCTCCTCTCCTGTCCTGGGGGAATAGGAGTCCTCTTAGCTCCTCCATTGACTGCCGCCATATGGAGGCCTGGTGGTAGTGAACGTTGGGGTGGCACGTAAAGGAGCGGCCATCATTTTAGCAACATGTGTGTGCACGCACACACACATGCGCGTCATCACATATCATGCACTACTGCCTGCTTGCAGCTCGGATAGATGTGACCAAGAAAAGCAGAACAAAGACATGTGGGCTCATGAAACCCTGCATGTGTGTCCCTGACCCACGCCAGAGTCCGGGAGCACCAGACCTGAATCTGGATTTGTGTCTGGGTTGGGCAGCCCTCCCCCTCTCAGCCCCGCCAAGGGGACAGTCTATGGGGTAACCTCAGTACGGAGAGGCCCCATGGGAGGTGCAGCCTGTCGCAGAAAGCAGAGACAGGGATGACAAGCCAGCCTGCACATCAACCTGGAGAAAAAGCTTTATGAAACAGACTTGACAAAAAAAAAAAGAAAAGGTAAGATTTTTTTTTCTGTGTGCAATAGCGACTTTGGTACTTCAGACAGTGTTTCTCACAGAGTGCTTTTAAAAGTGAAATTGTATTTGTAGCAAGTGCGTAACTGCTTGAGCTCAACATACTAAGTTGTCCTAGAAGGTCTGCAGATGTTGTTCTCAATGTATATTAAGAACACATTTTTTAGGTCACAGAAAAAACATGCTGTGTGTTGCAGTAAGGAAATAAACACATTGAAGGGTCTACCCAAATAACAAGCTTTATGATCTGGCTAGCCCCCTCCGTTGGTTTATATTTGAGTATAGCAGCCTTCCTAGCAGTAATTTCTGATGACCTGAAGGCAGCCAAGCAGTGTGATGAGACAGTGGGGAAAGCTAGCAGGATGCTCAGGTGCACATGGAGGGCCATCACCAGCAGAAAGTTCGAGGTACGGTTACCACCTGTCCTGACTTTCATGGGACAGACCTGATTTGGGCAGCTGTGCCCTGCCCTGCTCTGCAAAAAAGCATGAAAAATACTACATGTCCTGACATTATATTAGAAAATATATGTTCTAACTTTCCTCTAAACATTTCAGAAAAATAGAATACTTTCACTAACATACCGTACAATGATAAACAATAAAAACAACTTAAAAACTATAACATTTAGTCTTAATTCTGATTATTTAGGGAAAACAAGTCTGTTGCATTGCTTGCGGTTATATACAGTCCTGCGAAAAATCATGTTTTGGTAAGAAATGTCCCACTTTGGGCTTCCTAAAAAGTGGTAACCCTGGGAGGTAGTATTACACCTGTATAGATCACTGGTAAGACTCCACCTTAAGTATTGTGTCCAGTTCTGGATGCCTCACCTCTGGAAGGACACAGATAGGGTGGAGGCAGGGCAAAGGAGGGCTACCAAAATGATGCGGGGCCTGCATCAAAAATCCTACTAGGAAAGACTCAAGGAACTAAATATGTACTCTCTAGTCTAGAGGAAAGGAGGAAACGGAGGAGTATGATGGAAATGTTCAAATACCTCACAGGTATTAATAAGGTACAAGAAGGTAGTATTTTCCTTAGAAGATGTTCCGGGATAAGGGGTTACACTATGAAGCTGGGGGGGAAGGGGGCTTGGAGGAGATGTGATGAAATGCTTCTTCACGGAGAGGGTGGTGGATGCATGGAACAGCCTCCCAGTAGCGGTGGTGGGTGATAAAACGGTAACAGGATTCAAGCGTGCATGGGATAGACACAGTGGGACCTTAGAAGTAAGAAGAGGGTGCAGAGACTGGAGATTGAACAGGGTCTGCAGTGGCACAGTCTGTAGGAAATATAGGGAAGACTAGGTGGGCCAAGAGGTCCTTATCTGGCAACAACTTCTGTGTTGCTATGTTACCGTTCTTTTATTTTATACTCTGTAGAACATCTTTATTTTCGCATTAGATGTATTTCACAGTCTGAGATCTGCTGACCCAATGGCACCATGTTAATTTTGGCATCACAACTATGGCTTGATTTGCTCGTGTAAGTTCCCCCTTACCCCACAACCAGATGGAAGACAGACGTTTGGTGATTAAAGGAGCAGTGCAACGAAATCAGGCAAACAATGTGTCCCTACTGTTTCCTTCACTGTAAAAGATTCTAGGCATCTTCCAGTTTTATTTAGTGGTAACATTTTCTGGTTACACCAAAAGCTGAGTCCATGGCCTCCACATTCGGCTTAAAAATAGCACTGTAGACCTGGTAAGGGTTACATTCGAGAAAATAAAAAAACAAAAACCTCATGGTGTACAACATTGGAGGTACCTAGAAAAGTCAAGTTGACAGATATGCTAATAGTTTTATTTACTGTAGCTGAAACTAGCGTTTTGGAAAAACATTTTTGTTGCACTGCTGCTTTGAGTACAGTGCATTGGTAAATGAGATCAGAGAGAGAGAGTAGACATTGCAACACCCTTCTCCTTTCACCCTTTGGGACACAGTGTGTATGAAAAGCGCTATGTAAATGGGGTGGGGAAGCAGTATAGCGCAGTGGTTTAAGGCTCTGAGCTGCAAACCTGGAGACTTGAGTTTGAATCCCACAGCCCCCACTTGCATACTGCATGGCCCTGAGCAAGTCACTTAACTTCCTTGTGCTCCTAGGTCACAACTGGAAGCAAGCTTTCAGCTTAATGAGTCTCTCCTGGTAAACAAATAAATGCTGAGTCTTCTTCTGCTTCTTCTTCTCCTCATCCTCTTTCATCTTTTTAGGAGGCAGTATGGCGCAGTGGTTTAAGGCTCTGAGCTGCAAACCTGGAGACCTGGATTTGAGTCCCACAGCCCCTCACTTGCATACTGCATGACCCTGAGCAAGTCACTTAACTTCTTTGTGCTTCCAGGTCGCACCTGTAAATAAACTTTGACTTAGTGTGCCACTCCTGGTTAAACAATTACCCCTTCCTTTTCCTCTTCTTCGACCAGTAGTAAGTGAGGCAGAAATGAATGAGGACTGGATGTTCTCCAACATTTCCTAGAAACCATGGGTTTCGACGTCTGTATGGCTTGATTGCTCCCACGGTTTTATTTCTTTCCTCTGCTTTTGGGGCTCAAACTGGGCGGGGGACTGTCAGTAAAATGGATGCTTGGACCAGAGCTGACTGAGGATCAAGAGTGAGCACTCTGAGGTGTTTTTTTTAGCTCAGATAAGGAAGGGGGGAGGGACGGTTTCTGTTTGACTCTGTTCAGTGTGGCTCACTCACTATTGTGCTGCTGAAGGTAAAAATCAGCAGCGTTATACAGTAGTTTATAAAATGGGTAGGAAGAATCCTGCTTCCTGATTGGCGGAGAAGGTTCCAGAGCAGTGCAGTTCAGGAATAGTAATCACACTGCTAAACTTATCTTACTTTTTATGTTAACTATAGACCCATTTTATGAGAGCAATAAGACACGCCAGGGTTTTTGTTTACTATTCTTGAACCACGCTTCCAGTGTGCTGAAGGTGCTCAGTGCAAGCGCCTCGCAATGCACCTGGGCATGTGGTTCAGGAATAGTAACCGCACTACTAAACTTATCTTACTTTTTTTCTTGTTAACTATGGACCCTTTTTTTTTTTGAAACTCTGTTTTATTCAAAATAGCAGGGTGAGTCTATAGATCCGTTTTATGAGATCAATAAGACACCCCAGGGTATGGATTACTATTCCTGAACCACGCCTCCAGGGGGTGGAAGGCACTCGGTGCAAGCGCCTTGCACCTCGCAGTGCACCTCGGCATGCGGTTCAGGAACAGTAACCTACACTCTGTCGTGGCTTACCGCTTACGTGCCTACTGTAACAGAAAACATGTAAATTACTGCTTACTGTCTCAGTATTCACTGTAATTTTATTTTTGTGGGAGGCGGATGTCCTGTGAATATAGCGTAAATAAAATGACTGCGAATATAACCCATTTCACGGTGATACATGTGGATGTGGATGGTTATGATTAGTTTTACTTGCAATTTCATAAACAGGGAAAGGGTATACAGGAAACCACTTCTATAGGGAAAGGTCCCATCCATGTATTACATATACTGTGCATAAATATCCACAGAATAGGGCTGGAAATTGGGTCGGGCCACAGGTTCGGGCCATTTGGGTTTAGAGGAGGTTCAGTGAAAGGGGCTGATTCAGGTTTCACTTGAAAATCCCCCAGAAAAGCAGCCCATAATTTTTTTTATATTGGTAAGGGATTAAAAGACCTTGTTTCATGTTTTAAAAAAGCTGATTGGGTTGATGATTAACAGCCCCCTTTTATAGCCTAGCCAGTCGTGAAGGGAGGTTGTTGCTGGTGCCGGTGGGATGTCCTGCTCTAAGAATGGGCATGAAAAATATCCCCCCAAACCCTTCATTTAATGTTGGGCCAAATTGGTCCAATTTGGGTTTGCCCTGACGAGCCAAATTTGTCTGCTCACATGGCCCTAATACAGAAAGACAAGTGGCGTTACCTAGAGATGCACTGGGAATGGAATGTGGATGAGGGAGTTGCTGGGAGAGAACTGAGGAGTGGTTGAGAGAAGGGGGTTGTATTGCTTTAAAAAGAAATAAACTGTTTTTTCTTTCATGAAATTTGTAAAAATGGCAGTTTGTGATAGTGTTTTCTTTTTCAAATTCTGCACACCTCTGTCAGGTGTTTATTTTTCATTGTCTTATGCACTTGAGCTGTTCTTTAGTTCACATTTTTTCTCTCTGTTTTTAATCCCAGCCTCCCTCGGCACCCTGGAATTCAGTTTACTCTTTGACCAGAAGAGCAGCGCCCTGCACTGTAGTATTTACAAAGCAAAGGTGATGATCACTTCAGTTTCCTTTTGGTAGACATACGTGTGTTGTATGTGTTACAAAACAATGTCAGTGCTAAACAGCGCCCTCTACATGTGAGACACATCAATAGCAATGCTCTTCCAGAATCCCCGGCAGTAGGCAGCAGTGGGAGATTCAATAGCTTATAGTGCATGTTAGCGCTTTTATGATCTCCAATCAGATGCTTAGCCAGTCTGTGTGTGTGTGTGTGTGTGTGTGTGTGTGTGTTTTCACCTGCTCCTAACATCAGCCTCTGTTTCCTCTTTCCCCAACACAGGGACTCAAGCCGATGGACTCCAATGGACTCGCTGACCCTTATGTTAAAATGCACCTTCTCCCCGGAGCCAGCAAGGTGAGTTATGTTACAGGGACATGTCTAATTAGGAACTTGCCTAATTATGTGGAAAAATGGATACTTTATTATTGCTGGTCCCTACATTATTTGTATTTTATTTTTTTTAGTGTAGTTCATGCTCCTCTGGCCAGGGCAGGCTTGGGCTCCCTTCAGCCCTGCCCCGCCGACCCATGCTAGTCCATCATCTACCCAGGACTAGTCCTGACAGTGGGTAGGTGGGTGGTGGATCGGTGGGTAGGGTGTCATGAATGCCTGCCCCACTGCCATATTACCTCGCTTTCTCCCAGTTCTCCTTTCTGGAGCGCTCACGTTGGCATGCCTGCATGGAGGCACGCATACGCTGCAAGGTCCCACAGCACCTCTCACTTCTGCTGCTCCCATCCTGTACGGCAGTCATTCAGTGGAGCCAGCCGTCGGAGGAGAGCAGTCCCTTGGCTACTCAATCTTCCCCCACCGGTGGCCCATACTTGTTCCCAAATATGCATCGCTGGCATGGAGTGAGGTTTGGCGTTCAGCACTTCAGCTTTCTGCACCACCAGGTTAACTGGTCTCTACATTTTTTTTATTATTGTATTTGTCACCACCTTCCACGGGGGTGGCAGGCGGTTCTGGCCCTCCCTTGGAGGAGCTCATTCTGCAGACCCGTCAACCCTCAGCGCTACCGGGCTGGCTCTGGTGTCTACATTCTTGAAGAGTGTTGCCTCCCATGTGCTTTGGGAGATGCACTTTTACCTTGTCAGCGCGGTATCCATACCTTCTCAGCACAGTGAGACAAGCCCTGGAGTCATTATTACAATTATAAATTGGTTTATTTGTAAAAAAAAAATGTTTATTTAGCTGTTTGGTCCCCATCACCTCTTCCCGCCAACGGGCGAGGGAGACACACAGCTATTTTACTGTTTTTTTTCCCCCGACCACCCGAGACCCTGGAACATAGCCATGCGAGCATGTGGAGGCACGCTACACACCCTGTGGTGGCAGCTCAGCCCCTTCTACCTCCCATAACTGTTTTGCCACCTCCTCTCCACCTACGCTACCCACCGGGCCTTCACCTGGTGTGAGCGGAACTATGGGGGGGCGCCAACCCAGCCTCACCACCCTTGGGAGAGGAGAGATGCCCATCAGCATACTCGATCCTGCCTCCCCCAATGCCACCCCCCCCCCCCGGCACCCCGACAATCCAAGGTCACTCCTGAACCCAGGTTGCTGGCTTAGCACGAGGTGTGGTGTCCAGCGCCTCAACCCTCAGTGCCAGCGGCCAGCCCATTTTAATAATTTTGAATAAGCATGATGATGTGCTGGGAAATAATACGCACTGACCAATCAGAGCCCAGGAATTTTTCTTGTCATTTTATAATTTTTTTAAATGGGAGGTTGCCTTTTATTTTAAATTTTAGAACTAGCCTATTAATATCAATGGCAGTGGCTCAGCAGGTAGCTTGCTAGCCATTGGGGCTGGAAGGTCAGAAAGTCATGGGTCTTTTAATTCTAATGTGTATGTTAATGGAAGAACGTTCATCAGAAAGGTTTGCAATCAGGATTTAATTAACTCTGAGTAATTGCTTAAGCTGTGCCATAACACACTTTCATTATAGAAACTGGGGTTGACCTTTAACAAGCCCCCGGCGCCACAGGGACAACCTGAAAAACAAATCCATACATTGACACAATTTGATCTATACAGGATTTCATAGACTCATCCTTTATTACTGGTAACATGTTCATGGAAACAGGAGCCGCTGTCATGTGGTCTCCAGCTGCTGCTTGTGCACAAGTGACGTCATTATAAATCGGTTACATGATTTCAGCCAGTCAGTGCACAGAGCCCCTATACATCTTATCCTCCGTACAGTTGTCGGGCAGGAGTGATGGAAGTGGAACGCTCCACTTTAGAGCCTGGGGAGAACAGCTAAGGAAACCTTTGAAAGGTAAAAAAAAAAAAAACATGCTTTAAACTTTTAGAAATCACTGTAGCGAATGCAAGTGATTTTTAATAAGATAGCAGGGCCTCCAAATGGTGTCCTCTCACCCAAACCTAATTCCTTAAGTCTCTTGTACCATAAGAAGCATCGCGTGGAGGCCTTAACTTCTATAATCCTCTGCTTGCGACATCCAAGCTGGTTGTTGAGAAAATTATTACGCTGTTGCTTGCAGAGAGTTGTGATTTGCTCATAGATGTCCAGTGCAGAGAGGGGCCAAGTGACTGAGAATCAGCCAGTCTGGCAGCACTACAGTAGGGCTCCCACTCGCGATGCCAGAGACCGAGGTTCAGGAATGAGTCCAAGTTGGCGGTGAGGAGGAGGACGGTTGAGTGTTTCCATAAAGGGAGGGTCACTGACTCCACTGCAGTGCTGCCACCTAGGTGGGCACATGCGGTAGTGCAGCTTGAGGCGTGAGAGGGCAGAGGGACATCAGCTGGGCATGTGACCAGTGCACGATTATGTGCACCACTGCATTGTGCTGATTTTGTACTAATATCTTGGGGCTGGAGGAAATACAAGGAAAATGGACCCAGCCGCTAAGACAATTCCCCCCGGGGCTACACAATATCACCGGAGTTGCAGCCTGATGTAGCACATAGATTTGGGGTAAATCTCGAAACCCAACCACACCTGGGGGGCATACCCAAGGCTACATGGAGGACAGACACTGGTATGGGGCACGGGGGATCTTGTGAGTATGCCTGAGGAAGTGGTGGCTGGATAGGAAGGAAGGGAGGGAGGGAGGGAAAAGAAAGAAAGAATCTGGCCTCTAACTTGCACCTGAATATAATAACGGAATTATCAGTCATTATGAAATGGGCATCAGAATTCAGACATCCTGATTGGTGCTTACCTGTGTGATATTCCCTCTAACGAGCAGGAAAAAGTACCATTAGTGCCCTGTGGGCACTGATCCTAGTAAACATGCCAATTAGAACGTTGGCAAATCTGAAATTGGCCATCTTGTTTAACCAGCTGAAAGTGCCACTACCAGTCTATACAATGGCATCTTAAAAATAAAATAAGACAGTACCTCTGACCTCTTGTTCACTTTGCCTCAGTCTTTCAAAATTTCAACCCATCTACATGTCTCCTCGTGGATGCAGCAGGTATTAAAGAAAAAACGGAACAGCCGCGCTCTCTCTCTCTCTCTCTCTCCCATCCCACCCACTCGCTCTTGAATGTAAAAAAACGGAACAGCCACACTCACTTTCTCCCCGCTTGCTCTTGAATGTTTTAGTTTTCATTACATCTCCCTATCTCCTTATGGGTGCAGCATGTAGTAAACGGGGGGGGGGGGGAAAGAAACGAATAGCCGCAATCTCTCCCTCAGCTTGCCCACTTGTTCAGAATCCACTTCTTGGGGAAAAAAATAAACGAACAGCCACAATCTGTCTCCCAGCCGCCCACTCATTTAGAATCCACTTGTTTGCAAGGTCCCAGACCACCCAGTCATTCAGAATCAACTTCTTTTACAAATAATGAAAAAAAAAAAAAAAGAAATTTTTCATCTTCATTGTCTCCACACAGCATGGGGGGGGTGACTACTGCCATGACAACCAGACCTAAACTACAGAAGCTTTTGTAGGACAAAATTCCTTCACTCAAAAAAAAACACACATAACACACTTAGGCGGAGGAAATATTTTATTAAAAGTGACACAAACGTACATGTTTTTTCCTACTTAAAAGTGGGAATTTTGCCTACAAAATGCAGTTGCATTACAGATGGCCATTTCATAAGCGCAATAAGCCACTCCAGTGTGTGCGTTAGACACATTAACACACAGCTAGGAGGCTGGACGCACTCGGCCAATGGCCTCGTGCCTCACTATGCCTCCTAGCCGTGTGTTAAAGTGTCTAATGCATACCCTGTCGTGGCTTATTGCTTACGTGTTATGCTTTGATGGGAATTTGTGTCCGGATTCCTCGCGTGCATCCTCTGTTTTGTTTTCTGGTGAGATATGAGCTAGCTGCTCGCTTCAGGGTGCACTGAGCTTCCACACTGGAAACGTGGCGCCATGTCTTGTGCTTTAGCATCTGTGTCTGCCTGAAAATGCATGACCCTCATTCAGATTGTCTAACATTTCCATCTCTCTGACAAAACACGTCATCAGAAATCAGTCGGGAATGAAATTTGTGTCTTTTTCTGGAGATGTGAAATTTGGTTGCCATTTCTGTATACAAATGTAGACACAAATTTTAAGGCAGAGGCATCCTTTGCAGTTTAGCTGTCATACTGGTTTCCATTTTGGACCCCGACTCAGGCTGAACTCACAGTTCATGTCTGTGTCTACGTCTGCAACTTCTGAAAACCTGGCTCTGTGTTTTAAAGTTTTCCTGGTACCATCAACGGCTCTTGAAAAGACAACTCCACTTTATGCAGCTCCCCACCCTTGCGTAGTGACCTACCCCAGGTTTTGAGCTAATAGTAGTAAAATTTTTTTTGTAACCTTATTCTACTCTAACTTGCATTTTAATTATTGCTTCATAACTTTTGTTGTAAATTGCTTCCCCACCAGCATCTCACGGGCATCAAGTACTTTGCTGCTCGCTCTTTGCTACTGTGCTCTGATGTTTGTTAATGTGCGCTGAGAAATGTGCACTGAATCAAAATCAGCCACTGAGGGGAAGGTCCACCGGCGCAGTGGTAGGATGTCCACTTGTGACGCCAACAACCCGGGTTCGGTAATGCACTCGGGAGGTGGAGGGACAGCCGGAGGGGAGAAGCATTGAGCATCCTAGGGATGGCTCTCCTTTTCTGGGGGAAGGGCTGTATTGTCTGGCACTTGACTGACCTCTAGTGGAGGCAGGGTGCCTGCAGCGACCGGCACTTTTCTAGTGGGGAGGCATGCGCGACGTGCTTTGGCATTTCATGTCATTGCATGTCATGCCTCCCAGGGGTTTACAGCAGCAAAAAGCATTGCCGCTTCATCTATGATGCCCCACTTCTCTGTCTCCATGCTGCCCGGGCACTGGGCTGGTGACGCAGCAACTTAAGTTCCGGCACTACGAACCAGTCCCGCAGCCCCATCCTGTTGGGCGGGGTAAGCCAGGGAGGTCTCCTGTTGGTGATCCCGCTGGGCTCCTCGACTACACATCTGTCGTGTCTGGCTATTGGGCCCTCCCAGAAGGGGGTAAACCAGGATATAGCTGTACCGAGGTAAGTCCTGGGGAGGGCGAAGGTTGGAGGGAGTTGGGGGATGAGCAACACAAAACAAAATAAAAAAGAATCTGCCACTGAATTCCTCAAATGCAGGCTGTATTTGATGAATACCTGAATACAGTACCAACCTATTGTCAATAGTATCTCACCACTGGTGTTCAAGGTTTAAACTCTGCAAACCATTGCTTTTGCCCTCCCCCCAATTCACATTCTTATGAAAAAAAGCCTAAACACAAGGCTGACCCACCAGCACAGCGGTAGCACTGCCACTTGCAGTGCCAGTGACCCAGGTTGGAAAGCGAGCCAGAGTCATGGGGGGGCTGGTTGGGGATGGGAGGAGGACTGAGCACCCTGGAGGACATGCTCCTCCGGGGTGGAGGGCAGTTGCCTCTGTTGCACTACTGCCACTGGGTTGACCACAGGTGTCTGTGCAATCACTGCAGCTTACTAGGCAAGGAGACACTGAAAGTTATGTGCTACACATGCTTGCATGCAATGAGAATGCACACATCCCCATGTCAGCTTCAAAGGGAGGTCAGGAGAAAGTGGAGTTAAAACAGCCTAACCCCCTTGGACTGTTGGATGGTAGCCTTGCATTTGGGAGCGGAACATTAATGTGCCATAAGCAGCCACATGTGTCGAGAGTTTGGCACGATGCTAAAAAAGACATGTATTTTAAATACCCGTGTCCTGCTGTCTATACCATTCTACCACCCTCTCCCACCTAGAGGTGAGTGAAGTGGCTGAGGTTGGCTTTGCAACGTGAATTTGCAGAGTTGGCTGAATTCACGAAGTGCGATGTGTTGATGGTGCCGAGCCTCACCAGGCAAAGCAGCCCTTTTTCTATGAGAACTGACCAAACACTCACAGATGAAGGGCCACTTTGCAAAGATTTCGTAGGAAATGGGCCCCCTTCCATGAAAAACTTTGCAAAAACGACGAAGTTCAGAGTTGGCGATGCCTTGGAAACTTTGCAAAGTCCTCCGACCCCTGGCTGGCCCTCCGATGTCCCGAGTTTGTTTCCAAACCCAGGGCATCAGCGTTGTAAACAGTAGTGCTACTGTTGCTCTGGCAGGATTGGCAGTAGAAAGTCAGGATTTAAGAGGTCTGTTTGGTGCAGGTTGTCCCCTCAGAACCTCACGTGCAAAGGGTGCATGCATGTAAGCGTGACATCACCCACAGCTGGCGTGTTTCCTCCCACCCCTAACCTTGTTATTCCTCCCTGCATCCAGGGGCAGTATGGCAGCAGCATACAAGATCCTCCCTTCCTGAGGAGGAAGCATCCTCTGGGTTGCAGGATCCTCCCCTCCCCCTCCCCAGCTTGCCCCTGACTACCCAGTTTTGTTTCCAAACCTGGATCGCTGACCTCACAATCGATAGCACCCCCGCTGCACCAGTGGACCAGCCTTTGAACAAAGTTCATTCTCAGTCAGAGGTTTCACAAGATGACTACACCAAATCATTCTGTCCTTGGAGTTGGGTCGTGGTTCAGTCCCCTGGATCCCCAGGATGTGTACTTACACAGTTCTGTTTGTCTGTCTCACCGACAGTTCCTCTGCTTTTGGGTGAATGGGGCTCCTGTATCTGTTCATAGGCATGCCGTGAGGCCTGTTATTGGCACCCAGAATGTTCAGCAATTGCCCCTTTGTTGTGGCAGCCATCCTCAGGTGCAGAGGCGTCAAGGTGTTTCCATACCTTGAGGACTGCCTCACCACAGGGAGAGTGTTGCAGGGCAGGGAATGCATTGCCAGACATGGAACGCTCCAGGGTTCTGACTGTCCAGCTGCTCTGGGATCTCTATAATTGGTCAATCTGTCCATGTTAGAACTCATCCACAAGCAGGTGATTCTCCTCATTAGAGTGGAACTAGACTCCCTCCAAGCCAGAGCTTGTCTGCCCCCAGATAAGACAGAGGACCTGCCCTCCTATGCCTGATCATTTTGGGTGGGGCAGTTGCGTCCAACCCAGGAGTTCCTCTGTCTTCTGGATTTTATGGCCTCTATTATAGACTGAGGGAGTGATTCCGACCAGTCACAGTGCTCCTTTCCCCCGCGTGTGAGATACTCTTGTCCCATGAAAAGTGCCTTGCATACAGCTGCCCTAGAAACAGGCATGTTCCGGGAATTTTTTTTTAAATTTTAATGTATTATTGATGGAACTTAATTGATAATATATTAGTTCCACTGCAGAGACCACTCTTATGACTGTTAGAACTGCCCACCTTTGGTTCATGGCTCTCATACTCTAAGAATCTGCGTGAGATCCCTCTGAGAACTGTAAGAATGGTCTCAGCAGTGCTATTCACATACATCACCACCGTGGTGTACTGAGCCCTCTGGTGCATGTGTACCATTCAGTGTGAATTGGGGCATCAGTGGTCCCCATCCCACATGCCCCATAACCAACTGGTTCTGGTGACCTAGCTGATGCTGGGCACCATCAGTTGGTGGTTATTGCCACAGGACCTCTCGGAGAGCATCCGGTTTATCCGAGTGGAGCCCTCGTTCATCTTGACAGATGTGAGGCTGGTTGTCTGGGACACATCACTGCTGGATCGCAGAGGGTGCAGGTCGAGTTCTGACTTCATATTAAGCTGTTGGAACTCTGTGTGGTCCACCTGCCACCGGTGGAGCTAGTACAGCTGGTTTGCGGTAGGGTTGTGCAGGTCAACATGCACAACATGCACAGCATGTTCTACCTGAACAAACAGGGTAACGTGCACTCCCTTCCCTTGTGTCGGGAGGCACTCCAGACATGGCCCTTAGTTCATTCTCTGCACACAGACCTGTTGGCTAGTCATGTCGCAGGGGGCAAACAACCAGCTGGCGGATGCTGACATCAGCGTGGGAGAGGCGTTCCAAAAGTGGTGCCTGACCCAGGTGTTCACATTGTGAGGAACACCGTCAGCGAATCTGTTTGCTGATTTGCTGGTGCAGTTTCAATTCGTTGCATCTCTGCTCCAACCCTCCTCACCCCAAGTCCCTCAAAAAATATGGTAACCCTTCCCTCCAGTAGAATCACAGTGCTCATCTCCCACCCTCCTCCCTGACCCAACAATGTTAAAATTCTCCCTTCTTCTGACCCTCTTAGTAGCCATCTCCCACCCCTCCCTGACCCAACAATGTTAAAATTCTCCCTTCTTCTGACCCTCTTAGTAGCCATCTCCACCCCTCCCTGACCCAACAATGTTAAAATTCTCCCTTCTTCTGACCCTCTTAGTAGCCATCTCCCACCCCTCCCTGACCCAACAATGTTAAAATTCTCCCTTCTTCTGACCCTCTTAGTAGCCATCTCCCACCCCTCCCTGACCCAACAATGTTAAAATTCTCCCTTCTTCTGACCCTCTTAGTAGCCATCTCCCACCCTCCTGACCCAACAATGTTAAAATTCCCTTCCTCTCATCCTCTTAGTACCCAACTCCCACCCTCCTCCCTGATCCAAAGTAATGTTAAAATTCCCCTTCCTCTGACGTTAGTAGCCATCTGCCTCCCTCCCGAAAGAGTAATCTTAAATCCTTCCTTCCTCTCACCCTCTTAGTAGCCCTCTCCACGTACTCCCTCCCCAAAAAACAAGCATTGGTCATTTCCACTGCTGTTGGATTGCATGTTTTATAACGCAGTGGGCTGTGAACAAGGGCATGGAGTAGAACGATGAAATGGGTGGCAGGATTGGTAGTACAGGGTCTAAAAATATTAGAACTCTTTCAGAACCCAGGGGTCTGAGTTCTAACTTAGAACTGAAACACCCATGAGTTCTAAGTACTAAAGGTTTTAAATACTTAATACTTTTTTAGGCATTTCAAAAACAAGAGATGCAAGTCTGCAGAGCTATTTATTGGGAATAACATCCTAACATATTTTAGAGACAGACGATGTGAGAATGTACTGCTCGTATGCAGAAGTGCCAAACGCACAGAACTGAGACCCATGGCATTTGCATTTTGAAAGGCACAGTGTGTTTCTCTGTTCTGCACATGCAGTGACACAACATTATTGCTGTGCTGAGAAGGCAGTTTTTTATTTATAGTTTTTTCTTCTCCTCTCAATATCTTGATCTGTTCTTTCTCTTCCGTCCTATACACAAAAGACTTTGAGAAAATTAGAACCCTGGAAATATTTGCAAAGTTCTAGACAAGAACCAGAACCCAGAGGTTCAGTGACTTCTAACAACCCTAGTGGATGGCGAGCTGAACCATCCTTTATGACACAAGACTGGCTGTAGCAGTTGTTTACTCCCCCCAAAGTAAAAAGAAAGTAGGTGACCCCCCTTTTCTCCCTCCAGCCCTGTCCTTCTCTCTACCCCCAGGTGTGCACTGGCACTGACCACACAGTGACCAGCATACAGCCCTCCTCACACAACTTTGGCCAGTCACTGTATGAATGATGTGAATATGGCCCTGCATTTCAAGACCGAGCTTCTTTATGAAGTTCTCATTATTGCAAAATCCAGAGATTGCTACCCACTAGACACCACTGAGGGACTGTATCAGTGTATGTTCACTGGGACAGTTTCGGGAAGTTTCACAGATCTGTTTGAAAATTCTTGTTCACAGGCGTCCATGAACATAGCGACGAACAAGGCATTTCCATGTGGTGCCAGATTTTCAGAAGTGGCAGCTGCAGCTACGTGCTCAATCTGTGTGTCTGAATTTGTGTCTGAAACTGCGTCAGAAGAACGGCCTCTAAACTTGTAAAGATGTGCCTGTGTCCAGACTTGGGTCTACAAATTGCATTTCAAACTGAGCCAGGCTTGCAAATTTGCAGCAATTTGTGACCAAAAATAGTTGCAACTCCCACTTGTGGCTGATTTCTGATAACACATTCAGCCAGACAGATGGAGATATTAGTCCATCTAATGTCCAGACGGACACAGCGCTACTTAAATAGCTCCTTCTAGATCCTGGATGGCTCCCTTTGAAACGTCTGACCTTAGACTGTGAAGGATAACAATCTTAACCCTAGTTCTACTGTCTGACACATACACACACACATATCTGACCCTGAGGATGAAGAGAAAGCTTTAGTCTGTCCCCACATTATACCTCTCCCTGTAGCTGAATAGAGCATTTCACTCTCTAATGCTGTCAGGACCCTCACTTTTCCCCAGCATTAAACACATCACAGTGTGGGGAAGCCTGCACTGTCCCTGCCCCACACTGTATCTGCCCCCGTGGATAAACAGAGGGCTTCAGTCTCTAGTGCTGTCACTCCCTCACCTTTCGTCAGCACTAAATACATCACAGTGTAGGGAAGCCTGCACTGTCCCTGCCCTACACTGTACCTGTCCCTGTGGATAAACAGAGGGCTTCAGTCTCCAGTGCTGTCAGTCCCTCACCTTTCACCAGCACTGAATACATCACAGTGTGGGGAAGCCTGCACTGTCCCTGCCCCCACACTGTGCCTGTCTCTGTGGATGAACAGAGGGCTTCAGTCTCCAGTGCTGTCAGTCCCTCACCTTTCACCAGCACTAAATACATCACAGTGTGGGGAAGCCTGCACTGTCCCTGCCCCCACACTGTACCTGTCTCTGTGGATAAACAGAGGGCTTCAGTCTCCAGCGCTGTCATCAGTTTCTCACCTTGGGGGAAGCGTTATAATTACCTCAAAAACTGTATCTGAAAAACAAAAATGAATTACTCACCACATGAAATACAGCTTTAACTCACTAAGCACGCGTCAATGAAAACAATGCTTTTTGCATCACCTCTTGCACGTCTGGGTAACCATGGCAACCCCAGATATTAATATCCAGAGCGTTGTCACACCTGAAGAAAGGCCTAGGGGGGCTAACGTATGAATTCACATCACAGGAGCCTAATAAATATTATTAAGGGACAAAAAAAAAAATGCAAGCAGATGTCCTGTTGCTGCTTGGGGGGACAGCATTATCATTTCTGGATAAAAAAAAGACAGACACCCGCCATTTTCATTTTAATGTTTCCGTTTTTATTGCTTTTTTGTCACTCGGTAAAATGACTTGAGATAATTTACTCTCCGTACCCCAGGCTTCTATTGAGAGGACAGAATCCGTCTACTTTACTGATGGGTAAGGAAGTCAATTTGCTGTGTTCTGTCCCACTAGCCCTGGGAAATTGCTACATTGTAAAACACTGCTATAATTGTACCTATTGTATGATAATGTAGTGCTTGTGGAAGTCCAGGGACAGCAGCAGTTGAGACTGGAAACTTCTGTTTATCCACAGGGACAGGTACAGTGTGGGGGCAGGGACAGTGCAGGCTACCCCATACTGTGTTGTATTCAGTGCTGGTGAAAGATGAGGGACTGATAGCACTGGGGACTGAAGCCCTCTGTTTATCCAGAGAGACAGGTACAATGTGGGACAGGTACAGTGTGTGCCATGGCAGGTAAAGTGCAGACTTCCCTGAGACTTCGTAGATTTTCTGCTGGTGAAATGTGAGAGCTTGAAATCATTGGAGACACAAAAGCCCTCTGTCTATTCACAGGGACAGGTACAGTGTGGGACGGGAACACTTCAGGCTTCCCGCACACTGGGAACAATTTAGTGCTGGTGAAAGCTGAGGGACTGACAGCACTGGAGACTGAGGCCCTCTGGTTAACACAGGGATAGGTACAGTGTGGGGCAGGGACAGTGCAGGCTTCCATACACTGTGATGTATTTAGTACTGGAGAAATGTGAGTGGCTGACAGCACTGGAGACTGAAGCCCCACGGTTTATCCACAGGGACAGGTCAAGTGTCAGACAGGGACAGTGCATGCTTCCCCACACTGTGATGTATTTAGTGCTTGTGAAAGGTGAGGGAGTGACAGCAGTGGAGACTGAAGCCCTCTGTTTATCCACAGGGACAGGTACAGTGTGGGGCAGGGCAGTGCAGGCTTCCCCACACTGTGATGTATTCAGTGCTGGTGAAAGGTGAGGGACTGACAGCACTGGAGACTGAAGTCCTCTGTTTATCCATAGGGACAGGTACAGGGTGGGGCAGGGACAGTGCAGGCTTCCCTACACTGTGATGTATTTACTGCTGGTGAAAGGTGAGGGACTGACAGCACTGGAGACTGAAGGCCTCTGTTTATCCACAGGGACAGGTACAGTGTGGGGTCAGTGACAGTGCAGGCTTCCCCACACTGATGGATTTAGTGCTGGTGAAAGGTGAGGGGACTGACAGCACTGGAGAGTGAAGCCCTCTGTTTATCCTCAGGGACAGGTACAGTGTGGGACAGGAACAGCGCAGGCTTCCCCACACTGTGATGTATTTAGTACTAGTGAAAGGTGAGGGAGTGACAGCAATGGAGACTGAAGTCCTATGTTTATCCACAGGGACAGGTACAGTGTGGGGCAGGGACAGTGCAGGGTTCCCCACACTGTGATGTATTCAGTGCTGGTGAAAGGTGAGGGACTGACAGCACTGGAGACTGAAGTCCTCTGTTTATCCACAGGGACAGGGACAGTGTGGGGCAGGGACAGTGCAGGCTTCCCCACACTGTGATGGATTTAGTGCAGGTGAAAGCTGAGGAACTGACAGCACTGGAGACTGAAGCCCTCTGTTTATCCACAGGGACAGGTACAGTGTGGGACAGGGACAGTGCAGGCTTCCCCACGCTGTGATGGATTTAGTGCTGGTGAAATGTGAGGGACTGACAGCACTGGAGACTGAAGCTCTTTATTTATACACAGGGACAGGTACAGTGTGGGACAGGGACAGTGCAGGCTTCCCCCCACTGTGATGGATTTAGCGCTGATGAAAGGTGAGGGATTGACAGCACTGGAGACTGAAGCTCTCTGTTTATCCACAGGGACAGGGACAGTGCAGGCTTCGCCACACTGTGATGACATTCCGGGACATTTCTTGTATTTATTGGCAGATTGCCTTATCATTCCCCTTAAATTGTTATTTGAATACTGCTTAAATTTCAGTTATGTGCCTGAATTATGGAAAATTGCTTTTGCTGTTCCTATCCATAAAAAAGGTTCCAAAAGTGTTTGGGAGAACTATCGACCAATCAGTCTAATTTCTTATATGGGTAAACTATTGGAATGTCTTATTAAAGACAATATCATGTGATAACACAGATAATGAACAACATGGTTTTAAAAATGGTAGGAGTTGTTTAACTAACCTATTGAGTTTTTATGAAGATCTGAGCCTTCATTTAGATAACAGACATCCTTACGATGTAGTATACATAGAGTTTAGTAAAGCCTTTGATTACCTTCCCCATTGGGCACTTGTACACAAACTTTCATCCTCAAATATTAATCCTAAAATAATAGCATGGATTGCAAGTTGGTTGGAAAACCGTTCTCAATATGTTCTTATCCATGGACAACTCTCCTGTAAGGGTCGTGTTACTAGTGGGGTTCCTCAGGGGTCTGTTTTGGGCCCCTGCTTGTTTCAGTTTTTTATTGCTGACATTACCAAACAGAATTGTACAAATTCAGTTAAATATGCTGACGATATTAAGATTGGTGGTCCTGTTGAAAATCCCCACTCAAATAGCTGACATTCAAGGAGATTTAGACAAATTGTCTGTTTGGACTACCACCTGGGGAAAGAAGTTAAATCATTGCAAATGCAGGTTAATGCATTTTGGGTCAAAAAATCCTAGGAACGTACAGTATATATCCTGGATAAGACAGCTTTATGTAGTTCATCTTTGGAAAAGGACTTAGGTGTATTTATAACTGACGATTTTCTTCCCAATTCTCATTTAAATGAAGTCATTCTTAAGGCTAATTGTGTAATTTTGTCCATTAAGCGTAATATTACATCAAGAGATGCTAAAGTGTTACTGCCTTTGTACAGGTCCTATGTTATTCCACATTCGGATTATTCTTCCCAACTATGGTGCCCTTTTAAAAAACAAGATATTAAACAAATAGAAGGTATTCAAAGAAAGTATACTAAAATGGTGTGTGGTTTAAAAAATGTTCCTAATGAACAAAGACATCACACTTGATTTGATGTCACTTTTTGTTAGGCGTTTAAGGGGTGATCTCCTTCTTATGTATAACATTATAAATGACCCATTTTTAATAACAAATTTGGGGTTTCTTTTCAAGGATTCAATCTATACTACAAGGGGACATCCCTTGCAGTTGCAGTTAAAAAAGTTTAATCATCTTCCACGTAAGTTCTTTTACACAGTAAGAATTATCAAATTATGGAATAGTTTACCTATTGAAGTGATTGTAACTCATGGCAATCATACGAAAGACAGCTGGATAAATGTATTCTGTCTGGCGGTATTTTTAGTTACTACTGATACATATAGGAGCTTTTTGGGGGCCTTTTTGGCTCTCTTGCTCTTTACTAATCCTAGTATGATGTATTTAGTGCTGGTGAAAGTGGAGGGACTGACAGCACTGACGACTGAAGCCCTCAGTTTATCCACAGGGACAGTGTGGGACACAGACAGTGCAGGCTTCCCCACACTGTGATATATTTAGTGTTGGTGAAAGGTAAGGGACCTGACAGCACTAGAGGCTGACGTCTTCTGTTTATCTACAGGGACAGTGGAGACTTCCCCAGACAGTAATATATTTAACGCTGGTGAAAAGTGAGGGACTGACAGCACTGGAGACTGAAGCTGTCTGTTTAGACAGTGGGTAGGGTACAATGTTGGGTAGGAACAGTGCTACCTTCCCCTCACAGTGTTCTAAATAGAACAATAGTGCTGACAAGTCTTGGGAAATGCTACAATGAATGCTTCTAACTACCTAGACTCAGTTCACTATTCATGTTGAGATAATCTTCCACTGAGCATGCTGGGTAACTAGAACAGTCTTGAAGTTAAACTCCTCCCTCCACCCAACCATGTGATCCTCCTGCTCCGCTCTCTTTGAACTCTGATCTTTTTTTCTGCTGAACAAAAAGGTCTCCTTCCTCACAGCTCCCGCTGCATTCTGCTAGTGTTAGAGTGATTTTCCCATTTTTTTCTTGAACTTTGGCTTCAGTCGTTTGTCTCTTTTCTTCACCCTGCCGTGTAGCTCCTTTACTGTTGTCATAATTCATTGTGGATCAAAAGAGAAAGTCATGTTTTTTCTTATTGTTTCTGCTCTCACCAGTCGGCCTCCATCTACCGAGCACCCCAGCTCTGTCACCCCAGGGTCCACCAGGACTTGCTGCGAGCCATCTTTCCCCAGGGCTTCCCCCCGGCAGGGTTGGTGGGATTCCCAAACCCCTTCTGTAGTGTCAGTCGAGTTCTGGCTGGCGTCTCCAGCTGGTCAGGTGTGGGGCCTGCAGGAGCTTGGTGCCATCCTGCTGCCAGCTGTTTCTCCCTTTCTAATCCCTGGGATGCATGGCATGCAATTATGTCATGATGCACGCCACGTGCTCCTGCGTAACGTGTCTACATCTGCTATGCCCTCCTAACATGTTGGCCCAGGGTACCTTTCCCCTAACTTTTGCTAGGGACCAAGCAAAATCCAGATGCTGTCCACCCTCCCCCCAGAGGAGGAAAGCAGTTCTGCGGGCACTCAGTCCTCCTACCCCTGGCTGGCCCTCCGATGTCCCGAGTTTGTTTCTAAACCCAGGGCATCAGCATTGTAAGCAGTAGTGCTACTGTTGCTCTGACAGTAGAAAGTCAGGATTTAAGAGGTCTGCTTGGTGCAGGTTGTCCCCTTAGAACCTCATGTGCAAAGGGTGCATGCATGTAAGCGTGACATCACCCACAGCCAGCGTGTTTACTCCCACCCCTAATCTTGTTATTCCCTCCCCTTCCCTGCATCCAGGGGGCAGTATGGCAGCAGCAAAGAAGATCCTCCCTTCCTGAGGAGGGGAAGCATCCTCTGGGATGCAAGATCCTCCCCCCCTTCCCCAGCTTGCCCCCTGACTATACAGTTTTGTTTCCAAACTAGGATCGCTGACCTCATAATCGATAGCACCCCCGCTGCACCAGTGGACCAGCCTTTGAACAAAGTTCATTCTCAGTCAGAGGTTTTCCAAGATGATTACACCAAATCATTCTGTCCTTGGAGTTGGGTCGTGGTTCAGTCCCCTTGATCCCCAGGCTGTGTACTTACACAGTTCTGTTCGTCTGTCTCACCGACAGTACCTCTGCTTTTGGGTGAATTGGGCTCCTATATCTGTTCATAGGCATGCCATGAGGCCTCTCATTGGCACCCAGAGTGTTCGGCAATTGCTCCTTTGTTGTGGCAGCCATCCTCAGGTGCAGAGGCGTCAAGGTGTTTCCATACCTTGAGGACTGGCTCACCACAGGGAGAGTGTTGCAGGGCAGGGAATGCATTGCCAGACATGGAACGCGCCAGGGTTCTGGCTGTCCAGCTGCTCTGGGATCTCTATAATTGGTCACTCTGTCCTTGTTAGAACTCATCCACAAGCAGGTGATTCTCCTCATTGGAGTGGAACTAGACTCCCTCCAAGCCAGAGCTTGTCTGCCCCCAGACAAGACAGAGGACCTGCCCTCCTATGCGTGATCATTTTGGGTTGGGCAGTTGCATCCAACCTAGGAGTTCCTCTGTCTTCTGGATTTTATGGCCTCTATTATAGACTGAGGGAGTGATTCCGACCAGTCACAGAGCTCCTTTCCCCCTGTGTGTGAGATACTCTTGTCCCATGAAGAGTGCCTTGCATACAGCTGCCCTAGAAACAGGCACGTTCCGGGAATTTTTTTTTTTTAATTTTAATGTATTATTGATGGAACTTAATTGATAATATATTAGTTCCACTGCAGAGACCACTCTTATGACTGTTAGAACTGCTCACCTTTGGTTCATGGCTCTCATACTCTAAGAATCTGTGTGAGATCACTCTGAGAACTGTAAGAATGGTCTCAGCAGTGCTATTCACATACATCACCATTGTGGTGTACTGAACCCTCTGGTGCATGTGTACCATTCAGTGTGAATTGGGGCATCAGTGGTCCCCATCCCACATGCCTCATAACCAACTGGTTCTGGTGACCTAGCTGATGCTGGGCACCATCAGTTGGTGGTTATTGCCACAGGACCTCTCGGAGAGTATCCGGTTTATCCGAGTGGAGCCCTCGTTCATCTTGACAGATGTGAGGCTGGTTGTCTGGGACACACCACTGCTGGATCGCAGAGGGTGCAGGTCGAGTTCTGACTTCATATTAAGCTGTTGGAACTTTGTGTGGTCCACCTGCCGCTGGTGGAGTTAGTACAGCTGGTTTGCACCTGCCGCCGGTGGAGTTAGTACAGCTGGTTTGCACCTGCCGCCGGTGGAGTTAGTACAGCTGGTTTGCGGTTGAGTTGTCCAGGGCAACATGCACAGCATGCACATCATGTTCTACCTGAACGAACAGGGTAACTTGCACTCCCTTCCCTTGTGTCGGGAGGCACTCCATACATGGCCCTTAGCTCATTCTCTGCACATAGACCTGTTGGCTAGTCATGTCGCAGGGGGCAAACAACCAGCTGGCGGATGCTGACATCAGCGTGGGAGAGGCGTTCCAAAAGTGGTGCCTGACCCAGGTGTTCACATTGTGAGGAACACCGTCAGTGAATCTGTTTGCTTCCTGAGAACACAGGAAGCTGAGACTGTTCTGTGCCCGCCCTTCTCAGCGTGGCATCCTGCCAGGGAGATGCGTATTTTCAGTCCTGGGCTCAGAGCCTCCTGTATGCCTCCCTCCATTTCCTCTGGTCCACAAGGTGGTCCTAAAGGTGCAGAGGGGCAGGGGGTCTGTAATCCTGGTCACGCCGGTCTGGCCATGCCAGCTACGGTATCTGGATCTACTCTATCTCAGAAGCACCCTCATAGCTGCATCCACTCATACTGGACCTTCTGATAAGGTCTAAGGGAACCATCAAGCATCCATACCTGCAGCCCCTGCATCTGACCACCCTCAGCGACTAGAGTTCCAGGCACCTGGGCTTTTCAAAGTTGTTCACCGAGTGTTGGTGGCTTCTCAGAAAGAGTCGACTTACAAGATATTCACTTGCCAAGTGGAAGAGTTTCTTATACTAGTGTGAGGAGCATGGATTCATGCCCTTTCTCCTGCCTTGCATCGCACATTATCGACCAGTCCCAGTCTCAGGTAGGGTTGTGAGCCACATCCCTCAAGATGCACCTGGATGGTATTTCTGCACCCCCTGCCTAGGCAGGATTGCTAATCTTGGCACTGGGCAAAGTGGTTGAAGGGCTGGACTACCTTTCCCTCTGGTACAGGAACCATCTGTGCCATCGGACTTACAGATGGCACTGTCAGGCTAATGGGTAAACTATTCGAGCCTATAAACTCATCTGTTGTGGAACACCATGTTTTTGGTTGCCATAAGTTTGGTCAGATGGGTGAGTGAGATCCAGGCACTTTTTTTAATTTATCATTTCTATTTGTCACCCAGGCTCAGGTGGGGATGTACCTGTCTGTGCTCCTTGTACCCCATCCCCCCAGATGCGTACACTGGGAGGCCCACAGATTACCCCTTATGGTGGGGCTTCCAAGGGAGAGATGAATATCTAATTGTGATGCACAGCTGAGACTTGTGCTGAGGGCATCATTCAGGAGTGGAGGCATGGGAGCTTCATTAAGCGCTGCTCCCGAGGGCTTTCTTGTATATTTGCCCATGGAGACATGGACATTCAATGATGTCAGTTCATGGGGCTCCTCCCCTAGCTTTGTGGTCTCTGCCTGTGTACACCCAGTCTCTGCTGGGTGTCAGTGATGCACCAAGTGCCAGTGCTCACCCCCCACCTGAAGGTGGAGAGCAATCCATAGGACACACATCCTATCTTCCCCCAGCTGGGCCTCTGATGCTCTGGGCCCATTCCCAAACTCAGGTCTTCAGCGTTGCTCCACGAGCTTTCTGTGAAGTTTCATATCTGGTTTTTCCCAAGGTCAAGGTTGTCCTGTGACCCCATGTGAAATTCCTGCCAAAGGTAGTCTCTGAGTTTCACCTTAATCAGGCACTCAGTCTATTGGTCTTCTTCCCAAAGCATCATGCTTCAAAAGCTGTGCAAGAGCTCCACACACTAGATGTCAGAGCTCAGTTTGGCGAGGAAGCAGCATCCAGGGGTCCAAGGGCTAACAGCTGGGATTCCTTGCCCTCCCCTGCAACTATCGGGACTTGCTTATTTTTAATCAAATCAATGAGGGATCGACCGAATTAACAGGAGAACTGCTTGCTCCTGAATCAGACTGCTGACTCGGAGCAGCCACAAGTGGGATATTTCTCTCCCACCCCCTCCGCTGCCTTTATTAAATACACAGACTGCAAGGGAACTGCATGGTATACACAGGAGGTGGAGCGCATTTAAACTGTGCCTATTGCTGTTTATGGTGATAAATCAGTTTGAGGTTTAGGTTACTAACTGGTCATCTCTTAGAGCTATCCAGTTTTATCTAGCAAGCGAAGCTGTTATGGGATAGTGTTTGTATATGAAGAAGTGTCTTGTGCTCTGTTACTGGTCCAGCTATATCTGCTTGTGCTCTGTTACTGGTCCAGCTATATCTGCTTGTGCTCTGTTACTGGTCCAGCTATATCTCCTTGTGCTCTGTTACTGGTCCAGCTATATCTGCTTGTGCTCTGTTACTGGTCCAGCTGTATCTGCTTGTGAGCTGTTACTGGTCCAGCTATATCTGTTTGTGCGCTGTTACTGGTCCAGCTATATCTGCTTGTGAGCTGTTACTGGTCCAGCTATATCTGCTTGTGCTCTGTTACTGGTCCAGCTATATCTGCTTGTGCTCTGTTACTGGTCCAGCTATATCTGCTTGTGCGCTGTTACTGGTCCAGCTATATCTGCTTGTGCGCTGTTACTGGTCCAGCTATATCTGCTTGTGAGCTGTTACTGGTCCAGCTATATCTGCTTGTGCTCTGTTACTGGTCCAGCTATATCTGCTTGTGCGCTGTTACTGGTCCAGCTATATCTGCTTGTGCTCTGTTACTGGTCCAGCTATATCTGCTTGTGCTCTGTTACTGGTCCAGCTATATCTGCTTGTGCTCTGTTACTGGTCCAGCTATATCTGCTTGTGCGCTGTTACTGGTCCAGCTATATCTGCTTGTGCGCTGTTACTGGTCCAGCTATATCTGCTTGTGGGCTGTTACTGGTCCAGCTATATCTGCTTGTGCGCTGTTACTGGTCCAGCTATATCTGCTTGTGCTCTGTTACTGGTCCAGTTATATCTGCTTGTGCTCTGTTACTGGTCCAGCTACATCTGCTTGTGCGCTGTTACTGGTCCAGCTCTATCTGCTTGTGAACTGTTACTGGTGTCCCTATCTCTGCTATATATACATCATTACCTTTGAAGTTACTTGCTTTCACATTTGGATTTTGGTTCTCATAGGAAGACGTGTTCTTAACCCTAGTACAGGTAATTGCTATATTAGGCTTATGACATTGGCGTTCACTCCTTGTTTTATTCACAGGCCACCTTCTGTGATAACTAGCTCGTATCGTTGTCTGTTTAACCTGCTTGTCTCACCTGTCTACAGTCTGTGGGATGACATGAACTCCATATTCAAATTGATGCCTACCATCTTAAGGATGCTAAAAAAACTTAAATGGAGAATAGCCCCTGGGCTAAAGTGCCACAGGTGGTGCTACCTCACCTCATTGGTCAGGCTGTTATTAATTGCTGTAGGGGACATAGAACCAATTCCAGGCCCTACCACATGTCCACCTACTAGCCTTTGCCCACCTCCTTGGGTGGGTACCAAGGGCTCAAGACTGCACATGTCAACATTAGGATTCTGCTACCCAGCTTGACTGAGCTAACTACGTGGATTCATCCTTGTCAGCCAGAGATTCCGGGGCTCACTGAGACCTGGCTTAAGCCCGCCATACCGGACAGTGCATGTGCCCTGCCTGGATATACATGTGTTCGTCAAGACAGACAGAAGTCCAAATGGGGTGGTGGTACCTTATTCTACATTAAGGACCACTTGAATGTATCTTTGATGCCTTGCTGCATACCACGGACTGATATGAACCTAGATACATAGACAGTGACAGCAGATAAGGGCCTACAGCCCACCCAGTCTGCCCATCTGAGTTTGTAAGTTCACTTTATGTTTTTCTAGAAGTCTGGAATATTGTCACATTAAGCTCCAGCTAGGATAGGTAAAAAACCTACATCTTTTCTGTGTCTATACCCCCTCCATCTGGGGGTATCAGGGCACTAGAATATCTGACTGATACAGCTGCTGATCGGGTCAAGGGCAACACATTTATCATGCTAGGTGATTTCCACATAACCTGGTTAGGCAATCAAAGGACCACTGCTGAAGATCACCTTAGTAAACTGAGTGCCAATTAGATAACTGAGGAACCTACTAGGCTGACAAAGGGTGGAGTCACGGCTACTTTACAGGACTGGATAATTACACCAAAAAACATCAGAATCCCGTGCTCTGACATTTTACCTGATTCTATCAGTGACTACTCCCCTACATTCCGTACATGGATGGCAAAAACTCATTCTCCTCCTCCAAGGCTAATAAGGTTCTGAGACTATACAAAACTCGACAAAATGGCATTCAGGTCTGATCTTGTACGATTGGACTGGTCGTACCTCTGGACCACTGAAAACGTGCAGGAAGCCGTTATGTTCTTTAACTCAACATGTCAGGGATTACAGGACAAACGTGTACCAGTCACAACCAGGAGAATCAGGGGCTTTGCCAACAAGTGGATCGATCGAACAGTGCTCTCGATGATGAAAGCTAGGGACAAACAATGGGGAACCTTCAAGGCCACAGGAAATAATGAGGACTGGCAAAAGTATAGGCATCTCCACTCTCAGTGCAAAGAAATCTATAAAACAAAGGAAAAGCAACTATTATAAGAATCTATCTACTCTTTTCTACTGCGGGATCCCCTCAGTGCTATTGGAAGCATGGCAAGCAGATCCCTGGCAAAAGGAGCTCCACTGTACCCTTTGAACTGAACCTCAGCGGTGTAAATTGTAATAAACCCTCATGTTCAATTCCACGATCTATCTATGTACACTGGACCTAACACTGGTGTGAGCCCCTTCCCTCAATCGCATGACAGTCAGACTATACACCCCCCTCTTACTACTTCAAAACAACCAAAATATCTGAAGTGCGAAAATTACTCAAAAGCATTCCCATATCTAAAACAGCTGGCGCTGATGGACTTGAGCCATAACTACTCAGACTTGCTGCATGGGAAATTGCACCTGCCATTACTAGACTGTTAAACTTCTCACTGATGAGTGGAGAAGTCCCCCCGCTTGGAAAATATCTCATATTGTCCCAGTTTTTTTTTCCTCATTTCTTTATGCTCCCACCCGGCGCCCCCCAACCCGTCACCCCAGCGTCCATGGGACTCACCTCTCATCCTAGCGAGGTGCCAGCTAGCTGGGTGCAGAGCCTGCGAGGGGCCACCTTCATCCTGCCAGCCATCGTTTTTTCCTCATCCGTTTTTGGTGCCCGTCCCCCAAGCGCAGCGCGGTGGCATGCAATGATGCCAGTAGCTGAGCCACGCACACTTCCATACACGGCATGCCGGGTGTCTGCCTTGCAACCACCCCCTATGTGTGGGCCTGCTATGCTAGCCCCAAGCCACTGCTAGGGGTCAGGCAGGCAGCAGACTCCGTCCCCACACCTCCCTGGAAGAGGAGAGCTGTCCTTTGAACGCTCGATTCTGTACCTCCCCAGCATACCCCTGGCGGCCTGCTCGCACCGTGAACACGGGTCACCAGCATGGCAGAAGGTAAGGCACAGATGCCTCAGCCCTTCACGCCACTGGGTCAGCCTATTGTCCCAGTTTTTAAGAAAGGAGATCCTGAAAGTCCCAGCAACTACAGGTCAATATCCATCTTGCCAGTGCTTAACAAGATTTTGGAAAAATGAGTAGCTACCCAACTTACTGAACACCTGTCCAAATACAGTCTTTTATCACCCCACCAACATGGATTTAGAAGTGGACACAGTACAGCCACTGCCTTGCTAACACTTACTAACTGTGTTGCATCCGCCACAGACAGAGGGGAATATACAGGCACTGTGTTTATAGACATGACTAAGGCATTTGATCTTGTAGACCACAGTATTGTCACATGCAAGTTAAAGGACCTCGGTCTGGCGCCCTCTTCCCTTTGTTGGTTTGCCAACTATCTCCACTGTAGGCAGCAGCAAGTGAAACTAGGAACTGCCTTCTCTGAATCTAGGTCCTCTGGAATCTGGGTCCCCCAAGGCTCCATATTGGGACCCCTCCTGTTCTCAATACATATTAACAGATCGCATAAGTGTCTGAAACACTGCGCTAGAGTACTGTATGCTGATGATCTTGCGCTGTCTGCTCCAAAAATCGAAGTGACGTAAAGTTGTTGTCTCATGATCTGCAAGGGATTCAAACCTGGCTGAAATAAAGCTAGCTAATCATAAATGAGGCTAACACACAAGCTATGCTGTTTGGCTCCCCAAATTAGTAATTGCCAAGACCCCTCCAAATCACTTGTCTTGATGGGACTTTACTGGAGACAGAGCAGTCCTTCAACTATCTCAGGGTTACCTTGGACCCCACACTCAACTTTAACCTGCATGTATCAAAAACACGCAAAGCCTTTTAATTTCTAGACTGGGACTGTCATACAGGATTAAGCATAACCTTACTCACATGCCTGCCTGTCAGTTGCTCTTGGCATCTTGCTCACCAAACCCATGTGCAGTGTTGCTGTGTACGCACCCTCTGCATCTAAGCTTGCGCTAAGGAGGTGGGATATCACCTACAACAGAATATGTCGCTTTGTGATTCCTGAAAGCAGATTTGTCCATCACTGTAGTCAGTATGAGAAACTGAACTGGCTACCTCCCGAAGCTTTGAGAGATCACGCACTAGGAAGCACCATCTAAAACATATTAAGTAAACAGCAGCCACAACAGCTCGCAATGTGGCTTTTGCCACATTACACCCTGTACTCACCAAGATCTTCAGATTGTGGCCTGCTTGAGGTACCTAAGTTGAGAACTAACCTAGGGTCTGTAGCATTTCAATACTTCACTCCCAAATTATGGAACAATATCCCAGCTGAGGTGCAGTGACTTTCAAAATATCCCTCCCAAAGTACCTACTAGGTACATCCAAATGTAAATGCCCTCCCCCAAGAGGTAAGCTGTATATTGGGTCCCAAACCCACTCTTGAGTCTGCTTGTCATTATGATATCAGGAATCTGTTTTTTGCCCGTGGATATAACACTGTTTATACTGTTCTTTGCTGATGTGTCTCAGGTAGGTGATACTCACCTTACACTAAACTTGCCCACCTTGTCAAAATTGTTTGCATTCTGTTTATTGCACACTTTATCTGAGTATATGTTGTATTTTGCTGAACGCTGTAATTGTTCTGGTGCAGCATCACCTTTGTTGTAACTCTCCCGGGTCTCCCGGGTCATACCTGAAAATAGGCAGTTGCTGCCTAATGTGCATACCTGGTTAACAAAAACGAACTAAATAAATCAATGTTTAAGGGGCTCTGCTTTGCTATGGGAAGCATACAGCTGTATTTCATGCTGATGTGTCCCAGCTGTTTGTCACATATGCCGAAGCTGCCCTAGGATGATCGGCAGCCAAACAGACGATTGCCTGATGGATAACATCCTGCATCGCTCTGTGTGATCGGTTGGCTGGGGAAGAGCCAGCTGTGTGGCTGAAGGCTGACTCCACCAGACATTCTGCTGCCTCTGTTGCTGCTGCCAGGGATATGTCCCATTTCCGAAATATGTAGGGCCACTACCTGGCCAACTGTGCACACATTCATGCCCCATTACAGAATTGCCGTGCTCGGGCATCATACGAACATATGAAGAAGCCAACAGAAGAAGGTAATTTGGTCTATCTAGTCTGCTTGTATTGCAGGGTCCACAGCTTGAGCTAATGACCCTGCCCCCCTCCCCACTCCTCCCATCCTCCCTACCCATGATCCTTACCTTCCCCCATGCCTATCCCAACCTCTCTTAAATCTGCCTACCATCTTCAATAAGACCACCTCTTCTGGCAGCGTATTCCAAGTGCCCACCACCCTTTCTGTGAATAAGTGCTTTTTGACCTCCCTCCTAAACCTCCCCTCCAGCTTAAGACTGTGCCCCCGTGTTATGGTTGCCACTTAGCTTAAAGAGACCCTCCTTATCCTTCTTATTTATCCCTTTCAAGTACTTGAAGGTCCCAATCATGTTCTCCCCCCCATCCTCCAGGGAGTACGTGTTCAGTACCCTCAACCTCTCCTCGTATGCTTTACCCTGCTGACCCACTGTCATCTTTGTCGCCCTTTTCTGGACCTTCTCCAGCATGTTAATGTCCTTTTTGAGGTGTGGACACCAGTACTGAGCTCCGTGCTGTAGATGTGGCCTTACCCGTGACCTGATGCTGCCATGCTGCTGCTTTTGGGTCCTCAGTCCTTCAGTCTCTATTTGCCTAATTTGGGGCTGTGCGCTCTGTCTCCTCCTCCTGAGGACTGCTAGGTGTATGCATAAGTGTTGATAATGAACTGAATCTGGGTGGTTAGACATAGATGTTACTTGGGTGGTGGACACTTGGAATGCACTGCCGGAAGAGGTCATCTCATTGAAGACAGTGGGCAGCTTTACGAGACCCTGGGACAGGCATGGGGGAAGGTAAGGATCAAGGGTACGGAGGGCAGCCGTGGACCCTGCAATAGGAGCAGACTTGACAGACCAAATGGCCTTCTTCTGATTCTACTACTAGCAGTCAGTCCACATCCACAGGATCCACACACCCTCCACTGTCATGGTTTGCTTAGGATTCCTAGTCCTGCGTACCACTCTGGGTGTAGAGGGGCAGGGCTGTAGGAAGAGTTGAGCTTGAAGGTTGTTTTGGTGACAGAGCATACTCAGTGAAGGCACAGTGTCATAATGTTGCAGAGCAATAACATGCGGTCAAAAGCATAAGCAAAACCGCTAACAGCAAAAATAGCACTCAACAAAACAGCGGATGCTACTTTGCCAAATACATGGTTTTTAAGGGGTTCTACCTCTGCCTTCAAAATTTCCACACTTTATTATAACTAACTCCAGGAGGGACTACTAGGAATGGGGAGAAATCTAATTTGGGGGGAAATGTTGAGGAGGGGAACGGGAAAAAGAAGATGTCCCGGGGAGACAAATAAAAAATATGTTAAATGTCCCAGGACAGGGAATCAAACCCTGGGACATCGGCACTCCACCACTCTCCCTGCCTGTAGCTCTACCCTGTGAGCCATGCAAACTGCTTGGTAGTACATTGCCAAGCACACGCCTTAACCTGTTTGCCTGAAAACAATATAGCTACAGGGAGAGCTGTTTTGACTGTTTGCTATAGTGTCCCTCTAGCTATTTTGCCTGTAGCTGTTTTCACTTCGAGGTTTTGCCTACGCTGTATTCCCTGCGACATTTTGACCTGTACCGACAGTGGAAGACTTGAGTGCAGATGTGAACTGAATACCAGAGTAAAACTATGGTTACAACTAAGTCCATAACCTCTGTTTATTCCATCCCACAGGCGAACAAGCTGCGCACAAAGACGTTACGTAACACACTGAATCCAGTCTGGAATGAAGCGCTGACCTACTACGGGATCACCAATGAGGACATGGTGAGGAAGACTCTGAGGTGAGCATGGAGGAACCATTGCAACTCACAAAGCACCTGCCTGGCAAAAAGCTAGATCTCCCAAGAATCAATCTTCTCCATCGAGCCCCACTCTTCGGTCTTAGACCTGAAGGTATTGGGACCCATGGGAGCAAATTTTTTGCTGTTGGTCAACAACTGTCCAAGTGGGCCACAGGATCCGAGATTGGGCATTGGTACGGTGGCTCAACAAGCCATCGACATCCCTTTCACCCTGCCATCTCAAGTGCCTCAGTCCCATTTTGATAGGGTGGCTGATACTCTTATGCTGCTGGGTTGATTGCCTCGGCAGCAGTTCTGTCAGAGGATGGAGAACATTCAGTGGTGCTTCAGGGGGACTAACCAGGCACTGTTTCTAGCACTGCTTCAGCTGCATCTTCTGGCTGGGGTCCTGGACTGTTTTCCCTCCACATTCTCCTCAGAGGCTAATGAATCCTGCATCCATGTCTCCACTGCTGTGGGAGATGAACTCTTCCAGCAGTTCGTGAGGGAGATGTAGAAGATTGTGCTCTGGCACTATCTAGTTTGCATAAACCCCAGTGCTGTGACACTGGGCTTCTTGACCTTGCCCAGTCAGGATGCAGCAGTGATCCCTTCCTGGCATACTGCAGTGGGAAAGGCCACTTTGGTGGTCAGGAGGTGCCCTGGCACTACACCACACCACACCCCCAATTATGGGTCATGAGATAGACTCGAAGCACCGGGCTTTATGCTACTGCTCTCCTTCTGCACAAATAAACTTAACAGCTGCTTTACAGCAGAAACCTTTGAGACTGGCCATTTTTGTTATTTAACCTGAGTGCCATCAACTTATGGATTGTATTTGGTGAGCCTAGTGCTATTCTGACATGCAGTCACAGTTGCTGGAGAGCGCATGGTAAATGTGTTTGATGCTGTCACCACACTCACTCTTCCAAGCGGCCACCTGACTAGAAGGTTCCAACTGGGCCTCTTGGAGAGATCAACAACCACACTGTGCGGTTGATGTCCCACTATGCACCTATGGGAAATAGACCCATACCTACAACTAGATGGTACCCCCTCTCACCATCATCTAAGCAGACGGACACTTTGGGGAGGAAGTTGTTTATTATGACCCAGTCATCCCTGGCCTTGGCATCACCCCAGGCCCACGTGGCAGCTTGTTAGCAATGTCGGAAGTCTGAGATGCACGCTTTGCCATCTGAAATGCCTGCAAGTGACTCAGCGCGGGCTGGCCTTGGCATAGTTGCTAAGGTGCATATGCAGCTCGGCACCAGACGAGGGCACTTTATAACGCCTCCGTTGTAACCTCTGACTAGGCAGCATGTGCCATCTGTCTCAGGTGGAGGTCATGACTACACCTGGCCCTGGTTAGGTATCATCACCCCCAACTGGCCCTTAATCCCATGTTTGGAGGGATTCTCTTTTTTTTTTTTATTAGATTGAATAAACTTTATTAAAAAAGGAAATGAAGTGACAAGTTGCATAATGCTTACAAAACCGAGAATACAAATATGAGAGACAAATGCAAGAGAGGGAAGTTTAATTTTTTCAAATTTGGGGGGATTCTCTTTTCATCCAGTGGGTAGTGTGGCACCTGCCAGTGCCAGCTACCTCTCCAGTCCCACGGGACCAACCAAACTCACCTGTTCTCAAACACAGTCCACAGGAGTAAGCCTCCCTCGCATCCCAGTAAAGGTGAGTCCGCTGAACCTGGAGCCTCGCATCCCAATAAAAGTGAGTCCGCTGAACCTGGAGCCTCGCATCCCAATAAAAGTGAGTCCGCTGAACCTGGAGAAGCCGATCTGTACAGTGTAAAGAGAGAAAGATAACCACACACACACACACCTGCACTTGGTGAGAGGTAGGAGTTTTATTTAGAAACCACCAGCATTACAGCACACCATAGTCTAGGATGCACAGGAACAGGCACCGCATACGTATCACCGGATTAGTCCATCAGGCTGCCTGGCATCACTACTGATGCTATTGCCCCACCTCCTGCCTCCTGATCATTAGGGCCTGCTCACACGTATTCATTAATCAGCTGAGCAGTATGATTGGGGAGAGGGCTGCTGGGGTATGCAGCAGGAGGGGGGGTGACTGAAACTAGCTAGGATCCACTAGCCCTTCCTCAAAAAATCACTATCAGGCTTGGGGTGAGGGGACCCAGACCTCATAATTGCTATTGGAAGCAGTAGAGGTAGTCAGGCTGGGGGAAGGGTCTAAACATAGACATAGAACATCGGCTTTGATGGCAGCTAAGGACTGCTTGGCCCACCTAGTCTGCCCATCTCCCTACCTACTGGATAAGCTGCAGATCCTAGTTAACCAACAGCCTATTTCTTCTTACCCCCCCACAAGAATTGCCTTATGTCTGTCCCATGCATTCTTGAATTCTCCCACAGTTTTAGACCCCACAGCCTCCTCAGGAAGGCTGTTCCATGTGTCCACCACCCTCTCTATGAAAACTTACTTCCTCCCATTGCCCCTGAGCCATCCCCCCCCCTCTATCTTCAAATTGTGTCCTCTTGTTCTTGCACATCTCTTTTTCTGAAAGAGGCTACCCTCTTGGACTTTCACGTCGCCCTCTCCCTCCTTTCCTCAAGGGTATACATATTAAGCTCCTTTAGTCTCTCCTCGTATGGCTTTTCTTGCAGACCCTTCACCATTCTAGTTGCCCTCCTCTGGACTACCTCCATCCTGTCTATGTCCTTGTGGAGATGGGGTCTCCAGAACTGGACACAGTACTCCAGATGGGGTCTCACCAACTGTCTGTACAGAGGATAACAGCTTCCTGTTTTCTGCTGGTGATGCCTCTCCCTATACATCCCAGTATCCCCCCAGTCTGTCACTGTAAAGCTGATGTCAGCTCCTGGCAAGGTGCCAAGAGCTGGGTATGGCCATTATTTTATTCCTCTTTATCTATGTGATACTGGGGAAGGGGAAGGTACATAGATACATAGACAGTGTCGGCAGATAAGGGCCTATGGCCCACCCAGTCTGCCCATTTGAGCTTGTAAGTTCAGTTTGTTTTCCTAGAAGTCTGTTGCCCCTTACCCCTGACCTCCAGAATTCCTTTATGTCTATCCCATGCATTCTTAAATCCCGTGATTGTTTCAGCCCCACCACTTTCTCTGGCAGGGTGTTCCACTTGTCCACCACCCGTTCTGTGAAGAAATTCTTTCTCATGTTTCCTCTGAATCGCCTCCCTCCAACTTCATCCCATGCCTCTAGTCCTGGAACATCTTTTTCGCTTAAAATAGTGTTTTCCTGCACCTGTTCCTCCCTGTAAGATACTTGTATGTCTCTATCATATCCTCTCTCCTCCTCTCCTCCAGGGAGTACATGTTCAGTTCCTTCAACCTGTCTTCATAGGACTTGTGATGCAATCCATGCACCATCTTTGTTGCCCTCCTCTGAACCTTCTCTACCCTGTCTATGTCCTTACGTAGGTATGGTCTCCAGAACTGTACACTGTACTCTAGGTGGGGCCTCACTAGTGTCTTGTATAGCGGAATTATGACCTCCTCTTTTCCTGCTGGTGATGCCCCTGCCTACATCCCAGCATCCTATTTGCTTTACCTGCTGCCTTGTCACACTGTTTCCTACCTTGAGGTCATCAGAGATGACAACCCCAAGATCCTTTCCTGCTTGGTGCATGCTATATCCTCACCCCCAACTGATATATTGTGCCAGGGTTTTTGTGCCCCATATGCATTATCTTGCACTTCTTTGCATTGAATTTCAACTGCCAAACCCCTGACCATTCTTCAAGTTTCTGCAGGTCCTTCTCATTCTGTCTACACCCTCTGGCGTGTCTACTCTGTTACAGAGCTTTGTGTCATCAGCGAACAGTGAAATTCTGCCTTCTAGGTCCTGCGCAATGTCACTAATGAAGATGTTGAATAGGACCGGTCCCAGCACTGATCCCTGTGGTACCCCACTGGTCACTCTTCCCTCTGTGGAGTGACAGCCATTTACCACCACCCTCTGTGTCCTGCCACCCAGCCAGTTACCTACCCACCACACTACTGTCCTGCCCACACCCATATTCCCCAGTTTGTGTAATAGTCTTCTATGTGGCACAGTGTCAAAGGCCTTGCTGAAGTCCAGATAGGCCATGTCCACTGCCCTCCCCCTGATCCACCTCCCTAGTCACCCAGTCAAAAAATTCAACGAGGTTGGTCTGACATGACCTCCCCTTGGTGAAACCATGCTGCCTTGGGTCCTGTAGTCCATTGACAACCAGATGTTCCACCAATCTCTCCTTCAGTAGTGCTTCCATGATCTTCCCCACTACCGAGGTGAGGCTGACTGGTCTGTAGTTCCCTGCTTCCTCTTTGTTCCCACTTTTGTATAAGGGGACTACATCTGCTGTCCTCCAGTCTTTGGGTACCTCCCCCCTGTTTCCAGTGATCGGCTAAACAGGATAGCCAGAGGTTCAGCCACCACCTCTCTTAGTTCTTTAAGGACCCTGGGGTGTATCCCATCTGGCCCCATTGCTTTATCAACTCTTATTACTTCCAGTTCCTTCAGGACCCTTTCTCGTGTAAAGGGACTTGTGTCCATTTCTGCACCATTCTCACCCCTTGTACTCCTTCAGACCCATTACCCTCCTCTTCCTCAGTAAAGACTGAGCAGAAATACCTGTTCAGAATGTCAGCTTTACTGTTGTCATCCTCACAGGCCCCATCCTCCCCTTCAGTCTCACAATCCCTCCCTTTGTCTTTCTTTTCACTTATGTACCTGTAAAAGGTTTTGTCCCCTCTACCCACTGATTTTGCAATGTGTTCTTCTGTCTGAGCTTTGGCTTCCCTTACTGACCTCCCTGCCTCCCTTTGCTTCTCCTGGTACTTCTCCCTATCCCCTTCTGCCTGTGTCTTTTTGTATTGCCTGAATGCAATCTTTTTGGATTTCACTTTCTTTGCTACCTCTTTGGAAAACCATAATGGTCTCCTCTTCCTTTTCCTCTTGCTAACCTGCTTAATGCATAATTCTGTTGTTCTTGTAATCCCCATTTTAAATACTGCCCACTGTTCCTCAACCCCTGATTCCTGTCCCATTCCCCTTAATGCCTCTTTCAAGTATCTCCCCATTTTCCCAAAGTCTGCCCCCCTAAAATCCAGGATCGTGTTTTGTGTGGTTTGGTTCTGCTCTTTCTGTGATTTCAAACCACAATGACTGGTGGTCACTGTTTCCCAGGTGCTCCCCCACTGTTACGCCCATCACACTGTCCCTGTTTGTAGCACAAGGTCCAGTATTGCCTTCTGCCGAGTTGGTTCCATGACCAGTTGCTTGAGGAAGGCACCCTGAAGGAGTCCAGGATAAATCTGCTCCTAGTTGATGCTGCTGCTGGGATGCTCCAGTCCACGTCTGGAATATTGAAGTCTCCAACCAGTACTACCTCACCTTGTCTGCCATCCTTTGGATGGCTAGCATCAACTCCCTATCTGTTTCTTCCTCCTGGGCTGGTGGTCTATAGACCACACCTGTGCGGATGGCTGTCCCATTTTCCTTTCCAGCTTAACCCACAGTATCTCTCCCCATTTTGTTCCTCCTGGATCTCTGTGGCCTTATGTCATTTTCACATACAGTGCCACTCCTCCTCCCTTCCTGCCTGCTCTGTCTCTTCTGAATATGTTGTAGCCAGGTATGGTCATCTCCCAGTCGTGGTTATCATTACATCAGGTTTCAGTGATGGCCACAATGTCCAGGTCTGACTGTACCATGACAGCCTCCAGATCTTCCATCTTGTTGCTAAGGCTCCTGGCATTTGCACACATGGCTTTCCATGATTTGACCTCCCTAGACTGTTTCACTGTTCTACTCCAGCCCCTTCCTTGGTTGTCATTTTATCCCTGGTTCTCCTTGCTGTCTGCCTTCTGCTGAATTTTGCCCTTTCTGCTTATCCACCTCTTGGGCACTAATCTCCATCTTTTGCACACTGCTTTGCAGAGATAGCCACTCCTCCGGTTCACTGGTTCCACTGCTAGCTGTGGGGGTGAGCAAGTAGGTACCCTCCTTGCTGGCCTGCCACCCCTTTGCTAGTTTAAATGCTTGTCAATGTAGCATTTAAACTTATCATTGAGTCTTGGATTCCCTCCAGGATGGATGCAGGCCGTCAGGCTGAACAAACCTCCATCCCTCCAGGTGGGTCCCCAGTCACCAATGAATCCAACCCTTCCTCACAGCACCAGTTCTTCAACCATGAGTTAAAGTTCTGGTGCATGCACTCCTATGTTTCCTTCGTTTCACAGGTAGTATTCTGAGAAAGTGACAGAAGTAGCTACTGCTTGAGACCTCCCGGTTTCCTAAACTCTTCCTGAACTTCCTTTGGCTCCCATTTGCCAGGTCATTAGTACCTAGGTGGATAATGACATCCAGCTCACCCTCCGTCTTGCCTTCCCAGTGATCCCAGGATCTTCCTTCCATCCCTCCATGCCGTGGCACCTGGTAGGCACCTCACCTCCCTGTCCTCCCCCTCCTGTGTTCCTAGCTGGATCCCTCTTATGATGGAGTCCCCCACCAGGATTCGCTTCCTCCTCCTCTGGGGTCCACTGCTTTCCCCGCTGAGGTCACCTCCTTGGCTAACCTCCACATCCTTTCCTTCCACTTCTCTGGGTACCTCTATTTGGTTGTCCTCATTCTGAATATGGTGGGAATATGGTGAATAAGGTGGGTGGGAAAAGCTGAGAATCAGGAGGGACAGTAGGCAGGAGACTAGGTCTGGCCACTTAGCGAGGGGGAAAGCTTTTTTCCCATCCCATGTCTGAATACCAGTAACGCATACCAAATATTTGGGCCCCTGAATAGAATATTTACTTATTTAGTTATTTATTGAAGATTCAATATCAACCTTTGTGCACAAATTGCTTGTTTGCAAAGGTTCCACGTCAATTGGAGGACATTACAGATATGATCAGCTTGAGCGGAGCCTAGTCACAGGTGTTACAGGTTTGGAAAATTACATAGAGACAAAACATGGTACAGTATGTTACAGAATATTCACCCAATTATACAAACTACCAGGCTTAAAGAGTGCACAGAAGTAAAACACATTAAAGTATATTACAAAATATTCACATAATTATACAGTCACCCAGGCTTGGCTTTAAACAATTGGTTAGCAGGTGGCAGTGTAAGTTTGAGTGAACAGTCGTAGGACAAACCTGCTGGCTGGATTGACAGCAGTAGTAGGATAATACTGTAGTGTGGAGAGGGAGTTAGAGTAAAAGCACAGAAATGAGGACGAGGAAGAGGAATACGGTAGGCAGAGAATAGGCTGCAGAGTGTTGTCAGTCAGGTCAACTCAAAGCAGAGACAGCCGAAGTTCAGGGCATTTCATTTATTTAAAAGAGATTTACCAGGAAAGACATACTGAGCCGTGAAGCTCATTTCCAGATGCGTCCTGGGGGAGGGGGAAGGGATAAGTACAAACAAGCAGAAGCAGAGTAATAACAACACAACAATACACAGTGTGTACAATAATATACATTACCAGTGATGATGACACAGCAATACGCAGCGTGTACAATAATGTGCATTACCAGTGATGACGACACAGCACTACGTCGCGTGTACAATAATGTGCATTACCAGTGATGACGACACAGCACTACGCCGCGTCCACAATAATGTGCATTACCAGTGATGACGACACAGCACTACGCCGCGTGCACAATAATGTGCATTACCAGTGATGACGACACAGCACTACGCCGCGTGCACAATAATGTGCATTACCAGTGATGACGACACAGCACTACGCCGCGTGCACAATAATGTGCATTACCAGTGATGACACAGCACTACGCCGCGTGCACAATAATGTGCATTACCAGTGATGACGACACAGCACTACGCCGCGTGCACAATAATGTGCATTACCAGTGATGACGACACAGCACTACGACCGCGCACAATAATGTGCATTACCAGTGATGACGACACAGCACTACACCGCGTGCACAATAATGTGCATTACCAGTGATGACAACACAGCACTACACCGCGTGCACAATAATATGCATTACCAGTAATGACAACACAGCACTACACCGCGTGCACAACAATATATATTACCAGTAATGACAACACAGCACTACACCGCGTGCACAACAATATATATTACCAGTAATAACAACACAGCAATACACAGCATGCACAACAATATACATTACCTGTAATAACAACACAGCAATACGCAGTGGCCCAGATATTCAAAAGGGTTGCACTACTGATGCGCCCCGGTGCGATATTCAAACTGGGATTGTGCCTGGCACAAATCCCGATACGCCGGAGCGCATCAGTAATGTATGTGATGCAGGTAGGTGGGGCGTGCCCATGCATACTCCGCACATCCCGATATTCAGCCGGGATGTGCTGAGTCCGTCATGTACAGCCTGCTTGCGCTGCACACAGGTGAGCCCCAAAAAGAGAGAATGGCTGGCTACCTACTAGTGAGCTGCCATATTGCAGGCGCATATGGCAGCTGCCACCTGTGGGTGGCCACCCGAGCTCCGGCTGCACCTCTGTGGCGGTGCCTCCCCATGCCCGATCACGGGCATCTGTGTAAATTAATAATGTCCTATCTCCCTGGTGGTCCAGTGGACCACTGTCAGCCCGATCGCGGGCTTAAGTATAAAAATAGCTTGTCCTATATCCCTGGTGGTCCAGTGGACTGATCGCAGGCATTTGTATTAAAATATTAAGTCATATACCCCACCCACCCACTGAGCCCCTCCTCCCGCCCCCGGTCAGCGGAGGCGGCAACACCCACCGCCTGCGCCCGCTGACTGACACTGTAGGGTAGATTAAGCCCATTGGTTGCTGGGCGAGCTCTGTAGGAGAAGGGCTGGCCTCAGCGCTGTTCCTTGGAAAGGCACAGAGAGAGCTTTCTGCATTCTTCCTCTGGTTATGTACCCCTCATATCATGCCCTCTTGTTCTTGTAGACCTTCTTTTCTGAAAGATGCTACCCTCCTGTAGCAGATTATGGTGGGTAGGGTGGGGGATAGAGTGTTGAGGGTTAGGAAGGTAGAAAGGGTGACTACTGGGTGGGAGTGAGAGAAAGAAGTAAGGGGGTGGGAGGAAGGGTGGAGGGGAGGGGGAGGGGGGATGAGGTGGGGTGGCGAGGAGTACAGAGGTTGAAGAAGATAAGGAGAAACGTAGGGCAATGGGGCAAAGGACATTTACAGGAGGCGGCAGTGTGGCCTTGGAGAAGAGAGAAAAGAGAGCATTTGGAGGTGGCAGAGCGAATTGTTAGTGGGAGGGTGTTCCAAAGATTAGGAAGGCAGCCAAAGATTATGAAAGCAATATTATTCCTGAGGACCTGTTTGAATTGCAATATATTAGAGAGGCCGGCTATAGCAGCAGGGAACTAATTTAACCATAGGACTGCCTGACTTGCAAAGGAGCGATGCCCCAGGCTAGTTCTTTGCAGGGGTATTGCTATGACTTGACGGGTCATGCTCCGTGTAGCGTATATTTTTGTTTGTTTGTTTTTCTATTTATTGTACTTTTTGTCACCAACCCTGCTGCCATTACCTCTGCCAGGTCACAGGCCCATCCGCTTCCACTCCCAGCGTAGCCGCGGCATTCCCCGATACCCCCCCCCGGCTTGCCCTCCAGGGCGGGGTTGTGGCACCTCCCCTCAAGCCACAATTAATGGGATAGGTCGAGAGCTGGCCCTGGGAGCTAACTGAAGCAGAGGGGCTGGCTGCATCTAGGCAGCAGGTGGCAGATTATTTCCCCTGTACACGCCCCCCCGAAACTTGTTGGTGTCGGTGCGTACAGTGCACCTAACCTCCGCTAGGTGTCTGTAGTACACCGATCACTCCCCCCACTCTCCCCCCAGGAGGAGAGCAGTCGTTGGATGCCTAATCCTTCTCCCTCTGGCGAGCCCTCTGATGACCCAGACCCATCCCCAAACCTGGGTTGCCGTTGCCACAGGTCAGCGCCCTGCCCCTGCACCAGCAGGGTGGCCCTGTGTGGCATATAGGTTGTAGAAGAGTCTGAGGAGGGAGCCCATAGTAGGTGGTGTATGGCCCAGAAGTGCTTTCTTGACCAGTAAGATTGTTTGATATCTGAGACTAGCAGTTAAGGGGAACCATTTTGTAAGGGAAATATAGATTGCAGGTGTGTGTGTATTTGTGTGAGACAGATATAGATTGGCAGGCTTTACTGAGCAACATCCTGACTCTGTCTAACACTGTATCGGTGGCTAACCCATAAATCGTGAGCCCATGGTCTATGAGTGGGAGCACAGAACTGGAGACAGCCATGCATTTAGCATGAGGGGTTAAATTCAGCCTTTGTCTAGTGAGTGCACTATTTGCAATCCCTATGATGGAGTCAACATGCTTGGCGAAGGATATTCATACTGAATAGATGGAATAAGGTATTCGCACACCCCAAGTGTCAACACACCAGAACACTAGGGCACTGGGATTCAAACTCACAGCCTCTGAGTGCAGCTGGATCAACATACCAGAACACTAGGACACTGGGATTCAAACTCACAGCCTCTAAGCGCAATAGAATCAACACATCAGCACCCTAGGGCACTGGGATTCAAACTCACAGCCTCTGAGTGCAGTAGGATCAACACACCAGTACACTAGGGCACTGGGATTCAAACTCACAGCCTCTAAGCGCAATAGAATCAACACATCAGCACCCTAGGGCACTGGGATTCAAACTCACAGCCTCTGAGTGCAGTAGGATCAACACACCAGCACACTAGGGCACTGGGATTCATACGCACAGCCTTTGAGTGCAGTAGGATCAACACACCAGCACACTAGGGCACTGGGATTCAAACTCACAGCCTCTGAGTGCAGTAGGATCATAACACACCCGGGCACTGGGATTCATACTCACAGCCTCTGAGTGCAGTAGGATCAACACACCAGCACACTAGGGATCCGGGGATTCAAACTCACAGCCTCTGAGTGCAGTGGGATCATAACACACCCGGGCACTGGGATTCATACTCACAGCCTCTGAGTGCAGTAGGATCAACACACCAGCACGCTAGGGAACTGGGATTCAAACTCATAGCCTCTGAGTGCAGTAGGGTTAATACATCAGCACACTAGGGCACTGGGATTCAAACTCACAGCCTCTGAGTGCGGTAGGATCAACACACCTGCACCATATGTCCCAAGTTTCATCAACTGAAATGCTGGTCACTGCAGCAGAGCGGTGGGGGGGCTTGGGAAATTATTAATGTGACCTAAATCTTTTAAATTACAGTTACAATTACAATCAATAAAAGAGAAAGAAACAACAGTGGTTAATTTCAAATTTAATTTGCAACTTGAAGTCCCACGAATGGAGTATACAGTTAGACAAGGGCACTGTAGTCCTGACCTCTTCACTTTCAGCTGCTTACAGCAGCAAGCAATAATATTTCTCCTAGAAGCTATCCCTTGACTTGTTGCTAGGGTAATGTGCATGTAGCCACCACCAGAGTATCACATAAAATGCCCTTTCACAGGAGTGCTAGCTACTAGTAAATAAATTAAATGTGTTTTTTCAGGTCTGACTCATGATATGCGGGTTACTTGTGGGGGCATGCAGCACACTAGGGCACCGGGATTCAAACCCACAGCCTCTGAGTGCAGTAGGATCAACACCCCAGCACACTAGGGCACCGGGATTCAAACTCACAGCCTCTGAGTGCAGTAGGGTTAACACACCAGTACACTAGGGCACTGGGATTCAAACTCACAGCCTCTGAGTGCAGTAGGATCAACACACCAGTACACTAGGGCACCGGGATTCAAACCCACAGCCTCTGAGTGCAGTAGGATCAACACACCAGCACACTAGGGCACCGGGATTCAAACTCACAGCCTCAGAGTGCAGTAGAGTCAATACCCCAGCACACTAGGGCACCGGGATTCAAACTCACAGCCTCTGAGTGCAGTAGGATCAACACCCCAGCACACTAGGGCACCGGGATTCAAACTCACAGCCTCTGTGTGCAGTAGGATCAACACACCAGCACACTAGGGCACCGGGATTCAAACTTACAGCCTCTGAGTGCAGTAGGATCAACACCCCAGCACACTAGGGCACTGGGATTCAAACTCACAGCCTCTGAGTGCAGTAGGATCAACACCCCAGCACACTAGGGCACTGGGATTCAAACTCACAGCCTCTGTGTGCAATAGGATCAACACACCAGCACACTAGGGCACTGGGATTCAAACTCACAGCCTCTGTGTGCAGTAGGATCAACACACCAGCACACTAGGGCACCGGGATTCAAACTCACAGCCTCTGAGTGCAGTGGGATCATAACTCCAACACACTGGGGCACCAGGATTCAAACTCACAGCTTCTGAGTGCAGTAGGATCAACACACCAGCAGACTAGGGCACCAGGATTCAAACTCTCATCCTCTGAGTACAGTGGGGTCAACACACCAGCACACTAGGGCACTGGGATTCAAACTCACAGCCTCTGAGTGCAGTAGGATCAATACATCAGTACACTAGGGCACTGGGATTCAAACTCACAGCCTCTGAGTGCAGTAGGATCAACACACCAGCAGACTAGGGCACCAGGATTCAAACTCACAGCCTCTGAGTACAGTGGGATCAACACACCAGCACACTAGGGCACTGGGATTCAAACTCACAGCCTCTGAGTACAGTAGGATCAACACATCAGCACACTAGGGCACCGGGATTCAAACTCACAGCCTCTGAGTGCAGTAGAGTCAACACACCAGTACACTAGGGCACTGGGATTGAAACCCACAGCCTCTTTTTATAGTCTTTTATAGTCATGTTTTAAACCCACAGCCTCTGACTGCAGTAGGGTCAACACACCAGCACACTGGGGCACCGGGATTCAAACTTACAGCCTCAGAGTGCAGTAAGATCAACACACCCGCACAGTAGGGTGCTGGGATTCAAGTGGATAGCCTCTGAGTGTAATAAGATCAAGACAACAACACATTAGGGCGCCAGGATTAAAACTCACAAGCCTTGCAGTATGCAATAAGATCAGCAACCCAGCACGTCTGGGCATCAAGATTTAGACTTCACAGTTTCTGAATGCAGAAGCCTCAACACTCCAGTGCACCAGGACACCGCAAATTTACCTCGCAGCCTCCGAGTGTGTGCTCAGCATGCTGGAGCGTCGAGATTCAACCTCTCAGAGTGGAGCAAGACGTGTTAAGTTAACTGCAGCTGTAGGGTCTGCCAAAAAAGGAATGGAAATAAAAAAACTTTCTTCAGGAACAGGAATTAAGTTGCAGTGCTTGACGGCCGCTGGGAACAGACGTGGTGAGATCCATGGGCTGGCTGTCGGCCAAGTCCTAGTCAGTCTTCTTCTCTGTCTTTTATTATCTATCTTCTTTTGTGGTCTCTGTTCTTCTGGCTCAGGGAAGGGGGAGGGGCTGATCAGAGCTGCTCCTTTCTCATAAAGTACAGACTTTTGATTTTGCTGCTCCTTAGGCGCTGGAGGTTATGACACCTCGAAAACAAGCGTGGGTGTGATGGGAATTATGAAAGCACACCGTTGCCTTTTCAGCTGTCTGATTTGGAGACGCAGTGAAGCCCTTAAACACACTTGAAGAACAGGCAGTACAGTCTTACAGTCGGAGCACAGGCTCGAGAATCAGGTGATGGTGTGAATCATACCACCATGGCCACGGCCTCCCTATGTGACCTTGAGCAAGTCTTTTAACCTCCTGCTATGGTTCAGTCATTCCTGTGATGTCCTGTTGGGGTAGAACAGGGACCCACTACCGACATGTGCAGACGCATACATTTGCACACACGTACGCATGCACACGCTGATGCATACACAGACATACACACCACTCACACATGCATAAACACAAGCATGCAGACATGCCTATATGCACACGCATACACATATACATACAGACACACACACACAAGTGCACACAGGTATGCACATGTATACACTCACACACACTGAGAAAGAGATGTTGTATCCCATCTAGGATAAAGCCTGAAACAGTAAGTGGACTGTGAAGTAGGGACAGTAGGTTTACCCCAATTGTGATGGATTTAGTACTTGGGAAAGGTAAAGAACTGTCAGTATGTACAGTGTGGGGCAGGGACAGAGCAGGCTTCCCCACACTGTGATGTATTTAGTACTGGTGAAAGGTGATGGATTGACAGCACCGGAGACTGAAGCCCTCTGTATCCACAAGGGTAGGTACAGTGTGGGACAGGTACAGTGCAGGCTTCCCCACACTGTGATGTATTTAGTGCTGGTGAAAGGTGAGGGACTGACAGCACTGGAGACTGAAGCCCTCTTTATCCACAAGGACAGGTACAGTGTGGGGCAGGTACAGTGCAGGTTTCCCCACATTGTGATGTATTTGGTGCTGGTGAAAGGTGAAGGACTGACAGCACTGGAGACTGAACCCCTCCTGTTTATCATAGAGACAGGTACAGTGTGGGACAGGGACAGAGCAGGCTTCCCCACACTGTGATGTATTTAGTACTGGTGAAAGGTGAGGGACTGACAGCACTGGAGACTGAAGCCCTCTGTTTTTACACAGGGACAGGTACAGTGTGGGGCAGGGACAGAGCAGGCTTCCCCACACTGTGGTGGATTTAGTGCTGGTGAAAAGTGAGAGACTGACAGCTCTGGAGACTGAAGCCCTCGGTTTATCCATGGGGCAGGTACTATCTGGGGCAAGGACAGTGCAGGTTTCCTCACACTGTGATGGATTTAGTGCTGGTGAAAGGCTAGGGACTGACGGATTGACAGCACTGGAGACTGAAGCCCTCTATTTATCCACAGGAACAGGTATAGCGTGAGGTAGGGACAGTGCAGGTTTCCTCACACTGTGATGGATTTAGTGCTGGTGAAAGGTGAGGGACTGACAGCACTGGAGACTGAAGCCCTCTGTTTATCCACAGGGACAGGTGCAGTGTGGGGCAGGGACAGTGCAGGCTTCCCTACACTGTGATGTATTTACTGCTGGTGAAAGGTGAGGGACTGACAGCAGTGGAGACTGAATCTCTCTGTTTATCCACAGGGACAGATACAGTGTGGGGCACGGACAGTGCAGGCTTCCCCACACTGTGATGTATTTAGTGCTGGTGAAAGGTGAGGGAGTGACATCACTGCAGCAAGTTTGGGGTAGTACTAACAAGCAGGGATTTAACTCTTGAACTGACAAGCACTGAAGAACAACTGGATAACTGTATTTAAAATGCTTCTTGCTTTGCCTGAACTCTCCCCCATAGCCCTTCTGCTCCAGTCAGGAGCCTACTTCTGTTTGGGGGGGGGGGGGTGTCATCACTAGGAACACATGCCGTAGCATTCAGTAATGGAAGTCGATCAGCTGTGTGATACCAGAGGAGGGGCTGCGCCAGTACTAACAAGCAGGGATTTAATTTAGGGATTTGGGAGACAGCATAGCGCAGTGGTTTAAGGCTCTGAGCTGCAAATCTGGAGACCTGGGTTTGAATCCCACAGCCCCCCACTTGCATACTGTGTGACCCTGAGCAAGTCACTTAACTTCCCTGTGCTCCCAGTTGTACCTGTAAACAAGCCTTCAGCTTAGTGTGTCTCACCTGGTTAAACAATTGGAAAAAAATAAAATCTTGAGACGACAAGCACACAAGAACTGCTGGATTGCTTCCTGCTTTGCCTGAAGTTTTCCACTTGGCTCCTCTGCTCCAGTCGGGAGTCTAGTTCTGTTTGGGGTGGTCTTACAGTTGTATTTCAGGGCCTTGGCCTAGCAGTTCTCCACTGTGGTCCTTGAGCTAAAAGGCCGTAGCTTCAGGGCTCTGCACTAGGAGCGGGTGCGTGGGGCCGCACACAGCAGGAGACGCTGCGACCCAGAAGTGACACCCTAAACCGCATTATAGTGTAAATTAAGCACAGTGCGAATCATTTTATTATCTATTTATTGAAGACTTCAGAGAATTACCTTTGAGCACAGGTGTGCATTTATAAAGGTTCCATGTCAAATACATAGTCACAAAAAACAAGTGTAACAAGCAGCCCCAGAGGGAACGCAGATGAGTCGGGCTCAAAACACTTACAGCAGAACAATTACATACAGCTCCGAAAAAAATCAGTACAGAGCACTGCATAACAAGTCATGGGTAATGTACAGAGAGAAACCAAATAAAACTGTTTAACAGTTTCAATTGCACTGCACTGCAAAGGCAGACTGCAAACATTTATTAAACTGATTAAACTTGGGGAGATTCAGCAGTGTATCAGGCAAAAAACAAGTTAAAAGACAAAGAACCTCAGCATGCAAGCACTGAGGCAATGGTTACCCCAAAGGGCACTGGCCGGGAAGCCAAGTTTCAAAGAAATACAAAATCACACATGCCCCCATAATGCAAAGCATCATGGGCTGCATATGCAAATCACCACAGAATATTATGCTGGTTCAAGCAGAAATGCATGGTGTTGAAAGGCCTCTCACACAGTTTGCAAAGGGTGCCAACAGAAGACACAGACACGTGTTTCGTCCTACCAGGACTCATCAGTGTGCCTCGTCTGTTTGACACCCCAGTAGAATGAACCAGCTACCCTAAGATGGTCTATCTGGGTTATGTTTGTTTAACCAGTGAGCAGCCGTGACAGCAAATAACCACTTGCCCAGCTGAGTATGCATGGAAAGAGACTTAAGGGCATTCCTGGCCATGTTTGTTGTGTTGTATTGGTCGGAGATGGTGTGGAAGCAATTTGTTAAAGCAGGGAGTGTTAGGCCCAAGAGTGCCTTTTTAGCTAGCAAACCAGTCTGGAGTTTTATTCTGCTGGGTAAAGGTAGCCAGTTAGTGAGTGTGTAACGGTACAACTGTGAGTGCTGTTATCTGCACTAAGTACGAAGTGGCACGCTTTATTACAGATCAGCTTTACTCTGTTTAGCACTGTGTCACAGGCAGCTGCGTAGACAGGGAGCCCATAATCTATAAGTGACAGAATGGAGCTGGCCAGAATAATGTGTGTGGCATCCCCAGTGTGACTGGTTCTGTTCTGGTACAGGGCACCCAGTCTTCTATTGACTGTGATCACCAGACTGTCAATGTGGGCTGCAGATGATAAGCTGTTATCCAGAGTTCCTCCAAGGTATTTGAAGGACTCCACCTGTTCAAAGCTATGTCCTTGGCTACTTCTGATGACAAAGGATGGCACTGTCCTCTTTTGGGGAGAGGCTGGAGAAGAGCATGGTCTTTGTTGTCTTGTAATTGAGGACCACTTTGTTGGAGAACCAGCTTTCAAGTGACCTAAAGATACTTTGAAGAGTGGCAGTTAGGTTGTCACGGTCAGGGTTTTTGGAATAGAGGACTGCATCATCGGCTTAAAGGAGTGTGTTGGCTGTCTGACAGGTATCAGGCAATTGATTTATGAAGAAAGAGGCCAAATAAGAGTAGGCCCAAGATGGAGCTCTGGAGGACACCAATATATACTCCTCTAGTGCTGGACAAATATGTGTCAATCTTCACCTGCTGGGAGCAATTGGTGAGATAACTGTGGAACCAGTCAACTGTGTTCTGTGACAAAGCCAGGCCAAGGAGTTTGTTAAGTAGGAGCTTATGTTTGATCAGGTCAAAGGCTTTAGTAAGGTCAATATATATAGCTCTGACTATGTCATCATTTTCAAGGGCCTTGTGAACAAAGTTGGTGTATTCCAACAACGCCGTGTTGGTGCTGTGGAGCTTCCAGAAGCCATGCTGCCGTACACACTGGACCCTGTATTTCGCTGGTATGAGACAAGCTGGTCAGAGATTACTCTGCCCAGGGCCTTGGATGGGGGAGAGAACATAAATTGGTCTGTAACTGGTAAGGCTAGTGTGGGCTCCACTTCTGAAATGTGGCATAACAAGTGCATATTTCTACTTCTCTGGGAAATGTGAGTAGCACAGGGGAAACTTAAAAATTCTAGAGATGGGGTGGGAAGGCTCCTCTGTTGCCAGGGCAAGAAGTTTCATATTAACTGGCTTGGGCTTCATGACATCGTGCCTGCCAACCCCATACTACCACCTAACTGGGACCCAGTACTGGATGTGTGTCTCCGGGGAGACAGTCCTCCTGCCACTGGGGACAATCCGTGGGGTCTCAAGGTCTCGGTTGTGGTTCAGGTAGAATGCTAGGTTGGGGGGGGGGAATAGGATCAAAGTGAGCCTGCCCAAGGCAAGCAGAGGAAAAAAGGCTATATGGAAACACAAAGAAAAAAAGAAAGGAAACATATGGGGACAGACTTGGTTCTGTGGTAAAAGAAAACCAAGTGAGTTCAGGTGTTAAAAAAAGGGTAATCAGGAAGGGGTCAGAGTATCAAAGGGTAACAGGGTGGGTTCAGTGGTTTAAAAGGGTGAGACAGTCTCGTATGGGCGTGGTGCAGTGTAATGGGAGTGGTGCAGTGTAATGGGCGTGGTGCAGTGTAATGGGAGTGGTGCAGTGTAATGGGCATGGTGCAGTGTAATGGGAGCGGTGCAGTGTAATTGGGATGGTGCAGTGTAATGGGAGCAGTGCAGTGTAATGGGCGTGGTACAGTCTAATGGGAGCGGTGCAGTGTAATGGGAGCGGTGCAGTGTAATGGGCATGGTGCAGTGTAATGGGAGTGGTGCAGTGTAATGGGTGTGGTGCAGTGTAATGGGCATGGTGCAGTGTAATAGGAGTGGTGTAGTGTAATGGGTGTGGTGCAGTGTAATGGGAGTGGTGCAGTGTAATGGGCGTGGTGCAGTGTAATGGGAGCGGTGCAGTGTAATGGGCGTGGTGCAGTGTAATGGGCGTGGTGCAGTGTAACTGGAGTGGTGCAGTGTAATGGGAGTGGTGCAGTGTAATGGGCGTGGACCTGCAATCATCAGGTATACATTCTGGAGACTAAGGTGCTGCCCCATATGCACGCACCTCTGTAGGTTGAGGGTGGAGGTTGCTTTCAGCTGGCAAGTATCCAGAGGCCTCTTGCCCCTCTAGGGGCCACTTTGCCTCAAAGGTTGCCTAGACAAAGGAGGCAAAGCTGGACATTGGTGAGCTCTGGGAGGGTGAAGGAGGTGGTGGATGGGATACACAGTCCTCTGTCACTACCAAATTTCTTTGCCATTCTAGCAGGACAGGACAGCTGGGAAGAGGCACCCGAAGGGGTGGCAATGGAAGTAATGGTGGACCCTCCAAGGAGGGGTCCCAGGATGTGTACAAAAGATCCCCAGCAGAAGAGGAAGCATTTGCTATTAGGGGACTCAATCATGAGAGGGACAGACTTGGGGGGCGGGAAGGGGTTCAGAGAGGGAGGGAAGGTGGGTGCCTACCTGGGGCTTTGGCCCATAGGGATAGCAAATCCTAAGGATCTCCATGTCGGCAGGTCCCGTGGGTGATCTAGAAGTCATTGTCCATCTAGCAACTAATGACTTGGTGACAATGGGAGTAGGAGTCATACAGGGGTAGTTCAGAGAGCGTGGGAAAGGTCTTAAACAGGTAGCACAAGCGATGGCCTTTGCAGACGTGCTACGTGTGTACAGCTGAGGGGAGGTCAGGGCATTCTGCACCTGGAACTTCAGCAGCTGGTTGAAAACATGGTGCAGAGAAGAGGGATTTGTATTCATTGGGAAGGGAACCTCAGTACTCAGTAGGAGGTTTAAATGTTACATGGATAAGTATTTAAACCAATGGGGGAGGCAGTATTACCAAAGGAGGCATAAATTGCCCCCCCAGTGTTGAAATAACAAAGAGGAAGTGACCCGAGAGAGAAATTTCCCCCAGGGCAGGGATGAGGGGAAGGTGGAAAGGGTGAAGAGCAGTTGAGATAAGAAAAAAGAGGTGGAAGGAGGGAGGGAGGTAAAGTGAACAAGAAACAGAGAGAGCACAGAATGAAAGAGGCGAGTTAGAAGAAGTCTCAGGAAGCATCATATGCAGAATGGGAGGAGGAAAGGGGATTGCAGACTGGGAGGGAGCAAAGCTTGGAGAGTCAGGCGTGCCAATGCAAGATGTCCAGGAAATAAGGTTGCGGACCTGGAGACCAGTATGCTGGAGGAGGAGCTGGACATAGTGGTCGTAACGGAGTCATGGTGCACTGAAAACCACGACGGGGCTATGGCCACTGCAGGATACTCTCAGTTCAGAACGGAAGGGAGATGGGGTTGTTATGTATGTGAGGGAGGGTATCAGAGTTATGGAACTGCAAGGGAAGCTAGAGGCAGGGGAGGGCTGTAGGTACTGTGGGTCGCCCTGGAGACAGGAGCAGGTGCCAGTATTCGCACTGGGGTGGTGTACTGGCCTCCAGCATGGGGGAGGGGGAGGATCTGGACAAGGCATTAGGGGAAAACATGGGCAGGATGGCAAATAAGGGGGGGGGGTGCTGGTTGGCGGCTTCACTTTCCCTGATGTGGACTGGAGCCTTCCTGCAACAGTTTCAGCTAGAAGCAGGGAACATTTCTCAGGCAGTTAGTCAGTGAACCCACCAGGGATGAGGCAATTCTGGACCTGGTGTTCACTAGCAGTGACAGACTAACAGAAGACTCCGTGGGCACTCCCCTAGGGACCAGCAATCACTCTATAGTGTGGTTCACTATTAAGATGAGTAAGGAAGCAAACCACACGAGAGTGAGGATCCTGGACTTCAGGAGGGTGGGCTTAAAAGTAATGGAAAACTGCCTTAGAAAAAGTAGCAGAAGTGGATTGCCAGGTTGGGGTAGAGGAACAACGGATATACATAACGGAAGGCATAGTGACGGTAACCAGCCTTTGTGTAAAAGAACTGAGTAAAGCAGGAGGAAGAAAAGGCCACGATGGTACTCTAAGGAGGTGGCTACTAAAATGAAAGAGAAAAGTGTAGCATTTAGGTAGTACAAAGAGACACAGAAGGAGGAGGAGGAGAGGGAGAAGTGCCAGGTTAAACAGACAAAAGTAGGGAGGGCAGTGAGGCAAGCAAAAGCACAGAGGAAGGGATAGCCAAAGGAGTGGCACTAGGGGATAAAATAAGGCAAAGGGAGGGATAGTGCGGATAAGAAGGTCTGTAGATGGTGACTGCATTGAGGAGGGTCAGGAAAAAATTGCTATCCTAACAGGTACTTTCTATATAAAATATATATTTTAGTTTGTGTTGCCTGAGAAAGGAGGACTTGGAATTCTGCCTGTTTTCAGCCTCATCCTGGGGAGGGGGTTACAGGTGGAAACCAACTGACATTGCACCCGATTAAGCTGTTGGGGTTATTTTTATTGAATGGGGGAAATTTGGCCAGGACGCTGGGGGAAATTCCTCATCTCTTTTCAAGAAATGCCATGGGCTCTTTAGCGTCCACCTGAACAACCACCAGAACAGACAGACAGGACCTCAGTTTAACGTCTCATCAGAAAGACGGCACCTCAGGAGTGTAGCACCTCCTCTCATGCTGCACTACAGTGTCAGTGTTGGAATTTAACCTGAGTCGCTGGTGTGTTGGAATGGAACCCACGACTTTGCGATCTTCCGGCCTCAGAGGTGAGTGTGCAGCCTGCTGAGCCCCTGACATAGCCTTCTGCTCAGTCTTCACAGTGGAGAGGGAAGGGGAAGGACCAACAAGAAGCGTCAGGAATACAGGATGATGGGAGGTGAACTCAAATCCATTAACAAAGGAGAGAGTCCAGAAGAGACTTGCAAATCTGAAAGTGAACAAGGCCATGGGACTGGATGGAGTGCATCCAAGGGTGCTTAGATAACTCAGGGAAGAGCTTGCTGCACCAGTGACAGTCTTATTCTGCGTATCACTGGAAACAGGAGAGGTTCCAAGAGAATGAAGAGAATGAAGAAGAGCTGATGTTGTTTTTCTCCATAAAAGTGCCAGCACGAGCACAGAGGAGGCTAGCAATCATAGACCGGAAATACAGTGGGGCCGTGTGCACCCTGGACCATGTTTGGTGCACTCAGAAAAAACGCCAAGCAAACCCACACAGAAGAGGCACTCCAGGTACATAGAAATCGTTGGCAGCAATCCCAAAAGGTTTATTCTGCAGGCTAGTTCACATCAGGCAGAAAAAGCACTAACCCAGGTGCTACAGCGTGAGGCTTCGTCATGGGGTGGCGCTTGAGGCACAGCACTTCTAATGTATGCTCATATCTTAAAGGTATAGGTGCTTGTCTCCAGTAACTATGACAACCAGCCTACGCCAATATATAATGACACAATTACATTATACAAAACACCCCATAGTGAACATTTTGATGAAATGGTCTAGACATTATGAGCACTTTACAGCAAACACTAATGTGTTTTTTCCACTCCTGGGAACAGATGTGGACAAATAGGACAGTGGTACAAAAAGCTATAAATTAGCACGAGTGACTGAGAGGGTGAGTTATAAAAAGGGGGAGGGGAAGCAGGTAGGCAAAGCACCCTAGAGCTAGAACTATACTCTGAAAATAATTAATTTACTACCAACCGACATGCTGCTCACTGAAGAGGCGAGGGAAAGAAAAAAGTAAAGAAGAGCAAGGGAGTATAGAAAGGAAAGGAGACAGGTCATGCACAGAGACAGAAAATAACAGGAGGTGATGCAGCTATGTGTCAAAAGTGTGCAAAAACGGGAATAAAGGCAACCTGAGTAAAGAAGAGATGAGGATGGACAGTAAGTTAGAAATTCTGGCTGCTATGTATTTAAGCACCTCCAAATAGTGTCAAATGACATAGAGGGAATTAAATAACGGGGAAGTAAAAGAAAGAGGAAGGAATATGTCAAAACAGAACATGCACAATTTAAAAAATTCGTAGTTGCTGAACTTCTTCTCAGGAGCAATTTAGGCTCCTGCAGAGAATAAAAAAGAGAGAAGTAATTATTAGTCAGACTACCAAAGGCCATTTAACAAGACAGGCAAAGGCAGTACCGTTAATAAAATTAAATTTCCGAGAGGAATGGGATTGTTTTATTTATAGTAGGATGTCCGAAAGACTGTCCTGTTGCAATGAAGCAGCAGATATTACACCTGCCACATCTGTGACAGCTGACCAGAGGTGGAGGCAGCCACGGAATACGTTCACTAATTCCCTCCTGTGTCAGTAGGTGCACTGTGTTCCACCTCCTGCTCTACAAGTTGCTCACATGACGATTACACTTCTAATTCTTGGTGTGCGTATAGCTGTATTTGTTCTTTAATGCACTTATTGCAGTCCTGATAATTTGCACTGTTTATTTGTATACTTCAATGTGGAACTGTAACAACTGTTTTAATACTGCTCAATGTATGTATAATAGGTTGTATTGTTGTGAACTGCTTATCTGTCTTACCTCAATTATTATTTGTACCAATTGTTACTGCTGTTTGTTGTAAGTATTGTAAACTGTATGTCTGCTTCTCCCTATGTCCCCCCGACACACCGTGAGACGAACAACTTGTCATTCAGTGTGCCTTTCCTGGTGAAACATTTCAGTAAATAAATAAATACATCCTGGTGGCTTTCATTTGATATACATACTACGTGTCCGAAGGTCTCCTAAGTTTGTACCCCTTCTCTACGAACCCCTGGGGGAAGGGGAAGGGCCTCACTGGGCTTTCTATCACTCTTTAGCCACATGCCAATTGTTTACAATTTTAACTATTTTGGGTGTCGACTGTATTCTAGTACAAGATTTAAACACTGGTTCTGTGTTTGATCATCTCCTGTAGGGGCAAGGAGAGTATTATGTTCAGTACTCCGGGCCTTATTAATTACGCTAAAGGGTGGTAAGAGAGCTTAGTGCCTATCTACTGCTTCTGTGCTTCTGGGAGTACATTTTGCGGACAAGCACAGCACTGATGCCAGTGACCTTGTTTTCATGGGTCTGGAAAAAGTACCCACATCACCAAGAGAAGGAGACAGGACAAAAAAATACCTCCTCTAAAATGTGGCCAGATGGGGCCATACTTTAAGGGCTTGCATGCCAATATGGCTTAAATGATATGATAAATATTAATACCATTCCTCCAGGAAATGTAATTTTATTAATGGCTCTCCCTGGCTTGTTAAATGACCTTTGGTAGAATGCCCAATAATTACATATTTCTTTTTATTTTCTGCAGGAGCTTGAATATTCCTGATAAGAAGTTTAACAACTATGAATTCTAGAAATTTCTATTGTTCTTTTTTTTTTGCAGCTACTTATTTTTCCTCCCCTGGAGTCCTCTGCCAGCATCTGATGTCCCCCGTGTAGGCTCCAGGTATGGGACCCCTCCCCTAACCCACGACTTACCCTTATTGGCAGGGGGTAGGTGACTCAATCCACGGACCAGATGAGCGTTTGGGGAGGTGCCTTCCCAGGCCAACACAGAAAGGGACCATCGTCATTCTCGGAGGACTCCGTGTTTTCTTGTGTTTACTCTGTTCCCCTCAAGGTGCGGCGTGCAATGGTGCCAGCGCGCATGCTCCTGTGTGCGTCCCGCCAAGCGCCTGCCGCACTCTCGCCCTTCTTCTGCAGTGCTGAAGTGCCACCTCCCAGCCTCCGCTAGGTGGCAGGCAGTCGCTGAGCCCTGCAATCCCCCCTCCCCGGAGAAGGAGAGCAGTCATAGGGACGCTCGATCCTTCTCCTCCCTGCCAACCCCCAGCGCCCCATGTCTGTTCCCGAACACAGGTCACCGGTGTGGCACGAGGTAAGGCATCCAGCGCCTCAGCCCTCAGCGCCACCAGGCTGGCTATTGTTCTTTTTTAACATATCCCTTCCTCCTCCTCCTCCTTTTTCTTCAGCTTGCTATTTAACTCTTTCTATCTAATTTGACGATATCTGGGAGGTGCTTAAATACATAACAGCCAGAATTTCTAACTTTCTGTCTCTCCTCATCTCTTCTTTACTCTGGGACTCCTTCTTTAGTCCCGTTTTTGCACTTTTAACATACAGCTGCATTATCTCTGTTATCTCGTTATTCTGTCTCTGTGCTCCAAAATATGACTTTTCTCCTTTCCTTTCTGTACTCCCTGTTCTCCTTCACTTTTTTACCTCTCTCTCTGTCTCTCTTGCCTCTTCTGTGGGTAGCACCACTTCCTCCCTCCCCAAGACACTCCTCCCTCCTCCTCCTCAACCCACTCCCTCCCTCCCCAGCTCACTCCCACCTTCCTCCCCAGCCCACTCCCTCTCCGCAGCCCACTTGCACCTCCTTCTCAGCTCACTTCCTCCTCCCCAGCCCACTACGCCCTCCTCCCCAGCCCACTCCTCCTCCTCCCTCCCCAGCTCACTTGCAACCTCCCCTCAGCCCACTTCCTCCTCCTCCCACCCCACCTTCCTTCACAGACCAGTCCTCTCCTCCCCAGCCCACCCCTCCCTCGCCCACTTGCACTCCTCCTCCTCAGCCTCCCTACCTCCCTCCCAGCCCATTCTGTCCCTCCTCCCCACCCCACCTTCCTTCACAGACCAGTCCCTCTCTCCCCAGCCTCACACCTCCTCCCCAACCCATTCCTTCCTCCCCAGCTCATCCTCCTCCTCCTCAACCCTCCCTCCCTCCCTCCCTAGCCCAATCCTTCCCTCCTCTCTCCTCCGCAGCTCACTCCTCCCTCCTCCTGTAACCCATTCCTCCCTCCCCAGCCCACTCCTCCTCAACCTACTCCCACCCTCCTCCCCAGCCCACTCCCTCCCTCCATCCCCAGCTCAATCCTTCCTTCCTCCCCAGCCCCCTCTCCTCCCAGCCCAGTCCCTCCCTCTTCCCTTAACCCATTCCTCCCTCCCCAGCCCACCTCCTCTACCTACTCCCTCCCTCTGCCCAGCCCACCCCACCCCTCACCAGCCCACTCCTCCTGCTCCCAGCCCACCCTCCCCAGCCCACCTCCTCCCTCCTCCCTAAGCTCACTCCCTCCCTACTGTCCATCCCACCCTCCCTCCTCCCCAGCCCACTCCTCCCTCCTCCCAACCCACATCCTCCTCCTCCCCAGCCCACTCCCCTCCTCCCCAGCCCACATCCTCCTCCTCCCAGCCCATCCTCCCTCCTCCCCAGCCCACCTCCCTCCTCCCCAGCCCACTCCTCCCTCCCACCTACCCAGCCCCACTCCTCCATCCTCTCTAATCTACTCCGTCCCTCTGGACCACTCCCTCCCTCTCCCCCAGCCCACCCTCCTTCCCTCTTCCTCGAGCCCACTCCTGCACTCTTTCCCAGCCCACTCCTACCTTCCTCCCTAGCCCACTCCTATCTTTCTCCAGAGCCCACTCCCTCTTCTCCCTCCTCCACAGCCCACTCCCTCTCCTTCAGCCCAGTCCCTTCATCCTCCCCCCAGCCCACTCATGCTCACCTCCCTACCAGCTCTCTCCCTCCCAGCCCCCAAGCCATGCACCATACCTCTATAATTCCCTGTGGAAATTATATCCCCTAGGTGGCAGCACTGTGAGTTGCATCTGCACTTCTGTGATAGCCAAGGCTAACTCTGCTGTTCGGCTGTGACAGCCCTCCCCCCCATCTCTACATTGTCTTAATCTGCTTTTATTTTGGCATTTGCAGGCTGTGCGTCTACGATGAGGACAAGTTTGGACGCAATGAGTTTATCGGGGAGATCCGGGTCCCACTGAAGAAACTATCGCCCAACCAGACCAAGAACTTCAACATCTGCCTGGAGAGACAGCTGCTGGTAAGGTTCTGAACCCTCCTGCCATTGCCCCCCATCCAAAATTGGCAAGGCTGGTACTGATTGGCTGAGGATCCAGCAAAGCATGTGTGATGAATCTCAAAACAAACCTCATCTGCGTCTACTGTTGGGTGTGAAGACGTCACCTGTCATAGGCTGGCGCAGCACCATAGTGGATGGCTGCCGTGTTGCTGTCACATGGGAAGGCATCCTCTATTAAAGGGGAACCTTCATGTTTTAAAGCTTTACACTGAAGTGTGGGGCTGACCCTGATCTACAAGTTGTGTGCTCAAAGTCCTATTTTTTTACGCACTGTTTTAGTTGATAAAACACTCATATTTGGTTAATCATGCTGTCCTGTAGCTCTGACATTTGCTAGTCGTAGTCACTCTGGTGGCTTCCCAGAGTCCCCAGTGCGCACATCCTGCAGTGTGTTATCCCACTTATAAAATGGGCTTTCATTTGTAAAACAAATAGTTTAGGTGAGGTGTACCATTGTCAAAAAATAATCGACGGTCATGTAGCGTGCTTTGGCCACTGTGATTAGACTTTTCATGGCCCAGGCTGTGATATAGGCTGTCCTGTAGTGACTTGTATTTGTGTTCCCGTTTGGAATTACCACTTGTATATATTATTGTATTGCACTATACAAAGCCCTTAACAGTCAAAGGTCATGTGACTTGTTTCAACCAATGAGGCTACAGAATTGCCATGGACCATTTTTTTTCTAATATTGATTTGAACTCTCATGCATGTAATAACTTACATTCAGGTAACCTTTTTGAACTAGCACTCGTCTGTCCTATTGTATTGCACTATACAAAGCATCAGCGGTCATGTGACTTGCTTCAACCAATGCAGTTACAGGATTTTCATGCCCCATGTTATAATATTGTCTGTACTGTAGTAAGTTGTATTTGTGTTCCCTTTTGGAATTTCCAATTGGGTATTCCATTGTACTGCACTATACAAAGTACATACTCAATGGTCATGTGATATTTCAACCAGTGAGGCTACAGGATTTTCAGGGCCCTTTTTATAATACTGATTTGAACTCTCATGTGCTGTGGTAAGTTACAGTCGTGGCCAAAAATATTGGCGTCCTTGCACTTTTTCAAATAACTCACAATTCCTCTAAACATAAGTTGAAATTAACAACAGTACAGTATTTGGTCTCCACAATTCTTTATTTCTCTGTTAATATTACAGAACCTTTGTTTTTGATTCAGAATTTAATATATCCTTTTAAATCAGAAAATGAAAAGAAATGGCATTGACAAAATTATTGACACCCTAGACTTAATATTTGGTAGCACAGCCTTTGGTCAAAATAACTGCAATCAACCGTTTCCTATAGCCATGGATGAGCTTCCTGCACCTCTCTACTGGCAGTTTGGCCCACTCTTCTTGTGCAAACTGCTCCAGTTCTCCCAGATTTGAAGGTTGCCTTCTCCCAGCTGCTGTTTTCAGATCTCTCCACAGGTTTTCAATGGGATTTATGTAACCCCTAGATGGCGCTATCCCAGGGGCTACTACCCCTGCCTGATTTGCCACTAACAGGTTGAGGGGCCTGGATCCAATGGCGGTGCCTCCACCCAGAGGTCAGGGTTTGCAATAGTTAAACTAACTTGTCACAGCCCTCTGGGACACTGCAACCCCTTTCTTCCCACTAGTGGCCCACACAATATATCAGAATTACCTTCACAGTATACACTTACCCCAGGTCTGGTTCCGCACTGGGACCTCCAGAAATGAGATACAGTGCAACAATCACAGTACAGTACTTTAACATAGACAAATACCTCAGGCAGTATAACTTTGCTGAAACAAGCAGCTCTGATTTATTTAGGGGGATATAACAAGGACAGGGGAAATCAGGTTAATTAGCTTATCACTCTAATAATCTACTTATGGCTCTGTGCACAGGCCTATCCCTATCAGTTACTGTCCCTGGGTACCCAAGCCCTAGTGGCTAGTCCAAACCGTGGCAGCTGGTAGGGCCCTTTCACACAGAGAAAAGGAGAATTAAACAGTCAGCAGTACAGTAATTCCATTTGGATTTAATGTGGCAATTCAACAGGAGCAACCTGAATTAGTACTCACGACCTCCAAATAAGATAGGGTCCTTCAATGTCAGCAGGGCTCACTGAGGTACACAAACCTCTTCACACATCCATATAAAAGAAAGTACTATACCAGGCAGGCTGCATCTGTATCCCGATCACAATTACTGCACAATACCGGGAGAACACACAGCAGATTCAGTTCCTGACAGACCGAGTGCAATTTTCAGCAATTCTTCCAGTCTTCTACAGGGTGAGCCTGGTTTCTACTCTTCAGAGATCCTTGATTCTTTTCACAGGACGGATTCAGTCCCAACAAGCTGTTACACAAGCTGCAGACGGAACTCTGGGCCTATACACGCTTTTTTGGACTAAACTGCACACTGAAAAGCACAGGGCTCCTTCCTTCTTCACTGCCAAAGCTCAACTGAAGCTCCAACCGACAAAACTGGGCACTTCCTTTGAGTTCCTCTCAGTTCTTGACTGATTGGCTGTCACTCACAATAGACTGCTGCTGTTGGTCCAAAAGGCACTGAAGTCTAAACTACATCTCCCAGAGTCACTGCCCATACAATCCTCTTGTGGCTGGCTCAGATTATGAGTCCAAGTTCTGATTCGTCCAAGGCACCATTTTAGAGCTAGCTTACCCCACACTGATTGGTCCAGTTCAGCAGTTCAAAACTAGAATGGGGAACTAGCAGACACAGTTCTGACTGCAAAGAAAGCAGGTTAGACAAACTGTAATTTCATTATTACTCTAAATAATTTCTGGCAAACAGTTACATCTTTCAGATAGGTTCCTTTGCACTCCTAGTGACTGCAAAATGAAGTGAATTGGCGGCAGCTCAAGTGGTACTCAGAGAAGCACACAGTCCCCATACAAACTAATTATGTCTGCAAGCAGACAGCTCTTAAAGAGACAGTACCAGAGGCTCTAAAACACTCACTGATAAATGGCTTAAATGCCAAACACCATTCAGGCTTGGAGCATTCAAGCAAGCTCCTGAAGTCTTTTGGGAACCCCCATTTGCAGGGGGTTACACCCTTCCTGGTTTGGGAAAGCTTGACGCGCAGTCAAGCAAGTACCCATAAGTTTCAACTGCAACCATATACATTTGCATTAGGCTCGCATATGTAATCATCAGTCAATATATCATTTTACCAAGAACACATTTCTGAAACATTGCAGTACGCCACTTTACACAGTATTACATACACATTGTACCATAACTCAAGTTATTACCTCTTGTACATGAAACCTGAAGAGGGGCCCTTCCTATCAGTTACCTTGGGGCTGGATGGGGCAAGGGCACCATACTTAGAGGGCAACACAAGTAACTTGAGTTAGCACTGACGCCAGTTTGGGCAATGAGCTCGGGGACACATACACCCTTTATGGACAACATTGAGAGGCAAATCCACAGGCCTCCCAAGGGAATCATAACTGAGGTGCACCACAGGCTTTACAGCTCGACCAGTCTTTCTAGGGGAACTGTTACAGTCTCTGCACTCTGAGCCTCATTTTCAGCATTGTCCACACTTGTCAGGGAGTCTCCATGGGGGTAGAGAGGCTAGAACTTGGGGCACTTTCAGCTCCAGGAGTTACAGTTTCTGAGTCCACAACATTTGGCTCACATGGAGAGCTTTCGGACACTGCGTGGACTGTCAGGACCTCAAAATACTCTTCTTGTTCAGGGTGTATCACCAGTCTGCCCCAATCTATCATTTTCCTCCCTGAAAGCTCAAACAGTTCAACCATGCACAATGATTCCATTTCATCTGATCTGATGCTTTGCACTTCACTTCTGGGAGCATTGGCTCCAGGGATGAAGCTGGGGGCTTAAACAGTCCAGAAGGCCCAGCTCTGTCTCCAGTATTGACTAGGGATTGCCCGAAACAATTGACTCAGTTCGTAAGAAGGATAGTATTCAAAGTCACTCTCACTTTCTTCCGATATGGACTGACAGTCATGCTCAACTGGGACTTGTGGAGGGAACACTTTAACTTTGCTTCTGTAGGTGCAGACTTTCTTGATCTTTTCTAGCAGCAGCTCTAGTCACTGGTCCAGAGGGGCATCTTCTAGGGCTCAGACTCAATTAAGATTTGTCCAATGGGCAGTAAATGATTTCTATGCATTGTTTTTACATCTTTTGAATTATTCTCAGGCCTTACTTTGTACACTGGCAGATCATCTAGTTTGCCCACTACAATGTGAGGGAGATGGTGCCATCTGTCAGCAATCTTGTGCTTGCCATGCAATCCCAGATTTCTTAGCAATACCATCTCCCTCCTGGAGTTCCTGTGCTTTCACCTTTTATCATACCTTTCTTTGTTGGCCAGATTTCTTTTGGCAGCCATGGTTTGAGCCAGTTGGTACGCATGAGTTAGCTGGGCCTTTAACTTTTGCACATACTGTAAATAGTTGTCAGCTTGAACCCCATCAGGAGAGACCCCAAAACACACATCTACTGGTAGTCGAGCTTCTCTTCCAAACATCAGGCGGTAGGGGGAGAATCCAGTGGCATCACTTTTGGTGCAGTTATAAGCATGTACCAGGGTGCTAATTTGTTGGCTCCATCTAGGCTTGTCCTTTGGTGCAGGGTGCCTAGCATATCTAGCAAAGTGCGTTGAAACGTTCAGGCTGTGGGTCCCCTGGGGGTGGTAAGGAGTGGTTCTGGACTTCGACTCCCCACAGAGAAAGCATCTCTTTGATCAGACGACTCTCAAAGTCTCTCCTTGATCAGAATGGATCTTTGTGGAGCCCATAGTGAACAAAAAGTTTTCTACAAGTACTTTGGCTACAGTGGATGCTTTCTGGTCTTTGGTGGGAAAGCTTGGGCATATCTCGTGAAATGGTCAGTGACCACCAGCACATTACTGATATTTCTTTGATCTGACTCCAAACTTAGAAAATCAATACAGACCAGCTCCATGGGTGCACTGGTGGTTATGTTAACAAGGGGCAGCCCTCTGGGGCAAAGCTTTCCTCTGTAAGCTAGCATACAGTTCGAATGTGTTGCTCCACATCAGCCCCCATCTTAGGCCAATAGAATCTGGATCTCACCAAGTCAAGTGTTCTGTCTATACCAAGGTGCCCCATGTGGTTGTGCAAGGACCTCAATACTGAGTCTCGAAAGGCAGTGGGCAGCACTAGTTGTTGTTTGTCTACTTGTCCCCCTCTGTCTACTGTTTCTCTGTATAACAGTTTATTGATCAGTTTCAACTTAGGACCTTCTTTGTATAACAGTGCAGTTCTCAAATCAGTGGAGCGTAATTTGGACACATCTTTTCCTGCATAGAGGGCTTCTAAAGCTGCTTTGATCATGGGATCGCGGGATTGAGCCCGCCGTACTGTCATTGTCCAGCTGAGGCAGTGCACCAATGTCTATTGCAGAAAAGTGGCAATAAGCAGCAGGTATGCAATTCTCAGAGGCTCCCAAGCAATCCACCATGCAGTCCACTGCGTCCGTGGACATTTGTTCCTCCCTGTCAAACTTCCGCAGAGTGCCCGAATGTCAGGTTCTGCCAGTCGGACCCAATCATTCTGGGGAACAGGCCTCCGGAGAGAGCATCAGCATCTATGTGGTTCAGACCTGCTCGGTATTCTCAGAGCATAGTCATATGTAGATAATGCAGAAAGCCACCTATGGCCAGTGGCATCCAACTTAGCTGAGGTCTGCACATAGGTCAAAGGATTATTGTCAGTTTTACTAGTATTTTAGCCCCATACAAGTACTCATGGAATTGGTCAACAATAGCCCACTTCAAAGCTAGGAACTCTAACTTATGTACAGGATAGTTCTTTTCGGATGGGGTCAGGCTTCTACTGGCAAAGGCCACTGGTCTCAGGCCATTCTCGTGCTCTTGGTACAACACAGCCCCAACCCTTGCAAGCTAGCATCAGTGTGCAGGACGTAAGGTTTTCTTGGATCGGCATAGGCCAGCACTGGAGCATGGGTAAGTTGATATATGATCTCATGAAAAGCAGTCTCACAATCAGGAGTCCAGCGGGCCCCAAATACTTCACTGGATGAAAATACACTCTTTCAGTCTTGAGGATGCTGACTTTTGGTATTTTTGTGGGTTGGGGATACCCTTTGAGTAAGGTTAAGTAAAGGGCGGATCACTCTTGAATAGTCCTTGATGAAGCGCCGATAATAACCACAGAATCCCAGGAATCTTTGCAGTTCTTTAGATTTTTGGGCTGTGGCCGGGTGGTCAAGGCCTCAACTTTACTTGGGTCGGTCTCTATTCCTCGGTGGATACTATGTGTCCTACATACTTTACTGATGTTTGAAAAAATTGACACTTATCAATGGACAGTTTAAGGCCAAAGTCCTCCAGTCGGTCCAATACCTTAAATAATCTGCTCTCATGTTCCTCCAGTGAGCTGCCAAACACAATAACATCATCTAGGTATACCAGGCACTCTAGTAAGTTCATGTCCCCACTGCACGCTCCATCAATCGTTGAAAAGTGGCTGGGGCACCTGAAATCCTTGAGGCATCCTCATGAATTCATAGAAGCCAAGCGGACAGATAAAGGCTGTCTTTCACGGTCCTCTGGGGCCATCGGGATCTGATAGTACCCACCGCGGAGATCCAGCACAGAGAACCACTTGTCTCCGCTTAGGCAGTCCAAAGCATCCTGAATGCGGGCATTGTGTACTGATCAGGGATAGTCCCGGGTTTAAGGTGCGATAATCCACACACATCCTTACTGTTCCATTCTTTTTCCTCACTACCACAATGGGGAAGCATAAGGGCTTCTGGATTCTTGTATTACACCAGCAGCTAACATCTCTTGCAGATGCCGTCTCACATCATCTATGTCAGCAGGTGCCAGGCGTCGAGACCTCTCACGAAATGGTCTTCGTCATGCAGCCGGATATTGTGCTCAGCTCCTTGCACGCATCCTACATCCCATTCCTTTAAAGAAAACACCTGGTCTCTCTGGGCAAGCTTCTCACTGATCTTCACTTTCCATTCAGCTGGCAGCGGGGAGTCGCCAAATCAAACAAGTCAGGCGTTACTCTGTCATTCTTCCTTGAACTTGCTGCTGGGTAGCACTGCAGTGTCTGCACAATGCACATTAGCCAGGATGCAACCTCTGTTTACCTGAATGTCTCTTTCAGACACATTATGAACTTGGACCATTACCCTTCTGGCATAAGCATGGGCTCTAGCGGGCAAAATACTAGGCTTGACCAGCAGTCCCTCTGGCAATTTTCCATCGCCTGGTGCATCCAACATTAATATTTTATTCTTAACATCCTTTCTGATACGGACCTCTCCCTGTAAGGTACACTGGGCATTTGGCGCCAGGATCAGAGACCAGGATCCTTCTTCCATACAATTCGACCGGTTCCTCTGGTTCTGTTTTTCAGCATCTCTCTGTGCCTCATAGGCCTTCTTAATTAAAGCCGGAACTCTTAAAGCTCTACTAGTCTTTGACCCCTGTTTTCATAACACAACTGTGCCAGCCTTCCTAACATATGAGCATTTGTTCCAATCAACAAAGGGACACCATCATACAGTCCAGTGGGGGACACACTAAGGCTAGGGTCTCTACTTGTTCGCCACTCCAGCCACGGAGGTGGGGAAAGACAGCCAAATTCGGATATACCCGAATAGGGTAGGCCTTCTCACTTAACCCCATACATGCAGTCCTTCTAATGGTTGTAAGGGTACGCCTGACAAATGCTTCTGATACCAATCTTGGAACATAATTGTCACTTGGGAGCCACTGTCTAATATAGTTTTGTAGACATCTGCTCACCTTTACAGTGGTCTCCATGGAGGGACCCACTATTCTGGACCAGTCTGGAGAGGCGGTAGGGGCCTGGGCAACTGACCTTGCCACAAAAGGACGTGAATTAGCATTTTGGTGCCCTCACTGGGATCATGTCGCACCTCTTAACCACTGATTTCTTCTCCAAGCTCTCCTTGTAGCCTATATGCAACTTTGTCAGTGTCTTTTGGGACTGGCATTCTCCTTTTCATGTGCCCATCTTTCCCACAATTATAGCAAAACATACTTTCTGGAGTTTGAGTGGCCGAGGCGCCACACTGGGAGCCAGGGCGGGGTATTACTAACTGGAAACCTTGGTGCCATCTCTGTTCGCGGCGTGATAAGCATTTGGAGACATCTCGTCAGTTTCTCCACTTCCATGGTCAAGGAATCGAGTTCAGAGCTGTTATCAGCAGGAGATACATGGGTGGTACCCCACCCCATAGCAGATGCAGTCGGATATAGGTCAGGGCCCGTACTTGCAGGCGTGGCCTTCATAAAGGACTGTTTTTGAATTCCGGATCTCTCTCAACAGTTCGCCCCATTGTGACATATCTTTTTCTTGTCAGAGCACTCATTGACTGCCAACCTCTGCCCCTGAACTTCACTTGATGGGTCACCTCAGTCACTGGTCGAGCCGCAGCTATTGGTGCAGGTCCCCGAGGTCGCTTTTTCTCAACTCCTCGAATTTCTCTCATTAACTCATCATAGGAGGGTGGGATTCCAGTCGATCTGCCAGGTGTAACTGAAGCAACAGCAGTTCTGAGAAGGGGGCAGACTTAAGGATCCTGTCCAGCCTGGTTCGGTCCAGTTCAATCGCTGGCAAACTACCTTTTCTGAGGCATTCTTGCAACAATTTTTCCAGCCGAGATACATACACAGACAACAACTCCCTTGGTACTGTTGTGCATCTCTTACTTCCACCATAGGTCCTCATCAGAATCTGGGCTCCTATACATTCTCCAAGGCCTCAAGATAGGCCTGTGCAGTCGCTCAGGGTTACTGGCCCATTTAGCACGGATGGTAGCCAGGCAGGACCTCGGAGGCTCTCACTAACCCTCTTCGCTTCCTTCCGAGCATTGCCATTCTAGCACTTGGGGGCAACATAGTCTATCCAGGTCTCCCAGTCATCCTCCCTTGGGGTGGGGAGGGTGCCAGAGAAGATCCTCAACCTTCGTAAGAGTCGTGACTAATGGCAGGTGCAGAAATAGGAGTCTGCATTGGTTCAGCCACCATTACGGGCACTGGAGCAGGAGAGGGTGTTGGGGGAGGAACACCCCCAGGTGGCAAGAATAGTTTCTTCAAGTCCTCCACAGTTTTCCCCTCTCCCAGCAACCATTCAGCAAATTTCTCCTCAAAAGTTTCAGATAGTGGTGGGGGCTGATTCCCCCCCGGGTCTTTACTGTCCTTAGTTATCACTCTCCAAGCAGTGAGGGCTCCCTCTGGGGTAATGGTCTGTGGCACTTTGGAGCTATCTATGGGATCCTTAAACTCTACTAGGGCCAGGAAAGTGTGGGTGAGCAGATTAGCATGCCGACCCACCACCACAGGGTTTTGTAAACCTCCCACCTTGGAAAGTACTCCTGCACAGTGTCCGTATTGATACCCAGGGGATGTCCAGGATAAGCATAGCATTTTGGGGTCGATTCTCCCAGTACACCACTCCACCAGCCGTGCACAGCCACTTCTGTCGGGTACCCATTTTTTCTAACAGTGGTTCGTGAATATGGCCACTAGAGGACACACAATCCCAGCGTGCCTCCAAGATGTAACCCCTAGATGGCGCTATCCCAGGGCTACTACCCTGCCTGATTTGCCACTAACAGGTTGAGGGGCCTGGATCCAATGGCGGGTGCCTCCACCCAGAGGTCAGGGTTTGCAATAGTTAAACTAACTTGGTCACAGCCCTCTGGGACACTGCAACCCCCTTTCTTCCCACTAGTGGCCCACACAATATATCAGAATTACCTTCACAGTATACACTTACCCCAGGTCTGGTTCCGCACTGGGACCTCCTGTGAAATGAGATACAGTGCAACAATCACAGTACAGTACTTTAACATAGACAAATACCTCAGGCAGTATAACTTGCTGAAACAAGCAGCTCTGATTTATTTAGGGGATATAACAAGGACAGGGGAAATCAGGTTAATTAGCTTATCACTCTAATAATCTATTTATGGCTCTGTGCACAGGCCTATCCCTATCAGTTACTGTCCCTGGGTACCCAAGCCCTAGTGGCTAGTCCAAACCGTGGCAGCTGGTAGGGCCTCTTCACACAGAGAAAAGGAGAATTAAACAGTCAGCAGTACAGTAATTCCATTTGGATTTAATGTGGCAATTCAACAGGGAGCAACCCTGAATTAGTACTCACGACCTCCAAATAAGATAGGGTCCTTCAATGTCAGCAGGGCTCACTTGAGGTACACAAACCTCTTCCACATCCATATAAAAGAAAGTACTATACCAGGCAGGCTGCATCTGTATCCCGATCACAATTACTGCACAATACCCGGAGAACACACAGCAGATTCAGTTCCTGACAGACCGAGTGCACTTTCAGGCAATTCTTCCAGTCTTCTACAGGGTGAGCCTGGTTTCTACTCTTCAGAGATCCTTTGATTCTTTTCACAGGACGGATTCAGTCCTAACAAGCTGTTACACAAGCTGCAGACCGAACTCTGGGCCTTACACACGTTTTTGACTAAAACTGCACACTGAAAAAGCACAGGGCTCCTTCCTTCTTCACTGCCAAAGCTCAACTGAAGCTCCAACCGACAAAACTGGGCACTTCCTTTGAGTTCCTCTCAGTTCTTGACTGGATTGGCTGTCACCACAATAGACTGCTGCTGTTGGTCCAAAAGGCACTGAAGTCTAAACTACATCTCCCAGAGTCACTGCCCATACAATCCTCTTGTGGCTGGCTCAGATTATGAGTCCAAGTTCTGATTCGTCCAAGGCACCATTTTAGAGCTAGCTTACTCCACACTGATTGGTCCAGTTCAGCAGTTCAAAACTAGAATGGGGAACTAGCAGACACAGTTCTGACTGCAAAGAAAGCAGGTTAGACAAACTGTAATTTCATTATTACTCTAAATAATTTCTGGCAACAGTTACATCTTTCAGATAGGTTCCCTTTGCACTCCTAGTGACTGCAAAATGAAGTGAATTGGCAGCAGCTCAAGTGGTACTCAGAGAAGCACACAGTCCCCCCATACAAACTAATTATGTCTGCAAGCAGACAGCTCTTAAAGAGACAGTACCAGAGGCTCTAAAAACACTCACTGATAAATGGCTTAAATGCCAAACACCATTCAGGCTTGGAGCATTCAAGCAAGCTCCTGGAAGTCTTTTGGGAACCCCCATTTGCAGGGGGGTTACATTTAGATCTGGACACACTGCTGGCCACTTCAGAACAGTCCAGCATCTTGTCTTGAACCATTCCTGGGTGCTTTTTGAAGTGTGTTTGGGGTCATTGTCCTGCTGGAAGACCCATGACCTTCGACGGAGACCCAGCTTTCTGACACTGGGTTCAACATTGCGCTCCCAAATGGCCTGGTAATCTCCAGATTTCATGATGCCATGCACATGCTCAAGGCACCCAGTGCCAGAGGCAGCACAGCAACCCCAAAACATCACTGAACCTCCTCCATGTTTGACTGTAGGAAGGTGTTCTTTTCTTTGAAGGCTTCATTTTGTTTTCTGTAAACATAGAGATGATGTGCTTTACCAAAAAGCTCTAATTTGGTCTCATCTGTCCACAGGACATTCTCCCAGAAGGATTTTGACTTGTTCAGGTGTGTTTTGGCAAACCCCAGTTGGGCTTTCTTATGTCTCTCTCTCAGCAGTAGGGTCCTCCTCGGCCTCCTACCATATAACCCCCTTTCATTGAGTTGGTGACGGATGGTGCGAGTTAAAACTGTCGTACCTTGTGTCTGAAGGTCAGCTTGAATCTGTTTGGCAGTTGATCGAGCTGCTTTCTCCACCATTCGAACAATCCTGCGCTGCAATCTTTGATCAAGTTTTCTCTTGTGGCCACATCCAGGGAGGTTGGCTACAGTGCCATGGGCCTTAAACATCCTGATAACATTACGTATGGTGGAAACAGGAACATCAAGGTCTCTGGAGATTGATTTGTAGCCTTGAGATTGTCCATGCTTGGCTACAATCTTCTGTCTGGCCTCCTCAGACAATTCTCTGGCTGTCTTTCTTTTCTCCATGCTCATTGCAGTACACACAGTGACACAAAACAGGAGAATGAGTCCTTTTCGCTATTCAAACTAGTTGAAAGAGTGATTTTTATATTGCAGGCATCTGCAACTCACCACAGGTGAGTTCAGTTCCAAAGTGAAGGAGAATCACCTACTTGAAATCTAATTATTTCTAACTACTTCTAAAAGGTGCCAATAATTTTGTCCAGGCCATTTAAGGATTTCTGTGTGGAATAAGCTAAGACTTCGAACATTTTTCTGCTTTTTGTGTTTGATTCCACTGCAAACCAAAGAAATACATATGTGGATACCAAAATATTTTTTAATTTCAACAATTTTCTGGAAGGAATGGTGCATTATTAGAAAAAACTGCAAGGGTGCAATATTTTTGGCCACGACTGTACATTTTGGTAGCCTTTTGAAGCACGCACCGGTACATATTTTTTAATGTAAAATGTTATTACATTTTCATTACAGAATACAAAATATTGTAGATGCATATAGCAATATTCAATAACTCTTGATACTAAAGGTGATACCGTATCTATGTATGTGCTAATATCTTATTACATTATAATAAGTGAAAAACACTGGACTTTGCTTTAACCATCAATTAAATTAATGTCTAAAGCACATTCTAATAACGATAAAACGAACATGTCCACAGTAATTTATCATCAATCTCTAAACACAAAGGGCTAGGAAAGATTCCCATATGTTCAAAAATACATAATTCTTATTCATCACAGAATAGCAAATCCTTTTGTTGTTAGCTAGAAACATTAGGTTGTTGAGCCACTGTTGAATGGGAGGTGGCTCAGTATTTTTCCAACTTTGAAGGAGTAACCTTTTATAAGCTAGAGCACAGGTCAGTAGCCAATATCTCTTTTGTTTGGGACTATGAGAAATCAAATTAATATCACCCAAAATGAACACTAAAGCAGAAAAGGGGACTGTCGAGCCAATAAAATTCTGGCAAATGGGATGAATTTGCTTCCAGTGAGAGGAGATCACTTTACAATGCCATAATAAATGTGTTAAACCTGCATCAGGAACTCCACACCATCAACAATTACTGTCAGTCCCTGTTCCTACACTGAGCAGTTGTTTGGGGAGTAGCAGTCATAATAATGTAACATTTTGAATTGCATGAGTCTTCCTTGTATTTCTCTAGAAGATTTAATAGCACTTTCCCAGGTCCTGCTCCATGATTTATTCGGAACATCAATGCCTAGTCATCCTGCCATTTTAGTCTAGCTCGTTCTGTTAAATCTGTATCTGTTTTATTCAAGTAACCACATAAGAGGCTAAAACTGTTAGGAAGATAACATATTTTAAAGAAATTGGTATATATTGTTGTATTCTGAGGTACACTTAGGGCCCCATCCATGAAGGAACCACGGATATGCTGATCATGTGTGTCTGTGGTGCACTGTACCACTCCTCTGGTAGTCAGCATGCCTGCCAGCCACCCCGGCCCCCGCCCCCTAGGAACTGCACATGGAGTGCTGTGCAGAGAGGCTGGGATGAATCTGTGGGAGGTGTTGTGCTGGACCCGGTCCTCTAGTGGATCCCAGGCTCTGCCTGGAGCAGGGACTGGCAGGATTCTGCAGTCCTGGACTTCCATATCCCTGTCTGAAACAGTATATTTTAGCAAATGTCACTGTCCGGTACTGGTATGGCTCCCATCTTGCCAGAGAGGCTCTGAGGACCGGGGATTAGTGATGGGGGCCACTCAGATCCTGAGGACCTTATTCTGTTCATTTGGGGAGGGGTGTACACGCTACAGCTGCCCTTTGGACAGCATAGCCTCATCCTCCTGCGCCCATCCACTTTAATGTGGATTGTCTTTCTTGACCGGTTCACATGCCCGCCCCTATGTGTTTAGGAGCACTGGCGGCAAGGGATCAGGTGCAGAAGGGGCACACACAGGGGCTGTGGGTGTGCAGAGGTCTCCACATGTGCGGAGCAAGAACTCCTGCTCATCACGCGGCCATGCAGGCACCCCTCAGCGGGTGTGGAGCTGGTGCCAAATGGGCTCTAAGCACTTATCGTACCCTGATGCACCAAGGGACCCTAGTGAAAATGAAGTAATGTAAAACAGACCTCATGTGGCTATTTCCAACCCCTTTTGCTTGATGTAAATTTCAGATCAGTTAAGGAATAAATTCCTGCTCAATGGTGCCGGGCCGCAGCGTATAGCTGCCGGGCTCTCTGGTGATCCAGGTTCAAGTCCCTTCTTTAAATTAACAGCTTATGCCCTGTCTGGCATAGCATGGCCTTGCCCGCCATGTTGCAAGGAAAAAAAATGCCACAAACTGGGCATTTTAAAATGGGACTGTTTTTCATTTTGTTTCTTTTGCAGAATTTCGCAGCCATGAAGAATACTATTTGTTTAGGAATTTCCACAGACGCAGTTAGTGAGTCACCACGCCTTACCCATCACCACTGCCACTTATTCACAGAGTGACCTGCGTAAGTCATGTAACCCTTCCCTGGTGTCGCTTCAGTCCTCTTCCAGCTGTAAAACCAGAATAGCAGCAGGACCCCTGCCCTCACGGAAAAGGAGACGTTGCTTCTCAGCTGTGATAACCTGGGGACATAAACTGGAAAAAAAAATATTAACTGGCTAAAGGAATAAACTCCAAAAAAATCTCTTTTTAAAGGCAGCTTAAAAGTGACTAGCAATGAAAAAATGAAAGGCTATTTTTCATTATTTATTCAAAAATTATCTGTTTGTTTAACCTTTAATTCTATGTCCTACGTTGCAAACGCTTTTAACTCTGTATCGCTGTTTTTTTCTTACACCGAGAACTGCAGCTATAAAAGCTTGAAAACGTATTCTGCTTTGTCACCAGTAGATGACTCCATGGGACACCATTTCCACCATGAATAGAGCTGTTGATTTGTGATGGTTGTGATGTAATCAGCTACCCTCTACTGGTAACAGACCAGAATGCAGTTTCATGGGTTATGATGGTAGTGATGTCATCAGCTGCCCTCTACTGGTAATAGATCAGAGTGCAGGTTCATGAATTGGGGTGGTAATGATGTTATCAGCTGCCCCCTACCGGTAAAGCTCAAAATGCAGTTTCGTGGTTTGTGTTGATAGTGATGTCACCAGTTACCCTCTACTGGTGATAGATCAGAATTCAGTTTCATGGATTGTGATGGTAGTGATGTCATTAGCTACCCTCTGCTGGTAACCGATCAGAATGCAGTTTCATGAATTGTGGTGGTAGTGATGTCATCAGCTGCCCTCTACTGGTAGCAGATCAGAATGCAATTTCATAGGTTATGGTGGAAGTGATGTCATCATTTGCCCTCTACTGGTAACAGATCAGAATGCAGTTTCATGGGTTGTGGTGGTGGTGATGTCATCAGTTGCCCTCTACTGGTAGCAGATCAGAATTGTATTTCATAGGTTGTTGTAGTAGTGATGTCATAATTTGCCCTCTACTGGTAACAAATCAGAATGCAGGTTCATGAATTGGGGTGGTAGTGATTTCATCAGCTGTCCTCTACCGACAGTGGATCAGAATGCAGTTTAATGGATTGTGGCAGTAACAATGTCATCAGCTGCCCTCTACTGGAAACAGATGAGAATGTAATTTCATGGACTGTGGTAGTGGTGATGTAATCAGCTGCCCTCTGCTGGTAACAGGTCAGAATGCAGTTTAGTGGATTGTGGTGGTGGTGATGTTGTCACAAAATAATGGAGACATGGCCGGCCTGGTGGCGCTGGTCACCTTGCCTCGCGTCACACCGGCGACCCATGTTCGGGAACAGACATGGGGCGCTAGGGGTTAACGGGGTGGAGAAAGGATTGGCGTCTCGGGACTGTTAATTTATAGAAGTTGGCGTTGACGGCAGATAAGGACCGCAAGGCCCATCCAGTCTGCCCATTTCTTTTCTACCTTATAAATGTGCCATCGCCTTTGCTCTGTCAGTGACCTATCTATTCATAGTCATTTGTATTGCTCCCTTATGCCTATCCCATGCCTGTTTGAAGCCCTGCACTGTATTCAGCACCACTTCTTGTGGTAAGCCATTCCATGCATCTACCACCCTTTCTGTGAAAAGAATTTCCTCACATTCCCCTTAATCGGCCTCCCTCTAATCTCATGCTGTGTCCTCTTGTCCTGCTATTTTTCTTATATTTAAACATGTTAGACTCTTTCACCTTGTTTATGCCCTTAAGGTGTTTAAATGTCTCGATCATATCACCTCTCTCCGCCTTTGCTCAAGGGTATACATATTGAGCTCCATTAATCTGTCCTCATATGTCTTCTGATGCAGTCCTGCACCATTTTGGTTGCCCTTCTCTGGACTGCCTCAATTTGGTTAATGTCCTTGTGAAGGTGTGGCCTCCAATACTGCAGTACTCCAGATGGGGCCTAACCAATGTCTTGTACAGAGGGATTATTACCTCCTCTTACGACTTGTGATACCCTACTAATACACCCTAACACCCCTAGCCTTACCTACTGCTTTAGAGGTCTGCTTGGATGATTTTAGGTCATCAGTGATGATGATGCCCAAGTCTCTTTCTTCCTTTGTGACTGCTAGCAACTCCTCCCAGCCTATAAGTGGCTTCAGGGTTTCTCTTCCTATGTGCATGATTTTGCACTTCTTTGCATTAAATCCCAGTTGCCACTCTTCTGACCATTCTGCTAGTTTATCAGATCTCTTCTCATTCTGCCCACCCATCTGGATCATCTACTCTGTTGCAGATCTTGGTGTCATCTGCAAACAGACAAGCCTTACCCTCTAGTCCATCTATGAGGTCACTAATGAAGATGTTGAATAGGACTGGCCCCAGGACTGATCCCTGAGGTACCCCACTTGTGACTTGCATCTCTTCTGACTGTATACCATTTACCACCACTCTCTGTTTTCTGCCAGTCAACCAGTTTGCCACCCAGTTGACCAACTTCTGACCCACCCCAGCCTACCTAGCTTATTTATCAATCTTCTATGTGGAACAGTGTCAAAAGCTTTGCTGAAGTCAAGGTAGGCGACATCAACTGCTCCCCTTGGTCCACCACTCTGGTTACCCAGTCAAAGAAATCTATGAGATTAGTTTGACAGGACCTTCCTTTGTAAACCCATGCTGTCTTGGATCCTGTGCCCCTATGGTTCCAGGTGTTGCACTATCCTTTCCTTAAGGTGCCTCCATAATCTTGCTTGCCCACTACTGAGGTAAGACTGACCCGGTCTGTAGTTCCCGCCTCCTCCTGCTACCACTCTTGTGGAGTGGGATCACATGAGCCCTTCTCCAGTCTTCTGGGACCTCTCCTGTGCTCAGAGACTCACTAAACAATTCTGCTAATGGCTCTGCTAGTTCCTCCTTTAGCTCCTTAAGTACCCTGGGATGTGTGCCATCAGGTCCCATTGCCTTATCCACCCTGAGCTTAGCTCTTGTAGGACCCTTTCTTTTGTGAAGGGAGTAGTGCTCACCTCCTCCCCCTGTGTCCATGATGCTGAGCTGTGGGCCCTGCCTACCTTCTCTTCAGTAAATACTGAGCAAAAGTATCTATTTAGGATAGATGCCTTTACAGGGTCCTCCTCCTCACATGCTCCCTTTTCTCCATTAAGCTAGCAATACCCCTCTGGACTTTCTCCTTTCACTAATGTATCTATAGAAAGTCTTGTCACTTCTTTTACTGTTCGTGCTAGTGTTTCCTCAGTTTGGGACTTTGCCTGCCTTACTGCCTTACCTGCTTCCCTTAGGGCAGTTTGGTATGCCTCCCTATCTTCATCCCGCTGTGTTCCCTTATATTTTCTGAAGGCCAGCCTTTTGGCTCTGACCTTTTCTGCTACTGTATTTGAGAACCAAAGTGGTTTCCTTCTTCTTTTGCACTTCCTTTTCTGTCTAACACAATGGGATGTTGCTTCAAGTATTGTATCCTTAATGCTTGCCCACTTTGCCTGTACCTCCTCACCTGTGTTTCTTTTTGCCAGGGCTAGCTTAACTCTGTTGGCCATCTTATCAAAGTCAGCTCCTCTGAAGTCCCATATTTTTGCTTTGGAATGGGATGATTTAGATGTAGTAGCCAAATTGAACCATACCATGTGATGGTCACTGGCCCCCAGGTGACCTTCTACCTGGAGATCTGTGATCCCTTCTTTGTTAGTCAGTACTAGATCTAGGATAGCCCTGTTCTCCTTCTACAGGGAGGGGGGATTGCAGGGCTCAGCGTTCGCCTGCCACCTAGCGGAGGCAGGGAGGTAGCGCGTCGGCTCTGGAGACTGTGGGCGAGAGTTGTGGCAGGCACTTGGCAGGGGTGCACATGGGAGCGTGCGCACCGCTGCCGCTGGCGCCATTGCACATCGCAACCTCGGGGGATAAAGGAACAGGGGAAAAATGGAGAGTCCTCTGTGAATGACGATGGTCCCCCTCTGCTACGGCCAAGGAAGGCACCTCCCCAAACACTAAATCCGATCTGGGGGGTCAAGTCGCTCCTCACCCCCCTGCCATGAAGGGTAAGTCGTAGGGTATAGGGGAGGGGGCCTCATACCCGGTGCTCGAGCGGGAGGGGGGCATCAGATGTAGGGCAGAGGACTCCAGGAAGCAAAAAATAAGTAACCGCAAAAATAAAAAAATAATGGAGACAGTCCAGAGAAGGGCAACTAAAATGGTGCAGGGTCTGCATCAGAAGCCCTCTATGAGGAGAGACTTAAGGACCTAAATATGTACACCCTGGAAGAGAGAAGGAAGAGGGGGGCTATGATGACATAGACCTTTAAATACCTCATGTGGGTAAACAATGTACAAGAGGGAAGTATTTTTCAGAAAAATGGTGCCCAAGGACAAGAGGGCAGGATATGAAGCTGGAGGGGGGGTAAATGCGGGAGCGATGTGACAAAGTACTTCTTCACAGAAACAATGGTGGGTTCCTGGAACAGTCTCCCAGTGGAGATGCTGTGGGCAAAAAGAGTGCTGGAGTTCTAGAATGTATGGGATAAGCAAAAGGGAATCCTAGGGAAATGGAACGGGGGGTGAATGGGCTGGAGATCAAGTAGGATCTACGGTGAAGCTATAGGCAGGGAAAAATGGGCAGACTAGGTGGGCCAAGTGGTCCTTATCTGTCAGCAAATTCTGTGTTTCTATGTCATCAGCTGCCCTCCACTGATAACAGAGCAGAATGCGGTTTCATGGATTGTGGTGGTAGTGAGCTCATCAGCTGCCCTCTACTGGTAACAGATCAGAATGCAGTTTCATGGATTGTGGTGGTACTGAGTTCATCAGCTGCTCGCTACTGGTAGCAGATCAGAATGCAGTTTCTTGGAATTTTATACCTAAATTTTAACCCTTAGGCTGCCAACGGAATTAGAACGTGTAGGAATTCTCACCCCAGGAATACTCCAATATTCCTAACTCTTCTGCTGTATACCTTCAAGGTCAGATCTGCCCGGAGATAGAATGCTATGCTAATGATGGAATCATTGGCATGAGCCACTTTTCAAATGCTGCCACCTATCAAGTGCCAACATTCTAACCCTCAGATTTCTCTCTCTGCCTGTCAAGACCAGACGCCTGGAGATTTCCTCATCATCATCTAGTCAGAGAAGTCTTTATTAATAACAAATACATAAGTATTTTTCATTTATTTTCATTTGCTGCCTCTTATCAGTGTTATTTTATTAACCAATAGTTTATTTAGCTAGTTTTGTGTTGTTTTCTTGATTTCTCACGGTTCGGAATAACTGCTGAGAAACCGAGGTACTTTTAGTTAGTTTCAGGGTTTTTCCCCAGTTATTTACTAGTTTTTGTAAATTTTATGTCCTAAAATCTTTGCTTTTTAGAACTGATACCTTCAGTTCCGAACTGCTAATCCCGGTTCTGTTTCTATCGGTTCCCGGTTCCGCTCGGTTTCCCTGATCGGTTCCTGAACCGACCGCAGCTGATACATTTATTGTATTTTGAACTTAAATACATTTTTTGCTTTGTGGTTGCGGTTTTTCTTCATTATGTCAGAAAAACCTAAAAAGAGAACCGAAGAACCTGGTTTTAAAAACTGTTCTTTGTCAAGGCAGATACGCACTCTATTTGAGTTTTCTGCCTTGGTTTTGACCATTTAAAAACTAATTGTGACATTTGTAAATCTTTTCCAGAAAAGACATTGGAAAAACGTCTGGAGAGATTAAATAAGAGATTAAAGGGTCTCTCTGGCTCTGACCAGCTGAAACCCTCAGGGTCTGTGGGTGACACCACAACTTCTACTATTTCTGCCCCTGATATGGGTAAAAAGAGACCCTCTGAACCGGCTAGCTCTCTGGTTCCAGTTAAAAAAGCAAAGAAAACAAAGCACACTGAACTCCCTGTGGAAAAGGGGACTTCTGTGATGCCTGCCACTGTGCCTTCTCCTTCAGAGATTGCAAAGCAATAAAAATAATGGAAACCTTGCAGGGTCTGCTGCCTGTGGTTTCACAGTCCCCAGTCCAGACCCCTGCACCTTCCAACACACCCTCCTTTCCTGAGCAGCGTGGTGAGGAAGAGGAGAAGGAAGAAGAAGGTGAGCCTATGGAGCCTGAGGTCTCCCCTGAACAGGAGTTTGGCTCCCCTCCCAGGACTATAGAAGATTATTCTTCTCATTTTTTCTTTATCAGGAAAATTGCTAATGCCTTGGACATCCCTACCTCTGAAGCAGTAGAGGATGTGGAGGAGGCTGAATATCTGGAAATGATGGGGCTGACTCCTACTAAAAAACTGTCACTCCCCATAAATAACTTCTTAAAAAGAGATATTTTAAAACTCCTCCAAGCTCCTGGGTCTGTCCCTCCTTTGGACAAAAGGTTGGATAAAAAGTATCAGCTTGACAGAAGAGGGGCTAAATTCTTCTTTTCACACCCTGACCTCCAAGGGGTGGTGCAAGCTGCACCTTGTGACAAGGCAAAAGTCCCCCTGTCTTCCCACCCTCCAGAGGAGGACTCTCGAAAAATTGAATGTATGGCCAAGAAAGGTTACCTGTCAGCCTCTCTGGCCATTAGGCAAGCTATCAGGCCTATGCAACCCAGTACCAGAAGGCTGTCTGGCAGTCTGTCCTGAACATGGCTGAGAAAGTACCTTCTCCTCTTTCAGCAGACCTAGCTGAAACTGCTAGGTTTGGCCTGGAAGCTGCCAAATACCAGTTCCAGATGGCAGCAGACAGTAATGAGACTGCTGCAAGGTGGATGGCAAATACCATTGCATGGCAAATACCATTGCACAGAGAAGGTTTGCTTGGTTGAGAACCACAAACCTCACGCAGGATACGCAGAATAAGAATCTGGATTTTTCTATGGAGGGCAATTTCCTATTTGGCAGCCATACAGAGGCCTATATGAGAAGGTAGTTGAGTATAAAGCCACCTTCCATAGCAGTTCTGCAAAAGAAAGACCCTCCACCTTATCTAGACCCTTCAGTAGGGGAGGCAGGGGCAGACAATTTAATTCCAGGCCTTTTTACCAGGCCATGGTACGTCCTCAACAGGTGGTGCAGACCTTATTCAGGAGGTGGGGCACTCCAGAAATAGACCTCTTTGCCTCTCATCAGAGTCACCACTTGCCACAGTTCTGTTGCGGACCTCCAGTAGTGGGCACGGTTCCTTTGGATGCCCTTATTCTGGATCGGTCAGGGAGATTCCTGGATGCATACCCCCCATTTCCTCTGGTATACAGGGTGCTGCTGAAACTCAGGTCTCAGCCAGCAACCATGATTCTTATAGCCCCAGACTGGGCCAGGCAGCCATGGTACTCCCTACTGCTGTCCATGTCAGTGGACACACCACTACACCTTCCCAGGAGGCACAATCTTCTGACCTCCAACCAGGGGAGGCTCCTGTATCCGAACCTCAAGTCACTCAGGCTCAAAGCTTGGCTCTTGAGGACCTAGAGTAAGCTGGTTTACATCTTTCTGAACCAGTTATGGATGTTTTAAGAGGATACAGGAAATCCTCTACCAAGAAAACCTATGCTGCAAAGTGGAAGAGGTTTTCTACTTGGTGCTCTAGTGGAAGTATAGTGCCAACCCAGGCAGGAGTGCCGTTGGTACTGGACTACCTGGTCTACTTACATTCCACAGGCTTACAGCCTTCTGCTCTAAAGATTCATTTGGCTTCAGTCTCAGCCTATGCATCTGCAGGCAAATCTGTTTCTTTGGCATCAAACCTCATATTTAAAAGGTTCTTCAAGGACCTTTCTCATATGTTTCCACCGGTGAAAGAACCGGTGCCAGCTTGGGACCTTAATATCTGCATTGCTCAACTCATGGTCCCCCCTCTTTGAGCCTATGTTTTCAGCACCTTTGAAGTATATCACATGGAAAACAGTGTTTCTAGTGGCCATTACTTCAGCTAGAAAATGAGTGAGCTCCAGGCTTTATGCATTGAAAAGGACTACATTTCCTTCCACAGGGATAAGGTAGTCTTATAGACAAATAGGAAATTCCTTCCCAAAGTGGTTTCAGACTTCCACTTGAACCAATCTATCACTTTACCAGTGTTCTTCACTGATCATTCTTCTTCTGGTAAACGTAGGCTGCATAGCCTGGATGTCAAAAGAGTTTTGAGCTATTACATGACAGCCACTAAGTCCCATAGGCAGGACAGAACACAACTTTTCCTCACTTATGGGGATGTGGGAAAGGGAAATCCAGCATCTGAAAGGTCCATTTCTCGTATGGACACTAACCAGAGGTGGGAGCTCATAAAGCTGGGGATAGTGGAGGCAGCCAAAACCTGCTGGAAGGCCCAGAGCAAGAAGGCTAGGGCTAAGAAACCAAGCTGGTTGAGCAAGGAGGTCATGGAAAAGGTAAGGAGGAAAAGAGCTGCCTTTAGGAAGTACAAGAAAACAGGGAGAGGGGAGGGCAGGGAGGAGTACTTGACGGAATCGAAGGAGGTGACAAGGGGAGCCAAGGCATCTACAGAACTCAGGTTGGCACAAGGCATTAAGAAGGGGGAGAAGGACTTCTTCAGGTACATCAGGGAGAAAAGGAGCTGTAAGGACCACATAGTAAGGATTAGGAAGGAGGGAGGGTTGGGTGGAAGCAGGGTGCGATAAGGCAGAAGCACTAAATGAGTACTTCTGCTCAGTATTTACGAAAGAGAAGAGGGGGTGACACCCAAGAGAGGAGAAATGGCAGAAACCGGGGGGGAAGGGGTGACAGATGGGGAAATCATGGAGGGCAGAGTTCGGGAGGATTTGAAGGCACTGAGGGTGGATAAGGCGCCAGGCCCAGATGGCATCCACCCCAAGGTACTGAAGGAGCTGGCAGAGGTCCTTGCAGGACCTTTGGCAGACCTATTTAATGCCTCACTACACTCAAGGTGTGTACCTCAGGACTGGAGGATGGCTCTTGTGGTGCCCCTCCACAAGAGTGACCCCAAGGATGAACCGGGAAACTACAGACCAGTGAGCCTCACATCCATCGTGGGTAAGCTAATGGAGACTATCCTGAAGGAGAGGCTGATGGCCCTCCTAGAGGCCAGAGGACTACAGGACAGCAGACAGCATGGCTTCATATGGGGCAGATCCTGCCAAACCAACCTGGTGGAGTTCTATGACTGGGTAACTAGGCAACTGGACAGGGGCCATGCAGTGGATGTTCTGTTTCTGGACTTTAGTAAGGCATTCGACTCGGTGCCGCATGGAAGGCTGGGAAGTAAGTTAGTAGGCACAGAGGCAGGTGCAGAGCTGGTGAGATGGGTAGGGAACTGGCTTCAGGGAAGGCAACAGAGGGTGGTGGTGGGTAGGGAGCTCTCACACCCAAGGGTAGTGACGAGCGGTGTTCCACAGAGCTCGGTGTTGGGACCAGTGTTGTTTGGGATATTCATTGCAGACATATCATTGGACATCAAGAGCAAGATCAGTCTGTTTGCTGATGATACCAAGGTAGGAGCGGTGGTGGATGACCTAGGGGGATGGCAGGGGTTGCAGGATGATCTGGCAAAGCTTGAAACCTGGTCAGACACCTGGCAACTGGGATTTAATGACAAAAAGTGCAAGGTGCTGCATTTTGGGATGAAGAACCCAAGGAGGAGTCACCAGCTGGGGGGAGTGCAGCTAGCCCAGACAGAGGAGGAGAAGGATCTGGGGTGCTCATTACAGGGTCAATGAACAACTTGGCACAATGTAGGAAGGCAGGTGTAAAGGCCAACAAAATGCTGGGTTGTATTGCAAGGGGTATATCCTCAAGGAGGGAGGAGGTGATTCTGCCACTGTATAGGTCATTAGTTAGACTGCACTTGGAGTACTGCATGCAGTACTGGCGTCCGTATCTGAAGAGGGACATTAAGTTACTGGAGGGGGTGCAGAGCAGGGCGACAAAGATGATCAAGGGGCTGGGGGACTTATCATACGAGAGGAGGCTGAGAGAGTTGAACATGTAATTCACTGGAGGAGAGGAGAGACGGGGGGTCGGGGGGACATGATTGAAACATTTAAGTACATGAAAAGAATAAACAAGACAGGTACATAGGGGCTGTTCAAAGTAAGGGAGGGGAAGGCCACCAGGGGCCATGATATGAGACTGGAACGAGGAAGGTTCAGGAGGGAGATGAGGAGACACTTTTTTACAGAGAGGGTGGTGGCTGGGTGGAATGCATTACCTGCAGAAGTGGTATGCAGTAGAACAGTGGACTGCTTCAAACGAGGATGGGACAGGACAAGGGGGAGGGTTAATAAAGGGGAAGGGTGGAAGGGAGGGGCAGCTGCAGAATAAGGGGTGCTAGCTGCACATTCGAGCAGACTTGATAGACCTCTAGGCCTTTATCTGCTGGCAAATTTCGTATGTTCATAAGTTCATTGGATTGTCCAGTGTATCCAATTTTGCTATTCAAAGATGGGCAAGGAAGCTCCAGCAGGGCTTAGAGCCCACTCCACAAGGGGTACAGCTGCAACACTAGCAGCTGCAAGGGATGTACCCTTGGTGGATATCTGTAAAGCAGCAACCTGGCAAACAGTACACACATTTATCAAGCATTACAGCTTGGATCTGCAGGCTAGGGCTGATGCCAAGTTTGGTACAGCTGTCCTACAGAGCCTGTTTCCAAAATAGGTTCTTCCCGCCTCCTAAGGTACTGCTTTTTAGTCTACAGAAGAGTTAGGAATATTGGAGTATTCCTGGGGTGAGAAGAAAAAGTTACTTACCATAGTAACCTTGTTTCTCCCAGGGGATACTCCAGTATTCATAACTCTCCCACACTGTCTACCCATTTAAGAACCAGTGGCCTCTGTATTCCATGCTCTACCTTAGTGTTTGCATGCCACATTCTGCTGTTTTTAGAACTTGTTCTTCCGTTTTTCTCCTTTTCAGGTGATTCTGACATAGGAGCTTGTGGGATTGTTTATGATAAGTTTATATTTCCTACAGTTGGAGGTTTGGGTGGGGAATTTTGAAGTTAAATTTTATATATTTTAAAATGTTGGGCCCTGTCTTTACAGGCGTCCACGAAATCTGAGGGTTAGAATGTAGGCAGTTGATAGGTGGCAGCATTTGAAAAGTGGCTCATGCCAATGATTCCATCATTAGCATAGCATTCTATCTCCGGGCAGATCTGACCTTAAAGGTATACTGCAGAAAAGTTATGAATATTGGAGCATCCCCTGGGAGAAACAAGTTACTATGGTAACTTACTTTTTCTTCTGGACTGATGTATCAGTCTGCAGCACAACAAGGGCTAATTACTGTATATAAGTAGAATAAATATAAATGTGTAAACCAGTGAAAAGGAAAAAACTAGCAATTAAGTTTATGGATCATTTTTGCCTAAATGATTCAAATGGTACGATTTTTTAATGTCCTTGCTGGTCCCCTTTACTATATTAGTTAAGTAATTAATCAGGAAACTAATTCTATGTGTGAGCCTCATGGTCAGAAGCTGATCTAGGGTGGGGCATTTACAGTTAGGGAGGTGATGTGTTTTCTCTCGGGGGGAGGTGCAATGAGAAGACTTCATCTTACCACGATCCAGCATGCCTCCCACCCTATGTGGGCAGACAAGAAGGGGTACTTATGGGGATTTCCTTGGAGGACACCCAAATGAGCCACTCAAATGCTGCAGAGCACTTTATATGACTCACAGCGGGTTGAAGACAAAAATAGACTGAGGAAAATACAAAAGAGAAATTAAAAAAAGTATCCCCAATATCAGAGCTTGAGGAGTCTAGGACATGTTGACTCTTGGGGTGGGGCTGATTGCTGCCCTGCAGCAGCACCTTCTTCAGTAGGTAAAAAAATGACATTGATCATGTGACCTTGGCCCCTGCCCCGCCAAAGCGTAGGTGTGGTGGAGGCTGCGTGACATATTTTGAGGTAGGAGGAGCAGCAGAGGGGGTAAGATGAAGGGGAGAGTGTAGCATGATGTCCTCCGTCACCCATGTGATGCTCTGGCAGCCTCCCTTCCCCTCCATTCCATTTCCCTATGAAGGATGCACATGGACCCCACTGTGGGGAGACAGCTGTGGGTCATCATGGGGCAGTATTAAAGGGCCCCGGTGATCAAGTTGAACCACTAGGCTGACTAAGACAGCTCACCCTCCTGTAGAAAAAAAGCAAATGTTAAAACAATAAAAAAAAAATGAATGAAACTGATATACGTCTATATTCTTTGACAAAGAGAAAACAAAACGAACATTAGATTGCCCATCCCCTTTTCTCTGCACTACTGCGTTATTTCATCAATAACCTTTAGCTCATGGATAGTGCTGCTATTTTTTATTTTTATAAAAACTTGGTTTACATCACAGTACATCGTGTGTGTGCCCTCCATGCCCTACCTCTAAGCTAGCAGATTCTCTGGATGAAGTCATCATGGGATTTTGCTCCAGGGCAAATTCTCTTTCTTTCTCGCTCTTTTTCTCTCACTGTCTGCCAGCTAAGAGTTGTGACCTCCAGAGTTCAGCCTGCCTCGGTCTCACAGGGCCACGGTTACTTGATAAACAGACTGAGTGCCTAAAAGCTGAGAAGTAGCAAACCTTTCCCTGCTTGGATGTGTTGATAGCTAAGAGAGTATATGAAACACAGCAAGAGAGACAGAGAGCGAGAGCGAGAGAGAGATGGAGGAAAGGAAGGAGTGAGACAGAGAGGTGGGTGGGAGGTGAGGGAGAGCGAGAAGGGAGGAAGAGAGAGAGGGAAGATGAAAGTGGTGGGGGAGGAAGGAGGAGGAGAAATAAGGGGGAGAGAGAGAGGGAGAAAGGGAGAGAGGTAGGGAGGGAGAGGGGTAAAGAGGGAGGGACAGAGTGAAAGAGATGAAGAAAGAAGGAATGAGGGAGAGCGGGGCATGCAAGCCACCAAATTTTATTTAATATTGCGTCTCATCCCGAGGGCTCAAAGCACTGTCAATGCAAATTCAATTACATTGATTAAAACATTTAAAACATTAATAGAACAGTTAAGCAAACAAGCACAGCAGTACGCTCTCATATACAGCATAATTAAATGAACACTCAAATCACAGAGAAGACATGAGTCTTTAGAACTCTTTTTAAAACATCAACAGAGAGCTAAGGAAGCTGATTCGGTTAGATGTTCCACATGTGAAGGGCGGCCACAGAAAAGGACCTTTCTCCCTAAGATTTCAAACATGTGGAACCACCAATAACTTCTCCCTTGCTGACTGGAGAGGCCGAGCTGGAGTATGTGTGTAACCCCTAGGTGGCGCTATCCTACAGGCTACTACTCCTGCCTGCTTGGCTAGTAGCAGGTTAAGGGGCCTAGGTTCTGCAATGGGTGCCTCCATCCGGAGGTCAGGGTTGGTAGTGGTCAAACTAACCTGGGCACAGCCCTCCGGAACACTGTAACCACACTCTTTCCCTTCTAGTGGCCTGAGCAATATACAATAATCACTTTCGCAGTACCTCTTGTACACCATACAAGTACCCACACAGTTTGCACTTACCACCCGGGCTGGTTCCTCTGGCTCGACCCTGGGGACCCCCTGTAAAACAAGGTTACGCACAGCAAATAGCAACAGTACAGCACTCTTAGCACAGACTGGAACCACAGTCAGATTACATGCAGATAAAGTCAGATCTGATTTATTCAGGGGACTTGAACAAGGAAGGGGCGTAATCAGGTTGATTGGTTTAAAGGCTACATTAATCAAACAGTTATGCATGCGCTTTAAGTCCCCACACAGTTACACCTCTGGGTACCCAGGTAGGGAGACGATGGGCTAGCCAGGAATGTTGCAGCTGGTTGGGGCCCTGTGATGGGAGAAAGCAACATGCACAACACACACTACTTGTAATCTAGAGCCGGAGGTCTCAGTTCGTGAAAGAAAAAGCAACCAGACAATCAGGTGACACTTTAGATTTAGCTGTTGTTGTAGGGAGCTACCCTGATGTTTACTCACGATACCCAATATTGGACACAGGCAGGATGAAATCGAGACTGCAGGTTGTTGAGCTGCAGTGCCCGTAGAAGCGGGGCCCACATGCATCATAGAGGCATCATTCCTGTTCAAGTGTTGAGCAGGGGGCTGATCCCCAGGCAGGTCTTTCGTCGATGGCTTTCTCTGTGCAGCAGGTAGTCGAGCTGGGCCAGTGTGGCGAGGCCCAGGCCCAATGGAGATGATTTTGGATTCAGTCCGTGGGGCTGAATGCAGCTTCCAGCAAGCAGAATACAGTTCAAACCACACTGGGGAACCAAATCACGACCCACTAGCAGCACACAGCACATTTACACGTAAGGAAATTCTAATGCAGCTCCCAGCAAGCAGAACACAATTCAAACCACAGTGGGGAACCAAATCATGACCCACTATAAGCACACAACACATTCACATGTAAGGAAATTCCACTGTACCAGGCAAAAGGCTTTTCGGTCACAATTACAGAGTCTCTGCACAATCTGAGAGTTCAGAGGTGGCTGGAAGTCCAGACAGACCGATCACATTCAGCAAATCTTCGGTCTTCTTCAGGTAGGAGCCAGGTCACAATTCAGTGGCTTACTTCACTCTCCAAGTTCAGATTCAGTCCGAAAAAAGGCACAAGTTCCCTCTCGGGGACAGCAGGCAGGCATGCAGGCCAAAACTCAGGCCTTTCCACAGTTCTCCCTCTGCAACTCTATGCCGAGGCTGCTGCTTGAATCTTTCAAGCTGTTATTGCTTCACTTCCCAACTCAGAACTGAAACTAGTTGCAAGCAGCTTGGGAATTTCCCCAAGATTCAAAAGGTTTGGTTGGCTGATCTGTCTGTCAGTCACAAAAAGGGCTCCCCCTCAAGGTTATTTTAGGCGCCAAAATGAAAAAACTACAATTCCTACAAGTTTTGACCCCACCAAGCCCCTGTAGGCAGGTTCCATTTTAGAGTCCCAAATGTACTGACTGGTCCATTCTGACAGTCCTGGGCCAAGTTGGTGGAGATAAACAGAACAGTCCTTGCTGCAAAGAAGACAGGTTAGAACAAACTGCAATATTATTACTACTCTAACAAATGATCAGCAAACAAACACATCTTCTAACAGAGCTCCCTTTTAGATTAATTAAGACTGCAATCCAGGCAGCTCTTAAAGAGACAGTATACAGAGGCCACACAGGCACTCTCTGGAAATACATTTAATCTACTAAAACGCAGAACACCAGCCTGGCAGTGAGCATTTAGGCAAGCTCAGGGAAGACTTTTTGGGAACCCCCATTTGTAGGGGGGTTACATGTGTGTTCAGGAGGTCTTTTATTTAGCTGGGACCCAGTTCATGCAGGGCCTTGAATGCCATCAAGCAAATCTCGAAGGTGGTTCTCAGTCTAACTGTCAGCCAATGGGGTTTATTCAGCACCAGTGTCATGTGATCAGAAATGCATCTCTCTGCAGCACGGGGTGATGGAAAGAAACAGAAAAATGGCTGGGTAGGCTGTGTTAGGCCCTGCCTGCCTACACCTGACACTGCGGCACCACCCAGGACTCTGGACCCAGAATCGGGATGCATGTCTCCAGTTGAGGGGGGGAGAATGACCCTCCCCCTCCTGGCCCCTCCAGAGTGGGCAAACCCGTGGGGGACTCTGCATGATCCAGTAAGTTCTGGGAAGAGGGCCCCTGGTCATGGGAGGCAGGTATGGGGCTGATAGCTGCCTGCAACAGCTGAGTTGAAAGACCTTAAGAGAAAAAAAACGAAACACAATGGTCTGCTGAATGCATTGGTGGCTGCTGAAAAAAATGGTCTTTAAAGCCTTTAAACTGCGGAAATGATCTGTGGAAGGCCATGGTGCTAAGTACAACCCCCCAACAGCAAAAAGGACTCAAAGCATTCTTTTTTTGTAAAATAATGTTCTTCTGCACATGTAAAAAGATTTGTTCTGTGTACAGTATAGTCCTGTTATGCAAGTTTTTTAAAAGCCCTGGCCATGCTGTTTACGTAGGCACACTGGCAGCCCACGTTCCAGAATGAGCCCAGATTATTGGTGGCAGGCCGGGGACACAGGATGGTGCATCCCAGTGGATGCATTGTTTCTCCAGATTAGAAGGACCACCTTGCCCTGCTACTGCCACCCGTAAGTATACAGTATATAGTGTATGGTGGAACGTTATTCAGCATGAAGAACCATGCCTGCAATAGTGTTGTTGTGCTGCACTCACTCCGTCATCCTGGCTGTTGTGCTGCACTCACTCCGTCATGCTGGCTGTTGTGCTGCACTCAATACGTCAGTAGTGCAGCACAACAAAATGGAATGCTGTCTCGCACCTCAAAGCCCTCGAGTAGCGGTTGCCACTGCTTGCCTTGACGCCTCATGGTTTTGAGTTGGTATACGACAGAGACAGCAGCAGCGGTCAACAGCATTACACCCCCCCCCCAAAAAAAAAGCAGCAGTAAACTAACTAAATCTGTAACCCGACAAATAAAAAATGTCATCCGCATCCACCAATCAGCCTTGATTTGCTGCAGTGAGATCCGTGAAGGGAAAGTCACACAGCAGGATAGTGGCAGATAAGGAAACTCTTTATTTCTTTCATTCTGTACATTTTTTTTTCATCTGAATCATAACCATGACTGCCCATACACTATAAAAGATTGTGTATGAGCAGTCATACACATACCAAGTTATTCTTGAATCTCGCCGTTTCCCTGTTAACAGGAGACCTCTCAAGCTTCGCTCTCGAGTCTACTGTTACCAGGGAAACAGCTCGATTCAAGGATAACCCGGTTGTGTATGACTGCTCATACACAATCCTCTGTGTGGTGCAGCAGATGAGCTGTTGGGAGGGGGTGACATTGTGGATTATTTGACAGGGTGTGCATTTGCATGCCTCTGCCATAACCTTGGTCCTGACACTGACGTCCCCATGGCATTAGGAGGATCTCAGCCAGGGGGCAAAAAGGGGGTTAATCCCTTTTGTCCGTGTTCCGTGATGGCCAAAAAATGGCTAGATGGCAGTATATCTACCGTGCCCGAAGGGGAGCAAAAAAATAATTAGAAAAACAAGCCCTGCTCTCGATATACTAAGCTCTTTTCCCCTTGGCAGCCAGACGCCTTTTGTAAAGGTGTGGGAATAATGATGGACAAAAATATGCCAAATAAGGTGCAACCCACCTGGTTTAAGTGGGATGTTTATTAAAAATATATATATATATATAACTGTTTCTTCAGTCCGGCACTTCTTCAATATTCACTTCATCTTTAACCAGCTTGATAGCGTAACAACAGTTTTTTTCCAAAATAAAAAAAAAAGAAAACATAAATGGTCTGCACTCCACACTGAGGAACCCTCCTTCACCACTGATCGGAAGTTACTGACCAAAAAAAAAAAAACCTTAGGAGGGGTCATTTATACCCTCCCACGTGATCATGTGACTCGGTTCCACATTTTCAAAATATATACTTTTTAGAAGCAGAGAGAAACAGATTTATTCATATTAATACATGCCGCAGTGACTATAATTTCCTTTAACATAATGATTAATAAAAAAAAAATCTAAATTCTTAATCTGCTTTCTTACATAACCATCCCTTTGTTTGGACAGGATAAAAAGAGCCCACAAGGGACCGCCAGTCCCCTATAGTCCAGTCCTTGGAAGCTGGGACACTGCTCAGAACTAGAACTGAGATTTAACTTTAAGGTCTAGACTAAGGTAATATTTTATTCTCTCCTAACAGCAAGGACTTTAGTGTGGTTTTATGTGGCAGGACTTCTTTCAAACAAGGAGAAGAAAGAAGGACATTTAAACAACAGAGTCATTGCTCTTGTAATGAGGGAATATCCATTTCTACTGCCTGCCTAGGTCACCTCCTATTAAAACCCTTTGGGTTTAAACCAAAACACAGAACACAGAAAAACTTAAGGGGCGACTAGAAAAGAGCAAACGCTGCTTACATGCAATTGACTAGGTCGTCAGCTGTTGCTTACTTAGCCGACAGCTAAGCGTTTCTCCTTGACTGCAATGATCTTTAGAGAGCAACCTGCTCCCTCCAGAAAGGCTGCAGAATGCGATTTTGGGTTAAAACTAACATCAACACCAAAAGGAATTGGTTTCTAACATAATTACTGTGATTCTGATATATTATTAAAGCAGCGCAAACGTGCGCACAGTCGCGCAGCTTTAAGGATCGTTCGAGCAGAAACAACTAAAGAGCTGAGCTACTCGCAGGGGCTAAAATTAACTGGAGTTTATCTCCAATACCTCCTGGGGACTACATCAAGGGACATTATGGTACAAATATGGGAAAACAATTCAAACATTTTCCTAACATGACTGAGGAGGTTTACTCCCTTATTTTGAGAGACTCATACTTTCAACCAGCATTTATAAAATATAAATCTTTCTCTCTTGAGGGGAGAACTTCCAGTTACTCCAATAAAGAAAAAAGAAGAGGGTTGTATAACGATGTATTAATGTACCATTTTGAAAGAAGAGAATTTGAAAGAAGGGGAAAAGATGATAGAAGAAGGGGGGAGGGGTTATTACCTGATGAGAAGGTGACCTGCCTCCTTATCGAGAAAAGACAGGGACAGCTCCAGCAGAAGGAAAGACAGATGGTTGCAACCTTATAAAGAAATGGTACATCAGTACGTGACAGGTAATAGCCCTGTCACACCCTTAAAGATAGCGTCATTCTTGCTGCTAATAGACAGCGGCATGACTCACAAATGTAACCCCTAGATGGCGCTATCCCAGGGGCTACTACCCCTGCCTGATTTGCCACTAACAGGTTGAGGGGCCTGGATCCAATGGTGGGTGCCTCCACCCAGAGGTCAGGGTTTGCAATAGTTAAACTTACTTGGTCACAGCCCTCTGGGACACTGCAACCCCCCTTTCTTCCCACTAGTGGCCCACACAATATATCAGAATTACCTTCACAGTATACCCTTACCCCCAGGACTAGTTCCGCACTGGGACCTCCTGTGAAATAAGATACAGTGCAACAATCACAGTACAGTACTTTAACATAGACAAATACCTCAGGCAGTATAACTTTGCTGAAACAAGCAGCTCTGATTTATTGGGGGATATAACAAGGACAGGGAAATCAGGTTAATTAGCTTATCACTTTACTATCTACCTATGGCTCTGTGCACAGGCCTATCCCTACCAGTTACTGTCCCTGGGTACCCAAGCCCTAGTGGCTAGTCCAAACCGTGGCAGCTGGTAGGGGCCTTTCACACAGTGAAACGAAAATTAGTTTAAACAGTCAGCAGTACAGTGATTCCATTTGGATTTAATGTGGCAATTCAACAGGGAGCGACCCTGAATTAGTACTCACGACCTCCAAACAAGATAGGGTCCTTCAACGTCCAGCAGGGCTACTCTTGAGCTCCACGAGACTCTTACACATTTATATGGTAAAAGAAAGTAGTATACCAGGCAGGCTGCTTCTATCCCAATTGCAATTACTGCACAATACCCGGGAGAACACACAGCAGATTCAGTTCCTGACAGACCGAGTGCAATTCAACAATTTCTCCAGTCTTCTACAGGGTGAGCCTGGTTTCTACTCTTCAGAGATCCTTTGATTCTTTTCACAGGACGATTCAGTCCTAACAAGCAGTTACACAAGCTGCAGACGGAACTCTGGGCCTTACACACTTTTTTGACTGAAACTGTGCACTGAAGGAGCACAGGGTTTCTTTCCCTTCACTCCAGAGCTAAACTGAAACTCCAACAGACAAAACCGGGCACTTCCTTTGAGTTCCTCCCAGTTCTTGACTGGATTGGCTGTCACTCACAATAGACTGCTGCTGTTGGTCCAAAAGGCGCCAAGTCTAAACTACATCTCCCAGAGTCACTGCCCATATAATCCTCTTGTGGCTGGCTCAGATTATGAGTCCAAGTTCTGATTCGTCCAAGGCACCATTTTAGAGCTAGCTTACCCACACTGATTGGTCCAGTTCAGCAGTTCAAAACCAGAATGGGAACTAGGCAGACACAGTTCTGACTGCAAAGAAAGCAGGTTAGACAAACTGTAATTTCATTATTACTGTAAATGATTTCTGGCAAACAGTTACATCTTTCAGATAGGTTCCTTTGCACCTAGTGACTGCAAAATGGAGTGAATTGGCAGCAGCTCGAGTGGTACTCAAACAAAGAACACACAGTCCCCCATACAAACTAATTATGTCTGCAAGCAGACAGCTCTTAAAGAGACAGTACCAGAGGCTCTAAAACACTCACTGATAAATGGCTTAAACGCCAAACACCATTCAGGCTTGGAGCATTCAAGCAAGCTCCTGAAGTCTTTGGGAACCCCATTTGCAGGGGGGTTACACCCTTCCTGGCCTGGGAAAGCTTGATGTCCGCGTCAAGCAAGTACCCCCATAAGTTTTAACTGCAACCATATACATTTGCATTAGGCTCACACATGTAATCATCAGTCAATATATCATTTTACCAAGAACACATTTCTGAAACATTGCAGTACGTCACTCTTTACATAGTATTACACACATTGTACCATAACTCAAGTTATTACCTCTTGTACATGAAACCTGAAGAGAGGGGGCCCTTCCCTATCAGTTACCTTGGGGCTGGATGGGGCAAGGGCACCATACTTAGAGGGCAACACATGTAACTTGGAGTTAGCACTGACGCTCAGTTTGGGCAATGAGCTCGGGGACATACACTCCTTTATGGACAACATTGAGAGGCAAATCCACAGGCCTCCCAAGGGAATCATAACTGAGGTGCACCACAGGCTTTACAGCTCGACCAGTCTTTCTAGGGGAACTGTTACAGTCTCTGCACTCAGCCTCATTTTCACATTGTCCTCACTTGTCAGGGAGTCTCCATGGGGTAGAGAGGCTAGAACTTGGGGCACTTTCAGCTCCAGGAGTTACAGTTTCTGAGTCCACAACATTTGGCTCGCATGGAGAGCTTTCGGACACTGGCAGTGGACTGTCAGGGCACTCAAAATACTCTTCTTGTTCTGGTGTATCACCAGTCTGCCCCAATCCATCATTTTCCTCCCCATAAAGCTCAAACAGTTCAACCATGCACAATGATTCCGTTTCATCTGATCTGATGCTTTGCACCTCACTTTCTGGGAGCATTGGCTCCAGGGATGAAGCTGGGGGCTTAGACAGACCAGAAGGCCCAGCTTCGTCTCCAGTATTGACTAGGGGATTGCCCCGAAACAATTGACTCAGTTCGTAAGAAGGATAGTATTCAAAGTCACTCTCACTTTCTTCTGATATGGACTGACAGTCATGCTCAACTGGGACTTGTGGAGGGGAACACTTTAACTTTGCTTCTGTAGGTGCAGGCTTTCTTGATCTTTTCTTAGCAGCAGCTCTAGTCACTGGTCCAGAGGGGCATCTTCTGGGGCTCAGACTCAATCAAGATTTGTCCAATGGGCAGTAAATGATTTCTATGCATTGTTTTACATCTTTTGAATTATTCTCAGGCCTTACTTTGTACACTGGCAGATCATCTAGTTTGCCCACTACAATGTGAGGAGATGGTGCCATCTGTCAGCAATCTTGTGTTTGCCATGCAGTCCCAGATTTCTTAGCAATACCGATCTCCCTCCTGGAGTTCCTGTGCTTTCACCTTTTATCATACCTTTCTTTGTTGGCCAGATTTCTTTTGGCAGCCATGGTTTGAGCCAGTTAGTACGCATGAGTTAGCTGGGCCTTTAACTTTGCACATACTGTAAATAGTTGTCAGCTTGAACCCCATCAGGAGAGACCCCAAAACACACATCTACCGGTAGTCGAGCTTCTTCCAAACATCAGGCGGTAGGGGAGAACCAGTGGCATCACTTTTGGTGCAGTTATAAGCATGTACCAGGGTGCTAATTTGTTGGCTCCATCTAGGCTTGTCCTTTGGGTGCAGGGTGCCTAGCATATCTAGCAAAGTGCGGTTGAAACGTTCAGGCTGTGGGTCCCCTGGGGTGGTAGGAGTGGTTCTGGACTTCGCACTCCCCACAGAAAGCATCTCTTTGATCAGACGACTCTCAAAGTCTCTCCCTTGATCAGAATGGATTCTTTGTGGAGCCCCATAGTGAACAAAAAGTTTTCTACAAGTACTTTGGCCACAGTGGATGCTTTCTGGTCTTTGGTGGGGAAAGCTTGGGCATATCTCGTGAAATGGTCAGTGACCACCAGCACATTACTGATATTTCTTTGATCTGACTCCAAACTCAGAAAATCAATACAGACCAGCTCCATGGGTGCACTGGTGGTGATGTTAACAAGGGGGGCAGCCCTCTGGGGCAAAGCTTTCCTCTGTAAGCAGCGACTACAAGTTCGAATGTGTTGCTCCACATCAGCCCCCATCTTAGGCCAATAGAATCTGGATCTCACCAAGTCAAGTATTCTGTCTATACCAAGGTGCCCCATGTGGTTGTGCAAGGACCTCAGTACTGAGTCTCGAAAGGCAGTGGGCAGCACTAGTTGTTGTTTGTCTACTTGTCCCCTCTGTCTACTGTTTCTCTGTATAACAGTTTATTGATCAGTTTCAACTTAGGACCTTCTTTGTATAACAGTGCAGTTCTCAAATCAGTGGAGGCGTAATTTGGACACATCTTTTCCTGCATAGAGGCTTCTAAAGCTGCTTTGATCATGGGATCGCGGGATTGAGCCGACGAATACTGTCATTGTCCAGCTGAGGCAGTGCACCAATGTCTATTGCAGAAAAGTGGCAATAAGCAACAGGTATGCAATTCTCAGAGGGTCCCAAAGCAATCCACCATGCAGTCCACTGCGTCCGTGGACATTGTTCCTCCCTGTCAAACTTCCGACAGAGTGCCTGAATGTCAGGTTCTGCCAATCGGACCCAATCATTCTGGGGAACAGACCTCCGGAGAGAGCATCAGCATCTATGTGGTTCAGACCTGCTCGGTATTGAGAGCATAGTCATATGTAGATAATGCAGAAAGCCACCTATGGCCAGTGGCATCCAACTTAGCTGAGGTCTACACATAGGTCAAAGGATTATTGTCAGTTTTACTAGTATTTTAGCCCCATACAAGTACTCATGGAATTGGTCAACAATAGCCCACTTCAAAGCTAGGAACTCTAACTTATGTACAGGATAGTTCTTTTCGGATGGGGTCAGGCTTCTACTGGCAAAGGCCACTGGTCTCAGGCCATTCTGTGCTCCTGGTACAACACAGCCCTCAACCCTTGCAAGCTAGCATCGTGTGCAGGACGTAAGGTTTTCTTGGATCGGCATAGGCCAGCACTGGAGCATGGGTAAGTTGATATATGATCTCATGAAAAGCAGTCTCACAATCAGGAGTCAGCGGGCCCCAAATACTTCACTCGGATGAAAATACACTCTTTCAGTCTTGAGGGCGCTGACTTTGGTATTTTTGTGGGTTGGGGATACCCTTGAGTAAGGTTAAGTAAAGGCGGATCACTCTTGAATAGTCCTTGATGAGCGCCGATAATAACCACAGAATCCCAGGAATCTTTGCAGTTCTTTTAGATTTTGGGCTGTGGCCAGGTGGTCAAGGCCTCAACTTTACTTGGGTCGGTCTCTATTCCTCGGTGGATACTATGTGTCCACATACTTTACTGATGTTTGAAATAATTGACACTTATCAATGGACAGTTTAAGGCCAAAGTCCTCCAGTCGGTCCAATACCTTAAATAATCTGCTCTCATGTTCCTCCAGTGAGCTGCCAAACACAATAACATCATCTAGGTATACCAGGCACTCTAGTAAGTTCCTGTCCCCACTCACGCTCCATCAATCGTTGAAAAGTGGCTGGGGCACCTGAAATCCTTGAGGCATCCTCATGAATTCATAGAAATAGCCGGACAGAATAAAGGCCGTCTTCTCCACGGTCCTCTGGGGCCATCGGGATCTGGTAGTACCCACTGCGGAGATCCAGCACAGAGAACCACTTGCTCCCGTTTAGGCAGTCCAAAGCATCCTGAATGCGGGCATTGTGTACTGATCAGGGATAGTCCGCGGTTTAAGATGCGATAATCCACACACATCCTTACTGTTCCATTCTTTTCCTCACTACCACAATGGGGAAGCATAAGGGCTTCTGGATTCTTGTATTACACCAGCAGCTAACATCTCTTGCAGATGCCGCCTCACATCATCTATGTCAGCAGGTGCCAGGCGTCGAGACCTCTCACGAAATGGTCTTTCGTCATGCAGCCGGATATTGTGCTCAGCTCCTTGCACATCCCATGTCCCATTCCTTTAAAGAAAACACCTGGTCTCTCTGGGCAAGCTTCTCACTGATCCTCACTTTCCATTCAGCTGGCAACGGGGAGTCGCCAAAATCAAACAAGTCAGGCGTTACTCTGTCATTCTTCCTCGAACTCTTGCTGCTGGGTAGCACTGTAGTGTCTGCACAATGCACATTAGCCAGGATGCAACCTCTGTTTACTCGAATGTCTCTTTCAGACACATTATGAACTTGGACCATTACCCTTCTGGCATAAGCATGGGCTCTAGCGGGCAAAATACTAGGCTTGACCAGCAGTCCCTCTGGCAATTTTCCATCGCCTGGTGCATCCAACATTAATATTTTATTCTTAACATCCTTTCTGATACGGACCTCTCCCTGTAAGGTACACTGGGCATTTGGCGCCAGGATCAGAGACTCAGGATCCTTCTTCCATACAATTCCGACCGGTTCCTCTGGTTCTATTTTTCAGCATCTCTCTGTGCCTCATAGGCCTTCTTAATTAAAGCTGGAACTCTTAAAAGCTCTACTAGTTTTTGACCCTGTTTTTCATAACACAACTGTGCCAGTCTTCCGAACATATGAGCATTTGTTCCAATCAACAAGGGACACCATCATACAGTCCAGTGGGGGACACACTAAAGCTAGAGTCTCTACTTGTTAGCCACTCCAGCCGCAGGTGGGAAAGACAGCCAAATTCGGATATACCGAATAGGGTAGGCCTTCTCACTTAACCCCATACATGCAGTCCTTCTAATGGTTGTAAGGGTACGTCTGACAAATGCTTCTGATACCAATCCTGGAACATAATTGTCACTTGGGAGCCACTGTCTAATACAGCTCTTGTAGACACTCCATTCACCTTTACAGTGGTCTCCATGGAGGGACCCACTATTCTGGACCAGTCTGGAGAGGCGATAGTGGGGCCTGGGCAACTGACCTTCCACAAAGGGCGTGAGTTAGCATTTTGGTGCCCTCACTGGATCATTTCATGCACCTCTTAACCACTGATTTGTTCTCAAGCTCTCCTTGTAGCCTATATGCAACTTTGTCAGTGTCTTTTGGGGACCGGCATTCCCTTTTCATGTGCTCATCCTTCCCACAATTATAGCAAAACATACTTTCTGGAGTTTGAGCTGGCCGGCGCCACACTGGGAGCCAGGGCAGGGGTGTACTAACTGGAAACCTTGGTGCCATCTCTGTCTGCAGGGCGTAATAAGCATTTGGAGACATCGTCAGTTTCTCCACTTCCATGGTCAGGAATCGAGTTCGGAGCTGTTATCAGCAGGAGATACATGGGTGGTATCCCCACCCCATAGCAGATGCAGTCGGATATAGGTCGGGCCCGTACTTGCAGGCGTGGCCTTCATAAAGGGACTGTTTTGAATTCCTGGATCTCTCAACAGTTCGCCCATTGTGGCATATCTTTTCCTTATCAGAGCACTCATTGACTGCCAACCTCTGCCCCTGAACTTCACTTGATGGGCCACCCTCAGTCACAGCCGCAGCTATTGGTGCAGGTCCCTCCCGAGGTCGCCTTTTCTCAACTCCTCGAATTTCTCTCATTAACTCATCATAGGAGGTGGGGATTCCAGTCGATTTGCCATGCTAACTGGAAGCAACAGCAGTTCTGAGAAGGGGCAGACTTAGGATCCTGTCCAGCCTGGTTCGGTCCAGTTCAATCGCTGGCAAACTACCCTTTCTGAGGCATTCTTGCAACAATTTTTCCAGCCGAGATACATACACAGACAACAACTCCCTTGGTACTGTTGTGCATTTCTTACTCTCCACCATAGGTCCTCATCAGAATCTGGCTCCCATACACATTCTCCAAGGCCTCAAGATAGGCCTGTGCAGTCGCTTCAGGGTTACTGGTCCGTTTAGCATGGATGGTAGCCAGGGCAGGACCTCGGGCTCTCACTAACCCTCTTTCGCTTCGGCTTCCGAGCATTGCCATTCTAGCACTTGGGGGCAACATAGTCTATCCAGGTCTCCCAGTCATCCTCCCTTGGGGAGTGGGAGGTGCCAGAGAAGATCCTCAACCTCGGTAAGAGTCGTGACTAATGGCAGGTGCAGAAATAGAGTCTGCATTGGTTCAGCCACCGTTACGGGCACTGGAGGCGGGACAGGTGTTGGGGGAGGAACACCCCAGGTGGCAGAAATAGTTTCTTCAAGTCCTCCAGTTTTCTCTTCTCCCAGCAACCATTTAGCAAATTTCTCCTCAAAAGTTTCAGATAGTGGTGGGGCTCATTCCCAGGTCTTACTGTCCTTAGTTATCACTCTCCAAGCAGTGAGGGCTCCCTCTGGGAGTAATGGTCTGTGGCACTTTGGAGCTATCTATGGGATCCTTAAACTCTACTAGGGCCAGAAAAGTGTGGGTGAGCAGATTAGCATGCCGACCCACCACCACAGGGTTTTGTAAACCTTCCACCTTGGAAAGTACTCCTGTACAGTGTCCGTATTGATCAGGGGATGTCCAGGATAAGCATAGCATTTTGGGGTCAGTCTCCTCCCAGTACACACTCCACCAGCCGGTGCACAGCCACTTCTGTCGGGTACCCATTTTTTTCTTAACAGTGGTTCGTAAATATGGCCACTAGAGGACACACAATCCCAGCGGTGAGCCTCCAAGATGTAACCCCTAGATGGCGCTATCCCAGGGGCTACTACCCCTGCCTGATTTGCCACTAACAGGTTGAGGGCCTGGATCCAATGGCAGGTGCCTCCACCCAGAGGTCAGGGTTGCAATAGTTAAACTTACTTGGTCACAGCCCTCTGGGACACTGCAGCCCCCTTTCTTCCCCACTAGTGGCCCACACAATATATCAGAATTACCTTCACAGTATACCCTTACCCCCAGGACTAGTTCCGGCACTGGGACCTCCTGTGAAATAAGATACAGTGCAACAATCACAGTACAGTACTTTAACATAGACAAATACCTCAGGCAGTATAACTTTGCTGAAACAAGCAGCTCTGATTTATTTGGGGGATATAACAAGGACAGGAAATCAGGTTAATTAGCTTATCACTTTACTATCTACCTATGGCTCTGTGCAAGGCCTATCCCTACCAGTTACTGTCCTGGGTACCCAAGCCCTAGTGGCTAGTCCAAACCGTGGCAGCTGGTAGGGGCCCTTTCACACAGTGAAACGAAAATTAGTTTAAACAGTCAGCAGTACAGTGATTCCATTTGGATTTAATGTGGCAATTCAACAGGGAGCGACCCTGAATTAGTACTCACGACCTCCAAACAAGATAGGGTCCTTCAAGCGTCAGCAGGGCTACTCTTGAGCTCCACGAGACTCTTCACACATTTATATGGTAAAAGAAAGTACTATACCAGGCAGGCTGCTTCTCTATCCCGATTGCAATTACTGCACAATACCGGAGAACACACAGCAGATTCAGTTCACTGACGACGGTGCAATTCAACAATTTCTCCAGTCTTCTACAGGGTGAGCCTGGTTTCTACTCTAGAGATCCTTTGATTCTTTTCACAGGGCAGTTCAGTCCTAACAAGCAGTTACACAAGCTGCAGACGGAACCCTGGGCCTTACACCGCGTTTTTGACTGAAACTGTGCACTGAAGAGACACAGGGTTTCTTTCCCTTCACTCCAGAGCTAAACTGAAACTCCAACAGACAAAACCGGGCACTTCCTTTGAGTTCCTCCCAGTTCTTGACTGGATTGGCTGTCACTCACAATAGACTGCTGCTGTTGGTCCAAAAAGGCGCGAAGTCAAACTACATCTCCCAGAGTCACTGCCCATACAATCCTCTTGTGGCTGGCTCAGATTATGAGTCCAAGTTCTGATTCGTCCAAGGCACCATTTTAGAGCTAGCTTACCCCACACTGATTGGTCCAGTTCAGCAGTTCAAAACCAGAATGGGGAACTAGGCAGACACAGTTCTGACTGCAAAGAAAGCAGGTTAGACAAACTGTAATTTCATTATTATGTAGATGATTTCTGGCAAACAGTTACATCTTTCAGATAGGTTCCCTTTGCACCCCTAGTGACTGCAAAAATGGAGTGAATTGGCAGCAGCTCGAGTGGTACTCAAACAGAGAAGCACACAGTCCCCCCATACAAACTAATTATGTCTGCAAGCAGACAGCTCTTAAAGAGACAGTACCAGAGGCTCTAAAAACACACTGATAAATGGCTTAAACGCCAAACACCATTCAGGCTTGGAGCATTCAAGCAAGCTCCTGGAAGTCTTTTGGGAACCCCCATTTGCAGGGGGGTTACACAAACAAGTACTGAAAAGTGCCAAGGGGCAGTTAGACAGAAGTTTCAGTCGCCATTGCCAAGAGGGTGCTGGAATTAGGGAAGGTTTGCCCTGTTACAGGAATCCAGTTTCCCTTACAAGGGCTTCTCTCTCTCTGACTTATCGAGTTGCCCCTCTTTCTGTCTCTTTCCTTCTCTCTTTATCTGTCTGCCTCATCCAGCTGCCCTCCTTTCCTTCTGTTTCTCTCTACCTCCCTCTCATGACCTCTCTTTCCAGTTCTTCCCTTTCTCACCTAGTTGCCTCGCCCTTCCCCCTCTCTGCTTCTCCCTCTCTCCCCTCCCTCCCTCGCAGTCTCTTTCTAGACATGTTTACACAGCCACCTTTGCACCGCAGCAGCCTGAGTGTGCGGGTTGTGACAGTGCAGAAGCAGCCATGTGAACACCTACCATCGCGTGTTAACTGGACCTCTCATCCTCTCCCCGAGTCAGTGAAGGACTGGGAACAGGTTCCAGAGTGAGCGGCTTAAGCTGCCGCGTGGACAGACTGTATCGCTCACTCCGACACATAACGCAGGCTCTCAGCAGTGAGTGTCTGACGGCCCCAAGCAGTGGCGCAGCTTGCATTGGTGCTGAGAGGGGCCATGTAATTGTGCTGAAGGATCATCTTGGGCAGTCCAGCAATTGGCAGTGTGAAGGAGACACAGTGCATCTGCCCTGTCTCATCCAGTTGCCTCCGTCCCCCTCTCTTGTCTCTCTCTCTGCACCCCCTTTCTCTCCCCCTTCTTTCGCTCTCCTTCTTTCTCCCTGTTTCTCTACCTCATGCAGTTTTCCCTCCCTTCTCTCTCTGTACCTCTGTCTCTCTTCTCCTCTCTGCCTAGTCTGTCTCCTTCTCTCTCTCCTGCTGCTTCTCTCTGTCTCACTCTCTCTGCCTCATCCAGTTACCTCGCTGTCCTCCTCTCTCTGCCCCGTCCTTCCATCTTGCTCTGTCTCTGCCTCATCCACTTGCCCCCTCTCTCCTTTGGTCTCTGTCTCCCTCTGTCTCACTCTCCCCTACTGTTTCTCTTTCTCTCTCTCCCCCGCACCTGGTTGCCTCCACCTCTCTACTTCTATCTGTGTTCCTCCTTCTCTCTGTCCTTCCTCTTTCTCTCTTCTTTTGTTCTAGCTCACTGCTTGAGGCAGTATAGCACAGTGGGTTAAGGCTCTAAGTTGCAGATCTGGAGATCTGAGTTTGAATCCCACAACCACCTAGGTGCATATTATGTGATCCTGAGCAAGTCACTTAACATCCTTGTGCTCCCAGGTCGCATCTGGAAACAAGCTTCGACTTAGTGTGCTATTCCTGGTTAAACAATGTTCCCTTCTCTTTCCTTTACTGCCTCTCTCTCTCTGTCTGCCTCATCCAGTCCCCCCCCCCTCCGTCTCTCTCTGTATCATGGGTCAGTCTATAGTTCAAAATACACTTGCCTCAACCTCCTCAAATATAGATCAGTGTGCTGCAATAAACACTGTCTCTCCGACTCTCCTGGCTCTCACCTATGTTCAGTGGCAACCCATCAGTAGGACAAGAATGAAGAAGCAGTGTTTAATAAACTCTGAAAGACAGATAGATAAAAAAGCATTTTTCAAACACAGATTGCTGTTTCATACCTTGCTAGTGGAGGAAAACACAGAACATTTTCTCCTTTCTTCATATCTCTCACCAGCTTCCTTTTCTCTGTCCATAATTATCTAGAAAAATCTCATTTTTTTCTTTCTTTCTCTCTCTCTGATTGTTCCATTACTCACAGTGACACCTGATGACAGGGTCATGTGACCCTTTTTTGATTTGTAAATATAATCTTTATTAACTTTTTTTCCCTTTTTTTTTTCCAACAGGGTACAAAAAGTCAGCAGAGATTAAGTACAGTTAATCATGTAGACTTAGATACAATATGTTACAGCCTTAGGCTACATGAATAAACAAGAAACAACAATAATCTTGTCCAGCTTTAACGTGATTAAAACAGTAAATAGGGCGATAATTAATGAATTTGAGGAGTAAAAATTTAGCAATGAGCATTAATAGTAGAAAAATTCCTATATGCTAAAGGATTCAGTCCCTCGGTTTTTTTTTGTTTGTTTTTTTGGTTATAATGCAACGCATGGTCCCAGGTCAGCCCCCTCCCTCCAATAATGGGCTCTCCGTCTAGATCCCTCCATGACCCCGCATATAGCCCCCTCTACTTCAGGGAATAAAGTTTGGGTCTTTAGCCATAACATATGTGTTCCATCTCAGGGGACATTGTTCTAATCTATCATTCAGAAGAAATGAGATCCTCTCAGCTTTATATATGAGGTTGACTCTGTCCCGCCATTCTTGGAGTGTAGGTACCTGGGCCGTGAGCCAGTGTCTTGTTATTGCCTTCTTGGCAGCCAGGAGGACCACACCTAGGAGATATCGTTTGTGTGAGTCTCTGAAATCCTGGGGAAATACATGCAATATAAATAACTCTCCTGTGAGGGGGAACGCCTGGCCAAAGAGTACTCCCAACTCCTGGCCCAGTGATGTGAGGAATGGCTGTAACATAGGACACAGCCAAAAAGTATGTGAGTGGTGAGCTGAGAGGTGTCCATATAGGCGCCAGCACTGAGCAGAACCGGATGATAGGTAGTGAGAGGTAATCATTGGGGTGCGAAAGTACCAGATCCAAAGCTGCCAAGCAAAAAGGCGCCAGTTATGGGAGAAGGTGAGTTTGGATGTAGCCAGGCAACTTAGGCTCCAAAGTTGAGGGGTAATATTCACCCCCAGCTCCCCACTCCACCTATCGATAACTGACCTGGGGCTGTCATTAACTGTGTCGATGAGAGCTTTCTAAAAGTGGAAATTGCATGTGGTATTTCTGCAGAGAGAACACCACTCTGGAGGAGATTGATAAGAGGGGGACGACCCTCTGAACTGAGTGCAACCACGGGGAGAGAGTAATAATAGTGTCTCAGCTGGAGGTATCTGTAAAAATCCATTTGGCGAAGTCGGTAGGTCTCAAGCATCACCTGAAAAGATTTAAAAGTGGGGCCACTTAAAAATTGTAGAAGGAAAAGGAGTTTCAGATGGCTCCAATCACTAAATGAGTGGTCTATTCGGGCAGGGAGGAAGTTTTCCAGCAAAGCAATTGGGCAGAGCAACATTAGGAAAGGTTGTAACGAGAAGTGTTTGCGGATCATGTTCCATGTCTTAATTTGGTGTTGAAGCCAGGGGCTGGGGGGACCCTCGACGTGGAAGGGGGAGTTTGGTACAAGGTGGTCTTAATAAAGTCATCATAGGGGAAGAGCTCCTCCTCTGTTTCTCTCCACAGTGCGGGAGATGCCCTCATATATCGGAGAGCCAAAAAGGTGAGGTGTGAGGCCCAGTTATAGAGTTTTAATTTAGGGAGGGCTAACTCTCCTTGAGTCTTAGGGAGCAAGAGAATCGAAAACTTCACTCTCGGACGCTTACCTGCCCAAATGTAATCCAGGATCACCTTATTCCATGCCTGGAGTGTTTTAGTTGGGATATATCAGGGTACGTTCTGAAAGAGATAGAGGGCTCTCTGTAAGACCACCATCCGGATCACCTCCACTCTTTGGTATAGGTTCAGAGGGAGGATTTTCCACCTGGATAGGTCTTGTTGGAGTCGTGTATAAAGCTGGTCATAATTATTTCGCATGGTGCTCTGTGCATTATGTGAGAGATATGTACCCAGATACTTCAATTTATCCTGGTCCCACCGAAATGAATAGGTCTGTTTGAGGTGTGGGGGAAGGACATAGTGAAATGCAAGGGCATCCGTTTTGGACGTATTTAGTTTGTGTGCTGAGCATGCCCCAAAGGTCTCGAGAATTTGAAAAACTGCGGGAGTAGTTTGCGATGGGTTGGAGAGGAACAAGAGGACATCATCCGCATATAAAGCAATACGATGTTCCCTCCACTCGCACTCCCATAACTGATGGGGACTGCCTAACAGACTGTGCCAAGGGTTTGATAAAGATGGCAAAAAGTCCTGGTGATAGGGGCAGCCCTGCAGGGTTCCCCTAAAGAGGGGGAAATAGTTGGAGTGATGACCCAAGATCTTAACACAGGCCTGGGGAGATGCATACAGGGCTTTTATAATGGCTGTGAAAGAAGAGGGAACCCCCAACCTGTGCATAGTGGCAAATAGAAAGGGCCAGGAGACCCGATCAAAAGCCTTCTCGGCATCTAGGCTGAGAAGGACAGAGGGGTCTTTTGGGATGCATTGCATGTGTAACCCCCCTGCAAATGGGGGTTCCCAAAAGACTTCCAGGAGCTTGCTTGAATGCTCCAAGCCTGAATGGTGTTTGGCATTTAAGCCATTTATCAGTGAGTGTTTTTAGAGCCTCTGGTACTGTCTCTTTAAGAGCTGTCTGCTTGCAGACATAATTAGTTTGTATGGGGGGACTGTGTCTTCTCTGAGTACCACTTGAGCTGCTGCCAATTCACTTAATTTTGCAGTCACTAGGGTGCAAAGAACCTATCTGAAAGATGTAACTGTTTACCAGAAATTATTTAGAGTAATAATGAAATGACAGTTTGTCTAACCTGCTTTCTTTGCAGTCAGAACTGTGTCTGCTAGTTCCCATTCTAGTTTTGAACTGCTGAACTGGACCAATCAGTGTGGGGTAAGCTAGCTCTAAAATGGTGCCTTGGCAGAATCAGAACTTGGACTCATAATCTGAGCCAGCCACAAGAGGATTGTATGGGCAGTGACTCTGGGAGATGTAGTTTAGACTTCAGTGCCTTTTGGACCAACAGCAGCAGTCTATTGTGGTGACAGCCAATCCAGTCAAGAACTGGGAGGAACTCAAAGGAAGTGCCCGGTTTTTGTCGGTTGGAGTTCAGTTGAGCTTTGGCAGTGAAGAAGGAAGGAGCCCTGTGCTTTTCAGTGTGCAGTTTTAGTCAAAAACGTGTGTAAGGCCCAGAGTTCCGTCTGCAGCTTGTGTAACAGCTTGTTAGGACTGAATTCGTCCTGAGAAAAGAATCAAAGGATCTCTGAAGAGTAGAAACCAGGCTCACCCTGTAGAAGACTGGAAGAATTGATAATTGCACTCCGGTCTGTCAGGAACTGAATCTGCTGTGTCTCTCCCGGTATTGTGCAGTAATTGCGATGGGATACAGATGCAGCCTGCCTGGTATAGTACTTTCTTTTATATGGATGTGTGAAGAGGTTTGTGTACCTCAAGTGAGCCCTGCTGACATTGAAGGACCCTATCTTATTTGGAGGTCGTGAGTACTAATTCAGGTTGCTCCTGTTGAATTGCCACATTAAATCCAAATGGAATTACTGTACTGCTGACTGTTTAATTCTCCTTTCTCTGTGTGAAAGGGCCCCTACCAGCTGCCACGGTTTGGACTAGCCACTAGGGCTTGGGTACCCAGGGACAGTAACTGATAGGGATAGGCCTGTGCACAGAGCCATAAATAGATTATTAGAGTGATAAGCTAATTAACCTGATTTCCCCTGTCCTAGTTATATCCCCTAAATAAATCAGGCTGCTTGTTTCAGCAAAGTTATACTACCGAGGTATTGTCTATGTTAAAGTACTGTACTGTGATTGTTGCACTGTATCTCATTTCACAGGAGGTCCCAGTGCGGAACCAGACCTGGGGGTAGTGTAGTACTGTGAAGGTAATTCTGATATATTGTGGGGCCACTAGTGGGAAGAAAGGAAGTTGCAGTGTCCCAGAGGGCTGTGACCAAGATTAGTTTAACTTTGCAAACCCTGACCTCTGGGTGGAAGCACCCGCCATTGGATCCAGGCCCCTCAACCTGTTAGTGGCAAATCAGGCAGGAGTAGTAGCCCTGGGATAGCGCCATCTAGGGGTTACATCTTGGAGGCTCACGCTGGGATTGTGTGTCCTCTAGTGGCCATATTCACGACCACTGTTAAGAAAAAATGGGTACCCGACAGAAGTGGCTGTGCACGGCTGGTGGAGTGGTGTACTGGGGAGGAGATCGACCCCAAAATGCTATGCTTATCCTGGACATCCCCTGGTATCAATACGGACACTGTGCAGGGAGTACTTTCCAAGGTGGAAGGTTTACAAAACCCTGTGGTGGTGGGTCGGCATGCTAATCTGCTCACCCACACTTTCCTGGCCCTAGTAGAGTTTAAGGATCCCATAGATAGCTCCAAAGTGCCACAGACCATTATCCCAGAGGGAGCCCTCACTGCTTGGAGAGTGATAACTAAGGACAGTAAAGACCCGGGGGGGAATCAGCCCCCACCACTATCTGAAACTTTTGAGGAGAAATTTGCTGAATGGTTGCTGGGAGAGGGGAAAACTGTGGAGGACTTGAAGAAACTATTCTTGCCACCTGGGGGTGTTCCTCCCCCAACACCCTCTCCTGCTCCAGTGCCCGTAATGGTGTCTGAACCAATGCAGACTCCTATTTCTGCACCTGCCATTAGTCGACTCTTACCGGTTGAGGATCTTCTCTGGCACCCTCCCCACCCCCAAGGGAGGATGACTGGGAGACCTGGATAGACTATGTTGCCCCAAGTGCTAGAATGGCAATGCTCGGAAGGTGAAAGCGAAAGAGGGTTAGTGAGAGCCTCCAGGTCCTGCCCTGGCTACCATCCGTGCTAAGCAGGGCCAGTAACCCTGAAGCGACTGCACAGGCCTATCTTGAGGCCTTGGAGAATGTGTAGGAGCCCAGATTCTGATGAGGACCTATGGTGGAGAGTAAGAGATGCACAACAGTACCAAGGGAGTTGTTGTCTGTGTATGTATCTCGGCTGGAAAAATTGTTGCAAGAATGCCTCAGAAAGGTAGTTTGCCAGCGATTGAACTGGACCGAACCAGGCTGGACAGGATCCTTAAGTCTGCCCCTTCTCAGAACTGCTGTTGCTTCAGTTACACCTGGCAGATCGACTGGAATCCCCACCCTCCTATGATGAGTTAATGAGAGAAATTCGAGGTTGAGAAAAAGGCGACCTCGGGAGGACCTGCACCAATAGCTGCGGCTCGACCCGGAGTGACTGAGGGTGACCCATCAGAGTGAAGTTCAGGGCGGGGGTTGGCGATCACAGGTGCTCTGACAAGGGAAAAGATATGTCACAATAGGCGAACTGTTGAGAGAGATCAGAATTCAAAACAGTCCTTCTATGAAGGCCACGCCTGCAAATACGAGCCCTGACCATATCCGACTGCATCTGCTATGGGGTGGGGTACCCACCCATGTATCTCCTGCTGATAACAGCTCGAACTCGATTCCTTGACCATGGAAGTGGAGAAACTGACGAGATGTCTCCAAATGCTTATCACGCCGCAGACAGAGATGGCACCAAGGTTTCCAGTTAGTAATACCCCTCCCTGGCTCCCAGTGTGGCGCCTCGGCCAGCTCCAAACTCCAGAAAGTATGTTTTGCTATAATTGTGGGAAAGATGGGCACATGAAAAGGGAATGCCAGTCCCAAAAGACACTGACAAAGTTGCATATAGGCTACAAGGAGAGCTTGGAGAAGAAATCAGTGGTTAAGAGGTGCACGACATGATCCCAGTGAGGGCACCAAAATGCTAATTCACGTCCTTTGTGGCAAGGTCAGTTGCCCAGGCCCCCACTACCGCCTCTCAGACTGGTCCAGAATAGTGGGTCCCTCCATGGAGACCACTGTAAAGGTGAACAGGTGTCTACAAGAGCTATATTAGACAGTGGCTCCCAAGTGACAATTATGTTCCAAGATTGGTATCAGAAGCATTTGTCAGACGTACCCTTACAACCATTAGAAGGACTGCATGTATGGGGTTAAGTGAGAAGGCCTACCCCTATTCGGTATATCCGAATTTGACTGTCTTCCCCACCTCCGTGGCTGGAGTGGCCGAACAAGTAGAGACCCTAGCCTTAGTGTGTCCCCCACTGGACTGTATGATGGTGTCCCTTTGTTGATTGGAACAAATGCTCATATGTTCGGAAGGCTGGCACAGTTGTGTTATGAAAACAGGGTCAAAGACTAGTAGAGCTTTAAGAGTTCCGCTTTAATTAAGAAGGCCTATGAGGCACAGAGAGATGCTGAAAAACAGAACCAGAGGAACCGGTCGGAATTGTATGGAAGAAGGATCCTGAGTCTCTGATCCTGGCGCCAAATGCCCAGTGTACCTTACAGGAGAGGTCCATCAGAAAGGATGTTAAGAATAAAATATTAATGTTGGATGCACCAGGCGATGGAAAATTGCCAGAGGGACTGCTGGTCAAGTCTAGTATTTTGCCCGCTAGAGCCCATGCTTATGCCAGAAGGGTAATGGTCCAAGTTCATAATGTGTCTGAAAGAGACATTCGAGTAAACAGAGGTTGCATCCTGCTAATGTGCATTGTGCAGACACTGCAGTGCTACCCAGCAACAAGAGTTCAAGGAAGAATGACAGAGTAACGCCTGACTTGTTTGATTTCGCACTCCCCGCTGCCAGCTGAATGGAAAGTGAAGATCAGTGAGAAGCTTGCCCAGAGAGACCAGGTGTTTTCTTTAAAGGAATGGGATGTAGGATGTGCAAGGAGCTGAGCACAATATCCGCTGCATGACGAAAGACCATTTCGTGAGAGGTCTCGACGCCTGGCACCTGCTGACATAGATGATGTGAGACGCATCTGCAAGAGATGTTAGCTGCTGGTGTAATACAAGAATCCAGAAGCCCTTATGCTTCCCCATTGTGGTAGTGAGGAAAAGAATGGAACAGTAAGGATGTGTGTGGATTATCGCACCTTAAACCGCGGACTATCCTGATCAGTACACAATGCCCGCATTCAGGATGCTTTGGACTGCCTAAACGGGAGCAAGTGGTTCTCTGTGCTGGATCTCCGCAGTGGGTACTATCAGATCCCGATGGCCCCAGAGGACCGTGAAAAGACAGCCTTTATCTGTCCGCTGGCTTCTATGAATTCATGAGGATGCCTCAAGGATTTCAGGTGCCCCAGCCACTTTTCAACGATTGATGGAGCGTGCAGTGGGGACATGAACTTACTAGAGTGCCTGGTATACCTAGATGATGTTATTGTGTTTGGCAGCTCACTGGAGGAACATGAGAGCAGATTATTTAAGGTATTGGACCGACTGGAGGACTTTGGCCTTAAACTGTCCATTGATAAGTGTCAATTTTTTCAAACATCAGTAAAGTATGTGGGACACATAGTATCCACGAGGAATAGAGACCGACCAAGTAAAGTTGAGGCCTTGACCACCTGGCCACAGCCAAAAATCTAAAAGAACTGCAAAGATTCCTGGATTCTGTGGTTATTATCGGCGCTTCATCAAGGACTATTCAAGAGTGATCCGCCTTTACTTAACCTTACTCAAGGGTATCCCCAACCCACAAAAATACCTAAAAGTCAGCATCCTCAAGACTGAAAGAGTGTATTTTCATCCCGAGTGAAGTATTTGGGCCCGCTGGACCCTGATTGTGAGACTGCTTTTCATGAGATCATATATCAACTTACCCATGCTCCAGTGCTGGCCTATGCCGATCCAAGAAAACCTTACGTCCCTGCACACTGATGCTAGCTTGCAAGGGTTGGGGCTATGTTGTACCAAGAGCACGAGAATGGCCTGAGACCAGTGGCCTTTGCCAGTAGAAGCCTGACCCCATCCGAAAAGAACTATCCTGTACATAAGTTAGAGTTCCTAGCTTTGAAGTGGGCTATTGTTGACCAATTCCATGAGTACTTGTATGGGGCTAAAATACTAGTAAAACTGACAATAATCCTTTGACCTATGTGCAGACCTCAGCTAAGTTGGATGCCACTGGCCATAGGTGGCTTTCTGCATTATCTACATATGACTATGCTCTGAATACCGAGCAGGTCTGAACCACATAGATGCTGATGCTCTCTCCGGAGGCCTGTTCCCAGAATGATTGGGTCCGATTGGCAGAACCTGCCATTCGGGCACTCTGCCCGAAGTTTGACAGGGAGGAACAAATGTCCACGGACGCAGTGGACTGCATGGTGGATTGCTTGGGACCTCTGAGAATTGCATACCTGCTGCTTATTGCCACTTTTCTGCAATAGACATTGGTGCACTGCCTCAGCTGGACAATGACAGTATTCGCGGCTCAATCCGCGATCCCATGATCAAAGCAGCTTTAGAAGCCCTCTATGCAGGAAAAGATGTGTCCAAATTACGCCCACTGATTTGAGAACTGCACTGTTATACAAAGAAGGTCCTAAGTTGAAACTGATCAATAAACTGTTATACAGAGAAACAGTAGACAGAGGGGACAAGTAGACAAACAACAACTAGTGCTGCCCACTGCCTTCGAGACTCAGTACTGAGGTCCTTGCACAACCACATGGGGCACCTTGGTATAGACAGAACACTTGACTTGGTGAGATCCAGATTCTATTGGCCTAAGATGGGGCTGATGTGGAGCAACACATTCGAACTTGTAGTCGCTGCTACAGAGGAAAGCTTTGCCCCAGAGGGCTGCCCCTTGTTAACATCACCACCAGTGCACCATGGAGCTGGTCTGTATTGATTTTCTAAGTTTGGAGTCAGATCAAAGAAATATCAGTAATGTGCTGGTGGTCACTGACCATTTCACGAGATATGCCAAGCTTTCCCACCAAAGACCAGAAAGCATCCACTGTGGCCAAAGTACTTGTAGAAAACTTTTTGTTCACTATGGGGCTCCACAAAGAATCCATTCTGATCAGGGAGAGACTTTGAGAGTCGTCTGATCAAAGAGATGCTTTCTCTGTGGGGAGTCGAAGTCCAGAACCACTCCTTACCACCCCCAGGGACCCACAGCCTGAACGTTTCAACCGCACTTTGCTAGATATGCTAGGCACCCTGCACCCAAAGGACAAGCCTAGATGGAGCCAACAAATTAGCACCCTGGTACATGCTTATAACTGCACCAAAGTGATGCCACTGGATTCTCCCCTACCGCCTGATGTTTGGAAGAGAAGCTCGACTACCAGTAGATGTGTGTTTTGGGGTCTCTCCTGATGGGGTTCAGGCTGACAACTATTTACAGTATGTGCAAAAGTTAAAGGCCCAGCTAACTCATGCGTACCAACTGGCTCAAACCATGGCTGCCAAAAGAAATCTGCCAACAAAGAAAGGTATGATAAAAGGTGAAAGCACAGGAACTCCAGGAGGAGATCGGATATTGCTAAGAAATCTGGGATTGCATGGCAAGCACAAGATTGCTGACAGATGGCACCATCTCCTCACATTGTAGTGGGCAAACTAGATGATCTGCCAGTGTACAAAGTAAGGCCTGAGAATAATTCAAAGATGTAAAACAATGCATAGAAATCATTTACTGCCCATTGGACAAATCTTAATTGAGTCTGAGCCCCTAGAAGATGCCCCTCTGGACCAGTGACTAGAGCTGCTGCTAAGAAAAGATCAAGAAAGTCTGCACCTACAGAAGCAAAGTTAAAGTGTTCCCTCCACAAGTCCCAGTTGAGCATGACTGTCAGTCCATATCGGAAGAAAGTGAGAGTGACTTTGAATACTATCCTTCTTACGAACTGAGTCAATTGTTTCGGGCAATCCCTAGTCAATACTGGAGACAAAGCTGGCCTTCTGACTGTTTAAGCCCCCCAGCTTCATCCCTGGAGCCAATGCTCCCAGAAAGTGAAGTGCAAAGCATCAGATCAGATGAAATGGAATCATTGTGCATGGTTGAACTGTTTGAGCTTTCAGGAGGAAATGATAGATTAGGGCAGACTGGTGATACACCCGAACAAGAAGAGTATTTTGAGTGCCTGACAGTCCACTGCCAGTGTCCGAAAGCTTCCAGCGAGCCAAATGTTGTGGACTCAGAAACTGTAACTCCTGGAGCTGAAAGTGCCCCAAGTTCTAGCCTCTCTACCCCCATGGAGACTCCCTGACAAGTGTGGACAATGCTGAAAATGAGGCTCAGAGTGCAGAGACTGTAACAGTTCCCCCTAGAAAGACTGGTCGAGCTGTAAAGCCTGTGGTGCACCTCAGTTATGATTCCCTTGGGAGGCCTGTGGATTTGCCTCTCAATGTTGTCCATAAAGGAGTGTATGTGTCCCCGAGCTCATTGCCCAAACTGAGCGTCAGTGCTAACTCCAAGTTACTTGTGTTGCCTCTAATATATGGTGCCCTTGCCCTGTCCAGCCCCAAGGTAACTGATAGGAAGGGCCCTCTCTTCAGGTTTCATGTACAAGAGGTAATAACTTGAGTTATGGTACAATGTGTATGTAATACTGTGTAAAGAGTGACGACTGCAATGTTTCAGAAATGTGTTCTTGGTAAAATGATATATTGACTGATGATTACATGTGCGAGCCTAATGCAAATGTATATGGTTGCAGTTGAAACTTATGGGGGTACTTGCTTGACGCTGGACGTCAAGCTTTCCCAGGCTAGGAAGGGTGTAACCCCTGCAAATGGGGGTTCCCAAAAGACTTCCAGGAGCTTGCTTGAATGCTCCAAGCCTGAATGGTGTTTGGCATTTAAGCCATTTATCAGTGAGTGTTTTAGAGCCTCTGGTACTGTCTCTTTAAGAGCTGTCTGCTTGCAGACATAATTAGTTTGTATGGGGGACTGTGTGCTTCTCCTGAGTACCACTTGAGCTGCTGCCAATTCACTTAATTTTGCAGTCACTAGGAGTGCAAAGGGAACCTATCTGAAAGATGTAACTGTTTACCAGAAATTATTTAGAGTAATAATGAAATGACAGTTTGTCTAACCTGCTTTCTTTGCAGTCAGAACTGTGTCTGCTAGTTCCCATTCTAGTTTTGAACTGCTGAACTGGACCAATCAGTGTGGTAAGCTAGCTCTAAAATGGTGCCTTGGACGAATCAGAACTTGACTCATAATCTGAGCCAGCCACAAGAGGATTGTATGGGCAGTGACTCTGGGAGATGTAGTTTAGACTTCAGTGCCTTTTGGACCAACAGCAGCAGTCTATTGTGAGTGACAGCCAATCCAGTCAAGAACTGGGAGGAACTCAAAGGAAGTGCCCGGTTTTGTCGGTTGGAGTTCAGTTGAGCTTTGGCAGTGAAGAAGGAAGGAGCCCTGTGCTTTTCAGTGTGCAGTTTTAGTCAAAAACGTGTAAGGCCCAGAGTTCCGTCTGCAGCTTGTGTAACAGCTTGTTAGGACTGAATTCGTCCTGTGAAAAGAATCAAAGGATCTCTGAAGAGTAGAAACCAGGCTCACCCTGTAGAAGACTGGAAGAATTGCTGAAAATTGCACTCGGTCTGTCAGGAACTGAATCTGCTGTGTGTTCTCCCGGTATTGTGCAGTAATTGCGATCGGGATACAGATGCAGCCTGCCTGATAGTACTTTCTTTTATATGGATGTGTGAAGAGGTTTGTGTACCTCAAGTGAGCCCTGCTGACATTGAAGGACCCTATCTTATTTGGAGGTCGTGAGTACTAATTCAGGGTTGCTCCCTGTTGAATTGCCACATTAAATCCAAATGGAATTACTGTACTGCTGACTGTTTAATTCTCCTTTCTCTGTGTGAAAGGGCCCCTACCAGCTGCCACGGTTTGGACTAGCCACTGGGCTTGGGTACCCAGGGACAGTAACTGATAGGGATAGGCCTGTGCACAGAGCCATAGGTAGATTATTAGAGTGATAAGCTAATTAACCTGATTTCCCCCTGTCCTTGTTATATCCCCCTAAATAAATCAGAGCTGCTTGTTTCAGCAAAGTTATACTGCCTGAGGTATTTGTCTATGTTAAAGTACTGTACTGTGATTGTTGCACTGTATCTCATTTCACAGGAGGTCCCAGTGCCGGAACCAGACCTGGGGGTAAGTGTATACTGTGAAGGTAATTCTGATATATTGTGTGGGCCACTAGTGGGAAGAAAGGGGGGTTGCAGTGTCCCAGAGGGCTGTGACCAAGTTAGTTTAACTATTGCAAACCCTGACCTCTGGGTGGAGGCACCCGCCATTGGATCCAGGCCCCTCAACCTGTTAGTGGCAAATCAGGCAGGGGTAGTAGCCCCTGGGATAGCGCCATCTAGGGGTTACACATGAACTGAGTGAAGTGCCCTGCGGGTATTGTCAGTTGTGGATCTTGAACTAACAAACCCTGTTTGATCAAGTCCGATCATGGAGGTGAGGACGTTCTCAAACCAATGGGCCAGGATGGACATGAAAAACTTGTAGTCCATGTTTAGGACCAAAATTGGTTGATATGAACTACATGAGAGGGGGGGGTCTTTGCCCTGCTTAGGAATAAGGGAGACCACAGCATACGACCAGCTAGGGGGAAGGTCAGAGGTTCCCTGAAGGACTGCATTATAAACCTGTAACAAAAGCGGGCTGACTGATTGTGTGACACATTTATAAAATTCTGCACCGTAGCCATCGTGGCCCAGTGCCTTCATGGTTTTAGACCTGGAGATGGCTATTGCCAGTTCCTCCTGTGTAATGAGGGTTACCAGATCTTCTTGTTGTTCCTGGCTTAGACTTGGGAGTAGTAAAGGTGACAGAAATGTATTAATCGCCTCAGGGTCATCAGGTTGTTCGGGGTGTAAAGGGACTTATAATAGTCACAGAAGGCTCAGGAAATGTGGCTGAGTTTAGTATGAACCGCCCTGTGGAGAGGTCTTTAATAGCAGCTATGGTGGATTGTTTCGCTGCTTACGAAGCGGTAAGCCAGTAGCCGGAGGCCCGTGGGCCTATTTCCCCATACCTGTCTCAAAAAAGGACAGCTTATCTTCTGTCTGCTGGACACACAAGGTGTCCAGGTCCCTTTTGACCTGCTTAAGTTGTGCACTAACTGTAAGGTCCCCTTGTTGATGTGCTCCCTGTAGGAAATGAAGGGTTTGTTCCAGCTGTGCACGTCTAGAGTTACAAATTTTAGCAACGGTTGCTGTGTGTTTAATTAAATGACCACGTACCACAGCCTTCAGGGTATCCCATCTAATATGGGGGAAAATACCTGAATCAGCATTGTCTTCCAGAGTCTCCTCTATCCTATCCCTCAGGAACTCTCTAAAAGTTTCACTCTTGAGGTGGATCGGGTTGAACCTCCAGAGGGTGTTACGCCTTTCCATCCCCAAATCCTAGGAGGAGATCAGGGGAGCATGGTCTGAGTGGGAAATCTCTCCCACCAAGGAATCTACCACTGCCCCCAAGAATTCCTGCTGAGTATAGCAATGGTCAATACGGGTGTAGTGGTCAAACAGGAATTCAGCGTGTTTGCCGTTCATTTGCATCACCAGGTAAGAAAAAAGGTTTGTCTCCCCATACGATGCACAGGGGTAATGCCAAACTTCACCCAACAACTAACACACCAAAATCTGGCCAATGGAAAATCATGTACACAAATGCTCACAGCCTTGGAAATAAGATCCCAGACCTCAGGCAATAATGTCAGAGGCTAAACTGGACATAGTAGCAATTAGTGAGACGTGGTTTTACCAGTAACCACATAGGGAGAGACTTCAGTACCTGGCTATGTATTGTTCAGAAGAGACGAGGTGCAAAAGGGGAGGAGTGGCCCTGTGTGTTAATGAAAATATCAAAGCTACAGAAATTCAGAATACACATAAGGAGCCAGAAGAACTGTGGGTCACCCTGGAAACAGGAAATGGGACAGCCATAAGAACTGGGGTTGTCTACAGGCCCCAGACCAGAGGGAGGACATAGACACATTACTGTTAGAAGATATACAAAACATGACAGCTAAAGGGAGGTTCTGATAATGGGAGACTTCAACATGCCAGATACAGATTGGTCAATACCAGCAGGAACATCTGCCAGAACTAGACTCATAGTGGATTCCCTGCAGGGAGGGCCTCAAACAACTGGTACAGCAACCCACAAGAGACAGGGCTATCCTAGATCTAGTACTGACTAACAAAGAAGGGATCACAGATCTCCAGGTAGAAGGTCACCTGGGGCCAGTGACCATCACATGGTATGGTTCAATTTGGCTACTACATCTAAATCATTCCATTCCAAGGCAAAAATATGGGACTTCAGAGGAGCTGACTTTGATAAGATGGCCAACAGAGTTAAGCTAGCCCTGGCAAAAAGAAACACAGGTGAGGAGGTACAGGCAAAGGCAAGCATTAAGGATACAATACTTGAAGCAACATCCCATTGTGTTAGACAGAAAAGGAAGTGCAAAAGAAGAAGGAAACCACTTTGGTTCTCAAACACAGTAGCAGAAAAGGTCAGAGCCAAAAGGCTGGCCTTCAGGAAATATAAGGGAACACAGCGGATGAAGATAGGGAGGCATACCAAACTGCCCTAAGGGAAGCAGGTAAGGCAGTAAGGCAGGCAAAGTCCCAAACTGAGGAAACACTAGCACTAACAGTAAAAGAAGGTGACAAGACTTTCTATAGATACATTAGTGAAAGGAGAAAGTCCAGAGGGGTATTGCTAAGCTTAATGGAGAAAAGGGAGCATGTGAGGAGGAGGACCCTGTAAAGGCATCTATCCTAAATAGATACTTTTGCTCAGTATTTACTGAAGAGAAGGTAGGGCAGGGCCCACAGCTCAGCATCATGGACACAGGGGAGGGAGGTGAGCACTACTCCCTTCACAAAGAAAGGGTCCTACAAGAGCTTGCTAAGCTCAGGGTGGATAAGGCAATGGGACCTGATGGCATACATCCCAGGGTACTGTAAGGAGCTAAAGGAGGAACTAGCAGAGCCATTAGCAGAATTGTTTAGTGAGTCTCTGAGCACAGGAGAGGTCCCAGAAGACTGGAGAAGGGCTCATGTGATCCCGCCCCACAAGAGTAGTAGCAGGGAGGAGGCGGGAACTACAGACCAGTCAGTCTTACCTCAGTAGTGGGCAAGATTATGGAGGCACTCCTTAAGGAAAGGATAGTGCAACACCTGGAATCCATAGGGGCACAGGATCCAAGACAGCATGGGTTTACAAAAGGAAGGTCCTGTCAAACTAATCTCATAGATTTCTTTGACTGGGTAACAGAGTGGTGGACCAAGGGGAGCAGTTGATGTCGCCTACCTTGACTTCAAGCAAAGCTTTTGACACTGTTCACATAGAAGATTGATAAATAAGCTAGGTAGGCTCAGGGTGGGTCAGAAGTTGGTCAACTGGGTGGCAAACTGGTTGACTGGCAGAAAACAGAGAGTGGTGGTAAATGGTATACAGTCAGAAGAGATGCAAGTCACAAGTGGGTACCTCAGGGATCAGTCCTGGGGCCAGTCCTATTCAACATCTTCATTAGTGACCTCCAGATGGACTAGAGGGTAAGGCTTGTCTGTTTGCAGATGACACCAAGATCTGCAACAGAGTAGATGATCCAGATGGGGTGGGCAGAATGAGAAGAGATCTGGATAAACTAGCAAAATGGTCAGAAGAGTGGCAACTGGGATTTAATGCAAAGAAGTGCAAAATCATGCACATAGGAAGAGAAACCCTGAAGCCACTTATAGGCTAGGAGGGGAGTTGCTAGCAGTCACAAAGGAAGAAAGAGACTTGGGCATCATCATCATCACTGATGACCTAAAATCATCCAAGCAGACCTCTAAAGCAGTAGGTAAGGCTAGAGGGGTGTTAGGGTGTATTAGTAAGGGTATCACAAGTCGTAAGAGGAGGTAATAATCCTCTGTACAAGACATTGAATTGGAGGCCCCATCTGGAGTACTCGTGCAGTATTGAGGCCACACCTTCACAAGGACATTAACCAAATTGAGGCAGTCCAGAGAAGGGCAACCAAAATGGTGCAGGGACTGCATCAGAGACATATGAGGACAGATTAACGGAGCTCAATATGTATACCCTTGAGCAAAAGGCGGAGAGAGGTGATATGATCGAGACATTTAAACACCTTAAGGGCATAAACAAGGTGAAAGAGTCTAACATGTTTAAATATAAGAAAAATAGCAGGACAAGAGGACACAGCATGAGATTAGAGGGAGGCCGATTAAGGGGGAATGTGAGGAAATTCTTTTTCACAGAAAGGGTGGTAGATGCATGGAATAGCTTACCACAAGAAGTGGTGGCTATGAATACAGTGCAGGGCTTCAAACAGGCATGGGATAGGCATAAGGGAGCAATACAAATGACTATGAATAGATAGGTCACTGACAGAGCAAAGGCCGATGGCACATTTATAAGGTAGAAAAAGAAATGGGCAGACTGGTTGGGCCTTGCGGTCCTTATCTGCCATCAACTTCTATGTTTCTATGTTTCCATGCACATGTGTGCTTCCTATCCCTAGGATGGAGGGATCGCCATACATCGAGCCAGCCAACCTCCCATATAAAACGTTTAAAGAATTTATGGGATGCTGCTTGTTTTCCCCTCAAGGATTGAGCTGGGGGCTATATTAAAGTCTCCCGCAAGCATTAATGTGCCACAGGTCAGCTCAACTATCTTATTCAGGAGGTGGCATATGGTGGGGATGTTGGCACCCGGGGGCAGGTAAATATTTGCCAGCGTCACCTCACAGCCTTGCAGGACCCCCTGCACAATAATCAGATGGCCCTCCGGGTCCACCCATTCCCTGGTGGCTTGAAAAGAAGTATTGCTGGCTACCAGGATGGCGACCCCCTCCTCCTCCCCCTCTCGCATGCAGAGGAGAAGACTTGGTTGAATCCTCCAGCTGTCAATTTCTTGTGCTCAGCAGCTGTCATATGCATTTCTTGCATATAAGCCAGTTCAGCCTGACTCTTTCTTAGCTAGGTCAACATTCTGGTACGCTTTATAGGGCTCCCCAGGCCATTTACATTCAGGGAGTAGAGCTTAAGATGCTTACTAGCCATTTATATAACATATTAAATACTGGGAGAGCTTATTTAGCCTAAGAAGCTTGTCTCCTGGGTTGGTGTCTACAACGGGGTCCTGATCTGAACCCATTTGGAAAAAAGTGTGACTGCTTGTAGAAAGGTGAGGGTAAAAGTCCTCCAGCTGGGGATCTAAAAGAGGGGTAGGCAACAACAGTATTAATGGGAATAGAGACCAACGTCGGACATCCATTCCATAGGCATGAGCTAACTGGGCAATGCCTAGACAACTATAAATGACTTCCACGGGGGCCTGGTGTTAAAAAACAAAAAAGAACACCAAGTCCCCAGACTTCACCTAACTCGGCCTGTCCCAATGAGAGGGCACTAGATGTAAATGTCTTTTGGGTAAGGGGGGGCGGTATAGTCATGCCTTTGCTCCTCCAAGGTTGGGAGTACAGATTCTGTAAAAAAGAAAAACTATTTTTGTTGTAATTGAACGGGCAACCAGATATTCCGTGGCTCCCACACTATGTAAGCTGTACTCAGGCCATAGAAGGGGCCCAACCCAATGACCGCTTCCCGGGGGGGGGGAGGACCACCCCCCCAGTAGACAGGCCAACAGACAGAGGAGCCGGGCTGTAGATGGGCCATAAGGGCTGCCACTGTGTTTATGGGGAATCCCGGTATCAGTAGAGCGAGTCTCCTTCCGAAAGTCCCGAATTTCCTGCAGTGCTATGTCCATCTGCCGAGCAAAATTTGGCGTCGCTGCAGGTTCCAGCTGTAAGGGAGCGCCCTGACTCAAGACTTGGGAGCTGTCGCTGTCAGTACCGCACCCCTCGCAATCCGCCATCTCGGGAGAGGATTTTTGTTTATCTGGCTTCTTTTTGGGCATCTTGACAGTGCAGTAGAGTGGAAATGCTCTCGATTTTAAATCCAAAAGGTAGAGTTTAGTAGTATTTTAAACCTTGAAGGAGACGGAGCTTCGCGCTCAGGTTGCTTCTGCGGACATGATGTCACCGGAAGTCCATCATGTGACCCTGCTGAGAGCTTCCCCATAGCAGTGTCCTGTCGATGCCAGCTGTAGCTCCTATACCATGAACCCCCTTCCCTGAATCTAGTGCTCTTGTACCAGCACTCACAGTGACACCCACTGGTAGTGACAGGGCTGTGACACTGCTGAGAGCTTCCCCACAGCAGGACCCTGTCAGTGCCAGCTATGGTTCCTATACCCTGAACCCCCTTCCCTGTATCTAGTGCTCTTGTACCAGCACTCACAGTGACACCCACTTGTAGTGACATGGCTGTGACACTGCTGAGTGCTTCCCCACAGCAGTGCCCTGTCAATGTCAGCTATGGCTCCTATACCCTGAACCCCATCCCCTGTATCTAGTGCTCTTGTACCAGCACCCACAGGTAGTGACAGGGCTGTGACACTGCTGAGAGTGTCCCCATAGCAGTGCCCTGTCAATGTCAGCTATGACTCCTATACCCTGAATCCCCTATCCTGTATCTAGTGCTCTTGTGCCAGCACTCACAGTGACACCCACTGGTAGTGACAGGGCTGTGACACTGCTGAGAGCTTCCCCACAGCAGTGACCTGTCAATGCCAGCTATGGCTCCTATACCCTGAACCCCCTATCCTGTATCTAGTGCTCTTGTGCCAGCACTCACAGTGACACCCACTGGTAGTGACAGGGCTGTGACACTGCTGAGAGCTTCCCAACAGCAGTGACCTGTCAATGCCAGCTATGGCTCCTATACCCTGAACCCCCTCCCCTGTATCTAGTGCTCTTGTGCCAGCACTCACAGTGACACCCACTAGTAGTGACAGGGCTGTGGCACTGCTGAGAGCTTCCCCACAGCAGTGCCCTGTCAATGTCAGCTATGGCTCCTATACCCTGAACCCCCCTCCCCTGTATCTAGTGCTCTTGTACCAGCACTCACAGTGACACCCACTGGTAGAGACAAGGCTGTGACACTGCTGAGAGCTTCCCCACAGCAGTGACCTGTCAATGCCAGCTATGGCTCCCATACCCTGAACCTCCTCCCCTGTATCTAGTGCTCTTGTACCAGCACTGACAGTGACACCCACTGGTAGAGACAGGGCTGTGACACTGCTGAGAGCTTCCCCATAGCAGTACCCTGTCAGTGTCAGCTATGGCTCCTATACCCTGGACCCCCTCCCCTGTATCTAGTGCTCTTGTACCAGCACTCGCAGTGACACCCACTGGTAGTGACAGGGCTGTGACACTGCTGAGAGCTTCCCCACAGCAGTGCCCTGTCAGTGTCAGCTATGGCTCCTATACCCTGAACCCCCTTCCCTGTATCTAGTGCTCTTGTACCAGCACTCACAGTGACACCCACTGGTAGTGACAGGGCTGTGACACTGCAGAGAGCTTCCCCACAGCAGTGCCCTGTCAATGCTAGCTATGGCTCCTATACCCTGAACCCCCTTCCCTGTATCTAGTGCTCTTGTACCAGCACTCACAGTGACACCCACTGGTAGTGACAGAGCTGTGACACTGTTGACAGCTTCCACAGAGTGGCATCAGTGTCAGTGCCAGCCGTGGCTCCCAAACTGGTGGAATGGTGCAACTACCCCTCCTGTGTACACTTTCTGAGCTTACTCCGTGAAATTGATCAGGGTTGTCTGATTTAAAAAAATAAAATACAAATCATATCACGTCCCTCAGAAACTGTCCCTAGTTGCAAGTTGTTTGATGCTTTATTTAAAAAGAATTGACGGGCATATTTGATTGACTTACGAGGGCGGCGAGGCTAGATGATCACAGGGAGTTATTGATGAAAGAGAGGCAAGCGCAAAGACGCAGTATGTGAAATGCAAATGGTCTTCCCAGTTTTCAACGTTGGCATTTTCCTTAGGTTATGTAAAGGAAGCATGAGTGGGAGAGAGAGAAAATATTCTACATCAAGGAGAGTGGAAACAGTCTTCAGGGACCATAGAGAAACATGTGAGATGCTGCGAAGACGTTGAAATCCACAGAGTGAACAGTTGTACGAATGAACAGATCATAAATTGATGAAGCAAGCACCACGTACTGTTTTTGGAAAGGGAAACATGCAGAGGCATATAATTATCTAGAAAGATTTTCAGTCCCTGGTGAAATAACCTTTTCTTGTTGGACTGGCCCCCCCCCCCCCGTCTTGTAGAGGTGTAATTAATGTGAAAGGTCATCCACGTTGGTCCAAGTGTCTGCGGCTGAGGGTGGCATTTCTCCTCTTGCTTTCAGACAGAACTTGAACAAGGCTGTGGGTAAGAGCAGATCTGATGGGATGAATGGGGTGGGATTAGGTTAGGGACTTGCAGTGTTCTACATGGACACATTATTTTCTTTTGCATTTGTCCTTTTTTGTTACAATGGAAGAAATGTCTTTTCCGGCCAGGTGCTGACTGCCGTCCGCACATTACTTCCTGGTTGCCCCTGTGTTTGCAAGCATGCGATGGGGAGATGTAATTATCCCTATCGTTGAATTCCCAGAAACAGCAGTGTAGCCCATGAGTACCTAGAAGAGAGAACAGTCTTCCTCGAGGGTCTGCTCCACAAGGTCCACGAACTAGTAAGCTACCAACACAATGGAGTAACAGACCCGCTCACCACTTACATTTTTCTGTACTTTTGTTTCCATGCACACGGTGCTTGCATATCAAGTACGACACGTGAAACATTTAGTAGTCTATAATCCTGACTACTTCTTCAGTATTGCACGGTATGCCCTGTGGTGTGTATGTTCTTGTTTGGTTCTCTTTCAGTAATTCTTTTTTCTCCCTTGGTGTCAGACAGCCATCAGCTCAGTCTCTGCTACACCCCCAACTGGCCTGAACCCACCTGCTGACAAATCCTCCACTACCCCCGGTGGCTGCCAGAGGGGGCAGGCATCATCCCTAATTAGCAGGGGGTCCAGGTGATGGTGTGGGCCAGAGGTGAGCGGGCAGGGCTTAATGAAGCCTACACTGCTTGTTTCGTTTTCTGCTCCCCCCCCCCCCACCTCTCTGGGCATCAGGTATACTCCTTCAAGCCTTGACACACACTGACATCCCTACAGGAAAGGCAGGCTCCCTGGCCCACTAGAGGGGGTCACCAAAGTGGTGGAACCCAACATCGTCTCTCCCTGGGCTAAGAGCGCTGCTGAGCAGCAGCACTTCTGCAGGGCCCCCGCCTCCCGGTCAACTGCTGGAGCTCATTGCTGAACTTGAGTCACCTGCATAGGAGTGTGACATACTACTTGTTGAGACATCTGGCGGTTCCTTTTTTTTTTTGTTACTTTTTTTGCTCCCCCCCCCACACACCAGCTGGACTTCTCTCTGCCAGTGTCCCCCCAACCCTTTCACCCACTGTCGTTGGGACATACCTCTGGCTTTGACTCAAATCCCCACTGATTTCCCCCCTGTGGTGGGGCCCATGTGGGGGGCACCCCAGTTCCCCCTCCAGAAACCACGTAAGGTCAAGCCCACTGTGAGCCCAGTAGGCGGTATGGGGTCTTCGGAGGGCCTTGGGCATCTTCCTTCCACAGCCTGGTGGGTTTGTCCTCCATATTTTCTCTGCTCTGGATGCTTCCTAGAGCCAATGGCACGACACAGCATGCAGAGCATGTTACATCTTCCATTGGGAGTGTCCCCCTACCCTTCAGCCACTCCACCCGCACCACCACCTTTGGTCACCGAGATGGCAATGTGGTGGCAGCGCTTGCTGCCCACCCACTACAGAGGAGGAGAACATCCACTGAGACACTCGATCCTCCTCACACGGCTGGCCCTTGATGACTCAGGCTCGCTACTGAACCCAGGTTGCCGACGTCGCAAGCGGTAGCGCCACCACTTTTTCAACTGCTATTTAATAGCATACATTGGTGACCACCTCTTATTACTAAACATGCTCCCATTTCGTTATCGGGGGGGGGGTGCATTGTATTGCTTTTCTTTTTTTTTTATTTTACAAGGGGCTAAACGCAGCCCTCACTTTTCCAACATCCCCGGCGTCTCCTGGCTAGTCTAACCAGAGTGTGCCCAGTTTCATTCTATAAATTGGTTTGGAAACAGACACGGGTCATTCGCGGGTTGGCTAGAAGGGGGAGATTCAGCATCACTTGGAGTGCTCTCCTCCCTCGGGGTGGGGGGGGTTATATGTGCCCCGCTTAGCGGCTGCCACCTAGTGTAGAGGCAGCTAGATGGCAGTGTGGTGGGATGCCAGGTACAGGGCTTCTGCCAGCAAGTGCTAGGGGGGTGACAGCTTGTTCATGGAGGTGGAGCTTGCATAAAGCATCACTGCACGTTGTGAGAGCACTTTGTGAGAAAATGGAGGAAAACCCCCAGCTGTGGCACGATGACTGTCTGACACCTCACAAGTCCACACTTGTGACTAGGCACCTCCGACAGGTATCCTATGGTGAAGATCAGTGGAGAACAGGTAAGACCCAGAGAAGGTGGGTGATGGGGCAGGGGGCAGTCAAGATGGCAAAGCAAGGAGATAAAACATTGATAAAAAAGGAGGGGGGCTGGCCAAGGTGGAGAGAGGACGTGTTGTGGGCCACATTTCTTTTATTTTTGTGTGGGTGTTGGTGATTGAGTACCACAGGTAGGAGGAGATTGTCGGAGGGTGGTGTTAGGAGTATCCATTTTAACAGGGTTCACAGGGGGTAGAGAGGGGAAGGTTTTGATGGCTTTTGCTGGCTACTAGCCCAGATGGGAACTAATTGATTTGCTCGATCCAGACTTGGGATAGGACCTTATAGTATTGCAGCTGGGGGGGGGAGGGGCTGGTGTGGTGCTAAGTGGGGGGGCGGTGAATTCCTGGGTGATCGGCGAGGAGGGTGGGCAACATTGCCACTTGGATGGAAGATGGTTAAATAAGTAATAAGCCATGATAGGGTGTACATTCTAGAATTTGAATACCCATCCCAGGGGTGTATGTAGTAAGGCACGAGGCTGAGTGTCCTTACATCACTGGGAACTGCATTACAGTCCTATAATGCACACCCTGGAGGGGCTTATTACACTTATAAAATGGCTCTAAGTAGCTTTTTTGGGGGGGGGCAGGGCAAGATTTGGCACCTCCCCATGTGTTTGTTGTAATTTAATACACGATCAGGTAGCGCCTCTTAGCCAATGAAATTTCTAGATGTTTTCTTGCCATTTTATAAAGACTTTTAATGGGGGGAAACTTTTGATCTTACTTCAAATGGGTTCCTGCAGTAGGTATTCATGTATAGGACTGCACCCCCTGGCGTCAGGTTCCAACGGCAAACTTGTAGCTAGCAATCATCAGCGGGGACTGCCCCCCAATGCCAGGTGACGAGATGTCAGCCCGACTATAAAGGGGCGGTCCTGCGCCCACCCTTCAGTTCTTTCCCGCCGTCGCTCAGTTCCTTCGACAGACGTGGTAGAACAGTTATCAGTTGCCCGCTTAGTATTCGATGTTTTTCATCTTAGTCCTCTATTTTTTCACAAACTTTTTGATTGAGTGTATGGCTTCTCATCTCAAAAAGAAGTGCACTAAGTGCAGAGCCCAAATCCTGCATGGGGATGACCACTCCCACTGCCTCCTCTGCCTGGGGCCTAAGCACAACTCGGCTGAGTGTGCCATTTGCCAGGGGTTCAACCAGGCCACACGGACCCGATGAAAGCGGACCCTCGAGGCCCACCTTCTCACCCAGTGTCTAACTTCTATGGAAAAGGAGCTCCAGGAGCTAAGGGAGCAGTCATTGTCTCCGGCCCCAGAAAAACGAAAGAGAAAGGATAAAGAGAAGCGCCGGGAGATAAGCCAGTCGCCGCAAGGGAGACCTTCCACTTCTAAAACTGTGAGTACCAGCACTCCATCCGCTTCTGCGGGACGGACGCCTTCTCCCCCTGCTGCCGAGGTGTGTGGGTAGATGGGGGTTGCCTCTGTCAAGCTTTCTATTAGTCCTCCCACTCATAGCACCACTGATAAGTCGCCCTCCGGCCCAGCCGCCGGGCACCCGGCCTTACTGATAAGCCTGATTGCGATCCTTCCGCAGCCAGCCTGGTCACAACTGATAAACTGGATGACAGATCTTCCATCAATCATACAGATGCATCTACTCTCCCATTGGGCTCCCTTGAGGACCCTGACGCTGGGACAAGTGTGCTTGTGGGGGACACTTCATCCCTGCCGGTTTCTCTCCCCAGGGATTCGCCAAAAGTTCTCAACCTTTCCCTTCCATTGGGATCGTTACCTGACCTGTTGTTTGGGTCTCTTCCAGAGCTTACTGTAACAGTAGATTTCTGAGACAGATTCCTGCAGTAGGTCTAGTTTCCCACCCCACCTTCCCCAGCTCCTAGATACCTTCCTTTTTTACGGTACCAGGGCACAAGGTCTGGGGAGTTGTTACTCCTTTCTTTCTACTATCCTCTCTCTAGGTCTCCGGTGGAAAAGAACTGGAGGGTGGGCATGGGACCGCCCCCTTTTATAGTCAGGCTGACGTCGCGTCACCTGACGCTGGGGTGGGGCGGTCCCCGCTGATGATTGCTAGCTACAAGTTTGCCGTTGGAACCTGATGCCGGGGGCGCAGTCCTACATGTGAAGACCTACTACAGGAACCTCTCTCCGAAGATCTACTGTTACAGTAAGTTCTTACATAACTGCTGTTTCCAAATATAACTGCTGAATACATCCAGCTATAGCTGGTATTCAGAATTTGGGATTTGGACAAATACAGCCAAAAATAGGTGTTATTCTGAATTTGGAATCTGGATGAATATCGCTAATATTTAGAATTCAGAATTTTTCTGAATACAGCTGGTGTTTGGTGTATGCGGGAGTTGATTTGGATTCAGTGCACACACTAGCAGCTGATAGGGGCCAAGCTGTGGATGTTCTATACTTAAACTTCAGCCTTTGATTCGCTCCTCTGTGGGACGCTGATAAAAAGGTAAAAAGCTGAAAAGCCTGGGAATGGGGGAGAGATTAGGTAAGTGGATTGAGAACTGGTTGGGGGGGGTATAGGACTCAACTGGGGGTGGTGAATGTGAGGGATTCAGGGGGTCAGAAAGGTGAAGAGTGGGGTGCCATTTGGGTCGGTCCTCGGACCAGTACTCTTCAGCGTATGTTTTGGTGACAAAAGTCTGAGAATTTAGAGCAAGATCCGCTTTGTCGCAGCTGATACAAAGTTCTGTGGCAAAGTCAGCACAGAGGAGAGAATCGGGAAGGGCTGAAGAGTGACCCAGCAAAACTGGAGAAGTGGTCAAGGATCTGGCAGCTTAAATTTAATGCAGAGCAATGCATATTCCACACAGGAACTCCAAAACAGAGTGCTGGAGATAAAGCAGATTACTGAAGGAGGAGACCTTGGGGGGTCATCATAACTGACCGTTTCACACAGGCTGTCCACTGCAGCAGGGCACATGTGATGACCAAAGAGCAAAAAGGTTGCGTGCTCCGTGTCTACAGCTCGTTACCTTGTGCAATGCTGTCCACAATAAATGAAGTCCTTCTGCAGTCTCCCTTCTTTGTAAGAAGATACTCAACACAGAAATTCCATCCAAATAACTTTTTTTGTGGATACCTCTTGAGGAAGAGTGTTTCAGCCCGAAGCGCCAATGTGGTGGTTAGTGAGGTTCTAACTGCCAGAACTAAACTGTCCACAGTAACAGTTATTTGGATGGAATTTCTGTGTTGAGCATCTACTTACAAATAAGGGAAACTGCAGAAGGATTTCATTTATTGTGGACAGCATTGCACAAGGTAATGAGCGATGCACACGGAGTGTACAACCTTTTTGGTCTTTGATTCTAATTGGGTTTGCTACCCATGATTGCACACCCCCTTAACACTGCTGGCTCACAGAATTTTTGTTGGACTGCACATGTGATAACCAACTACATGCTGTGCTGAATAGGGTGAGACGTACGTCACCGGTAGGAGACAGGAGGTGGCCCTGCCACTGTAAGAGTCCCTGGTGAAGCCACACCTGGAGTGCTGTGCTGGCTTATATTTTATTCTTTTTTTTTTTTTACAGTTTTTGGCCAGAAGAGATGCACTAAGCTGATGCTTGTTTTCAGATGCATCCTGGGAGCACAGGGAAGTTAAGTGACTTGCTCATGGTCACGCACTATGCAGGTGGTGGCTGTGGGATTCAAACCCAGTTCTCAAGGTTTGCAGCTCAGTGCTCTTAACTGCTACACTATACTGCCTCCCCATAAAGCCCTGTAGAGTGAACCAAGAGTGCTTAGACATGGCCTAGAGAAAGGCCACCAAAATGATAGGGGGTATTCAGGGGAAGACGTTTGAAGCCCGGCTGTCTAGCTTCAATACGTATTCACCTGAGGCCAGATGGGAGAGGGGGTGATATGACTGAAACCCATAGATACATCCATTAGTCAGCAGAGGTGACTGGTCAACTCTGATCAGATGCAGTGAGGGGTCAGGTACCAGAGGGCTTGAGTATAAACTGATGGGGGAGTAAGGAAGTATTACTTCACACAGACAGCAGTAGGCAAGTGGAATGGACTGCCACAAGAGCTGGCAAAAGCAGTCTATGCACTGGTGAGTTGGGACAGCTACAAGGGCAGGGGAATACTGACTGTAGGTCCAGGGAGCGTGGACTTGGACAGCATTAGAGGGGAGGGGGAGAGTTTACATCCAAGCGTTCAGACTGATGACACTTAGTGATAGGCTGCAGTGGGTTTAGGTGGTACAATGCATACTCGATGGACTCCAAGGTTCCCTCTGCCTGCAAAATGTTGACGTTTCTACATTTGATTTTGTTCCAGAGCCACAAGATTCTACGTAAACTCCACCCCCCCATCCATCTTTCCTGCTGTGTACACCAGCTCGTCACACACCATCCAGAACAAATTACATCGAAGATAAGGAAATGGAAGGTTTCCCAGTGGGAAATAAAGGAAAAAGGTCAAACAAGCTCTAGCTTTTTAGTTGTAAATGAAAGGCCATTTCTTTCATGCATCCTGGGGGAAAATCCAGCTGAGCTGCAGTTCATGAAGTGTTCTGTCCCACTTTCTGTCTCTCTCACTCCCTCTGTCTCTCCTCTCTTTCTGTTCCTCTCTCACTACCTCTGTTTGTTACTCCCCTTTCTCCCTCTCCCCTCTCTCTCATTACCCCTCTCTCCCCCATTTCAGTTTCTCTCACTGTCTATCACTCCTCTGTATCTCTGTGTTATACTAACCCGTCTCCCTCTTCCTCTATCTCACAACCCTCTCTCTTACTCCCTTTCTCTCTCTCTGTCCCCTTCTCTCTTCCTCTCTCACTTCCTCCCTCTCACCTTTTCTCTCATTCCCTCTCTCCCTTTTTCTCTCTTATTACCCCTATCTCTCTGTCCCTCTTCCTCCCTCTCACACTCTCTTACTTTCTCTCTCTCATTCCCTCTTTCTTCCTCTCTGTCCTTTCTCTCTTTCTCTCTCTCTCTCACTTCCTGTCTCTCTTTCTCTCTCCCCCTCTCTGTTCCCTCTCTAACACTCCCTCTCTCGCTGTCCCTGTTACCCTCTCTTCCTCTGTCAAATTCAAATAACTTTAATGACATTACAAGATACACGGGTATTACCAAAATATACTATGGAGTTCATTTATTTATTTAATTAGTTTTTGTTGACCAGGAAGGAGGACTAGACAATTTCTTGCCTATTTTCAGCCTCGTCCGGGGGTGGCTACAGATGGATGCCAACTGAAATTGAACCAGATTTTAAGCTGTTGGAGTATTTTAGTGAGTTACCTGCCCTAGGAGCTATGTCAGCCAGAAATTGATTTTTTTGTTCAGTAGATAAAAATGTGTTTAACTCATAAAGCCCAGCTTGTAACTTCTTGATACAAGCCAAGCAGCTGCTGCATGCAGCAGCCCCACCCATGAAATAGCAGAATAATGACGCGAAGTAGGGAATGTGGCTGCAGTCACTCTATGGAGCTAGAAATAGGATGGGGGGTGGCTGGCTAAATGTCCTGTGAGTATCTTTGCTAGCATGTAAACATGTATGCCTTTATGATGTATATTACATATTATCCCCGTACAAATGTAACTGGGTCAGCGACTCATTATGGATGTTGACGGTCACTCCCCCTCCCTCATAGGCTCAAACAAGGTTGAGGGGCCTGGGCTGATAAACTCCTGATGCGGTGGGTCATATCCCAAGATTTAAATTATTTTCTTGGTAACTCCACCCAGAAAAAGCGTTATGTGGTCCTGGTGGAAGTATGGTACAACCCCCTCGGCTGTAGTACCTGTCTCCACCTCCATACAGGAATCACCCCACCCACAGACCAGTGCAGTGTGATAACAAAACTCTAAACAGTAATCTTCAGACTAGGAATTCAAACAAAAAAACAAGGCACTATGTGTTTTTTTATTCTTTGGTAACCGGGTAAGGCCCACTAGGCCCAAGGCCTGTCTTCAGGGGTGACCTGGGAGCACTGGGGAGGTTAAGTGACTCAGGGTCACACAGTGTGCATGTGGAGGTTGTGGGACTCAAACCCAGGGCTGCTGGATGTACCAAACTCTTTACTCTAACATCTAAGTTATACTGCCAGCCCAAGGCTCAAAAGGAAAAAGGTGGGTGTTAGGCAGTTTGTGATAGTAGTATATGCAGACTCAGCTGTTTCTTTCATGTCCTTCCCAGTCCAGATGACGTACACAGGGTAGCTCTTTACTACTGTGCACAATTTCCAAATTCTGACAGAATGCAGGTGCATGAAATTTCCGAAAATCCCATGGCATTCCACTGGTAGCCACATTCCAAATTTTCAAAAGCGGAATGGTTTTCGCAGATTTGTAATCCGTGGTATTCATACTGCAAACCGCAAATTCTTTATTTCTGCAGTCCATGGAAAATGGTTCCAGGGTTTGTGTGATCCGAAAAAAGTTATCCTGCGGTTGGCACAGAAATGCTTTTTGGAATTCCTCAGAAATTCAAAAAATAAATTCCAGAAGAGCATTTTGGAAGTGGAATTGCCATTCTGCATGAATTCCACCAGCAGGATTCCGTGTTCTGCACAGATCGGCTTCTCTTTCCTTGTTCTTCCAGGCACAGCCAACTACGGTGATTCCCTGGGCTGTGATGTAAGTGCCCTCCCAGCCTCAGTCCTAATAGCAGCCCACCCCCAAACTGCGCACTCACAGTATGACTGCTTTCCCTGCCCACCTGTACTGGGACACTTACTGGGACACTACCTTCTCTGCACTATTACCAGTAGCGAACCCCTATTTATTAGTTATTGCTATTACCAGCGCTGCAACAGCTGCCTGTGCTCAGGTTATGCTAATAATTGCTACCGACTCTACCAGTAGTCGATAGCACTAATTAGCATAACCCTCACACAGGAAGCTGACTGGCGTGCACAAGATGGTTGCAGGTGAGTCTGCCGATAGGACAGATGGCACTCATTACAGAAGACGATAGAGGATGTAAACAGTAATTACACAATGTCACTGCTTGCACAAAGCCCTAAGTGGTCATTTCTGTAGCAGCTGCAGTTCTTGTAATAGCCACGGCTTTCCTTTAAAGGGGAAGAGCCAGCACAAAGGGTCCCGACGGCCACGTGTGAGCTGGTCCCAGTGTGCACTCTGTGTGCAAATACATTTTGGTCTACTTACTGTTCACTGTAGTGTAGCAGACTGTATTAGAATAATGCTGCTTCCTTCTAGGCTAACGTCTTCTGTTAGTACAAATTCCGGAATCCCCTACGGATGACATCAGAGGAGTAGGCAGCAGTAGATTCAGTAGCCTGCAGTGCATGTCAGAGTTTATATCAGCTCTGTTCATTTGTTTGCCGGTCCCGCTGTCCTCCCAGGGCTAAGTACAGTCCTAGAGGACCGTATACAGCCTCTGGGAAAGGCAGACCCAGAAAACATCTGACTGGAGATTATAAAAAGCTTTTACATGCGCTGCAGGCTATAGAATCTCCCACTGCTGCCTGCAGCGGTATTAGATGCAGGGGATTCTAGGATTTGCAGTAAGAAAAGATATCAGCCTAGAACTAAGCAACATTAGTCTGCTACAACCACCTATGCTACAGTAAACAGTAAATAAAACAAACTTTGTTTTTGCACACAAAGTGCACGTTGGGATCAGCCCCACTCATGAGTGTGGGGCCCACTGTGCTGACAGTTCCCCTTTAAATTCTACCTGGGGAGCTCCCGGTACATCACTAGGTACCCAGCCATGGAACCAGTCTAGCCCTGGTGATATTTGCACGGGGTTGGTTGGCATGACACACTTACATTAATCAGCAATGATCTGTACAACTTAAAACTCCAAACCCCAAAGACGCTTAAGCCCAAACTGGTACTTGTAAATCCCCCATGCATGCCCTAGTCCAGTAACTGATTTCCCAGCCAGTTTCTGTTTATCATATGAGGCACGTCCCCCAGCTCGCCTCCTTCTTGGCTACTGCGGTTCAGTTTATTGAAAGTCCCCACTTTAACACTGTCTTGCAGGCAAACTTAATAGTTTTTATATTTATTACCCCTCTGGCTTGATAGCTGCTCCTCTGCCCTGGCGTCCGGTGGCAGAGAGGGGCAAAGCAGGGGCTTCTCCCACCAGTCACCGGCACCATAGTGCTGCCCCCCCAGGCAGCAGGCAGTGCTCCCATTCCTTCACAGTAGCCTCAGCTGCTCTTAAAGGGATAGCGCCCTTTTAGTAGTAGTGCTTAATAGCACTCTTATTTAACACTTTATTTCTTTTACCCTAAAGTGTCTCCGGACACCCTTCACCATTTGTACGCCCAGAGGGGCCACAGCACATGAAGAGAGCCTGCAAGGACCACTGGAGTGGCTTTTACACACTGAGCACTGTAGCACTCATACTAAATGTGAGCCAGCCTGCCAGCTTGCACATTCCAGCTGCACACCGAGTCAGCGAAAGGCCAAGTGAGTGGTTCCAGTTTTACCCAGCTCCTCCAATCCCCAAAGGATTCATTAGCATAACGGGGCTGGCAGGAGCATACAGAGGCCCTCTACTGGACTAGGACTGGCGGAACAATCGGTCGGGAGGTGGCACGGTAAGCCCCACCCGTGGGCCGGGGTTACACAAATAAACCAGGGTTTTAAATAATTGATTAGCAGTTTTTTTCTTGGGACTATACTAACTGTACAGAAAGTATTTATATAGATTTTCTAGAAGTGCTGTGTTTGTTAAACACAGTGAGGCAAGAGCTATACATTTTCATAAAGATTTAGCACTTTTATGAGCAAAACACTAATCAGTTTTTAGAGTTAAATAGATCACTGTAAACACACAAAAAATAAATTCACAGAATGTAGATAATGTGTAACGTAGATGCTTCTGCGGACAGCTGGTTGACAGACAGAGACACTTTTTGCCAGTCAGCAACGGGACAGGAGCATTTTGAAAGTGGATGACATTAGTGGGCTCTCCCTATAAGAGTCGCTATAGCTTATATATTATTATATGAGCATAAGCATACTACAGTCTGTCACTTTTTCTCTCTCCATCTCTCCCTCTCTATCCCTTCCTCCATACCTTTTTTTACCTCTCTCTCCTTTTCTCCCTCTTATTCACCCTCCTTTTCTGTGTCTTCCCATCCCCTTCCCCCGTCTCTCCCTCTCCCCCCTCTCTCCGTTTTACTATCTTCCCTCACTCATTCGCACTCCCATTCTCTTCCTCTCCCTCTATTTCTCTTCTCTCCTCTCCTCTTCCTCACTCACTTCCTCCCTCCCCTACCTCCCTCATTCTCTCTCATGTCCTCCCTCTTCTTTTCACTCATTTTCTCCCCTTTCCTACCCTTCTTTCCCACTTCCTGTCTCCCTTACACTTTCTTGCTCCCCCCTCTCTTTCTCTCCCTATCTTCTTCTCTCACTTCCTGCCTTTTCTTGTCTACCTCCCTCCATCTCTCTATCTCCCCCCCTCTTCCCTCAACCCTCCCCTTCTTTCTCTCTTTCTTCCTTTCTTGCTCTCTCCCCCCTTCCTCTCTCACTCCCTGCCTCATTCTCTCTCTGTACCTCTTATTCTCTCCTCTCTGCACCTCTCCCCTTCCCTGCTCTCTCCGTTCCTCTCTCCCTTTTTTACTGCTTGCCTCTTCTTTTCTCCCTCCAGCTATCTTTTCCCTTCCCTTTCTATTCCTCTCTAGCTCCTTTTCTCCCCATTCTCGTTTTCTCCCTCTCTCTCTTATTCTCCTCCCTCTCCCCTTCCCTACAAATTGTAGATTATGGTGACAGTCATACTAACCATCTCTATTGCTCTGTCTCTCCTTCTCCCTCTTTTGCTCCAGACGAAGCGTCCCAGCACAATGAATGCTGTCCGTGGAATGGCACTTTACGAGGACGAGGTAAGACCTGGGATTCCATGGTTTATAAAACCAGAGCAACATTTGGACAAGGGAATTAACTGTCAAATCCATTTATTCAGAATCCCAAAATATCAGAACATATTTGAATCTAATTAGTATATTACCTGCATATAGTCAATATACAAATGTATGCGGACTACCTAATTTGCATTCAAGTACAGACAGACAAAGAGCAGGTGTAACTCTCCTGGTTCGATTCAGAACCAGTTATAATTGGAACCAAAAAAGGTTCTTTTTTTTAATTAATTTTTTTTTTACAAAGGTTTTAGCCTCCCTAGCAGACCTGGGTGGTTATCAGTCCTGTCCCCATGCTCGGCTGTCATCCCTTACCTCACGCCTGGTCTGAGAGCTAGTTCCCTCACGGATTACTCTCCCCCTCATAATGGGGTGGGAGGGGGAGAGACGTCCGTCTCCAACACACACATCCAGATCACTCCAAGACCGGAGCAGTCAGGTGGACCGCTGAGACACAGGCAGGGCTTCATACAGCCCAGGCCCCAAGATTTTTCTCCTGAATTTTTTCTACTTTCCTGTTGCTGGGGCGCGCACGTCAATGTGTGTGTGTAGAGGCACGCGTGTGCCGCAAAGCTCCCGCGGCTTCCTCCTGTTCTTGCTGCTCCCTAACCATCCTACCACCAGGCCTCCACCAGGTGGCAGTCATGCGGCAGAGCTGGCAGCCTCCCCTCCCCAGGAGAGGAGAGCAATTTATCAGACGTTGTATTCTTTCCCCTCTGGTCAGCCCCTAGCAACTCAAAACTGCTTCCGATCCTGGGTTGCTGGCATGGCAGGTGGTAGCAGTATCGCCGTGCCACTGTACTGGCACCTAAAAAGGTTCTTGATGGGTTTTGACTCTTATTCACAGCATTCACAACTAGATGGCTATATTGCCTTGACAGCTGTTCACAGCTTTCACCACTAGATGGCAGTATTGCTTTTGACTGCTATTCACAGCTTTCACCACTAGATGGCTGTGTTGCCTTTGACTGCTGTTCACAGCTTTTACCACTAGATGGCTGTATTGCTTTTGACTGTTATTCACAACTTTCAGTACTAGACTGTATTGCTTTTTACTGTAATTCACAGGTTTCACCACTACACATCTATATTGCTTTCGACTGCTATTCACAGTTTTCACTACTAGATGGTTTGTTGCCTTTGACTCTGACTTATTTACACCTTCCATCACTAGATAGCTGTGTTACTTTTGACTCTGACTTATTTACTCCTTCCACCACTAGATGGCAGTGTTGCCTTTGACTCTGACTTATTTACACCTTCCACCACTAGATGGCACTGCTTTGTATAGATACTGCCTTTTCTCATATACAGCAGTGAGAAAGGCAGAGTGCAGACAGTGTGTTTTGGGTATCAAGACTAGGCTTGAGAGCCCACCTTTGGATACTGCGGTGGGGCTGCTGCTTGTGACACTGGAAACCTGGGTTAGGGAATGAGCCTGGGTCAATGGGGGCTCGCCCAAGGTGGGGGAATGGAGGCTTGAGTGTCCCAGAGGATGCTGTCCTCTGGGGAGGGAGATAGTCATCGCCGTGCAAGCGCCACCTGGGTAACCACAGGTAGAGTAGGCAGCACTACTGGGGGAGAGGATATCTAGTGATGCGCACTAGGAAATCTTGCGGCTGAGTGCGCATACGTGTGCACCCTTGCTGCTGATGTCTAGTGGGAACAGGCAAACAAGGAAACACCCTAACTGATGCAGTACGACGTGAACCCTACCTCCTGCAGGTGTGGCACCAGTGACCTAGGATCCCCCTCTTCTGGATTGGTTTCTCTGAAGGGGCTTGAGGAATAAGGATGTCACAGTATAACATTTTTGTATCGCAATATTTGTGTAAAGAAAATCATGATATATCGATTATTACGATAATTTGCTGCATGTCTGATTTTGGAAAAGTAGTAAAAATTCGATAGGAGGAACGTGGGGAATCGGGGAATTATGGGTGCACCCAGAGAGGGACATGCTGCCACAGCAGTCAATTAAAATACTTTATCATGGTATATCGTGCTGCACGATATTTGCAATATTATTTTCTTCAGTGATAAATTATCATCAGTGAACATTATTGTGATACATCATCATATCATGTCATTGTGATATCCTTATTAGAGAACACTTACGGCCCCACCATGGGGGGATAAAAATAGAAGAAAGAGGTGGGGCAAGTCCAGGAGAAGCCAGGTGATGGGGCTGGTGAAGACGAGCATAAAGAAATATAAACAAACTAGGCTTGAGAGGTGTCTATAAAGAGAATGGAAATTTATAACCCCCAATTTTTTTACTTTCTCCCTCACCTGAACAGTAGGCCTACCTCAGCTGCACATTTCCAATTATCCGAAAGGCAAGAAGTGAGCAGTTTCCATCCCAGTGGATGCCAGTGCCGCTTCTCGATCGGACAACAGGAGAGGGTTTCGATCATCTCTCTCCCCTCTTTCAGGGGCTGAGTGCTTTCAGCTTTACATTGAGCTCTGGGCCCCTCATTGGCTCCACTGCAAGATTCCAGATCCAGAGGAGGTTGGCAAGCTTGCCTGCTTTGCATCCCTCCCCACCCTGGCATCCCAAGGAGCTGAACAAGCATGGGACCATGCCGAACAGAACTGGGGACACGAGGGATTCCCCACATCAGCATCCCAGTAGTTGCATACCTTTGAAGCCCTTGCCACCCCCAGGGAAGGGAGAAGAGAAAAACATGCGATAGAAAATATGCCAGCTGTAGGATGATGGTTGCAGTTCTCTTGGAACTCCGTGCCACCCCTTGTCCACACTGGAGCCTGCTGATGATGGTTGCAGTTCTCTTGGAACTCCGTGCCACCCCTTGTCCACATTGGATCCAGCTGATGATGATTGCAGTTCTCTTGGAACTCCGTGCCACCCCTTGTCCACACTGGATCCAGCTGATGATGGTTGCAGTTCTCTTGGAACTCCGTGCCAACCCTTGTCCACACTGGATCCAGCTGATGATGGTTGCAGTTCTCTTGGAACTCCGTGCCACCCCTTGTCCACACTGGATCCAGCTGATGATGGTTGCAGTTCTCTTGGAACTCCGTGCCACCCCTTGTCCACACTGGATCCAGCTGATGATGGTTGCAGTTCTCTTGGAACTCCGTGCCACCCCTTGTCCACACTGGATCCTGCTGATGATGGTTGCAGTTCTCTTGGAACTCCGTGCCACCCCTTGTCCACACTGGAGCCTGCTGATGATGGTTGCAGTTCTCTTGGAACTCTGTGCCACCCCTTGTCCACACTGGAGCCTGCTGATGATGGTTGTAGTTCTCTTGGAACTCCGTGCCACCCCTTGTCCACACTGGAGCCTGCTGATGATGGTTGCAGTTCTCTTGGAACTCCGTGCCACCCCTTGTCCACACTGGATCCAGCTGATGATGGTTGCAGTTCTCTTGGAACTCCGTGCCACCCCTTGTCCACACTGGATCCTGCTGATGATGGTTGCAGTTCTCTTGGAGCTCCGTGCCACCCCTTGTCTACACTGGATCCAGCTGATGATGGCTGCAGTTCTCTTGGAGCTCCGTGCCACCCCTTGTCCACACTGGAGCCTGCTGATGATGGTTGCAGTTCTCTTGGAGCTCCGTGCCACCCCTTGTCCACACTGGAGCCTGCTGATGATGGTTGCAGTTCTCTTGGAACTCCGTGCCACCCCTTGTCCACACTGGAGCCTGCTGATGATGGTTGCAGTTCTCTTGGAACTCCGTGCCACCCCTTGTCCACACTGGATCCAGCTGATGATGGTTGCAGTTCTCTTGGAACTCCGTGCCACCCCTTGTCCACACTGGAGCCTGCTGATGATGGTTGCAGTTCTCTTGGAACTGCATACACCCCTTGTCCACACTGGAGCCTGCTGATGATGGTTGCAGTTCTCTTGGAACTGCGTGCCACCTGTCCACACTGGATCCAGCTGATGATGGTTGCAGTTCTCTTGGAACTGCGTGCCTGCTGTCCACACTGGAGCCTGCTGATGATGGTTGCAGTTCTCTTGGAACTGCATGCCCTTGTCCACACTGGAGCCTGCTGATGATGGTTGCAGTTCTCTTGGAACTCCGTGCCACCCCTTGTCCACACTGGATCCAGCTGATGATGGTTGCAGTTCTCTTGGAACTGCGTGCCACCCTTGTCCACACACTGGAGCCTGCTGATGATGGTTGCAGTTCTCTTGGACTCGCATACACCCTGTCCACACTGGAGCCTGCTGATGATGGTTGCAGTTCTCTTGGAACTGCGTGCCACCCCTTGTCCACACTGGATCCAGCTGATGATGGTTGCAGTTCTCTTGGAACTGCGTGCCACCCCTTGTCCACACTGGAGCCTGCTGATGATGGTTGCAGTTCTCTTGGAACTGCGTGCCACCCCTTGTCCACACTGGAGCCTGCTGATGATGGCTGCAGTTCTCTTGGAGCTCCGTGCTACCCCTTGTCCACACTGGAGCCTGTAGATGATGGTTGCAGTTCTCTTGGAACTGCGTGCCACCCCTTGTCCACACTGGATCCTGCTGATGATGGTTGCAGTTCTCTTGGAACTGCGTGCCATCCCTTGTCCACACTGGAGCCTGCTGATAATGGTTGCAGTTCTCTTGGAACTGTGTGCCACCCCTTGTCCACACTGGATCCTCTTCATGGGGAAGGGGTTGCTAACAGAAGACTCAACCGTGAGGATAAGCCATGGGGGCTGACTATCAAGGTAAGAGATTGTTAAGCAGTGGAGGCCAGATAGGGCATGACCTGAAGAGGCCAGAAACAAATGAACAGACAAACAAATAAAAAGTAGTACAGTGACCGGCCCGCCCGGCAGCGTTCAGTTCCACCATAGCGCCAGCGGCCAGGTTCGGGAATGGACCCAGAAGCTGGAGGGCCAGCGAGGAGGACTGGGCGCCTTTGGGCTGCTCTCCTTCTTGAGGGGAGGTTGGGGATAATGTCCGGTCGCGTGACTCCTAGCGGAGGCTGGAAGGAATGCTAAGCGCGGGTATATGGCAGCCAGAGGGGTGGGACAGGCGCGAGGACATCACTGCGTGTCCGCCTCGAGGACAAAACCAAGAAAAAGACAGCTTGCACCCGCCTCTATGAAGCCTGCCCCTACCCATATCAGTTTTCCGGGCCGGCTCCACGATTCTAGTCCCATGTTTGCGGCACTGATGCCCTAAGGTGTTGTGACCCCACCCCGAGGGGGCAAGCCAGGGGTGTCTGGAGTCTGGCTGCAATGAAAGTGGAGGCACTAGGGGTCCATGACCAGGCTGATCCTTGGCAGAGTGAGGGCAACGAAAAATACAGAATTAAAAAAAAAAATTAAAAATAGTACAGTGTAGCTGGTCAGGATGAAATGCAGTATCCTGTCATGCTGCAAGGCAAAAGGGATTAACTGTCATTGAAATTGCTGCTGCAGTTTTGCGTTGCATCCTGGTTGGCACTGCTGTATCTAGACAATTCTTGTTTACCATCAGGTGTATATTTTTTTTAATTTTACTTTAACATTTTTTGATTAGGCAAGACCACTTTGAGCTGCAAGCTGCTCATTCCCTGTATGAAAAGCAGTACCATCTAGAGATCAGAGCAGCAAACGACAAGAGTCCTAGAATTCATAACAATGGGGAGACCTCTGGTGGTAACTCTTGAGACTGCCGCGCTCAAAGGTTCAATCTGAAATACAGCAGCAGCTAATAGGAATTCACTTCAGATCAGGGGCAGCAGCTGCTGCTGTCAGGCCTTTGGGTCATGGGTTTGTTTCCCAGCAGTGACCAGAGTGCATCTGTCTGGGAGAGGGGACGGACATAACAGCCGTATCAATAGATTTCATTATTTATTTGTAATCTTTGATGAGGAAAGGTACGTTAAGCTATGATAGCTTGTTTCCAGATGCACCCTGGAGGTGGCTTGCATAGACCTATTTTATTGACAGAGAGAATGTCAGCCACAACATAATGGGAACTCCACTATTCTTCATCAGTAAATGCCGTGGAATCTTTTACTTCCACCTGGACAGTGCTCAAAGATGGGCAGAAGAGACCTCAGTTTAACGTCTCATCCAAATAAAAGCACCTCAACAGTGCAGCACTCCCCTCGTATGGCACTACAGTGTCAGTTTTGGATATTACCCCAAGTTCCTGGTGTGGTTCTAGAGCCTATAACCTTGTGATCTTCTGGCCCCAGAGGCAAGTGTGCCACCTACTAAGCCACTGACACTACAGTGAATGAATATTATTATTATAATTTTTTTTTTCTCCTTCCTTAAATTACAGAAGGACATTGGTGATGGCTCAGCAGAGGAGCGCGGCCGAGTTCTTGTCTCCCTTTGCTACAGCTCCCAGAAGCATGGTTTGATTGTTGGCATTGTCCGTTGCGTCCATCTGGCGGCCATGGACTCCAATGGCTACTCCGATCCCTTTGTCAAGATGTAAGTGATATCACTTTCTTCAGAATCACAGTAAAAAAAATGTTTTTTGTTATTATCTCTTTCTTCCTTCTGCTCCAGCAGGTTTGACCCTTTTATCCCCACATTCTCCAGTCCCCAACCCTAGTGTCCAGGGAGCACCACTACTGCACCGGGGGCACCAGTGTTCACAGCTGATGCCAAAGCTGCTGCATGATTGTACTGCAAGGGACAATAAATGCCCAGCAGCCCATGTCCTCTCTCCCCAGGCATCAAGTACCCAACTTGCGAAACTCACCATACCCCAGTCAGCTGCAGTGTGGTGAAGCCAGGGCTGGCATGCAAACGCTGATCTCCCAGATGGTAATGCAACACACTGTCACACACCACAGGGCCTATCCAGACTTTTGTTTTTTACTCTTTTTCCCTACCTCTGCAGCTCTCCCCCACCATAATTACTCCTTCAGGCCCATTAGAGGCCCAGTTGCCTGCTGCTGGAGTCTAACCCTGCTGTGGGCCTCCACCACCAGGCTCCATGGATCATCCAGTGTCCTGCTTCTCATGCATATTACTGAAGGCGGGCCACCTTCCCCAGCAGCCACCAGTGAGATGGGTGCTTTGTACACTGGGGCAAACTACCAGTGAGGTGGTGCTGGCACACTAAGGGCTTGGTTGGCACAGAAGTGCCATGAGGGCTGTCATCTGGAGCAGGACCTTTTTCCTGTTAACCTCACTATCCACCCTCTGTCCCCTCCCTGCCCTGTGGAGTGCACATGCCATGGTGTGGGGGGGGGGGGATGCAGTAGTGTGTAGTCACTAGTATTGCTTGGAAAGTATCATATAGAATCAGATACCAACAGATACCATCGGATACCACCAGTTTGGATACCAGATGGCACTGGATACCATTGATATCCAACTACTGGATCCTGTTACCTTGGATTCAGTAGGATACTGACTATCCAATGTGACTACCCCAGATCTGAAACAGACATCTAACCTCGGATCCCACTATCTGACTTCGGATCCCACTGTCTGAATTTGGATCTGATGGATCTCAGGCCAAAATACAACCTTGGATCCCACTATTCAAGTATTGGATTTGCGGGATCTGAGGCATACATCCAACCTCGGATTCCATTGTCCGACCTTGGATTTGAGGGATCTGAGGCAGACATCCAACCTCAGATCCTACTATCTAACCTTGGATCTAAGTGATCTGAGGCAGACATCTGACCTCGGATTCCCGTATCTGACCATGGATTAGAGAGATCTGAGGCAGACATCCAACCTCAGATCCTACTATCTAACCTTGGATCTAAGCGATCTGAAGCAGACATCTGACCCCAGATTCCACTATCCGATCATGGATTAGAGATATCTGAAGCAGATATCCAACCTCGGATCCTACTATCTGATCTTGGATCTGTGCAATCCGAGGCAGACATCCGACCTCGGATTCCACTATCTCACCATGGATTAGAGAGAGGCAGACAACTAACCTTGGATCCTACGATCTGACCTTGGATCTGAGCGATCCAAGGCAGACATCCAACCTCGGATCCCACTATTCAACCTTGGATCAGAAATTCAAATGAAGTCAGATAGGATCTTGGATCCAGAGTTGGACTGATGGACTGTCCATTGGATCTCATTAGGATACTGCCCTGAAGCACTCTCTAAGCATCACTAGTGGTAACCCACTCAATCTAGAAAAACATTGACAGTTGCCATTGACAGGCCTCCCCTCTCATAGCGTGCCCCCAAAATATGACTTTCAGGGTGTTGCCTTCTTACTTACTAAAGCCATTTGCGTGAAAACAAGCTCCTTATCCCTTAGAGTTTCTCTGTCCCTGCTGCATTTCCGGATCTGAAGTCACAACCCTCTGCTGGCAACATCAGAGTCATTCCTATGGCAACAGGTTGTAATGTCACAAGCAAAGGAATAGGGGTAGTAATAAACAGGAAAGTACAGTTACGTAAGAACTTACCGTAACAGTAGATCTTCGAGAACAGCTCTTGCAGCAGGTTACACCATTAGGACTGAAGCCGGCAGGCGCCAGGACCCCACGGAAATTTTCTAGCTATAAGTATTCAGCGGGGACTGCCTCCAACGTCAGTCCCACCCCCGACGTCAGGCACAGTACATAAGGAGGCGGTCCCCCAGAATCTGAAGTTCTCCCGCCGGAGACTCCCGGCCGCTGAAGAGGAGACTGAGGATCCACCATCAAATGTAATCAGTGATGCTGAAAATCCCTGATCCTAGAAGAAGGATATTGGAACTGGAATCTACCTCCTACAGGGATGGTGGGAGGGAAACTACCTGCTGCAAGAGCTGTTCTTGAAGATCTACTGTTACGGTAAGTTCTTGCGTAACTGTACTATCTTACTTCGAGAAACAGCTCTTGCAGCAGGTTACACCATTAGGACTGAGTACCAAGCAATAATGGAAATCCCACACTATTGGGAGGAGGGAAGGTAGAAACCCTTAATAGAACCTGAACCTAGGACAGAAGTCCTTGAAGGACTGCTAGACCAAAACCTGCTCTTCGCCTCGATGCAACATCCAGGCTGTAATGCCTGATGAAAGTGTGCACGGTGCTCCAAGTAGCTGCAGCACAGATGGCCGAGGTGGACACGTTCTTTAGGGATGCAAAGGAGGTAGCCACCCCCCTTGTGGAATGACCCTTAGCCATGCCCGGTAAGGGTTTGTTGCGCTTCTGGTAACAGAACGTGATACATTGAATGAGCCACCTGGACAATGACTGTCTGGAAACAGGAGCGCCCATCATCCTGTGGTTAAAGGAGACAAAAAGCTGGTCCGATTTTCGGTGGTGTTTTGTTCTGGTCAGGTAGTATCGAAGACACCTATGCACATCTAAAGTGTTCAACAGGGCCTCTCCTCGATTAGAATACTTGGGGAAGTACACTGGTAGATCGATGTCCTGATTAAGGGCGAGAGCTGAGACACTTTAGGCAGAAACTTAGGATTAGTCCATAGGGATACCCTGTCTTGGTGAAAAACCAAATAAGGTCCTTTGCACATAAGTGCATGAAGTTCAGAAATTCTTCTGGCCGAGGTAACGGCAACTAAAAACAACGTCTTCCATGTGAGAAGACATAGCTCGCAATCTGCGGCTGGTTCAAAGGGTGGCAGCGTAAGCTGCTCCAGGACAAAGGGTAAATCCCATGGTGGAATCGGATCCTTAATTGGAGGTCTATGGTGGAGAACACCTGTCAGGAAGGCTTGTGCTGTGTTCAACTGAGATATGGTGTGTTGGCCGATAGGAGTGTGATAGGCTGAGATGGCACAGAGATGTACTTTAATCGAGGAGTAGGCCAAGCCTATATGAAAAAGGGACAGGAGGTAGTCCAAGACCAACCTTTCTGGACAATCCATAGGCAAAAAACCACGTGCTTGAACCCATAGACAAAATCTGAGCCATTTCATGGCGTAAGTAGCATGGGTAGCCGGTTTCCTAGCAGCAGCAAGAACGTCTGCTACCTCTTGCGAGACCCCGTATCGCATCATGGCTATGTCTCTAGGAGCCAAGCGTGCAGGTTCAGCGAACGAAGGTTCGGATGGACCAAGGAACCCGCCTCATGAGACAGCAAGTGGGAGCTGACTGGCAGAGGCACTGGAGGTTACGGGATAGCTGATGTAGTAGAGGGAACCAGATCTGCCTGGGCCAAAATGGCGCGATAAGTATCAGCGTCGCTTGCTCTCTGCGAAGTTTCAAAAGGACCCTCTGGATCAACGGAAAGGGAAAGGCATAGAGGAATCTGCCTGCCTAGGAGAGGGACAACGCGTCTCGCCAGAAAATACCAGGCCCTGGATCTAGCGAGCAAACATTGGGCAGTTTTGCGTTGGATGGGGACACGAAAAGGTCTAACTCTGGTGTACCCCATCTGCAAAACAGATCCGCTACTACCTCCTGGAGTAGTTCCCACTCGTGGACTCTGGCCTGAGAGTGGCTCAGGCTGTCCGCAGTGACGTTGTCCACTCCTGGGACATGAACAGCAATGAGGTTTGCGCCATGCTGTAAAACCCAATCCCACACCCTCATGGCCTCCCTGAAAAGCGGGTAGGAATGGGTGCCTCCTTGTTTGTTGAGGTAATACATCACCGCAGAATTGTCTGTTTGTAACAGAAGAGTACCCGATGGAATCTCCGACTGGAAGGCCTGCAGGGCATAAAGAACTGCTCTAATTTCCAGGATGTTTATGTGGAGATGAGTCTTTTGGGCTGTCCACAGGCCTTGAGACTGGACACCGTCGAGGTGTGCACCCCATCCGAGCCCTGAGGCATCTGTGGAGAGTGTCACAATCAGAGACGGCGCAATGAAGGGGACTCCCGACGACAGATTCTTCGAATCTAGCTACCATTGCCAATCCCAGATTATGGCCTTCATGATCCGGATTGGGAGCTGCGGATGGTCTTGCTTTTGATCCCATTGGACCCGTAACATCCACTGGGTCACCCGCATGTGGAGATAGGCTAGTGGGACTGTTGCAATGGCCGCAGCCATGTGTCCGAGCAGGCAAAGGACCAGTCTGGCAGGAACGGTCTTTTTCGCCAAAATGTCCCTGATAAGGGATCTGATGTGTTCCGCTCTGTCCTGGGGGAGAAAAGCTTTCCCATGGACGGTGTCCAGAACTGCGCCTATGAACTGCAGAGTCTGTGACGGAACCAGGCGTGACTTCTCTTGATTGATAATGATGCCCAACGTCTCGAACAGAGACTGAGTACAATGAATGGTGGACATCGGGGCCTCCCGAGAGGGCGCCATGAGAAGCCAGTCACCCAGGTAGGGGAACACGTAGTGGCCTTGTCTCCTCAGAGTCACCGCTAAGACCGCCATGCACTTTGTGAATACCCAAGGTGCCGATGACAGTCCGAAGGGGAAGGCTCGGAAGTGATAATGGTGGCCCTGAAACTCGAAGCGCAAAAACTTCCTGTGCACTTGAGCAATGGGTATATGGAGGTAAGCATCCTGCATGTCCAAGGACGCTAGAAAAGCGCCCTGCTTGAGCATGGAAATCAGACCTGGGAGGGTCACCATGCGGAAGTGTTTGTACAGGACCGACTCATTGAGGTCGCTGAGGTCCAGTATCGGATGAAGGTCTCCTGTTTTCTTGGGAACCAGGAAGAAGTGAGAATAATAACCTGCACCTCTCTGGTTCCGTGGTACGTGCTCTATAGCTTCTTTTCCGAGAAGCGTGAGCACCTCCTGCTGTATGAGCAGGGTGTGCTGACCTGAGTAATGGGAAAGCAGGGGAGGTCTTGCCGGTGGGTGGTTGAGGAATTCTATAAAGTGGCCTTTCTTGACCACCTGGAGAACCCACCGGTCGGCGGTAATCGACTGCCACCCTAAAAAGTGGCAAGCGATGCGACCCCCCCGACCTTTTGTGCCCATTGATCCAGAAGAGGGGTGGGGACTGGGAAGAAGTCATGCTGTGGCAGCACTGGTCCCTGCAGACTGGGCCGGTTTAGTGTAGCGCTGGCCTCTGCCTGGGGACAACTTAGCTTGGGATTTACATTGAAAAGTGCCCCTTTGTTGCTGGCTGAAACGTGGCTGCTGCCTTTGTTGCCGGCCGCAAAAACGGATCTGGTTCCTACGAAAGGAACCAGGCCTGGATCTGTACATGGCCTGTACAAACCTGATTGCCTTCCCAGCATCCTGGAGTTTGGTGATAATCTTCTCCGAGGGTTCACCAAAAAGTACTTCGCCGTTGTAGGGGACATCAAGAATGTTCTTCTGTACGTCCGGGGTGAAGCCGGAGAATGGAGCCAAGAGTGTCTCTGGAGACAGATGCCTGAAGCTGCAGCTCTGACGGACGAGTCTGCAGAATCATATGCGGCTCGTAGTATTTGGGTACCCAAATCAGACCCTCTGCGGAGAAGGTTTAGGAGCTCTGCCTTCTGTTCGCCATCCAGAAGTTTATCGACCAGGTCCTGGCCCTGTTCCCACAGGGCATTCTGAAGCTGTACCATGTGAGACAGGTAGTTCAGGGACCTGATGGAGCATGTAACAGCCACATACATGCGTCTCCCCAGGGCATCCAGCTGTTTGGATTCCTGGTCCGGTGGCTGTGTGCTCATGCGTTGCGGTCTTTGGGACCGGTCATGCGAGGCCATAATGACCAGGGAGTCTGCCAGAGGTTGTTGAGCCAAGTACTGGTCCTCTCTTGGGGCCTTGTACAGGTGGTCAGCTTTTTCGGCACAGCGGGAGTGGATCGCGACGCCCATCGCAGCCTTATGATGGACGTTCTGCAGGTGTCCACCAAGGGTGGCATTATCACAGGCTTTGGGTCTTTCTGACAAAGATAATGGGCAAGGCGCTGTCTTTCGGGGTCAAGATCTTCAGCATAGAAACATAGAAACATAGAAGTTGACGGCAGATAAGGACCGCAAGGCCCATCCAGTCTGCCCATTTCTTTTTCTACCTTATAAATGTGCCATCGGCCTTTGCTATGTCAGTGACCTATCTATTCATAGTCATTTGTATTGCTCCCTTATGCCTATCCCATGCCTGTTTGAAGCCCTGCACTGTATTCATAGCCACTACTTCTTGTGGTAAGCCATTCCATGCATCTACCACCCTTTCTGTGAAAAGAATTTCCTCCATTCCCCTTAATTGGCCTCCTCTAATCTCATGCTGTGTCCTCTTGTCCTGCTATTTTCTTATATTTAAACATGTTAGACTCTTTCACCTTGTTTATGCCCTTAAGGTGTTTAAATGTCTCGATCATATCACCTCTCTCCTCCTTTGCTCAAGGGTATACATATTGAGCTCTGTTAATCTGTCCTCATATGTCTTCTGATGCAGTCCCTCGCACCATTTTGGCTGCCTTTCTCTGGACTGCCTCAATTTGTTAATGTCCTTGTGAAGGTGTGGCCTCCAATACTGCACGAGTACTCCAGATGGGCCTAACTAATGTCTTGTACAGAGGGATTATTACCTCCTCTTATGACTTGATACTCCTACTAATAATCCTAACACCCCCTAGCCTTACCTACTGCTTTAGAGGTCTGCTTGGATGATTTCAGGTCATCAGTGATGATGATGCCCAAGTCTCTTTCTTCCTTGGACTCAGCAGCAACTCCCCTCCCAGCCTATAAGTGGCTTCAGGGTTTCTCTTCCTATGTGCATGATTTTGCACTTCTTTGCATTAAATCCCAGTTGCCACTCTTCTGACCATTCTGCTAGTTTATCCAGATCTCTTCTCATTCTGCCCACCCCATCTGGATCATCTACTCTGTTGCAGATCTTGGTGTCATCTGCAAACAGACAAGCCTTTACCTCTAGTCCATCTGCTAGGTCACTAATGAAGATGTTGAATAGGACTGGCCCCAGGACTGATCCCTGAGGTACCCACTTGTGACTTGCATCTTTCTGACTGTATACCATTTACCACCACTCTCTGTTTTCTGCCAGTCAACCAGTTTGCCACCCAGTTGACCAACTTCTGACCCACCCGAGCCTACCTAGCTTATTTATCAATCTTCTATGTGAACAGTGTCAAAAGCTTTGCTGAAGTCAAGGTAGGCGACATCAACTGCTCCCCTTGGTCCACCACTCTGTTACCCAGTCAAAGAAATCTATGAGATTAGTTGACAGGACCTTCCTTTGTAAACCCATGCTGTCTTGGATCCTGTGCCCTATGGATTCCAGGTGTTGCACTATCCTTTCCTTAAGGAGTGCTTTCCATAATCTTGCCCACTACTGAGGTAAGACTGACCGGTCTGTAGTTCCCTGCCTCTCCCTGCTACCACTTCAGGGAGGGGATCACATGAGCCCTTCTCCAGTCTTCTGGGACCTCTCCTGTGCTCAGAGACTCACTAAACAATTCTGCTAATGGCTCTGCTAGTTCCTCCTTTAGCTCCTTGCTACCCTGGGATGTATGCCATCAGGTCCCATTGCCTTATCCACCCTGAGCTAGCAAGCTCTTGTAGGACCCTCTTTTGTGAAGGAGTAGTGCTCACCTCCCCCCCTGTGTCCATGATGCTGAGCTGTGGGCCCTGCCCTACCTTCTCTTCAGTAAATACTGAGCAAAAGTATCTATTTAGGATAGATGCCTTTACAGGGTCCTCCTCCTCACGTGCTCCCTTTTCTCCATTAAGCTTAGCAATACCCCCTCTGGACTTTCTCCTTTCACTAATGTATCTATAGAAAGTCTTGTCACCTTCTTTTACTGTTTGTGCTAGTGTTTCCTCAGTTTGGGACTTTGCCTGCCTTACTGCCTTACCTGCTTCCCTTAGGGCAGTTTGGTATGCCCCTATCTTCATCCGCTGTGTTCCCTTATATTTCCTGAAGGCCAGCCTTTTGGCTCTGACCTTTTCTGCTACTGTATTTGAGAACCAAAGTGGTTTCTTCTTTTGCACTTCCTTTTCTGTCTAACACAATGGGATGTTGTTCAAGTATTGTATCCTTAATGCTTGCCCACTTTGCCTGTACCCCTCCTCACCTGTGTTTCTTTTTGCCAGGGGCTAGCTTAACTCTGTTGGCCATCTTATCAAAGTCAGCTCCTCTGAAGTCCCATATTTTTGCCTTGGAATGGGATGATTTAGATGTAGTAGCCAAATTGAACCATACCATGTGATGGTCACTGGCCCCCAGGTGACCTTCTACCTGGAGATCTGTGATCCCTTCTTTGTTAGTCAGTACTAGATCTAGGATAGCCCTGTTGCTGTACCAGTTGTTTGAGGCCCTCCCCCTGCAGGGAATCCACTATGAGTCTAGTTCTGGCAGATGTTCCTGCTGGTATTGACCAATCTGTATCTGGCATGTTGAAGTCTCCCATTATCAGAACCTCCCCTTTAGCTGTCATGTTTGTATATCTTCTAACAGTAATGTGTCTATGTCCTCCCTCTGGTCTGGGGGCCTGTAGACAACCCCAGTTCTTATGGCTGTCCCATTTCCTGTTTCCAGGTGACCCACAGTTCTTCTGGCTCCTTATGTGTATTCTGAATTTCTGTAGCTTTGATATTTTCATTAACATACAGGGCCACTCCTCCCCCCCTTTTTGCACCTCGGTCTCTTCTGAACAATACATAGCCAGGTACTGAAGTCTCCCAAGTGTGGTTACTGGTAAACCACGTCTCACTAATTGCTACTATGTCCAGTTTAGCCTCTGACATTATGCCGGGCTTCTGAGGGAACCTTCACCCATCCTCTGTGTCACCCCATTCCATGTTGTCCTGGATGTGCCTCATGATCTCGGAGAAAGAAGGATCATCCGGAGGAGACCTGGGTAGGTCATGTGGGTCAGGTGATGGAATGCTGAGTGGAGAAGGAGATCTGGAATATTCCGAGGTATCCGATCTGGAGTCCTCCCCTGATGGAGTGTACCGATGACATCTGGGTCGCTTGGGGCTGGGAGACCCTGATGGAGATCTTGAGGGAGGCCTTCTCCGGTCCTTGTATCTACCCCTAGGAGGTGGAGTCTGCTCCTTAGGGGTTGGTGGTCATCCTGCTGGCCCCTTTGGTGGCGGAGGGGGTGTAGGAGGTGAAGGAGTAGGAGGAGGTTTTACAGAGACCACATCCTTTCGGATGGTGTCCCACCAGAAAGTAAAGAGATCCTTTACCTCTTGTAAATTCATGCCCGATGACAGGCCTGGCGCCGGTAGTCTGTCGCCGGGGTCAGGCATCGGGTCCGCGGGTGTCTCCGGGATGGGTGAAGGTTCCCTCAGAAGCCTGGCATCCTCTGTGTCACCCGTCTGGTCTTTGGGCAGTGTCGTGTCCTCCTCCTTGGAATCCCTGTGACTGGTGTCCACCGGTGACTGAGGGGTGGTCTTCGGCTCCGGTGAATGCAAAGCTGACGTCGGTCGCTTGGCCGATGCCTTTGGGTCCGGCGAACGTCCGGCCGGCGTCTGGTGCCTGGCTGGTGTCCGTGGCTCCCGCGAACACTTGGCCAACTTTGGATGCTTGGCTGACTTCGGGTGCTTGGCCGACGTTGGGTCCGTCGTCCGCTTCAGGGACGTCAGGTCTTTCGTCTTCCTGGATGGTGGGTCCGGACCTCTGGGAGGCTGGGAGACTGATCTGCAGTCAGGGTCCCGACGTCAGGTCGATGAGAAAGACTTGTGGCATTCGAAAGACTTGGAAGAGGCCCGAGAGGGAGTGGAGGAAGCCGAGGGCCTAGAAGTCTTGATAGGCTGAAGAGTCGAAGAACCGTCTGAAGCCCGGACTTTGACCAGAGGGGGCTGAGAACGAGCCCTGGAGGGAGAGCGGGTAGATCTGGTGGAGCCTGAGCTACGGGAGTCCAAGGCCCGGTTCGGGGATCTGGACCTTGCTTTCTCCCGGTGTTTGTCCTGGTGTTTATGGGCCTTGGAAGAAGAATCACCCCTGGAGGAAGGTTCTTTGTCCATCCTGCTAAGTTTTTCTTCCAGCAGAAAAGCCTGAAGTGCCTTCTGATGGCGGATCCTGGTGCAGCTGTTGAACCCTTGGCAAAAGATGCAGGCCTTGGTGTCGTGGTCCGGGCCTAAGCAACGCACACAGGAGGAATGAGGAGCCTTGAAAGGGATCTGTTTTCCACAGGCACACTTTGAAAGGTGTCCCTCAAGTGAAGGAGTTGGAGAAGACATTAGGTTTAAAGAAACTCTTGAAGTTCTAAGTCGTCGTGCGCTAGATAGAGACTGAGAGGCCGGTGCTGGTGAGTCGACGGCGGGAAAAGAACTGGGGATTCTGGGGGACCACCTCCTTATGTACCATGCCTGACATCGGGGGCGGGACCGACGTCGGAGGTGGTCCCTGCTGAATACTGCTAGCTAGAAAATTTTCGTGGAGTCCTGGCACCTGCCGGCTTCAGTCCTAATGGTGTAACCTGCCGCAGGAGCTGTTTCTCGAAGTAAGATAAGATGAAGTGTAAAAGGGAAAAGATCCAGTTTTAGTTAAGACGTTTTCTAGAAATACACAGTGGAAGGTCCTAAAATTCAAAAGGGCAGTTTTAAGTGAGTTCCATTGATGCCGATGGTGAATATATTTTGCTAAAAACTGGGAACCCTTTTTTTTTTATTATTATTTTTGTTTTCCCCATAACAGTGCTTTTTCTTCTTGTGTCCAAGGTCGGCTTATCAGCCCTGTCACTGCACCCCAGAGTAAGCTACTGCTTTCCCTGGGACCTACCTCCTGGTCTGAGTACCCCCATGATACACCCCTTGAAGTGGGGCTGCAGGGAGGAAGGCCTCCACCTGGTGGCAGTCTATGGCCGGGCCACCATACCTCCCCAGGAGAGGGGGGCAGTCCTTCGGATGTTCAGTCCTCTCCAGCCCCAGCCAACATCCCCCTCCTCGGCGACCCATGGCCATTCCCGAACCCGGGTCTCAGGCATGGCAGGAGGTAAAGCGCTAGTGCCTCATCCCTACACCCCACCGGGCCAGCTATAGAGATCTGTTTTATTTGTTTTCTCTTCATGCCTCCTACTCATGAATAGGGATGCTGTGAATTGGCTGATTCTAGTTGGATTTTCAGATTTCAGAATTTCAGTTTCCTAATTCGATTCCCATTCAGATCGTAAAAGGATTTCAGAAGGTGTCGGCCCAGTGGCACAGAGGGCTAAGGCGCTGGACGCCTTACCTTGCACCACACCAGCAACCTGGGTTCGGGAACAACCTCGGGTCATCGGGGAGCCAGCAAGGGGGAGGGGAGGGAGGGAGCGAGATCAAGCAGCTGAAAGGCAGCTCTCCCCTCCCAGGGTGGTTGTCCATCCTTCCCATAGTTCCGCTCCCATCAGGTGGTGGTCTGATGGGATGCATAGTGAAGGGGCAGCAGTAATTGCCAGGGGTGGGGTGGAAGGGCCGAGCTGGTACCAGCGTGCATGTGCTCCTCCACGCGCTCCCTGTCTGCCAGGGTTCGGGGTCAGGCGCAACCGGGGAAAAACACACTAAAATCTTCTGCCTACACTGTCACTCCCTACCCTCGATGTGATCCTGGTCCGTCAACCCGGTCACTGTCATGGCAGCATGTGTGGCGCCAGTCCCTCAGCCCTCCACGCCCATCTGAAAGAGCTTTTCATGGGCTTGCAAACTGTCAGCCATGTTACACGAATGCTTAAGGTGACTTAAAAGCTGAACATCTAAAGCCTAAATAAAATGCAATCTGTTCTGTAACAACTTCAGCAGTTATAATCAGAGGGGGAGTGCCACAGGGAGATATCGAAGGGTGCAGTAACATCTTAAAATCTCTCAAAATAAACTATGCTAGTGCTGACTAGGTGATCATTCTCACTTTTGCTCTCACCTTTAATGTATAAATGCTGTAGCTGTTCACAAGATGAAGTTTAAATGTGCTGACAAACAGCTCAAGCAACTGTATATTACTTTCTATAATAAACAGGTCGAGAGCAGGGATTGCTGTTGATGCCACCATCTAGGTTCAAGTCCACTGGAGACTGGGCTTTTTCGGTGGCTGCCCTTGAGGTGGGTTGTGCAGCTGGTACCCTGCCCTTTTCTCCTTCACTTTTAAGCTGAAAAAATTTCTATTGTCACAGACATTTGGGTAGTTGCCATTAGTTAGTCAAGAAACTACACAGCTGTGTAGCTGCTCGATATGTATTCTACATATATTGTTTACTGCTAAATGTATTATTTATTGTCGATTTTATGGCTACTGGTTTTACTGTGTGCATTTATCTATAATGCTGTACAGCTCTTTTGAATGAGCTAAGGAGAGGCACCCTGATAAACAGAATAAACCCTTACCTAACCCAGTTGTGAATCATCTACAGTATGTCGCTCACCCCCACATGGGACACCCACGACTGTGGCTCAGGAGTGGACCCTGGTCATCGAAGGCCCATCAGAAGCGCTGCTGCTGCTATAGCACCACCTAAGTGACCACACGTGATGCTAGAGACAGGGCCCACCTTGGAAAGCTTGGCTGACTCTGTGCATGGGTTGCGCATGACGTCAAACAGTGCCGGTAACCTAACTGGTGGGGGGGGGGACAGAAAAAGGGCCTGGCTGCTTGCAGATAACAGAAAAACAACAAAATCCAGCAATCCTCCGCTTAGTGCTGGCAGTACGAAACCGGTCGGGGTTCAACGTTGCAGTTTCCTAATGTTTGACTGATTGTAGCGTCTGCTATTTTATGCAATAAAGTTTACGCCTTGTGTGGCATTAAGTGTAGGAGGGCTGGATTTTGTTCTTTCTATTCGTTTATTTTTCGTGCACCCTCCTTTAGCAGTGGAGCTGCTTTTGTTGTTCTGGTATTTGCAGATAACAGACCCAGGTATATCCAGGGGTCTGGTACCTCCATCAACTGTTGCCTGACACCTGATGCTGTTGGTGGCATATCCCCCATGCTGAACCCACTGGGGGATGATCCAGAGCTGTATGGAGGCAGGTGAGTATGGGGGGGGGCAAGATGTGGGGGAGAGTGACATGCCCAGGGGCTTCCAAGGAAGGCAGGTCCAAGGAGTCAGGAAACCAAGGGGAATGCAGATAAAAACTGAATCCCCTATGTGATTTCAACTGATCAGTGTGTTGCCAAACACCGCTCCTCTTATCCTACATACAGTCATTGTCTCATACAGCAGATGTTAAGGGAATATTCCACTTCTGAGGTAGAAGGAGGGGCCTTGTGTTTGTGTTTTAAAATAAAAAACCAAACTGCAATCCCAAGCTGGCCCGCCAACGCAGCTGTTGGATTTCCCCCTGCGATACAGATGCCCCAAGTTCGGATGTGAGCTTGGGGCATCGGAGAGCCAGCCGGGGGAGGAGGAGGAGTGAATATCCCAGGGACGGCTCTCCTTCAGGAGGGAGGGCAGTAGAGTGACCAGCCTGTGCATGACTCCTGGCAGTGGCCGGGGGAATACAGCTGCCGGAGCTGAGCTGTCAGGGAGACGTGCCAGATGTCACGCATTTGCACCTACGTCATTGTATGTCATGCCTCCCAGGGAGCCTCTATTTACTTAAAAATGTCGCTACCAGCTCCGTACATGACGCCCCTCCTCTCTGGTTCCACACCATACCCCATGGCACTTAGTCAGTGACCGAGCAACATGTCTCCATTGGTGGGGTCTGGTGCCGGGACCTGTGACTAAATGTCCATGGAGCCATGCCGTCTGACGGCCCCACCCAGAGGGGGTAAGCCTGGGTGGAGCACCACTAAATGTAAGTCCTGGAAAGTGGGTGGTAGTCGGTGGTGGGGGCTGATCCTTAGGAAGTCTGGCACCGTGGCTCAGAAAAAAAAAACTGCCATCCCAATGTGCCAGAGTGCAGGTGGCCCAGTCACAGTGCTTTGTGCAGCAGTTCAGACAGCCCAGTCACGGTTCTTTGTGAAGCAGTGCTGATAGCCAAGTCATGGTGCTTTGTGCCACAGTGCCGCTACCCACGTCATGGTGCTTTGTACCATGGTGCCGCCAGCCGAGTCATGGTGCTTTGTACCACAGTGCCGATAGCTGAGTCATGGTGCTTTGTGCCATGGTGCCACTAGCTGAGTCAGGGTGCTTTGTGCCACAGTGAAGATAGCCGAGTCATGGTGCTTTGTACCATGGTGCCGCCAGCCGAGTCATGGTGCTTTGTACCACAGTGCCGATAGCTGAGTCATGGTGCTTTGTGCCATGGTGCCACTAGTCGAGTCATGGTGCTTTGTGCCACAGTGAAGATAGCCGAGTCATGGTGCTTTGTGGCATGGTGTCACTAGCCAAATCATGGTGCTTTGTGCCACAGTGCCAATAGCCGAGTCATGGTGCTTTGTGCTATGGTGCCACTAGCCGAGTCATGGTGCTTTGTGCCACGGTGCCGATAGCCGAGTTATGGTGCTTTGTGCCATGGTGCCGCCAGCCGATTCATGGTGCTTTGTGCCATGGTGCTGCCAGCCAAGTCATGGTGCTTTGTGCCACAGTGCCGATAGCCGAGTCATGGTGCTTCGTGCCATGGTGCTGCCAGCTGAGTCATGGTGCTTTGTGCCACAGTGCCGCTAGACGAGTCATGGTGCTTTGTGCCATGGTGCCACTAGCAGAGTCATGGGGCTTTGTGCCACAGTGCCGATAGCTGAGTCATGGTGCTTTGTGCCATGGTGCCACTAGCCGAGTCATGGTGCTTTGTGCCACAGTGCCGATAGCCGAGTCATGGTGCTTTGTGCCACAGTGCCGATAGCTGAGTCATGATGCTTTGTGCCATGGTGCCACTAGCCGAGTCATGGTGCTTTGTGCCACAGTGCCGATAGCCGAGTCATGGTGCTTTGTACCACAGTGCCGATAGCCGAGTCATGGTGCTTTGTGCCATGGTGCCACTAGCCGAGTCATGGTGCTTTGTGCCACAGTGAAGATAGCCGAGTCATGGTGCTTTGTACCATGGTGCCGCCAGCCAAGTCATGGTGCTTTGTACCACAGTGCCGATAGCTGAGTCATGGTGCTTTGTGCCATGGTGCCACTAGCCGAGTCATGGTGCTTTGTGCCACAGTGAAGATAGCTGAGTCATGGTGCTTTGTGGCATGGTGCCACTAGCCAAATCATGGTGCTTTGTGCCACAGTGCCGATAGCCGAGTCATGGTGCTTTGTGTCATGGTGCCACTAGCCTAGTCATGGTGCTTTGTGCCACAGTGCCGATAGCTGAGTCATGGTGCTTTGTGCCATGGTGCCACTAGCCGAGTCATGGTGCTTTGTGCCACAGTGCCAATAGCTGAGTCATGGTGCTTTGTGCCATGGTGCCACTAGCCGAGTCATGGTGCTTTGTGCCACAGTGCCAATACCTGAGTCATGGTGCTTTGTGCCATGGTGCCACTAGCCGAGTCATGGTGCTTTGTGCCACAGTGCCGATAGATGAGTCATGGTGCTTTGTGCCATGGTGTCGATAGAGAGTCATGGTGCTTTGTGCCACGGTGCCGATGGCCCAGTCATGGTTCTTTATGCTGCACAGCTGATGGCCTAGTCATGGTTCTTCGTGCCGCAGTGCAGATAGCCAGGTCATGGTGCTTGGCGTCACATTGCCGATAGACAAGTCATGGTGCTTTGTTCCACGGTGCTGATGGCCCAGTCATGGTGCTTTGTACTGCAGTACAGATGGCCCAAGTTTGAGAACAGACTCTGAGTGTTGCATCATGTGCCTGACTTGCCGGGACAAGCTGCCCCATGGCGGTGTGTTCAGGCTTGGGAGGGATGATACCTACTCTTGCCACCACAGCGACCCCCCTGAGACTGAGTCAAGAAGCATGCTTCTGCTGCAGGATGCACACTGTTGGTGTGAGGCCAGTGTTGGAATTACAGTTTGCGAGCTTGGAAGCTATAGGGGCCAATAAGGGCTCTATCTTTAAATAGAGTCCCCCCTTCCCCATTATAAGTGAGTGGCAATGATCCCTAAACTAACAGTGTTCATTTCAGAGCTGGGGGCCGCCATGCCTAGGGAGGTGGGAGGAATTAGTGAAAGGAAAAAACAGAGGTTGAAAGCAGTGTGACCATGGCAGGATGAAACCGTCCCCCATAGAACCTGCACTGCCGACCATGGCACCTATCTCCCCCACCATAATCGGATCCAAAAGGAGGAGGAGAGTCCCTTTCAGTGGGGGGAGGGAGCAACACCATTGAGACCGTTAAGTCCTGGAGATGGCAGGGGTCTGTGTTTGGGGACCAGTCGGAAGGGGGCAGGCCAACCAGAGGACACAGTTCTCTATGGTGTAAGTTTTTAGGGCCTCTAAAGCATGACTGTTATGGCTACATGACAACTCGTGCCGGTCATGTTGCTGCACGACATCTCGCCCCAGACTCTCTGCTCTGGTGTGAATCGGCACCCTGCACAATCCATCCTCGGACAGTTTGCCCCAAGTGTAAATATTAGAAAACAAACTCATCCGGGGACGAATTGTGTAGGGTGGTGATTCACACCGGAGGGAAGAGTCCAGGATGAGGTGTCACATGGTGACATGACCGGTGCAACTTGACGTGTCCCCATCTGTTATGGTATAAGAGACATCAAGCATGAGGTTTGGGTAAGAGGACTGCGTAACAATGCCAAGCAGCGCTGTCTGCCCAGACCTCACATGAAGATTCTCTTATACCCAGTTAGGCATCCCACAAAGACTCTGTTAACTTTTAAGTAATTTTTTACATTTTAAAAGTTTTTAATTTCAGCTGTCCTCACCCTCCCTCTGCCTTTGACATGGCACGCTCTACTTCTAATGCGTCTGTGTGAGACGCAACTGTATGGAGTATAAGAGGTACAGTGGCTCTGTGCACTGATTGGCTGAAATCATGTAGAGGTAATTATACAGAAGGTGACCAATACTGCAGTAATACACAGTTGCAGTTAAAAAAACACTGCAGTATAACACAGTTGCAGGAATAAAATGCATGTTATGCAGTTCATTTTTTTTCCTCCAGAAAGAATGCATTTTATGATGGTGTTTTTTTTTATACCACAATTGCGTCATACCGCAGTACTGGTCAACATCTGTATAACTACCACTGTAAGTGATTTATAAAAAATAGATAAATCTCTCTAGCTGACTTCTTTCACAATAAGTTTATATGTGCAGCAGTGGGTAACTTTTGGTATATGGAGTATCACCACACACAGTCTGGACAAAACCGCTCAGCTTTGCTTTGCGGTGCTTGCGCCTAAGCAGTAGGAGATGGCCCTCTAAGACCCAGGAGACCTCACTTGAAATATGTATATATATATATATATATATATATATATATATATATATATATATATATATACACCCTTGCAACATTATTAAGAACATACTGTGTTGTCCTTTGACAGCGCACAACCATTTATTGGAATCACTGTTTCCATGGCATCGTGTTTTTTGATGGGTGGCCAATTAACGGTCGTGCGTTGTCATTAATCATCTTGATCAGGGAGATGTTTTCCAAAGATTAAACATGATGCTTGAACACAATTAATAATGCAAATTTACCAAGACTCATAAATATATCATCTTCAGCTCTGCTGGGCAGGCAGCACTGTCACACAGCTATATTTGATGAGACATACTGGGACGATAATAACCATGAGTTCCCTTACAGCCAGGGTTCCCACAGCATAATCTGCATGTGAGTCCTGCTGGGAGAGGCTGGGGCCGGAGTAGCTGTGAGAGCTCCCCACAGCCAGTACTTCTACATCATTGTGTGCGGTGACTCCTGCTGGGAGAGACGGGGCAGGAGTAGCTGGGAGCTCCCCCGCAGCTAGTGTTCCTCCACCACTGTCTACAGTGACTCCTGCTGTAAGATGCTGGGACTGTTGTAGCTGTGAGCTCCTCCAAAGCCAGCACTCCTACACCATTGTCTACAGTGACTCCTGCTGGGAGAGGCTGAGACTGGAGTAGCTGTGACTTCCCCCACAGACAGTACTCCTACATCATTGTCAACAGTGACTATAGCTGGGAGAGAGAGGCTGGGCTGGAGTAGCTGGGAGCTCCCCCTCACAGCCAGTGCTCCTACACCATTGCCTACAGTGACCCCTGCTGGAAGAGACTGGGATTGGAGTAGCTGTGAGCTCCCCCATAGTCAGTGCTCCTACATCATTGTCAACAGTGACTATAGCTGGGAGAGAGAGGCTGGGCTGGAGTAGTTGGGAGCTCCCCCTCACAGCCAGTGCTCCTACACCATTGCCTACAGTGACCCCTGCTGGAAGAGACTGGGACTGGAGTAGCTGTGACTTCCCCCACAGTCAGTGCTCCTACATCATTGTCAACAGTGACTATAGCTGAGAGAGAGAGAGAGAGGCTGGGCTGGAGTAGTTGGGAGCTCCCCCTCACAGCCAGTGCTCCTACACCATTGCCTACAGTGACCCCTGCTGGGAGAGGCTGGGACTGGAGTAGCTGAGAGCTCCCCCTCACAGCCGTGCTCCTACACCGTTGCCTACAGTGACTCCTGCTGGGAGAGAATGGGACTGGAGTAGCTGTGAGCTCCCCCACAGCCAGTGCTCCTACACCATTATCTACAGACACTCCTGCTGGGAGAGGCTGGGACTGGAGTTTCTGTGAGCTCCCTCACAGCCAGTGCTCCTATGCCATTTATCAACAGTGATTCTTGCTGGGGTTTAGTTTAGTTTGATCTCCAGGTAAGCATACTGGTGCTGAACCGCCTTTTGTAGGCACGACCTGCTGTACTACTAAATACAATGATAACATAAATATAAGTATTATACAAAATATGGTTGTATAAAGAATTTTAAAAGCAAGAACAGACATTTAGTTAATTTAAGTATTTTTCTAAAGCAGTGCTAAATACATCAGCAGAGGACGATACATGAAGAGTTACAGATAAGTCAACAGTGTGCTGCTAGATGTCACCATTACACAGTGACACCTGCCTGGAGAAGCTAGGACTGGAGTAACTGCAGGCTTCCTCACAGCCGCTGTTCTCTCTGTGCTCACTCCTGAGTCAGCAACATGTGCTTAGACACCACTGTTACACAGCGGCACCTGCTGGGAGAGGCTAGGACTGGAGTAACTGTAGGCTTCCCCACAGCCGCTGTTCTCTCTGTGCTCACTCCTGAGTCAGCAGCATGTGCTTAGACACCACTGTTACACAGCGGCACCTGCTGGGAGAGGCTAGGACTGGAGTAACTGTAGGCTTCCCCACAGCCGCTGTTCTCTCTGTGCTCACTCCTGAGTCAGCAGCATGTGCTTAGACACCACTGTTACACAGCGGCACCTGCTGGGAGAGGCTAGGACTGGAGTAACTGTAGGCTTCCCCACAGCCACTGTCTGTCAGTGCCCAGTCCTGAGTCAGCAATGTGCTCCTAGACACCACTGTCACACAGCAACACCTACTGGCAGAGGCTGAGACTGGAGTAACTGCAGGCTTCCCCACTGCCACTGTTCTCTCTGTGTTCACTCCTGAGTCAGCAGCATATGCTTAGATACCACTGTTACACAGCGACACCTGCTGGGTGAGGCTGGGACTGGAGTAACTGTAGGCTTCCCCACAGCCACTGTCTGTCAGTGCCCAGTCCTGAGTCAGCAATGTGCTCCTAGACACCACTGTCACACAGCAACACCTACTGGCAGAGGCTGAGACTGGAGTAACTGCAGGCTTCCCCACTGCCACTGTTCCCTCTGTGTTCACTCCTGAGTCAGCAGCATATGCTTAGATACCACTGTTACACAGCGACACCTGCTGGGTGAGGCTGGGACTGGAGTAACTGTAGGCTTCCCCACAGCCACTGTCTGTCAGTGCCCAGTCCTGAGTCAGCAGTGTGCTCCTAAACACCACCATACTTTGACAGCTGCTGGGAGAGGTTGAGACCGGAGCAACTGCAGGCTTCCCCACGGTCCTTGTCTGTTACTGGGAATGGCAGTCCCCACAGCCACTCCTTGTCGGTTCCTAGTAACAACTGGCAGAAGGGACTAGGACTGGAGTTACTGGGAAAGCCCCACTGCTGCTGCCTGGTAGTGCTTCCTCCTGGGTCAGCAGTGAACTGCCAGATACCACTGCCACACAACAAGACTTGCTGGTAGGGGTTAGAACTGGAGAAGTGGTGAGCACCCCACAGATGTCTTTCTGTGCCCACTCCTTGATCATATATAAACCAGAACGCACTTCTCAGGCTGTGTAAGTCATGGTGGCGAATTCTGTTAGCTGTTACATGCCACATTTACCTTCTCTCTCTCTCTCTCTTTTTGTGGGTCTCCTCCCTCCCTCCCTCCCTTTTCCCTCATTTCTTCTTTTCTTACTCTACCTCCCTGTCTCTCTCTCTCTCTCCATCACCCTCCCTTTTCTCCCCTTCCTCTCCCTCCTTTCTCTCTCCTGTCCCCACTCCTTTCTCTCTCTCCTGTCCCCACTCCCTTTCTCTCTCTCCTGTCCCCACTCCTTTCTCTCTCTCCTGTCCCCACTCCCTTTCTCTCTCTCCTGTCCCCACTCCCTTTCTCTCTCCTGTCCCCACTCCCTTTCTCTCTCTCCTGTCCCCACTCCCTTTCTCTCTCTCCTGTCCCCACTCCCTTTCTCTCTCTCCTGTCCCCACTCCCTTCTCTCTCTCCTGTCCCCACTCCCTTTCTCTCTCCTGTCCCCCTCCCTTCTCTCTCTCCTGTCCCCTCCCTTTCTCTCTCTCCTGTCCCCACTCCTTCTCTCTCTCCTGTCCCCACTCCCTTTCTCTCTCCTGTCCCCACTCCCTTTCTCTCTCTCCTGTCCCCACTCCCTTTCTCTCTCTCCTGTCCCACTCTCTTCTCTCTCCTGTCCCCACTCCCTTTCTCTCTCTCCTGTCCCCACTCCTTTCTCTCTCTCCTGTCCCCACTCCCTTTCTCTCTCTCCTGTCCCTCCCTTTCTCTCTCCCTGTCCCCACTCCCTTCTCTCTCTCCTGTCCCCACTCCTTTCTCTCTCTCTGTCCCCACTCCCTTTCTCTCTCTCTCCTCCCCACTCCCTTCTCTCTCTCCTGTCCCCACTCCTTCTCTCTCTCCTGTCCACTCCCTTCTCTCTCTCCTGTCCCCACCTTTCTCTCTCTCTGTCCCCATCCTTTCTCTCTCTCCTGTCCCCACTCCTTTCTCTCTCCCTGTCCCCACTCCTTTCTCTCTCCTGTCCCCACTCCCTTTCTCTCTCCCTGTCCCCACTCCCTTTCTCTCTCCCTGTCCCCACTCCCTTTCTCTCTCCTGTCCCCACTCCCTTTCTCTCTCCTGTCCCCACTCCCTTTCTCTCTCCCATCCCCACTCCCTTTCTCTCTCTCCATCCCCTCCCTTTCTCTCTCCCATCCCCATTCCTTTCTCTCTCCTATCCCCACTCCTTTCTCTCCTGTCCCCACTCCCTTCTCTCCCATCCCCACTCCCTTTCTCTCTCTGTCCCCATTCCTTTCTCTCTCCATCCCCATTCCCTTTCTCTCCTGTCCCCACCCTTTCTCTCCTGTCCCCCATTCTCTCTCCTGTCCCCATTCCTTTCTCTCTCCTCTCCCCATTCCCTCTCTCTCCTGTCCCCATTCCTTTCTCTCTCCCATCCCACTCCCTTTCTCTCCCATCCCCATCTCCCTTTCTCTCCTGTCCCCACTCCTTTCTCTCCCATCCCACTCCCTTTCTCTCTCCATCCCCACTCCCTTTCTCTCTCCTGTCCCCACTCCTTTCTCTCTCCCATCCCCACTCCCTTTCTCTCTCTCCTGTCCCCCCCTCTTTCTCTCTCCCATCCCATTCCCTTTCTCTCTCTCCTGTCCCACTCCTTTCTCTCCTGTCCCACTCCCTTCTCTCTCCCCATCCCCTCCCTTTCTCTCCTGTCCCACTCCCTTCTCTCTCCCATCCCCATTCCTTTCTCTCTCTCCCTCTCCCATCCCCACTCCCTTTCTCTCCCCCTCTCCCGCTCACTCTTCTAATTCGGTAATTACATTACTTTCTCCTTTCTCCCTTTCTTCCCCATCTATCCTTCCCTTTCCCTTTCGCTACCCCTACATTTTTCTCACCTTCCTGTCCCTGACCCTATTTCCCCTCTTTCTTTCTCCGTCTCCCCCTCCATCCTCTCACTTTCTTGCACCTTCTCCCTCCCTTTCTCTCTACTCTTTCCTTTCATTCTTTCTCCCTCCCTCTTCATCTCCCCTTTTGCCTCCCTTGCTCCCTCTCCATTTCTGTCTCCCTCTGTCCCCTGACCTTTCTGTTCCCTTCTATCCCTGTGCCTCCCTCTTTCCCTCTCTTCCCCTTCCCTTCTTCCTTTTCTCCCACTCTCTACCCCTCTCCCCTGCCCTCTCTCCCTCTCTGTTTTCCTTTCCCTCTGTCCAGCTACCTGCGCCCTGACATGGGGAAGAAATCGAAATACAAGACATCAGTGAAAAAGAAGACACTGAACCCAGAATTTAATGAGGTGAGATCTCCCTGCCTTTCCTCTTTTGTAGACCAGCACCCTCAATTGATCGGAGAACACTTCCCATTGTGAATGCAATGTTGCCAATTTTCTACAGTGATCCGTTTTTGTGACTGTGGTCAGCGAGGTCACTGGAGGCATGGGTAGAGCTAGGTGAAAACTGCAAATTCTGAATTTGCGGAAATTTCAGCTGTGGCAAAATCAAAATCTTCCAAACGTGTGTGACAGATCTTTGCCCTGTTCCCTGAAATTTTCTGTCTGAATTGTGGAATAATATACATGAACTGCAGAATGACAGTTCTGAAAAATTCCATTCTGCAGTTTAATACATCAATCTGCAATACATGCAATGATTCCGCAGTTCAGTGATCAGGTCTGCGGAATTTCTTTCCGCAGTTTAATATGTTAATCTGCAAGTCATACATTCATTCTGCAGTGCAGTGAATCACTGAACTGCAGAATAAATGCATGAATTGTGGTTTAATGTACTGTATTAAACTGAGGAAATAAATTTTGCAGCGCTGATTACTGACAGCAATACCTTCTGTGGAATATCTTTCCATAGTTTAATTCATTAATCCACAATTCATACATTTATTCCACTGTTCCAAGTTGGAATTTCCACGAAAGTTGCCAAAGTGCATTCCAAAATTTTGCAGAAGCACAATTCTGACTTTCGCAGTAATTCCGCAGGTGGAATTTTAGGCATGGGGTAAATGGGAGAGAAACTTAGAGTCTTTTAATGCTTCTTGTTTTAAAAACCTCTTTTACGAACCTAACATTTTGCATATACAGTGGAGCCCACTTATAAGAACATTGGGTATAAGACCATCCCATTTATAAGAACATTTGTGGAATAGTCCAAATTTTGCCCATTATTTTAAATGACAGTAATGCCCATTTATAAGCACAGTAAGCCCATTTATAAGAACAAGTTTTTGTTTTCAGAGGTAGTGGAACATGGTCATTATCACCGCTGAGTGCGCTAAGCCTGGGCTGAATCGTAATCTAGTTTCAGCATTAACAGTTAAGTAGTGAAGGGGTGTGTGAAAGAGGCCCTAAGAAGAAGGCAGTTCAAAGTCCCTCATGGGTAGCTGTGACACTGAATGAATGTTATGTAACCCCCAGGGGCGCTATCCTAAGGGCTACCACCCCTGCCTGTCTCAGCTGCGACAGGGTAAGGGACCCAGATCCGTTGATGGGTGCCTCCACCCAGAGGTCGGGGTTAAGACAGTCAAGGTTGACTTGGTCACAGCCCTCTGGGTTACTGCAACCCCCCCCCCCTTCTTCCCACTAGTGGCTCACACGGATTAATCACAATGCTCTCCCCCTGAACACTTACCCCCCCGGCTCGAACCACTCAGCTCACTCCGGGGACCCCCTGGAAAGTAAGGTACAGTTATCAAATATTCATTGTGCAGTATATCCCCAGTAAGACACAAACCAGCCAGGGTACAGTTGCAAAACAAACAATCTGATTTATTTGAGGGGAAATAACAAGGACCGGGGGAAATCAGGGTGACTGACTTACCACTATAAAATATATTTAACTACCTAGGGCTCTGTGCACAGGCCTAAATCTATCAGTTACTGTCTATGGGTACCCAAGCCCTAATGGCTAGTTCCTCGATGCAGCTGGTTGGGGCCCTGACACAAAGGAGCCTTCAATTCCTATGAAGCTTAGATGAAGCCAGGAAGCTCAATTAGTACAGTCTGCAATACGACACAATCACTGTGTCTTGGTTTATAACCTTTAACAGGGAGCTACCCTGATTTAGTACGCACAACTCCAACAAAGAACCACTCTTTCATCCTTTGCAGGGCTGAGCCTGAGCCTCAACGGCTTCCTCACACATTTATATGGAAAACGACAGAGGGGTACCATACCAGGCAGCTGCTCCCTGAACTCAACAACCCACTCACAGCCACGCCATGCCACTGCAGCTCAACTTTCCTGACAAAACCGAGTGCGATTCAGCAGATTCTCCAGTCCTCTACAGGTTGAGCCTGGTAGGTAGCTGTGTTTATACACAGCCTCCTCTGACCATACGCCCGGCAGATTTAGTCCAGCTTTCTGGCTATGGGAAACGGCCGCCTAGGCCTCTCCGCGGCGCTTCGCGCATGAACACTCAATGGGCGCAGAAGCTCAGAGCTCCTTCAGCTCCACAGTCACAACGTCTCTGCCTCTCAGGCAGTGGGGCACAACCTTCTCACTCACGCCCACCCGCTCCCATGGGTGGGCTGCAGACACCAGGCTATGAGACCTGTCCCGATTGGCGCAAAAAGGCACCCTTGGTCAGACTTTACTTCCCAGGATTACTAGCTAAGTCCTCATTAGTCAGCCAGCTCGATCTAGAGTTCCGATGTACTGATTGGTCCAACTCGGCAGTTCGGGACCAAAATGGAGGAGATAATCAGACCAGCCTTTGCTGCAAAGAAGGCAGGTTAGAACAACTACATTATCATTATTACTCTAAGTTATTTCCAGCAAATAGTTACATCCTTCAGCAGACCTCCCTCTGCATACTTAGCGATGGCAGAATGGAGCTATTTCCAGCATCCTAGGTGGGACTCGAGCATAGAAACACTCAAACCCCCACTTCGGAGTAATTATGACTGCACTTAGGCAGCCCTTAAAGAGACAGTACTGGAGGCTGTAAAAGGACTCGCCACGCCCGCATTCAGCGGCCTTACTCCGAACAGCGACCAGGCATGAAGCATCTAGGCAAGCTCCGGGAAAGCTTCTGGGAACCCCCATTTGTAAGGGGGTTACACCTACAACAATAATTATTTGGACAAGAGCTCTTTTAGAAAAGGTATGTTATTACTTTTAATAATAGGGTCTCTAAAAAGAAGACTGAAACCAATTTCCTTGTGCCTTATTATAGATCGAGGAGCACTCCCGACCAATCAGAGTGCTCCCTTTCACTGCGCGTGAGACACTCGTATTCTGTGAAGAGCATCTCACGTGCAACTGCTCCGGAAGCGATCACGTTCAGGTCGTGTTTTATTTATTTATTGATATCTCAGATTACAGACACCTTTGAACCAGCAGTTCTTTTATAAAGGTTCCATGTCAAGAAAGTACAAACAGCTGACAAAATGAGAAGAATAAATTTAACATCACGTTATCATAACCAGTATGATATGTTACGAACGGGTGATATAGCAGTCAGTAAGTGACTTTGTCAAATTAACTTGTTAAGGGGGAGAACAGTAATGAGAAAAGTTAGAAAAGAATAGGGGGAGAATAGGAAGAATGTCAGAAAGGGTGATAAGAGGAGGACAGAGGGGGCTAGATGTAGGGTGGGGGGCGGAGTAGGGTATTATATAAGGCACAACTCAAAGGGTTTACGGACAGGTAACAGAGCAATAAATATCCCACAAAAATCAGATTTTGCAGAAGATGCAATTCGCGGAATATTGCTCTGAGGGTTGCATAGCATTGGTTTTTGGAATTCAGCAAAATTAAAAAAAAAATTCCCAAAAGGATTTCAAAAGGGGGAATTGCCAGTCCACACGGATTCCACTGGCAGAATTCCTCATTCTGCAGAGCCTTAGTGGCAGTGCATTTTACAGTGAAAACGTTCTACCTGTAATGGTTGATTTTAGAGTGCTGTTCTTCTCCTGTCTGGTAAGGTGCCCTGCCCCCCTCACCCCAGTTCTTGAGTCTGCTTTAGCATTGTGGTTTCCTCGCTGTCACCTTAGCCATTAGCTCACTTAGAAACACAGAATTTGTCTGCAGAAAAGGACCACTTAGCCCACCCAATTTGCCCAGATGATCCCTGCCTAGTTTTTCTCCACAGACCCTAATTGGTCTCCGGGACCCACCCTCCTCCCTGCCTATGTACTCATATTCCCCTGTGTCTATCCCTTGTAGCTTCAAGCCCCCTACTGTTTTAGCCTCCACAACCTCCACTGGCAATCTGTTCCAGGTGTCTACTACCCTTTCAGTTAAGTAGTACTTCCACACATCCCTCTTTTTTTTTTTTGTCCAGCTCCCCCACTCTCTAAAGGGAGCTCAGCCCCGCCGCCGCCCCCCCATGTCCAGGCTTACTCCCCTGGGTAGGGCCGCCGGGCGGGTGCCCTTTCCCCGCAGTCCACGGTAATGTGCTCTGGCTTACCCCCCAGGATAAGACCATGGGAGCGGGACCCTACCCAGTGGACACTGTTGACAGTGGGGTGGTGGATGAGCAGGGCTTCATGCTCGGGCTGGGATTTTGTGTGTGGCTGTAACTGGGGACATGCAATGACAGCCTGTGTCCACCCTGCCCCCTGCAGATAACGGCGCTGGCACTAGGGATCCCCCCAGCCTCCACCAGGGGTCCATGACGTGCCAGACACATTACCCCCCCCTTCCCAGAGAAGGAGAGAAGTCCCAAGGACACTCAATCCTTATCCCCCTGGCCGCCCTCCAACATCCCAAGTCCGTTTCTGAACCTGGGTCATCGGCATTGCAGATGGATGCACTGCCTCTGCGCCAGCGGGGCTGGTCTCACATCCCTCTTAAACTCCCCCTCCTCCCAGCTTCAAAGCATGCCCTCTTGTCCTGGTGCTGTTCCTCATTTGAAAGACACTCATTCCTGCATCCTGTTCTCCTCCGTAAGGTATCTGTAGGTCTCCATCATATCTGCTCTCATGCTGCTTTCTTCCAGGGTGTCCACATTGAGTTCCCTCAGTGTCTCCTCATAGTGCTTCTTGTGTAACCTCTGCACCATTTTAGTTGCCCTCCTCTGGACTGCCTCCACCCTGTCTATGTCCTTTCTGAGGTGTGGCCTCCAGAACTGGACACAGTACTCCAGGTGGGGGTCTAACCAGTAAGAGACTTCTTGGAAAGCTGACTGGCTAGCAGTACGTAGTCAAGTAGCTCTGTGGTAAAGGCAGGTGGTCACGGTTTATTCCATTCTGCAATGAAAAAGTTAAGAGTAGGAAAAAATCAAATTAAATCTTCATTTCAGGCAGCAATAGCGGGGAGATACATTCTTCATAGCCTGTAAGGGGAGCCTGCCAGTTATGGCTATAAATTTTTAAATGTCCATGCAGCCAGATGTCTGCAGGCACATTTGTTTGCAGGGGTGGCAGGTGGGAGGAATGGGCCAAGGGGAGTTAGCTGAATGCCTTCCTGACCTGTTTTTTATGCTGTTGACTAGCTCAGCCGGAGGGGGGTTGGGGTGGCAAAGGAAGTCTGACAGTGTTCTTTGCAGAGTCTGTGCAGCCTCTACAGTGTGATTAATGGTAGCTGTCATGTTTGAAAAGGAGCAGAAGGTAATGGTAAGAGAAGCAACTAAACCATAGAGTGGCAGACAGAGAGAGGGAGAGAGGAAAGAAAGAAAGAAAGAAAGAAAGAAAGAAAGAATGTAGGTATTGTAGAAGGAGAGAAATAGGTGTAGAGAGAGAGAGAGAGAAACAGAGAGGGGAAATGTAGAGGGAAGGGGAGAGGGCAGGGAGGGAGAAAGGGAGAGAGAAAGGTAGAAGAAAATGGAGGGAGAGAGTGAAAAAGGGAGAGGGGGAAGGGAGAGGGAAAGAGAAGGGAGGGAGATGGGAGAGAAAGGGAAGAGTGGAGGGCGAGAAATAGAGAGGAAGAGAGAGAAAGAAAGGTAGAATGAGAGGAAGGGAGAGGGGAGGTTGAGAGTAAGGGAAGAAAGAGAAAGGGAGGAGAGAGAGACAGAGAGAGAGAATGGGGTGGGGCTACAGAGAGGGGCCAGAGACAGATTGGGAGGAGGGAGGGAGGGTATGAGAAAGACAGGAAGAGAGAGGAAGGAGACAGCAAGAAATATTGGGGGTTACAGGAGGGGCCAGAGACAAGGTGGGAGAAGGGACTGAGGGAAGGAGGGATGACAAGTAGAGGAAGAGGGCGAGAGAGAGAGAGAGCAGAGAGAGGAAGGAAAGGAAGGAAGGAAGGGGAGAGAGAGAGAGAGGAGGGCGAGGGGCACTTACAGGGGGGGGGACCAGAGACAGGATGGGAAGAGGTAGGGAAGGAGAGGAAGAGAGAGAGATAGATAAGGAGATAGGGAGGGGGAGAGAGTGAGAGAGAGAGAGAGAGAGAGAAGGAGGTAGAGAAGGGCATGAGTAGCCGCAGGGCATGTATTGCTGTAGCGAGCAATCGGCTTCTTTCTCAGTCAGATATTTGGAACTCCCTGAAGGAAACTGAAATGTACCCTTGAACCAATCCCCTTCTGCTCACCAACTGTGAAACAAAATGGTAACAACTTGTTTCTTTTTATTCTGTTGCCCTGTTGCCCCCCCCCCCCTTCATTTTTATTCTGGGTTCCTGCCCTTCATCCAAAAATGGGTAAAAGCAGGGCCCTACTGAAAATGAGACACTGCAGCCCAGCAGAGCTATCCTGGGGAAATGTATTGTAAAAATGAGTAAAAACAGGACCTCACTGAAAATGAGACATTGCAGCCCAACAGGGCTATCCTGGGGAAATACATTATAAAATGGGTAAAAGCAGAACCCAGCTGACAATGAGATATTCTGTCTCAGCTGAGCTAACCTATTTATTTAATTTTGGTAACCGGGTAGGCCCACTGGGACCATAACAGTCCCTTTTTCAGGGGACGACCCGAAATTAATTACAGATAGTGGGACATTTACAATTACAACAAACACATACAGTAATTGTTTCACATTACAGTGATTAACAGCATTCAATACTTGTTAATCCATTCTAGACATTTTTTGCTTACATACATTCTTAAAGTAAACAACTGATGTGATAAGGACTATATAGTGTAAAAATGGGTACAAGCAGGACCCTACTAAAAATGAGATACTGCATCTTAGCTGGGCAATACTGGGTAAATACCATGTAAACATGAGTTCATGCAGGACCCTACTGAAAATAAGATACTGCATCTCAGCTTGGCTATCATGGGTAAATACCGTGTAAAAATGAGTTCAAGCAGGACTCTACTGAACAGGAGATGCTGCATCTCAGCTGGGCTATCCTGGGTAAATACCGTATAAAAATTAGTTCAAGCAGGACCCCACTGAAAATGAGATACTGCATCTCAGTTGGGTTATCCTGGGTAAATACAGTGTAAAAATTAGTTCATGCAGGACCCTACTGAAATTGAGAAGTTTTTTTTTTTTTTTAACCAGGAGAGAGACACTAAGCTGAAGCTTGTTTACAGGTGCAACCTGGGAGCACAAGGAAGTTAAGTGACTTGCTCAGGGTCACACAGTATGCAAGTGGGGACTGTAGGAAATTGAGATACTGCATCTCAGCTGGGCTATCCTGGGTAAATACGGTGTAAAAATGAGTTCAAGCAGGACCCTACTGAAAATGAGATACTGCATCTCAGCTGGGCTATCCTGGGTAAATAAAGTGTAAAAAATGAGTTCAAGCAGGACCCTACTGAAAATGAGATACTGTATCTCAATTGGGCCATCCTGGGTAAATACTGTGTAAAAAATGACTTCAAGCAGGACCCCACTGAAAACGAGATACTACATCTCGGCTGGACTATCTTGGGTCAATCCGTTAAAAGTAAATACAGTAAACTGAACGTGCGCCTTTGCTATAATTGCAGTAGTCTGCAATCACGAACATGAACTGCAGCGTTCACATCGCTTCACCGTGCCCTTACTTATCTCATTCATCAGCGGTGCAGGTTACAAAATAGGGTGAGCAAGGAGAAGATGAGGGGTTTAATGCCGCACTTAATAGAGTTCATAAGTAGACACCAATGTCCCTAAGTGACAGTGATTTTAATAAACCTATACAACGTAGAATACATCAAAATGTTATCACCGGTTACTTACATATACGTGGCACTGAGGGGATCCACTATTACCCCTACCCAGGAGAGGTAGCAAACAAAGTAAGTGCAAGACTTTGTCACTTTAAGGACAGGCATCGAAGTTCAGAAAATGGGGTGGGGGGAGGAAGGTGTTAACACTAAGAAATAAACTGCGAGTCCTATCGACTGCATGTCAAGAATTACAAACGAGTCAGTGGAATGAAATTGGGATGAAGAGGGAGGGGACGTTGGGAGATCCTCGCAGTGGCATTCATCACTGCCTGCCCACGGAGTTCATCTGGCAGGTTTATTTGTTTTCATTTACTTATTCATGTTCTGATGTACAGCCAAGCTTCCCCGTCTGCCTTTTCCTGATTTTCTTTCTTTCTTCCTTCCTTCCTTCTTCTTTCCTTTCCTCCTCCCTTCCTTTCTCTTCTCTACTGGACAGCCACCCTCCGCCTGGACATCCCAGCCCTGTCACCCCAACATCCACCAGAGCTTACCTGCCAGGCAGTACTCCCAGGGTTTGCCCACCCCCCGGTGGGGTTGAAAGGGTCCCCCAAGCCCAGTTGGGAACTGGATCCAGTAGTTGGACTGGCGAGCCCAGCTAGGCGGGTGAGGGGCCTGCGGGTGTCTGAGTGCCATCCTGCCGCTGGTAGGTGTTTCCTGGTTTTCTCCCCGGGCGGCGTGGTGTGCAATGGCGCCATGACATGTGCTGCGTACTCCACAAACTGTACGTCGGCATCTGCCCTGCCCCTCCTGCCTTGTCTAGGCAGTCCCAGGTGCCTTTCCTCCAGCTACTGCTAGGGGCCAGGCAGACACCGGGCTCTGCAAGCCTCCCCTCCACGCCACCCCTGGAGGAGAGCAGTCCTTCGAATGCTCGGTCCTCCTCCTGGCCGGTCATCTGACACCCCGAACTTGCAACTGAATTTGGGTCGCTGGCATCGCGAGGAGTGGTGCTATTGCTCTACTGACTGACCTTCCTTCTTTTCCTTCCTTTTTTCTTTTTTGTGTCGTTTCTTTTTCTCTACTGCTTTTCCAGTTTTTCTTTCTTAGTAGGAAAAAGGTACTTGAAGTATATTTTTTGCAGTGCTCAGGAAAGTTTTTCTCCCAGTTAATTTCTTTATTACTCTTCTGGTACAGGCTCCCATTCTGGTCCGACCCCAAGCCTCATCACTCGGTTTCTTAGGGTCTTAGCCCTTTCTCCTTTCTTCCTCCATTGTTCCCCACTTCTGGGAAAGGGTCAGCAGGTCCCCCCTCCATACCGCCTACAAAGGATGCAGTTCATGGAGAGAAGGTCATGTCACCGGTGTGGGGCTTGTGAGGTACTGAACCCTTCATTTCGCTCTGTCCAGGATTTTCCCCTCCATTGTTTTGTTCCCATGGGACACCTGCATTAGGCTGCATGTGCAAGCCCACCTGCAAACATGGAGCGTGTCACCGCTGGTGTCTCCTCACCCAGAAAGCCTCTCAGAGTGCACTGCCGACTGTGATCACTGAGATGGCAGTATTGCACCAGAGCTGGCTGCCCTTCCTCCTCAGAGAAGGCGAGCATACTCTTCTTCCCTCCAGCTGGCCCCTGGTGACCTTCAATACCATGCAACGTAGTCAAGTAGGGTGGGCAAACTGAATAAACATAGAAACATAGAAGGTAATGGTAGAAGAGGACCCCAAGATCCATCTAGTCTGCCCAAGTATGAGTCTTCTACCCCCATCCCTATTTGCTGCTCTGGAGACTGAGTCCCGTGTCTGTCCTATGCTGTCTTGAAACCCCTTACTGTTTTAGCTCCCATGGCATCTGGGGGTAGGCTGTTCCAGGCATCAACCCCCCTCTCTCTGTAAAGAAGAACTTCCTTACATTGGTCCTGAACTTCCCTCCTTTCAGCCTCCAGGCATGTCCTCTTGTTCTACTGTCTTCCTTGAACTGGAACAGATCGTACTTCGAGAGGGCTCTTGCAGTAGGTATTCACATATAGGACTGACCCGCCAGGCATCAGGACCCCACAGAAAAATTTCTAGCTAGCAGTCTCTGGCGGGGACCGCCCCGACATCAGTATAAATACCCGTCTTCCAGTTCTTTCCTGCCGTCGGCTTGTGAAAGTTCCTTGCGGTTGAACAACGCTTCATCAGTCATTCGTCGGTCCTTAAGTCTTTGAAATTTCAAGCTTTTTTTTCTGTCTTTAAGCCTTTATTTATGATTCACTGTGTATGTCATCCCCGACGCCCTCCGAATCGCATAAGAATGAGTACAACTCGTGTGGTTCCCAACTTCCAGACAAGGACGGCCACTCCTTGTGCCTCTTCTGTCTGGGCCCATACCAGCCCATGGAGAAGTGACAGCACTGCCAGAAATTTAACTCCGCTACCCACAAAAGAAGGCAGCAGTCCCTGGAAGCCCATACATTGAAGAAGAAAATGGCCTTCATGGAGAAGGAGCTAAAGAAACTCAAGCAGGCATCCATTTCCCCCGAAGGTCACAAGAAAAAACGTGACAAGGAGAAGCACCAGGAGTGAGAACCGACTTCCACAGTAGCTGCAACTCATGCCGGAGTCGCGGCTCTTAAGGTAACATCCCCTTCAGGGGATCGCTCCATGACGGCTGTCTTGGCGGTTACCAAGAAGGCATCACCCCTCCCGTCTGGCTCGGGCTTGGGCCCTTCAGGAGTCTCCGGGGCTAAGGAGGCCTCCGCTCCCATGAAGGCAGCTTCTACCACGTGGCCTTTGGGTCAGAGCGAGTCCGATAAGTCAGACATTGGTCCCACCGATGCTCGTCCGGACAAGGCTGCCAAGCTGCTTGCCCCTTCGGGGGATCGCCCAGCCAAGACTATGCCTGACTAAGCCTCATCTTCTGCACGGCCTTCCTCAGGCAGGGAGTCCGATAAGTCAGATGTCAGCTCCTCCAACGCCTGCCTGGATTCGGCCTATAAGTCAGACGCTGGTTCCACCGACACCTGCCCAACCCAGAAGCCTGTGCCAGACCCTACGGAACAGTCCGACACCCCAGGCTCTCCGCAACGTTCCAAGTTGCCTTCTGAGGTCCTCGCATCTCCTTAGCTGACCCCGGAGATTATAATCCTTCTTCCGCAGTAGTCACGGGGGATACTGAGATGCTGCCATCAGGAACCCTCCTTCTGGACCTGATACCCTGACGCCGGACCCTCAGACACCGGTCCCGACGCCGGCCTACCTGACACCATCTGGTGTCCCCTTACCTGGTGATAGATCTATCCTTCTGTCAGGTCCTTTGGACACTATCGAAGGCATACCCACACTGGGCACGATGCCCGTGGGACCAACGTTACCACCACCTGGCCCACCAGCAGGGCCTCTGCCAGGTCCCTCTGCTCCATCAGAGCCCCTGGCACCTGGGTACCCGACACCACAATATCCGGTGCCACATTACCCGACTCCACAGTATCTGGTGCCTCAGTACCCGATGCCGCAATATCTGGTGCTGCAGCACTCGACTCCCCAGTACTTGACGCTGGGCTACCCACTGTCGGGTTATGGATACTCCTTCTCTGGATATCCTCAGTATCCATATCCCCCCTCCTTCTCCACCTCCACTGCCCACTCCCCAGCCACTGGTAGATGGCCTCCTGGTGGGCTGAGGCCAAGGCTCAGCTCACTTGTGAGGTCGAGAGTCATCTACCTACACCGGACCCTATACAGGATCCCCTACATTGGAGACGGGAGACTCCCTCCCCCCTTCCCGACACCAGAGAAGAGCCCTCTGGCACCCGAGGAGGGGAGGATACGTGCCCTAGGGAACTCCCCAAAGGGGCCATCCCTCCCCCTCATAGGGAGGAGTCTTCCTTCTCTTCATCAGATCTGACTCAGACTCAGAGACGGGACACACTGACCCTGAAGACGAGCCACGTACTCACGAATGCAGTAGGCCGAGGACTCCTCCGAAGTCTCCTCCTCTGGATCCCTCCTTTCTGGAGTTATTGAGGAAAATGCAGGAAATCCATCAGTGGCAATCAGTGGAGCCAGACCCACAGCGTAAGAAACTCACTGCTCATCTGTATCTGCCCGAGACCGCTCCTGTGCTGATTCCATCCTGGATACAGCCTCATGCGGATCTTGTTTCCACCATTTGAAAACAACCTTCTGCGCTAGCACCCCTTCTGAGGAAGGTGGACAAGTTATATCAGGCTCCTGAGGGTGTAGATTTCCTTAACCTCCACCCCAATGTGGACTAGGTTGTCATCAGCGCCACTCACAGCCGCTCCGCAAATCCCAAACACCTCAGCTCATCTCCGCCTGATAAGGAATCCCGGCTTCTGGACCAACACAGAAAGAAGATCTATTCCTCTTCTACCCTTGGTATTAGGGCCCTGAACTATGTGGCACATATGGGGGATTTTCAAAAGACCATCCTTAGTCAGGTGGAATCTAAATTAGACTCCCTTCCTGAGTCACAGACTAAGCAGGAAGTGGCGGATCTTGTCCGTTCTGCTCATTCGGCCAGTCGGCACATGCTTTGTGCCACTTACAGCGCAGCAGACACAGCTGGAAGGAGCTCGGCTTCTGCGGTAGGCTTACAGCATCATGCCTGGCTCCGCATGTCAGGTTTGGTCCCTGAAGTGCAATCCGCTATCCAGGATGCTCCCTTCAGGGGTTCGGTGCTGTTCGGGGGCGATGTCAAAGACATCATTACCAAACTGCAGGAGCAGGGCACTGCACTCAAGTCTGTCAACTTTATGTACAGGCCCCCTCAAGGGCAATGGCATCCTTTTCGTAGACAAAACCGATAAAGACAAAAACCACAGGGTAAACGGGCCAACAAACAGCGGGCCCCTCCAGCAACCAAGACTCCCCCCTGAAAAAAAGCCGTGGGAGCCTCAGTTGCTGCGCTGCCCCACACCTCCTGACTCCCTGCCTCTCCCATTGCCTCTGGAGGCTCCAGAGGAACCAGTAGGGGGGAGATTCTCATCCCATCTGCCGGGTTGGGAGAGGATAATGTCAGATGCTTGGGTGCTCCAGTTGATATCAGCAGGACACTCAATAGATTTTCTGCAGAAACCACCCAAAGACCCCCAATCGTCTTACTCCCCGCAACATCTTCCTCTGGTTCTAGAGAAGTCATCTCCCTTCTCTTGAAGGCGCGATAGAACCAGTTCCCAACCATCTTTGGGGACATGTTACTATTCCCATTTCTTCTTAGTTCCAAAGAGATGGGAGATCTGAGGCCTATCCTAGACCTCAGCTCCCTGAACATGTTCATGGAGTACAAACGCTTCAGAATGCTCTCTTTGCAGAACCTTCTACCACTTCTTCGGCAGGTGCAGTGGCGATGCGCTCTGGACATGCAGGATGCCTTCCTGCATAGCCCCATATGCCCTTCCCACCACAAATTCCTTCGTTTTTGCTTTCAGGGGGACCACTGCCAATTCGAGCCCTCCCATTTGGACTTTCCTCGGCCCACCAAGTATTTACCAAATGCCTGTTTGTGGTAGCGGCCCACCTGCGTACTCAGGGAGTTCAGGTATTCTCGTACTTGGATGATTGGCTCCTGGTGGCCCCATCCAGTGAGGAACTCATGCACTCCCTCTCCCTTATCCTGCAGGTTTTCATCAGCCTAGGTATCACCATCAACCAGGCCAAGTCCCATTTGGTCCCTTGCCAATGCCTCCAATTTATAGGGGCGATTCTGGACACGACCATCGGCAAAGCCTTTTTGCCTCCAGACAGGGTAGACACCCTTCAGACGCAGGCCCGTCTTCTGTCCAGTCGCAGGAGGATGGGAACGAGGTCAGTCCTTCGCCTCCTCGGGCTAATGGCGGCTGCCATTCCGACAGTCCCACTCGCTCGGCTCTATATGAGGATCTCTCAATGGACGCTTCGTTCGCAATGGGGCCAGACCATGGACAATCTAGACCAAGAGGTTCAAGTTTCCGATCCCATGATCAGGGACTTGCATTGGTGGATGGTTCAGGAGAACTATGCCTGGGAGTTCACTTCAACATCGAACCTCCCTCCCAGACGCTGATGACAGATGCATCAGGAGAAGGCTGGGGTGCCCATCTAGGGTCTCACCGGACTCAGGGCAGCTGGTCCAAGTTCGAACAAAATCTGCACATAAATGTGCTCGAACTGAGAGCAGTCCTTTATGCCCTTCAGGCTGTACACTCCTTCATCCTCCCCGGTCATCTCCTCATACAATCAGACATGTGAATAGTCTGGTATCTCAACAAGCAGGGAGGAACACATTCCTACCCTCTGTGCCGGGAAGCGATGAGAGTCTGGCTTTGGGCAACCCAGCATCACCTTCACTTGACGGTGGTTCACGTTCCGGGAGTAGAAAACACACTGATGAACCAACTCAGTTGGTCCTCAGCCAGGTTGCATGAATGGGAGTTGGATCAAGAAGTCGTAAATGGCATCTTTCAGTGATGGGGAACACCTCTGATAGACCTCTTCGCTTCTCCCCAAAACGCAAAACGTCCTGCCTTCTCCTCGCTCGCTCCTGGGCGAGACATTTTTTGGTGGGACGCTCTGTCTCTTGGTTGGAGGGACAGATTCGTTTATGCCTTCCCTCCCATTCCTTTAATTCCGAAGGTCCTGAACAAACTCAGATCGGAGGGAGCTTGAATAATTCTCATTGCTCCCTTCTGGCCCAGGCAAGTTTGGTCTCTCTTCTGCAACAGTTGTCAGAGGAACCTCCACTTCCTCTTCCTCTGTCGCAACAATTGTTGACCCGGGATCAGGGGACCCTTGTTCCAGGTCTCAGATCCCTTCATTTACATACGTGGCTCCTACAGACATAGCAAAAGCCCACTTTGGAGTTTCTCCGCTTGTAGCAGACATATTGGTAGAGGCCAGAAAGTCTTCCACCAGGTCCACCTACGCCATGAAGTGGAAACGATTTTCTTTTGGGCTAGCTCAAAAAACTTTGAACCTTTCTCATGCCCAGCCAATAAAGTCCTGGACTACATGCGTCACCTCTTCAATCTGGGTCTCAGCCATTCCTCATTAAAGGTCCACATGGCTGCTATTTCAGCCTACCATATTCCCTTCGTGAACAGGATTTTTGCTCAGTTGGAAGCCTCCAAGACCTTCCTCAGAGGGGTTCTCCATTTGAGACCCCCCATCCGCATTCCTGCCCCTCCTTGGGACTTGAATTTCATTCTGGAGAAGATTACCCTGCCTCCCTTGAGCCGGCAGCTACAGCAGGTGTAAAGTTCCTTTCTTGGAAGACACTCTTCCTAGTGGCTATTACTTCTGCTCGGTGCATTTCCGAGCTTCAGGCCTTGATGTGCAAAATTCCATACTTGATTTTCCACAAGGAACGTGTGTCTCTACGCACCAACCCTAAGTTTCTCCCTAAGGTGGTGGCTGAATATACGCTGAATCAATCCATTGAGCTACCCGCTTTCTTTACACAACACTCCAATCAAGGGGAGTACCTCTTGCATACTTTGGATGTTCACAGAATACTGAGATACTACACCACTCGGACTAAGGATCTCAGGAAAACTGATCAACTTTTTGTCTCTTCTGCTCACAAACGAGAAGGCGATGCTGTTTCCAGACAATGCCTGTCAAAATGGTTGGCTCATTGTTTCACTTTCTGTTACGACAAGTACAACAAGACCCTGCTGGGTCAAGTCAGAGGTCACTCCACCAGAGGAGTAGCTGCCTCTGCGGCTTGTTTCAAGAATGTGTCAGCGGGAGACATCTGTGCAGCCGCAACTTGGACTTCTGTCCATACCTTCATGAAACACTACAGTTTGGATATTGCCTCTCACCATAGCGCAGACTTCGGGTTGGCTGTTTTACAAGGTCTCCTTTCATGAGACCCATTCAGCCTGAGGTTCCATGCTATGGATGACAATCCTCCTCCTGAGTGCTTTTCCTTGTTCCAGACTGCTTGGGACTCAGTCCTATATATGAATACCTACTGCAAGAGCCCTCTCGAAGTATGATAGTACAGTTACGTAAGAATTACCATAAGAGTAGATCTTCGGGTGAGGCTCTTGCAGTAGGTATTGCCTTCCCGCCCTCCATCCCTTTTAAGCTTTTTTGCTCCATTTCCATGGGGGGAAATATATCCTCTTCTCTCTTGCCTTGCCTCTTTTGGCCTTTGGTGGGAAAGAACTGGAAGGCGGGTGTGGGGGACTGCTCCTTTATACTGACGTTGTATGATTCCAGTCACCTGACATGGGGGCGGTCCCCCGCCAGAGACTGCTAGCTAGAAATTTTTCCGTGGGGTCTTGACGCCTGGCTGGTCAGTCCTATATGTGAATACCTACTGCAAGAGCCTCTCTCGAAGACCTACTGTTACGGTAAGTTCTTACATAACTGTACTTTCCTGTGCCTGTACCTTGTTTAAACCCTTGATGTATCTGAAGGTTTCGATCATGTCCCCTCTCTCTACCTCCTCTGTTCCAGTCAGTACATGTTTAATTCCCCCAACCTGTCTTCATATGGCATCTGGTGTAATCCTTGAATCATTTTTTGTTGCTTTCCTTTGTACTGTCTTAATCCTGTCCATGTCCTTTTTGAGGTGGGATCTCCAAAACTGGGCACTGTGTTCCAGGTGGGGCCTGACCAGTGCCCTGTACAGTGGCACTACCACCTCCCTCTTTCTGTTCGTGATGCCCCTCCAAATGCATCCCAGCATGCCACTGGCCTTTAGGGCTGCCTTCCCACTTTCAGGTCGTCGGAAATTATAATCCTCAGATCTCTTTCCTGGGTTGTCGCTGCTATTCTATCTCCTCACAAGTAGTGCTCCCTATTAGGGTTGCTTCTTACCAGGTGCATGACCTTGCACTTCTTGGCGTTGAACTTCAGCTGCCATGCTGCAGACCATTCCTCTAGGTTTGCCAGATCTGACTTTGCCAGGTCTGTACTCCTGCTGAAGAGTCTACTCTGTTGCATATCTTGGTGTCATCTGTGAACAGACACCCCTTCCCCTCGAGGCCATTTCTGGTTACCTCTCATTCTGCCGATAGTGTACCGTTCACTGGTACCCTTTGTGTTCTATCGTGTAGCCAGTTTTTGACCCACTGCACCACTTCTCACCCCACCCCCATGTATTCCAGCTTTTTTACTAGCCTTCTGTGTGGGACACAGTCAAAGACCTTGCTAAAGTCCAGGTAGACTACATCCACTGCTTCTCCCTTATCAACTGCCTTGGTCACCCAGTTAAAGTATTTGATTAGGTTAATCTGGCATGATCTCCCTGCCATGAACCTGTGTTGTCTGTAATCATGTTGCCTGCTGGCTTTCAGGAATTATATTACCCTCTGCTTAAGTAAGGATTCCATTAATTTGCCCACCACAGAAGTAAGACACACTGGGCGGTAGTCCCCTGCCTCTTCTCTGCTTCTAGCTTTATGAAGTGGGACAACTGTAGCCCTCTTCCAGCCATTGGGAACCTCCCCGTTTTCTAGTGATTTGGTGAAGAGTTCCACTAGGGGTGCTGCTAGTTCTCTCCCCAGTTTCTTCAGAATTCTGGGGTGCATATTCTCTGGTCCCACGGCCTTGTCCACTTTTAGTGTGTTTAGTGGTTTTAAGACTTGATCTTTTATGAAGGGGCTTGTATCAACCTCTGCCTCCGGGGTATTGCGTCATCTTAGTGCTGGTCCACTTCCCTTCGCCTCTATGGTAAACACTGACCAGAAGTACCTGTTCAGGACCTCTGCCTTTTCTCTTTCCCCCTCCACAAGGCTCCCTCCTTCTCCTGTGAGTCTTACTATTTCCCCCTTAATCTTCCTTTTCTCCTTGGTATAACCCCCCTACAAATGGGGATTCCCAAAACGTCTTCCTTGAGCTTGCCTAAATGCTCACTGCCAGGCTGGTGTCCTGCGTTTTAGCAGTTTAAATGTGATTACCAGAGCTGTACAGCCTCTGTGTACTGTCTCTTTAAGAGCTGCCTGATTGCAGCATAAGTAATCTGAGAGGGAACTCTGTTGAAAGATGTAACTATTTGCTGAAAATCATTTAGAGTGATAATGATAATGTAATTTGTCTAAGCTGCTTTCTTCGTAGCAAGAACTGTTTTGTTTTGTCTCCACTATCTTGGTCCTGGACTGCAAATTGGACCAATCAGTTCTGGTGGGACCTAAAATGTAGCCGGACTACAGGAGCTGTCTGAAGTCAAAATCTGTAGGAACTGTAGTTTTGAACTTTTAGTGCCTTTTTTGCAACTGAAGGGGGAGCTCTTGTTTTGACTGACAGTCAAATCAGCCAACTAAACCTTTTGGATCTTGGGGAAGTCCCGGACTGCTTGCAATTTTTCAGTTAGTTCTTGCGTTTTTGGCTTGCATGTCTGCTGCTGCTCCTGAGAGGGAGAGAAGAGAATTATTTTGGACTAAATCCAAGTTTGTGTGACTAAAGTAAGCTACCGAAGTGGGCTGGCTCAACCTGAAGAAGACCAAAGATTTTGCTGAATGTGATCGTCCTGTCAGGAGTTCCAGCTACCCCTAAGCTCCCGGGGTGTGCAGAGACTTTGCGATTGTGGGAGTGCTTTGCCTGGTACAGTAGAATTCCTGTACATGTAAATGTGGTATGAGCTGCTAGTGGGTTGTGAGTTAGTTCCCCACTGTGTGAACTGTGTTCTACTTGCTGGAAGCTGTATCCAGCCCAAAACGGACTGCATCTAAATTTATCTCCATGTGGTCTGGGCCTTGCCAGACTGGCCCAGCCAGACTACTCACTGCACAGAGAAGCCATTGACAAGAGACCTGCCTGGGGATCAGCTCCCTGCTCCACGCTTGAACAGAAATGACGCCTCTGCGACTCGTGTGGGCCCTGCTTCTCCCGGCATTCCAGATCAACCACCTGCAGTCTCGATTTTTATCCAGCCTGTGTCCAATCTTGGGTATCGTGAGTAAATACCAGGGTAGCTCCCTGCAACAACAGCTTAATCTGAGTGTGTCATCTGATTGTGTTGTTGTTTCGTTTCCTTTACGAACTGAGCCCTCTGGCTCCGGATTACAAATATTGTGTATTGTGCATGTTGTGTTTTCCATCACAGGGCCCCAACCAGGTGCAACCCCGGGCAACAGTCCTGGCTAGCCCATCTCTTCTCCACCTGGGTACCCAGAGGTGTGACTGTGTGGGGGGGGGGACTCAAAGCACATGCATAACTGCTTAATTGATATAACCTTTAAGCTAATTAACCTGATTTTGCCCCTTCTTTGTTCAAGTCCCTTGAATAAATCAGATCTGCATGCAATCTGACCGTGGTTCCAGTTTGTGCTCAAAGTACTGTACTGTTGTTATTTGCTGTGCATAACCTTGTTTTACAGGGGGTCCCCAGGGTCGAGCCAGAGGAACCAGCCCTGGTAGTAAGTGCAAACAGTGTGGGTACTTGTGTGGTGTACCAGGGGTATGGGAAAGTGATTACTGTACAGTGTTCAGGCCACTAGAGGGGAAAGAGGGGGGTTACAGTGTCCCGGAGGGCTGTGCCCAGGTTAGCTTGACCACTGCCAACCCTGACCTCCGGGTGGAGGCACCCATTTCAGAACTCAGGCCCCTTAACCTGCTACTAGCCAAGCAGACAGGGGTAGTAGCCTTTGGGATAGCGCCACCTAGGGGTTACATCTTGGAGGCTCACCGCTGGGATTAGCATCCCCTAGTAGCCAAATTTGTGAACTGTTGTTAAAAATAAATGGCTACCCCAACAGAAGTGGCTGTACACCAGTTGGTGGGGTGGTGTACTGGGCAGGAGATTGACCCCCAAAATGCTATACTTATCCTGGATATTCCCCTGGGTACCAATAAGGACACTGTAGAGGGAGTACTTTCCAAGGTTGAATGTTTACAAAACCCTGTGGTCGTGGGTCGACAGGCTAATCTGCTTGCCCAAAGTTTCATGGCGTTAGTAGAGTGTAAGGATCCAGTAGACAGTTCCAAAGTGCCACGGACTATCACCCCCGAAGGAGCCCTCACTGTCTGGAGAGTGATAACTAAAGACAATAAAGACCCGGGGGAGAATGAGCCCCCCCCCCACTATCTGAGACTTTTGAGAAGAAATGTGCTAAACTGTTGCTGGAGGAAGGGAACACTGTGGAGGACTTAAAGAAACTATTCCTGCCACCTGGGGGTGTTCCTCCCCCAACACCCCCTCCCGCTGCAGCACCCATTATTGCCTCTCCTTCTGTGCCCATGCCAATGCGGGCTCCTATATCTGTACCTGCCATTAGTCATGACTCTTACCGAAGGTTGAGAATCTTCTCCAGCACCCTCCCCAACCCCCAAGGGGAGGATGATTGGGAGACGTGGATAGATTGGGTTGCCCCTTTGGTACCTGAATGGCAGTGTGCGGAGGCTGAGAAATGGAAAAGGATCATAGAAAGTTTGAGGGGTCCCGCCCTAGAAGCAATTAAATTTCTGAGGTCCACAAACCCTGATGCATCTGCACAGGAGTACCTATCTGCACTCAAAGGCAATTTTGGCACCATTGAGTCAGGGGAGAACTTGATGTGGAAATTTCAAGGTACAAAACAATGGCCAGGGGAAAGTTTGTCTGCATATGTTACTCGTCTGGAAAGAGAGCTGCAAAAGGCTTACCGAAAAGGTGGGGTAGCCAACAGTGACTTAAACCATGTGAGGTTGGGGCACATACTGCAACATGCAAAGCATTCTAAATTGCAGCTCCTTCAATTAAGGCTCCCAGATAGGAGGGGTAACCCACCGGACTGTTGTGACTTGATAAAAGAACTCCAGGAGGTTGAAGATGAAGAGGGGGATTGTAATTCTAGGGTGAGCGCAGCCCAAGTGATCACGGCATCGGAAGGCCCTTCCAAAGTGGGGACCAATGAGGGTGTGCCGCCATGGGATGAACTGCTGAGGGAGTTCAGGGAAACAAAAAACAGTCTCTTTATGAAGGCCACTCCTGCAAGTACAGGCACAGACCCTTACCCAACTGCATCTGCTATGGGGGTGAGGGTGTCCACCCAGGCATCTCCTGCTGATAGCAACTCGAAACTTAATGCCTTGACTATGGAAGTAAGAGAACTGACAAGATGTCTCCAAATGTTCACCACACAGCAGACAGAGATGGCACCAAGGTTTTCAGTTGGTAGTTCCACCGCCCCAGCTCCCAGTGTAATGCCTCTGCCACCCCAAATCCCAGAAAACATATTTTGCCATAATTGTGGGAAGGATGGGCACATGAAGAGAGAATGCTGGTCCACAAAAGACCTAGATAAAGTTGTATACAGGCTTCAAGGAGAGCTTCGGAGAACGAATCAGCGGTCAAGGAGTGCCCAACATGACCACAGGGTTCAAGAAGTAGTAACTCAAATCCCTATGTGGCTAAATCACCTGTCCAGGCCCCTGCTCCTGTCCCTCCAGACTGGTCCAAAATAGTGGGCCCTTCAATGGAGACTACCGTGGCTGTGAATGGTATTCCTACTTGGGCTGTGCTGGACAGTGGGTCACAAGTAACCATTGCATTTAAGGACTGGTATGACAAACACTTATCTGCTGTGCCCTTACAATCCCTGGAAGGCCTACATGTGTGGGGGGCTGAGCGACAGGTCTTATCCCTACCTAGGATATGTCTGCCTCTGGTTGTCATTTCCTGCAGCTGTAACTGGTGTAGAGGAGCAAGTCGAGACACTGACCTTAGTGTGTCCCCCTACTGGACTGTATGATGAGGTTCCCCTGTTAATTGGGACCAACACCCATATGTTTGGGAGACTGGCACAACTCTGTCGTGAGAAACAAGGGTGACAGACTGGGAGGGCCCTAAGAATTCCAGCTCTGATCAAGAGGGCCTATAATTTGCAACAGAACCCCAAGGGAGTGGACCAGGATGAACCAGTAGGGGTTGTGTGGAAGAAGGATCCCGATTCAATGGTACTGGCCCCTAACGCCCAGTGTACCATTAAAGGGGAGGTCCGCCTTCGCAAAGATGTCAAGAACAAAATACTGATGTTGGATGTGCCAGGTGATGGAAAATTGCCAGAAGGATTATTGGTTAAGCCCAGCATCTTGCCAGCTCGTGCTCATGCCTATGCACAATGAGTGATGGTCCAGATTCATAATGTATCAGATCGGGAGATCCGGGTGAACAGAGGATGCACCCTAGCTACGGTACACTGCGCAGACACTGCAGTGTTGCCCAGCAACAAGCACCCTGGCAAGACAGATAGAGTGACTCCAGACTTGTTTGATTTTGGTGACTCCCCATTGCCAGCTGAATGGAAGACTAGAATTAGCCAGAAACTTGCCCAGAGAGATCAAGTGTTTTCATTGAAGGAATGGGACGTTGGATGTGTCCAGGGTGTGGAGCATCACATACGCCTGCACGATGAATGGCCATTTCGAGAGGGGTCTCGACGCCTAGTCCCTGCAGACATAGACAATGTGAGAAGACACTTGCAGGAAATGCTCGCGGCTGGTGTGATACAAGAATCCAGAAGCCCATATGCTTCTCCCATTGTGGTTGTGTGTAAGAAGAACGGATCTGTGAGAATGTGTGTTGATTATTGAACTCTGAATCGGTGGACCATCCCCGATCAATACATCACGCCCCGTATACAAGATGCTCTGGATTGTTTGAATGGGAGCAAATTGTTCTTGGTGTTGGATCCGCGCAGTGGATATTACCAGATTCTGATGGCTCCAGAGGACCGTGAGAAGACAACCTTCATCTGTCCTTTGGAGTTCAATGAATTTCTAAGAATGCCACAGGGGATATCGGGTGCCCCAGCCACCTTCCAGCGACTGATGGAACAAGCAGTAGGAGACATGAATTTGCTAGAATGCCTGGTGTACTTGGACGAGGTCATTGTGTTCGGGAGCTCCCTAGAGGAACAGGAGAGTCGACTGTTCAAAGTACTTGACCGACTGGAAAATTTCAGCCTCAAGCTGTCCATTGACAAGTGCCAGTTTTCCAAACCTCTGTGAAGTATGTGGGGCACATAGTGTCTACAGAGGGGATAGAGACTGATCCTAGTAAAGTTGAAGCCTTGACTACTTGGCCCCAGCCCCACAATTTGAAAGAACTACAACGTTTCCTGGTATTCTGTGGCTATTACTGCTGGTTCATAAAGAACTATTCCAAATCCAGGGTTACCCTCCTACCAATCAGAAATACAAAAAAGCATCCGTCAAAGAACCAGACAAAGCATATTTCCGCCCAGGTGAACTTTTCGGGTCCCGTTGGACACCTGACTGTGAAGCAGCTTTCCACAAAGTCATATACCAGCTCACCCATGCCCCCATCCTCCCTTATGCTGATCCCACCAAACCCTATGTGCTGCATACTGATGCCAGTCTGCAGGGTCTAGGAGCTGTACTGTATCAAGACCATGAGGATGGTTTGAGACCAGTGGCATTCGCCAGTAGGAGCTTGACCCCGTCAAAGCGAAACTACCCTGTGCACAAGTTGGAGTTCCTTGCGTTAAAATGGGCCATTGTCGACCAGTTTCATGATTACCTCTATGGGGCAAAAATATTGGTGAGGACTGACAATAACCCATTGACCTACATACAGACTTCAGCTAAGTTAGACACCACAGGGCACCAGTGGCTTTCCGCATTGTCAACATATGATTATGCTGTCGAATACAGACCAGGCTTGAATCATATTGATGCTGATGCCCTATCTCGGAGGTCCATCTCCAAGAGCGACTGGGTCAGGTTGTCTGAACCTGACATCCGAGCATTGTGCCAAAAGTTTGACAGAAATGAACAGATGTCTACGGACACAGCGGACTGCATAGTAGATAGCTTGGGCCCCTCTGACACCTGCATACCAGCTGCGTATTGCCACTTCTCTGCTCTAGATATTAGTGCACTACCTCAGTTTGACAATGACAGCATTCAGTGGACTCAATCCCGAGATCCTGTGATTCAGCCAGCACTTGATGCCCTTCGTGCAGGAAAAGATGTGTCCAAGTTGCGTTCCTCTGATGTGCGAACCGCTTTATTGTTTAAAGAAGGCCCCAGGTTGAAGCTGCTTAATCAGTGGTTGTATAGAGAGACTGTAGATTGGGGTGGCCAAATAGACAAGCAACAATTGGCCCTGCCTACAGCCTTCAAAGATTTGGTACTGAGGTCCCTCCACAGTCATATGGGCCACCTCGCTATCGACCGGACCCTTGATCTAGTACAATCTCGACTCTACTGGCGCAAGATGGGGGCTGATGTTGAGCACCATGTAAGGACTTGTAGTTGCTGCCTGCAGAGAAAAGCCCTGCCTCAGAGGGCTGCCCCCTTTGTCAAAATTACTACCAGCACCCCAATGAACTAGTCTGCATAGACTTCTTGAGTTTAGAGCCTGATCAGCGAAACATTGGCAATGTGTTAGTGGTTACGGACCATTTCACACGGTATGCACAAGCTTTTCCCACCAAAGATCAAAATTTATCTACCGTGGCCAAGGTGCTAGTGGAAAATTTCTTCGTCCACTATGATACCCCCCAGCAAATTCACTCTGTTCAGGACCGGGACTTTGAGAGTCGACTAATCAAATAAATGCTGTCTTTATGGGGGGGGGGGGGTGAAAGTCAAGAACCACCCCTTATCACCCACAGGGGAATCCTCAACTAGAACGCTTTAACCGCACCCTACTAGACATGCTAGGCACCCTCCACCCAAAAGATAAGCATAAATGGAGTCAGCAGATTAGCACCTTGGTACACGCATACAATTGCACAAAGAATGATGCTATCGGGTTCTCTCCCTACCGCCTCATGTTCGAGAGAGAGGCCCGGTTGCCTGTTGATGTCTGTTTTGGGGTTTCTCCCAATGGGGTCCGAGCTGAAGATTACCTGCAATATGTATAAAAACTGAAAGCTCAGTTGAACCATGCCTTGTCAACTGGCCCAGACAATGGCTGCCAAAAGAAATCTAGCCAACAAAGAGACATGATAGAAAAGTAAAGGCTCAAGAGCTTAGGCCTGGAGACCATGTGTTGTTGTGAAATTTAGGATTGCATGGTAAACACATAATTGCTGATCGGTGGCACCATCTTCCCCATGTCATAGTTGGAAAGTTGGATGATTTGCCAATGTACAAAGTGCGCCCAGAGAATAACTCCAAAGCTGTCAAGACCATGCACCGTAACCACTTGCTACCTATTGGTCAAGTTATAATTGGGGCTGAACCATGCATTGATTCCCTGGACCCAGTGACTCGTGCTGCTGCAGAAGAACAGAGTCAGCCTGCCCCATGGTTGCCGATTTAAGACTTCCCCCGCAGCAGGCCCAGAATGATAGTGACTGCCAGTCTAACTTGGATAACAGTGAGTGTGATAATGCCTATTACCCCTCATATGAATTGAGTCAGTTGTTTTTTGGAAATCCTATGTTGAATTATGGGGATGAAGCTGAGCCTTCTGGACTGCCTAACGCCCCAGCATCATCATTGGAGCCAATGCTCCCTGAAGGTGAAGTGCAAAGTATCACGTCTGAGGATGCTGGATCTTTGTGTATCGTGGAACTGTATGATTTGTCTGAAGGAGAGGCTGATGGTATGAGTCTTTCTGGTGACATGCCAGAACTTGAAGAACACTATGAGAGTGCTGACAACCCTCCTTCAGTGCCAGAGTGTCTTCAAAATGAGCCAAGTGTTGTAGAAACAGAGACTACAGACCAAGGGGCTGACAGTGCTCCCAGCTTGGACATTCCCCTTCATGCAGAGGCACCCCTCACAAGCGATGAAAGCTCCAAGACCACTGCTGAAAGTACAGAGACTGTGGTTGTTAACCCCAGAAAGACTGGCCAAGCTGTCAAGCCAGTGGTACGCTTCAGTAACGATTCCACGGGAGGCCAGTGGATTTGCCTCTCAATGTAGTCCACAAAGGTGTTTGTCTCTCAGAGCTCACTGCCCAAATTGAGCTTGATGGCCCATTCCAGGTTACTTGTTTTGCCCTCTCACCATGGTGCCCCACTTCATCCAGCCCCAAGTTAGCTGATAGGGAAGGGCCCCCTCTTGCATTGTTTAGAGTACAAGAAGTTATTACATGATTCTGTATAGTAAAGTGACAAGTTATGCCAATTGATGAATCAGATAGTACTTGTATAGCATGCTAATGGTATAAATATCTTGTATATGTTGCATTTTCAATGTTATGATGGCACAGATTTGACATGGACGCCAAGTTTTCCCAGGCAGAGAAGGGTGTAACCCCCCTACAAATGTGGGTTCCCAAAAAGTCTTCCTTGAGCTTGCCTAATTGTTCACTGCCAGGCTGGTGTCCTGTGTTTTAGCAATTTAAATGTGATTACCAGAGCCTGTATAGCCTCTGTGTACTGTCTCTTTAAGAGCTGCCTCATTGCAGCATAAGTAATCTGAGAGGGAACTCTGTTGAAAGATGTAACTATTTGCTGAAAATCATTTAGAGTGATAATGATATTGCAGTTTGTCTAACCTGCTTTCTTTGTAGCAAGGACTGTTTTGTTTAGTCTCCACTATCTTGGTCCTGGACTGCAAATTGGACCAATCAGTTCTGGTAGGACCTAAAATGTAGCCGGACTACAGGAGCTGTCTGAAGTCAAAATCTGTAGGAACTGTAGTTTTGAACTTTTTGCGCCTTTTTTGGCAACTGAAGGGGGAGCTCTTGCTTTGACTGACAGCCAGATCAGCCAACCAAACCTTATGGATCTTCGGGAAGTCCCGGGCTGCTTGCAATTTTTCAGTTAGTTCTGAGCTGGGAAGTAAAATAGAAGAGCTCAAGTGTTTTTTGGGCAGCAATCCTGAGTGGATTCGCATGGGAAAACTGTGAAAGGGCTGAGTTTTTGGCTTGCATGTCTGCTGCTGCTCCTGAGAGGGAGAGAACAGAATTATATTTTACTGAATCCAAGTTTGTGTGACTAAAGTAAGCTACTGAAGTGGGCCAGGCTCAACCTGAAGAAGACCGAAGATTTTGCTGAATGCGATTGGCATGTCAGGAGTTCCAGCTACCCCTAAGCTCCCAGTGTGTGCAGAGACTTTGCGATTGTGACTGGGGAGTGCTTTGCCTGGTACAGTAGAATTCCCATACATGTAAATGTGCTATGAGCTGCTAGTGGGTTGTGAGTTAGTTCCCCACTGTGTGAACTGTGTTCTGCTTGCTGGAAGCTGTATCCAGCCCAAAACGGACTGCATCCGAATTTGTCTCCATGCGATTTAGGCCTTGCCAGACTGGCCCAGCCAGACTACCCACTGCACAGAGAAGCAATCGACGAGAGACCTGCCTGGGGATCAGCCCCCTGCTCCACGCTTGAACAGGAACGACGCCTCTGTGACTCGTGTGGGCCCTGCTTCTCCCGGCATTTCAGATCAACCATCTGCAGTCTCGATTTTTATCCAGCCTGTGTCCAATCTTGGGTATCGTGAGTAAATACCAGGGTAGCTCCCTGCAACAACAGCTTAATCTGAGTGTGTCATCTGATTGTGTTGTTGTTTCGTTTCCTTTACGAACTGAGCCCTCTGGCTCCGGATTACAAATATTGTGTATTGTGCATGTTGTGTTTTCCATCACAGAGCCCCAACCAGCAGCAACCCCGGGCAACAGTCATGTCTAGCCCATCTCTTCTCCACCTGGGTACCCAGAGGTGTGACTGTGTGGGGGGACTCAAAGCGCATGCATAACTGCTTGATTGATATAACCTTTAAGCTAATTAACCTGATTTTGCCCCTTCCTTGTTCAAGTCCCTTGAATAAATCAAATCTAACTTTTTCTGCATGTAATCTGACCGTGGTTCCAGTTTGTGCTCAAAGTACTGTACTGTTGCTATTTGCTGTGCATAACCTTGTTTTACAGGGGGTTCCCAGGGTCGAGCCAGAGGAACCAGCCCTGGTGGTAAGTGCAAACAGTGTGGGTACTTGTGTGGTGTACCGGGGTATTGTGATTACTGTACAGTGTTCAGGCCACTAGAGGGGAAGAGGGGGGTTACAGTGTCCCGGAGGGCTGTGCCCAGGTTAGCTTGACCACTACCAACCCTGACCTCCGGGTGGAGGCACCCGTTTCAGAACTCAGGCCCCTTAACCTGCTAATAGCCAAGCAGGCAGGAGGTAGCCTTTGGGATAGCGCCACCTAGGTGTTACATTTACATACCTAAAAAAGGTCTTGTCTAGTGTTGCTCAGATAGTATCCTATCAATTAGAATACCACCGGATACCAGTCTTTTTGCCAGATAGTGGATCCAGTTGGATAGTAGCGCTATCTGACCGTGGATCCAACCATCTCGGATCCAGTTCAGATCCCCTGGATCCAACCATGGATCCCTGGATCCAACACTGGATATTGCGGGATCTGACCTGGAATCCGATCTCTGACTTGGTCGGATCCCAGTTCGGATATTGCCACTATCCAATGGATCACAACTGGATCCCCAAAGGCACTAACCAAGCACCACTAGTCTTGTCGCCCCTTTTTTGACTCCTTCTGCAATCTTCTCTTCTGTCTGGGCCTTGGCCTTCTTTGTCACTTTACCTGCTTCCCTCAGTTTGTCTTCTTATGCTTTCTTATCTTCTTGTATTTGCGTTACTTTGTACTCAGTCACAGCTACCCAGCCCAGCCCTTCCTCCTACATGGTGGCCATGAGGTCAGGAAGTTTGTTTCCTTGCATTTATGACCATTGCCTTCCATGAACATCCCCCCCCCACCCCATATGGTGGGGTTTGACTTTTTTATTTAGCCCTACCCTGTTGGATTCTCCTGGTGTAAGCTTCAACGCCTCAGTTGTTTTGGTTTTTGGGGAGTGTTGACTGGCACACTGGTCACAGTAGTGTGTGCTGTCCCCATCTCCCCTTTTTCTGCCGTCAGTGTCTGGGTGTCTATGACCTAGGCTTGTTCCCAAACTTGGTTACCAGCATCACGAGCTGGAACTCTACTGCTGTGACGACTTGCCAGCTTGTTTTTTTGGAAAATGTTTTAAAATGATGGGGCGCCAAGCAGATCTGTGCAAAATTAGTGGGTGGGGAGGGGTCAAACATGGGTGTGACAGATACAAGGGCTTGGTTAACACCACATATAAACATAGCAGCTGATGGCAGAAGCAGACTGCCCAGGTCCATCTCGTCTGCCCAGTGTTTTATCTAGTCATCTATTCTATTTATTTATTAACACCATATCAGAAGGGGGGGGAAGGAGTGAAGAACCCGTAGGGCTACCTCTTTCCATATTTAGATATGTAGGAATGGGCAGACACAACAAGCCAACTGGCCTTTTCTTGCCAACAGATTCTGTGTTTTTATGAATTTAGTTTTATGTAGCACTGCTAGTACAAACTGTGCCCCAAAGTGCTGTACAACACGAGGGGGAAGGGAGGAGAATGGTGCTGCTGCTCAGCTTTCTAGGAAGTCCCAGAGCAGAGAGACAGATGAGTGAGATAGTGCACACTCCAGGGAGGTTAAAGGGATCACTCAGGGGCCCACAATTAGCAGAGTGTCAGTAGTGGGACTAAAACATTCAAATGCTGGCCTCCAAGTTCACAGCTCTGCACTCTAACCACTAGGCCAAAGTTACCCCTTCTCAGCAACGATCACTGGTCCCCACCACCTGTCCCTTATCCAACATCCATTTCTTTTTTTTTTTTAACCCTTCTTCTTTACGCCACTGTCTCCATATACCTCGGAACTCTCCCTGTCTGCCATAATTCACTGCTGTCCATCCAGCAGTCTCCCATGCACACTTAAACATTCACCATATGTCAGTATCAGGTCAGTGTAGAACGGCAATAATTGTGCCGAAAAAACCATGCCGTGACAAATAGCAAATGGGATAAAATTGCATCAGGATGGTATCGTACCCCCCCCCCAACTGTCACCTTCCCAGGGTTACTATTAGTAAATCCCCCCCACACCGAGTTTCTCCCCATCCCCACAAGTTCTGCCCCGAGTTTGTAACAGTAAATCCTCCACCGACTTTCTCCCCTCAAGTTTGGCCCCCGAGTTTCTAACAGTAAATCCCCACCCACACTGAGTCACGCCCCCACGCAGAACACGCGGTCATGGATTTGCGCTGTTTCCCACGCACGTTTGCTGACGCGGTTTTGTCTATGCGATAATTAACCATGCAATTATTGCTGGGCTAAATTGACCTAGACCCCCATATGTCTCTAGCCCAGACCCTCTGTGCTCACCTGTTAGCCCCCTCCCCCGCAGTCAAGTCCCATCTAGGCAAGTTGCGTGCTTCCTTGGTATACAGGAAAATCAATATCCAGTCAGGTGGCAGAGAGGAGCAGACCTAGGACTGTTAGGCCCTAGCCACACTACAGAACTGTTTTTCTTGTATTTTTTGCACCTCCCTATCCATCTGGCCAGCCACGCCTTCAGGCCGCCAATGGCCCCAGACTCAGCCAGCCTCATTCCCCGCCACCGCCAACCCGCAGCTCTTGATTCCAAATTCCTCAGTCAGCCCGGACATATCCCTTCGCCGGGGAGGGGGCCCTCCTCATAGGGGCTTGCGGGGAGGAGAGACTGTGATTCCAATCTTCTGAGGCATGGGGGCTATGGGAGCAGCCCGAGAGGCAGCCTGCTGGGCACTTGTGGCAGAGGAGGACCCATTGACCATCATCCGGTCAGCCGGATGGCTGTTTTTGAGGTTTCCTTGTGGGAGCGTGACATGCCATGCGACGTCAAGGCCGAAGCCAGCGTCCATCATGCTCCCTCCCACAGTTGAGCCCGGCATATTGCAATGCCTCCGGTCTCTGCCAGGGGCCAGAAAACGCCAAGGCTCAGACCCCCCCCTTCCTCCTTGGAGAAGGTGAGCAGTCATGGGACGCTCAAGCCTTCTCCCCCCACCCCAAAGGCTGGCCCTCCAACTCCTGGGTTCATTCCCAAATCCAAGTCATCAGCGTCGCAAGGAGAAATCCAACCACTGCACCAGCAAGCCGGCCACACAACTGTTTTTCAAAACTGTTTTTCAAACCGGTTTACTTAAACCATTTCAGTAAAGCCAGACTATGCAGTAACCATTCTTGAAAACAGTTAAGTGCGTCCACACTGCTGGTATTAAGCATGTTCTCCCTGTAACCATTTCATATTAACTTCAACATACAGAACTCTGCTTGCCTGTTCAGACAGCAGCTGGAACTGTTTTAGTGAAATCATTACAGTGAAAAACAGTTTTCACTCCTGTGCAGACGTGTGAAACCATGCAAGGTCTAAAACAGTTTTAAAAATAGTTCGAAGACTAGGTGCCTAGCAGGGTTTAAAAAAATTTTTGTTAAAATGTTTTAAGGGGCTTGTTATCTGGATGCAAACAGTGCTATTTGGATTTAAAATGTTTTAAGGGGTGCGTAGTCTGGATGCAGACAGTGCTAGGTAGATTTAAAATGTTTTAAGGGGTGTGTAGTCTAGATGCAAACAGTACTAGGTAAAATTAAAATGTTTTAAGGGGTGCGTAGCCTGGATGCAGACAGTGCTAGGTAGATTTAAAAAATTTTAAGGGGCATGTAGTCTGGATGCAAACAGTGCTAGGTGGATTTAAAATGTTTTAAGGGGCTTGTATTCTCGATGCAAACAGTGCACGGTGGATTTAAAATGTTTTAAGAGGCATGTAGTCTGGATGCAAACAGTGCTAGGTAGAATTAAAATGTTTTAAGGGGCGTGTAGTCTGGATGCAAATAGTGCTAGGTGGATTTAAAATGTTTTGAGGAGCTTGTAGTCTGATGCAAACGGTGCTAGGTGGATTTAAAATGTTTTAAAAGGGGCATGTAGTCTGGATGCAAACAGTGCTACGGGACTTTAAAATGTTTTGAGGAGCGTGTAATCTGGATGCAAACAGTGCTAGGGGGATTTAAATCATTTTGAGGCACTTTTAAGATCTCCAGTGTGGCTACAAGGTGGGCATATGTGACAGCCAGTGTCACTCACGTGGGGTGGAATTTTCTCCCCATAAGGCCCTCTCACCATGTGCCACTCGTTGGTGGAGTAAGGAGCCAGAGCTCAGTGGTAACTTATGACATCAGTCCCACCATAGGAAGAGCTGTATGGGGGAGTGAACCCACCCCATGCGCCCAGGGCCACTGTATGCTGCCTTCATATTACATCCTTAACCCCACCAGCTTTGTCAACAAGCACTTGTCCCCCTGCCTCCAGCACCCCTTACTTTTAACCCTGTAGTTAAAAATTTTAAGTAAAGCTGCAAGACACAGTTAGCAGCTGCTCTGTTACATTTCTTTCATTTTTAATTTATCGCACCTTATTTTCTGAGTTGCAGCATACTCCCCCTTCCTCCCAGGATGCAACTAGAAATCAGCTGTTACCAGCTTGTTACAACTTTCCTGGTAATACTTTTGAATTAAGTAAATTGTAAAGCCACAGTCGGGGTCTATATTTATCTGAAAGTCTAAACACAAGTGTTATGGTCATTGGGTCGGTTTTGAGTCCTTATCACACGTCACTCATTGTTTGCCATACATTTTGTTCAGTTAATATTGTATCCACCTACGGGGCTGCCCGGCAGCACCTCCCCCCCAGCCCATCGCCAACCTTCTCATGGACGTATTGTAAGCCACCTGTAGCCCCCAACCCATGTCTAGGGGTATACAGGTGGAAATCTGTGGGGAAGGGAGTATACAAACAAATATGCCACTTACTTGATCTCCGAGCTAGGGGCTGACCCCCACAAGTGCTTGGACGCTCTCAGGACCAGTGTGCAGGGCTGAAAACAAAGGGGGGGTTAGGAAACAAAGTGTCCCAAAACAACAACAGCATGTCCAAAACTGGGATAAAGTCTAACCGGGATCCTTTTTTTTCTCCAAACTCATGAGTATATTATTAGTAATGACAAAAATCTTAAACCACATTTTTTTTTGTTGTCAAAGTCCATTTCTCTTGGTTCTTAGTCCCAAAGGAGAGATGTTCAAATGTCCCAAACCAGGAGGTCCTCCTCCCCACGCAATTTTCAAAGTCCAGAGTTAATTTTGGGGCTGCGTACAACCCAAATAGGTACAGGCACAAAGCCGCAGTTCATTGAAACAGTGCAACCAGTAAGCCATCCCTTCCAGGGCAGAACCATAATGTCCACCAGCAGATAAATAGTGACTGACTCTCTCAGGGGAACTTTTTAACAGTAGCTCGCTCGAATATACTTTCCATTCTCCAAATTCCTCCCAGCTAGAGACATAGTGAGGAACAGTTTAATTACTCCCAGAAATTTCCAGCAGTACAAGGCATACAAACACACTAAGGGGCATTGGGCTCCGAAGAGTTGCTCGGGAACTCCTGCCATCATGCCATCCCCTAGACTCGGCACCCTTCACCAACAGCCTGCCAACAGAGGGTCCACAGTAGCCCTGGACTGAGTTCCCATGCATCCACCTCTGTGGGGGCGTAAGACAGCCAAATGTGAGCCCTTGAAGCTACCTGCATATACCATCAATTTGTCCTGCACTGATATCAGAAGGTCTGGACTCGTGGAAATTGACCCATAGATTAGAATTGGCTAGGAGAGGCCATCACTCCCTAGGGGTCCCAGCTGCCACAGCTGTGGCCTCCCTTCCACTCCCAGGCATTGACTCCCATGGTGCAGAGGGTCCCTGATCAAACTACACACTTAGAGAGTCATGAAGGTCCCTCTCCTGTCTGGCTGCAGGGAGGGAGGGCACCAAAAAGGTGCCAGAAGCAGTCGCTCAGTTCAGGAAAAAGACATTTCACCTCACCAGTAACAATGTCAGTCTTTGGCTCCCCCCAACCCCTTCAGAACAGATTTCTTCCTCAGGAATCTTCATCTCTTCCACAAGGATTCACCCTCAGGGGTTCTTTACTGATGGCAGCCACCACAATTCCCGAGAGATTTAGCTGGTTTGACTCTCTGGATGCAAGAACTCTACAGGGATCTCTGGCATAATGTGCCATTCAGGAGCTCCCTCCAGAACAGATGCAACTGCTGCAGAGCTCCAGATACAGCTAGTAGGAGTGACTCACACACACAAGTCAATTTTACAAAAAATATACTGACAAGGCATTTGGATTTTGGCATAATGCATTGCTAACAGGGTGTCTTTGGGAAGGGGGAACTCAGTATGTACATCGAGTATTGGTAGTTTTCCCATACAAAACTGCTGTGACTGCACTGCACTGCACAGCACAGTGTGAGTCACTCCTCTGCCTTGTAGTGATGTCAGCAGTACAGCCCTGGGTCCACAGCAACCCCAGGCTTGCTATACAAGCTCTGGTACACCCTGCAGTTTTTAGCAGTTCAGAATGCAAAAACTAACAGCAGCAGACAGTAATGAAGTACAGTTCCAGAATCAATGCAAGAGATGGGTAGTTTATGCATGAAAGTCAAAAAGACTGGGAAAGGTGCTCTTTAACCCTTCATTTAATTTCAGGCCAATTCGGGTTTGGCCTGACCTGGCTCAGAATTGGTGTGAGGGGTCAAATGTGCCTGCTCGCACGGCCCTAGTTGGCTGCCCGTGTGATGGATGCACACTGAGGTAGGGGATGGAGCATACAGATGCTGATTCCAGTGAGAGCGACCGCAGCGGACCGGAGCTTCCACAAACCACCTGTCTGGCACGCCCAACGGTGATGCACTGCTGAGCTGGGGTCTTATTTCCTGGCACTCCTCTTACGGTGGCTAAGACAGAACTCTGCACCTCTAAATTTTCACCAGCACCTATCACTTCAGTGGGCCTGAAATGTATCATATAAATTAAAGGGGAACAGTCAGCATTAAGGGCCCCACATTTACATGTGGGACTGGCCCCAATGTGCACTTTGTGTGCAAAAACATTTTAGTTTGCTTACTGTTTAGTGTAGTATAGTACATTGTATCAGACTGATTCTGCTCGCTTGTAGACTGAATCTTCTGTTACTACAAATCCCAGAATTCCCTGCAGCTGACATCAGGGCAATAGGCAGCAGTGGGAGATTCAGCACCCTGCAGTGCTTGTTAGGGTTTATATAATCTCCAATCTTTTGTTTGCTGGTCCTGCTGTCCTACCTGGCCCAAGTACAGTCACAGAGAACTGCACGTAGCCCCTGGAGAAAAGCAGAACCAGAAACATCTGATCGGAGATTTCAGAAACTCTAACATGAGCTGTAAGCTCTTGAATCCCCCACTGCTGCCTACTGCTTTGATCTCAGCTGCAGGGGATTCTGGGATTTGTAGTTACAGTAGATGTCAGACTAGAACAAGCAAGATCAGTCTGATACAACCTACTATATACTACAGTAAAGAGTAAGTAAACCAAAATGTTTTGCACATAAAGTTCACATTAGGACCAGCCCCACACTTGAGTGCAGGGCTCTTTGTGCTGACTGTTCACCTTTGACAAAGAAGAAACAGACTACTCCATCTTTAACTGACTTCTCCCTCGCTCTCCAGAAGATCGTGGGTTCTAGTCCCACACCAGGACTGAGCTCATGCCATAAACTCTGGCACCTGAGTGCAGTATTAGGGGGTGCTGTCCTGTCGGGGTGTGCCGTCATTTGGATGAGACGTTAAACAGAGGTCCCTTCTACCCACCTCTGGTGCTGTCCTGGTGGGTGTCCAGGTGGAAGTAAAAGAACCCAAGGCACCTTTCGCAAGAGATGGGGATTTTCCCCCAGGGTCCAGGCCAAGACTCCCCTTCCCATAAAACTGGTTCATGCAGTTGTCCGAGGCTGTGTGTGGGTGTTGATGTGTGAAATGACCGCCACTAAACATTTACAGTCACTTCACTGCCAGTTCCTCATTGCTTATAAAGCTCTTTGAGATGCAGTGTGTATGAAAAGCGCTATATAAATGCTGATTCTTCTCTCATTCTCTTTTCCCCTTTTTTCTCTGTCTTTATATCTCCTCCGGGAGCCTTTTCTCTGTTTTGATCTACCTTTGCGTGTGTCACGCTGTCCCCTCCTTTCTGTGTTTATGTATTGCCCTTTCTCCCCCATCATTCTGTCTCCACATATCCATCTCACCCTCACTCCTTTCTCTTCTATTTCACATCACTCATTATTCTTAGCCCTCATCTCTCTCTTCCTCCCTCCCTTCCCCATTTTCTCCCCACTCCCTGTTCTCGCCATACCACTCTTTCTATCCCTCACTCATTCTCTTTCTTTCTTTCTTGTTCTATCATCATATATATGTCTATCTGTCTCTTTCTCCATCCCACACTGTCTTTATCTCTTAGTTGTTGCTCTCTCTCTCTCTCTCTCTTTCCCTGCTTTTCCTCTCTTTCTGTCCCAGCACTTCCCCGCTCTTTTACCTCTCTATCGCTGTCTCTCTCCACTTTAGGAGTTTTTCTATGAAATCCGACATGATGAGCTAGCAAAGAAAACCCTGGATATCTCTGTATGGGACTATGACCTGGGAATGTCGAATGACTTTATCGGTAAGGAAAGGGCATCCTGCCTTTGGTCATATGCTATTGATGTTTATCAAGTATAGAATGCACCTGGACTCCTTATAGTAGAGGCCCATGGGGCATGGCCAGTGAGAGCTCCCCCACAGTCAGTGCTCCTACACCAATGTCTGCAGTGAATCTGGTTGGGAGAGGCTGGGACTGGAGTAGCTATGAGTCCCCCCCCCGGCCCGGGCCAGCTCTCCTACACCTATGTCTACACTAAGTTCTGCTGGGAGAGACCGGGACTGGAGTATCTGTGCACTCCCCACAGCCAGCACTTCTACACCATTACCTACAGTGACTCCTGCTTGGAGAGGCAGGGACTGGAGTAGCTGTGAGCTCCCCCACAGCCAACGCTCCTACACCATTGTCTACAGTGACTCCTGCTGGGAGAGGCAGGGACTGGAGTAGCTGTGAGCTCCCCCACAGCCAACGCTCCTACACCATTGTCTACAGTGACTCCTGCTGGGATAGGCTGGAACTGGAGTAGCTGTGAGCTCCCCTACAGCCAGTGCTCCTACACCATTATGTACAGTGACTCCTGCTGGGAGAGGCTGGGACCAGAGTTACTGTGAGCTCCCCTACAGCCAGTACTCCTACACCATTGTGTACAGTGACTTCTGTTGGGAGCGGCTGGGGCTGGCGTAGCTGTGAGCTCCCCCACAGTCAGCGCTCATTCATCACTGCATATAGTGGCTCCTGCTGGGAGACACTGGGACTGGAGTTACTGTGAACTCCCCCACAGCCAGAGCTCCTACACCATTGTCTACAAGGAATCCTGCTGGGAGAGACTGGGACTGGAGTAGCTGTTATCTCCCAAACAGCCCGAGCTCATTCATCACTGCCTACAGTGACTCCTGCTAGGCCGGTTGGGACTGAGTGCTCTAACGGTAGAGTTTGGCATTTCAGGTGTTTTGGCTTCCAAAAAGAAGCACCATTTTGATGGATAAACCAATTGGAAAAGTTAAAAAGTCACTTACCTGCTCAATGCTAAACTTGCCCAAAACTTTCCTTTGACCCAGCAAGTAAATCTCAGGTGTGCATTCCCCCCGGTATTGTCCCAGGTGACACACTGTGAGCAATACATACATCTATGGGGTGTACTCACTCTAGTATTGTCCCATGTAACACCCTGGGACCAGTTAGGTAACTCCCAGGAGTATATTCTCTATGCATTTCCACAAGTGGCATCCTGAGGCAAGTCAGTAAATCTCAGGTGTGTATTCCCTGTGGGATTTCCCCCGTGACACCCTGTGATCAGTTTGATAAAATCTCAGGGGTGTATTCCCTGTGGGATTTCCCTATGTGACACCCTGTGACCAGTTCGATAAAATCTCAAGGGTGTCTTTCCTGTGGGATTTCCCCACCTGACACCCTGGGACCAGTTCGGTAAAATTTCAGGGGTGTATTCCCTATGGGATTTCCCCACCTGACACCCTGGGACCAGTTCGGTAAAATCTCAGGGGTGTGTTCCCTGTGGGATTTCCCCACCTGACACCCTGGGACCAGTTCGGTAAAATCTCAGGGGTGTATTCCCTATGGGATTTCTCCACCTGACACCCTGGGACCAGTTCGGTAAATCTCAGAGGTGTATTCCCTGTGGGATTTCCCCACCTGACACCCTGGGACCAGTTCGGTAAATCTCAGAGGTGTATTCCCTGTGGGATTTCCCCACCTGACACCCTGGGACCAGTTAGGTAACTCTCAGGGGTGTATTCCCTGTGGGATTTCCCCACCTGACACCCTGGGACCAGTTTGCTAACTCTCAGGTGTGTATTCCTTATGGGATTTCCCCATATGAGACACTGTGACCAGTTAGGTAAATCTCAGGTGTGTACTCCCTATGGGATGTCCCCACGTGACACCCTGTGACCAGTTTAGGTAACTCTCAGGTGTGCGTTCCCTATGGGATGTCCCCATGTAACATCCTGTGACCAGTTAGGTAAATCTTAGGTGTGTATTCCCTATGGGATGTCCCCACGTGACACCCTGTGACCAGTTTAGGTAACTCTCAGGTGTGCATTCCCTATGGGATGTCCCCATGTGACACCCTGTGACCAGTTAAGTAAATCTCAGGTGTGCATTCCCTGTGGGATATCCCCATGTGACACCCTGTGACCAGTTTGGTAAATCTCAGGTGTGTACTCACTAAAGGGTTTCCCTATGTGACATCCTGTGACCCGTTAGGTAAATCGCAGGTGTGTATTCTCTGTGGAATTTTGACCTTTCATTTTTTTGTTCTCCAGGTGGGGTGCAGCTTGGAATTAACTCCCAGGGTGAGCGGCTCAAGCATTGGTTCGAGTGTCTGAAGAACAAGGACAGAAAAGTGGAGTACTGGCACACACTGATCAACGAGAACCCGGACCTCAGTGATGAATAACCAATAAGAAACCAGATCACACTGAAAAAAAAAACAAAAAAAAAACAGATCAACCTCTACCGTATCTTGTCGCAGATCTTCCAGGAACCACATGTCCCATGAGCACTTGCTGCTGCAGCTCTCAGCCAATGATATTCCTTGTTTTGTTTTGTTTCCAGGAAGCCAATTCTAAAAGACGAATAGGATTTCTGTTTGTTCTCATGTCCAGCATCCAGTGACAGTACAGGAAAAAGAAAACATTTCCTCATGCGAAAATCCATATTGTATAAAGATATACATTACATTTGTTTCATCTAATCTTAAAAAAAAAAAAAACTCTTGGGTGATCATGTGAGACGGGGAAAATAATTGTTCACAGATTAGTCATTTGGTTTTCAGGATCCCAGATAGGAAAGGGACCAACAGAATGTTGTCTTACTAACATACTTCATCCAGTCAGGTTTCAGAAGCATAAACTTTGGCTATCCATATTTGTCTGGACAACATAGAAACCATTTAATGATTGGGTGGCGTAACAACCAATGATTTTGCTTTTCCCTTTTAAAACACACAAATTCCCAGAAAAGAGTAGTTGGCTCTTTTGCCTTTCATAGCATCTTGTACAACATCCAGTCAGAGATTAGGGGAGGTGAATGTTCAAGGTTTGAAGTATTAGAATAATTACTGAGTGCCAAAATGCAAAGGGCTAAGCTGACGTGGCTGCATGTAAATCTGAAACGTGACTTTATGAGACTTTAAAGAAGAATGGCATTCATTTGCAGGTTTTAAATAGCAGGTTCGAAATGGGCCAATGGAAAATCAGATGTTCCCATGCAATTCCCTAATAAATGGTAGTGGAAGTTGCAAATTTATAAAAATTGTTTAAAAAACTGATCACAAAACAGCCCACGAACAAGACAGCGGCTAATAGTTCTTGGCACTGGACAGACTGTAACTACAATTGCGATAGCACAATATAGTGTCGACCATTAGAATTAAAGGTGACAAGCACTGAAAAGTAAAAAAACAATTTTTCATTATTGATTCCAAAATTACTAATTTATGTCATATTTAATCCAATTTTCTGCATTGCAAATGCCTCTAATTATGAACCCATATGTTTATTTTTTACATGTAAAAATGCAGCTATAAAAAGCTTGAAACTGCATTCTGCTCTGTCACCAGTAGGGGCTACATATGACAGCACTGCCACCATGCATACAGCTGTCTATCTGTGGCGATACTAATGTCATCAGCTGCCCTCTACTGGTAAACAGATCAGAATGCAGTTTCATGGATTGCGGCGTTAGTGATGTCATCAATTGTCCTCTACTTAACAGATCAGAATGCAGTTTCATAGATTGTGGTGGTAGTGATGTTATCAGCTGCCCTCTACTGGTAACAGATCAGAATGCAGTTTCATGGATTGTGGTGGTAGTGATGTCATCATCTGCCCTTTCCTAGTAACAGATCAGAGTGCAGTTTCATGGATTGTGGTGGTAGTGATATTATCAGCTGCCCTCTACTGGTAACGGATCAGAATGCAGTTTCATGGATTGTGGTAGTAGTGATGTCATCAGCTGCTCTCTACTGGTAACAGATCAGAATGCCATTTCATTGATTATGGTAGTAGTGTTATCAGCTGTCCTCTACCGGTAACAGATCAGAATGCAGTTTCATGGACTGTGATGGTAGTGATTTCGTCAGCTCCCCTCTACTGGTAACTGATCAGAATGCAGTTTATTGGATTGTGGTGGTGGTGATATCATCAGCTGCACTTTACTGGTAACAGATCAGAATGCAGTTTCGTGGATTGTGGTGGTAGTGAGTTTGTCAGCTCCCCTCTACTGGTAACTGATCAGAATGTAGTTTCTTGGATTGTGATGGTAGTGATGTCATCAGCTGCCCTGTACTAGTAACTGATCAGAATGCAGTTTCATGGATTGTGGCGGTAGTGATGTCATCAGCTGCCCTCTGCTTGTAACAGATCAGAATGCAGTTTCATGGATTGTGATGGTAGTGATTTTGTCAGCTCCCCTCTACTGGTAACTGATCAGAATGTTGTTTCTTGGATTGTGATGGTACTGATGTCATCAGCTGCCCTGTACTAGTAACTGATCAGAATGCAGTTTCATGGATTGTGATGGTAGTGATTTTATCAACTCCCCTCTACTGGTAACTGATCAGAATGTAGTTTCTTGGATTGCGATTGTAGTGATTTCGTAAGCTGACCTGTACTAGTAACTGATCAGAATGCAGTTTCATGGATTGTGATGGTACTGATTTTGTCAGCTCCCCTCTACTGGTAACTGATCAGAATGTAGTTTCTTGGATTGTGATTGTAGTGATTTCGTAAGCTGTCCTATACTGGTAACAGATCAGAATGCAGTTTCCTGGGTTGTGGTGGAAGTGATGTCATCAGCTGCTCTCTACTGGTGACAGGTCAGAATGCAGTTTCAGAGGGCCAGAGTATGCTAAACAGATGCTTGAGGGAAGGACGCACAGGCAGGAGATGAATGGCGAAGATGATATCCGTAGCCAAGAGCCAATCACCTCCTCTGACATGATGCAGGAATTCAGTGGCATCATCAAGTTGAGCGGAAGCCAAGAAGTACTCCTGAGACTGAGTGAATAAAGTAACAGTGGGGAGTACTAAAGAAGGGAGAGCCAGAGGCCAGTGATCCACCCCATCTGCTGGAGAACTTCCTGGTAGCAATGCTAATGGGACACAGTGTCAAGGAATTGGGAGACAAAAAGGACCAATGAGGAGCGTCGAATAAGCAGTGACAAAGTAAGGGCTGTGTGGATTTGAGATGCAGAGGCGCAGTGAGGAGGTCTTTGCAGAGTAGAGTTGCTGTTAGCAAAGAGTGAATATGTGCAGGAAGCCGTGTAAGAATCCATCTAGGAGAAAGGAAACGGTGGAAAGGAATGGGTGAGATACTAACTGAGTACATAAATTGATGTCCACTTGAAAAGGACAGGTGGAGAAATTGTCACGTTCAGAATGTTGGCAAAAGAGGGCGAGGTTCATGGTGACATATATAGGGCATGACAGCAACAGCAGCACATCTGGTGGATGCACTGAATACACTGACAATGTCAGGAACTGCAAGGTTCTCGAGGAGATGGGGATTGCTGAACTGCTGGTTGAGGAGGTTGAAGTTCAGGAACAGACACCGAAGGAAGCATAGAACAGGAGCGTAGAAACACTGGCAGAAGAAAGGCCTTATATAGAGCAGGGGGGTCAAGCAGGACTTGGGAGTAGGAATAGGGTGAGATGCAGCAGAGGTGTAGACTGAGTAGAGATCCCAGGCAGGCAAGATCCAGGGGGCAACTGTTAATCGATAAGGGCTGCTTTTGTGTCCAGTGTGGTAAGCAGTGTAGACACTTGGAGAATCCGTGCCCACAGCACCACGAAGGCGAAAGCTAAGGAGGCGATACAGGGTTGAGAGTAACAGTAGCAAGATGAGCAGCTGAGCATAGATCACATAGGTAGTGGTACGTAGCTGAGGCAGAGAATAGACGTTCACGGCACAGAGAGCTGACATCAGTTTAGGGTGGTCCATTCTGTACAAAGCAATGGTGACTAAGACTGAGGCTAGGTAAGATGAAGGTGGGGCATGTCCAAAGCAATAGACTCAGTCTCATCCATGACTGAAGACTCGCAGACGCAGCCACGGTCACGCAGAAGAGCAGCAAGAGCGACCTTTCTTGAGAGGTGGGACTGGAAGAGTAACAGGAAAAGAATGCGAAGGAAAGTCAAATGGAATTGTTAACCTGCAGAGTCACACTGAGACATTGATCAGAAGCTCAGTTACAGGTGCGACCCAGGGAAGGGGTTACAAAGGACGTGCAAAACAGTAAAGCAATCTAAAGTGCAGTGAACATAAATGGGGAAACTAAAGCTGTATACATGATTATATATGAAAATAACAAAATGTCGTCATAATGAATTGAAGTGAGGCAATCTGAGTTGGGGAAAACATAAGTGGGAATGACCGAGGAGGGGAAGGCTGGGGAGACTTGGCATGCACAGGAGCTGGGCTGGAAGCAGTCAAGTAGCAGTTGGATAGTGGGCCTTCCACTGGGAGGAAACCACTACAGATGGAAGACCCCCAGCATTCCGAGCATGGCTCTGGGGAAGGGACTTGGTTCTCAACACAGGCCTGGCCAGGGCATGGGGCATACAGCAGTGAGGCTGCTCTAAGAGTCATTTCCCTGCCGACACAGAGTAGTCCCCGAACAGGAAGGTTTGACCCAAATGGCAACCGTAATAGCTAAGGGAAGAATACGGAACGATGCTGCCTTGGAATTGGCACTACCCACCTAGAAGCAGGCAGGTCCGCCAGTACACTGGGGAGGCAGCGCTGGAACAGGAGGGGTATAGGGTGAGGGAACGGAGCCTAGATTGGTGGGACTGGTCACGGGAAGTGCAGCACGAAATGCTCAGAAGCAGGTACAGTGGCCAGTAATCAGCCGCAGTACGCAGATCCCACACTGAGACTGCAGGCAGTAACAGTGAAGTAAAATGTGGCAGATGGAAACTGTAGTCTGGTTTATCTTGGTCATGCAGTAACAAGGGCTAAATCCTGCTGTCTTGTGAATCCGGGTCCTCATCTCTTATGAATCCATTTCTGGGATTTCTAGGCAGTCCTGTTCCAGGGACAAAGAGGAATGACCTCCACCTGTAGCAGTTTGGAAAACTGCAGGAGTGGAGAGTGAGAAATACAAAACATACTGACAGAGATTTGGGAATCTGTCAGAAATTTATGGAAAACTAGAGGTTCCTCCCTTGAACAACTCAAGTTTGGAATGCTAGATTTTGGCCATGAGGAAATCCACTATGTGCAGACTGCAGAGGAAGGCAAGTAAGTTAAAGTTTGTTTAACATAGGAGAGGGAGGCATGTCAGCATGAAATGAGGGACTGGCACTCCTACCGTTTGTTATAAAGTGAAACAACTCACAGGAGAAGCTGCAGGCTGAAATGGATGCAGAGATTCCAGGACTTACTAGATATTAAAGGAATATATGATGGCCCGGCGTGTGATACTGTATGTATCACAATAAGTGGGCAGTGAGTGAGGTTTCCGAGGTCACTGTCCATGAGTTGTGATACATGGGTATCACACAACGTGACATCACGTATCCATTGTGTACAACAGGGCTCCGGTTTTTGTTACTTTTATTTATTTATTTATTTTTAGCAGTGTGAGGAGGGGAAAGTGACGTGTACACTGTGTTGATAACCAGCGGTGACGTGTACACTGTGTTGATAACCAGCGGTGACGTGTACACTGTGGTTGATAACCAGCGGTGACGTGTACACTGTGTTGATAACCAGCGGTGACGTGTACACTGTGGTTGATAACCAGCGGTGACGTGTACACTGTGTTGATAACCAGTGGTGACGTGTACACTGTGGTTGATAACCAGCGGTGACGTGTACACTGTGTTGATAACCAGCGGTGACGTGTACACTGTGGTTGATATCTTCACAGTGTACACGTCACAATCTGGTTATCATACTGTGGTTGTGATGTAGCTTTTTATGTGATAGTATATCAATTCACCCCTATTGTATTAATATTGCATACCTCTCAATAGTCCCTGATTTTGCCTTAGAATTTTTCCTTTGTGCTTCCCAACATTTGTCTTACTGTGACCAAAGTAGTGGGGACTGAAAATATAAAATAACATCTTTATTTAGATTACAGACTTGTTCTTCAGAAAATGCATTTTAGAGTATGCTGCTTATTCTAGCAGCTTCCTGAACGGATACCAGCAATTTTTAAGACGTGTCCCTGATTTTGTTCCTTTGTCCTGGATTTCTTTAAGCGTCTATATGTTATTATGTTCCCCTGGAGCCACACGTTGCTGTACACAAGTGGCTCCACACGTCTTCGGCTAGAGCGAGAACAGCGAAGGGAAGCTGAGCAGTTCTGGCTCAAGCTAAAGACAAATGAAACCACTCTTCTACAGGAACGAGTGGTGACAGGGGACATATTAATATATTATTGATCGACCGCAATCAATAATATATATATTTTTTTAAACTTCCTGGAATGTGTCCATTTCCAGGGCATCTGTGCATGAGATGCTCATCACAGAATAACAGTGTCTCACGCTCAGGGGAAAGGAGCGCTCCGATTGGTCGGGAGCGCTCCCTCAATCTGTAATCTGATTTATGAAGCAGAAGGTTGAAAGCTATGTATTACTATGAAAGGTGAGGCATGGGAGAGGGGTTAGTGTAATAGAAATTTTATTTGATAAAGCGCATGTCCATTGGCTCAAAGTGCCTAATGATTTACAGTACAATAACAATCTCGCATCAAAGCAAAATGAGGGGCGGGGCAACATTACATAAACATGACATGACAACAAGGCTGGTCCAGTGTCACGGAGGGCTAAGGAGCCTTACCTTCTGCCATACTGGCAACCCAGGTTTGGGAACAGGCGGGATGCAAGGGGGTCAGCTGGGGCAGGAGAGGATCCAAGTGTCCAAGGGTCTTCTCACCTCTCCCAGGGAGGGGACGGGAGGGTTGTCAGCATGGCAGTATACTGACACCAGGAGGAGGTCTGGTGGCAGTGCCACCTCAGGTGGAACAAAGGGGAGGAAGGGCATGGGTACATCATGCATGTGTTCTTCCATGTGTGCACGCATTGCTACCCTGAGGCTGGGCAGTGAAAAAAAGCGAAACAACTGGTGACATGTGCTTCATACAGCCCTACCTGCTTGTCCCCAAAGTCTGCACCATCACCCAGGACCCTGCTTTGCTCTGGACATTTGGACTGAGATGGCAGGACAGCCCCTCCCTCCTCTGGTGTGGCCACAGGGGGAAGGCCATGGGGGAACCTTCAAGACCTGATGAGATCCAGGGGGAGGCGGTTGCCAGCTCAGGAGTGGTTACAAGGCTGAACAGTCAGCCTGTGTCACCGAGAAGGAGGGTAAAACACACGTGGAAAAAAACATAAATGACAACAAGCATTTAGGTTGCACAAAGTGCCACAAAACTGCAGTAATGCACAGAGTGCTCAAACGAGACTAGCAGCAGAAATGTACAAAGCATGGTTCCAGGGCAGGCTTTTTAAAAATGTGAAAAACTGTGCACGAGCAGCAAAAATGGTTCACGGGAGCCGCCTTTCCTTTTGGAACCGCAGGTTTTCCCCCATGTACATGAGTTTCATCAAGGGGCCATTTTGTGACCATATCCGCAATTTGCAGCAGATTGAGGTGCCTTCCTTTGGATGAAACATTGAAATGGGACACACACACCCCTCCCTGGTGTCATGGCCAACAATAAAGAAGGTTTATGGCTGGCCACGTAGCATGGTGAGCTGAGGCAGGGGGCCTTGGATCGAGCGGCCCCCGACCGCTCTCCTCTGGGGAGGTGGAAAGCATGTACGGCTGCTCGCTTGATCAGTGCCTAATGGAGGCAAGAAGGTGGAACAGTGGTCACCTTCCTGGTTGGCCAGGAGTAGTGTCATTGAGGCGTACTGCATCTTTAGGCAGTACACGTGCCATAGCATGCATGCCAGCTCAGGGAGAAAAGCTGCGGCAGGCAGGACGATGACAGCATATCCTACAGACTCCGCACCACCTGACAAGTCATCGACCCAGCCATGGAGGTGCAAGAGGTGAAGGTAAGACCTGGGTTAGGTGCATGACAGGGCTGGGGGTAGCTGCCAGACAGGGGCCACCAAGCAGAAGTTGAAAAGAAAAAATAAAGCAGGTCCATATAACCCAATCCTAGGATGCACCAGGAAGTCAGCTGTTACAGCTTATTATACAATGGCAAAAAAATTTCTAGTGCCCAGATTGGTCAATGTGTGCCTGGGACAGTGATGTTATTGAACGATAACATCACTGTGTGCACATCATGGCTGCCATCACTTCTTTTTTTCAGAAACAAAGATACATTGCCACACTAAAAATCTTCTAAAACCTTTCTTAAATATTTTTTTTTATTTTGTATAACATCGAGCCATTGTATAATTGCAATAATGCATTCCAAGGTGTGTGTTATCATGTAATAACATCACTCCTGGGTTGGTGGAAGCACTCGGCTTCGCCTCATGCTTCAACCCACCCCAGGAGTGACATTATTACACGATAACACACACCTTGTCATGCCTTATTGCTTAAGTGTACCTCTGCTAGACAACAGTTACAAGAAATATATTACAAATTGCAAAGGGGAGAATTCGAGGTCAAAGGTCACAGGGCTGCCACTGACTTTTTGCAAGACCAAAGATGCCAAAACAAAGCAGAAACCTAAAGCAAGAGACGTGAAAGCCAGACAAATGTAGCAGGAGTGAAGGTGCAGATTGAATGTACAAGGATTCGTGCCCCCCCCCAAAAAAAACACAAAATGGGCATAAAACTGGAACTCCAATGAGCAGAGAGCAGCACAGCAGCTGGCATTGCAGCTGAACCAAGACCGCAACAAAAATCAGCATCCTGAGGATGCTTGGGGCATGCTGGGTGTAAAGTGCTGCTCACTGAGGGTGTGGAGGTGCATCGCATGGTGCCCCGTCTAACCGCTTTCTGTTAGAAAAAAATGTTTTTAAAGTTCACATTTCCTTATTTTAGATACTGTTGGAGGGGCCAGGTGCATCACATTGGACCCACTGCCAAAGGTAGGGGTAGGGGGGTGATTTCTGGGCAGATCTCAACTTTTGCCCTTATGGTGCATGTTAGCACTGTCCTTGACATCACCTCTTCACAAGTGCATGACTGCCGTGCTCCCAGCTGTACTTTGATTTCGCTGGGACCTGTCCCTCCTGTTACATTCATTTTCTGCTCATTTGTTCTCCTAGCGAAGTAGCCTGTTTTGAGTTCCAAAGTGTTCGTCATTGTCAGTGTGTACTTGTGGGTCTCCATTGTCTGAGTAAATGTGCAAGGGGGTCCCCTTGTGGGTGTGTTACCCAGCCCCCTTTGGCCATCTAATGTTGCATGTGGGAAGAGTGCTGTACTCAAATGTTGTACAAAAGAAAGGGTGCAATAAAGAAGATGATATTCCACTCTGTGTCCTGCTGTTGGGTCCTGTTTGTTTTCTGAGAAATTCAGGCAACCCCAGCATGGAAGTCCAACACCAGGAACTTGCGACAAACACCAGTAATGACTCTCTAGTGTTTTTTTTTTTGGGGGGGTGCACTCCTGAGGTGCAGTCTTCAGGGTGAGACTTTAAACCAAGGTCCTGCCTGCCTGTTCTTGTGGATGTTAAAGATCCCAAGACGTTTCTTGAAAACAGTAGGGGAAAGTTCCCTGGTGTCCTGGCCAAATTTCCACCATCAACTAGGGGGAAAAACACCAACAGTTTTTTTTTTCTTTTTTTTAAACTCTCTTTGTAGCTCCCCAGTCCCAGAACTCTCTCGGGCCACTCAGCTCACCTATGCCGTCTACCGCCCACTGTGAACTCCGCCTCCTCAAGGGTATTACTTTCTCCCCAAACCCCGGGGAGACTAAGGCCCAGGGAGACCAAAGGGGCAGAGGCGAGGAACCAGTGTTGGGCATGTGGCGGTTTGGCACTGTGACGGCCTTCGTCTATCTGGGCCGGAGGGGTGTTTCCGCCTTGTCCCGTGAGTGCCCCCCACCCTCTGAGCGTGACGTGCAATGACAGCAAGGCGCACGGCAACCCTAGTGGCATCTGCCACACTTCTCCTCCTACAGTCTGGTCCTGCATGCTGCAATACCCCCGATCTCCATCAGAGGTCGCCAGTGCGCCGGACAACCCGGATCCCTCCCCCTGCAGAGGAGAGCTGTCCTCGGACGCTCAATGCTCTCCCTTTCCCTGCCAACCTCCGGTGCCTGACCTTGCTCCCAAACCCGGGTCGCCAGCGTGGTGCGAGGTGTGGCGTCCAGCGCCTCAACCCTCAGCGCCACTGGGCCGGCCAAACACCAACAGCTTAATCTGATTTGCTATGTCAGTTTGCATCTTAACCCATTCCTTCCCTGGACGCGGCTGAAAATAGGCACAATTGTGCAGTTGTCCTTTCCTGGTGAACAAACGCTAAAACAAAACAACCAACAATTGATTGCCTTTAATAAAATGGCTAGAAAACAAAAATCTGGAAATTTAATTGGCCAAAAGGTATCACCTGACCATGCATTAAAGCTCTATAAATGCATGGTCAGGTGCCGAATCTCATATTCTTCCAGCAAAACCCTACTTAGAGGCCGGCCAGGTGGCACTGAGGGTTGAGGCGCTGGATGCCACACCTCGCGCCATGCTGGCTACCCGAGTTCTAGAACGAGCTTGGGTGCCAGGGATCAGCAGGGGAGGGAGTAGGGTTGAGCATCTGATGGACCGCTGTCCTCTCCCTGGGAAGGGATCCAGGGTGTCTCTGGTGCAGTAGCGACACCTGGTGGAGACTGCAGGCACAGCTAGCGCACGGAGCAGTCAAGGGGAGGAGTGTGGCAGATGCAGTCAAGGGGAGGAGTGTGGCAGATGCTTACGGCATGGCCGTGCAGGTGTCATTGCACACCTGCACTCCTAGGGGAAAACAAAGCTTGAAACTCCCTCAATCCCAGATAGGTGGTGGCCCTCCTCTGAACCATGTCGCCACATGCCCAACACCGGGCCCTGTCTCCGTTCCCCACCCTGCCCTTCCACAACTTCGGGCAGCACACTTGATTATAGATAGAATGCTGGAGTGGAGGCGGCTCTACCCCAGGGGGCTCAGAGCTGGGAAGTCCTCCAGCTGGAGGATGGTGGAGGGCAGTTGGAGATGGGGGAGCAGGTGGGTGGTAGAGCGGTGTCAGGCTTGTAGGAGCAGCCAGAGACAGTTCCAGAGATGAGGTGCATAAATAGAAAATGCAAAAGATAAACCCTACTTAGAGACATTTTATAAGTGTAAAAAGCCCCTCCAGGATGTGCATTATAGTATTTTAATGCACTTCCCAAGGGCATAAGGACACTTGGCCTTTGGCCTCGTGCCTTACTACATCCGTGGGATTTGCATTAAAATCCTGTGATGCACACCATGTGGTGGCTTATTACTTTCTTATGACTAAGGCTCCTGAATAGGGTTTCAGATAGTATGAAATGGTTGGGCGCCCACGTGGAGTACTGTGTCTGGTTTTGGAGCCCTCGCATGAAAAACAATAAGGATCACCTGGAGTCTGTGCAGGGGAGAGTGGCCAAAATGATCCTGGACCAGCAGTGTATGTCCTATGAGGAGAGACTGAAAGACCTTGGTGTGTACCCACTGGGGACTAGAAGGTAAAGAGGGGACATAATTGGAACCTTCAAGTACCAGCAGGGTAGCAACAAGGCAGACTGCCAAAGATCATTTAGGCACAGTGAGGGGACCATCATGCAGGAGCACAACCTGAGTTCAAGGGGACACCAGGAATTTATTTGCACTTTCCCCTACACCCCCCCCGACCTTCCACTCCTTCTGGCTGCTCAGTGTCCCTGTCTGCCTACCCGTCTCACCCATCAGTGCCACCTGGGTCCCCAGGATATCCCCGCATTATCAGAAGGTCCAGCTTATCCCTGCTGGTGGCCCCCACTCCCTGGGGGAGAGGAGGGAGGATACATTTCTTGGGGGGTCCTTCAAGGTATGCTGGGCTGGGGGGCAGGAGTAGTGGGCTAGAGACACGGTGGCGTAAAGGGACTAGGCAGTCATCATCCAGTAGGCCAAGATGTGTGCTAGTTTCTGTTTTCTGGGCCCCTCCCCACACCCCAATGGTGTGCACTACAGCAACGCCCTGGAGGCAGAGCCAGCCAACATGTGGTCACCCATGCTGGCAAGGCTCTGCAAACCTCACTCTCCAAGTGACGCTCTGCAGCATCCTCCCCCAGAAAAAGAGCGTCTGAGAGGATGCTCCATCACTCTCCCTGCCAACCTCTGCTCCTGATGTCCCAGGCTTCCGGCTTGAACCTGGGTCACAAGCACGCCAAGCAGATGCACCACCACTCGATGACATGGAACTGGCAGGAATCACTTCTTAACAGACAGTCTGGTGGACGAATGGAACCACCTACCTCGTGGGCTCATTAGCATTTAGATGCTTGATGCGTTTAAGTATGAGTTTGACAGATTCATGGGACTCGGGAGGGTAACTGCAAAAGAGCGGTGGAAGAGGGGTAGTCTTGGGACAGTCCTAGAATGATATAGTCGGATCCCTCACCACAGGTATGAGCGCTACTGCCGCCAGTGTACAGAAAGCCCTGAGCTGCCTACTGATTGGTGCAGCGTCCCACCGGGTGGACCGTGATCGGACCTGCCTGTTCTTGCTCCTTTCCTATTGGGGCGCTTCCCAGTCGCTCTCTTAGGTGGGGAAAACTGCGTTTTCTCCTGGATGTATTGTTTCTACCTTAGCTACCCCTGACAGCTTTATTGACTCTTTTTTTCGAACTGTGTAAAATGCTATCTCTTTGGGCAGCTAGGCAGATGAACTACAAATGTACTGTGTGTTAGTTACAGCCGAACAATAGGTAAATGTACTGTGTTTAGCCAGCCAGGGTGAAAGAAATTTTTCTTGTCTAGCTTAAAAGTGGTTAAGTGTTCCATGCTACTGCAACTCTGTAGTTGCAAGCCCACCCTATTCTCTTGCTAAATCTCCCCCCCGCCCACGTGGCTGCAGCCTGAACGGTGTTCGCCAGCCTCCCCCCCACACCTGTCCCTTTCTTTTCTTATTCTGTCTCCCCTGGTTTCAGCCCATCGTTCCCTTCCCCCAAGCACTTAGCTCTCCATTTCTGTGCTCTGTGATTATGCTCCTCGCTCCCTCTGTCCTCCCCGCACCCATCCATTACCTCACTAGACCACTCTTTTGTATTATTCTCGCCTCCCGCCCCTGCTGTTAGCCTGCCGCCAGCCCTTCGCCCCTCCCTGTCTGCGCTTGTAATTTTCTCCAAATACTGTTTCCCTCTCTGCTTTTTTCCAGGGACCCATACCAGCGTTATGGAACTCCTGTGGCCAGTGGTGCTTTACGGCCACCACCTCGGCCGCCTCCCCGACTCTCAGGGGCCACTCTGCCCGACCTCCTGGTACTCCTAGCCGGATCCCTCACCACAGGTACGAGCACTATTGCGGCCAGTGAACCAAAAGCCCTGAGCTGCCTTCTGATTGGTGCGGCGTCCCACCGGGTGGATCGTGACTGGACCTGCCTGTTCTTGCTCCTTTCCTATTGGGGCACTTCCCAGCTGCTCTCTTAGGTGGGGAAAACTGTGTTTTCTCCTGGACTTATTGTTTCTACCTTAGCTACGCTTGCCCACTTTATTGACTGTTTTTTCTCCCACCCCAACCCTTCCCAGGCCACCATTAAATACACTCTTGCCCCTCCCTCCTAGTTACTCCATTTCCCTATTGGCCTAGCCAACTCTGCCACAATCCTTACTCTCCTGTCGGTGCAGTTCTTACTAGGTTTGAAAAAAGCATATGCGTGCTGGCCTGTTCCAATAAATATCCTTCTCCACACTGCTGTATCACCACAAAAGCTCAGCCATGTCTTTTGATAAGCTAGCTCTGCATATGTTAATTCTGGAAGTGTTGATGTTGCACTGCCCCACTGGTCTTGTAAGCACTAGCAGCCCAAACCCTCACCCTGAAGTACTAGTAAATATCATGCACTACACTCTGGGCATGACCACTGGAATCCATACCAGCTGTAACTTGCTCCACTTTACCCCAGTCGGGCTCCTTGGCTATCTCCTGCACATCCAATCATATGGCACATCTGGGAACATGGCAATATATAATGTGCTCTGCAGTATTGCAGGGCATACGCAGACCATCAGGGCCAAGAGGACTAGATCCCCTACAACAAAACTAGTATGCAAAATGATTAAAGCGTACCTTCTAAGGATACTACTTATGCTACTTCTGATATCTGGAAACATTCATCCTAACCCAGGGCCTACCGGCCTAGTACCCCACGCCCCAAAAAGGTGGGAGGGATCTCTCACATTAGCCTCAATCAATGTCTGCAGCCTCCTCAACAAACTTGACATCTTGCAAACCTGGGTCCAGTAACATAGTCCTGATGTACTCTCTGTTGTCGAAACATGGCTGAACCCCAAGATACCAACGCTGCAGTCACAATCCCTGGATACTCTATATTCAGGCAGGGCAGGGTCTCCAAACAAGGTGGGGGCTGTGCCATCTACCTGAGGAATTCCTATCTGGGTCAAGTCTTCCCGTTCTCAAACCCTGAACCACCCTCGCAGGGTCTCGCTATTAAAGTTCTACTCGGGGCGCACAACAAGGAGCTCACCATTGCCTCTGCATACCTACCCCCTAAAGATCAGCCCAATGGATTTATGAGCATATTGGAAAGCCTACAGGGATTACACCATAACTCTGAACTCATAGTACTAGGCGACTTCAACATAAATTGGCTATCGCTGGAGGCCAAAAACTACAAGGATGCTGTCACATCACAGAACCTCACCCAGCTTGTTACCACCCCCCACCAGATGCAACTATAGGACAGGGTCACACACACACTTCTGGACTGGATCCTTACTAATCACCCTGAACTAATCTCAGAAGTCTCAGTGCTCCCTGATGGGATCAGTGACCACTCACCAGTCACATGTACCTGGACAAACAAATTCATTAAGCCCCCTCCTAAAATAATCCACACCAGAGTGTTAAAGCAGGGGTACCTTGAGCTACTAAAAACATACCTAAGCCGCCTAAACTGGGCATCAATTGACTCCGCCATTAATGTCAACCAAGACTTAGACCTTTTCATCAGCCACTTCACTGCAGCCTGCAATATCTTCGCACCTCTCAAAAAACAAAGTCAGAGGCAAAGCTAACCCTTGGATAACCCCCGATCTAATCGCTTTATTCAAGCATAGGGACCATCTCTGGCACTGCCCGTGCAACATCCAAGCCTGGTGATATTCATAAGTATAAAGCTGCCAGGAATGAGTGCACGTGGGCAATTAGGAGTGCCAAAAGCAAATACCATAAGGAAGCTCTCTCCAACTTCTGGGGTGATGGAAAACATTTCTGAAGTAACTTGAAAGACCTCACAGGCAAGGACCCTAAGTCTCCACCCACCATGTTCAACATTAATGGAACTCCAACATCTGACCTGTATACAATCACCAACACCTTCAACAATGCGTTCTCCAACTTGGATAGTATCCTCCCATCTAACTTCTTCGATGCCCCCTCTGGTAACCCTCCTGCCACTGCTCCTTTCCTACACCCTGCCCCACAATTCTACTTCAAGGAGATACATGAAGCTAGAACCTATATTCGGAAGGCCATTCACAACGCAGGCTTCAGCAGTGACTCCCTCGACATGAAATTGTTAGTACTTGTCCTTGAAGAAGTCCTTGAACCCCTGACAGAGATCCTCAACCTATCACTAAGGATGTCCCAGTTCCCATCCCTCTGGAAACAGGCGACCATCACACCGGTACACAAAAGTGGAGACAAATCACTGCACTCCAACTACAGACCTATCTCCATCCTCCCTCCATTGTCTAAGGTCCTGGAGCGCATCGCCTCTGACCAGCTAGTCGAACACCTGGAAAAGTTTGACATCCAGTGTCCTGAGCAACATGGTTTCCAAAAAGGGCACAGTACCACCACTGCACTATTAGAATTCACGAGCTTCATCCATACTACTCTCGATCAAGGAAACTGTATAGGGGCAGTATCCATCCACCTTACGAAAGCCTTTGATACTGTGAACCACCCACTCCTAATCAAGCAATTTTCTAACACTGGGCTCTCCGATGAAGCACTGCTCTGGTTTTCAAGCTACCTTGGGGAGAGTGTCCAGCAGGTTAGGATTGCCAGTGTCACCTTGGAAGAAAAGCCAGTCCTTTCAGGGGTCCATCCTGGGGCCACTACTCTTCAGTCTCTTCTTCAACCACCTTCCCAGTGTCTGCCACCAAAAAATACTACTCTATGCTGACGACGCAGTCATGTTCACCAACCACCAAAACACAGAGCTCCTCAAGAAACATTTACAGCTTGAATTCATACACATTGAAGAATGGTTCAAATCACACAAGCTGGTCATGAACTGCAGCAAAACAAAAGTTATGACCTTCTACAACGCCAGGAGTAAGTTCAAATACCGTGAACTCACCATCCCAAACCAAGTTGGAACCTTACTTGAACACGTTCCTGATTTTAAATACCTAGGTGTCAAATTGGACAGCTTACTCTCCTACTATCGGCACATAGACTCAGTCGCCAAAGCCACCAACATCCGTATAGGTCTCCTCTACAGGCACAAACACTGCATGACTCCTGACGCTCTCCAGTTGGCTATCAACAGCTCTGTCATCGATTATGGGCTAGCAATCTGTGGCTCTGCCTTTGCCCTCCGCAGAATTACAGTGGCACTCAACAAAGCATTCAGGCTGCTAACTGGGGCTGACCGACTTACACACACTTGTGATCTGTACACTCGGGCAGGATGGTTTCCTCTCATCAGCCGGATTCAGTATCAAACCTGCCTCTTAGCCGAAAAAGTCCTCCTCAGGGTCATGCCCCCAGGCACTGAAAAGATCCTCATAGAACACCACAGTGCACAGCGAACTAGAAGTTCACAACAACTAACCTTCCTTGTCCCCAGATGCCGGACCACCTTGGTCCACAGGGCCTTTGCCCACAGAGCACCTCAGTGGTACAATACTCTCAACAAAGAAACTCTTACTGCTGCTGTTCTTGGCCCTTTTAAGAAACAACTCTGACTTTATCTCATCTCAACTAGTCGTTGTGACTGTCTCGCTTAATCAGGGGCCCAACACCCACTGCCCTTCTCTTCAGTCTTGACAGCTATCTCTCCCCACCTTGCCCTCCTTCTATCTGCGTCACCTTCCCAACCCTCACCCCCTCTCCCTTTCCTCACCGCCCGAACATTTCCTGACTTTTATCCCTCCCCTCCAGTCCATTTAGAGCTCTTTTCCTAACCCTCTACCCTCTGAAAATGGCCTTTCTGCCTGCACTCACCCCCTCCCTCTCACCCACAGCACTTATTCCTAAGATTGCCCCTGGCTGGTATGTCATACTACCTAACATTTGGCACATTTTGAATGACTGTGATTTTCTAACCCTCAGTCTCATTTCCTTTTATTATGTAACTATGTATTATTATGTTGACCTTTGTATGTATACTCCCCATTCCTTCGATAAGGAACATTTGTAAATGAGCAGTCCCTCTTCAAAGGTACTTGTAATCCTAGATTTCAATTAAATAAAATAAAAAATAAAAATAGTCAGGCCAGCCCGCTGGCACAGTGGTGGGGCTACTGCTTGTGATGCCAGCGACCCATGTTCAGAAGCGAGCACGGGTTGCTGGAGGGCCAGTCGGGGGGAGGTGTATTGAGCACCCAAGGGCTGTGCTTCACCTCCAGGGAGGGAGGGCTGCATGTTCCATCGCTATACTGCCACTTAGATGACCAAGGATGGAGGTGCAGTGGGACAGCAGATTGGCTGGATGGGGAAGATGCTGGCTGAGGTCCGGAACAGCGACACGTTTCTACATGCCCCCATCTCCTAGGACCTCTCAGCACCCTGGAGTTCTCAGGGACAGGGCAAAACACAAGGAAAAATCCGGCAGGCAGTGCCGGTAGAAGGGCTCCAGCACCCAGACTCCTTAACTGGGCTCTCAAGAGGGGCCGCTAGAACCATGCAACACACACTAATAGGACTGGAGGGGGAAGTCCCGGGATCCCCCTCCTCCCCACCCAGGGGAGGGGAGGCCGAGGCAGCATGGGGGTGAGTTTACCAGACCCCTCCGAGGGGTACCTGGGGCAGAGCTAGAGGTGCATAGGAAGCCTGGAAGAGTGGGGTTGTATGGGGTGAGAAGGGGTCGTAGAAACAAAAAAACAGAATTGTATAATAGGACGGCAGCTAAAGCCCAAGGCTCCATCCAGTCTGCCCATTTTTTGTACTACCTATACCCTGGACCTACTGCTCATTAGTCTGTGTCGATGAGACCTTTTAGCCTATCCCACCTGGGCTGTAACCCACTCACAGTCCTTGCCCACATTACGTCTTCCAGCAGGCTGTTCCAAGGCACAGCTACCTGTTCCGTGAAGAAACCTCACATCTGTCCAGAGTCTTCCTCCTACCAGTTTCCAGTCATGTCCTCTAGTCACGGAGCCGAGGTTCCCAGTGAACAGATCTTCACGATTTATCTTGTTAATGTGTCTTCCTCAGTCCCAGAGGAAGTGTGTTTTGCCTAGACCCCTTGCAATGTGGTCTGTGTTATACCGGCACCTTGACCAAGGTAGGAATAGGAGGACTGTCCAGTCTGCAAAAAAAAAAAAAAAAAGAATTTTAATGGAATGTTGTTTTGGGCTGGGAGAACTACAAAAGGTTCTGAGGTTCTAAAAGGTTGTGATGCGCTACGAAAGGTTCTGATAGTTCTCTGAACATTCAAGGGGCACTCTCAGCTTTTAGCTGATTTTTCAGAAGAGTAGGAGAAATTTATTAAAAGAAAACAAACTCATACGGTGTATTTCAAGTCACAGACCTCAGTGAGAATGCGTAACAAAATTCCAAAAGAAAACCACAAAAGGAAAGAGAAAAAGTTATGACAATACAAAAATTCCCTGCATAAATTATCTGATCTCCAGAAAAAGAATGTTTCTCATACCCCCCCAAAAAAATCGCATGAAGTCAGGCGGTCCAAAACACCTTCAGCGTCATTGAGAAAGGAAAACATACAAACGAGTACTGTGTCTCACTAGTAGTAATACTAAGGCGGGACATTGGTAATCCATGCACAGTGGCCCCAAAACCGAGTGAACTGTGCATTAGAAAGGGCTAGGCTTTCAGTCTGCCACCGTTTTCTCAAGCAGTTTAGGACCATTGTGGCAGCGTCCGTTTCAGGTGTCACCTTTTCTTGTAGGGTGAACACACGCTTCCCCTGCCATAAAAAATATATACATACCGCAGAAATCGGATGTGAAGTGCTGTTGCCATATTTGTGGAGTCTCTGCGGACGCAGTCCTAGCACAACTTCAAAATCGCCCTACGGAACCATCTCTTTGATGCTCGTTGCTGTAGATGCACCTAATTAATCCCACTGTGGGATCCTCCTGTCAGGCCTCCCTGACTTGACAATGTCCTCCGGACAGCCTATCCTCTCCCTCCTCCCACCCCTACTCCCCATCCCTGCCTCCACCCTCTCCAGGTATTATCTAGGTATGTCCAGGCTGTACCCCAATGTAACCTTTGGGTACCTTGTATATGACTGTAACCTATTATAAGTAACATTATTATGTAACCTATGTTTAATGTTCTGTACCTGTACTGTTCTCACTGTTGTAACCACACTATGCAACTCTGTCTACCCCCCGTGACAAGGTGCTTTTGTAAATGAGTCCATGACTCAAAGGTTGTAAATCTGACTTTTCTAATAAATAAATAAATAAATAAACAACTATGTCATACATTAAGGAATGGAGTGACGCAGTCTGCCATATTCTCAGTAGGTGTATCCCGAAATTCCATGGCTACTGGACAGAACAGAAAAAGAATGTTCCTGAGTTTCCAGCTGTGTTCCGCAAGAAGGTCTAGGGCACTTGCGTTCCTCAATGGACTTAGGCTTTAAGGAACTCCTAACCTCCGCCAATTTCCCATGGCAGGACAACCATGTCACATCCCACATGGATGCAGGCATTGTCCTATCTGTTAACTGTAAAAACTCCTCCTGTTCTTTTCCCAAAGGATAGAGGGCTAATTCAGTATGTTTATATTGTATGTTAAGAGCAGAGTCAGTCTATTCATGGATGACACCAAGATAGCAGCAGTTGTGGAGGGGATAGAGCGAGGACAAGGCCTCCAAGAAGATTTGGGAAGACTTGAGCAGTGGTCAGACACTTGTCAGCTGGGATTCAATGCTAAGAAGTGCAAGGTCATGTACTTCGGAGCGAGGAATCCTGAGTACAGTTACCATCTGGGAGGGGTTCAGCTGTCCGTCTCTGAGGAGGAAAAGGATTTGGGGGTAACGGTCAAAAGAATATGAACCACTCGTCTCAATGTAGGAAAGCAGTGGCAAAAGCCAATAGAATGCTGGGGTGCATTGCTGGAGGAATCACCTCTAGGAGAGAGGAAGTAATTCTGCTACTGTACAGGTCACTGGTGAGGCCGCATTTGGAGTACTGTGTACAGTTCTGGAACCCATACTTAAAGAAAGACATCAGACTACTGGAGGGGGTACAGCAGAGGGTGACTAAAATGAACAGAGGTATGGAGGGGAAGCCTTATGAGGATAGGTTGAGGGACCTCAACATGTACTCACTGGAGGAGAGACAGAAAAGGGGTGATATGATCAAAACCGTCAAGTACCTAAAGGGCATCAACAGGGTTAGTGCAGAGGGCAAGTTTCGATTAAAGGAAGAAGGGATTACTCGGGGTCACAGCCTGAAGTTGGTGGGGGGGGTAGAATCAGGAGGGAGGTGAGGAAGCATTACTTCACGGAGAGGGTGGCAGAGAGATGGAATGCACTTCCTGAAGAAGTGGTATCTCTTAAAACAGTGGCGAGCTTTAAAAGAGGGTGGGATAGGGTTAATGGTAAGATACTAGTCAGTAGAAAGATGAGGGGGGAGAAGGGGGCAAGGGGTGAGGGTGAGCAGCAGGAGTCTAACCTCTGTACTGCACAATCGAGCAGACGCGATAGGCCACTTGGCCTGTATCTGCTGGCAGTTTCGTATGTTCATATATGCAGCCAGTTAACTGGCAAACGCAATGTTGCCAGGAAAGTTTATCCCAAAAATGCATTTGCTGGCTAACATTGTTTTTTTGGCCAATGGTGCATTTATATGCAGGTTTTATTACCAGGATGCACCTGAAAACACCCGAATAATTTTCAGTTTACTGGTTAGAAAAACTGCATGTAAACACACTGACTGTAGTGGGGCGAAAACGTATAGTCTATCACCCACTCAAATATGTGCTTTCTAGACTGGGACATTATACTGGATAGCGGCACATTTCACGGTCTTACTTCAGAAGAGATGGGGACAGTTTTATTAAAAGAAGATCAAACAAGCAAAAGCAGTGAAATAATTTGGTACATCAAATAAGCATTATAATGAAAAAAACCAAACAGTAATCCGTATTTTTACAAAAAGGAAATCGAGTTACAGCAGACTAAAGAGGAAGAGGCAAAAGAAGGGCAGTGAAAACAAGAACTGGAAAAAGACAAAAAGCAAGTGAAATGAAGCGGAAAGGCCATTTGAAGTATTAGGAGTGAATCTTGGAAAGCAGCTATATGTGGGTTACACGTGTCATCTAGTGTTCACAGCTGGAACTGCAAGAGACTTGCTTTCATACAAATATAAGGATTTCCAGCCCCTTTCAACACGTTCAGTTAAAGTTTATGAAGAAAGTTCTTTCTGCCAAAATAGCAATTTACAGCAGACTTGCCAGATGTAAAACTTGATGCAGGCAAAAATCGCCCAGACCATACTGTCATGATATTGATGCGGCAACGGTGAAAAAGATCCCGTGATGATGTGCACTTAAGTGGTCTGTGCCCACACCGTTGATTTCCACTGAGTTTCCAGAGTAGTCCAGGGGCCCTTAATGGAATCGCAGTCGATAAAGAGGTATTCCAAAGTTTCAAAGTATGCAATACAACAGTTCCGTGGAAATAAATCTTTCAGCCATACGTTTATGTTTATGGTTGTCTTATAACCCCCCCCCCAAACGTACCATGACCAGAAGACAAGCTCACATCCCATGTTTTCATTGGTATTCTTGGATCCGTGAGGTACAAAAGGCTCTTGGAGTGGTACTGCTCCAGAATACCTCCAAATCCACTCGAGCTTCATTGCCATGGCTTCATATGACGTTATGCAGACTCTGCCTGGTACAATGTATAAAGTGAGTAGGCGACAACTTTCATGTATTCATTTTCAATTAACATATTCCTATAATAATGAAATCCCCATAATCAGGAAATCCTACAGACCATTGTAATTTAGAGAACCCATTATTCCGAATCACACTAAGGGGGCATAACCATCCCTAAAGCCACTGACCCCATGTCCCAGACGTATCAGCCAAAAAAGGTGCTATCTTGGAAATAAAGAATGAACTGAAAAAAAAAAAATGTGGGTTAAAAAGGTCAAAACCACCCAACTTTACTGGCAGGTACAACATGTTTCTCTTAATTGGGTTGAGGCTGCTGCCCCAAACCGGATGGAAGAAAAAGACTGAAGATTTTTGCATTATACTATGGTGGTGGTGGGTGGACAATACACTCACTAAAGCAAACTTTGGAAGCAAAAAAAAAAAATGTTTGTGATGACTACTATTTTTCATTTTGACTGCTGCCATGTCTTCCAGGGCTAAAGCTTAACCTGCCATTCTTCACATTTTTCTGCCCAGTTTAGGGTGGCCCTACCACAATGAACAAAATGAATGCCCAGAATTGGAATCAGGTCCCATGAAACCGTTATACCTGCTATATTTGTTATGTGCAGCTGACCGGGGTTTAACCAGTAACCAAAGCCAAAATATTTAACGATTGTTGTCTCACTGTACACTCTCTCTCCTCAAGACAATGACATCTGCATAGGTGACTGCCTTTACTGCTTGATGAACTCCAAAAATTTGTAACCCTCATACCTGTATATTAAGATTACTAGAAATCCTACATAATACCGGGTCCAGACGAAACGCCTATAAAAGCGGACTGAGGGGGCAGCCTTGTGTAACCCCTCTTGGCAATGCTACAGCAGAACCAATCCTGTTATTCACAGAAGGAAGAAAAGTGGCATGAAACATTGAAATTGATGGCAGATAAGGACTGCTAGGCCTACCCAGTCTGCCCATTTTTTCTACCTGCTGCAGAAACCACAGACCCTACTTGATCTCCAACTTTGATCTCTTTCCTATCACTAGGGTTCCCCTATGCCTGTCCCATGGATTTTTGAATCCCCCTACCGAATTTTCCCCCACCACCTCTGCTGGGAGGCTGTTCCCTGCATCCACCATCCCTTCTGTGAAGAAATACTTTCTTACGTTGCCCCTTCCAACCTCATGTCATGACCCCTTGTTCTAGAACATCTCTTTTTCTCAAAGATGCTACCCTCGTTGTACCTTATATATGTCCCTGAGATATTTGAAGGTCTCTACCATGTGGTCATTGTCATAAAGCGATTTCACCCATCTTATGTAGGGCAGTGGAATCCCATAGTGGTGTAGAACTGCAAACAAATAAGAGTGCCCAACTCTGTCAGATGCCTTCTCCAGATTGATGGTAAGCAAAGAAATCCACACTCCCCTGCTCTCCCTGAGTCACTATTTCTCGTATTAAAATTAGGTTTTCCTGCATGCTTCTCTCTGATACTGAGCCAGATCGGGACTCCGAAATCCAAACTTTAGCTGGGATAGAAAGTCTTCTACACAGGATTTTTGTCAGAATTTTTATGTAACCCCCCTGTTACTCGGGGTTACTAGAATTCCAGTAAGACCTAGTGGTAGGCAGTGAAGGCAGCTTGTGAAAGTCCAGTTAAATGGATTTCACACTGTCTCACTCTGTTCTCAGTCTCAGCTGAGACTGAGGGATGACATCATTTAGAACTGTCGCAGCTGCATAAGCCACACTGGAATGTTGCAGTTGGAGGTTAGAGTAGAACGTTGGGGAATTTGAAGTGAGTCTGTAGAGTTCAGTAGAGGTGGCAGTCTGAAAGAGGTGCTCTGCTGTAAGCAGGCCCTCAGAGCTAAGCTCTGTCAAAGAGCTACTTCTGTTGTTTTAGGTGTGTGTTCTCACCTGAAGAGGAACACAAGAAGAGCACATTGAAGTGGTGGAGACTGCTTTCAATGGTTCAGGGCCCCACCCCTGCGGAGATGGGGGAAGGTATCAGCCTGCTTCCAGGGGCAACCCCCTTGGTCCAGCTAAGGAAAAGAAGCTGGCTGTTTAAGTTCGTGCTGAGGCACCAGAAGCTCTGGAAGAGAGTTCCTTGAGGAGGAAATACCTGTGGGGCACGTGCAACCAAAGGGTGAGTTCGCTGTGCTAAAGGACCATGTGTTTTCACCTGCATCAAGATGAAACTAAAGGGACTGTTACTGTGGGGTCAGGAAAAGACAGCCAAGTACAGTTTGGAAGATGTGAGGATTGGACTGCTTAACTCTGTGGGGGTCTAGAGTAATGGACAAAGCCACTTATTAAGTATGTTTAAGTCCAGCACAAATGGGATGTAAAGACAGTAGACTGAATGTGAAATACATTTAAAAAGAATCTACACAGCAAAGTGTGTTAAAGGATGAGGTGTTATAGTCCAGAGAAATGGCCGGGTATGAATTATGGGAGCGAGAGGTGGGAGACCCCTCCATCAGTAGTAACCAAATTCACCTCTACGGATTTACTCTGGGACACCTGTTGCTTTCTCTCAGGTACTTGGCCAGTGCCTGAGGAAAGTACTCAGACGTCGGATTGATGAGGAAGATTTCCTTATGGAGCAGAAGTGCTCATAGGTGGTTTAGGGAGCCACCCGTAAATGTTTCCATACTATATGGAAAATGTCCAAGTGGCTGGCAAGGGAGCCAAGCCAGGGAAAACCCAGAGCAGCATACAAGTTAGGGCTGTGTGCCCAGTGTGTTTCAGAGCCTGAGGGCTAAAGTGATGAGGATGTGTTCTGGTCTCCTTTAATCTGCATTACCAGGAGTGTAGCCCTGTGGGGGTCCATCTATGCTTTGTTTATTCTGTTGGATGTGAATAAAAGCCACACTTTAGAATCCCACTTCTAGTATTGGACATTACAGTTATTGCTTCCTTTGTCCGGAGTTACTTGGGTACCTCTGTGCAGAGTGGCCAAACCTAGCCAATGTGCCGAGTGACATATTCCTCCCCGAACCCAGCCCACCTGGCGTCAGATAGAAATGGAATACCTGGTAGGGGTTACATTTAAATCAGTATTAACTAAGCAAAAAGAGAGTGCCAATGACAGAAGTCAGGACGGAGGTCATGGACGTCCCCCTTTTTTAAAAGGAAAATTTGTACTGCTACACGGAACTGTGTGATAATGGAATCATTTTGTAACAGATCATTATATGGGTAGTGTAGTACTTTAGAAAAGCAGGCTGACTCCGATTTATACAGCTCAGACATGAGGCCATCGCGCCCAGGGGCAGTCTTATTTTTTAAGTTGGAAATGGCCCTGTTTACATCAGAAATGGGGCGACTCCGATCTTGTTTGGCCAAATTAGATAAATTAAACTGCTCGCCATTTTGTAGAAATGTGGACATATTTCCATTTATCAGGGGTGGGGTACCAAACATAGACTCAGACTGTAAATAGTTGACCCTTCGAGCATTCCCTTGGGGTTAGAAACTAATCCCTCAGTATCATTAAACAAGCCAGTGAAAACGTTCTTTTTAACTCAAGGTTTACAACTATCTTTTTTTTGTAATATTTTATTAAAAGGTTTTTTGATTTTACATATAAAATAACTTATGCAGTAAAATAATATAGTGTAAATACCAATCAAATTTGCAGTATAATAAAACGCAAAAGTACAATGAAATATACAACATGCTACTAGATTCAAGCAATTGAATAAAAGGGATAGGGGGAAGGGATCTGTGGGAGGAAAAGTAACTATACTTAATCAAAAAGTAGAAACATATCTATCAGAACAAAACCAAGCAATAAAACTTATACAATCGATTAACATGTAGAGAATACATCTACAATTAACAAACGAGCGCACTCTTTAAGTAGTGTAGAAAAGGTTCCCCGAAACCATAACGTGTCTATTCTATTTATATTGAGGTATACTATCCTTTCATAACTGACCCTTGTCGTAACGTCCTGTAGCCATTCTTTGCAGCCTCTGTCTTATCTGGTTTCCTTTACCCACCCCTTCTCTTTCTACCACTGCAGTTCTTCTTGTCCCTTCTTTCCTAGCCTGTGCCCTCTAAATAGCTCCACACTCTAGCCTCACCAGTGTATACATTAGTAACTTATGCCTTGATCATGTGTCTTATGTTTGCTCCTGATGTGTAAACCCTTGAATGATACTCAGTTACAATGTTATTTTCTGTTGTTAACCCTATATATTGGAATTTGATAGAAAGACAGATAGATAGATACAGTAGGTAGATAGATAGATACTGTCTGTAGATAGATATATAGAGAGATAGATAGATGCTGTCTGTAGATAGATATATAGATAGATACTGTCTGTAGATTGACAGACAGACAGATACTTTATTTCAATAGTGACCATCTCTATGGATTCTGGGCGCTGCACAATATAAAACATACATTTAAACAAAAACATTCGAAAAATACAACTGGGAGCATACAATTATCTATCCGTCCCATAAATCTAGCTAAATGTAAAACATCATCACTGAAAAGCTTGCTGGAACAAATGTGTTTTAAGGCCCTTCTTACAGGCTTCTACCAAGGGGGCCTTCTTTAAATAACCAGGCAAGGAGTTCCACAGGGTAGGTGCAGCCACCGGAAAAGCTCTATCTCCTGAATGCCACAACCTAGCCCTGGGAACTCCCAGGAGGCCTCCCCCGGCAGAATGGAGGACCCAGGCCAGACGATAGGGGCAAGGAGATCTTGCAGATAGACAGGACCCCTTTCGTGCAGAGTCTTATAAGTCAACAGCCCTATCTTGGAGACAACCCTCCATTGGACCGCCAGCCAGTGCAGTGCACGGAGAGCCAGGGTGATATAGTCACACCTTTTCATCCCATCAACAATCTCGCCACTGCGTTCTACACCAGCTACAGTCTGCAGAGGTTGCCTCCAGATAACCCTAGGTACAGGGCATTGCAGTAGTCCAACCTGGAAGTGACGAAAGCATGTACCAGTGTGGTCAGGTCATCAGGCGGTATCAGGGTTCGAATTCCGGTGATACTCCTGAGATGATAAAACCCACTTCTCACCACGGCCGACACCTGAGCATCAAGTGTCAGGCTGTCATCCTGGATTACTCCCAAATTCTTCACCTGTCTGGAGGGGGCTAGGGCCACACCCACCAACACAAGGTCGGGGGCAACACCACACCCCTGCTGCGCCCCGATGACATGGCTCCACAACCAGTACCTCAGTCTTGTCTGGGTTAAGCCTAAGCCAACAGTGAGTCATCCACAGCTGGTTCTTGAGGACTTAGAGTTTGCTAGCCTCAAGCTGTCAGAACAAGTCCGGACAGTGCCGAGTGGCTCCAGAAAACTTTCCACTAGAAAAACATATTCCTCTAAGTGAAAGAGGTTCTCCATTTGGTGCTCAGGTAAGGGTACTGACCCCTCCAGGGCTGACCTTGCTCTGCCAAGGCGACCCCCCCCCTATTTTACTTGGGTTGAAGGCCTTAAAGAAAAAAGAAAGGCCTTTTAACTCGTTCTATCCTATTGTCACTTAGAATGTTCAGGTACCCTCTGCTTGCTGCTAGAACACCTGTGTGCCTGAAGGGGTTCTAGATCTGCAGCATTCATACAAACACACTGTGCTTAAACCTACGTATCTTAAAAACCATACATCCAATTTTGAAACTGTAAAAAGAAAAGTTTTTCAGGACAAAAAGTTTTTGAAAATGAGTGAGGTTTGGTAATGCCTATTTAACTGGATTTAATGTTGTGTAAGGTTGTTTTCATATTTTAATAAATTCTGATGATTTTATCTAAATATAATTATGCTCTGTTTAGTTAGTCATGCAAAAATATTAAATTTCTGTAAAATTGTTGATTAAAATTGTTAAAAATATACAATAAACATCTGTAACTGTCTAAATATAAATTTTGCAAGTTTTTTACAATTTTTTTTAGTCAGAAATCAATATATGAATCTCTTGTTATTACAGTTTGAGTTTTTTGTTCCACTCCACTGGTTGGAATTTTTGCAGTGTTTAATTCTTCTTACACACTGATTTTAGTTTATGAATCTGATTATCAATTTTTTTTGTTTCCCCCCCAGTTTAGTAAGAACATATTTACACATTACCTTAGAAAGACATAACAGGAAGTGATGCAGGAAGGACGTGCTTTGTGAGGTCACGTGATGTAAATAGGAAGAACACTGCCAGTGTAGGGCAGTGAGCGGACACAGGAAATGGAGACATGTGTTAGTGCTGGAGGTCTCTCTATGATTAATTGCATATTTGCTGCATTTAAATGTGTAATTTCATTGAAATAAACTATTTTATTGTATTTTTGTAATAAAATCCCATAATACATATAGGAAACTATTTTATTTGTGCTGTTTGCTTTATCATACTGTAAATGAAGCATGATGTTCATGTAAAGGTTCACAGTCTTTCAGTAAACATCATGTTACATAAATGTGTACATTATTTAATTTTCTGGCATGGTTTATTTTGGGGGGGTTGTATTATGGGATGGTTTAAGGTGAGGGAATAACTGTATGATGAAGCACTGTGTGTTATTGGCGGGGGGATGTCCTGCATTCATAATACAGGCTCAGATGCACTTCATGTGTTCTGGGGAAATGAGAGGGGCTGTATGCATCTAATAATGGTGCTAACAGACACTGTAGATACATTATGGGTATACATATAGGATGATGAAATTGCTGAAAAGGCACTAGTAATTTGGGGTATACTGTATCATGGGGAAGGGGGTTGGTGTGCCTGTACCAAGGAATGATGCTCATAGGCACTGCAGTCATTTTGCGTCATGAATTGGCACCTGCCCTTGGGGTATACTCGGTTGTAGGGAAGCAGGTGGGGCTGCCTGCACCTGGTAAAGGTGTCCATATGCCATGCAGAAACATTGTGGGTACACATACAGGGTGATGACATGGGCACCTGTAAAGGTTGTGTACTGTGTGCTGTGTCACATGGCTTGCCTGCATACACATGTGATATGTTGCAGCATTCAGTATGGCGCACTGTGTTGGTGGGAAGGAGTGTGGGTATGCCTGCACCATGGAATAATACTCATTGGTGCACATGTGTACTGTGTGCTATGTTTCGTTTGAATGGAATGTATAAGTCATACACTGGCACTGATCACATCACAGTGCATCAGAGGTAAGGGCTGGTCTGAAGCATTATGAGCACAAGGGACTAAAGTGGTTGTGGAGTGATTCGAACTTGAATAGAACATTACAGTGCATCTGAGGGTAGTGTTGGAATGAATCTTGATGTGCACAGTGGACTACCCCATGGTGACTGCGGAGGGATCCATATCAGTACTGCACATCACAGAGTGCCAGAGATAAAGGTTGGACTGAAGACTGATGAACAGATGGACTAAATCAGTGACACTGGTGGGATTTGAACCTGGACAGCACTTTACAGTGCAGTAGAGGTTGGGGCTGGACTGACACCAGATCAGTCAATAGACAACACCATTGGCTGTGGAGGGATCTGAACCTGAAATGCACTTCACTGTTCACTACAGTTTGGGGCTCAACTGATGCATGATAAGGAGATAGATTTTACAAGTGGCTGTGGAGGGATTTGAGCCTGAAGAATATTTTACAGTGATCAGAGATTGGGGCTGAACTGATGTCATATGAATTGATGGGCTAGACCAATGGATGTGGAGGGTTTTGAACATCAAATGCACTTCACAGTGCATTATGGGATTGGTCTGGACTGACACATAGTAAATCGATGGACAACACCATCAGCTGTGGAGGGATCTGAACCTGAAATGCACTTCACTGTTCACTACAGTTTGGGGCTCGACTGACACATGATAAGGAGATAGATCTTAAAAGTGGCTGTGAAGGGATTTGAACCTGAAGAATACTTTACAGTGCATCAAAGGTTGAGTCTGGACTGAGGTCATACGAGTCGATGGACAACACCAGTAACTATGGAGGGATTCAAAACTGATTTGGCCTTTACAGTGGATCAGAGATTGGGGCTCTACTGATGCCAGATGAGTTGAAGGCAACACCATTATTTTTTCATTTTCAAGAATCAGCAACTGCGTATTAAGGAGAAAACTCAAGCGCAGAGCATGAGACAAACATGCTACTGACCCTAACTCACTTATCATCCATAACGCAGGGAGCAACATGCCACATAGATTTTAACATAGCCATAATCCGAACATAAACTCTTTAAAAAGTAACAAAAGGTGCTGAATTCATGTGACCTCATCTAGTACAGGCACAGGAAACACTCTCTCCCATCAGGAATGCCAGCCGGATCCATAAGATGTGATCACACCGGATGACCGGAAACTATCCCAAAATGAATAAAGTGACAACTATGAAAACTTTTATCATAAATAAAAATAAAACAAATAAAGTAAATACAGATTACAAATCGAGGTTTTGGCACCAAAATGAAGCAAGTATTTTAGGATGAGAGCAGCGCCTCCATCTTGAAACTAAGTTTCCAGTCACCATGCTCTTCCTGCACCAGTGTGTGCCCTGACTGGTTAGTGGAAATAGTGACGTGTACAATAAGCATAGCGCAAGCATGGCAACAGTGAGGATCAATATGACCAAATGGTGACGCACTACAGAGCTAGGGCAGGTGCAGGTGAGGGCTGCAACCCCTAACTGAAACATCAAAAAACCAAAACCACTGTACACTCCAGAGCCCAGAGAGCCACTTTCCCTCCAGTGATGGTTGTAAAAAAATACGAGTCCTTGCTTGAATGCTAAATAAGGATTTAGTCTAACGTTTCAGGCACACACATTGAATAGAATAGTGGAAGGCACAACAAAAGATCTGCGTGCAGGTTTCCTGGTGCTTCAACAACTAAGGCTTCAGCAGGGGGATGGTGCCTGCATCTAAAACAATCCCTTTATACCAATTAAATTCAGAATTGATGATGTCAGAAAATCTGACCAATCACAGAGCTTGATTTTTAAATACAGAAATATTCAGCTCACTTAGTGGTATAAATGGACTAATAGTTATAACAATCATGATATCAGTGACAACATGTTATTGTAGAAAAATACCCCAAAAGACATAAAAAATACACCAAAAGTGGTGACGGCCAATTGGATTGCTCAAACAAAAAAAAAAATATAAGTTATGAAATTAATTATAGTGTCAACCTGATCAGCTTAACATGTTACACTAAAACAAGATGATTTGTTGTTACAAGACAAACTAATGGCAGAATAAACATAATACATTTTTCACAGCACATGCAAAAAATAGTAAATTTATTTAATTATGTATTAAGGCTTGTTTTCTCAAAAATAGCCAGTGGGAACGCATATTATATTAGGTAAAATCAGTAAGGGTACGATGTCCCCTATTAGCTGGCACAACTCAATTCATCAAATGTAAACAAATGCTTGAGCTGCACCAAGAGAAAGACATGGACGCCAATCGGCATCATCAGGATCTACAACACATGATTTAGGACGCCATATGGCGTCATCAGGAAAAAGAGGAAGGAATGAGTCTTTTGCTGACATATCTACAGTACTGTTTGCAGAGTTGATTGGAAACAAGAGGCAGACCTGGGAGATTCGTTGCTACAGCTTCTCACCAAGACATGTGTAACCCCTAGGGGGCGTTATCCCAAGGGCTACTACCCCTGCCTGCTCAGACGTTGACAGGTTGAGGGGCCTGGATCTGATGGTGGGTGCCTCCACCCAGAGGTCGGGGTTGGAACAGTCTGAAATGACTTGGTTACAGCCCTCTGGGTCACTGCAACCCCCCTTTCTTCCCCTAGTGGCCCACACAAGTCAGCCACAGTACCTTTGCCATATACGCTTACCTCCAGGCTTGGTTCAATCAGCTTGGCTCTGGGGACCCCCTGTAAAGTAAGATGCAGTTATACAATAACCACTGTACAGTAATTCAACACAGATACACAGTTCAGTCAGTATACCTTTGCAAAACAACCAGTCTGATTTATTTAGGGGGACGATAACAAGGACTGGGGGAAATCAGGTTAATTAGCTTACCACTCTAATATATATGTATATATCTGGGGCACTGTGCACAGGCCTAACCTATAAGTCACTGTCACCGGGTACTCAGGCAATAGAAGGCTAGCCTCTCGTTGCAGCTGGTTGGGGCCCAGACACAGAAAACAAGCATTTGATCCCAAAGAGGATTCAGTAGAGCCATCAGGCTCAGTTCGTGTAGCCAGTAAAGCAGCCAGACAAATCTTGCCCTCACTATGAACATCTGACAGGGAGCTACCCTGATTTAGTACTCACGACTCCAGCAGAAAAATTGCTCTTGCACCACTTGCAGGACCAAGCCTGGATTTTAAACACTTCTCCACACATTTATATGAAGAGCAGAGGGGTACCATACCAGGCAGCTGCTGTATATTCCCAATCGCTTTCACTGCACACACCGGGCCAAACGACGCAGCTTCACTTGTCCTGACAGACCGAGCGCAATTGAAGCAGATTCTCCAGTCCTCTACCGGGTGAGCCTGGTAGGTAGCTGTAATCGGAAGTGTGAAAACACATTTCGGCCAGGATGTGAAAAATGACAACTGTACTGTTCATAAGGAGGTGTGAAAAAATACCAATGTTGAAAATGTGGAGTGAAAATATTAAAAATTCTCAAAGTTACGAGTGTGCGTAGGAATTGCACAACACACGCTCATAAAACAGTCATTTTTGGGAGGAATTTTTTTCACCAAATTTTCAACATAGTGTAACCCCTAAATGGCGCTATCCCAGGGGCTACTACCCCTGCCTGATTTGCCACTAACAGGTTGAGGGGCCTGGATCCAATGGCGGGTGCCTCCACCCAGAGGTCAGGGTTTGCAATAGTTAAACTAACTTGGTCACAGCCCTCTGGGACACTGCAACCCCCCTTTCTTCCCACTAGTGGCCCACACAATATATCAGAATTACCTTCACAGTATACACTTACCCCAGGTCTGGTTCGCACTGGGACCTCCTGTGAAATGAGATACAGTGCAACAATCACAGTACAGTACTTTAACATAGACAAATACCTCAGGCAGTATAACTTTGCTGAAACAAGCAGCTCTGATTTATTTAGGGGGATATAACAAGGACAGGGGGAAATCAGGTTAATTAGCTTATCACTCTAATAATCTACCTATGGCTCTGTGCACAGGCCTATCCCTATCAGTTACTGTCCCTGGGTACCCAAGCCCTAGTGGCTAGTCCAAACCGTGGCAGCTGGTAGGGGCCCTTTCACACAGAGAAAAGGAGAATTAAACAGTCAGCAGTACAGTAATTCCATTTGGATTTAATGTGGCAATTCAACAGGAGCGACCCTGAATTAGTACTCACGACCTCCAAATAAGATAGGGTCCTTCAATGTCAGCAGGGCTCACTTGAGGTACACAAACCTCTTCACACATCCATAAAAGAAAGCACTATACCAGGCAGGCTGCATCTGTATCCCGATCGCAATTACTGTACAATACCCGGGAGAACACACAGCAGATTCAGTTCCTGACAGACCGAGTGCAATTTTCAGCAATTCTTCCAGTCTTCTACAGGGTGAGCCTGGTTTCTACTCTTCAGAGATCCTTTGATTCTTTTCACAGGACGGATTCAGTCCTATCAAGCTGCAGACCAGAACTCTGGGCCTTACACACGTTTTTTGACTAAAACTGCACACTGAAAAAGCACAGGGCTCCTTCCTTCTTCACTGCCAAAGCTCAACTGAAACTCCAACCGACAAAACCGGCACTTCCTTTGAGTTCCTCCCAGTTCTTGACTGGATTGGCTGTCACTCACAATAGACTGCTGCTGTTGGTCCAAAAGGCACTGAAGTCTAAACTACATCTCCCAGAGTCACTGCCCATACAATCCTCTTGTGGCTGGCTCAGATTATGAGTCCAAGTTCTGATTCGTCCAAGGCACCATTTTAGAGCTAGCTTACCCCACACTGATTGGTCCAGTTCAGCAGTTCAAAACTAGAATGGGAACTAGCAGACACAGTTCTGACTGCAAAGAAAGCAGGTTAGACAAACTGTAATTTCATTATTACTCTAAATAATTTCTGGCAAACAGTTACATCTTTCAGATAGGTTCCCTTTGCACTCTAGTGACTGCAAAATGAAGTGAATTGGCAGCAGCTTGAGTGGTACTCAATCAAAGAAACACACAGTCCCCCATACAAACTAATTATGTCTGCAAGCAGACAGCTCTTAAAGAGACAGTACCAGAGGTTCTAAAAACACTCACTGATAAATGGCTTAAATGCCAAACACCATTCAGGCTTGGAGCACTCAAGCAAGCTCCTGGAAGTCTTTTGGGAACCCCCATTTGCAGGAGGGTTACAATAGGTTTTTGGGGGCCTGTCTCATGAACTGTGACACTGTTGTTTAGTTAATCGGTCCCAAAAGGTGATTCCACGCAGTGACCGTGAAATCACCTTTTGGGGCCAAATAACCAGATGACAGTCACTGAATTCATGAGATGGGGCCCCAAGGACCCCATATTGAAAATTTGGTGCAAAAATTCAAACAAATGACCGAGATATGCACCAAAGTTAAAAAAAAACCAAAAAAAACTATGTCATTATACAGCTTACTGGCATTTCTTCAGTTTGTAGTTGGCTTTGAAGAGTGCAGATGTGTTCCTGGTCCACCGAAGATCGTCGCGTCGGCCTCCGGAGGTAAGTATGGGGTGTGGGGAGGTGGGGTACGCAGAGGGTGGGCGCGGGTTGGGTGAGGGAGCAAGAGAGTCAACGAGGGACCATTTTCTTTTGTTACAGGGTTTTTTTTTTTTAACAAAGACGACGCATGACTTTTGCCACACTGGGGTGGGCTCCCAGCGTGGCACCTGGAGTTTGTTTTGCGGGGGCAGTGGAACCAATGGGGGACTGGGCATACAGTATGGGGGGGAGCACATGATGACGCAGGACTTTTGCCATGCTGTGGTGGGCTCCTGGAAGTTTGTTTGGGGGGGACACTGGAGCCAGTGGGGGATTGGGCACCCCTGTCGGACATATAGTGTGCTGGGGGGGGGGGAATGTGCATGAGCTGAAGGGGATTGGGCACCCTCTCAGCACACAACAAATGGGGGGAGCTACATCATGCCGGTGGGAGATGCAGTGGCGTACAGTTTGACACCTACAATCAGCAGTGGTGACTGTGAGCAATTTGCATATTGCTGACACACGGCAGTATGCAAATTGCCTACATGTTACCACCGCTGACTGTAGCGGTCTTTGTCTTTCAACTGTACACCACTGCATCTGAAATGCTGCCATAGACAGCTCGGACATTCACTGGTGTGATGTGACCACACCTGCAAAACAGATCAGGGCATTGGATGTGGGGGTGCCACACCTACAATAACTCGTATGGTGGCACTCTGTTTCTTGCACATGTGTGCAAGCAAACATAAACAACTGCCCTCAAGCTTGTTTCATTATGTAAAGCGGCGAGTGCTCAGATTCTTTTTTGCCTGTAAGGGTGTACCATGGCACAAGGCGTAGTCCCCCAGATGGCGATTAATTTAAGCACTAGCGACTGAGAAGCTGGTCATTTCCGAGGGATTAATGACTGGTTGGAGGGGATGTGCCCCGAATCACCTCCCTCCAGCCGGTCATTAATCCAAGGCAATGACTCACTTCATTGTCAGTACTGCAAAGTTTAATCACAATAGCGACTTTCTTTTTTGCCAGTTTTATTTAGGTTTTAGCTGTGTGGCACGAGCTGCGCGTGCCACACAGTGCCAGTCAACAGCTGGATCGCTCATTTCCAAGATGTTACCGATCCAGTGGCCAATCCAGAGCCTCGCCAGGCTCATGAGTAATTGGACTTATAATTATAATTAAACATTGACATAACCTCTGGAAGTGCTTTATTGCTGCTATAAAAATGGATATATTAAAATAAAGCTGGACCCAGTGTTGAGCCAAATGATCAGATTTCCGATGGACGCTATTCCATGGAATTTCAGAAAATGTTATGGAATTCCGCTGGTAGCAGAATTCTGACATTTCACAAGCAAAATGGTTTCCACAAAGCAATAATCCGCACTTTACATAAACTGTAAATTATTCTGCGGTTTATGTCACCTGCAGAAATTGTTCCGCAGTTTACATGGATATGCTTTTTTGGAATTCCACTGAACTTAAAAACAAAATTCTGGAAAGGATTTCAGAAGTGGTGTTGCCACTCTGTTAAAATTCTGCCAGAGGAATCCCGCATTCAGCACAGCCCCAGTTGTACCCTATGTAGGATATGAGTAAGCTCGACATATATGTTGACTTATGATAAATGTCCACCTAATAGATTGTTGATAGCCAATCAGGAAGCTTTATTTCACCAACCCTTTTTGTAACGTTCGTTGATCCCTTTCAGACCAGGATGGTAGGCATTCAGCTAGTGGCGCACAGGTTCAGAGTTCACATCCCTGGTGCGGATTTAGCATTTAGGTGCGAGACTCTCTGCTGGAGAAAGGGCAAGGGCTTGGAGGACTTTAGAAACATAGAACCAGTCGGCAGAAAAGGACCACTTGGTCCACCCAGTCTGCTCACATATTCCCTGCCTTTTCTGCCTCCACAGACTCTACCTGGTTTCTGGTGACCCTCCCCCCCCCATCTATTTACCAGCCCCCCCCCATGCTTATCTCATGCATGCTGGAAGCCGCCCACTGTTTTTATCCCCACCAACTCTGTTGGTAAACTGCTCCAGGCATCCACCACTCTTTTAGTAAAGTAGTACATCCTCGCATCGCTCTTAAACTTCCCCCTTCCAGTTTCACTGCAGGCCTTCTTGCCCAAGGTGCACTTCATCATTTGAAATAGATCCCCCATACCTGTTCACCCATGTGAACACCCATGTGAAGTATTTGTAAGTCTCTGTCATGTCTCCTCTCTCCCTCCTGTCCTCCAGGGTGTACATATTGAGATCCCAGAGTCTCTTCTTGTAGGCTATCTTATGCAACCACTGCACCATTTTAGTTGCCCTCCTCTGGACTGCCTTCTCCCGGCCTGCAGCACCTGACAAGGAAACTGTGTGGATAGATGCCACACACACTCACACAATAAAAAGCACCTAGTGTTTTTCAGCCCCCCCCCCAAAAAAAATTATAAAACCAAAAACACAACTTAATTTTGTGGTTCTCTGACCCACCTGTAACCTGCTCCAGCAAACACAAGAAGAGTCAGTCTTCTCAGAAGGACCAGTGCGGCACAGAACCCAAGGCAGAATGAGTTCACAGCAGGAAGCTTATGTCAGACGAATCTAATTGATTTCTTTGACTGGGTGACTTTAGCAAGGCATTTGACACAGTCCCACACAAAAGATTAATAGTCAAATTAACCAGCCTGGGAGTGGGTCCATGGGTGGTAGCCTGGGTAAAACATTGGCTGGACAACAGGACACAGAAGGTAATTGTAAATGGAGTCCACTCTGAAGAAAGAGGGGTTACTAGTGGGGTACCGCAGGGTTCAGTACTGGGTCCAGTCCTGTTTAATGTCTTTATAAGTGACATTGCAGAGGGACTGGAAGGAAAAGTATGCCTCTTTGCAGATGACACAAAGATCTGCAACAGGGTTGATACACAAGGAGACATGGAAAGGATGAGAAGGGACTTGGCAAGGTTGGAGGAACGGTCAGAATTATGGCAGCTTGGATTCAATGCAAAGAAGTGCAAAATAATGCACCTGGGAAACAAAAACCCAGGGGAAGATTACACAGTGTGGGGGAGGTAGTAACAACAACAGAAAAGGAAAGGGACCTGGGGTAATCATACAGATGACCGTAAGGTTAGCAAGCAAGTGAGAAGGCAGCAGGGAGGGCTGGGGTATACTGGGATGTATAGGGAGAAGCATCACCAGCAGAAAACAGGAAGTTGTTATCCCTCTGTACAGACAGTTGGTGAGACCCCATCTGAATACTGCATTCAGTTCTGAGACCCCATTTCGCAAGAACATAGACAGGATAGAGGCAGTCCAGAGGAGGGCAACTAAAATGGTACAGGGTCTGCAAGAGAAGCCATATGAGGAGAGACTAAAGGAGCTTGATATGTATACCCTGAGGAAAGGGGGAACATGATAGAAACTTTAAGTACCTCAGTGGAATCAACAAAGTCCAAGAGGGTAGCATCTTTCAGAAAAAGAGATGTGCAAGAACAAGGGGACACAATTTAAAGATGGGGGGGGGGAGCGGTTCAGGGGCAATATGAGGAAGTATTTTTTAGCAGAGAGGGTGGTGGACGCATGGAACAGCTTTCCTGAGGAGGTTATGGGGTCTAAAACTGTGGGAGAATTCAAGAATGCATGGGACAGACATAAGGCAATTCTTGTGGGGGGGTAAGAAGAAATAGGCTGTTGGTTAACTAGGATCTGCAGCTTATCCTGTAGGTAGGGAAATGGGCAGACTAGGTGGGCCAAGCGGTGCTGATCTGGAGAAACGTGGCAAGTGCTGTCCATCTTATATACACTACACAGTGGGAAGGAATGCCTGGCCTGGTATGCCTTTCAAAATCCTGTCCTATTCAGGGGCTGCAGAAGGAGGAACAAGGAAAAAGGTCCAGGCAAATGTAAGGATGGATGTGCCGCCTCAGATTTCCATAGCTGCTGATTTAACGTCACATGTTACCGATAACTTCTCTTCATCTGTAGGTGCTAATGAAAGCTAGCAGCAGGAGAGGATCTGTGCTGCAGAGACCAAATATTTTAGTGACAGTATTGGGGATAGGAAAACCACAACAGGTTCTGAGGTTCTAAAGGGTTCTGATAAGCCATCAAAGGTTCTGATAGTTATCTGAGCCTTGTCAGAATTTTCAGACTTTTTTTTTTATCACTACAATATTTGTGCACCTTGGCAGCCCCCTTCAGCCTGACCGACCCCCTCCCCCCAGCTCCGTCACCCAGAATTACCGGGGCTTACCTTATGCCCAGCCTGGGGGCAGTGCCTGCAGAGGCAACCAATAGCCAAGGGATGCCACCTTCCCTCCCTGGAGAGGAGAGCTGCCTTCTGGCAGCTCCATCCAGCTCCGCCCTCTCCCCGTCACTGACCTCCGATGGCATGGGCTTGTTCCCGAACCCGGGTCATCGGCATGGTGCCAGGTAAGGCATCCAGTGCCTTAGCCCTCAGCACCACCGGGCCAGCCCTTCAAACTCTTTTGAAGTACAAAAACTGTTTTAACCATCAATGTCCACCCTTAAGCAGGGCTGGATTTACAGTTATGCAAAGTATACCAGTGAGTAGGACCCATGTCTTTTGGGGGGGGGGCCCTTGCTGAGCTGTTGTTTTCTGCAACCTGAAAGAAAGAATTGTTGCGTTTGTAGAGGCCACTGGCCAGGTGGTGCTGAGGATTTAGGCACTGGATGCCATACCTTGCGCCATGCCGGCAACCTGGGTTCAGAAGCTGAGCTCACCCGGGGGTCACGGAGGAGAGGACTACGAGGCCCAGCGACAGCGCTCTTCCGGGGTGGTGGGCATGTCCTCCTCCTGCTCCTTGGCTGCCCCCGTGGTGGAGGATGGGGAGCAGCACCAGACCATGGGAGACAAGTAGTGTGGTGACATAATGCACGCATGCCTCCGCTGCGCACACGTCTCATGGCTATGAGAGGCCAGGGACACAGAAAATGAGAAGAATGGCTGCCGACTTTGAATTTCCACACCGCTTTATGTGCGCCACCCCTTGACTGCCTATAATTGCCAAATAATCAGGGCTCAGGATCCGGGGTGACTGCCAGACTGGAAGTGGGGATGGATATTGTTGGCAGGCCAAGGTAGATAAATACAATATGAAAAAAGAGTACCTAGATGCCAGCGGGTCACAGGACCCAAGGCAGCATGGATTCACAGCGGGAAGGACACGCCAGACGAATCTAATTGATTTCTTTGACTGGGTGACCAAAGTAGTAGATCAGGGAGGGGCTGTGGACATGGCCTACCTAGACTTTAGCAAGGCATTTGACACAGTCTCACACAAAAGATTAACAAGTTAGCCAGCCTAGGAGTGGCTCCCAAGGTTGTAGCCTGAGTAGAACATTGGCTGGACAACAGGACACAGAGGGTAATCGTAAATGGAGTCCACTCCAAAGAAAGGGGGGTTGCTAGTGGTGGTACCACAGGGTTCAGTACTGGGACAGGTCCTCTTTTTTTTTTTGTATACTTTACTTAAACTAGGACACATTCAGACATGCCTTACATCCCAGATATTGGGAGGGTACTTCTATCTTCATAAGTTACAGGTACATAACATGGTTCATTTCTTTCCAATAAATTCAGTAGAAGTTCAGCAAATAATGGTATAAGCAAATAGTGAGGATTTACTAAAAAGGAAGGAAACGGAATCATACTTCCCTTAAGGTATTAGGCTGCTCAAACTATTGTCCTGTAACAGTCTAAAGTATAGGGACATAATAAAGAAAGGTGGTTAAGGAATGTCAGTGGGTCTTTCATTCCATCGAAAGATAGGGAACCAATCACAGATAAGGGCCTGTTCCAGGGGGAACCAAATATCCTCATATTTGCCTAGTTGCCCTCTGACTAGGTACTGTGTCTTTTCCAGTTTCATTACTTGCATAAGGGACATTATCCAAGAGGCTGTCATACGGGCCTGTTTGAGCCTCCAATACATCGCCAGCTCCCACATTCTTCCAGCTATACCAATGCTCCACAATGAATGGCCTCCCCTAGGTTTCCAATTACCCAGTGTAGTGAGTCCCAGTAAAATTTCAATTGGGTCTAATCTAGGTATGATTATTTAGAGTTTTTGATAGGACGTCAATTATCCCCATCCAAAACCTATAAACTTTAGAGCACTCCCAAACCATATGAAAGAAATTGCCCACCTGGGTGGAGCATTTATAACAGTATGGGGAGTCCCCAGATCTATTTTGTGTGCTAGTTTAGGAGTGTGGTATGTTCTTAGAAAGAAATTGTATTGGACAGATCTCAAGATGGTTATTAACCAAGCATTTTAAGATGTTTTTTGAAATTAGTCTCCAATCTCCCCCAGTAAGTCCCGCTGGGTAGATGTCCTCTTCGCAGGCCCTTTTGATTGTCTCCATAAGGTCCGGTAGACTCCTCAGTAATATCCTATAGCACCAGTTTAGTGGTTTAAAACCCTTGGTGTTGGAGAATTTTTTAGATAATTCCTCCGGGGAGAGTGTTGCAATGTTTGACAGCCTACCTCTCCCAACACTCTGTTTGTAAGTCTAAGGTAGAGAAAGTAGTGGGATGTGTGTAAAGTCCCTTTTTACATCAGCAAGCTGGCACACCTTCCCTCCCTCCTGGATCTGGCTCAGCTGGAAAAGGCCACGAGTGTTCCATACTCTAATCCCTATGGCATCATTGTTGGTTAGGCCATTCCCCCCCCCCCAACAGCACCTCCAGGGTTGTTTCGGGTGATAGACATGTGGTGTGTCCCAATAATGAGTGGGCCGTTGTCAACGCCTTCCAGGTTGCTCTTGTGCAAGGGTTCGGGATGTTAGGGTGGATCTCCTCCCCCAGAGAATTGACTAGTAAAGCATAGTAAAAGTGAGTGTCTCCTCTACTCTCCATTTTCCTCCAGGATGGAATTTCCTCCCCGTCCCTTAACCAGTACTGAACTCCATACTCTAGATGCAGCCTTACCAGTGACCTGTACAATTCCATGTGCCTTCTTTACTGTTCTTTGGCAATGCTTCTTAAAGCTCATATCGTTTGTAATTATTACTCCCAAGTCCCTCTCCTGAGTTACAGTCTTTAGAATTTGACCACCCAGTACATATTGTATGATGCCTTCCTATTGTTATACCCAGAATGCAACACTGAACACTTTTGTACATTAAACTCCAGTCTGTGCTCATGCTCCCACTTTTCCATCCTAGTCAATTCATTTAGTAAGCTAGTCAATTCATTTAGTAAGTTGATTGTTTCTGCAGAATTAGAAACAACAGACCCAATCTTTGTATTGTGCTGGACGTCTAGGGGATTAAAGCAGGAGAAAACACCCTGTGCGAGCAATAAAGATGCCACCGACAGACTCCCACTCTCTCCAGCCCAAACAAAGCGTGGCCTAAGCCAGGGCGGGAGCTCAAGGGTGATCTCAGTCTCCCCCCAACCCCCGTTTCTCTCTCTCTCGGCGAGGGATGCCCTCCGTGGGGGTAAGCCACAATTCTTCCCGTCTCACAGCCGAGGTGGAGGCCGGGTTGGGGAAGCTTTGAGGATCCACATACCAGGGCTGAAAAGGAGACAAGGTACCATCCCCGCTGCACAGGGGTGCATAAAGAGAACTGAAAGAAGAAAAAAAAAACTGAGTCCAGGAGTGAACTCAGGACATGGTCAGCCCTGGGAGGAGTAAATCGGGATGTGGTCAGCCGAGGAAGGAGTGAATTTGGGATATGATCAGCCTCAGGAGGAAGAGTGAGCATCTGACGGACTTCTCTCCTCTGGAGAAGAGGTGGCATGGCATCCAACATCAGCCTGGTGCCTAGCGGTGGCAGAGTGCAGGGGGCCACACAGTGTAAGCAATGGAGTGGCAGACTTCCAGTGTGCTGTGTGTGGAAGCATGCATAGCACTGCCACCTATGTCACTGCATGCATGCTCCACTGGTTCTAGGGAAAAAAGTCTCCAGAAAGAAGTCTCTGGAAAAAATGGCACATGAAAAAAATGGCAGTAGGAAAAAAGCCACCTACACATTTCATCATGCACAGACAAAACCGCACATCTGAACAACAGGTACAGAAAAACAGTGCACAGTTTCCCCGAGAACAGATTTACTATTACAGCACCATGCTGTCAGGGATCACCACTCCATTGAAATGCGAGAAAAGTGCAAATTCACTATTATAACATCATGCCGCTACGGATCATCACTCCAGTGAAATTTGAAGTTGCCTATAAAATCCTCCTTAACAACTCCCTTACCTAATTACAGCATCACGTCACATAGTCAGATTCACTACACAAGGCACAAGGTATTGGAGTCTTTTTTTTCCCTGTGGTGCCCCCGAGTTTCATCTATCCAGAGTCTTTTTATCTGGGTACTGCTCTGCTTTGCGCTGATAGGGAGGGGATGTGGGTAAATACGCCACTCTAAAGTTCAGAACAGGAAAGTTTGTCACAAGAAAGTGTGGTACAGGAAAGTTCGGCACAGAAAAATGTAATACCCTGAAAGTTGGTCCACACCACTACGGATTACCACTCCAGTGAAATTTTAGGTTTAAGTTTGGATTTACTGTTACAACACCACCCCACCATAGATCACCACTCGAGTGAAATTTGAGGTGTAAGTGTAGATTTACTATAACAACATCATGGCACCATGGATCACCACACCAGTGAAATGCATGATCAAATTTCCAACTATTTAATTTTTTTGTGCTGAACTTTCCTGTATCGAAAGGTTCTGTGGCAAACTCTCCAGTGCCATATTTTCTGTACCCCTGGGGAGGAGACCAGTAAACCAGGGGAAAAACCTGGGACTGTAGGATGATTTTGGCCCCCCACAGGCTCTGCACTCCATGATCCAACTGCTGCAAAACTCGATCCGTGCAGCAGCGGGGATTGAGGGAACTCTGGAAGAAGATGCAGATAGTGTAAATCCTGGAGACAGTGGGGGTGATGGTGCTTGAGGGGGCAGTCAGGAGAGCCAGGGATAAACTGATAAAGAAAACAAACGCACACACACAAAAACCCACAACAGCAACCTAGCTGGCCAGCCAGTGAGCAACTCCTGACGCAGGCTCCATTTTTCTATCCCCACCCGTACTGCTGCTGCTCTGTTAGCATGTGGTGCTGGTATCGCATAATGCTGCCAGCTTTGTGCAGCTCTACCAGCTACTTTAAAGGGACACTGTCAACCTGTTTTTCATCATATTATTTCTAGTTAAAAACCCACATTTTATGATTGCTTACCCTCTCTAAAATTCATCAATGTTGCTGTTTGTCTCCTTGTTTAGTAGAATTGAAATGCATGGCAATGTATTTTTTTTTAGTTGTTTAACCAGGTATAGCACACTAAGCTGAAAGCTTTTTTACAGGAGCGACCTGGGAGCACAAGTGACTTGCTCAGGGTCACACAGTATGCAAGTGGAAGCAGTGGGATTCAAACCCAGGTCTGGTTTGCTGGATGTCACCAAATTTGCAGCTCAGAGCCTTAGACCACCGCGCTATATTGCTTCCTGACATATATATATATATATATATATATATATATATATATTTTATATACAACCTTGTTTTTGTTTACAATCCAGGTTCTGTTCTTACTGCATGCTTCCTGAGCATTAGAAACACACACAAACAGTTCAGTCACTCATAAGGCAGTAGCCTCCTAAACTCCCACTTCATCATGAGGGGCTAGACTGTTTTGTGGGTGTTCCCAAGTCCAGGAAAGATGCGTTTGGAGTTGATGAATGAATGTAAACAAACCTGTTTTGGTGCGATAATACCAGTATGTTGGGCAGTTGTTTTACTTTTTTAAAGAAAATAAGAGTCAGAATCAAACTACCAGCTACATCAACAATCTACAGAATTTTGGCAATTATAAAATATGTTTTTTAAACTAGGGACACTTTGAGACCTAAGGGAGTTGATAGTGTCCCTTTAAATGGGCTGGGAGGGAAAGAAATTCTTACAATCAGAAAGTGGGGACCAGACTATGAAAAAAAACTTATTTTGGAATGGGAAAGGCATGCTGTACTGTTTGCATTCCAGGGCCACAGAGCAGGTAAAATGACGTGCTCTGGTGGGTCAAACTCAGGTGTCTCTAATCTCCAAGCTCAGTACTTAACCTGCAGGCTGTACTAGTTCTTTACTCCCCTTATCTGTTGCCCTGGATTCTAAGGTGATGCACTTGGCTCTTGTTGGATATAGCCAGTTACCCGATGTTTAGAGCAGCATTCCTATTGGCCAGAAATCATGCAGACCTGTGGAATGTGGGTGTCAGGTGCTGAGAGGAGGTGGGCCTTGAGGTATAAAATAGAGGACTGTGAATGAACATTGTTATGTTTTTTTATGGGAAAGGTAAGTGCTTGATTTACTTTGAAGATACTTGTCTGGATTAGAGATGTGAGCAGACTGAGTTTGCATTGTCACAAGTTGGGCAAAAACTTTGCTGTGAGGTTTTGTTTGTAGTAATTGTGTTCTTTTTCAGCTTTGAAGGTCCTTCGTTGTATGGGAGCAGACTAAATCTGCATTGTCTCAGGTTTTCTAGTTCAGCAGATAATTTAACTGTTAGCTTTGTTGTAAAGTTCTGTTTTGTACTAATTTACTTTTTTTTTTTTTTCCCCTCTCTGCTCTGAAGAGATCATCATCACAGGTAAGTGGCCACTCTTTTATCATGTTGTAGTTAAGTTCAGCTTGTACTAACTGAATTTCCCACTCACTGCTATTGTAGGCAGAATAAAGCTTCTGAAATGGCTTTTATTTTCTTGTAGTAGAAACTCATATGTTAGTGGTTCAGACAAGTCACTAATTTGATTTCTTCTGTTCTTTCTCCCACCCCACCCCCACCCCATCTAGCAAGTGCTCTTCTTTGCTGCAGAGTCTCCATGTTGGCATACCTCAAATGAAAGGGTGTGGTTTTGGGGGGTCTCCAGTCATCTGCTTAAGTTGCTTGAAATGAATTGTCAAGTCATTTAAAGACTGGAGGAATGGTTGGTCCTTTTAATTCTGCCGTTGGTGTTATAAAAAGCTGGGGGGGGGAAGGGACAGAGTGGGGAAGACTCCCTGAAAACGAGGTGTGTGTGTGTGTGTGTGTGTGTGTGTGTGTGTGTGTGTGTGTGTGTGTGTGTGTGTGTGTGTGTGTGTGTGTGTGTGTGTGTGTGTGTGTGTGTGTGTGTGTGTGTGTGTGTGTGTGTGTGTGTGTGTGTGTGTGTGTGTGTGTGTGTGTGTGTGTGTCCTTCTCTACATGTTCCTCACTCTAGCTCATTGTCTAAACCTTCAGATGTTTGTAATACACTTGATTGTGGAACTCCTAAATGATCTTCAAAGGGGAACGGGGGGTTAATTTTGTATATGTGAGCTGGAGGAGACTCATCCATGTGTTTTTTTTTTTTTTTTACATGTGTGTAGGTGGGCTTGGAACAGGTGCCGTTTGGGGTTCCTTTTTAAGCCAAAGTAGTCTGCAGCGTGTTAAAGACACCAGTAAAAGTGAACAGAATAAAGGATCAAGTAAATTCTTGCTAGGCATTCTTTGTGTGCCACCCCTTCAAAAATGAAACGCATTTCAGTGACTGGTTAAAGTATCTTTAAGCTGCCAGCTCCCATGGTACAAATTCTTCTCCTTCTAGTGTCTTCCTTGCCCTCATGACCTACACTAAATGTTCTCTTAGTGTCCTGGCACCCCCACCCCGTTTTCGAGGGTCTGTCTGTAGAGGCTACCAGGGGACTGGGAATGGAGGGTTCACTTGAAAAGGCTGGATCCATTCATAGTGCCTCCTTTTGCTTCCATTGGTTCCCCTATGTGAGGCCTTTAAACTCCTGTGCAAGTGACCTGATTTCAAGGTGCAACTGGCATAACCTATCTGACTTCTTGATCAGCACTTGGTATGCTCTGGGGCTTTACTATCCAGCCCCCTTCCCCCTGCTGCCAGGAGGGGTCAACTTTTTTTTTTTTTTTGTAGTTGCTTCCACAGCCTTTGGGGGAGCTTGCTTTTGGGATGGACTAACTATTCTTGCAGAGTCTAGTTCCAAGTACTGTGCACAAAAAAGTACTTTTGTGAAGGCAAATCTTGGGTACATGTTACATGCACTCTTTCACTGACTGACCCATATCATTTGTTTCAGGTGTGCTGAATGGCTTGGATACAGAAGATCTGGGGCCTGTAACTCTTTCCATCTTCCTGAACCGATAATCTAGCATTGTCCCTTGTGGAGCTCCTTTCTTTTCCTCAGTCTGTCCCAGTTGATTCTTTCTAGTATGTGTGGTTCTCGAGCAACCCTTGTGCCATCCTGCATGGTCACCTGTGTTCTCAATGCTGGAGAATGGTAGCTGAATAGGAGTCCCCTCTTCATTTGCTTGACAATTTTCTTTCTCTCTTCTCTCCCCCCCCATGGTGTGTGACTACATTGTATTTTCAAAATATGTGCCTGTCCCAACAGCTGAGGTTACTGTGACGGAATCGGTACTTCAGTGTGTCCAAACCATTACATAAACATCTGGCAGCCTTTGGTGTTGGCTGTAGCTAGAAAATGCCCCTTGTCTAATTGCTCCTGTACAGAAGGCAGTCCTGACTTTATGGACTGCAAATAGGAATGCTCCCTTATGTGTAGCTTGGCATCCTTCTGACTACCATCCATCTGTCCTGTACCCCTATCATGGGGGTTTGCTTCCCATTGGAGAACCATCAGCCATGGCACCCATCCACTATGGGATCAGTGGGTAGTACAGGTGTGGCTTGCATGGCATCCTTCTGATACAACAGTTCACTCTACTGTATGGGACTGCTGAGGATGCACGTTCGCCTAACGTTCCAGCACTGGCACAATTGCAGGGGAGTTTGCTTTGGGTGTTCCCACTCCTCACTGGTGTTGCCTTGTATAACATTTACTGTTGTGTCTTGTCTGTTTTTGTTAAAATTTGGGGCCTGGGGGGTGTATACACACATCTCCTCCCACCATTTGGCCTCAGCTTCACCTTCCTGTATGGGGCATGTACATATTTTGGTGCCCCTGACTGGGATGGCAGTGGTTGACGCTGAGGCCAGAGAAATGACTGCTGCAGACACTAATTTCTCTGAGCCTCAATTATGAAGCATTTGGGGAATTACTAGACCAATCTTATCTGAACCCTTTTCTCTCTGCTCTTCCTTTCTCTTCTCTCCCCCCGCTGGGATTGGTAAGTATGGCTTTATTGTATTACTACTGTGCTTAGGAATTTGACTGGTAGGGGTCCATACAGGCACCAGATTTGTCCCCTCCCTTAGTTGTGCAGGTTGGTTTTGCCTTGTGTAGGGACAATCACTGCTGCCCCACTACCCAGTGTCATTTACCTGGTCTCATTGGAGAACCCTCTGCCATGCTGCTCGGTGCCCATTTTGTGTGGGGACAGTTGGGACTCTGCTACTACAGCACACATAGGGGCACATATAGAGCCACAAACCCCTAAGTTGAATCACTACTTTGCTTGTCTCTGCTACAGCAGTTCTCCCTGCACTCTGTGATCCAGCCATGCCAGCACTTGACATAAAGCAGCAGAGTGGCATTAATTACATTATCCTGCCACCCCCGGGTGTTACTACTGTCTAGACTATTCATGGCCAAACAAGGATACTTGGCCTCTGCCTCAACCCTGTAAAGATGATCACAGGTAAGCAGGCATTGTACAAACTGAAGCCACCCCTTTCTCTTCTCGTCTCTTCTCCTCTTCTCCCCAAAAAAAAAAACACCATACCCTTAGCAGGCAGAATGCAGTTTTGTAGTAAAACTCCTGCTTCAGTGGTGCTCAAAGTCACTCTTCATTTTGATTCCGGTGTATCTGTGTGTCAAGTGTCCCTTGCTATTGGCTTGTGACTTTGAGCTGAAACCCCCAAAAAAGACACCTTGCATGTGCTTTGAATACAGAGCCAAGTTAGCATGCCTGAAATGGGGATCTCTTGAGTTTTGTTCACCACAAAATCTTTCTCTTCTCTTCCCACAGGGCACAATAGAAATGAACTGTTTAAAGACTCTTCTTTAATTCTGATGGCATTTCAACTGGTCATAAAAAGCCAGGGGGGGTGTCTGTGGGTACTCCTTGTAAATAAAGTGACTCTGAAGGGATGACGACCGTTGGTGTTTCAGTTTGTTTTCCCTCTTCTTTCTTCTCTTCTCCCCCCCTCCAAAATTATTTGTACCTTCTCCCATGTCTAAAACTACCCAAACCTCCTGAGTTGTTCCTTGGTACAACTGTCTGCACCTTCAGATGTTCGTGATTCATATCCCTAAATTTCTTTAAAGGGAACAAGATTTAATTTTGTACACGCGAGTTGGGGGAGGAACTAGAGCCCCATGCCTTTACAAATGGGTTCTCTGACCCAAGTGCCCTTGTATCTCACCTGTTGAAAGCCTGTCCCTGGAAGCTACTGTGGGACTAAGGAGTATCTCAAAAGGCTAGATCATTCATGGTGCCTCCTTGTGTCCCTGCCTCCTGTTGTAACCATTTAAGAGGGTGCCCCAATGTGAGGCCTTTGCATTCCTGTGCTAAGTGATGAAGGTGCAACTGGCATAACCTCACACTGGACTCCTTGATCAAACTTGGTATGCTCTGGGCCTTTAATAACCAGCCCTTTTCCCCTGCTAGCGGGGGTTACACCCCTTCCATAACTTTTGGGTAGCTCGTTTTGGGGATGGACTGAAGCAATTATTGCAGAGTCTAGTCTAAGTACAGTACTTGGAAAGTCATGGCTACATATCTAACTGCCCCCAATATATTCACGAACTGTCCTTCATTGACTGAACCCATGTCACTTGTGTTTTCAGGTGTGCTGATCAGCTTGGTACAGAAGACCCAAGGCTTGTAACTCTCCCCCTCCTTGAACAGATGTCTTAACATTGTCCCCATGGAAATCTCTTCCTTCTCTTCCCTCCCGCCTCAATATAATTGTGCCTCTCTCTGATACATGGATACATAGTGTCGGCAGATAAGGGCCTATGGCCCACCCAGTCTGCCCATTTGAGCTTGTAAGTTCAGTTTGTTTTCCTAGAAGTCTGTTGCCCCTTGCCCCTGACCTCCAGAATTCCTTTGTCTAGCCCATGCATTCTTAAATCCCGTGATTGTTTCAGCCCCCACCACTTCCTCTGGCAGGGTGTTCCACTTGTCCACCACCCGTTCTGTGAAGAAATTCTTTCTCATGTTTCCTCTGAATCGTCCTCCCTCCAACTTCATTCCATGCCCTCTAGTCCTGGAACATCTTTTTCGCTTAAAAATAGTGTTCCTGCACCCTGTTCCTCCCTGTAAGATACTTGTATGTCTCTATCACATCCCTCTCCTCCTCTCCTCCAGGGAGTACATGTTCAGTTCCTTCAACCTGTCTTCATAGGACTTGTGATGCAATCCATGCACCATCTTGTTGCCCTCCTCTGAACCTTCCCTACCCTGTCTATGTCCTTACATAGGTATGGTCTCCAGAACTGTACACTGTACTCCAGGTGGGCCTCACTAGTGTCTTGTATAGCGGAATTATGACCTCCCTTTTCCTGCTGGTGATGCCCCTGCTTATACATCCCAGCATCCTATTTGCTTTACCTGCTGCCTTGTCACACTGTTTCCCTACCTTGAGGTCATCAGAGATGATAACCCCAAGATCCCTTTCCTGCTTGGTGCATGCTATATCCTCACCCCCAACTGCTATATTGTGCCAGGGTTTTTGTGCCCCATATGCATTATCACTGTCCCATTTCATTCTTGTTGGTATGTGTGGTTCTCCAGCTTCCCCCTTCCCATCCTACAGTCATTCTTCGCACTAGAAAATGGCAGCTGAGTGGAGTTCCCTTCTTGGCTACTTTTAAACCATTTCTCCTTCTCTCCTCTCTTCTCCTCCCCCCAATGGTGTGTGTAACTACATTGTACTTGTGTCCTCCCAACAGCTGGTCAGTGGGAGGGAATCTGTACTTCATATGCCCAAACCATTACATGCAAGTCTAGAAGCCTGTAGCTATGTCTGATCTCTCCTGTACAGAAGGTAGTCCTGACTAATTTGGACTGCAAACAGGAATGCCCTTATGTGTAGCTGGACATCCTTGTGTCCTACCCCCTGTCCTGGGTTTTTTCTCCTTATTGGAGAACCATCCACCATGGCACCCATCCACTACGGGGATCAGTGGGTAGTAAAGATGTGGCTAGTATTGCACCCTCTGCTCTATGGGACTTCAGAGTAGGCATGTTTGCCTGCTGTTCCAAGAGTGACAATTGCAGGGAGTCTCCCTTGGGTGTCTTTGTTCTTTCTATCCACCCCCCCCCCCTTGTTTGTCTTGTCTGTCGTGAGAATTCTGGGCCTCTAGGCCTATCCAATGAATACATTAAATAAATGAGGACATTTGTCCTCTGCCTCAGCCTCAACCCTGCCTCCCTTGACGGGGCACGTACATATTTTGGTGCCCCTGAAGGGGATGGCAGTGGTTGACGCTGAGGCCAGAGAAATGAGACGGCTGCAGACGGACTCATTTCTCAGCCTCGTTTTTGAGGCATGTGGGGAATTGCTAGACCAAGCTTGTCTAAACCCTTCTCCCTCTTTCTCTTTCCTCCAGCGGATTGGTAAGTGTCTCTATTGTATTGTTACTGTGTGATTAAGAATTTGACTGGCAGGGGTCCATATAGGCACCAAATTTACCTGGTCCTAGTGGTCTCATTGGAGAACTCTACCATGCTGCCCAGTGCTTATCTTGTGTGGTGAGAGTTGGGACTCTCTGCACACTGGGTTTGTGACTAAGGCCCTGTCCACACTAGTCTCTAACGTTGGAGTGCCCAAACGGTTACCACAATGGCTTGTGTTTACACCTGTAATGTTAGAGGGAGTTTTGGTAACTGTTGTCGAAACCACAGTGGCTTAAACTATGAAACCAGTCCCACCTTGGTAATGTTAGTGGCGGTAGTGTAGACTGGTAACAATCCCCTGCAGGGCCCAAAGTGCAGCATGAGCTGCATTGTGGGATCTGGTGCTGCCAAACTGTTGCCCAGTTCCCAAAGTGTGGACTGGTGGTGCCAGTCCTGTAATAGACACTGCTACAGTGTGGACACTGATCAGTTGCATCAGTTACCAGACTGGTGTAGTGTGGACAGCACCCAAGTTGAACCATTCTTTATTTCAGTCTCTGCTCCAGCAGTTCTCCCAGTACTCTCTGCTCCATTGCTGAGGGGGCGTGCTGACCATCTATGCTAGCTCTGACAATGTGGTGGGGTAGCTTTGTATTATCCTCCTGTTCCCTGTGGAATATGGTCAAGATGCTGTTAGTTTCATGACCTGAAAGGCCAGAGGCCACAAGCTATTTCCATATCTAACCATTGAGGAGGATGTGTTCTGCCTTAGTCCCTTCTGACTCCTTTGATGGGGCTACATATTTGCCCCGAAAGATGGTGGTAGTTGCCATTGAGATTGGAGAAATGAGTGACCCCTGTAGAGATCTCTCCATTCTGCAGGAGGGCCTTACACTCGGGCATTTGGAAATCTTGCTGCTATAGTGTCTGAGAGCCCCTGCCAATCTTCTGCTAGCCAAATGACCACAGGGGAGGGGGGCTGCTTCTGAGTCACTAACCTTGTTCTGCCAAACTGACAACACCCCTGGCCTACATGGAGATCTCTCTTCAGCCACTGCAGAGCAGGGATGTGTAAAATCTAGGCTGTCTGAAAATGCCTCATTTTCTCTTCCTTTTAAAGGTCTTATCTGGCAAATGTGAACTACACAGATCTGCTGTTCTGCTTCCATAGTTGTGCAGGTTGGTAGGACTAGTAACATTTCTTGCCACTATCTTTTACCTGGTCTCGGGGCTTTACTTGCATCAGCCATGGTCCCATCAGCGAGTGGGACTCGTGAAATGTCCTTTGACGTAAGGACCACTGTCTGCCCAGTCATGGGTGTTTGGGTGGGGCTAGATTAGTACTGGCACAGTTCATTGGGTTTTGGTTGGCATCATTTGACCCAGTTCTGAGCAAGTGCCCATTTGCCTTCTGGTGTCAATCTCTCAAACTGGCTTTTGCTGATGGCTAGAATTGGGGAGCCGGAGGAGGAAGGGGTAGACTGGCTAGGGGGTAATGAGGGGGAGTGGTAGATTGGGGATGTGTAATGATGGCTTTAGGCTGGATATGAATTTAATGTTTTGTTCTCTTTGGCAGAATAACAGGGCTCGCAGATGGTGAAGATCACTGGGATGACCAACAGAAGCCATCAAGATTTAGAGATGCTGAAATGTCGATCTTTGTATTCAATAAATGTTTAATCTGATACTTTGCTTCATTGAGTCATTTCAGTCCACTTCATGGAGGGTTGGGTGTTTGTTACCTGTGGAGTCTGTAGGGTACAGCTCCCCCAGGGCCATGCTGTGAAGGTTACCATATAGTTGAACTATGGCTGTGGCCTGAGATTCTGCTTCACTCCTGTCCTGGTTCTTTTGAATGCAGGTTGTGACTGGTGATTTGTACTGTTCAGGGTATCTTCCTCAACAGTAGCTATAGGGGGAGGGCTGGAGTACTTTAGCAGTTGTGGCAAATGGATGCTAGTGGGGGGGTTACTGCTTCACCAGGGGACATCCTAAGCAATCCATCTGACGAAGGTGGAAGGAGTCGCACCCTGATTCAAGCATCTGGAGTGTCTTGGGGTGGGATGAGGAACTAATGCCAGTTTTATTTCTTTATTGGTGAGTGGTAAAGGCTGGAAGGGACTCTGCCTCCTCAAGCAGTGAGGAGAAAATGCAACTCCCCCCGTTCTCTCTCCCCAAACATTCCAGAGCTAGTGATTCCGTGATACTCACTGCCCTCGACTGCAGTTCAGGGCATCTCATGGTATTTGGGGAATTCATCCTTCTGTTTAGGGGTAAGCCTCAGGTTTCTCTCTCTTCCCCCAGATGCCAGCCCTGTGTTGCACCATGGCTGACATCAAACTGCATACAGTACCCTGCTTGGGATCTGGTTCTTCCCTCCAAATGTACCCAACATTCTTGCTTTCGACAGCAAACACCTGCTTTGTCCTTGGAGGTGGTGCTGAGAAGAAGCTGAATAGTTGGATTCTGGGCCATAGAAGAATCTACGTCCAGGGTATAGAGGCAACATAGTATCCTTGGTAGTTGGGTCAGTGCTGTACTAATGTCACCGAAGGTGAACTCTTTAACTGGCATGGTGGGAGATGCTATCCTTTCTGTGGTACAGTGTGGGCTGTGCTGGCCTTGTGCTTCAGGACATACTGGCCATACCTATCTTGCCTCTAGTACAGTGTGTGGGCCATAGTGCTCTTGCCTCTAGGATGGTGTGCTATCACTGCCTCTAATTTGCTGGTTCAGTTTCTTATTTCTGGTGTCTTGTTGCTGACAAAGCCAGAGACAATGGGGTAGTACAGATGGGTGGCTTGAAATGTTACTAGTGGGGTGCCACAAGGGACACTTGGGTTTGCACTCTTCAGATATTAATGTGTGATATGGGAACCACAAGAAAATTGTGGCATGGTGGCTACAGGGAGGGGATTTGTACAACTGTTTTTCGGACTGCAGTTCAAATGAATGTCTGAGTCCTGCATATTGGTAAGATGTCCAGAAACCTAGTACTGGTTAGAGGGTGGAGCAGGCAGCTGAGGAAATGGGGATGATGTCCTATGCCTTGGTCAGAAGGCTGACTTAGAAAATTGGGGGTGTATGGGTAAGGTGTTCACTAGCAGAAAAGGGGTGATAACTGCCCCTGTAACAATCCTTGAAGAGTGCACCTGGATAATGCAATGCCCAGTTCTGGAGCCCACACCTGCAGAATGGGGACCTGCTGGAGGTCATAAGATGCGCCATGAATAGATTCCAGGGGCAGGGGCTAGAAATCTACAAACTAGAAGCCGGGAGGAGGACATGTAGAGTCTTTAAGGGCTAGTGTATTGCAGTACCCAAATGCAGGCAAGGGAATACTAAATATTTAGTCCTACAAATGACTTGGGATTCACTCTTGAGCTACCACTCATTTTCAACTGTCCTAGGAGTTGCAGTCATACCAAAGCACAAGTCTACACCTACAATCTTAAATTCCAGATCAACCCATGTAAGCACTCTCATTGAAAAGGCAGTGTCGTCTGCAGCAAGTGACCAACTGCTTAAACCAAGCCTTGACACAGGGGATTAAGTTTTTTATTTCCCTTTGAAAACCTGTTTGTTCCACTTGAGGTGACCCCTATACAAGTTGGTTGCTAACAATTCTTATGATTTGGAATTTCAAAGTCTGGGGCATTGCTGATCTTAATGAACTCAATTTGTCCCATTTTATCCCTATTCAACTATTTACATGGGGGGGGTGGGGTAAATCACCCAACCAACATTGTGTACAAGTGCTCCCATTTACTTTCTTACCTTACTAAGTGGCTGCAGGTGTGAGTGATTGGGGATGTAAGGAAATCCTTTGCAGAAAATTGGGGGTTGGAATAAATTGTCAAAGTGGTCAGCACTGTCAGTCACCAGCTTCAGGAGGAGGGAGCGTGAAGGGTGGTGGGAGTTGGTGATGACTGTGTATAATTGCTATTGGTACACTAGCTCCTCTTTGGTGGATGCAGGCAGGAAACTTGCAGACTTGATGGGGTGCTGCATCAATATTTAAGTTTCTGTGGGGTCTCTGAGTGGGAGGTAAAACCTGAACCAAAAACTGAGCTTGATTTGGCAAAACATGAACCTGCTCAGTTTTGCAACCTCAAATTTTTTTCATCATGGAGGCAATTCGAAATGGAATTAATTTGGAAAAAAATTTAACGTGACAAAAGTCTACCGTTAACCCCACAATGCTGAGGAGGATGAAGCTTAGAATGTTAGTCCAGACTAAATGTCAGTGCATTAAGGAAAAAGACACCAGTGCTGTCGCCATTAAACGAAAAAAGCAGCCTGGCTTCTGCATGTAGTTCTTTGGCATTCTGCTGTAGGTTGCTGTCTTCCACAGCTTTGCATTATAGCTGCAAACGGGTGACCTAATGAATTGCCATCCCTTGGAAAGAGCCAGAGAGGCTTATTTGCCTTTCTGTGTTTTGGGCACACCCACCAATCTGCTTTTAGCATTCTTATGTGGCATTAAAAGTTGTACAAATAAGAGAATGAATACCTGTTCTAGTGTGTGTGTATGCATATATACTGTATATGAGAGCTATAGCCCTGGTCACCCCCACCCCAAGGTGGGGGATGAATCCTGAGCTTTCAAGGTGTTGTCCAACTGAGCAGCAGCGAGGACTGGCGTCCCTGGAAGCAGACTTCCAGTTTTCTGTTCCACAGCCCCATAGCAAGTCGCTGTCAGCAGGACATTTGGGAGCAGTGCACATGCATTGCAGGCACAGCCCAGGTTCTGGCTGAGATCTCCCCCCCTCTCTGCACCCTCTGCTGTACTACCACCACCTGTGGTCACCCTGGTAGCAGTATCGCAGTAAGGATGGTTGCCATACCTCCATTGACTGGCCAGCTTACTCTATAATTTTTTGATTGGATTTATTTCGTTTTTGTTTACCAGATAGATGCACTAGACAAAACCTTTGCCTATTGTCTGGCACAGTCCAGGAGAGTTGAAGAAATTATAAGCTGAGATGGACCCTGGTTTAGGAGTGAACTCTGCACCAGAGGGTCGGGTGGGGGAGGAGGATTGAGTGTCCCAAGGAGTGATGATCTCTGGGGAGGGGGTGGTGTGACAGCCAGTACATGCCTGACTCCTAGCAGTGGATGTGGGGGGCAGAATGCAGGTAGTGGCAACATGTTTGGAATGAGTGGCAGATGGGTACATGACATTTGGAAGCATGCATGATGTCACCCTAAATATCATTGCAAGCATGCTAAGGGCGAGACAAAAATTGGGAAAACACCTTGTTTGGCAGGATGAGTATCTGCCCTCTGCAGGCCCCAACCCGGTGGCCCAGGCACCTCCTGACCCTGGATCCATGACAAGGCAGATTGAGTGACTCCTGCCACAGTCAGACAAGCCATGGAGGAATCTGGGGAGCTGGGGGTGTCTCTGTGGAGATGGCAAGCCAGGGCAAAAGGGGATAAAACAGAGTAATAGAATTAGAACAATACATAAGAGGCTTTTGTTTTATACATTGTTTCAGTTAGATCAATATTCAGCCGAAGAGATGCTCTGCAAGAGACAGATGAATCCTGGAGACTGGGTCTGGCACTGAGAAGACAGCTTAAGTTGGAGAGGAGGAAGATGGAGATCACAGACTGCAGCCACTAGATCTGATAACCTAGGAGCTACCCGGCCTGTTGTGTGCATGCACAGCTGAAGATATCTAAAGGTAAGTTGGTTGCTGTGGAAACCTAACTGTTCTAGCTGAGGCGGATCGGCATATCGATGGACCTTCCATGAAATATTGCATCACTCCTCACTGTTTTGTTGCCTTGGGAGTGGTTTCTCTTGCTGGGGCTCGCCCCTCACGCTCCTCCAGTAGACTACACGTAAGGTGCGCTCTGTAGGTTACATACTGCACAAGGTCAGCGAGAGTGGCAGGCAGTAATAAAACGTTTAGGTAGTTAGCATATGGGAGACCACTGTTTCGAATGGAAATTGGCAGAATCCCAGTGTGGTTGTACCACTGTTATGACATCAAGAGGTTCTTATACTCTTGTATGACACTACGATGGCACATCAAACACTGGCATGCGCTACTGCTACCACCTCCGATTGCAGTGCCGTTGTTAAAACGGCAGTAGTGGCAAAGCCGTGTGCGTGTGAGAGCAGGGAATGGATTGGTGCTCTGTCAAAGTGCTCCATCGTTTAACTAGTGTTTGGCGGAATGCGGCTGTATGTGGAAATACATACATTGCAAAAAGTTGTTCTGCTGCAGTAGTGAACGCAGAACAACTTTTCATTCTGTGTTAGTGAGGACGTCATAATACAAGGGACTACAGCAGACGTGATTCATCCCTTGCTTTGTGAGAGGGGCACGCGAGTGTGCTGGGCAGTGTCGGTTGTGAACCGAGGGCATTGGCAGAGCCGAGTGAAAATATAGAAAAGTGAGTCTTTTTGTCTTTTTTTGCGGGCACCATACACTACTCTGCTATTCTTTCACCTCGTAGATGCAATGCTGACTTGGAGACCTCTCTGTCATCAGTCAGCATTTTATCCTCTCGGTGGAAGAATAGCATGTGGTGTATGGGTAACCATACACTATCCTATATCAATCAAAATCTTTATTTATTCAGGCGAACATCATTGAGCGTAGCTCATTTACAAGATGGACCTGAGTGGTCATACAAAGAAAGGATACAAGTTTTGTACAAAGACATGAAAATAAAATAACCTAAGTACAATCAATTAGGTGAGAGATATATACAAAATTTACAGATATACAAGGCACAGTAACAAAACTTAAAACCTGTAAAAATGAAGAGGACAATCAATATAGGAGGGATAATGTTCAGATAGGGCTTCTGTAGGCTTTTTGTATGAAGTGGGATAACTGACAAGGTAGAAGAATGGAAACTAACATAGTGGATTACAGAGGGAAGGGGGGGAGACTAGGCCTCATGGAAGCAGTTGCATAGTTCTGGGAATAGGGTGGTGTATAATTTTTGAAGGATAAGGATGATAAGGGTAAGAGGGTATTCAGATTCATAGATTTTTGGAGTGAGTTCCAGATAAATGCTAGGGAATAGCTGATAGCAGCCCTCCCAAACCGGGTGCAGGTATTGGGAATCTTTAGCATAATGAGCTTATTGATCCTTAGGGTGTATGGCCTGGATGTGATTCGGGTGAAACAGTCTGAGATGTAGGAGGAGTTTGTCTGACAAAGCTTTAAAGATCCAGATAGCAGCATTCTTTTTCTTCTGTGCTGTAGGGATGTCCAATTGACTGCATTGTAAAGAGAGCAATGATGGATGCTGGAGGAAGGTCTGTAATAAATCTAATGGCTCTATGATACAGGGTGTCTAGTTTATTTAAGAGGGAGAGGGAGCAGTGGCCGTAGAGGAAGTCAGCATAATCAATGAGGGATAGGAATGATGCCAGGATTAATCTTTGTTTGGAGTCTCTGGTAAGGTAGTGTTTTATTCTGTAAATGTTGCCCATACACTATAAAACACAGTGGATGGGCAACACTTAATGCTGAGTTCACTTCTCGAGGTTGCATGACAACTGTATACCTCTCGAGGTTTACTTGGTTGTCATGACAACTCCTCGAAGTGAACACAACATTGCCCATCCATTATCCGTCTGTGTTGTGGAGGTGTTTAACAGTGGTAGTAAATGTTGATAGGAAATGGCATTATAAGCTGCAATGTTGCAACTCGCTGTCTACGGGGGGGCCTCGCACCTCGTTGGTGACGATGGTAAACAAAAAAGATATCTGCTCGTTGCTTGGAAAAGCAAATATCAGGACAGGAAAGGTGAGGGATGCAGAAAGATCAAAACTGCTAAAAGCTGGTGAGGACTGAACACACGACCACTGTGGTAAATCTGGTTTTACGGTATACATCAATACTTAGTTACCTACAGGAGGCAGTATAGCGCAGTGGTATAAGGCTGTGAGCTGGAGACCCGAGTTTGAATCCCACAGCCCCCACTTGCATACTGTGTGGCCATTAGCAAGTCACTTAACTTCCTTGTGCTTCCAGGTCGCACCTGTAAACAAGCTTCAGCTTAGTGGACTTAACTCTGGTCTAGCTGCCCAAGGGCATTCCTATATTTGACAATGGACGCCTCAGTCCAGCCTAGGCCTGCAAATTACCACCAGGGCATAGCATAGCTGGCACCACTGCCCTGCAGTGTGTTTTACCTGGTACCGTCTGTACTATGTACCTGTGCTTGGCAATACACTATCACCAGCTGCTGTACTGTGTTATCTGTAACCATTTTGTGTCTAGTTGTTGCTAGTGTCCCTGATGTCTGTTCTGAATGACGTGGAACCTTTGTAAAGGAGTCTTTGACTCAAAGGGATGTTATCTGATATCTTCAATAAATAGTGTCTCTTCTGGGAAAAGAAAAAGAAATTTCGGGCAACAGATAGAACAATTATATATTGATTACCATTTCAGTATACCCTAATTCTAGGGATGTGGCTGTGTTGTTTAATCCACACTTTGTGGCAGGTTCCTTGCCGCAAGGTCTTCAAGCTGGCTCCTCCCATCCACCCGGGTGGTAAAACCCTCGGCTCTGCCCCATGATGCCATATCTTCCTTACCACTTGGAGGCTCAGGTTCCCTCCTTTGCGATCTGCGTTTTAGGCCTGGATCCACACTCTTCGGATTAAACCGAAACTTATTCTAAAGTTTACAAAACTCCGGTCTTAGTCTTCCCTCACAGCTGCTACTGACAAATCGACTCCCAGCTTCCGTCGGTGCCTTTGTGGGCCAAAAATGTCCCGAACCAATCCGCACTCCATGTGCATCTACTGCCTGGAGCTTGGCCACGATTTGCAGGCCTGCGAACTGCAAGTCTTTTTGGCTTCATTCTTGGAGGACCATGCTGCCAGACTACTTCTCTGGCGCCCCAAAAACAGTACCTACCGGTCAAGTCTAAGGAGGCCGGTTGGGCAGTGTCCACAGCGGCAGGCTCCACGGAGCAGTTGGAGTAGATGATCGCTCTCGAGGAGGAGGTGGCCTTGGCCGCGGCATTTATCCTGCTCTCCTTGGGCTCCTCCTACATTGCTTCTTTTAAAGAGCTTTGTCAGTCCCTCTCCAGTAGGGGAGAAGGGCCATCTGGAAATACTAGTCGGTCCATGAAGGATTCTAAAGGTAAGTCCCACCATCGACACTCGTGGGAGCAATCCCCTTCACCTGGACTGTCGAGACTCTACTTTGGTCGAGGCTGCGGCCACTGGCTTCAGTGTCCCCATCTGGTCAGCCGGCTGTGAAATCTGTCGACGTGGTTAAGATTTTTCTCGACCTGTCGGATGGTTTGTCTACTGGAGAAGCCGAAAACCCTTCTTCACCAGTTCCCCCGATGGTTACCGAGGATTTGCCTGTCTCTCCTGTGCCGAAGTCCCCAGTTAATGTCCCTGCATGAAGGGAGGGGTGGGTTTCCCCAGTTACCTCTCTGACCCACCCTCAGAATCCCCGGAGGTTTCTGTCCTCTTCCAGGTCCAGTTGGTCCCGTCGGCAGTCTCGGCACCATGGAAAGCGGCATCGCCACTCGTCCTCTTCGGAGGATAGGCTCCAGTGCAAGTTGCGTCTGCACTACAAGGACTTGATGTGGCAGCAACTTTTATTGACTGGTAACGAGCAGACTCTGTCGCCTTCTCTGGCCATTAAGTGGCTGTCGCTGGAGTGGCCGAAACAACTCCTCGTGGTAGTCAGGAAGCCAACCTCGGCGCCGGTTGTGTGGCCAAAACCGGCTGCTCCACCCATTGTGGTGGAACTTCTACCCCCACAACTGAAGTCTGGGGCTCTGACCAAGGATTCTTGATCAAGTCAGGGCTTGCCCCATAGGTCGTCAAGTCACCCTGATCATCCTCGGCAGGTGGAGGGTGGCTCAGGCGCTCAGCAGCTGTTCGCAGACTCCTCGGAGTCTGACGGCAACTCCTCCCTATTCCCCAGGCTGCTTGACCTGGAGTCTGCAGGGGGCCAGTCGGTGGACGAGAGCCCATCCTTGTTTTTGGGTATGCTTCAACTCATCTGTCTACTGGGATGCAGCTTGAACCCATTCAAAAATGGGTCAGGTATCCCCTTACGGAGATACTGGACCAAGGGAATTCACCTACGGAGGCCTTTCAGGTGGCCGAAGCCATTGTTGGCCCGGCCCTGGAGTTGTGGCAGCGGCCAGCATCTTGTCCTGCACCTTCGGCCAGGATGGCTTGCAAGTACGCGGTCCCCTCCAGCACACTCTGGCTTTTTGGAGCACCCCTCTGCAGAGGAATTAGTGACCGATAGCGTTCCCAGAATGCCGGAAATGCTCGGGATGTGGACAAACTGCCCAATAAGGAATTCAAAAAGTTGGATTACTCGGGGCGGAAGGTTTATGCTGCTTCCTCCCTAGGCCTTCGTCAGGCTAGCTCGGCCGCTCTGGCACATTTCTGACACGCCCTTATGGGCTCCCTGGATGAGGTGATTCCTCATCTCCCAGCTGATCTTCAGACAACGGTCAAGCAGGTGCAGGATCAGGAAAGGGCGGTGGCTAAATGGCTCGAAACTTCATTGGGCACAAGAGTCGCCAATGTCCAATCAGTAGCGACCGCAGTGTCCATGCGCCACAGAGCTTGGCTGCAGATTCCCACCTTCACAGCGGACACCTAGCACAAGCTGGCAGACGTTCCCTTCCTGGGCACCGACTTGTTTGGGCCTGGAGTGGAAGGCCATCTCCAGAGGATCGAGAAGTCCAATGCCACCTTGGACTCAGTCATGTCTGCCCAGTAGGACAAAGGCCGCCCGCAGCAGCATAAGCCCTTTGGCCCTTCCGCTCCTGCGGCATGTCCGGACCAGCAGGCTCACACGTGGCGCCCTAAGGCCAAGTCCGCTGCTTCCTCTAGTAGGAAGCCTGGAGGCAAGAGCCCAGGAGGTCCCTCAGTGGGCCCCTTCCTCCATGCCTGCCCAGTGACGGGTTGAGGGTTGTTGCCCCCAACCTTGTCACTTCTCCCCGGGTTCCCCCTGTGGGGGGACGGCTCCGCCACTTCTTTTCTGCCTGGTCTGCTATCACCACGGACCGCTGGGTGTTAAAGTGGTTGGCAGGGGTCTGCCTCTGGAATTTGAGCAGTTCCCTCTCTATCGAGCCATAGTCCCATGGGGGGGGGGGCTACGGGTTCCGCAGCCTCTGTTGGCTTGTCGAGCCGACACTGCCTTGCTCCTCCAGAAGGAAGTGATCAGCGAGGTGGCGGACACTCCTCCAGACTCAGGATTTTTGTCCAGGTACTTCCTGGTCCCAAAACGGACAGGGGGCTGGCGCCGAATTCTCGACCTGCATGACCTGAGCAAGTTCCTAAGGCATCGCACCTTCAGGATGGTCACTCTGGCTCAGATCATTCCATCCTTGGAACCAGGCATGTGGTTCTGTTCTTTGGACCTTCAGGATGAGTTCTTTCATGTCCCAATCTGTCCATCTCATCAGCGATTCTTCTGCTTCAGAGCAGAGGGATCACTTTACGAGTTCCGGACCATGACCTTTGGCCTTTCTGCAGCTCCCAGGGTCTTCACCAAATGCATGGCAGTGGTGACGGCATTCCTGTGGTGCTGAGGGGTCTGGGTGTACCCTTACCTGGACGACTGGCTGATAGCAGCCCCCCTCCAGGTTGGAGGTGGAGTGGTCCAGGGATCTGGCCCTCCAGGTCTGCTCTGATTGATTTCCTCATCAATGAGGCTGAATTGGAACTCGTGCCATCGCAGGTGATTCAGGTCATCAGGGCAGAGCACGACTCTCTTCGAGCCAGAACCTGGCTCCCAGCGGACAGGGCCGAGGTCCTTTTTCTCCTTTGCCCAGTCATTGCTGGTTGGGCAAGTGCACCCTGCCCGGGACATTCTGCACCTCCTGGGCCTCATGGCGGCCTGCACCAGTGTGGCCCATTGGGCCTGCTGGCATATGCGTCCCCTGCAATGGGGGCTGGCCAGCCAGTGGTCATAGCGCTCCAGTCCTCTGGACCAGCCGTTGATGGTGATCCAGGAGATGTGGGATGGCTTGCAGTGGTGGCTCATCCCGGCTCATCTGCAGGAGGGTATCCCGTTCGTCCGAGCAGACGGTCACTCTGATTACTGCCTCTCTGATGGGTTGGGGTGCCTATCTGGGGGAGCTCAGAGCCCACGGCCTCTGGTCCCCTCAGGAGTCTCGATGCCACATCAACCTGCTGGAGCTTCGAGCGGTTCGACTAGCCCTCACTGCCTTCGCTCCATTTGTACAGGGTCAGGTGGTTCAGGTCCAGATGGACAACAGCACAACCATGTACTACCAAAACCGTCAGGGCAGGATGCATTTCTTGCCTCTCCAAGGAGGCTCTCGGCATGTGGTCTCATATTCAGCCTGGAGGCAGCTCTCCTAGCCATCCATGTGGCAGAAACCTCAAACAGTCTGGCCGATGCCCTCAGCTGGATAGGTGCTGCATCTCACGAGTGGTCTCTCCTGCTGGAGATAGTTCAGGACCTTTTCTTCCATTGGGACCACCCTCAGGTGGACCTGTTTGCCTCCAAGGAGAACGTGAAGCTGAGTATTTTTCATGCCTGCCCCCCCTCCCTCAGCAGGGCTTGCTGCAGGGGGATGCCTTCTCGAGGCCGTGGACCCCAGCCTCTTCTACGCCTTCCCTCAATTTCTCTTGATCCACAAGGTGCTTCTCAAGGTGAAGAGGGACAAGGTGCAGGTGATTTCTGGTAGCTCCAGACTGGCCCCGCCAGTTCTGGTACCCAGATCTCCTCAGCTCCAGGCTCCCGAGGCGGCTTCCAGTCTGCCCGGACCTGCTCTGTCAACAAGGGGAAGGTTCTCCATCTGGACCTTCAATCCCTGCACCTGATGGCCTGGTTCCTGAGCAGCTAGAGTTCCAGGCCTTGGGTCTTTCCAACGGGGTCCTCAACGTCGTTGAGGTGTCCATAAGGAGTTGACCAGAAAATGCCTTCAAATGGAAGAGATTCTCCATTTGGTGTCAGGGCAAGGGGTTGGACCCTTCTTCCTGTTCCTTGGCTAGCATTCTGGACTACCTGTGGTCCCTTTCTCAGCTAGGGCTTTGGTCAACCCTTAAGGTGCACCTGGCAGCTATCTCTGCCTACCAGGCGTGGGCCGGCAAGCAGTCGGCACAGGAGAAAGTGGTTGGGCGCTTTTTCAAAGGCCTGTGTTCTGCTTGCTGGAAGCTGTATCCAGCCCCAAATGGACTGTATCTGAATGTGTCTCCATGCGGTCTGGGCCTTGCCAGACTGCCAACTTCACAGAGAAGCCATCAACGAGAGACCTGCCTGGGGGTCAGCCCCCTGCTCCACACTTGAACAGGAACAACGCCACTGCAACTCATGTGGGCCCTGCTTCTCTTGGCATTCCAGATCAACCACCTGCAGTCTTGCTTTTCATCCAGCCTGTGTCCAGTCTTGGGTATCATGAGTAAATACCAGGGTAGCTCCCTGCAACAACAGCTTAATCTGAGTGTGTTATGATTGTCTTGTTTTGTTTCCTTTACAAACCAAGCCCTGTGGCTCCGGATTGCAAATGTTATGTACTGTGCATGTTGCGTTTTCCATCACAGGGCCCCAACCAGCTGCAACCCCGGCCATCAGTCCTGGCTAGCCCATCTCTTCTCCACCTGGGTACCCAGAGGTGGACTGTGGGGGGGACTCTGAGCACGTGCATAACTGCTTGATATAACCTTTAAGCTAATTAACCTGATTTTGCCCCTCCCTTGTTCAAGTCCTCTGAATAAATCGGATCTAACTTTTTCTGCATGTAATCTGACTGTGGTTCCAGTTTGTGCTCAAAGTACTGTACTGTTATTAGCTGTGCATGACCAAGTTTTACAGGGGGTCCCCAGGGTCGAGCCAGAGTTACCAACCCTGGTGGTAAGTGCAAACAGTGTGGTGTACCAGGGTACTGTGAAAGTGATTATTGTACAGTGTTCAGGCCACTTTCTAGAGGAAGAGTTTACAATGTCCGGAGGGCTGTACCCAGTTAGCTTGATTACTACCACCCCTGATCTCTGGGTGGAGGCACCCATTTCAGAACTCGGGTCCCTTAACCTGTTACTAGCCAAGCAGGCAGGGATAGTGCCACCTAGGGTTACATGTGCTATTAATGTAATGGAGAGAGTCTGCATTTAGTTGGGAGGGGGCTGCACTGTGTAGGAGTTGAGGTCTCCCCTCTGGTACTGTTACATATACTGGGGAGTCTGTGTTTACTTCAGGGAGTGGGGTTGTGCTGTGCTGGAATGGATGTTTCCCTCTGGTACTGTGCTGTTATATGTACTGTAGAGTCTGCCTTTTGTTTGGAGGGGGGGGATGCACTATGCAGGGACGTATTTCTCCTCTGGTACTGTGCTGAGTCTGCATTTAGTGGGAAGGGTGCTGCACTGTGTAGGTAAAAGGTCTCCCATCTGGTAGTGTTCCACTGCATGTACTGGAGAGTCTGCATTTAGTGGGGAGGGTGCTGCACTGTGTAGGAAATACGGTCTCCTGTTTGGTACTGTTCCACTACATGTACTGCAGTGTCTTCATTTAGATGAGAGGGGGCTGCACTATATACAAACTGAGTACTCCCCCCTCTGGTACCTGTGCTGTTACATGTACTGGACAGTCTGCATTTACTTGGGAAGGGGCTGCACTGCATAGGAATTGATGATCTTACTTCGAGAGGGCTCTTGTAGTAGGTAATTACATATCCTGACGCCTGCCGGCTTCAGTCCTATGCCACGGAAACATTTCTAGCTAGCAGTCTCGGCTGGGGACCACCCCCGGTGACTGATGTCAGTATAAAGGGGCGGTCCCCCACGCCTGCCTTACAGTTCTTTCCCAACGTTTGCTCGTGTTAGCGCCTCATGGTTAAGTTCACTGCTTCGTCAGTCGAACAGTATTTTCCCCGTTAATTTCTCGAATTTTCATCAGTTTTTTTTTCTGCAGCTGCTGTGTATGTCATCCCCTACTCCATCCGAGCACAAGAACAAGTACGATTCCTGCGGCGCCTAGCTCCTGCACAAGGACTGACATTCCCAGTGCATTTTTTTGCCTGGGCCTGGATCACCTCATGGAGAAGTGCCAGCACTGCCAACAATTTAACGCCGCCACCCGCAAACGGAGGCAGCAGTCCCTAGACGCCCACATTTTAAAACGGATGTCTTCCATGGAGAAGGAGCTGAAAAAGCTTTGGCAGGTCTCTACTTCCCCTGAGGGTCACCGCAAGAAGCACCAGGACTTTTCTTCCACAGTAGCTGCGACTCCGGCCGGGGTCGTGGTGCTGAGCCAAGGTGGCGGCGACCCGCCCAGTGGGCTCGTTCTGGTGCCCCTCAGGAGCCTCCAGGTCAAAGGAGGCAGCCACTCCTTCTAGGCCCGCCACCGTGTGGCCTTCTGGTTCCAGCGGCCCCAGTAAGCCGGACGTCGGCTACTCCAATGCCCGCACGGCATTAGAGCAGATGCCGGACCCTATAGATGGGTCAGTCATCCGTGGCTCACCACAACATTTGCCTTTGCACTCGTGAGGCTCCAGCATCTCCCTTGTTGGATCCCGGGGATGAGTCCTCCTTCTCCGGGTGACACAGGATACAGATACGCTGCCGTCAGGTCTCCCTCCTGCTGGGCTGGACAACCTGACGTTGGCCCTCAGACGCCGGCCTACCCGATGCCAGGTGACATATCTTTGCTGGACGCCGTCCCAATGCTGGGCCTCCCATACCAGACCCGCCCAGCCACTCCCAGGGCCTTCTGGTCCATCAGAGCCCCTGGTGCCCGGGTATCTGACACCGTCGTACCAGATGCCGGCCTACCTGACGCCACAGTACCCGCTGCCCCAATACTCTATGCTGGGCTTCCCACCATCAGGTTATGGATACTCGTCATATGGATATCCCCAATATCCATATCCCCCTCCTCCACCGGCCCCTCAGCCATCAGTGGACCTCAAGGAGACTCTGGCCTCCTGGTGAGCTGAAGCCAAGGCTCGGCTCACCAGGGAGGTGGAGAGCCGAATTTCGATGCGGACCCGTTCTAGATTCCTGTCGTCTGAGGCAAGGACTCCCTTCTTCTCTCTCCCCGACAGCGAGGCCCTCCGGTGCCAGGGTGAGGGTATCATGCTTCAGGGCTGCCCAAGGAGTCTGTTCCTCCCCCGCTACCGAGGGTCTTACTCTCCAGAGACCTTGGACGACTCCGGGTGCTCCGATCCAAACAACGATCCCATGCACTCCAGACAAGCCCAGGCCTGGGACTCCTCTGAAGTCTCCTTCAGAAGATCGATCCTTTCTGGAGTTGCTGCGTAAGATCCAGACTGTTCACCAGTGGCAATCTTTGGAGTCGGATCCACAGCAGAAGAAACTCCAACACTGATTCCACCCTGGACTGAGCCTCATGCGGACCTTGTTTCCATCATCTGGAAACAACTGTTGGCATTTGCACCCCTTCCAAGGAAGGCAGGTAGGCTATACAAGGCTCTCGAAGGTGTTGGTTCCCTGGATACACACCCTAAGGCTGATTCAATCGTGATTGGTGCCGCTCATGGCCGTACCGCTAACCCTAGGCTTTTGAACTCATCACCACCTGACAAGAAATCCCATCTTTTGGACCAGTATGGGAAGAAGTCTATGCTGCTTCCACTCTGGAAATAAGGGCCCTTAATTATGTTGCTCATATGGGATTACCAGAAGGCAATCCTTATTTATTTATTGAATTTTGATGACCGGGTAGGCCCACTGGGCCCCGGAGGTCCCTTTTTCAGGGGCGACCCGGGTGAAGCAACAACTTACAGGTAACAGATCAGTACAGTCAGGTGATTGTAGTGTTTTTAACAATAAGAATTCATAGGATTACAGGCAGCAGGTAGTGGAAGACATACAGGCTACAAGGACATAGAAGTTACACATAATGAGAACATCTCAAGTTCGTGATTAGATTGAGAGTGCTCTGGTAAAGGCAAGCAGTAGCTAAAGACCTAGGTTAGCTTCTTTGTGGGCATATTGGAAGGGGGATATATTGGGACATAAGTGCACCCCATCTTTTGGGGAGGTCCGTTATGCTACCAGGATGGCTATGTATGGTCGGGTCTGTTGAGCTACCAGGATGGCTGTACGTGGTCAGGTCCTGTAACAGACATGTGCTCCTGTCGAGCAGGTGTCCCTTGAGCTTTGTCTGGAAGCTGGTGACTGACACTGCCTCCCGTACCTCCAAGGGGAGGTTGTTCCAGATGGAAGGGGCGGTGTACGCAAAGGACCTGGACCCGGCTTTAGTCCTAGTCTTGGGAACCACGAGGAGAGTTTGGCCTGATGAGCGTAGGCTCCGTGGGTTAGGTTTCACCCTAACGAGACCATTCAGGCTAGGGGGAGGTGTGGGACCCAGTAACTTGAATGTAAGGCAGAGGGTTGAGTAGGAGAGGCGAGCTTCCAGAGACGGCCACCTGAGCCTAGATTGGGCCTTGCAGTGGTGAGTCCTTGGGTGTGACAGAGTGGCAAAGCGGACTATCTTGTTGTACAAGGTCTGCAGCCTCCCTAACTCCGTCACGGCCACACCCTGGAGAATCGGGGCTCCATAGGTGAGCTTTGGGAGGAGTACGCTAGCGGCAATGGCTACCCTTGCTTCAGGGATAATCTGGTCCTTTAGTCTATAGAGGATTCCGAGTTTCCCATGGATGGCTTTGGTGATTTGGTCTGCGTGATTTTTTTTTTTTTAGTGTGAAGCCTTGGTCCAGGGTAAGGCCAAGGTATTTGGAGGTGACCACCTCAAGTTTTACACCCCCCCTGGACTGGAGTTGTAGGAGAAGTGACCTCTCAGATCCCAGGGATCTAGGACCAAACAGCATTACCTTCGTTTTGTTGGTGTTTAAAACCATTTTGTTCAGAGTGAGCCAGTCCTCCATCTGAAGGATGTCTTCTTGGGGGCTGTCTCCAGCTCTAGTAAATTAGGGAAGCTCAAATGACCGCATCATCCGCATACTGGATAACGCTGCTGCTCCCGCAGGGTGTATGCAGATCATTTATGAACAGTGTAAAGAGAAGGGGGCCGAGTATTGACCCTTGAGGTACCCCTTCTTTGAGTGGAGCTAGCTTGGAGACTTTATCCTCCCACTTGACCCTCTGGGTGCGTCCAGAGAGATAACTCTTGAACCATCCCAGTGAATGGGTGTCAAGGCCAAGTGAGCACATTTTTTGTAGTAGGAGGTTGTGGTTTACCAAGTCGAATGCTTTAGATAGTCCCAATAAGGACCGCCCTGTGCTGACCCCTCGTCGTCATTGCTCAGTACTTCTGCCGAGAATTTAGATTAGCGCAGTATCTGTCCATGCTTGGCTCTGAAGCCGTGCTGTGATGGTGAGATTGCCCGGTGGTTCAGGTATTCTTGGAGTTGGGAGTAGACTAGCTTCTCCTGTACTTTTGCAATGGCACACAGCAAGGAGATAGGCCTGTAGTTCTCTATAGGCTCTGTTGACCCTCCCTTGTGTATGGGAATCACTAGAGCCTGTTTCCAAAGCTTGGGTACAGACCCCTCCATAATAGACCGGTTTATCAGCCAGGTTAGGGGCTTAGCTAAAGCTGGAGCCCCCTTCTTAGTGAGGTGGGAGCAAAATTGGACTCCATCCTGAGTCAGACTAAGCTGGAAGCGGCAGATCTGGTCCAGTCTGCTCGTTTGGCCAGTCAGCATATGCTCCGTGCCACGTACGATGCAGTGGACGTTACTGGTCAGAGCTCTGCTTTCGCCGTAGGTCTGCAGCGTCATGCCTGGCTCAGTGTGTCAGGTTTGGCCCCAGAGGTGCAGTCTTGTATCCAGGACATGCCCTTCAGGGAGTCGGTGGTGATGTCAAGGACATCATCACCGATCTGCAAGAGAAGGGTACTGCTCTAAAGTCTGTGGGCTCTATGTACAGGCCCCCCCAGGGTCAGCGTCATCCCTTTCACAGACGTTCTTAGCCCAAAATGAAATCTCTGGGCAAGCGGAGCAACAAAGCGCTCTGGCTGCCAAGCCCCCCACAAAAAGTGGTGGGAGCTTCAGCTTCGGCACTGCCTCACACCTCCTGACTCCTCTCCTACAGCCTCTGGACTTTCCAGAGGAACCAGTAGGAGGGAGGTTCTCCTTCCATCTACCGGGTTGGGAGAGGATCACTGCAGACACTTGGGTGCTCCAGCTGATGGCAGCAGGACACTCAATTGAGTTTTCTACAGAAACCACAAAGAAACCCTCCCCCCCTAGGTCGTCTTACTCCCAGGAACATCTTCTGGTTCAGGAATAAATATCCTCCCTTCTGCTGAAGGTGGCAATAGAGCCTCTCCCATCCCACCTTCAGAGGACAGGTTACTATTCTCATTTCTTCCTGGTTCCGAAGAAATCAGGAGATGTGAGACCTATCCTAGACCTCTGCTCCCTGAACCTGTTCGTGGAGTACAAACTCTTCAGAATGCTCTTTGCAGAGCCTTATGACCCTGATTTGGCCAGCACAGTAGCTGTTGCGCAATGGACATGCAGGATGCCTACCTGTGCATCCCTATTCGCCCTTTCCACCGCAAATACCTTTGTTTTTCATTTCAGGGGACCACTACCAGTTCAAGGCCCTCCCATCTGGTCTTTCCTCGGTGCCCTGATTGTTCACCAAATGCTTTTCCGTGGTAGTGTCCCACCTGCGTACCCAGGGAGTTCAGGTTTTCCCATACCTGGATGATTGGCTCCTGACGGCCCTGTCCAGGGAGGAACTCCTGCATTCCTTTTCCCTTACCCTGCAGGTTTTTACCAGCCTGGGTATTATTATCAACCAGGCCAAGTCCCATTTGATCCTGTCCCAGAGGCTTCAGTTCATCGGGGCCATCCTGGACACTACCTCCGGCATGACATTCCTGCTACTGGACAGGGTGGCCACTCTTCAGGCTCATGTAAGCCTGGTTTCCAGTCGCAGGCAGGTCAGCGCCAGGTCAGTCCTTTGCCTCCTTGGGCTCATGATGGCTGCTATTCCAACAGTCCTTCACGCTTGGCTCCACATGAGGATCTCTCAGTAGACGCTTCTGTCTCAGTGTGATCAACTGGTGGACGACCTAGATCAAGAAGTCCTGGTCTCCAACCCTATGGTTCAGGATTTGCAATGATAGATGGTTCAAGAGAGCCTTTGCCAGGGAGTTCCCTTCTGTGCCTCTTCTCTCCCCCCCCTTCCCAAACATTGACAACAGACGCCTAGGGAGACAGTTGGGGAGTCCACCTTGGGTCTCATAGGACCCAGGGCTCCTGGTCCAGGCTCGAACAAATTCTTCACATAAACATGCTCAAGATCGGGGCCATGCTGTATGCTCTACAAGCTCTGCATCTGTGTTCCAGTCATCTGGCTGTCCAGACAGACGTGTGTAGTCTGGTACATCAACAAACTGGGAGGAACTCGTACCTATTGGGCAGTGCAATACAACCTTCACCTCACGGCGGTTCATGTTCCGGGGGTCAAACACATTGGCAGACTACCTCACTCACTCATCTGCCCAGGCACACAAGTGGGAACTGGATCAGGGGGTAGCAGACGATAACGTCCTACACTGGGGGACACCTTAGGTAGACCTGTTTGTCTCCCCTCAATGCAAAACTTCCTGCCTTCTGCCCGCTCACTTCAGGGCGAGAAATTTTTTTGGAGAGATGCTCTGTCTCTAGACTGGAAGAGCAGATTCGTCTATGCCTCCCCTCCACCCTGATTCCATTGATTCTGAGGGTCTTACACAAACTTGGCTCAGAAGGAGCTTGCATGATCCTAATCGCTCCTTTCTGGCCCAGGCAAGTTTGGTTCTCTCTTCTGCAACAGTATTCAGAGGACCCTCCGCTTCCTCTTACTCTGTCGCAAATTTTGCTGACCCAGGATTGGGGCCCCTGGTCCATCCAGGCCTCAAATCCCTTCAGTTCCACGCGTGGCTCCTGCAGATGTAGCTCAAACCTGATTTGGGGTTTCCCCACTGGTGGAGGCCGGAAAGGCCTCCACTAGATCTACCTATGTCACGAAATGGAAATGGTTCTCTATTGGGGGCCTCTTGCAAAGATTTTGAGCCATTCTCTTGCCCTGTCGGGAGGCTTCTGGACTACACGCGACATCTCTTTGATCTGGGTCTCAGTCATTCCTCTCTGAAAGTTCACATGGTGGCCATCTTCGCTTACCGTGTTCCTTTTGGAGATGGAAGAGTCGCACAATTGGAAGTCTCTAAGACTTTTCTTAGAGGGGTTCTCCACTTGAGACCCCCTATTCGCATTTCTGCCCCTCCTTGGGATCTGAATTTCATTATCGAGAAGCTTACCCTGCTTCTTTTGAGCCGGCAGCCTCAGCAGACCTAAAGTTCCTTTCCTGGAAGACTCTTTCTCGTGGCCATTACTTCTGCTCGAAGGATTTCCGAGCTTCAGGCCTTGATGTGCAAAACACCGTATTTGATTTTTCACAAGGAACGTGTGGCTCTGTGTACCAACCTTAATTGCTCCCTAAGGTGGTAGCAGAATCTACGCTGAATCAATCCATGGAACTGCCTGCTTTCAGTGAGCAACACTCCAATCAAGGGGAGTACCTCTTGGCTGTTCACTGCATTCTGAGATACTACACACCATCAGGACAAAGGATCTCAGAAGACTGATCAACTGTTGGCATCTCTTTTGTGAGCAAAAGAGACAGTCTCCAAGCAATGCCTATCTAAATGATTGGCTCATTGTATCACTTTCTGTTATGACAAGTATCTCAAGACCCTGCTGGGTCAGTTCAGGGGCCACTCCACCAGGGGTGTCGCTGCCTCTGCTGCTTGTTTTAAGAATGTGTCTGCAGCTGACATTTGCGCAGCCGCAACTTGGACTTCCGTCCATACCTTTACGAAACACTACAGTTTGGACATTGCCTATTGCTGTACAGCTGGCTTCGGCTTAGCTGTTTTGCAAGGCTTCCTTTCATGAGACCTTCACAGCCAGAGGGTCTACATTTGTGTAGTTTTCCTCCTCCCGTGTGCTCCCCCTTGTTCCAGACTGCTTGGGACTCAGTCCTATATGTAATTACCTACTGCAAGAGCCCTCTCGAAGTAAGATAGTACAGTTATGTAAGAACTTGCCGTAACAGTAGATCTTCGGGAGAGGCTCTTGCAGTAGGTATTACCTTCCCGCCCTCCATCCCCCCTAAGCTTTTTCAGCTCCTTTTCCAGGAGGGGAAATATCCACTTCTCTCTTGCCTTTTTGGTCCTTGGCATTAAAGTACTGAAAGGCGGGCATGGGGGACCACCCCTTTATACCGACTTCGCGTGACGTCGGTCACCTGACGTGGGGGGCGGTCCCCCACCAGACTGTTAGCGAGACATTTTTCCGTGGAGTCCTGATGCCTGCTGGCTTCAGTCCTATATGTAATTACCTACTACAAGATCCTCTCGATCTACTGTTACGGTAAGTTCTTACATAACTGTACTTTCTCTCTCTTCCCCCCCCCCCCGGTACTGTTAAATGAACTGGAGAGTCTTCATTTAGTTGGGAGGGGGCTGCACTGTGGGAGTTGAGGTCTCCCCTCTGGTACATGTACTGGAGAGTTTGCCTTTACTTTGGAGGAGGCTGAACTCTACAGGGATGGATTTTTCCCTTCTGGCACTGTGCTGTTATGTACTGGAGAGTCCGTCTTTACTTTAGGGAGTGGGGTTGCACTGTGCAGGCATGGATGTTTCTCCTCTGGTACTGTGCTGAGTCTGCATTTAGTTGGCAAGGGGCTGCACTGTGTAGGAACTGAGGTCTCCCCTCTAGTACTGTTACATGTACTGGAGAGTCTGCATTTATTTGGGAAGGGGCTGCACTGCATAGGAATTGCTGCCCCCCCTCCCCAGTACTGTTGCATGTCCTGGAGAGCCTTTAGTTTTGGAGGAGGGGGGGCTAAACTCTGCAGGGATGGATTTTTCCCCTCTGGCACTGCATTGTTTCATGTACTGGGGAGTCTCTCGTTTGGGATGGGGGGGGCTGCACTGTGCAGGCATGGATGTTCCCCTCTGGTACTGTGCTGTTACATGTACTGTGGAGTCTGCCTTTACTGTATGGAGTGGGGTTGTACTGTGCTGGATGTTTCCCCTCTGGCACTGTGCTGTTGTATGTACTGGGGAGTCTGCCTTTTGTTTGGAGAGGGGGTCTGCAGTATGCAGGGATGTATGTTTCTCCTCTGGTACTTTGCTGAGTCTGTATTTAGTTGGCAAGGGGCTGCACTGTGTAGGAACTGAGGTCTTTCCTCTGGTACAGTGTAACATGTACTGGAGAGTCTGCATTTATTGGGGAGGGGTGCTGCACTGTGTAGGAAATAAGGTCGCCCATCTGGTAGTGTTACACTACATGTACTGTGTCTGTCTTTGCGGAGATGGGGTCTCCAGAATTGCACGTCCCCCCTCTAAATGAAGACACTGCAATACATGTAGTGGAACAGTACCAAATGGGAGACCTTATTTCCTATACAGTGCAGCACCTTCCTCACTAAATGCAGACTCCATTACATGTAATAGCACGGTACCAGAGGGGCTGTCCTCAATTCCTACACATGTAGTGGGAAAGCAATGTGAGAAGGCAGTAAGGAGGGCTGGGGGGATACGGGGATGCATAGGGAGAGGCATCAACAGTAGAAAACAGGAAGTTGTTATCCCTCTGTACAGACTGTTAGTGAGACCCCATCTGGAGTACTGCGTGCAATTCTGGAGACCCCATCTCTGTGTAACCCCCCTGCAAATGGGGGTTCCCAAAAGACTTCCAGGAGCTTGCTTGAATGCTCCAAGCCTGAATGGTGTTTGGCATTTAAGCCATTTATCAGTGAGTGTTTTAGAGCCTCTGGTACTGTCTCTTTAAGAGCTGTCTGCTTGCAGACATAATTAGTTTGTATGGGGGACTGTGTGCTTCTCTGAGTACCACTAGCTGCTGCCAATTCACTTCATTTTGCAGTCACTAGAGTGCAAAGGGAACCTATCTGAAAGATGTAACTGTTTGCCAGAAATTATTTAGGTAATAATGAAATTACAGTTTGTCTAACCTGCTTTCTTTGCAGTCAGAACTGTGTCTGCTAGTTCCCCATTCTAGTTTTGAACTGCTGAACTGGACCAATCAGTGTGGGGTAAGCTAGCTCTAAAATGGTGCCTTGGACGCATCAGAACTTGGACTCATAATCTGAGCCAGCCACAAGAGGATTGTATGGGCAGTGACTCTGGGAGATGTAGTTTAGACTTCAGTGCCTTTTGGACCAACAGCAGCAGTCTATTGTGGTGACAGCCAATCCAGTCAAGAACTGGGAGGAACTCAAAGGAAGTGCCTGGTTTTGTCGGTTGGAGTTTCAGTTGAGCTTTGGCAGTGAAGAAGGAAGGAGCCCTGTGCTTTTCAGTGTGCAGTTTTAGTCAAAAACGTGTGTAAGGCCCAGAGTTCGGTCTGCAGCGGTGTAACAGCTTGGTGGGACTGAATCCGTCCTGTGAAAAGAATCAAAGGATCTCTGAAGAGTAGAAACCAGGCTCACCCTGTAGAAGACTGGAGAATTGCTGAAAATTGCCTCGGTCTGTCAGGAACTGAATCTGCTGTGTGTTCTCCCGGGTATTGTGCAGTAATTGCGATCGGGATACAGATGCAGCCTGCCTGGTATAGTGCTTTCTTTTATATGGATGTGTGAAGAGGTTTGTGTACCTCAAGTGAGCCCTGCTGACATTGAAGGACCCTATCTTATTTGGAGGTCGTGAGTACTAATTCAGGGTCGCTCGCTGTTGAATTGCCACATTAAATCCAAATGGAATTACTGTACTGCTGACTGTTTAATTCTCCTTTTCTCTGTGTGAAAGGGCCCCTACCAGCTGCCACGGTTTGGACTAGTCACTAGGGCTTGGGTACCCAGGGACAGTAACTGATAGGGATAGGCCTGTGCACAGAGCCATAGGTAGATTATTAGTGATAAGCTAATTAACCTGATTTCCCCCTGTCCTTGTTATATCCCCCTAAATAAATCAGAGCTGCTTGTTTCAGCAAAGTTATACTGCCTGAGGTATTTGTCTATGTTAAAGTACTGTACTGTGATTGTTGCACTGTATCTCATTTCACAGGAGGTCCTAGTGCGGAACCAGACCTGGGGTAAGTGTATACTGTGAAGGTAATTCTGATATATTGTGTGGGCCACTAGTGGGAAGAAAGGGGGTTGCAGTGTCCCAGAGGGCTGTGACCAAGTTAGTTTAACTATTGCAAACCCTGACCTCTGGGTGGAGGCACCCGCCATTGGATCCAGGCCCCTCAACCTGTTAGTGGCAAATCAGGCAGGGGTAGTAGCCCCTGGGATAGCGCCATCTAGGGGTTACATCTGCAAAGACATACAGAGTGGAGGCTATTCAGAGGAGGGCAACCAAAATGGTGCAGGGACATACGAGGAGAGACTAAAGCAGTTTAATATGTATACCCTTGAGGAAAGGGGGGGACATGATAGAAACCTTAAAGTATCTCGAGGGAATTAAAGTACAAGAGGGTAGCATCTTTCAGAAGAAGAAATGTGCAAGAACAAGGGGGCACAATTTGAAGATGGAGGGGGGATGGCTCAGAGGTAACGTTAGAAAGTATTTTTTTCACAGAGGGTTGTGGATGCATGGAACAACTTTCCTGAAGAGGTTGTGGTGTCAGGAACAGTGGGAGAATTCAGGAATCCATGGGACAGGCATAAGGCAATTCTGGTGGGGGGGTAGGAGGAAGTAAGCTGTTGATTAACTAACTAGAATCTGCAGCTTATCCATCAGGTAGAGAAATGGGCAGACTTGGTGGGCCAAGCAGTCCTTATCTGCCGTCAAATTCTATGTTTCTGGAGAGACTGCATTTAGTTGGAAGGGGCTGCATTGTGTAGGAGTTAAGGACTCCTATTCTGGTACTGTGCTGTTTCAAGTCTTCGGTTCAGTGGGAGGGGGTTGCACTGCTTAAGAATTTCTCTCTTCTCTCCCCGGGTACTGTTACATGTCCTGGAGAGTCTGCATTTAGTGGGGAAGGGGCTGCACTGTGTAGGAACTGAGGTCTCCCCTCTAGTACTGTTGCATGTACTGGAGCATATGTATTTAGTTGGGAGGGATCTGTACTGTGTAGGAATTAAGGTCACCACTCTGGTACTGTGCTGTTCCACGTACTGGAGAGTTTGCCTTTAGTTTGGGGGTTGAACTCTGCAGGATGGATTCCCCCAAACACTGCATTGTTTCATGTGCTGGGGAGTCTGCCTTTTGTTTGGGGGGGGGGGCTGCACTGTGCAGGAATGGATGTTTCCCCTCTTGTACTGTGCTGAGTCTGCATTCAGTTGGGAGGGGGCTGCACTGTGCAGGAATGGAGGTCCCCCCCCCCCGATACTGTGCTACTGCATGTAATGGAGAATCTGCATTTACTTGGGAGGGGTGCTGCACTGTGTGGGAATTGAGGACAGCCCCTCTGGTACTGTGCTATTACATGTAATGGAGTCTGCATTTAGTGGGGAGGTGGCTGTACTGCATAGAAATTAATGTCGCTCTTCCCCCGGGTACTGTTACATATCCTGGAGTGTCTGCATTTAGTTGGCAGGGGGCTGCACTGTATACAAATTGAGGACTCCCCCTCTGGTACCTGTACCTGTGCTGTAACATGTACTGGACAGTCCCCATTCAGTTGGGAGGGGGCTGCACTGTGTAGGAGTTGAGGTTCCCCCTCTGGTACGGTCCTGTTACATGTACTGGAGAGTCTGCATTTATTTGGGAAGGGGCTGCACTGCATAGGAATTAATGTTCTCTCTCCCCCCCCCCCGGTACTGTTACATGTCCTGGAGAGTCTGTATTTAGTTGGCAGGAGGCTGCACTGTGTAGGAAATAAGGTCTTCCATCTGGTAGTGTTACACTACATGTACTGGGGAGGGGGCTGCATTGTGTAGGAATTGAGGACTCCCATTCTGGTACTGTGCAGTTTCCAGTACATGTGGGTCTTCAGTTTGATGGGAGGGGATTGCATAGGAATTTGTCTCCCCCATGTACTGTTACATGTCCTGGAGCATCTGCATTTAGTTGGAGGGGGCTGCACTGTGTAGGTGTTGAGGTCCCCCCTCTGGTAGTGTTGTATGTACGAGAGTTTGCATTTATTTGGGAAGGGGCTGCACTGCATAGGAATTGATGCCCCCCTTACTGTTGCATGTTCGGGAGAGTCTGCATTTAGTTGGAGGGGGCTGCCCTGTGTAGGAATTGAGGATTCTTCTCTCCACCCCGGTACTGTGCATGTCCTGGAGTTGCATTTAGCTGGGAGGGGCCTGCACTGTGTAGGAATTGAGGTCTAACCTCTGGTACGTATACTGGAGAGTTTGCCTTTACTTTTTTTGTTTTGTTTGGGGGGGCGAACTCTGCAGGGATGGAGTTTTCCCCTCTGGCACTGCATTGTTTAATGTACTGGAGAGTCTGCCTTTACTTTAGGGTGTGGGGTTGTACTGTGCAGGCATGTATGTTTCTCCTCTGATACTGTGCTGAGTCTGCATTTAGTTGGGAGGGGGCTGCACTGTGTAGGTGCTGAGGTCTCCCCTCTGATACTGTTGCATGTACGAGAGTCTGCATTTATTTGGGAAGGGGCTACACTGCATAGGAATTGATGCCCCCCCCCGGGTACTGTTGCATGTCCTGGAAAGTATGCATTTAGTTGGGAGGGGGCTGTACTGTGTAGGAATTGAGGTGCCCCCTCTGGTACTGTGCTATTACATGTACTGGACAGTCTGCATTTATTTGGGAAGGGGGCTGCACTGCATTAGAAAGTAGCTGCGTAAGAACTTACCGCAACAGTAGATCTTCGAGAACGGCTCTTGCAGCAGATTACACCATTACGACTGAAACCTGCAGGTGCTAGGACCCCACGGAAAAATTCTAGCTAGCAGTATCCAGCGGGGGACCGCCCCCGACATCGGCCCCTCCCTGACGTCAGGCATCACATAAAAGGGGGCGGTCCCCCAGCATCCCCAGTTCTCCTGCCAGAGCCTCCCGAGCCAAAGGTAGCATCTGAAGGGGAGACCAAGGATCCGCTTCCAAAGGAAGGTTTGTAGTAGAATGGCATCAAAGACACTGTAGCCTAAAAACTAGGTCAGAAGACTCAACCTCCAGAGGGAAAGGTGGGAGGGAAACTACCTGCTGCAAGAGCTGTTCTCGAAGATCTACTGTTAATAACTGTACTATCATACTTAGCAACTGCTCTTGCAGCAGGTTACAAAATTAGGACTGATTCTCAAGCAGTAAAGGAACAATTTATTGGGAGGAGGATAGGAGAGATGTTTCAGCTTCAGGACAAAAGTTCTTGAAGTACTGCCAAGCCGAAACCAGCTCTGTATCTAGAGGCAGTATCCAGATTGAAGTGCCTGAAGGTGTGTACAGTGCTCCAGGTTGCTGTTGCACAGATCACTGAAGTGGAGACATTTTTGAGTGCAGCGAAGGAGGTAGCCACCCCCCCCTCGTAGAATGACCCTTTACTGGTTCCGGTAAAGGTTTGTTGCGTTTCTGGTAACGGAACATAATACACACTTGACTTGCCATCTAGAAAGCGACTGTTTGGAGACAGGTGCACCGGGCATCCTTTGTGTGTAGGAAACAAAGAGCTGGTCTGAGTTACGATGGGCCTTGGCTTTGGTCAGATAATATCTTAGACTCCTATGCACATCCAGAGTGTGTAACAGGCGCCCCGGTTACAGTGATTTGGGTAATACACCACCAGGTCTATATCCTGGTTGAGTGTGACAGCTGAGACCACCTTGGGAGGGAACTTAGGATTTGTTCTTAAGGACACCCTGTCCTTGTGAAAATCCAAATAAGGATCCTTGCACATGAGTGCATGAAGCTCAGAAACTCTTCTGGCAGAAGTAACAGCAACTAAAAGGAGAGTCTTCCAAGCAAGGAGACGCAGCTTGCAATCCGTGGCTGGTTCAAAAGGAGGTAGAGTAAGCTGCTCTAAAACAAAGGGGAGATTCCAAGGTGGAACTGAATCTCTGACAGGAGGTGCCAGCTGCAGGATGCCACGCAAAAAAGCATGAGAAGCCTGTAGTTGAGCTAGAGACCTGTGACCTATCTGAGAATGATACGCCGAAATGGCACATAGGTGAACCTTAATGGAGGAGTAGGCAAGACCTGCCTCACAGAGAGAGAGTAGTCTGAAACAGACCTCTCAGAACAGTCCAATGGGGTCAATCCATGAGCTTGAGCCCACATACAAAAACTGAGCCACTTCATGGCATGATTGGAGGGTTTTCTGGCTGCCACCAGAACGTCCGTAACTTCCTAAGAGACCCTGTATCTCAGGACTGCTATGTCCTTAGGAGCCGGACATGCAGGTTCAGCGACCGAAGATCCGGATGGATCAAGGAGCCTGCCTTCTGGGACAGATGGTAAGAGCTGAATAGTAGAGGCACCGGAGATTCCTGGGCCAGTTGGTGTAAGAGAGGGAACCAAATTTCCCTGGGCCAAAAGGGCACTACTAGAATAAGGCACGCCTGCTCTTGACGGAGCTTCAATAGAATCCTCTGGATCAAAGGGAAGGGCGGGACAGCATAGAGGAACCTACCCATCCAAGAGAGGGACAAAGTGTCTCACCAGAAAACGCCCTAGATCTAGCAAGCAAAAATTGGGCAGTTTTGCAATGGATGGGGACGCAGAGAGATCCAATTCTGGTGTCCCCCCATCTGTGAAATAGGTCCTCTGCGACTTCCTGAAGCAGTTCCCATTTGTGGACTCTGGCCTGTGATCAGCTTAGACTGTCCACGATAGTGTTGTCCACTCCAGGAACATGCACCGCAATAATATCTGTGCCATGCTGCGTACCCAATTCCAAAGCCTTTGAGCCTCCCTGCAAAGGGGGTAGGAATGAGTGCCTCCTTTTTTGTTGAGATAGTACATCACTGTGGTATGTCTGTTTTGTACCAGAAGAGTACCCGGTGGAATCTGTCTGAAATGCCTGTAGGGCATACAGGATGGCTCTCATCTCCAGAATGTTAATGTGAAGTTGGGACTCTAGAGACGACCAGGAGGCTTGAGTCCTGATCCTGTTGAGGTGAGCTCCCCATCTGGAGCCTGAGGCATCCGTAGAGAGTCGCTGAAGGAGGTGGCGCAATGAAGGACTCCCGTCGAAAGATGGTCTGGGATGAGCCACCAGTGCCAGTCTCAGATGACTGTTCGTGATCCGGACTGGATGCTGCAGATGATCTTGCTTCTGGTCCCATTGCGCCCGCAACATCCATTGGGTGACCTGCATATGGAGTCGAGCTAGGGGAACCGTTGCAATGGCAGCTGCCATGTGCCCGAACAGGCAAAGGACGGTCCAGGACGGTAACATATGCTTTTTCTTATGTCCCTTATAAGGGATCTGATGCGTTCCGCCCTGTTCTAAGGAAGGAATGATCTTCCTGTAGTGGTGTCCAGAATTGCTCCTGTAAACTGCAAGTTCTGAGACGGGACAAGGTGCGACTTCTCCTGGTTGATCGTGATGCCCAGCGATAGGTAGAGGGAACAGGTATCCTGAATTGCGAACATCAGGGCGCCATGAGGAGCCAGTCATCGAGGTACAGAAACACGTAGTGGCCCCGTCTCCTGAGAGCTGCTGCCACAACTGCCATACACTTCGTGAATACTCGAGGTGCCGAAGACAGTCTGAAAGGGAGGGCTCAGAACTGGTAGTGGTGTCCCAGAAACTCTAAGCACAGAAATTTTCAGTGCGCTTGGGAGATGTAGGCAAGCATCCTGCACATCCAGTGATGCCAGCCATGCACCCTCTTTGATCATTGGAATGAGACCTGGCAGGGTCACCATATGGAAGTGCTTGTACAACACAAAGGTGTTGAGGTTGCTGAGATCCAAGATCGGGCGCAGGTCCCCTGTTTTCTTTGGAACCAGAAAGAAGTAAGAATAGTAACCTTTTCCTCTCTGGTTCAGTGGAACATACTCTTGGCCCTCCTCGACAAGGAGGCCATAGATCTCCTGTTGGATGTGCAGGGCATGCTGACCCGAGTAGCAGGAGAGCAGGGGAGGTCTGGATGGTGGGCGGTCAAACTCAAGAGTGACCTCGTTTTACCAGCTGCAACACCCACCGGTTGGAGGGTATCCTCTGCCATCCCAAAAGGTGATGAGAGATGTGACCCCCGAACTTCATGACCATTTGATCCAGAGGGGAAGGGTGGGGGCTGGGAAGGAGTCATGCTGTGGTGGTATTGGACCCAGCGGGCTGGGCCACTTTGGGATGCTTTGGGCCCTGGCCCAAGGGGAACCTGTCCTGATTTATTTTGACCAAAGTTGCCCCTGGGTTGCTGGCTGGAACATGGTTGCTGCCGGCTGCAAAAATGGTTATGGTTCCTATGAAAGGAGCCAGACTTGGATCTGTACAGTCCTGACTGCCTTCCTGGCGCCCTGTAGCCTGGTGATGACCTTTCTTGGATTCCTCACTGAACAGGACAGCTCCATTATAAGGGACATCCAGGATGTTCTGGACGTCCGGGGTAAATCCAGAGACTCTCGACCAAGAGTGCCTGTAGCTGCTCCCCTGGCTGCCGAGTCTGCTGTATCATAAGTGTCTCTGAGAACCTGGGTCCCCACGTGTGACCAAGTTTGCAGGAGGTTAAGCAGTTCCTCCTTTTTGCCATCCGGTAAGTCCTTTAAAAGGTCTTGGCCCTGTTCCCAAAGGGCATTCTGGAACTGCACCATGTGCATGAGATGGTTCAGAGACCTTACTGAGCTTGTAGCAGCCGCATACATGTGTCTTCCCATAAAATCTAACTGCTTAGATTCCTGGTCCGGAGGCTGAGTACTCGAGTGCTGAGGCCGCTGAGACAGATTACAGCACCTCATAATGACCAAGGAGTCGGCCAGGGGTTGTTGCGCCAAATACAGGTCCTCCATAGGAGCCCTGTAGAGGTGGTCAGCCTTCTTTGGAACAGCTGGTGTAGAATGCGGATGCTCCCAAGCTGCCTTGGTGATGTCATAAAGGTGTCACCATCACAGGCTTTGGATCTTTCTGCTTGAGGTAACAGGCAAGGTGTTGTCTCTCGGCATCCAAGTCTTCTGTCTCCCATCCCATATTTTTCTGGATGTGCCTCATGATTTCTGAAAAGGAGGGATCATCTGGTGGTGGTCTTGGGAGGTCTAGTGATAGGGGACTAAAAGGAGATGGAGACCTGGATGTATCTTGTCTGGAGTCATCCCCCGGTGAGTGGTATCCGCCCCTGGGTCGTTTGGGACTTGGGGACCCTGAGGGAGACTGTGATGGGCATCTTTCTCGCTCTGTCTGCCCCGAGGAGGTGGACTTGGCTAGTTAGGGATCAGAGGTCTTGAACCTTCAGAGCCCTGAGGTGGAGGTGGTACAGGCTTAGAGGGAACCACGTCCTTCTTTATGGTTTCCCAGCAGAAGGCGAACAGTACTTTCACCTCCTGTATATTCATGCTCGGTGTCGGTGTGGGTCTGTCGCTGGGGTCGGGTCCTGGGGAACCGCTGGATCTGGTGACGATTCCCTGGGCAAGTTGGCATCGTACATGTCTCCCGGCGGCACCATAGCCTCTTCTCCTGATGACCAGTATTCACTGGTGTCTGTATTACTGGTGTCAGTGTAGTCTGTTTTGCAGGTGCTGGGTCGGACGCCTTCTTAGCCTCCGTCCGCTAGAGGGACGTCAGCTCTGCAGTCTTCCTTTCAGGAACCTTTGGAGGCTGGGAGATGGACCTGATGTTGGTCTGATGCTCTGCTAGATTTTGAGGAAGACTTCTTGTGCCTGTCTGAAGAATCATGCCGGGAGGTGGAGTTGGGCACCAGAGTAGTCTTGAGTGGGTGTAAAGAGGTGGAGGAGCCCCCCCTGAAGACCTCATCTTAATGGGAGAGGTTGGGAGCGGGCCCAGGAAGGAGATCTGTTGGACCGCATAGAGCTGGAGCTGGCCCTGGACTCGGAGGCCCAGCTTGGGGATCTCGACCTACCCAAGTCCCAATGCTTGTCCTGGTGTTTTCCTGTCTTATGGGAAGATTCCCCTTTAGAGGAAGGCCTTTTCTCCATTTTCTTTAATTTCTTCTCAAGGAGGAACCCCGAAGGGCCTTTTGGCGGTGGATCTGGATTCTGCTATTAAATTGCTGGCAGATTGGGCAGGCCTGGGTATCGTGCTCCGAGCCTAGGCACCTTACACAGGCTGAATGATGGTCTGCAAAAGGGATCTGCTTGTCGCAGGCACACTTAGAGGGGTGTCCTTCGAGAGAAGGGGTAATGGAAGCAGACATGGATTGAGATAATCAAGAAAAAGATTTTGTGTGTTTCGTTGATGCTGACGAGTCGACGTGAAAAGAACTGGGGATGCTGGGGGACCGCCCCCTTTTATGTGATGCCCGACACCTGGGAGGGGCTGACATCGGGGGCGGTCCCCCGCTGGATACTGCTAGCTAGAATTTTTACATGGGGTCCTGGTGCCTGCTGGCTTCAGTCCTAATGGTGTAACCTGCTGCAAGAGCCGTTTCTCAAAGTAAGATTTAATGTCTCTTCTCTCTTCCTCCCCGGTACTCAGGGCCACAGTAATGGGGAGAAAGTGGGAGGTTGTCCAGGGCCCCGAGCTCGGGAGGGGCCCACCTGAGGAATTGGCATTACCCCTGGCATTAGTTGGTTTGGGAAATGGGCCCATTTCAATTGACTCGTCCTGGACCCCAAAATTCAAAGCTGCAGCCCTGCTGGTACTGTTGCATGTCCTGAATAGTCTGCATTTAGTTTGTAGGGGTCTGCACTGTGTAGGAGTTGAGGTCCCCCCCTCTGGTACTGTTACAGGTACTGGAGAGTTCATCTTAATTTGGGGGGCTGAACTCTGCAGGGATGGATTCTCTTCTCCCCCCCCCCCGACACTGTATTGTTTCATGTACTGGGGAGTCTGCCTTTTGTTTGGGGAGGGGGGCTGCACTGTGCAGGCATGGATTTTTCTCCTCTGGAATTGTTACATGAACTGGAGAGTCTACCTTTAGATTGGGGGGGGGACTGCACTGTGCAGTGATGTAGCAGTTCTCCCCAGTACTGTACTGGAGAATCTGCCTTTAGTTGGGGGGGGTGGGGAGAGACTGTATGTTTCACCTCTGGCGCTGTGCTGTTGTATGTACTGAATAGTCTTCTTTCCCTTTGGGAAGGGGGGGGTTGTACTGTGATGGGAAGGATGTTTCCCCTCTGGCACTGTGCTGTTAATCTACTATAGAGTCCACCTTGTGTTTTGAGAGGGGGGGCTGCACTATGCAGGCATATATGTTTCTCCTCTGGTACTGTGCTGAATCTACATTTAGTGGGGAGGGGGCTGCAATGTGTAGGAACTGAGGTCTCTCTCTCTGGTACTGTTACATGTACTGAAGAGTTTGCATTTATTTGGGAAGGGGCTGCACTGCATAGGAATTGATGCCCCCCCCCCCGAACTGCTGCATGTCCTGGAGAGTATGCATTTAGTTGGGAGGGGTCTGCACTGTGTAGGAGTTGAAGTCCCCCCTCTGGTACTGTACTGTTCCATGTACTGAAGAGTTCACCTTTAGTTTGGGGTGGGGGCGCTGAACTCTGCAGGGGTGGATTTTTTTCCCCCTTTGGCACTGCACTGTTTCATGTTCTGGGGAGTCTGCCTTTTGTTTGGGGAAAGGGATGTATGTTTCTCCTCTGGTACTGTGCTGAGTCTGCATTTAGTGGGGAGGGTACTGCACTGTGTAGGTAAAAGGTCTCCCATCTGGTAGTGTTCCACTACATGTCCTGGAGAGTCTGCAATTAGTTGGGAGGGGGTTGCACTGTGTAGGAAATAAGGTCTCCTGTTTGGTACTGTTCCACTACATGTACTGCAGTGTCTTCATTTAGATGAGGGGGCTGCACTGTATACAAATTGAGGACTCCCCTCTGGTACCTGTGCTGTAACATGTACTGGACAGTCTTCATTCAGTTGGGAAGGGGCTGCACTGTGTAGGAGTTGAGGTCCCCATCTGGTACTGTCCTGTTAATGTACTAGAGAGTCTGCATTTATTTGGGAAGGGGCTGCACTGCATAGGAATTGATGTCTCTCTCTTCTCTCCCCGGTACTGTTACATGTACTGGAGAGTCTTCATTTAGTTGGGAGGGCTGCTGCACTGTGTAGGAGTTTGAGGTCCCCCTCTGGTACAGTTACATGTACTGGAGAGTTTGCCTTTAGTTTGGGGGGGCTGAACGCTGCTGGGATGGATGTTTCCCCTCTGGTACTGTGCTGTTGCATGTCCTGGAGTGTCTGCATTTAGTTGGGAAGGGGCTGCACTGTTAGAATGGAGGTCTCCCCTCTGGTACTGTGCTGTTGCATACACTGGAGAGCCTGCATGTAGATGGGAGGGGGTTGCAATGTGTAGGAATTGAGGTCCCCACTCTGGTACTGTGCTGTTTTATATACTAGAGTATCCGCCTTTAGTTTTTTTTTTTTTTGGGGGCTGCATGTTTTCCCTCTGGTATTGTACTTATTACATGTACTAGAGAGTCTTCCTTTTGTTTGGGAAGGGGGGGGTGCACTCTGCAGGGATGGATGTTTCCTCTCTGGTACTGTGCTGCAGTGTCTGCCTTTTGTTTGTGGAAGGGGATGCATTGTGCAAGGATTGATGTGTATCCCCTCTGGTACTGTTGTGTACATGTACTAGACTGTCTTTAATGGGGAGAGGGGTACTGTGATGAAGGATGGAGAATGCCGCCGTCTAGTACTGTGCTGTTACATGTACTGGAGGGTTCACCTTTAGTTGGTGGGGCTGCAATAATTATGCAGGGATGGGGAGGTCTCTTCTGTGGTACTGTGCTATTAATGTACTGGAGAATCTGCATGTAGTTGAGTGGGGGCTGCGCTGTGTAGGAGTAGCGGACTCCCCCCTCTGGTACTGTGCTGTTACATGTAATGGAGAGTCTGTGTTACCCCTAGGTGGCGATATACTGTACTATGGACTACTACCCCTGCCTGCATGACTAGGTACAGGATGAGAGGCCTGAGCTCTTTGAACGGGTGCCTCCACCTGGAGGAATGATTCTGGGGTAGCGTAACTGCTGTTGGTATAGCCCTACAGGATGCTATAACCTCCCCCACAACCCTTCTAGTGGCCTAAACAGTACAGCAACAAAATGTTCACATGTACCACACGTCAAATGACTTGCCTGCACTTACCACCAGGGCTGGATCCTCTGCAGGTGCCCTGGAGACTTGCGTAAAATAAGACCAGTGATGCACCAATGCGATAACTACTGTATCTCCACCAAGAAGGTACACGCTAGCCAGATTTAAACTGTGAAACAACCATATGATTTATTTAGGGGGATATGAACAGGGGTGGGGCATGAATCTAGCAGATTATTTATAGATCTGATTATTTCAGGCTGAAAATGCATGCACAGAGAATCCCTTCGACACAGTCTCACAACTCTGAGTACCCAGTTTGGAAGATGGGCTAGCTTGAAGTGTTGCCTGGGGTAGGCTGGCGTTTCAACTGTTGTTTGGGCCCTTAGAAAAGAAAATGATTAGAAGGCACTCAAACCCAGAATATGTAATCTGTAGCCGGATGGCTCAGTTCGTTGTAATAAACCCAAACAAATAATCAGATGATGCACAATGTTTGCAGGGAGCTACTCAGTCTGAACTTGCACTAACCAGACCAAGTGGAGATCTGACAAAATGAGACCCGTTACAGATGGCTTGATGGAGGAGAATTCCCTCGTGGTCCTCATCGAAATGCTGGTCTTAAGGATGCAGGAGCAATTTAACACTGGCTGAGAACATGCAAACTGAACGTCTCTAACTGTGCTGTGCAAACACCTTGTGAACTAAGCACATTTAAAAAGACTCTGTCCTCTTCTGGTCCTTCAGGCTAGCTTGCTGGCTGATCCAGATTTCAGCTTAGATGCTGCTCGAATCCCCTGCTGCTGTGACCCCGAACTTGGGCCAACTGGACACTTAGACCCGCGGACTGAAAACCAAAAAGTCTAGGTCTGGCAGGACTGACCTCTGAGCTGGCAAGCTCCCCAGAACCTCACTCTGAACTTCTGGACGAATCAAATCTGAATGAACTGAGCAGTTGACCCCTTTTTATATGGGGCTTTGTTCCAGAAATCCCATTGGCTGCCAAAGCTGTCTTAAACAGACCTCTGATGTTAATTGGTTCCCTTTTTGATGCGTAGAAATCGTCCCAGTTCACCCTCATAAGTCTCTGGCATTTCCCCAGAAACTCCTGTTAGAGTCTGGCTCCCAAAATGGTGGATGCAGTTTCAGTTTAGGCAGTCTGTATCAGTGTCCCCCCATAAATAAGTTCTGTTGAAGCCAGGAGCAGCATTATTTTAATTTAGTTTTTTCACTGTCTTGTAGCCCTAACAGTCCCCTCTCCAATGAGTCCACCTTTGTTTTTTGCTTCTTATCTCCCCTGTGACCCTCGCCTACCTCTCCTTCAGGTGAAGTGCCACAAGTACTTGCACCTCTCCCATCACTGTCGCCAATCTCGACCCCACATTGCAGCCACCGCTGGGTAACCCGATGTAACCCTTCGGGTGGGTGGTCCTCTTCCGAGGAGAAATGGCGTAATGGCCTAGGCATCGGCCCAGAGTGCTGCTGCGGCCAGGTACAGGTCTTGGCGTCAGTCCTCTGGTAGGAGGAGATGCCGTTTTCTAGTTTTTCCTCAGATTCCCCCTACTCATGTCACAACTGAGCTTCCCTTGGTCTCCACTGGGGGCCGCTACAGAGCGACACCATTCCCCAACCCACCCCAGGAGAGGAGAGCAGCTCTCCAGACATGCAATCCTACTCCTTCCCCTGCTGACCCTCTGGCGCCACAGTCCATTCCCGAACCCGGGTTGCCAGCATGGTGCAAGGTAAGGTGCCAGCGCCATCAGGCCGGCCCAGAGTCCACCTTTAATAAAATATATATTCCCCAGGAGTCGCAGCTCCCCTAACACAGTGCCCTTAGGAAGTCGCAGTGGGCTCATGAATATTCATTAGGGCTTTCCATGCCCTAACACTTGCCCCCTGACCTTTCCTCTGGTGCCCTGGAGGCAGCACTTTAGGTGTCTGCCTATTTAGAACACATTTCTTCTGCTTTGTTTGCATGCCCGGTGCCTATTCTAAGTCAGGCACAGCACAGGAACCACTGCAGACACTCGGCTTTTGGACTGCAAAAGTGGTCAGACGCAAAGCACCTTCACAAATGTGCGAGTGGTGGCTCTGCGAACATGCCACCCGCTTGGTTAGAGGGACCCCCTGGGACATGGGAAGGCAGCAGAAGGAACCACGGAGGATCGGGATGCTGGGAGGCAGCGAGAGGATGCCCGGAGGCATAAAGTAAAGCCCCCCAAATGGGGTGTGTGTGTGCGCATTACATCTGCATTTAGTTGGCAGGGGGTTGCCCTGGTGTAGGAACTGAGGACTCCCCCTCTGGTACTGTGCTGTTATCTGTACTGGAGAGTCTGCATTTAGTTGGGAGGGGTTGTGCTGTGTAGGAATTGAGGTGTCCCCCTCTAGTACTGTGCGGTTACCTGTACTGGAGAGTCGCTGTGTAGGAATTGAGGTCTCTCCCTCTGGTACTGTGCGGTTACCTGTACTGGAGAGTCTGCATTTAGTTGTTGTAGGGTGCATTATGTACGAATTAAGGAGTGCCTCTCTGTATATCCTGGACAGTCCGCCTTATGTTTGGGGAGGGGGGCTGTACTGTGCAGGGATGGCAGTTTCGTCTGGTACTGTGCTGTTCATATGTACTGGAGTGTGTGCAATTTTAGGGATGGATGGCATCTCCCTTTTGGCGCTGTGCTTGTTTGACTCAGATGTTCTTTGGGGGGCTCCTTTGTTTTAGTGTACTGCTAATGTTCTGGAAGAGTCCCCTTTCAGTTGGGTGGGGGGGATGTACTGTGTAGTGATGAACATCCCTGAAATGTTACTGTGCTGTTTAATACACTATGTCTGCCTTTTGTTGTGGGAAGAGGGACCGCACTGTGAAACAGAATGTGCCGGTGGAAAGCTGGCTGGTAGGCCCACCTTATCTGCCTGTTACAGTGCTATGGCCCCTATTTGGTCAGTTGTATCCCTTCCTACTTTCCTCTGTCATGTCCATGTGCCTATCCCAGATGTTTTAAGTTCATCGCTGTCTTCGCCCCCACCACTTCTTCTGGCAGGCTGTTCAGGTGTCCGCCACCTTTTCTGTGAAGGAATATTTCCCTCATCCTCCCCACCAAGCTTCACAGCATGCCACCATGCTCTGGTGCTCCTCCTCCAGGGAAAGTGACTCCTCTTTTGCACCTTGTTTATTCCGTGATATAAGTAGGTCTCTATCATGTCCCCTCTCACTCTTCTGTCTTCAGAGAGTACATGTTAAGCTCCTGCAGCCTGTACCCATATGGTTACTCATGCAACCCCCGCACCATTTTGGTAGCCCTCCATTGAGGCACTTCCACCCAGTTGATGCCATTGTAGAGGTGTGGCTTCCAGAACTGGAAACAGTACTCCAGGTGGGGTCTCTCCAGGTGGGGTCTCTCTAGTGTACGATAACAGTGGCACCACCACCCTCCCTTGTCCTGCTAGAAAACCTCCCTCCCTGTGCAACCCTGCATCTGACTAGATTTTCCTACAGCCTTGTTAGCATCGGATATAATTACTCTAAGGTCCTTCCTTTGCTTGGTGACTAAGTACCTTCTATGCTACACAGCCCCCCAGGTTTCTCATCCCCAGGTGCATGACTTTGCACTCTCCGGCATTGAAACCCAGCTGCCACTCGTCTAGTTTTCCCAGATCCCTTTGCAGATCGGAGACATACTTTCCATTTCAGTTCCTCAGCAGTGTCACTTATGAAGATGTTGAAGGATGCAGGAATCTGTACCAATCCCTGTGGGACTCCACTGGTCACTCTTCATATCATTGCTTGTCTCCTTCAGACAGCTTGCCGTTGCTTTCATTATTCTTTCCTCATCTGTTTCCAGTGTGGCTGTACAGGAACAAGGAAGGTCTACCCTCTCTATTGTTTGATGTTCTGCAAGGAGAGTCCACCTTTACTGCAGCTAAGGGGGGGGGGGGAGAGATTTCACTATTCTTGGATAGTGAAGGTCTTACCATGCTGTTGTATGTAGTGCCGAGTTTCTTTTTTGAGAGGGGGGTGGGTTATGTACTGTTCAGCGATCGAGGAGGGCTCCTGTCTGGTAATGTTACCTGTACTGGAGAATCCTTGTAATTTGGGAGGTGTGGGATTAAGCTGTATTGTGCAGGGATGGAAGTGGTCTCCCCCCCCCCCCCCCAAAAAAAAAACCCACTGGTTTTGTGTACTGGAGAGTTTGCCTTCAGTTTAGGGAAGGGGGCTGTATGAGGTCTCCCCACTGGTTCTGTGATGTACTGGAAAGTCTGCCTTCAGTGCAGGGATGAAGGAGGCCTCCCCTCTGGTATTGTGCTGTTAGATCTGACCAAGTTCTCCTTCAGTGTGGGGCGATGGGGGCTGCTGTTGTATACTGAGATGGAGGTGGTCTCCGCTGTTACATGTACTGGAAAGCTATCCTGGGGGGGGGGGGCTGCACTGTGCAGGGAGGGAGTCTCCTTTCTGGTACTATTCTCTTACTTGTACAGAGCGCACACCCTGTTCCACTCAGTAGATGGTAAAATCGTGGCTTAGTGCAGACACCTGGTTAAATTCCCTAGACGGTGAAACTGGGGATTAGTACAGGGTGCACACCCTGTGCCATTCACTAGACGGGCAGCTGGCAAAGGTAGCAGGGAGGGCTATGCTGGTCTTCCACTGTGTGCCATCATTTTTTTCTCTTGTATGGAAGTCTGAGACCTTAACCAGACTTTAATGATTGAGAGTAAATGGCAATGTAAGTTGGCTGCACGTAGGGCTAAGGGTTTGAATGCTATGTTCAGCATTGTTTCTGCATTTTGATATTTATATTTCTTTTGGCTGTATATGTTTTCTGAGATTTTTTCACGTCTGGAGGTTATAGATTATATATCTCTTTTCTATCTGATATGCACTGTTATGCTTCAGAAATTTGACACTGCCTTTAAATGATTTTCATTTACCTATTTAAGTGGTGCTACAGGTAGTATCAGCAACGTACTGAAAAAGTGTCTGACATGGAACGTACATCTGCATGTTACTGTTTGAGTGCTGGCTGTTTTACTATCATATGTTACAAATAGTTTTATCTAGACCTAGCTTAAAGGTATTTTTTTGTCATTTCTATGAAGCCCAACAACACAGTTTGTCTGGTCAGTGCCTGCTGTTGGTGGGGTATCTGTAATGAGCTTGGCAAAGGCGGGGGGGGTTGTATACCTGCCCAGCTGGAGAATTTAAAACAATGTGTTGATTGCGATTGGGTCTTTAAGGAATGGACCGTCACCATCGCACTTGCTGGGAAGTGGGTGATATCTGGTGCTACGTGGGGTGTGTGGAATGTAGTTACTGAGTGACAGAGGTGGGGAAAGGAGGGTGGGGGGGGTGTTAAGACTATTAAAGGTCTTTGGGGTACTTTACAGTCGAATAGCTCTGTTATTTGGAATTAAGAGTGTGCCCGTATACAGCTAGTGTTCAGGGTATTCTGCAGTCAGTTTGGATTCTGTGAACACCCCTTGTGGCTGCACTGTACAGGGGTGGAGAAGGTAGCTCCTCTGGTACTGTTACATGTACTACAGAGTCCACCTTTAATGGGGGGGGTGAGAGGAGAGGGGGCTGCACTGTGCAGGGATGGAGAAGGTAGCTCCTCTGGTATTGTTACATGTACTACAGACAAGGCCCCTAGAATTCTGCGGCCGAAGAATTTTGCGCAGAACTTGCAATCTACCGCAGAATTCACTCTGCTTGGTGATTTTTTTATTAATATTTCTGTTTATACATAGAATCTGGTTCCCATCCCCTCTTTTTATATCCAAACCCCCCATATGCTCAGAATGTGATGTTATCATTGCTATAACATCATACATTAGCTAATGAAATGGCTGCATTCTGCAACAGAAATGAACAGTCACTTATCTACCCCAGCCCCCACTGCCAGAGATGGTGGCACAGCACATCAGGCATGGTGATATTTGCTCAACATGTGCTACAGCCTAATACAGTTTTCAGTCTTGCGTTACTGCACTAGGGCCAACTTAAACAAAACCTTGGCAATAGCACAGACCTGTTAAGTCCATACCTCACTTTGTACAAACCTATTTGTGCCTTTAAGGTATAAAGATGCCATCTGAAATGAATAACTGGCATTTTTAAGAAAAATAAAGTAATTATGCTCTGAAAAGTGGAATATAATAATGTGTAGACCTGTTAAAGAAATAATTGCACTGTACGCATTTTTGCCAGGGTTTTTGATTACATATTGTCATTGGTTGATAGAATCACCTAAAAGTTATGGAGAAATGTGTGCAGGGACAGCTGTAGGGCTAGAGGGTAGCATGCTGTGTTTCTGTGCCGGCAACTCGGGTTCAGAGATTAGCTCTGGGAGCTGGCTGGGCAGCACAAGGATTGGTGGAACACATCACTGCTCGGAGCCTGGGAAGGTATGTATGGTGCAGTGCTCTGTCACATGATGGACACATTGTGATGGGCTGGAGAGCTGTACCTCACAATCTATTCACATGCATGTCATGGCCTGATGGTGTTACGCAGTGCGTCAGGGTAAGCAGGTTGACATATAAAATGAATTTTGCAATAACTCCTCTATTCCATTTCCAATGGGACCTGTATGAATGAGGATGCAAGTTCATGGAAATAAATATATATATTAAGCGCACACACACACACACAGTATCTCTGTCTCTCTTGCCACACACGCACACATATATTTGTATGTATGTTACAGATTGCATATAAATATATAAGTGATACAGAGTGGGGACTTCATGAGTGGTGTAGAAAGCACATACAAATATATAAGTGATAGACAGTGGAGACCTCATTAGTGGGATAGACAGCATGCATATAGAAATACCTTATTTATCACATAAGATCCCCTCTGCAACAGGCTAGGACCTTAAGGGAGAGACATTTGTTTTGCTTTTTTAAGCATAACACTATTTTTATAAGTCTTATTTTTTGAACTAGTGTTACTGTGCTTTTCCCCCATCCTGATTGCTATAACCACTGCCATGAAAGTGAAGTCAGGATGACAAGCTGACAATGTGCTGTGGTAGTTTTAGTGCCGCAGAACTTCCGCAGAAATTACAAACCACCGCCGCAGAAGTTCTGCGGCAAATGGTAGTCTTGCCGCAGAACTTTGTCCCACTGTGCTGCAGAAAAGTAGGGGCCCTGACTACAGAGTCCACCTTTAATGGGGGTGAGAGGAGGGGCTGCACTGTGCAGGGTGGAGAGGTAGCTCCTCTGGTACTGTTACATGTACTACAGAGTCCACCTTTAATTGGGGGTGAGAGGAGAGGGGGGCTGCACTGTGCAGGGGTGGAGAAAGTAGCCCTCTGGTACTGTTACATGTACTACAGAGTCCACCTTTAATGGGGTGAGAGGAGAGGGGCTGCACTGTGCAGGGGTGGAGAAGGTAGCTCCTCTGGTACTGTTACATGTACTACAGAGTCCACCTTTAATGGGGGTGAGAGAGAGGGCTGCACTGTGCAGGGGTGGAGAAAATAGCTCTCTGGTACTTATTACATGTACTACAGAGTCCACCTTTAATTTGGGGGTATGATGTGTGCAGCGATGGAGTCTCCCCTCTGGTGCTGAGCTGTTACATGTACGGAGAGTCTACCTTTTGGGGGGTGGGGGGGCGAGGAGAGGGAGCTGCACTGTGCAGGGATGGAGGAGGTCTCCTTACAGGAGGGGTTTAAATATTAGTGCTCCCAGAAATGTTTCTCACCATGTCACAGGGGACAGTTAGTTCAGCTTTTAGGCAGCCTTTATCTACAGGTATGCCAACTATAGGGCCTCTTATCTACAAGTGGTCTGACTATGTACTTCCCTGGGGTCTCTTTGAGAGCGAGTCCTTATCCACAAAACATTCTACTGTGTGTGAACACTCTGGTACATATTTACAATCATCAGTCAAACTTGGAATAGACTGTGTAACCCCCAGGGGGTGCTATCCTAAGGGCTACTACCCCTGCCTGCCCTAACTGTAACAGGGTGAGAGGCCCAGATCCGTTGGTGGGTGCCTCCACCCAGAGGTCGGGGTTAGAACAGTCGAGGTTGACTCAGTCACTGCCCTCTGGGTTGCTGCAACCCCCCTTTCTTCCCACTAGTGGCCCACACAAGTCAGTTACAGTGTCCTTACCATATACACTTACCCCCCTCTGGCTCAAACCACTCGGCTCACTCCGGGGAACCCCTGAAAAGTAAGGTACAGTTGCACAATATTCACTGTGCAGTATTTCACCATTAATACACAAACTAGCCAGTGTACTTTTGCAAAACAAGAAATCTGATTTATTTAAGGGGGAGATGAGGACTGGGGGGAATCGGGGTGATTGGCTTACCACCACAATATATAAGTATCTGCCTCAGGCTCTGTGCACAGGCCTAACCTATATGGGTACCCAAGCCCTAAAGGCTAGTTCCTTGATGCAGCTGGTTGGGGCCCTGGCGCAAATGAGCATTTAATTCCTACAAAGATTAGATGGAGCCAGCAGGCTCAGTTTGTGTAGTTAGCAAAGCAACCTGAAGATCTTGCCCTTGCTAGAAACATTTAACAGGGAACTACCCTGATTTAGTACTCACAACTCCAGGAGAAAACCACTCTCACACCACTCACAGGGCTGAGCCTGAACTTCAGACACTTCTCCACACATTTATATGGAAAGCAACAGAGGGGTACCATACCAGGCAGCTGCTTCTAGGGCCTGACCGAACTCGCAGCTAATCGTGGAGTCAACGCAGCTTCACTTTTTCCTGACAGACTGAGCGCGATTCAGCAGATTCTCCAGTCCTCTACAGGGTGAGCCTGGTAGGTAGCTGCACTCCTGCACAGCCTCCTCTGACCACTACCCAGCGGATTTAGTCCGATACTTGCCGGCAACTGAGCCGCCCGAATCTGGCCTTCCACACATGCGCTTCCCGCGCAAAAACTCAACGGCGCAGGAGCCTCAGAGCTCCTTCCTCGCTCACAGCCACAACGTCTCTGTCCTTGGCAGTTGGGGCAAGACTCACCACTCTGGTGCCACCTGATCCCATAGGTGGGCTGCAGATGCCAGTCACTTATTGCTGCCCCTATTGGTGCAAACAAGGTGCCATTCTTCAGACTTTACCTCCCAGAATTACTGGCTGTGTCTCATTGGTCAGCTGGCTCCCACATGAGTCCTGATCCTGGCTGGTCAGAGAGATCTCCATTTTAACGTTCCCCCGATTACCACTGGCCCAGTGCAATAGCCCAGGTCCAAAATGGAGGGGCCATGCACACAAAGTCTCAGCTGCGAAAGAAGCAGGTTAGACAAACTGTAATTCCACCAACATGCTAGCTAATTATGGCCAAACAGTTGCATCGTTCAAAAGGGCTCCCTCTGTGCATATAGCGACTGCCAAAAGGGGAGCGATTTCACCACAGCTCAGGTGGGATTCGAACAGGGAAACACCAGTCCCCATCCATACCAACCCACGGAAGCCTGCGAGCAGGCAGCTCTTAAAGAGACCGTACTGGAGGCTTTGGAAGCACTCACAACACCCACATTTAGGCGGCATTACGCCGAACACGTTAGGAGGGAGCATTCAGACAAGCTCTGGGAAGGCTTTCAGGAACCCCCATGTGTAAGCGGGTTACACCTGTATTACACAACATACATGTTAAATTGTGCAGTCATTCTAAATGGATGACTGACTGTATGGGGGGGGCAGTCCAAGGGCCTGGCCCTCCAGACTTGCTCAGCCATGAGTCTTCTGATCAGCCCAGCCAAACGATAAGTTAACCCCTCGCAAGCCATCCATGTCATGGGGCAGAGCTCGACTTCCTCTGGGCTAAGGCCTGACTCCTAGCAGACCAGGCAGCGGATCTTACCTCTCTTGCCCGACCATTTCAGGTTGTGCATGCGTGCCCTGCTCGGGATTTTTTGCAGCTGCTGGGGTACTTGGGTGGGCCTGCTGGTGGATGCACCACCTACAGTGGGAGCTGTCCCACCAGTGGTCTCAATGCCTAGGTTGCCTGGACCAGCTGGTCATGGTGACATGGCTAATGTGGGATGCCATCCAGTGGTGGCTCATCCCAGAACATCTAGTGGAAGGAGTCCCATTCATCCATCCAGAGCAGACTGTCTGATGGGGATCACAGGGCCCATGGGCTCTGGACCCCCAGAAAGTTCCATTAACACATCAACCTGCTGGAGCTCCATGTAGTGGGCCTTGCCCTGACAGCATTTGCAATATTTCTCCAGGGACGGGTCATGCAGGTCCAGAAGGACGATTCGACAACCATGTACTACCTCAACAGGCAGGATGGAATTCATTCCCTGCAGTTGTGTCGGGACCCTCGTGCACAGCTTGGGTGGAAAGCTCCTGGTGATTCATTGAGCCAGAACCTCCAACCAGCTTGTGGACACCCTCAGCTGAGTGGCGAGGCATCGCATGAATGGTCTCTGCAGGAGGTGGTGGACCACCTGTTCTCCCTGTGGGGCACTCCCCTGGGATCTGTTCACCTCCTGGGATTATGCAAAGCTGAGGCTGTTCTGTGCCTGCCTCCCACAGTGGGACACTGGTGGTGGATGCCTTTGTGAGGCCCTGGACCCCAGGCCTCCTTTATGCCTTCCCTCACTTTCTCTCCTGATCCACAGGGTGCTGGAGAATGTGCTGATGATCCTGGTAGCCCAGACTGGCTTTGCCAGTTCTGACAGCAGGCCTCCATGGTGCTTGCCCCTACTCCAGGATCTGCTCTGTCACTAGGGAAAGGTCTTGTACCTGAAAGCCTGGTTCTGGAGTGGTTTGAATTCTAGGCTTTGGGTACGTTGTGGAAGCCTCCCAGAAAGAGGTGACTCGCTAGTGCTATGCCTTCAAATGGATGCATTTTCCATTTGGTGCTAGGGCCAGGGAGCTAGACCCTGTCCTACCCCTTGGCTAGTATTCTGGACTGCCTGTGGTCCCTCTCCCAGTCAGGCCTGAGGTTGATGACCCTCAAGGTGCACCTGGCAGCCATGTCTGCATACCTGGCATGGGTTTGTATGCTGACAGTGGTGCAGGAGAAGGTAATAGGTCGCTTCTTTAAAGGCCTTGACCACCTGTCCCCACTGGTTCATGAACCACCACCACCTTGGGACTTATTGCTGGTACTGGCAGTGCTCATGGGCAAGCCATTTGAACCAGTGCACAGGTGTGAGATCTTGCCTGTTGTGGAAGGCCACCTTCTTGGTGGTTATCGGCAGGATCAGTGAGCTCCAGGTGGAGTCTCTGTGTTTGCTGTTAAACAGGGACAAGGTTGTCCTCCATCCCAACCCGAAGTTCCTCCTGAAGGGTGTTTGAGTTTCACCTTAACCAGGTGATTAACCTCCCAATGTCCTCCTCCACCTTGGAGGTGAAGCTCAGGCTCCATACCTGTGTTTTAGAAAAGTTGGATTTATAACTTGAGTCATGGACTCCTTTACAAAGGTACCTTGTTGCAGGGGAGTAGATAGAGTTGCATAGTGTGGTTACAACAGTGAGGACAGTACAGGTGCAGAATATTAAGCAGAGTACTCATAGGTTACATAATAATGTTACTTATAATAAGTTAGTCCTATACAATGTACCCAAGGGTTACATTGGGGGGGTACAGCCCTGGACATACCTAGATAATACTTGGAGAGGGTGAAAGTAGGGATGGGGAGTGGATAGGCTGTCCGGAGGACACTGTCGAGTCAGGGAGGCCTGACAGGAAGATCCCACATTGGGATTAATTAGATGCATCTACAGCAATGAGCGTCGAAGAGATGGTTCCGGAAGGTGATTTTTTTGAAGGGACCAATTTTGGCAATGTCTGTGGTGCAGGGTGGGAGGGAGTTGAACCAAGCAGGGGCTCAGTAATGGTAGGACCTCTGGGCTAGAGGGGTCTTGGTTCTGGGCACCAGAAAGGTGGCCTTGACAGAGCTACGGGTGGCAAAAGATGAGGACGCACGCCATAGGGAAGCAGAGATGTAAGGCAAGCTCTCTCATGATATGGAGCTTACAGCTGGAGTTCAGGGAAAGGATTGCCAGCTATTTCTCACCTACCCTGATGCTGCACCTGGCTGACTGGCAGGTGGACTGTGTTCTGTATCGACCTCTGCTATAGGTTGGCTGGTAGGGAGCCTCCCACAGGGCTCATTCCACTAGCCAAACTGCTGTCTTGGTGGCTGCTTCCAGGGACATCCTTATCCAGGAGACTTGCAGGGCTGCTACGTAGAAGTACACACACCTTCTTTTCCCAGTATTCATGCCAGGATGCTGGTTATGGGGCCTCAGTTCTCCAGTCTGTCCTGCAGTAGGGGGTGCATCTTGTCCCCTTCTCCAGCAGATAAAATGTACAGCTGTTTTGGAGATGAGGGTGTCTGGGCCAATTTATTTCATGTCTCTAGGCCATGACCGAGTGTCCATGCCCACCCCCCACCCCTAATACTGCATCCCTGGTAGGCAGCTGAGTACACAAATGTATACCCTGGGGAACAGTCCGTACCAAGAGCCCTCACACTCAAGTGTGGGGTCGGTCCCAATGTGCACTTTGTGCAAAAGCGTTTTGGTTAATTTATTGCTGATAGTAGACTGTATGCGACTAATTTTGCTTAGTCCTAGGCTGACTGTGGGAGATTTCAGTAGCCTGCAGTGCTTGTTAATTTATATAACCTCTGTACGTGGAGCAGGAAGGACACCAGCCAAGAAAAGGTCAATCACAGAAGTGTACTTAGCCGCTGGAGAAAGCGAATCTTGAAAACATCGGATCGGAGATTGCATAGGGAATAATGGCTACGCGAGTGTCGTTTTTGTTTTTTCTTCACACTCAAGTTGTGTGATGACCTGGTGAAGCTAGAGAGATGTTACCTGGTCATCACACAATGAGGATTTATAAAAAAAAAAAAAAAAAAAAACTGCCACAGCCAATATATTTTATAAATTGCTGGTACAAGGAGTTGAGATAAGAGCAGGGAGAACAAACTGAAGCTACTGTCGAGTTGAGAGTGACACTTGCTGCTATTTCTGACAGTAGATGATGGACAGTGAGCAAGTGGGCACTTTCACAGCTGTGTGACATGTTAAGTGGTCTCGAGACAGTTTAATTAGGGTGAGGACAGAGCTGCGAGATTCCTCTCAGAATGCCGTAATAATCGGGCTTCCCAGTTATTACGGCCTTTGAAACTACAGATGTAGCCATATATAAAAGGAGGTCGCCAGTAATTATAAAAGCTTTAATGTGCACTGCAGGCTACTGACTCTCCCACTGCTGCCTACTGCTCTGATGTCAGCTGTAAGGGATTCTGGGATTTGTAGTGACAAGATGTCAAGTCTGGAAATAAGCAAAAATAGTCTGATACCATCTGCTATATCACAGTAAACCAAAATGTTTTTGCACATTGGGAGCGGCCCCACAATTGAATATGGCTCTTTGTGCTGACTGTTCCCCTTTAATGCAGTTTAGACCGATACCTCACGACTCGTGCATCTCTCACCAGTGGCCCTGTGGTGTTCACAGTGACCCTCGATTAACTGTTGCTGATGTAGTTCCTGCCATGAAGACTAACACAGGTGGAAATAGATGTACGCAACAGATCAACCATGGGCTAAAAAAATTGGTAGGCCTACTTATACTGTACCAGACCAGTGATAATGAACTCACTCCAGGATTAACTTGAATACATGCTCATTCCTTGTTTTTTTTTTTTTTGGCAGGAATCTATATCCGGAGGTGGCCTCAGTTCCCCTTGACACCCTTGGGTTCCGCTTCTGTTACCTCATTTTCTGCATTAGGTTATTGTCTGTTGTGAAGAGAGTTTTTTACCACTTACAGAACATCGCCAGGATCAAGCTCGTTGTTCTGCCTGAAGGTCTGCAAACTTAGTACTTACCTTTGTGGCCTCCAGACTTGACAACTGTAACGCTCTTTATTTCGGGGTCATGGGAGGGATCCTCCACAGGCTGCAACTGGTGTAGAATGCGGTGGCCTGGTTACAGGAGGGAATATCTTGGTCATGCCTTGTGACCCTGGTACTGTGTGCTCTGCACTGGCTGCCGGTCAGGCGGAGGGTCCTTGTCAAGGTGTACTTGTTCACCTATAAGGCCCTATACAGGCTGGGTCCTGGCTACCTGTCTGAGCTCCTGTTGCCTGCAACCTCTACTTGCTCCCCTTTGAGGGGCCTCCTGGATATTCCCATGGTCTGGCTCAAGACCTCTGGTGACCGAGCATCGTCTCTGGGCCGACCCTGTGGAAAGCACTTCCAGCTGCAGTCCGGTAGGCCCCCTTGATTGGTGTCTTTAAGCAGAGGCTTAAGGCCCATCTCTTCCAGGCTTTTGGGGATTAAGCTATCTCTTCTTCCCCCAGCTATCATATATTTTAAATGACATTTTAATAATTACAGTACAAGTCACAAACTGTTCCTCCAATGAGCTGTTTTAGCATTTCTAAGTTGCATAAGTGTTGCTGGATCCAGTACAAAGCTCTGAACAAAGAGTTAAAACTCAGTTTTGCATTGCATTGTGACTGGTCTGCTATTGCATTTCAGATGAGTTCCAAAAACATGTTATATAACAGAGCTGGTTAAGCACTGAAAAACAATGCAAATTAGTTGTCAATGCATTGCCAAATGTACAAAACCATCTAAACCAAGGCATTGGTGGAACAGTTTAATGCAACTTGAACTGTTGCTACTGCACTAATAAAAACACAGAGTTTGATGGCAGATAGAGTGTTTGGCCCACCTAGTCTGTCCATTTCCTACATATTGGATAAGCAGCAGATTCCAGTTGGACATGGCCTTCCTGCTGTGAATCTGTGCTGACTTGGGTCCTATGCCCCGCTGGACTCTAGGTACTCAACAATTCTTTCTTTCAGAAGTGAGACAATCATATCCTTACCACTGAGGTCAAGCTAACAGGTCTGTAGTTTCCTGCCTCTGCCTTGCTCTCATATTTGTGAAGAGTCACATCCGCCCTCCTCCGGTACCATACCATGATTTGTTACAAATTGTAGTGGTGTCATTAGTTCTCCCCTTAGTTCTTTCAGAATTCTGGGGTGAATCCCGTCAGGCCCTACTGCTTTGTCCACTTTGAGTTTTAGGAGTTCCCTCATGACCCTTCCTTCTGTGAATGGACTGGTATTGCCATGTATCCCCGGCACAAAGTGCTTTTATTGTTTGGCTTAGGTACCTCCCTCTCTCTTTGTGAATACTGAGCAGAAATATTCATTCAGTATCTCTGCATTTTCACAGTCATTACTGTGCATCCCTCAAGGGTATGCCCACCTGAGAACTCACTGCTTCCTCTTCAAATCTCCTCCAATGCCCGTATGCCCTATATGCTTTACCCTGTTGGATGGGTTGCCTGGTGCTTGTAAGCAGGAAGGGGACTTGCTGAGTCGGGACCACTTCGGTCCCCCGATGCCCACACGATGCCCTGTGCCACTTGGTCCTGACACCCTGTAAATTGAGTCAGAAGCCAGGTTAGTGTAGCTGTGTGCACCAACTCCTGCATTCAGTGCTGGGGGAAGGGGTTTCCATTCATCTCTTCATTATGAATATGGGATACACAATGACCAGACTCTGGATATATACTTTATCATGAGTGAGGGATCAGGAACGTAACTTACGAGTTATGAAACTCTTGTCCCCTGACAAGTAATGATAAATGTCATTCTGAGTCAGGCCATAGTGTATCCAAGTTGTACAGTGTAGTTGTAGATCTTTCAGATTAGGTCTGCTGTTAAGTGCTGTTTGGGGTGGATCACTGTGATGTCTTTGGCATTGTTAAAGCTGCTCTCCCATTGGTTAAGAGCTCCTCTGTGGCTAACCTAAGTAACAAACATCATTTTCAGTAGTGCATCCTTCTCACTTTTTATTCTGTGTTTATTCACAGATGTGTTTAGTTTTACATTTTGCATGCGTACCGTAAATGGGCAGATGTTGGCTTGTTTAGCAAAATAGTCTGGTGCTAGTCTTAAGGTCCTGTATCTGAGAACGCCGGTGTTGGGTGCATGTACTTAACTAAGCAACAAAGAGAAATGCAGAATCTGTGTACACCCTGCTGTAGTTCTCCAGTGTTGGGGGCACTACAGAAACACTCAGAACCTATGTAGCTTTTGTTTTGCGTTAACCCTAGAACTGTCTTCTGACCTTGGCCTAGCAAGTAAATATCGGCTGGTACTATTGTGTATACTTATTACATGGATATAGGTCTTCTGACTTTGGCCTAGAAACAGTACTATTGTGTACAGTTGGTACATAGACATAGGTGTCCCTAGCTAGTGCTAATGTATAGTAATTGACTTCTCGGCATCCTTGCCCTTATCTGTTTAATCTGCACAATCATGCTTGTCTCACACAAACTCTAGCATCAACTGTATATTTATACACTTCTACCTTTGTTTTATTATAAAGAGCGTTCTACACTTTAGTGTCATCAATTGTATATTTTGTTTTCCACACCACCTCATGCTTGGGGTGTCATTCTCGGACTCTCTTCCTGTGGCCTGGGTCATGCTTAAAAACGGTCCTCTGGATCAGTGCACCTACCCAGTTACCAAAGACGCAAATAAATAGTCTGGGACCCCAGGCCATAGATGGGAGTTCCGTAGGGCCCAGTAGGGAACCAGATGTTGTAGTAATACTTGCCAGGGACTCAAGAATAGAATTTGGGGACCAGCAAGTGTTTCTTTAGGCCAATTTGCCCACTGTAAGCCCTCAACATTAGGGCAGTCTTCCCAGTTACCCATCATAATGCCACATCCTCTGCACTAGTGGCAGCATATTAGATCACCCTTGTATTGCCATGTCCCCTGCCAGTTCCCATACAGCCAAAACCCCCCAAGCGCAGCAGGCAGTCCCCTTGCAGGACAAAGCAATGGCTGTTACCCCCCGTCTGCTCAGTCACAGAACCCACCCCGGAACAGGCAGTACAAGGAAGGCAGGCCACGTGCTGGGACTGCTTTCCCTGTTCAGGGCACTGGTGGCTCCCATTTAGGTTTCGAGGATGGAACCAGAACGATTGGCGTGAATGCTGTGGGAGTTGAGGGAGGTGACCAAGACCAGGAAAAGGGCTTGCCTCTGGTTGAAGCAGGTCTCATTGTCTCTGCCTGGTGCTTTCACTCTGGTCCAATCCAGCAGTGGGTTGTTAGGTTAGTGCAGCAGTCCTGAAGAAACAGATCCCTGGTCCATGGCAGTGTTGGTGAGTCCAGTGAGAGGCTGGCGCAGCATCCAGCAGTCGGCGGCTGCACGGTGTGGGCTCAGTTTGGCACATTTCTTAAACCTGTCCCTTGTTGGTGGCTTCAGTGGCCACAGCGATGTGCAGAGAAAGGCGAGTGTGAGCAGTTCCAGAACAAGGCCACAATGATGAGGACAGCACATCAGGTGGAGCAGTGAGATCTCACCCACAGTTCCACTACCGCAGCAGTCCAGCCCCCAGGTTTGGGTGGTGAGTGTGCAGGTGCTGACTGCCAAAAGAATGCAAAACAATTAAAATCGGTGGCTGGCACAAAGTGGTGGGAAAGGAGGTTAAGGAAGAGTGCGGCCTGAGGTCCTTAGTGTGTAGCAGGGTAGTCCCAATATAGCAAACCAGATCATGTTTTTCTAAATTATTTCAAAAAAATCATTTTGTGTGGCACCTAGCAAACCATCCAAGGGGGTGTGTGTGGGTTGGTGTCATTTGATCTCACAATCACCCAGAAAGGCAGCTGAGAGCTAGCTCTGTTAGGAGTGGTTTTGGGCCCAGCCAGGCCCCAGTGAAGGGAAACGCACATAGGGCAGAACCGGTAGAAGTCGAGCAGAGGGGTTTAGGAACCCCAGAATACCTACAGGACACACTGAATACAGCTCATTAGGAGCAGATACAGTGGGGATGGGGGCAAACAACTGAATGTCTGCAAAATAAACTGTCTACACATTGTGCATGATCTGAGACTGCTGAACTGCATTTAAAGGAATAGCACTTCATTACTGAGACTGCCTTTTGGAAAGGCCTTGTCTGCCTAGTGAACTGCCTCAACTTGTGTATTGCCCGGGAGAGACTTCTCTCCAATGCACTGTATTATGTAAAATAAAATATGGGTAACCCACACATCTGCATGTGTTTCCATCTTGCAGTTGAGATAGCATGAATCTCTTAACTCTTGAGGTTCATATGCTGTCATGTCAACCTCTCAATGGTAACAGCTTTGTGCATGGTTGTCCATACATTATCCCATAGGTTCTTCTGCCAGTGCCAAAAAGTTGAGTGAACTGAGCCAGCTGACTGGTACAGTGGAAACAATGCTGCTTGTGGTGCCAATGGCCCAAGTTTGGATGCGACCTTGGGGCAGCGGAGGGGAGGACTGAGTGTCTGTGGGACTGCTCTTCAATGGGGGTAGGGGACACAGAACCTGGTATGGACCTGACCCTTGGCAAGGTAGGCCAAGGGTCACCAGAAGTGTGCAGGGCTGTGGTGGCTGTTGATAGGTATCATGCAGAAGTGAAGGATTACATTGCACATCTGCACCTCCTTGGGAGACAAGTTATCTCTGAGCTGGCAGGGTGACGCAGGTCACCTCCAGGCCCGCACCTGGATATCCAGGCCCTCTCCAGTGCATTCGATCCTGTGCGGTGGGGGTTGGAGAACCATGCTGCCTGCACCAGGAGTGGGTGCCTTGGGGAAAATACATGAATGGGCAAGTCGTGGAGGATACCATGATGATGGGGAGGCGGGGGCTGGTCAGACGGGGACAGATGTGAGCTACAGAAGGCAGTGTGCTGTGTAAGGACAGTCTAGCATCCCCCGGAGCACCCCACTGATGAAACCGTCACAAAGCATCAGCGGTAAGTGGCATTTCTCCCTCTTCTAACTTGTACCTCTTTTATTTTCTCAGGTCTTCCTGACCTTCAGCTGTGTGGCTATCGGATAAATGGTCTTTCTTATTTCTTTCTAACACTCTAGTTCTGTCCTTTCTTACCCTTTGTGTCTCCTCCACCTCTTGTCTTCCATTTCAGGTGCCTTCTTTATTTTGAGGCGCGCTTCCCAGTACTACAGATGAGAATTATTTAATGTGCTGCAGATGATATCCATGAAGTGTAGTGGTAGACAAAGGTAAATGAGTTGGCCAGGTCTGGAGAATTTATTTTGTGAAAGGTGCACTAAGCCAAGGACCTGTCTCTAGGGGCAACCTGGGAAGAGAACATACCACCATTGAGACCTCACCTGGAGTATGGTGTTTAGTTCTGGAGACCACATAATCTCTGGAAGGACATAGAAAGAGTGGAGGCAGTCCAGAAGAGGGCAACCAAACTGCTGCAGGGTCTGCATCAGATGCCCTACAAAGGACCTTTATATGCTGGAGGGAGACAGGTGTATATGATAGAAACTTCTAAATACCCCACAGGTATCAAGGTTCAAAAAGGAAGCATTTCTCGGGGGCTTGGGGACCTGTGAGGAACTACTTGTTTACAGAGGGTGATAGATGCCTGGCACAGCCATCAGGTGGAGGGGGTAATAAACTGTAATGGGGTTCAAGAAAGCATTACTGTTGGCACATTCTGCTATGCACTGGCATTTGCAATCCCAGCAAATCATTTTCTATGTTTGTTGTATCTGGGCAGTATTAGAACATTTTACTGTCTTATTATAGGTTCATAAGTATGGTTTCAAGTCGAGCTACCACAGAGCCATAGAAATTACAAAACACGTGAAGGGAATACACACATTTAAAATCTAATTTACACTGTTTTGTACAACAAATGTTGGATTGAAACACACATTTCCTATATTTTAACTCTGGGACAGCTGGGGGAATGTTAGTAAGGTATTTAGGACACATCTGTATTAGACTTCGAGCAGCTATTTTGTTTTCTTAATGAGTCAAATATGTTGCAATCCTTGTTATAGTCCATTCATCTTTTGTTGGCATCACTCCTAGTCAATTCAGTCACGTGTGCTCTGTGTTGAGGTCCTAACTAAAATTCTCTTGTATTTTCTACCATGTACAGTACCATAACGTGTGGCAGGTCTGTCTTCTCTTCTGCCATGCTGACGGTATTAGTTGGGCATGCCATACTCCTGTTGGTGTTTGTCCAACATCTCAATATAGCATTTCTGATTGAGCCACGTGCCCCCAACAAAATCCATGAAACTGGCGTTACACTTAAGGGTAAGTATAGTGCTGTTGAAAGGCTGATTAATGGAATTGACACCAACATAAAAGAAGGCTGATTGGTCTGTCATGTCTGCTTGTGTTGCAGAGTCCACAGCTTGAGCTATTGTCCCTGCCCTCCCTCCCCCACTACTGCTATTGCTCACTGTCTTCAATGAGATTACCTCTTCTGGCAGTGCATTCCAAGTGTCCACCACCCTCTCTGAAGTGCTTCCTAACCTCCCACCTTAAGACTGTGCCCCCTTGTGTTACCGAGTCTCTCTAAGCAGAGTGGCAACCATATTTATCCAAGTACTTGAAGGTCCCAGTCACATCTCCTCTTTCTCTCCAGTCTTCCAGGGGAATACATGTTCAGTGCCCTCAACCTGTTATCTTTGTAGACCTTCTCCAGCAGGTTCATGCCCTTTTTCAGATGTGGGCACTAGTACCAAACTCCATACTCTAGATACGGCCTTACTAGTGACCTGTACAAGGGCAGTATAACCTCCTCTCCTCCTACTACTGATCCCCCTAGGTATGCATCCCAGCATCTTGTCTGCCTTTGCTGCTTTCTTGCACTGCTTCATGTCACTCGTGATCATCACTCCCATGTCCTTCTCCTCCTCTGATGCAGATACATGGACTCGTCCTGGGATTCTTGACTCCAGTATGCATAACTCTGCATTTCTTGGCACTGAAGCCAACCTGTCAGATCTTAGACCACCTCCCTAGCTTTTCCAGACCTTCCTGTAGGTTCTGTCTCCCGCAGAGCTTGATGTCATCAGCATATAGGCACATTTTGCCCTTAATGCCATCTCCAATGTCATTGAAGACACTCCACAGTGGCCCCAGCGCTGAGCCCTGTGGGACCTCACTGGTCACCTGTTTTGTGCCAGATAACTCTCTTCTCTCTCCCCCCAACAACCCTCTGGGTTCTGTCCTTCAGCCAGATCTCCCCCAAATTCGGATCAGCATTTGTGGGGTACAGTCAAAGGCCTTGCTGAAACAAGATGGAGGATGTCTACTGTCAGTCAGATTTGTTTGATATGATCCCTTCTCTCTCTCTCCCCACCTGCCCCAAATGAACCTATGCTCCTAAAGCTATTCCATGAACTTGCCCACAATGAAAGTCAGACTGGTCTATTTCCCTGGGTCATCCTTGGGGCCACTTTTGTGGAGGGGTACTACATGTGCTGTTCTCTAGTCCTGTGGTACTATGCCTGTCTCTAGTGAACTATTAAATAGGTCTGCCCGCTCCTTTAGTACCCTTCAATGTACTCTGTCTGGGCCTAGTGATTTGTCCACCTTCAATGACAGCAGCCCCCCTCACTACATCTGTGTTGCCCTTGCCACCTGTACGCAGTGGTCCGTCCTTTGTCCTGGTGAAGATGGAACAGAAGTATTCATTTAGTATCTGTGTTTTTCCTCCATTATCCTCCACACCTTTCTTCAGCCTAACTATCCCTTCCCTCACTTATACAGCAAAATGAAGCCTTCTCTCCCGTCTCAGTAATTTCAGCTATCTGTAGCTCCCTCGACTTCCTTACTTGCCTCACTAGCTAACCTTAGGTAATTTTCCCTATCCCCCTCTCTTGATCTTCCTATAGGTCAACATATTTGCTCTTACTGCCTGGGCAACCCCAGAACTGAACCAGCTGGGTGCTTTGGCCCTTGTGTTCTTCAGAGTCTAATGCATTCATATGTGGCAACCAGTATTCCTTCCTCAATAATGGTTCACCCCCATATCTGCTCTGATGCTGACCAGATGGCTCCTTAGCACTTCACCCATTTTCCTGATGTCCGCCTTCCTGACATCCAAGATGTTGGTCTTAGTCGGGCTTCTTTCCATCCAAGTGGAACCACACACTACAATGGTCATCCACCCCGTGGCTCCCTGGCCATTTATATCCTGTACATGAGCACCAGAGCAAGAATTGCCTCAGCTCTTGTTGGTTCAGTGATGCCCTGAGTCAGGAACCCACTCTGCAGTCCTTCCAGGATCACCTGACTCCTAACACATGTTGTGGAGTGTACGCTCCAGTCCACCTTGGGCAGGTTGAAGTCCCCTGCAGCTTTTCATATTTGTGAGATCAGCTCCCTGTCTCTCTTGACTGGGTGGTCTGTAAACCACCCCCAACCTTACTCTTCTCCCTCTATTGGACCGTAACTGAACCCATAATGCTTCTGACTCCTCCTTCGTGCAAGTTATTCCCTCTCCGATATAAACTGCCACCCATCCTGTATAGTCTCTATCCAGTGATTGCAAGGTCCCAGTCATGGTGTACCAAGTCTCAGTTACTGCAACTATGTCCACCCTCTTGTTGGCTAATAGTGCCTGCAGGTCTTCCATCTTGTTTCCAAGATTTTGTGCATTTAGAGAAACCACCTTTATCTTCCCTCTATTCACATACATCTCCTCTGTGTGAAACCCTTCACCATCTGGGGGGGGTCACTCAACACCTCTTGTTGTAGTCTGTGGGCCTGCACCCCCACTATACCCGCTCAGTAGTTTGAAGTGTAATGGTCATATATTCCTCAGTTTGTCCCAGAATACCCTCAAACTCTCCCTACTGAGGTGTAGCATGCCTTGTTTGACCAGGTCTCCTAGTCCCCATTACAGATTAACATCTCCTCTTTGCACCATTTCTTCAATCCACTGTTCTTCTTTTCCTGGCTATACTGGTATCACCCCCAAGGTCAGTGAACTTCCAAACTCCCTGCACCTATTTTGCACTATCTTGACCTCTTTCTCTCTCCCCCCCCCCCAAAGCTAGGTAGTTGGTTCCCAAATGTCCTTTACTATTTCCCTTATTCTTGGGTCCACAGTCATCCCTGGCATACAAACCACCCTCCTGCTTGCATTTTCTTCCCCAGTGAATACCCCGAATTATGGAGTTACCTATGATTGCCATCTTTCCATCCCCTGCAGCCATGCTTCCCGTCCTTCCTTACCTACGGTTCTAATTGATTATTCTGCACCCTGGTAAACTTATCTACACATCCACAAGTTATCCCCATCTTCCAAACTGCCCCCCCTTTTGACTATTTGTATCTGCTTTCAGTTATTCCTCCTCCCTCCACTGTGGGCCCCCCCCGAATGGTGCAAAAACAATTGAATAAAGGCACCCTTTTAGAATTTCCCAGTCCTTGCCCTCTGAGGAAGAGATACTCCTGCATACTGGTTGCTCCTCCCCACTCCCATCTCCTGCCTGATGGCGTCACTCCCCTGGGCATCACCCCTCTGCCTTTCCCTCCACTGCGCTGTTCCTTTGACATACCATACCATCCGAGCAGCCTTATTTCAACCCTTACTTGAGCTCCAGGCTCTTACACACAGGACACCCCAGAAAACTTCTGCCCACAGCAATTGAACACTCATGTTCCCATACATGAACATATCCCCCAGCTTCTCCTACTGTCTGGTTATACATAAATTCATATCGCTTTACTACCAATACAGCTTCTACCACAGAACCAGAACACAATGCAAATACATCTGCTACTTAGCATCCACAAAGGGGTGACAACATATTGAGCTGATGTAATTTGTTAAAGCAGTAGAAATTGGCAGTCCCCACCACTATCACTCAGCATGATAGCAAGGCTCTATTTACAGTAGTCATGGAAATTAAACATCTCCCCTAAAGTGGTGGTACTGACTTTGATGTGTCTTCCTTCTCACTCATTGTGCCCATTCGTTTCTCTCTATTCTTTCACTTCAACAGGTTACACTGCTGTGGGGGAATAAGATTCTTGAGAAGGGTGTATCTGGGGTTAAGCTATTTGTTTTAGCTATGTTGGAATACATTATATATAAGTAATGAAGCATGTGTGGAATATATATTGATCAAACATAAGCTTGAAAGGCAATGTATTGGTTAAATGTCACAATTGATCTTCCCTGTGTCAATCTTCACCATTCATCACTGGTGGGGTGGAGCTGACTCATTACGTGGCGCTCTCAGGTTTGCCAGAAGTAGGGGTGGGTTCTGCTTCTACTGCCGAAAAGACAGCACCTCACATGCAGCTGAAGTGAATTTAGTGATGTACCATTGCGGCCTAGCCCATTGGAGTTGATTTCTCAATGCCTCAAGTTCCACCATCCACTCTGCTAATGGAGCAAAGATCTTTGCCTTTAGTTAACGGTGTGGAGTCAAGTCTGTCACCAATGCATTGTCAGGTTCGGGGTACAAGAAGCATTCATCAAATGGACTGGCTAATTCCTGTCTCAGACCAGTATGACATCTGCCTTGGATCACTGTGATGCCCACTTTTCAATGGACTACCATGTTGTCAGGCTTGGCTCTGCTGACTTTTGGAGGGTGGTGTTGCTCTTGTCCTTCCAAGCGTAGGACTCATCACCTGTCCTCTGGATCCTCTTTTGGGCCAATATGGTTCCTCCATTGTCAGGGTCCTGTATGGGCTAGTTATTTGCACTGCCCCAGGTTACACAGGGCGGGGCTGTGAGGGGTGCTGCTATTTGTGGTAGGAGAGTTCATCTGGATCTTCTACTCTCTGGAGCACGATGATCAGGAAGCTGACCTGGACTCTCTGGAGTTGGGGATTTTCCATGAACGGTGTGCCCCCTTGGAGCTGTGCTGGCTAGGTATCGTGTTGCTATGGGTGGCGTAGTCTGTGCTTTTGGAGGAAGGAGGAAATCTGGTATCTTTCTCCCAGAAGAGTTCTTCCTCAGAACTGGCAGGGTTGAATGGCTGCAGTACCGTTCTGGGAGGAGTCACAGTGCTGAATCCAAGTTCTCTACCTTGTCTCTTCTGAGGGGAGTCCTCAATGGGTGGGGCTAGGGATCACCATTCTGGATTCATGTGGCACCTGTACTCACAGGTAAGCTACCTACCAGGCTGAGGCTGGAAAGTTTCTTTACTCTATGGATGGTGACAGAGCAGACCCAAGGATCATCTGATCTTTTAGCCCTGGTGGTGCGTCACCTGCAGTGTCCAGCTCTACACTTAACCTAGTACGTTAGGGCTCTGGACAAACAGGTCTTTCAGCCAGTGTCCAACTCTTCCTCCTTCCTCCCTTGAGGCATAGCAGCTCTTTGTCCACCTGTCCTCTGATACTGATCAAGCCTAGTATTAGCACTTCCTGGCAAGGTGAATACAGAGCACACCATGGGGGGAGGTGCTGTATAACACTTAGCAGCTTCCATCTGTCACAAGTCCAGCCCCTGTTGGTACTGCGCACTCTGTAGCAATCCCGTAGTAGGATGAGGCAGACTGTGTTCTCCGTTGCAGATTATTGCTTCATATCATGTGCTCCACGCTGCCTATATTAGGCATCGCTCCCCAGTAGTCACACAGTCTCTGCAATAGGGCTGAAGTAGTCAAGGGTGTTTTACAATGCCAGTGATCTGCAGTGGGCATACAGCCGGAGACCTGGCTGTTGGAGGGATGGTATTCTCTCAAGGAAATACTGGTTCTCCCTTCTGCTTGGGGGTTGCGGCTCAAGCTCAGTACTCACCCACTACTGATGAATGGGGAAGATATGACAATTATGTACCTACCGTAATGTTGCTCTCGGATTTTATCTAAAGCTGGATCCTTCAGTTGCTGCAAAACAATGTGTACTGGAAGTTGAGAGCTTTTAACAAGTGTTTGCAGGTCTGCACTCAGTCATTCATTGTTCCAAGTAGACATATTTGGTAAACCCAGAAATGTCATGATTTGCACTGACATTACAAGGGCATAGGTGGTTCTTGATTTATAGTCATGTGAGGTCTGACTGAACCCCAGCCCTCCCTCTTTTGGCAGTAACTAATATGAAGTACAATTTGGGGGGAGAATCACATGTGTGAACCAATTGGATCATGTCCCACTTGCTGAGACAGTTATTGCCAGGTAGACTGTTACTATATTATTCACTAATTTTCCATAATGTGCTCCCTTATCACAGGTTGAAGTCAAGAAAGACAATGTGATCATCTGTGCAAGAGACATGGAACAGTACAAAGTCTTGGAAACCTGTCTGAGGTCAGGCTATGTATGCTGTGCTAAGGATTGTTGCTGTACAGCACACATTAAAGCATTGTGGAGCAGAGACTTCTTCATGTTGGTCTGGAATAATCTATCCTAGATCCTGCTTCTAAGTGAAGGAATACTGTTTGTTGGCAGACAGAACAGTTAGCATATCTCTAACACAATGACCTCAGATAGATGTATCTTTATTGGTCTTCGTTGTTATGTGTAAACAGTAAATTCATCTGGGAAATAAAGAGAACTTGAGACAATCATTGTTTTACCATTTTATTCTCACCCTGAGGAGTCCATTACTGAGCATTGCCCCTTTGGAATAGCTGTGTGCACATTAACAGTGCTTGTATTGTCACTACTCCCTTGCACAATGGCCATACTGCTTATTCTCCTGGTGGACAACTGGGCTGAGTGAAAGGCATGATTTTAACTGTATGAAAATACTCCAGAACTATGGGGACTCAGGCAAGTGACTACCTCAAGGTAAATCGCACTAAAAACCTGCAGCAGTACGACATTGGGGCACGAGACACTTACTGCTCGTGCTACGTGCGCCAGCACAGACACTAGTACAGGGTGCGCAACCACGAGACACTTACTACTTGGTACAGGGTGCACGAGACGCTTGGTACTGGGTGCACGAGACACTTAGTACTTGGTACAGGGTGCGCAGCATGAGACACTTACTACTTGGTACAGGGAACACGTGCGCTGCACGAGACGAGACACTTACTACTGGGTGCATGTGCGCAGAAACACTTGGTACAGGGTGCGCTGCACGAGACACTTAGTACTGGGTACACGTGTGCAGCACGAGACACTTACTACTGGGTGCACGTGCGCAGCATGAGACACTACTTGGTACATGTGCGCAGAAACACTGGGTACACATGCGCAGCACGGGACACTTACTACTTGGTACTGAGTACAGGGTGCGCAGCACGAGACACTTACTACTTGGTACACATGCGCAGCACGAGACACTTAGTACCTAGTACTGGGTACACATGCGCAGCACGAGACACTTAGTACTTGGTACACATGCGCAGCACAAGACACGTACTACAGGGTACACATGCGCAGCACGAGACACTTGGTACCTGGGTACTGGGTGCGCTGCATGAGACAGTACTTGGTACTGGGTACACATGCGCTGCACGAGACACTTACTACTTGGTACTGGGTACACACGCGCGCTGCACGAGACACTTAGTAACTGGTACATGTGCGCAGCACAAGACACTTACTACAGGGTACATGTGCAGCATGAGACACTTACTACTTGGTACAGGGTGCGCAGCACGAGACACTTAGTACTTGGTACTGGGTACACATGCGCAGCACGAGACACTTAGTACTGGGTACATGTGCGCTGCACGAGACACTTACTACAGGGTACACGTGTGCTGCACGAGACACTTAGTAACTGGTACACGTGCAGCAGGAGACACTTACTACTTGGTACAGGGTACACGTGCGCAGAAACACTGGGTACACACGCGTAGCACGAGACACTACTTGGTACAGGGTGCGCAGCACGAGACGAGACACTTAGTAACTGGTACATGTGTGCCGAGACACTGGGTACACGTGCGCAGCACGAGACGACACTACTGGGTACACACACGCAGCACGAGACACTTAGTACCTGGTACATGTGCGCAGAAACACTGGGTACACATGCACAGCACGAGACACTTACTACTTGGTACAGGGTACACGTGCGCAGCATGAGACACTTAGTACCTGGCACAGGGTGCACTGCACGAGACACTTAGTACCTGGTACATGTGCGCAGAAACACTGGGTACATGTGCGCAGCACGAGACACTTACTACTTGGTACACGTGCAGCAACACTGGGTGCACAGCACGAGACACTTAGTACCTGGTACACGTGCGCTGCACGAGACGAGACACTTACTACAGGGTACATGTGCGCAGAAACACTGGGTAGCACGTAGACACTTGGTACAGGGTACATGTGCGCAGAGACACTTACTACTTGGTACATGGGCAAGAGAGACACGGCGCTGCACAGACACTTGGTACTGGGTACACGTAGCACGTAATGACACTGCGCCTGCACGCAGCAGCACGAGACAGAAACTTACTACAGGGTACACGGCGCAGCATGAGACACTTAGCACAGGGTACATGTGCAGCAACACTGGTGCAGCACCCAGACACTTAGTACCTGGTACAGGGTGCCACATGCTTGCACGACGCAGACACTTACTACTATAATGCAGCGCAGCACGAGACACATGTGCCAGGACATTGGGTACATGTGCGGCACGCATGCACAGCACAGACACTTGGTACAGGGCACACGACGCCACAGCACGCAGACACTTAGTACCGGGTACAGGTGCGCTGCACGACACTTAGTACCTGGCACTGGTATACATGTGCCGCTGACGCAGACGCAGACACTTACTACTTAGTATTTTCTGGTACACGTGCGGCTGCACGCGTGACACTTAGTATAGGTGTACATGTGTTAAGAGAAACATGTGCACTGCACGAGACACTTTGGCACAGGGTACATGTGCGCAGAAACACTGGGTACACATGCACTGCACGAGACACTTAGTACCTAGTACTGGGTACACATGAGCACGAGACACTTACTACTTGGTACAGGGCATGTGTGCAGAGACACTTGGTACTGTGTACAGGGTAAGCGCAGCTGAGACACTTGGTACTGGTACAGGGTGCGAGCGCAGACACTTAGTATTTCGGTACACGCGGCAGCGCACGAGACACTTACTGGGTACAGGGTGCGCAGAAACACTGGGTACACATGCGCAGCACGAGACACGACACTTACTACTTAGTACTTGGTACATGTGCGCAGAAACACGTGCGCTGCACGAGACGAGACACTTACTACTGGGTACAGGGTGCGCAGAAACACTGGGTACATGTGCGCAGAAACACGTGCACTGCACGAGACACTTGGTACAGGGTACATGTGCGCAGAAACACTGGGTACACATGCACTGCACGAGACACTTAGTACCTAGTACTGGGTACACATGCGCAGCACGAGACACTTAGTACAGGGTACATGTGCGCAGCACGAGACACTTACTACTTGGTACAGGGTACACGTGCGCAGCACGAGACACTTAGTACAGGGTACATGTGCAGCAACACTGGGTGCACTGCACGAGACACTTGGTACAGGGTACATGTGCGCAGAAACACTGGGTACACATGCACTGCACGAGACACTTAGTACCTAGTACTGGGTACACATGCGCAGCACGAGACACTTACTACTTGGTACAGGGTACATGTGTGCAGAAACACTGGGTACACAGTGCGCAGCACGAGACACTTGGTACTGGGTACAGGGTGCGCAGCGCGAGACACTTAGTACCTGGTACACGTGCAGTGCACGAGACACTTACTGGGTACAGGGTGCGCAGAAACACTGGGTACACATGCGCAGCACGAGACACTTACTACTTGGTACAGGGTACACGCAGCAGCACGAACACTTGGTGGCTCTGTACACGGGCGCAGCATCTAGACACTTAGTACAGGTACATGTGCAGCAACACTGGGCGCGCAGTACTAGACACTTAGTACAGGGTACATGCGCAGGAAACACTGGGTACACATGCGAGCGAGACGAGACATCTACTACTTAGTATGGTACACGCAAGGCCTGCACTTAGACACTTAGTACAGGGTACATGTGCGTGGTACGCATGCACAGCACGAGACACTTAGTACAGGGTACACATGCGTAGCATGAGACACTTGGTACAGGGTACACACGCACAGCACGAGACACTTGGTACCTAGTACAGGGTGCATGTGCGCAGACACACTGGGTACAGGTGCGCTGCACGAGACACTTAGTACAGGGTACATGTGCGCAGAAACACGTGCACTGCACGAGACACTTGGTACAGGGTACATGTGCGAAGAAACACTGGGTACACATGCACAGCACGAGACACTTAGTACCTGGTACACATGTGCAGCAACACTGGGCACACGTGCGCTGCACGAGACGAGACACTTACTACTTAGTACTTGGTACATGTGCGCTGCACGAGACACTTGGTACCGGATACATGTGCGCAGAAACACTGGGTGCGCAGCGCGAGACGAGACACTTACTACTGGGTACGGGTGCGCTGCACGTGACACTTAGTACTGGGTACACGTGCGCTGCACGAGACACTTAGTACCTTAGTACTGGCACATGCGCAGCACGGACACTTACTACTTGGTACAGGGTACACGCAGCAGCACAAGACACTTGGTACTTCGGTACACGGCGCAGTACCCAGACACTTAGGCCAGGGTACATGTGCAGCAACACTGCGCGCAGCACGTGACACTTAGTACAGGGTACATGTGCGCAGAAACACTGGGTACATGTGCGCAGCACGAGACACTTAGTACTGGGTGCGCTGCACGTGTGCAGCGCGAGACACTACTTGGTACATGTGCACGAGACGAGAAACTTACTACTGGGTACATGTGCGCTGCACGAGACACTTAGTACCGGGTACACGTGCACAGTGCGAGACGAGACACTTACTACTGGGTACACATGCGCAGCACGAGACACTGCTTGGTACACATGTGCAACACGAGACACTTACTACTTGGTACTGGGTACACACGCGTAGCAGGGTACACGTGCGCAGCACGAGACACTTAGTACCTGGTACATGTGCGCAGAAACACTGGGAGCACGAGACTTAGTACCGGGTACACATGCGCAGCACGAGACACTTAGTACTGGGTACATGCGCGCTGCACGAGACACTTACTACTTGGTACTGGCACGTAGCTGGCGCGAGACACTTAGTACTGGGTGCGCAGCACGCAGACACCTCTAGCACCTGGTACATGCGCGCAGAAACATTGGGCACACTTGGTACTGGGTACAGGGTGCGCAGCACGTGACACTACTGGACAGAGGGTACACGGCAAGGCTGCACCAGACACTTAGTACTTGGTGCAGCAGGTGCGCCTGCACGAGACACTTATTATTGGTACACGCAGCGCTGCACGAGAGACTCTACTACTGGGCACAGGGGGTGCAGCACCGAGACACTTAGTACTTGGTACTGGGTACACGTACAGCACCCAGACACTTAGTACAGGGTACACGTGCGCAGCACGAGACACTTAGTGCAGAAACACTGGGTACACATGCACAGCACGAGACACTTAGTACCGGGTACATGTGCGCAGCACGAGACACTTACTACTTGGTACAGGGTGCGCAACACGAGACACCTGGTACTGGGTACACGGCACAGCACGAGACACTTAATACTTGGTATTGGGTACACGCACAGCACGAGACACTTAGTACTTAGTCATGGGTACATGTGCGCTGTAATGCAGACGAGACACTCTACTACTTGCACATGCGCAGCATGCAGACACTTACTACTTTGTATGGGACACGCATGCCTGCACGAGACGAGACACTTGGTACAGGTGTGCAACATTGCACACTTGGTACCGGTGCAGAAATACTGGGCACATGTGCGCAGCACGAGACACTTACTACTTGGTACAGGGTGCGCGCAGGCACTGGCACATGCGCAGCGCAGACACTTAGGTACTTGGTACTGGGTACATGCGCGCACGTATTACTTTAGTACCTGGCATGTGCGCTGCACGCAGACGAGACACTTTACTACTTGGTACAGGGTACACGCAAGCGCAGCATTTGGTCACTTGGTACTGGTACACGTGCACAGCACGAGACACTTAGTACAGGGTACATGTGCAGCAGCACGAGACACTTAGTACTGGGTGCGCTGCACGTGTGCAGCGCGAGACACTACTTGGTACATGTGCACGAGACGAGAAACTTACTACTGGGTACATGTGCGCTGCACGAGACACTTAGTACCTGGTACAGGGTACACGTGCACAGTGCGAGACGAGACACTTACTACTGGGTACATGCAGCATGAGACACCTAGTACTGGGTACATGTGCGCAGAGACATCGTTTGCAAGCACGTGGTGCAACACTTGAGACACTTACTACTTGGTACTGGGTACACACGGCCATAGTAGGGAATAATGCAAGCAGCACGAGACACTTACTACTTGGTAGGCACATGTGCGCAGAAACACATGCACTGCACGAGACACTTGGTACTGTACATGTGCGCAACACTTTGACACTTACTACTTGGTAGTGGGTACACATGCGCAGTAGGGTACACGTGCGCAGCACGAGACACTACTACTGGCATAAAGCGCAGAAACACGGCGCACTGCACGGACACTTGGTACTGGGTACATGTGCGCAACACGAGACACTTACTACTTGGTAGTGGGTACACATGCGCAGCGCGAGACACTTACTACTTGGTACAGGGTGCGCGTGTGCAGAAACACTGGGTGCACGAGACGAGACACTACTTGGTACAGGGTACATGCGCAGCACGAGACACTTAGTACTTGGTACTGGGTACACGTGCGCTGCACGAGACACTTACTACTTGGTACACGTGTGCAACATGAGACACTTAGTACCTGGTACAGGGTGCGCAGCATGAGACACTTAGTACTGGGTACACATGCGCAGCACGAGACACTTACTACTTGGTATATGTGCGCAGAAACATGTGCACAGCACGAGACACTTAGTACCTAGTACAGGGTACACGTGTGCAGCACGAGACGAGACATTTACTACTTGGTACAGGGTACATGTGCAGCAACACTGGGTACGCAGCATGCACACTCTAGCACAGGGGTACATGTGCAGAACACTGGGCACACGTGCAGCAAGATTGAGAGCAGCACGCAGACACCTGGGTACTGGGTGCTGCCATGCACAGCACTGACACTTGTACTGGGTACATAAGCGCTGCACGAGACGAGACACTTAGTACCGGGTACATGTGCGCAGAAACACTGGGTACACTTGGTACTGGGTACAGGGTGCGCTGCACGAGACACTTAGTACAGGGTACACGTGCGCAGCACGCGACACTACTTGGTACAGGGTACACGTGCGCTGCACGAGACACTTAGTACTTGGTACAGGGTGCGCTGCACGAGACACTTACTACTTGGTACACGTGTGCAACACGAGACACTTAGTACCTCGGTACATGTGCGAGAAACACTGGGTACACTTGGTACCGGGTGCTATACCCAGACACTTAGTGATTGGGCATATCGCAAGCGCCTGCACGAGACGAGACACTTACTACTGGGTACAGGGTGTGCAACACGAGACACCTGGTACTGGGTACACATGCGCAGCGCGAGACACTTAGTACTTAGTACAGGGTACATGTGCGCTGCATGAGACGAGACACTTACTACTGGGTACATGCGCAGCACGAGACACTTAGTACCGGGTACATGTGCGCAGCACGAGACACTTACTACTTGGTACTGGGTACACGTCCGCTAGATTGAGACACTTACTACTAGACATTGGGTTACGGCGCCTGCACCGAGACTTAGACACTTGGTATAGGTGTGCAACACTGTGACACTGGTACTGTGGTGCAGAAATACTGGTACACAAGCGCAGCGGACACTTAGTACTTGGTACATGCGCAGCACGCAGACACTTAGTACCGGTACATGCGCGCAGCACGCAGACACTTACTACTTGGTACAGGGTGCGGCAGAAACACTGTACAATACGCGCAGCGCGAGACACTGGGGTGTAATGGGACGAGACACTTACTACTTGGTACATGTGCGCAGAAACACTGGGTACACGTGTGCTGCATGAGACACTTGGTACAGGTGCGCTGCACGAGACACTTAGTACCTGGTACTGGGTGTGCACTGCACGAGACACTTGGTACAGGGTACATGTGCGCAGAAACACTGGGTACACATGCACAGCACGAGACACTTAGTACCTGGTACACATGTGCAGCAACACTGGGTACACGTGCGCTGCACGAGACGAGACACTTACTACTTAGTACAGGGTACATGTGCGCAGCACGAGACACTTGGTACCTGGTACACGTGCGCGAGACGAGACACTTACTACTGGGTACATGTGTGCAGCAACACTGGGTGCGCAGCACGAGACACTTAGTACCTAGTACTGGGTACATGTGCGCAGACACACTGGGTACACATGCGCAGCACGAGACACTTACTACTTGGTACACGTGCACTGCACGAGACACTTAGTACCTAGTACAGGGTACACGTGTGCAGCACGAGACGAGACATTTACTACTTGGTACAGGGTACATGTGCAGCAACACTGGGTGCGCAGCATGAGACACTTAGTACAGGGTACATGTGCGCAGAAACACTGGGTACACGGTGCGCTGCACGAGACACTTAGTACAGGGTACACGTGCGCTGCACGAGACACTGGGTACACTTGGTACTGGGTGCGCAGCACGAGACACTTAGTACCTGGTACATGTGCAGCAACACTGGGTGCGCAGCACCAGACACTTAGTACAGGGTACATGTGCGCAGCGCGAGACGAGACACTTACTACTGGGTACAGGGTGCGCAGCATGAGACACTTGGTACTGGGTGCAGGGTGCGCAGCACGAGACATTTACTACTTGGTACCTGGTACACGTGCGCGGCCCGAGACACTTGGTACATGTGCAGCAACATTGGGTGCGCTGCACGAGACGCGAGACACTTACTACTGGGTACAGGGTGTGCAACATGAGACACCTGGTACTGGGTACACATGCACAGCACGAGACACTTAGTACTGGGTACAGGGTGCGCAGAAACACTGGGTACACATGCGCTGCACGAGACACTTAGTACCGGGTACATGTGCGCAGCACGAGACACTTACTACTTGGTACAGGGTGCGCGTGTGCAGAAACACTGGGTACACATGCAGCGCCGAGACACTTAGTACTTGGTACAGGGTAGCGTAAAGCGCCGGTACGGCACACTTACTACTTGGTACAGGTGCGCGTAAAAGCAGAAACACTGGGTACACGCGGCGCTGCACCAGACGCAGACACTTACTTACTACTGGGTACACATGTGCAGCGCGCGACACTACTTGGTACATGTGCGCAGAAACACTTGGTACAGGGTGTGCAGCACGAGACACCTGGTACTGGGTACACGTGTGCTGCACGAGACACTTAGTACACATGCGCAGCATGAGACACTTACATTACTGGGTACAGGGTGCGCAGCACGAGACACTTGGTACCGGGTACATGTGCGCAGAAAACACTGGCACATGCGCAGCGCGAGACATTTAGTACCTGGTACAGGGGTACATGCGCTGCACGACGAACACTTACTACTGGTGGCGCAGCGCGCGACACTACTTGGTACATGTGCGCAGAAACACTGGGTACACGTGCGCTGCACGAGACACCTGGTACTGGGTACACATGCACAGCATGAGACACTTGGTACCTAGTACTGGGTGCACGAGACACTTAGTACACATGTGCAGCACGAGACACTTATTACTTGGTACAGGGTACACGTGCGCAGCACGAGACACTTACTACTTGGTACACGTGTGGTGCATCGAGATGGCCTTAGTACCTGGTACATGTGCGTAGAAACACTGGGTACACATGCACAGCACGGAGACACTTACTACTTGGTACACGCAGCGCCGTTGTGCAGAAACATTGGGTACACGTGCGCTGCACGCGAGACGAGACACTTGGTACAGGTGCAACACGGTGACACCTGGTACTGGGTACATTATGCGCAGCACGAGACACATTACTGGTACCGGTACACGTGTGCTGCACGGTGACACTTGGTATTGGGAGACACGCGTGCTGCACGAGACACTTAGTACATGTGTGCAGAAACACTGGGTACACGTGCGCAGCACGAGACACTTAGTACCTGGTACATGTGCGCAGAAACACTGGGTACACATGCACAGCACGAGACACTTGGTACTGGGTACAGGGTGTGCAACACGAGACACCTGGTACTGGGTACACATGCACAGCACGAGACACTTAGTGCAGAAACACGTGCACTGCACAAGACACTTGGTACTGGGTACATGTGCGCAACACGAGACACTTAGTACCTGGTACTGGGTACACGTGAGCAACACGAGACACTTAGTACCTGGTACATGTGCGCAGAAACATGGTCGACACGTCGCAGCACGAGACACTTAGTACTTAGTACAGGGCACACGCTGCAGCACCGAGACACTTAATACCTGGTACATGCGCAGCACGAGACACTTAGTACTTAGTACAGGTACACGCAGCACGACACTTGGTACCTGGCAACACGCAGTAGCAACACTGCGCGCAGCACGAGACACTTTCACTATCAAGGTACAGGGTATGCAACATCTAGACACCTGGTACTGGGTACACATGCACAGCACGAGACACTTAGTACTTGGGTACAGGGTGCGCAGAAACACTGGGTACACATGCGCTGCACGAGACACTTAGTACTTGGTACAGGGTGCGCAGAAACACTGGGTACACATGCGCTGCACGAGACACTTAGTACATGTGTGCAGGTACACTTGGTACAGGGTACATGTGCAGCAACATTGGGTGCGCTGCACGAGACGAGACACTTACTACTGGGTACAGGGTACATGTGCGCAGAAGCACGCGACACTTAGTACAGGGTACATGTGCGCAGCACGAGACACTTAGTACCGGGTACATGTGCGCAGCACCCAGACACCACCAGGTGCGCAGGCAGAAACACTGGGTACACATGCGCAGCACGACACTTAGGCTAGGTATATGTACAAGAGAAACACGCAGCACCGCACGAGACACTTAGTCTGGGTGCGGAGCACGACACTTACTACTTGGTACAGGGTACATGTGCAGCAACACTGGTGCGCAGCACGAGACACTTGGTACTGGGTACACATGCACAGCACGAGACACTTACTACTTGGTACAGGGTACATGTGCAGCAACACTGGGTGCGTAGCACGAGACACTTGGTACTGGGTACACATGCACAGCACGAGACACTTAGTACTTGGTACAGGGTACGGGTGCGCGTGTGCAGAAACACTGGGTACACATGCGCAGCGCGAGACACTTAGTACATAGGGTATACGTAAGCAGCGAGACACTTAGTACTTGGTACAGGGTACATGCGCAGCGCCGAGACACTTAGTATTTGGTACAGGGTACATGTGCGCTGCACTAGACACTTAGTACCGGTACACGCGCAGCACGCACACTCTTACTACTTGGTACAGGGTGCGCAGTAGAAACATTGGGTATTACTGCAGCGCCTGCATGTGACGAGACACTTACTTCATTACTGGGTACATATGCAGCCGCGCGACACTCATTTGGTACATGTGTGCAACACGAGACACCTGGTACTGGGTACACGCAGCTGCACGAGACACTTAGTACACATGCGCGCAGCACCAGACACTTATTACTTGGTACTGTGCGCAGCGCGAGACACTTGGTACTCGTGTGCAGAAATATTGGCACATGTGCGCAGCGCAGCATTAATTTAGTACGGTACATGTGCGCAGCGCCAGACACTTGGTACTGTGGCAGAACATTTGGCATGCGCAGCACCAGACACTTACTACTTGGTGCATTGCACACATGCGCAGCGTAAGACACTTAGTACCTGCACAGGGTACAGTGCGCCTGCACCAGACGACACTTACTACTGGTACACATGCGCAGCGCGACACTACTTGCGCTACGTGCGCTGCATGAGACACTTGGTTCCCAGTACTGGGTGCACGAGACACTTAGTACAGGGTACATGTGGCACGAGACACTTACTACTTGGTACAGGCACACGTACAGCACTAGACAATTTAGTACAGGTGGTACATGTGGGCAAGAGCGAGATTTCCAGACACTTAGTACAGGGTACATGTGCGCAGCGCCAGACGAGACACTTAGTACAGGGTACATGCGCGCAGCGCGACGAGACACTTAGTACCTGGTACAGGGTGCGCAGCACGAGACACCTGGTACTGGGTACACATGCACAGCACGAGACACTTAGTACTTGGTACAGGGTGCGCAGAAACACTGGGTACACGTGCGCAGTACAGGGTACATGTGCAGCAACATTCGGTGCGCTGCACGAGACGAGACACTTACTACTGGGTACAGGGTACATGTGCGCAGAAGCACGAGACACTTGGTACAGGGTGCGCAGCACGAGACACTTAGTACCGGGTACATGTGCGCAGCACGAGACACTTACTACTTGGTACAGGGTGCGCGTGTGCAGAAACACTGGGTACACGTAGCGCTGCACGAGACGCAGACACTTACCACTTGGTACACAGTGCAGTGCGCAGAAACACTGGGACACGCGTGCTGCACGAGACACTTAGCACATGCGCGCCTGCACGAGACACTTGCGGTCGGGTACACGCAGCGTAGCACCAGACACTTACTACTTGGTACTGCGCGCAGCGAGACACTTGGTACTGTGGCAGAAATATTGGGTACATGTGCGCACGAGACGAACACTTAGTACCGGTGTGCTGTAGCAGAAACATTGGTACATAGCGCTAGCACGAGACACTTAGTACATGTGCAAGAGAAACACTGGGCACGAGACGCAGACACTTACTACTTGGTACAGGGTGCATAAGCGAGCACGAGACACTTACTACTTGGTACACGTGGTGCAACACGAGACACTTAGTACCTGGTACAGGGTGCGTAGAAACACTGGGCTACATATGCACAGCACGAGACACTTACTACTTGGTACAGGGTGCGCTGCGGTAGAAACACTGGGTACATGCGCTGGACTAGACACTTAGCAAGGGTGCGCGCGGTGCAGAAACATTGGGTACACATGCGCTGCACGAGACGAGACACTTACTTACTACTGGGTACACATGTGCAGCGCGCGACACTACTTGGTACAGGGTGTGCAACACGAGACACCTGGTACTGGGTACACGTGTGCTGCACGAGACACTTAGTACACATGCGCAGCATGAGACACTTGGTACCGGGTACATGTGCGCAGAAACACTGGGTACACATGCGCAGCACGAGACACTTACTACTTGGTACTGGGTGCGCAGCGCGAGACACTTGGCACTCGTAGCAGAAATACTGGGTACATGTGCGCAGCGCGAGACACTTTAGTACTTGGTACATGTGCACAGCACGAGACACTTACTACTTGGTACTGTACACACATGCGCAGCGCAAGACACTTAGTACCTGGTACAGGGTACATGTGCGCTGCACGAGACACTTACTACTGGGTACACATGCGCGCGACACTACTTGGTACATGTGCGCAGAAACACTGGGTACACGTGCGCTGCATGAGACACTTGGTACCTAGTACTGGGTGCACGAGACACTTAGTGTTGGTGGGGTACATGTGCTATACGAGACACTTAGTACAGGGTACAAGAAAATGAGACTATTCTTACCACTGCACACATGCACAGCACGAGACACTTAGTACTGGGTACATGTGGCAAACACCAGGCGCTGCACGCAGGAGCCACCTGGTACTGGGTACACATGCACAGCATGAGACACTTACTACTTGGTACAGGGTGCGCTGGTGCAGAAACACTGGGTACACGCAGCGCCTGCACGAGACGCAGACACTTACTACTGGTACACATGTGCGCAGCGTACATCATTTGGTGCAGTGCTGCATGAGACACTGGCACACATGCGCAGCACGAGACACTTACTACTTGGTACTGCGCGCAGCGCAGACACTTGGTACTGTGCAGAAATATTGGGTACATGTGCGCAGCACGACACTTACTACTTGGTACTGGGTGCGCAGCGAGACACTTGGTACTGCGTGCAGAAATACTGGGCACACAAAGCGCAGCACGCAGACACTTACTACTTGGTATCGGTACGCATGCGCAGCGCAAGACACTTAGTACCTGGTACAGGGTACATGTGCGCTGCACGAGACGAGACACTTACTACTGGGTACACATGCGCAGCGCGCGACACTACTTGGTACATGTGCGCAGAAACACTGGGTACACGTGCGCTGCATGAGACACTTGGTACCTAGTACTGGGTACACGAGACACTTAGTACAGGGTACATGTGCGCAGCGCGAGACGAGACACTTACCACTGGGTACACATGCACAGCAAGAGACACTTAGTACAGGGTACATGTGCAGCAAATACCAGGTGCGCCGCACGAGACACCTGGTACTGGGTACACATGCACAGCACGAGACACTCCTACTACTTGGTACCGGTACATGCGCAGCGCTTGAGACACTTAGTACTTGGTACAGGGTACGCGCTGGCACGAGACGCAGACTCTTACTACTGGGTACACATAAAGCAGCCGGTCAATTACCTTCTGGTACATGCGCGCAGAAACACTGCACATCGCGGCGCCATGATTAACTTTAGTACCTAGTATTCGGGTACAGTACACGGCGCAGCACGCAGACACTGGTACAGTGTTACGTGCAGCAACACTGCGCAGAGCACGCAGACACTTGGCATCGCGCTGGCGCGCAGCACGCAGACACCAATACGCAAGTGCCAGGGTGCGCTGCAGCAGAAACACTGGGTATACATGCGCAGCGACACTTAGTACTTGGTACAGGGTGCAAGGCTGTGCGCCCGTACGAGACGAGACACTACTGCGCGCAGCACTTGCGACACTTACTACTTGGTACAGGGGTGCTGTGTGCAGAAACATTGGGTACACGGGCGCTGCACAGACGAGACACTACTTACTACTGGTACACATGTGCAGCGCCATGACACTATTTGTACATGTGCGCTGCATGAGACACTGGTCCTAGTACTGGGCACGAGACACTTACTACTTGGTACACGCAGCGCGAGCGAGACGAGACACTTACCACTGGGGAACATGCAATAGCACGTAGACACTTAGTACCTGGTACAGGGCTGCAGCATTCCGAGATATTTACTACTTGTTTGTACACGGCGCGGGCACGAGACACTTGGTACAGGGTACATGTGCAGCACGAGACACCTGGTACTGGGCACATGCACAGCACGAGACACTTAGTACTTCGGTACAGGGTGCGCAGGAAACACTGGGTACACGCTGCGCAGTACAGGCACATGTGCAGCAATATTGGCGCAAGCCACTAGACGCAGACACTTACTACTGGTGCAGGGTGTTACGCGAGAAGCATCGGTGACATCTTAGGTAGGGGTGCGAAAGTACTAGACACTTAGTACAGGGTACATGCAGCAACACTGGGTGCGCAGCACGTGATCACTTAGTATCTGGTACATGTGCGCAGCACGCAGACACTTACTACTTGGTACAGGGTGCGCAGCGAAACACTGGGTATGTCTGCGGCAACATTGCGCGCAGCACCAGACACCTGGTACTGGGTACACATGGTCAGCACGCAGCACTTAGTGGCTAGGTACATGTGCGCAGAAACACGGGCACTGCACGAGACACTCTAGTACTTCTGGTACTGCACATGTGCGCTGCACGAGACGAGACACTTAGTACCGGTGTGTGCGTGCAGAAACATTGGTACAGGCGTAGCGAGACACTTAGTACTTGGTGGCTACAGCGAAAGCACTGGGTCACTGAGACGCAGACACTTACTACTTGGTACAGGGTGTGGCAAAGTAGTACCAGACACTTACTACTTGGTACACGGACACTTAGTACCTGGTACAGGGTGCGCAGAAACACTGGGTACATATGCGCACAGCACTTAGACACTTACTACTTGGTATAGGGTGCGGCAGTAGAAACACTGGGTACACATGCGCTGTACGAGATTTAGACACTTAATGGGTACATGTGCGCAGCACGGACACTTACTACTACTGGGTACACATGTGCAGCGCGCTGACACTACTTGGCACATGTGCGAGAAACACTTGGTACAGGGTGTGGTACACTGAGACACTTAGTACACATGCGCAGCATGAGACACTTGTACCGTCACATGTGCGCAGAAACACTGGGTACACATGCGAGCGAGACACTTGGTACTCGTGGTGCAGAAATACTGGGTACATGTGCGCAATGAGACACTTACTACTGGCACATGTGCGCAGCGAGACGCAGACACTTATATTGCACGTGCGCAGCACGAGACACCTTAGTACAGGGCACATGTGCAACACCAGGTGCGCGGCACGAGACACTTGGTACATGTGCAGCAACATTGGGTGCGCAGCACGAGACACTTACTACTTGGTGCCAGGTGCGGTGCAGAAACACTGGGCACACATGCGCAGCACGAGACACTTACTACTTGGTACTGGGTGCGCAGCGAGACACTTGTACTGCAGCAGAAATACTGGCATGTGCGCAGCGCAGACACTTGGTACATGCGCAGCACGAGACACTTACTACTTGGTTACAGGGTGCGCGGTGCAGAAACACTGGGTACACATGCGCAGCACTAGACATTTTGGTACACGTACGCAGCACGTAGACACTTAGTACAGGGTACATGCGCAGCACGAGACACTTAGGTACTTGCAGTAGGGTACATGTGCCAATGAGACACTTACTACTTGGTACTGGTACATGTGCGCACGAGACACTTACTACTTAGTACAGGGTGCGCATGTGCAGAAACACTGGGTACATATGCGCAGCACTATTACACTTAGTACAGGGTACATGTACAGGAGACACGCGGTACCGCACGAGACACTTAGTACAGGGTGCGAGCACTAGACTTTACTACAGGCACATGGTGCAGCAACACTGCGTGCAGCACGCAGACACTTGGTACTGGGTACACATGCACAGCACGCAGACACTTAGCACGGCACAGGGTGCGTGGTGCAGAAACACTGGCACAATACGCGCAGCGCCGACACTTAGTACTTGGCACAGGGTACATGTGCGCGCTGCACCCAGACGCAGACACTTACTATTTCTGGTACAGGGTGCGCGCAGAGACACTTACTACTGGTGTTGGCGTGCAGTGCGCAGAAACATTGGGTACACGTAGCGCTGTACCTAGACGAGACACTGGTACAGGGTGTGTAAACAGGACACCTGGTACTGGGTACACGGTGCTGCACGATACTCTTGCACCGGGTACATTGCGCAGAAACACTGGGTCACATGCGCAGCGGTGACACTTCGGTACTGTGGTGCAGAAATATTGGGTACATGTGCGCCGTAACGCGACGAGACACTTAGTACCGGTGCGCGTGCAAGAAACATTGCGTAGCGCGACACTTAGTACTTGGTACATGTGCGAGAAACACTGGGTGCACGAGACGGACACTTACTACTTCGTACACGTGGCAACACGGGACACTTTAGTACCTGGTACAGGGTGCGCAGAAACACTGGGTACACATGCACAGCACGAGACACTACTACTTGGTATAGGTGCGCGTGGTGCAGAAACACTGGGTACACATGCACAGCGCGAGACACTTGGGGTACTTGGTACAGGGCACATGTGCAGGATTATAGACACTTACTACTTGGTACAGGGTGCGCGCAGCAGAAACACTGGGCACGCGGCGCCAGACGAGACACTTATTTACTACTTGCGTTATGTGCGCAGGAAACACTTGGTACAGGGTGTGCAACAGACACCTGGTACTGGGGTACACGTGCTGCATGAGACACTGGGCACACATGCGCAGCTCCGAGACACTTACTACTTGGTACTGGGTGCGCAGCGCGAGACACTGGTAGTCGGTGCAGAAATACTGGGTACATGTGTGAAACAGACACTTAGTACTTGGTACATGTGCGCAGTAACGACACTTTACTACTTGGTACTCACCAAAAGAAAGGCGAGACACTTGTACTGCATAAATACTGCACATGCGCGCAGCACGCAGACAATTTGCTACTTGGTACTGGGTACATGCGCAGCGCAAAGACACTTAGTACAGGGCACATGTGCGCCGCACAGACGCAGACACTTACTACTGGGTCACTATGCGCAGCGCGCTGACACCACTTCGGGTACATGTGCGCAGAAACACTGGGCACACTGGCGCTGCATGAGACACTCTGGTACCCAGTACTGGGTGCCCTAGACACTTAGTACAGGGTACATGTGCGCAGCACGCATTAATTTAGCACAGGGCGCTGCCCGCAGCACGAGACACTTTACTACAGGGGTACAATGGTGCTGCACGCAGACACTTAGTACCTGGCACATGTGCGCAAAACACTGTGTACACATGCACAGCACGAGACACTTGGCACAGGTACATGTGCTGCACGAGACAGACACTTACTACTGGGTACACATGCACAGCACGAGACACTTAGTACTTGGTACAGGGTACGCGTGGTGCAGAAACACTGGTACATGCGCAGCGCAGACATTGGGTACATGTGCGCCACCCGTATAATTTAGTACCGGTGGCTACGCGCAGCACGATACCTCATTTACTTGGTACAGGGTGCGCGTGGTGCAGAAACATTGAAAAGGCTATGCGCAGCGCGAGACACTTGTACTGGGTGTTACGCGTGCGCCGCACGAGACGAGACACTTAGCAATCAAAGCGCAGAAACATTGGCACAGGCGCAGCGCGAGGTACTTTTGGGTACATGTGCGCAGAAACACTGGGTGTGACGAGACGAGACACTTACTACTTGGTACAGGGTGCCGTGCGCAGCACGAGACACTTACTACTTGGTACTGCGCGCGAGCGAGACACTTGCAGTCGGTGTAGCTACTGGTACATGTGCGCAGCGCGAGACACTTAGTATTTTTGGTACAGTGCTCATCTCGGTATACTGTACACTTGGTACTGGGTGCGCAGCGAGACATTCTGGTACATGTGCGCAGCACGGTAGACACTTACTACTTGGTACTGGGTACACATGCGCAGCGCAAGACACTTAGTACAGGGTACATGTGCGCTGCACGAGACGAGACACTTACTACTGGGTACACATGCGCAGCGCGCGACACTACTTGGTACATGTGCGCAGAAACACTGGGTACACGTGCGCTGCATGAGACACTTGGTACCTAGTACTGGGTGCACGAGACACTTAGTACAGGGTACACATGCGCAGCACGAGACACTCACTACAGGGTACACGTGTGCTGCACGAGACACTTAGTACCTGGTACATGTGCGCAGAAACACTGGGTACACATGCACAGCACGAGACACTTGGTACAGGGTACATGTGCTGCACGAGACGAGACACTTACTACTGGGTACACATGCACAGCACGAGACACTTAGTACTTGGTACAGGGTACGCGTGTGCAGAAACACTGGGTACACATGCGCAGCGCGAGACACTGGGTACATGTGCGCTGCACGAGACGAGACACTTAGTACCGGGTACATGAGCGCAGCGCGAGACACTTAGTACTTGGTACATGTGCGCAGAAACACTGGGTGCACGAGACGAGACACTTACTACTTGGTACAGGGTGCATGTGCGCAGCACGAGACACTTACTACTTGGTACACGAGACACTTAGTACCTGGTACAGGGTGCGCAGAAACACTGGGTACACATGCACAGCACGAGACACTTACTACTTGGTACAGGGTGCGCGAGTGCAGAAACACTGGGTACACATGCGCTGCACGAGACGAGACACTTAGTACCGTGTACATGTGCGCAGCACGAGACACTTACTACTTGGTACACGTGCGCTGCACGAGACGAGACACTTACTTACTACTGGGTACACATGTGCAGCGCGCGACACTACTTGGTACATGTGCGCAGAAACACTTGGTACAGGGTGTGCAACACGAGACACCTGGTACTGGGTACACGTGTGCTGCACGAGACACTTAGTACACATGCGCAGCATGAGACACTTGGTACCGGGTACATGTGCGCAGAAACACTGGGTACACATGCGCAGCGCGAGACACTTGGTACTCGTGTGCAGAAATACTGGGTACATGTGCGCAACGCGAGACACTTACTACTTGGTACACGTGCGCAGCACGAGACACTTAGTACAGGGTACATGTGCGCAGCGCGAGACGAGACACTTAGTACTGGGTACGTGCGCGGCACGAGACACTTAGTACAGGGTACATGTGCAGCAACACTAGGTGCGCGGCACGAGACACTTGGTACATGTGCAGCAACATTGGGTGCGCAGCACGAGACACTTACTACTTGGTACAGGGTGCGCGTGTGCAGAAACACTGGGTACACATGCGCAGCACGAGACACTTACTACTTGGTACTGGGTGCGCAGCGCGAGACACTTGGTACTCGTGCGCAGCGCGAGACACTTGTACATGTGCGCAGCACGAGACACTTACTACTTGGTACAGGGTGCGCGTGTGCAGAAACACTGCACAATGCGCGAGCACGAGACATTTGGTACACGGCGGCAGTCACGAGACACTTAGTACAGGGTACACATGCACAGCACGAGACACTTAGTACTTGGTACAGGGTACATGTGCGCAGCACGAGACACTTAGTACTTGGTACAGGGTACATGTGCGCAGCACGAGACACTTACTACTTGGTACCGGGTACATGTGCGCAGCACGAGACACTTACTACTTGGTACAGGGTGCGCATGTGCAGAAACACTGGGTACACATGCGCAGCACGAGACACTTAGTACAGGGTACATGCGCGCAGAACACGCGCAACTGCACGAGACACTTAGTGCAGGGTGCGCAGCCCAGACACTTTACTACTTGGTACAGGGGTGCCATGTGCAGCACGAGACACTTGGTACTGGGCACAGGGTACCGGGTGCGCGTAGCAGAAACACTGGCACACATGCAGCGCCGGGACACTAGTGGCACTTGGTACAGGGGTACAGTGCGCTGCAACGAGACGAGACACTTACTACTGCGCGCAGCACGCAGACACTTAGTACCGGGTACATGGCGCAGCACGAGACACTTACTACTTGGTACACATGTGCGCGAAACATTGGGTACACTGCAGCCTGCACGAGACGCAGACACTTGGCACAGGGTGTGCAACATGAGACACCTGGTACTGGGTACACGGTGCTGCACTAGACACTTAGTACACATGCAGCATGAGACACCCTGGCACAATGGGCATTACGAGCACACCTGGTACCGGTACATGTGCGCACGAGACACTTATTACTTGCACAGGGTGCTGCAGAAACATCTGGTACACATGCGCAGCGCGAGACACTTAGTACACATGCGCAGCACGAGACACTTACTACTTGGTACTGGGTGCGCAGCGCGAGACACTTGGTACTCGTGTGCAGAAATACTGGGTACATGTGCGCAGCGCGAGACACTTGGTACATGTGCGCAGCACGAGACACTTACTACTTGGTACTGGGTGCGCAGCGCGAGACACTTGGTACTCGTGTGCAGAAATACTGGGTACATGTGCGCAGCGCGAGACACTTAGTACATGTGCGCAGCACGAGACACTTACTACTGGGTACACATGCGCAGCGCAAGACACTTAGTACAGGGTACATGTGCGCTGCACGAGACGAGACACTTACTACTGGGTACACATGCGCAGCGCGTGACACTACTTGGTACATGTGCGCAGAAACACTGGGTACACGTGCGCTGCATGAGACACTTGGTACCTAGTACTGGGTGCACGAGACACTTAGTACAGGGTACATGTGCGCAGCACGAGACACTTACTACTTGGTACAGGGTACACGTGCGCAGCACGAGACACTTAGTACAGGGTACATGTGCAGCAACACTGGGTGCGCAGCACGAGACACTTACTACAGGGTACACGTGTGCTGCACGAGACACTTAGTACCTGGTACATGTGCGCAGAAACACTGGGTACACATGCACAGCACGAGACGAGACACTTACTACTGGGTACACATGCACAGCACGAGACACTTAGTACCTAGTACTGGGTACATGTGCGCAGCACGAGACGCCATTACTTGGTACTGGTAGCAGAAATATTGGTACATATGCAAGAAAGCGCGAGATTTGACACTTAGTACAGGGTACGTGCGCATGCGCCGAGACTATGAATATCTAGTACCTGGTACAGGGTGCGCAGCACGAGACATTTACTACTTGGTACACGTGCGCGGCACGAGACACTTACTACTGGGTACATGTGCGCAGAAGCACGAAACACTTGGTACAGGGTGCGCAGCACGAGACACTTAGTACAGGGTACATGTGCAGCAACACTGGGTGCGCAGCACGAGACACTTAGTACCGGGTACATGTGCGCAGCACGAGACACTTACTACTTGGTACAGGGTGCGCGTGTGCAGAAACACTGGGTGCACGAGACACTTAGTACCTAGTACTGGGTACATGTGCGCAACACGAGACACTTGGTACCTGGTACACGTGCAGCAACACTAGGTGCGCAGAAACACTGGGTACACATGCACAGCACGAGACACTTGGTACTGGGTACAGGGTGCGCAGCACGAGACACTTGGTACATGTGCAGCAACATTGGGTGCGCAGCACGCGACACTTACTACTGGGTACAGGGTATGCAACACGAGACACTTAGTACTTGGTACAGGGTGCGCAGAAACACTGGGTACACATGCGCTGCACGAGACACTTAGTACATGTGTGCAGAAACACTGGGTACACATGCACAGCACGAGACACTTGGTACAGGGTACATGTGCAGCAACACTAGGTGCGCAGAAACACTGGGTACACATGCACAGCACGAGACACTTGGTACTGGGTACAGGGTGCGCAGCACGAGACATTTACTACTTGGTACATGTGCAGCAACATTGGGTGCGCAGCACGAGACACTTACTACTGGGTACAGGGTATGCAACACGAGACACTTAGTACTTGGTACGCAGAAACACTGGGTACACATGCGCTGCACGAGACACTTAGTACATGTGTGCAGAAACACTGGGTACACATGCACAGCACGAGACACTTGGTACAGGGTACATGTGCAGCAACATTGGGTGCGCTGCACGAGACGAGACACTTACTACTGGGTACAGGGTGTGCAACACGAGACACCTGGTACTGGGTCCACATGCGCAGCACGAGACACTTAGTACAGGGTACATGTGCGCAGCACGAGACACTTACTACTTGGTACAGGGTACATGTGCAGCAACACTGGGTGCGCAGCACGAGACACTTAGTACCGGGTACATGTGCGCAGCACGAGACACTTACTACTTGGTACAGGGTGCGCGTGTGCAGAAACACTGGGTACACGTGCGCTGCACGAGACGAGTCACTTACTTACTAGGTACACATGTGCAGCGCGCGACACTACTTGGTACATGTGCGCAGAAACACTTGGTACAGGGTGTGCGACACCTGGTACTGGGTACACGTGTGCTGCACGAGACACTTAGTACACATGCGCAGCATGAGACACTTACTACTGGGTACAGGGTGCGCAGCACGAGACACTTGGTACCGGGTACATGTGCGCAGAAACACTGGGTACACATGCGCAGCACGAGACACTTACTACTTGGTACTGGGTGCGCAGCGTGAGACACTTGGTACTCGTGTGCAGAAATACTGGGTACATGTGCGCAGCACGAGACACTTGGTACAGGGTGCGCAGAAACACTGGGTACACATGCGCAGCGCGAGACACTTGGTACTCGTGTGCAGCACGAGACACTTAGTACAGGGTACACATGCACAGCACGAGACACTTACTACTTGGTACAGGGTACGTGCGCTGCACGAGACACTTACTACTGGGTACACATGCGCAGCGCGAGACACTTAGTACTTGGTACATGTGCGCAGCACGAGACACTTACTACTTGGTACTGGGTACACATGCGCAGAAACACTGGGTACACGTGCGCAGCACGAGACACTTAGTACCTGGTACATGTGCGCAGAAACACTGGGTACACATGCACAGCACGAGACACTTGGTACAGGGTACATGTGCAGAAACACTGGGTACACATGCACAGCACGAGACACTTGGTACAGGGTACATGTGCAGCAACATTGGGTGCGCTGCACGAGACGAGACACTTACTACTGGGTACAGGGTGTGCAACACGAGACACTTAGTACAGGGTGCGCAGCACGAGACATTTACTACTTGGTACAGGGTACACGTGTGCTGCACGAGACACTTAGTACCGGGTACATGTGCAGCAACATTGGGTGCGCTGCACGAGACACTGGGTACACATGCACTGCACGAGACACTTAGTACTGGGTACATGTGTGCAGAAACACTGGGTGCACGAGACGAGACACTTACTACTTGGTACAGGGTGCATGTGCGAAGAAACACGTGCACTGCACGAGACACTTGGTACATGTGCGCAGCACGAGACACTTAGTACATGGGTACAGGGTACATGTGCAGCAACATTGGGTGCGCTGCACGAGACGAGACACCTGGTACTGGGTACACATGCACAGCACGAGACACTCAGTACCTGGTACGCAGAAACACTGGGTACACATGCGCTGCACGAGACACTTGGTACAGGGTACATGTGCAGCAACATTGGGTGCGCTGCACGAGACGAGACACTACTGGGTACAGGGTGTGCAACACGAGACACCTGGTACTGGGTACACATGCGCAGCACGAGACACTTAGTACAGGGTACATGTGCGCAGCACGAGACACTTACTACTTGGTACAGGGTACATGTGCAGCAACACTGTGCGCCAGCACGAGACACTTAGTACCGGTGCTACGTGTGCGCAGCACGAGACACTTACTACTTGGTACAGGTGCGCGCGGTGCAGAAATATTGGGTACACGCAGCGCCGCACGACGCAGACACTTACTTACTAGGTACACATGCAGCGCAAGCGACACTACTCTGGGTACATGTGCCAGAAACACTTGGTACAGGGGTGTGCCACACCTATACTGGGGTACACGGTGCCGCACTAGACACTTAGTACACACGCGCAGCATGACACTCATTACTGGCACAGGGTGCGCAGCACGAGACACTTGGCACCGGGCACATGTGCGCAGAAACACTGGCACACAGCGCAGCACGAGACACTTACTACTTGGTACTGGGTGCGCAGCGTGAGACACTTGGTACTCGTGTGCAGAAATACTGGGTACATGTGCGCAGCACGAGACACTTGGTACAGGGTGCGCAGAAACACTGGGTACACATGCGCAGCGCGAGACACTTGGTACTCGTGAGCAGCACGAGACACTTAGTACAGGGTACACATGCACAGCACGAGACACTTGGTACAGGGTACATGTGCAGCAACATTGGGTGCGCTGCACGAGACGAGACACTTACTACTGGGTACAGGGTGTGCAACACGAGACACTTAGTACAGGGTGCGCAGCACGAGACATTTACTACTTGGTACAGGGTACGTAGTGCTGCACGAGACACTTAGCACCGTACATGCAGCAATACTGGTGCGCCTGCACGAGACACTGGGTACACATGCACTGCACGAGACACTTAGTACTGGGCACATGTGCAGAAACACTGGTGCACGAGACGCCATTAATTTACTACTTGGTACAGGGTGCATGTAAGCGAGAAACACGCAAGGCACTGCACGACACTTCGGTCAGCGAGCAGCGAGACACTTAGTACATGAGTACAGGGTACATGTGCAGCAACATTGGGTGCGCTGCACGAGACGAGACACCTGGTACTGGGTACACATGCACAGCACGAGACACTTAGTACCTGGTACAGGGTACATGTGTGCAGAAACACTTGGTACAGGGTGCGCAGCACGAGACACTTACTACTGGGTACACGTGCGCTGCACGAGACGAGACACTGGGTACAGGGTGTGCAACACAAGACACCTGGTACTGGGTACACATGCACAGCATGAGACACTTAGTACTGGGTACACATGCGCAGCGCGAGACACTTGGTACTCGTGTGCAGCACGAGACACTTAGTACAGGGTACACATGCACAGCACGAGACACTTGGTACAGGGTACATGTGCAGCAACATTGGGTGCGCTGCACGAGACGAGACACTTACTACTGGGTACAGGGTGTGCAACACGAGACACTTAGTACAGGGTGCGCAGCACGAGACATTTACTACTTGGTACAGGGTACACGTGTGCTGCACGAGACACTTAGTACCGGGTACATGTGCAGCAACATTGGGTACACATGCACTGCACGAGACACTTAGTACTGGGTACATGTGTGCAGAAACACTGGGTGCACGAGACGAGACACTTACTACTTGGTACAGGGTGCATGTGCGCAGAAACACGTGCACTGCACGAGACACTTGGTACATGTGCGCAGCACGAGACACTTAGTACATGAGTACAGGGTACATGTGCAGCAACATTGGGTGCGCTGCACGAGACGAGACACCTGGTACTGGGTACACATGCACAGCACGAGACACTTAGTACCTGGTACAGGGTACATGTGTGCAGAAACACTTGGTACAGGGTGCGCAGCACGAGACACTTACTACTGGGTACACGTGCGCTGCACGAGACGAGACACTGGGTACAGGGTGTGCAACACAAGACACCTGGTACTGGGTACACATGCACAGCATGAGACACTTAGTACTGGGTACACATGCACAGCACGAGACACTTGGTACAGGGTGCGCAGCACGAGACACTTACTACTTGGTACAGGGTACATGTGCGCAGCACGAGACACTTAGTACCTGGTACACGTGCGCTGCACGAGACACTTGGTACAGGGTACATGTGCGCAGAAACACTGGGTACACATGCACTGCACGAGACACTTAGTACCTAGTACTGGGCACATGTGCGCAGAAAACACTGGAAATTTAGACGAGACACTTACTACTGGGTACACATGCGCTGCACGAGACGAGACACTTACTACTGGGTACAGGGTGCACAGCACGAGACACTTGGTACATGTGCACAGCACAAGACACTTACTACTTGGTACAGGGTGCGCAACACGAGACACTTGGTACATGTGCGCAGAAACACTGGGTACACATGCGCAGCACGAGACACTTAGTACCTGGTACTGGGTACACGTGCACAGCACGAGGTACTTAGTACAGGGTGCACGCGACACTACTGGGTACATGTGTGCAGCACGAGACACTTAGTACCTGGTACATGTGCGCAGAAACACTGGGTACACGTGAGCAGCACGAGACACTTAGTACCTAGTACTGGGTACACATGCGCAGCACGAGACACTTACTACTTGGTACAGGGTACACGTGCGCAGCACGAGACACTTAGTACAGGGTACATGTGCAGCAACACTGGGTGCGCAGCACGAGACACTTAGTACAGGGTACATGTGCGCAGCGCCGAGACGCAGACACTTACTACTGGGTCCATGTGCGCAGCACGAGACACTTCAGGTACACTGCGTACACGGGTGCCGCACGAGACACTTGGTACTGGGTACATGCACATGGGTGCAGCACGGACACTTACTACTGGGTACAGGGGTGTGCAACACGAGACACCTGGTACTGGGTACACATGCACAGCACGAGACACTTAGTACTTGGTACAGGGTACACGTGCGCAGCACGAGACACTTAGTACCTAGTACTGGGTACACATGCGCAGCACGAGACACTTACTACTTGGTACAGGGTACACGTATGCAGCACCCAGACACTTAGTACTGGGCACAGGGTGTGCAACACGGTGACACCTGGTACTGGGCACACATGCACAGCACGAGACACTTAGTACTTGGTACTAGGTACACGTGGCGCATAACGCATTAATTTAGCAATTGTACTGCGCTGGCTACGCGCAGCACGAGACACTTACTACTTGGTACAGGGTACACGTGCGCAGCACGAGACACTTAGTACTGGGTACACGTGCGCTGCACGAGACACTTACTACTGGGTACAGGGTGTGCAACACGAGACACCTGGTACTGGGTACACATGCACAGCACGAGACACTTAGTACTTGGTACAGGGTACACGTGTGCAGCACGAGATGAGACACTTAGTACATGTGCGCAGAAACACTGGGTACACTGCACGAGACACTTACTACAGGGTGCACAGCACGAGACACTTGGTACAGGGTACATGTGCGCAGAGACACTGGGTACAGGGTGCGCAGCACGAGACACTTAGTACCTGGTACATGTGCGCGGGTACACATGCGCAGCACGAGACACTTAGTACCTGGTACACGTGCAGCACGAGACACTTACTACTTGGTACAGGGTGCGCGTGTGCAGAAACACTGGGTACACATGCGCAGCGCGAGACACTTAGTACTTGGTACAGGGTACATGCGCGCAGCACGAGACACTTACTACTTGGTACAGGGTGCGCGGTGCAGAAACACTGGCACACATGCTAGCACGCAGACACTTAGTACCTAGTACTGGGTACATGTGCGCAGCACGAGACACTTAGTACAGGGTACATGCGCGCAGCACGAGACACTTACTACTTGGTACAGGGTACACGTGCGCAGCACGAGACACTTGGTACAGGGTACATGTGCAGCACCACTGGGTGCGCAGCACGAGACACTTAGTACAGGGTACATGTGCGCAGAAACACTGGGTAGACATGCACAGCACGAGACACTTAGTACCTGGTACAGGGTGCGCGGCACGAGACACTTGGTACAGGGTACATGTGCAGCAACATTGGGTGCGCAGCACGAGACACTTAGTACTGGGTACACGTGCGCTAGACGAGACACTTACTACTGGGTACAGGGTGTGCAACACGAGACACCTGGTACTGGGTACACATGCACAGCACGAGACACTTAGTACTTGGTACAGGGTGCACACGCAAGAAAGCACGAGACACTTAGTACCTAGTACTGGGTACACGCATACAGCATTCCAGACATCAGTACCTAGTACAGGGTACATGTGCAGCAACACTGGGTGCGCAGCACGAGACACTTAGTACAGGGTACATGTGCGCGAGACGAGACACTTACTACTGGGTACATGTGCGCGAGACGAGACACTTAGTACCTGGTACAGGGTGCGCAGCACTCAGACACTTACTACTTGGTACCTGGTACACGCAGGCGCACGCACGACACTTGGTACAGGGTACATGTGCAGCAACATTGGGTGCGCAGCACGAGACACTTAGTACTGGGTACACGTGCGCTGCACGAGACGAGACACTTACTACTGGGTACAGGGTGTGCAACACGAGACACCTGGTACTGGGTACACATGCACAGCACGAGACACTTAGTACTTGGTACAGGGTACACGTGCGCAGCACGAGACACTTAGTACCTAGTACTGGGTACACGTGCGCAGCACGAGACACTTAGTACAGGGTACATGTGCAGCAACACTGGGTGCGCAGCACGAGACACTTAGTACAGGGTACATGTGCAGCAACACTGGGTGCGCAGCACGAGACACTTAGTACTTGGTACAGGGTACACGCAAGCAAGCAGCACGAGACACTTTAGTACCTAGTACTGGGCACACATGCAGCACGAGACACTTACTACTTGGTACAGGGTACACGTCCGCAGCACGAGACACTTAGTACAGGGTACATGTGCAGCAACACTGGGTGCGCAGCACGAGACACTTAGTACAGGGTACATGTGCGCAGCGCGAGACGAGACACTTAGTACCTGGTACATGTGCGCAGCACGAGACACTTAGTACCTGGTACAGGGTGCGCAGCACGAGACACTTACTACTTGGTACCTGGTACACGTGTGCAGCACGAGACATTTACTACCTGGTACACGTGCGAGGCACGAGACACTTGGTACAGGGTACATGTGCAGCAACATTGGGTGCGCAGCACGAGACACTTAGTACTGGGTAACAATGCGCTGCACGAGACGAGACACTTACTACTGGGTACAGGGTGTGCAACACGAGACACCTGGTACTGGGTACACATGCACAGCACGAGACACTTAGTACTTGGTACAGGGTACACGTGTGCAGCACGAGATGAGACACTTAGTACCGGGTACACGTGTGCTGCACGAGACACTTAGTACATGTGCGCAGAAACACTGGGTACACATGCGCTGCACGAGACACTTAGTACATGTGCGCAGAAACACTGGGTACACTGCACGACACTTGGTACAGGCACAGCAAAGCGAGAGACACTGGGTACAGGGGCGCGAGCACGGTGACACTTAGTACCTGGTACATGTGCGCGGGTACACATGCGCAGCACGAGACACTTAGTACCTGGTACACGTGCAGCACGAGACACTTAGTACCGGGTACATGTGCGCAGCACGAGACACTTACTACTTGGTACAGGGTGCGCGTGTGCAGAAACACTGGGTACACATGCGCAGCGCGAGACACTTAGTACTTGGTACAGGGTACATGTGCGCAGAAACACTGGGTACACACGCGCAGCAGGGTACACGTGAGCAGCAACACTGGGTGCGCAGCACGAGACACTTAGTACCGGGTACACGCGCAGCAGCACGGTATATTTGGTACATGTGCGCAGAAACACTGGGTACACATGCACAGCACGAGACACTTAGTACCTGGTACTGGGTACACGTCCGCAGCACGAGACAGTTACTACTTGGTACAGGGTACACGTGCAGCACGAGACACTTAGTACCTGGTACATGTGCGCAGAAACACTGGGTACACGTGCGCAGCACGAGACACTTACTACAGGGTACACGTGCAGCACGAGACACTTAGTACCTGGTACATGTGCGCAGAAACACTGGGTACACGTGCGCAGCACGAGACACTTGGTACACGTGTGCAGAAACACTGGGTACACATGCGCAGCGCGAGACAGTACAGGGTACATGTGCGCAGAAACACTGGGTACACATGCGCAGCACGAGACACTTAGTACAGGGTACACGTGCGCTGCACGAGACGAGACACTTACTACTGGGCGCGCAGCACGAGACACTTAGTACCGGCGTGCGCAGCACGCAGACACTTGGTACAGGTGCGCCGCGGTGCAGAAACACTGCGCAATGACGCAGACACTTACTACTTGGTACACATGTGCAGTGCGCAGAAACACTGGGTACACGTGCGCTGCACGAGACGAGACACCTGGTACTGGGTACACGTGTGCTGCACGAGACACTTAGTACACATGCGCAGCATGAGACACTTACTACTGGGTACAGGGTGCGCAGCACGAGACACTTGGTACTGGGTACAGGGTGCGCAGCACGAGACACTTGGTACTGGGTACACATGCGCAGCACGAGACACTTGGTACCGGGTACGGGTGCGCAGAAACACTGGGTACACATGCGCAGCGCGAGACACTTGGTACTCGTGTGCAGCACGAGACACTACTTGGTACAGGGTACGTGCGCTGCACGAGACACTTACTACTTGGTACTGGGTACACATGCGCAAGACACTTAGTACTTAGTACAGGGCACACGCATGCTATACCCAGACACTTAGTATTTCGGTACACGCGGCACAGCACGAGACACTGGGTACACATGCACAGCACGAGACACTTGGTACAGGGTACATGTGCAGCAACATTGGGTGCGCTGCACGAGACACTGGGTACACATGCACAGCACGAGACACTTAGTACCTGGTACTGGGTACACGTGCGCAGCACGAGACAGTTACTACTTGGTACAGGGTACACGTGCAGCACGAGACACTTAGTACCTGGTACATGTGCGCAGAAACACTGGGTACACGTGCGCAGCACGAGACACTTACTACAGGGTACACGTGCAGCACGAGACACTTAGTACCTGGTACATGTGCGCAGAAACACTGGGTACACGTGCGCAGCACGCAGACACTTACTACAGGGCACACGCAGTGTTAACGCAGACACCCTAGTACCCGGTACATGTGCGCAGAAACACTGGTACACGTACGCAGCACGCAGACACTTGGTACACGTGGCAGAAACACAGCGCAGGCGCCGCAGCACGCAGACACTTAGTATAGGGTACACGCGGCGCCGTACCAGACGAGACACTTACTACCAAAGCAGCACGAGACACTTAGTACCGTACATGTGCGCAGCACGAGACACTTACTACTTGGTACAGGGTGCGCGTGTGCAGAAACACTGGGTACACGTGCACTGCACGAGACGAGACACTTACTACTTGGTACACATGTGCAGTGCGCAGAAACACTGGGTACACGTGCGCTGCACGAGACGAGACACCTGGTACTGGGTACACGTGAGCTGCACGAGACACTTAGTACACATGCGCAGCATGAGACACTTACTACTGGGTACAGGGTGCGCAGCACGAGACACTTGGTACTGGGTACACATGCGCAGCACGAGACACTTACTACTTGGTACTGGGTGCGCAGCGTGAGACACTTGGTACTCGGGTGCAGAAATACTGGGTACATGTGCGCAGCACGAGACACTTGGTACCGGGTACATGTGCGCAGCACGAGACACTTGGTACAGGGTGCGCAGAAACACTGGGGACACTTGGTACTCATGTGCAGCACGAGACACTTAGTACAGGGTGCACATGCACAGCACGAGACACTACTTGGTACAGGGTACGTGCGCTGCACGAGACACTTACTACTTGGTACTGGGTACACATGCGCAAGACACTTAGTACTTAGTACAGGGTACATGTGCGCAGAAACACTGGGTACACGTGCGCAGCACGAGACACTTAGTACCTGGTACATGTGCGCAGAAACACTGGGTACACATGCACAGCACGAGACACTTAGTACCTGGTACTGGGTACACGTGCACAGCACGAGGTACTTAGTGGCTAGGTGCCGCCGAACACTGGGTACATGTCACAGAAACACGCGGTGCAGCACGAGACACTTAGTACCTGGTACATGTGCGGAGAAACATTGGGTCACACGCAAGCAAGCACGAGACACTTAGTACCTAGTACTGGGACACATGCGCAGCACGACACTTACTACTTGGCATAGGGTACACGCATGCATACCCAGACACTTAGTACAGGGTACATGTGCAGCAACATTGGGTGCGCAGCACGAGACACTTCTATTGCACACGGCGCTGCACGAGACGAGACACTTACTACTGGGTACAGGGTGTGCAAACACGAGACACCTGGTACTGGGCACATGCACAGCACGTAGACACTTAGTACTTGGTACAGGGTATAAGCGGCGCAGCACGGCAGACCTTAGTACCTAGTACTGGGTACACATGCGCAGCACGCAGACACTTACTACTTGGCATAGGTCACGGCGCAGCACGCAGACACTTAGCACAGGGTACATGTGCAGCAACACTGCGTGCGGAAAGCACGAGACGCAGACACTTACTACTGGGCACATGTGCGCAGTACCCACCTCTAGTACCTGGTACAGGGTGCGCAGCACCCAGAGCCAATTTACTACTTGGTACCTGGCACACGCTGTGCAGCACGAGACATTTACTACCTGGTACACGGCGCTGCACGAGACACTTGGTACAGGGCACATGTGCAGCAACATTGGGCAAAGCGCAGCGCACCCAGAGATCTCTACTACCGGGCACAGGGTGTGCAACATTTGAGACACCTGGTACTGGGTACATATGCACACATGCTGACACTTAGTACTTGGTACAGGGTACACGTGCGCAAGCACGCACACTTTAGTACCTAGTACTGGCACACATGCCGCAGCAATTTGCGACTTACTACTTGGTACTAGGGGCACACGCAAGCAGCACGAGACACTTAGTAGTACAGGGTACATGTGCAGCAACACTGCGCGCAGCACGATACCCCAGTACAGGGTACATGCGCGCCGAGACGCAGACACTTACTACTGGGCACATGTGCGCAGCACTAATACTTAGTACCTGGGTCTGGTGCAGCACGCAGACACTTACTACTTGGTACTGGTAATGGTGCAGCACGCATTATCATTCTGTACCCGTGCCACGTATGTCACTTTGGCACAGGGTACATGTAGCAAATACTGCGCAGCACCCACACTTAGTACTGGGTACACGCGCCTGCACGAGACGAGACACTTAATACTTGGCACAGGTGTGCAACACGAGACACCTGGTACTGGGCACACATGCACAGCACGAGACACTTAGTACTTGGTCAGGGTACACGTGCAGCACGAGATGAGACACTTAGTACATGTGCGCAGAGAGACACTTAGCATGTGCGCAGAAACACTGGGCAGCACAGCACGACACTTGGTACTGGCGTACAGCGCAGAGACACTGGGCAGGGTGGTGCGCAGCACTAGACACTTAGTACTGGGTACATGTGCTGGTACACATGCGCAGCACGAGACACTTAGTACCTGGTACACGTGCAGCACTGCACACTTAGTACTCGGGTACATGTGCAGTACCCAGACACCCTACTACTTGGTACAGGGTGCGTGTGCAGAAACACTCACACATGCAGCGAGACACTTAGTACTTGGTACAGGGTACATGCGCAGCACGAGACACTTAGTACCGGGTATGTGCGCAGCACGAGACACTTACTACTTGGTACAGGGTGCGCGGTGCAGAAACACTGGGCACACATGCAGCACGAGACACTTAGTACCCAGTACTGGGCACATGCAGCACGAGACACTTAGTACAGGGTACATGTGCGCAGCACGAGACACCTTACTACTTGGTACAGGGTACACGCGCAGCACGGACACTTGGTACAGGGCAACATGTGCAGCAACACCGGCGCGAGCACGAGACACTTAGTACAGGGTACATGTGCGCAGCCGAGATTCAGACACTTAGTACCTGGTACATGTGCGAGAAACACTGGGCAGACATGCACAGCACGAGACACTTAAGTACCTGGTACAGGGTGCGCAGCACAGACATTTACCACTTGGTACCTGGTACACGGCGCTGCACGAGACACTTGGTACAGGGGTACATGTGCAGCAACATTGGGTGCAGCACCCAGACACTTAGTACTGGGGTACACGGCAATGCACGAGACGAAGACACTTACTACTGGGTACAGGGTGTGCAACACGAGACACCTGGTACTGGGTACACATGCACGGCATGAGACAACTCTAGTACTTGGTATTAGGCAGACGCGCATGAAAGACGAGACACTTAGTACCTAGTACTGGGTACACATGCGCAGCACGAGACACTTAGTACTTGGTACTGGGTACACATGCACAGCACGAGACAGTACAGGGTACATGTGCGCAGCACGAGACACTTACTACTTGGTACAGGGTACACGTGTGCAGCACGAGATGAGACTTGGTACTGGGTACACGTGTGCTGCACGAGACACTTAGTACATGTGTGCAGAAACACTTGGTACAGGGTGCGCAGCACGAGACACTTAGTACTGGGTACATGTGCGCAGAGACACTGGGTACAGGGTGCGCAGCACGAGACACTTAGTACCTGGTACATGTGCGCAGAAACACTGGGTGCGCTGCACAAGACACTTAGTACCTGGTACAGGGTGCGCTGCACGAGACACCTGGTACAGGGTACACGTGCGCAGCACGAGACACTTACTACTTGGTACTGGGTACACATGCGCAGCGCGAGAGGTTTTAGTACTTCTGTACAGGGTCATGCGCAGAAACACTGGGTACACGCGCAGCAGGGTACACGCGGTGCAGCAACACTGCGCGCAGCACGAGACACTTAGTACCGTGCACACGGCGCAGCACGCAGACACCGGGCACACATGCACAGCACGCATTACTTTAGTACCTGGTATTGCAATACACGCAGCAGTACCCAGACAGTTACTACTTGGTACAGGGTACGCGCAGCACGAGACTTCCTGGCACCGGTACATGCGCGCAGAAACACTGGGACACGCAGCAGCACGAGACACTTACTACAGGGTACACGCAGCACGGAGACACTTAGTACCCGGTACATGTGCGCAGAAACACTGGGTACACGTAGCCAGCACGCAGACACTGGGACACATGCGCAGCGAGACAGTACAGGGTACATGTGCGTGAGAAACACTGGGTACACATGCGCAGCACGACACTTAGCATAGGGTACACGCAAGCGCCTGCACGGACGCCAGACACTTACTACTGCGCGCAGCACGCAGACACTTAGTACTGGTACATGTGCGCAGCACGAGACACTTACTACTTGGTACAGGGTGCGCAGCAGAAACACGCACGAGATCAGACACTTACTACTTGGTACAGCGTTGCGCGCCTGCACGAAGACACCTGGTACTGGGTACACGTGTGCTGCACGAGACACTTAGTACACATGCGCAGCATGAGACACTTACTACTGGGTACAGGGTGCGCAGCACGAGACACTTGGTACTGGGTACACATGCGCAGCACGAGACACTTGGTACCGGGTACATGTGCGCAGCACGAGACACTTGGTACAGGGTGCGCAGAAACACTGGGTACACATGCGCAGCGCGAGACACTTGGTACTCGTGTGCAGCACGAGACACTTAGTACAGGGTACACATGCACAGCACGAGACACTACTTGGTACAGGGTACGTGCGCTGCACGAGACACTTACTACTTGGTACTGGGTACACATGCGCAAGACACTTAGTACTTAGTACAGGGTACATGTGCGCAGAAACACTGGGTACACGTGCGCAGCACGAGACACTTAGTACCTGGTACATGTGCGCAGAAACACTGGGTACACATGCACAGCACGAGACACTTGGTACAGGGTACATGTGCAGAAACACTGGGTACACATGCACAGCACGAGACACTTGGTACAGGGTACATGTGCAGCAACATTGGGGCGCTGCACGAGACGAGACACTTACTACTTGGTACAAGGTACACGTAAAGCGTACCCATTACCTCAGTACCGGGCACGCATGCAGCAATACTGGGTGCGCCTGCACTCCAGACACTGGCACACATGCACTGCACAGACACTTAGTACTGGGTACATGTGCAGAAACACTGGGTGCACGAGACGAGACACTTACTACTTGGTACAGGGTGCATGGCAAGAGAAACACGTGGCACTGCACGAGACACTTGGTACATGTGCTAGCACCTAGACACTTAGTACAGGGTACACGGCAAGCAGCACGAGACACTTAGTACCTGGTGCACGCGGTGCTGCACTAAGACACTTAGTACATGGGTACAGGGTACATGTGCAGCAACATTGGGTGCGCTGCACGAGACGAGACACCTGGTACTGGGTACACATGCACAGCACGAGACACTTAGTACAGGGTACATGTGCGCAGAAACACTTGGTACAGGGTGCGCAGCACGAGACACTTAGTACCTGGTACAGGGTACATGTGTGCAGAAACACTTGGTACAGGGTGCGCAGCACGAGACACTTACTACTGGGTACACGCGCGCTGCACGAGACGAGACACTGGGTACAGGGTGTGCAACACAAGACACCTGGTACTGGGTACACATGCACAGCATGAGACACTTAGTACTTGGTACAGGGTGCGCAGCACGAGACACTTAGTACCTGGTACATGTGCGCAGAAACACTGGGTACACATGCACTGCACGAGACACTTAGTACCTAGTACTGGGTACATGTGCGCAGAAACACTGGGTGCACGAGACGAGACACTTACTACTGGGTACAGGGTGCACAGCACGAGACACTTACTACTTGGTACATGTGCGCAGAAACACTTGGTACTGGGTACACATGCGCAGCACGAGACACTTAGTACCTGGTACTGGGTGCACGCGCACAGCACGAGACACTTAGTACTTAGTACAGGGTGCACGCGACACTACTGGGTACATGTGCACAGAAACACGTGTGCAGCACGAGACACTTAGTACCTGGTACACGTGCGCAGAAACACTGGGTACACGTGCGCAGCACGAGACACTTAGTACCTAGTACTGGGTACACATGCGCAGCACGAGACACTTACTACTTGGTACAGGGTACACGTGCGCAGCACGAGACACTTAGTACAGGGTACATGTGCAGCAACACTGGGTGCGCAGCAACGACACTTAGCACAGGGTACATGTGCCAGCGAGACCAGACACTTACTACTGCGCTACGTGCCAGCACGACACTTACTACTTGGTACCTGGTACACGTGTGCAGCACGAGACATTTACTACCTGGTACACGTGCGCGGCACGAGACACTTGGTACAGGGTACATGTGCAGCAACATTGGGTGCGCAGCACGAGACACTTAGTACTGGGTACACGTGCGCTGCACGAGACACCTGGTACTGGGCACACATGCACAGCACCTAGACACTTAGTACTTGGTGTTAGGTACACGCAAAGAAGCACGAGACACTTAGTACCCAGTACTGGGCACATGCCAGCGCGCAGCACGACACTTCACTACTTGGTACAGGGTACACGCAGCAGCACGAGACACTTAGTACAGGGTACATGCTGTGCAGCAACACTGGGTGCGCAGCACGAGACACTTAGTACAGGGTACATGTGCGCAGCGCAAGACGCAGACACTTAGTACCTGGTACAGGGTGCGCAGCACGAGACACTTACTACTTGGTACCCTGGCACACGGTGCGCACTAGACATTTATTATCTGCGTACATGCAGCTGCACGAGACACTTGGTACAGGGCACATGTGCAGCAATACTGGGTGCGCAGCACCAGACACTTAGTATTGGGTACACGCGCGCCTGCACCCAGACGAGACACTTACTACTGGGCACAGGGTGTGCAACACTTTGACACCTGGTACTGGGCACACATGCACAGCACTAGACACTTAGTACTTGGTACAGGGTACACGCATGCAGCACGTAGACACTTAGTACCTAGTACTGCACACATGCGCAGCACGCAGACACTACTACTTGGTACAGGGTACACGCATGCAGCACGAGACACTTAGTGCAGGGCCATGGCAGCAACACTGCGCGCAGCACGAGACACTTAGTACAGGGTACATGTGCGCAGCACGAGACGAGACACTTACTACTGGTACATGTGCGCAGCACGAGACACTTAGTACCTGGTACAGGGTGCGCAGCACGAGACACTTACTACTTGGTACCTGGTACACGTGTGCAGCACGAGACATTTACTACCTGGTACACGTGCGCGGCACGAGACACTTGGTACAGGGTACATGTGCAGCAACATTGGGTGCGCAGCACGAGACACTTAGTACTGGGTACACGTGCGCTGCACGAGACGAGACACTTACTACTGGGTACAGGGTGTGCAACACGAGACACCTGGTACTGGGTACACATGCACAGCACGAGACACTTAGTACTTGGTACAGGGTACACGGTGCAGCACGCAGATGAGACACTTAGTACCGGTACACGGTGCTGCACTTAGACACTTAGTACATGTGCGCAGAAACACTGGGCACACATGCGCTGCACGAGACACTTACTACAGGGCACACGGTGCTGCACGAGACACTTAGTACATGTGCGCAGAAACACTGGGTACACTGCACGAGACACTTACTACAGGGTGCACAGCACGAGACACTTGGTACAGGGTACATGTGCGCAGAGACACTGGGTACAGGGTGCGCAGCACGAGACACTTAGTACCTGGTACATGTGCGCGGGTACACATGCGCAGCACGAGACACTTAGTACCTGGTACATGGCCAGCACGAGACACTTACTACTTGGTACAGGGTGCGCGTGTGCAGAAACACTGGGTACACATGCGCAGCGCGAGACACTTAGTACTTGGTACAGGGTACATGCGCAGCACGAGACACTTAGTACCGGGTACATGTGCGCAGCACGAGACACTTACTACTTGGTACAGGGTGCGCGTGTGCAGAAACACTGGGTACACATGCGCAGCACGAGACACTTAGTACCTAGTACTGGGTACACATGTGCAGCACGAGACACTTAGTACAGGGTACATGTGCGCAGCACGAGACACTTACTACTTGGTACAGGGTACACGTGCGCAGCACGAGACACTTGGTACAGGGTACATGTGCAGCAACACTGGGTGCGCAGCACGAGACACTTAGTACAGGGTACATGTGCGCAGCGCGAGACGAGACACTTAGTACCTGGTACATGTGCGCAGAAACACTGGGTAGACATGCACAGCACGAGACACTTAGTACCTGGTACAGGGTGCGCAGCACGAGACATTTACTACTTGGTACCTGGTACACGTGCGCGGCACGAGACACTTGGTACAGGGTACATGTGCAGCAACATTGGGTGCGCAGCACGAGACACTTAGTACTGGGTACACGTGCGCTGCACGAGACGAGACACTTACTACTGGGTACAGGGTGTGCAACACGAGACACCTGGTACTGGGTACACATGCACAGCACGAGACACTTAGTACTTGGTACAGGGTACACGCCGCAGAAACACTGGGTACACATGCACAGCACGAGACAGTACAGGGTACATGTGCGCAGCACGAGACACTTACTACTTGGTACAGGGTACACGTGTGCAGCACGAGATGAGACTTGGTACTGGGTACACGTGTGCTGCACGAGACACTTAGTACATGTGTGCAGAAACACTTGGTACAGGGTGCGCAGCACGAGACACTTAGTACATGTGCGCAGAAACACTGGAATACATATGCGCAGCACAGACACTTGGTATTGGGTACACGTGCGCTGCACGAGACACTTACTACAGGGTACACGTCTGCTGCACGAGACACTTAGTACATGTGCGCAGAAACACTGGGTACACATGCACAGCACGAGACACTTAGTACTGGGTACACTGCACGAGACACTTAGTACCTGGTACATGTGCGCAGAGACACTGGGTACAGGGTGCGCAGCACGAGACACTTAGTACCTGGTACATGTGCGCGGGTACACATGCGCAGCACGAGACACTTAGTACCTGGTACTGGGTACAGGGTGAGCAGCACGAGACACTTAGTACCTGGTACATGTGCGCGGGTACACATGCGCAGCACGAGACACTTAGTACCTGGTACTGGGTACATGTGCGCAGAAACACTGGGTGCGCTGCACAAGACACTTAGTACCTGGTACAGGGTACACGTGCGCAGCACGAGACACTTACTACTTGGTACTGGGTACAATGCGCAGCGCAGACACTTAGTACTTGGTACAGGCACATGTGCGCAGAAACACTGGGCACACACGCCGCAGCAGGGTACACGGTGCAGCAACACTGGTGCGCAGCACGAGACACTTAGTATCGGTACACGCAGCGCAGCACGAGACACTTGGCAGCATGCGCAGAACACTGGGTGTCAATACGCGCAGCACAGACACTTGGTACATGTGCGCAGAAACACTGGGTACACATGCACAGCACGAGACACTTAGTACCTGGTACTGGGTACACGTGCGCAGCACGAGACAGTTACTACTTGGTACAGGGTACACGTGCAGCACGAGACACTTAGTACCTGGTACATGTGCGCAGAAACACTGGGTACACGTGCGCAGCACGAGACACTTACTACAGGGTACACGTGCAGCACGAGACACTTAGTACCTGGTACATGTGCGCAGAAACACTGGGTACACGTGCGCAGCACGAGACATTTGGTACACGTGTGCAGAAACACTGGGTACACATGCGCAGCGCGAGACAGTACAGGGTACATGTGCGCAGAAACACTGGGTACACATGCGCAGCACGAGACACTTAGTACAGGGTACACGTGCGCTGCACGAGACACTTAGTACCGGGTACATGTGCGCAGCACGAGACACTACTTGGTACAGGGTACGTGCGCTGCACGAGACACTTACTACTTGGTACTGGGTACACATGCGCAAGACACTTAGTACTTAGTACAGGGTACATGTGCGCAGAAACACTGGGTACACGTGCGCAGCACGAGACACTTAGTACCTGGTACATGTGCGCAGAAACACTGGGTACACATGCACAGCACGAGACACTTGGTACAGGGTACATGTGCAGAAACACTGGGTACACATGCACAGCACGAGACACTTGGTACAGGGTACATGTGCAGCAACATTGGGTGCGCTGCACGAGACGAGACACTTACTACTGGGTACAGGGTGTGCAACACGAGACATTTACTACTTGGTACAGGGTACACGTGTGCTGCACGAGACACTTAGTACCGGGTACATGTGCAGCAACATTGGGTGCCCTGCACGAGACACTGGGTACACATGCACTGCACGAGACACTTAGTACTGGGTACATGTGTGCAGAAACACTGGGTGCACGAGACGAGACACTTACTACTTGGTACAGGGTGCATGTGCGCAGAAACACGTGCACTGCACGAGACACTTGGTACATGTGCGCAGCACGAGACACTTAGTACAGGGTACACGCAAGCCAGCACGAGACACTTAGTACCTGGTAAGCACGGTGCTGCACCTAGACACTAGTACATGGGCACAGTGGGACATGTGCAGCAACATTGGGTGCGCCACTGAGACGAGACACCTGGTACTGGGTACACATGCACAGCACGAGACACTTAGTACCTGGTACAGGGTACATGTGTGCAGAAACACTTGGTACAGGGTGCGCAGCACGAGACACTTACTACTGGGTACACGTGCGCTGCACGAGACGAGACACTGGGTACAGGGTGTGCAACACAAGACACCTGGTACTGGGTACACATGCACAGCATGAGACACTTAGTACTTGGTACAGGGTGCGCAGCACGAGACACTTAGTACCTGGTACATGTGCGCAGAAACACTGGGTACACATGCACTGCACGAGACACTTAGTACCTAGTACTGGGTACATGTGCGCAGAAACACTGGGTGCACGAGACGAGACACTTACTACTGGGTACAGGGTGCACAGCACGAGACACTTACTACTTGGTACATGTGCGCAGAAACACTTGGTACTGGGTACACATGCGCAGCACGAGACACTTAGTACCTGGTACTGGGTACACGTGCACAGCACTGTGCATTACTTTAGTACTTAGTACAGGGTGCACGCGACACCACTGCACACATGTGCACAAACACGTGGTGTTAATTTAAGACACTTAGTACCCGGTACATGTGCCAGAAACACTAAAATAAGGCGTTGTTAACAGCACAATTTAGTCACCTAGTACTGGGCACACATGCGCAGCACGGCACACTTACTACTTGGTACAGGGTACACGCAGCAGGCACGCAGACACTTAGCACAGGGTACATGTGCAGCAACACTGGGTGCGCAGCACGAGACACTTAGTACAGGGTACATGTGCGCAGCGCGAGACGAGACACTTACTACTGGGTACATGTGCGCAGCACGAGACACTTAGTACCTGGTACAGGTGCGCAGCACGAGACACTTACTACTTGGTGGCCTGGGTACACGTGGCACGTAGTGACACTTTGGTACAGGTACATGCAGTAATATTGGGTGCGCAGTACCTAGACACTTAGTATCTGGGTACACACGCATGCTGCACGTAGACGCAGACACTTACTACTGGGTACAGGGTGTGCAACACGAGACACCTGGTACTGGGCACACATGCACAGCACGAGACACTTAGTACTTGGTACAGGGTACACGCGGCGAGAAACACTGGGCACACATGCACAGCACGAGACAGCATAGGGTACTGCGCAGCACGAGACACTTACTACTTGGTACAGGGTACACGTGCAGCACGCAGATGAGACTTGGTATTGGGTACACGCAGTGCTGCACGTAGACACTTAGTACATGTGTCAGAAACACTTTGGTACAGGGTGCGTAGCACGCAGACACTTAGTACATGTGCGTAGAAACACTGGGTACACATGCGCTGCACGAGACACTTACTACAGGGTACACGTGGTGCTGCATTTACACTTAGTACATGTGCGCAGAAACACTGGGCAATATGCACAGCACGAGACACTTAGTACTGGCACACTGCACCTATACACTTAGTACAGGCACACAGCACGCAGCACACTTAGTACCTGGTACATGTGCGCGGGTACACATGCGCAGCACGAGACACTTAGTACCGGGTACAGGGTGAGCAGCACGAGACACTTAGTACCTGGTACTGGGTACATGTGCGCAGAAACACTGGGTGCGCTGCACAAGACACTTAGTACCTGGTACAGGGTGCGCTGCACGAGACACCTGGTACAGGGTACACGTGCGCAGCACGAGACACTTACTACTTGGTACTGGGTACACATGCGCAGCGCGAGACACTTAGTACTTGGTACATGTGCGCAGAACACTGGGCACACGCCGCAGCAGGTACACGCAGTAGCAACACTGCGCGCGAAAGTACGAGACACTTAGTGGCAGGTACAGCAGCGCAGCACGAGACACTTGGCACATGCGCGCAGAAACACTGGGTACACATGCCAGTACCAGATATTTTAGTACCCGGTACATGTGCGCAGAAACACTGGGTACACATGCACAGCACGACACTTAGTACCTGGTATTGGTACACGCCGTAGCACAGACAGTTACTACTTGGTACAGGGTACACGTGCAGCGCAGAAACATTGTACAGGCATGTACTACGAGACACTTACTACAGGGTACACGCAGCACGAGACACTTAGTACCTGGTACTATGCGCAGAAACACTGGTACACGTTGCGTACAGCACGACACTTGGTACACGTGCAGAAACACTGGTACACATGCGCAGCGCGACAGTACAGGGTACATGCGCAGAAACACTGGGCACACACGCCAAGAAAGTAACGAGACATTAGTTAGGTACACGCAGCGCCGCACCAGACGAGACACTTGGTACTGGTGCGCCAACGAGACACTTAGTACCTAGTACTGGGTACACATGCGCAGCACGACACACACTACTGGTGCGCGAGGATGAGGTACAGGGAACACGTGGTGCAGTATGAGATATGCTTTCACATTGGGGTACACGCGGCGCAGCACGAGACACTTGGGGTACTTGGTACATGCGTGAAACACTGGGTACATTGTGCAGCAGACACTTAGTACTGGTGCGCTGCACGAGACGCTACTACTGGTAGTACACGCAGCAAGAAAGTACCCAGACACACACACGGTACTGGGCGCGCCTAGACGAGGCACAGGAATGCAGCAGCACAAGACACTCTTAGTACTTCCGGTACTGGTGCAATGACACGAGACACTTACTACTTCTGGTACATGTGCGAGAAACACTGGGCACACATGCAGCACGAGACACTTAGTACTGGGTATAGGCACACGCGGCACAGCGCGGATCAGCACAAGACACTTGGTGCACACAAGCCCGTGGTTGTATCCAGAATTGCAGTTATGCGACTTGGCCTGATTGATGGTGAAAACCTGCAGGGTAGGGGAGTGCAGGAGTCCCTCCCTGGATGGTGTCACCAGGAGCCAATCGTCCAGGTCGACTGCTACCACAGATGGGCATTAAACAATTGGGGGCCAAGCAAAGACCAAATGGGAGGGCCCTGAAAGCAAAAACTGAGATATTTGCAGTAGGATAGGCATCCTGCACAGCCACCGTCTTTGCCGTAGAAGAGGCAGAAGGCTCTGCAAAGAAAGCATTCTAGCGCTTGTACCCACTAACATGTTTAGGAACTGAGGTCCAGAATAGGCCTCACATCTCCAGTCTTTTGGAACTAGGAAGAAAATGGGAATAGTAAACCAACCCCCCAAAAAAAAAAAAGATGTTTGGGGACTGGCTCTATCAATGCCTTCAGAAAACTTAATTTTATGGCAGATCCTAGAAGATAAAAATCGCAGGGTTAACCCAGTGGCATTGAGGGCTGAGGCATCACTGCCTTATCTTCTGCCACGCCCACTACTTCTTGTTTATGGTGCAGCAGGTCGCCGGAGAGAGTGGACATGGACCGGCATCTGCCTGACTCCTAGCGGTGGCTGAGGTCCAAGTCAGGTCCCATAATGTGGAGCAGTCACCTGACGACAGAGACGTGCGGGTGCATCACTGGTGGCATTGCATGCTCCCCACTGCAAGGAAAACCGGAAAAAGTGGTCCCGTCTTGCAGAATTATAAGTCGTAAGGACAATAGGGGAAGGGGGTGGGAAACGTCAGTGGTGGCTGGTGGGACCCAGGAAAGAAACAAAAACAGCAAAAAAAAAAAAGTTAAATCACAGGGACCAAGCTTTAGCCAGGCAATAGCTACCAGACCTGTATGCATTTGCAAATAAAACAAACAAGTAATGCTTTGTTGTGAAGCTGAACAATTCTGCTACTTAGACTTGTTTTTGATTGCTTGTTTATCCAGCTGCAAGACAGGGGTCTTCCGTCTATCTGCTTCCTGTGAGTTTCTGGACCCATGTGGAACTGGGTTGAGTTGAAAGGGTACAATGCAACAGACATTTTTATATCTCTGTGACACTTGGTACAGGGGTACATGTGCAGCAACATTGGGCGCAGCACCCAGACACTTAGTACTGGGGTACACTGCAAGGCCCGCAACGGACGAAGACACTTACTACTGGCTACAGGGTGTGCAACACGAGACACCTGGTACTGGGTACACATGCACAGCATGAGACACTTAGTACTTGGTACAGGGTACACGTGCGCAGCACGAGACACTTAGTACCTAGTACTGGGTACACATGCGCAGCACGAGACACTTAGTACTTGGTACTGGGTACACATGCACAGCACGAGACAGTACAGGGTACATGTGCGCAGCACGAGACACTTACTACTTGGTACAGGGTACACGTGTGCAGCACGAGATGAGACTTGGTACTGGGTACACGTGTGCTGCACGAGACACTTAGTACATGTGTGCAGAAACACTTGGTACAGGGTGCGCAGCACGAGACACTTAGTACTGGGTACATGTGCGCAGAGACACTGGGTACAGGGTGCGCAGCACGAGACACTTAGTACCTGGTACATGTGCGCAGAAACACTGGGTGCTCTGCACAAGACACTTAGTACCTGGTACAGGGTGCGCTGCACGAGACACCTGGTACAGGGTACACGTGCGCAGCACGAGACACTTACTACTTGGTACTGGGTACACATGCGCAGCGCGAGACACTTAGTACTTGGTACAGGGTACATGTGCGCAGAAACACTGGGTACACGCGCAGCAGGGTACACGCGGTGCAGCAACACTGCGCGCAGCACGAGACACTTAGTACCGTGCACACGGCGCAGCACGCAGACACCGGGCACACACGCACAGCACGCATTAATTTAGCACCTGGTATTGGCACACGCAGCGCAGTACCCAGACAGTTACTACTTGGTACAGGGTCACGCGCAGCACGGACACTTAGTACCGGTACATGTGCGCAGAAACACTGGGACACGTACGCAGCACGAGACACTTACTACAGGGTACACGTGCAGCACGAGACACTTAGTACCTGGTACATGTGCGCAGAAACACTGGGTACACGTGCGCAGCACGAGACACTGGCACACATGCGCAGCGCGAGAGCAGTACAGGGTACATGTGCGTAGAAACACTGGGCACATACGCGCAGCACGACACTTAGCATAGGGTACACGGCGCCTGCACGGATTCGCAGACACTTACTACTGCGCGCAGCACGCAGACACTTAGTACTGGTACATGCGCAGCACGAGACACTTACTACTTGGTACAGGGTGCGCGGGCAGAAACACTGCACGAGACTAGACACTTACCACTTGGTACATGCGTTACGCGCCTGCACGAAGACACCTGGTACTGGGTACACGTGTGCTGCACGAGACACTTAGCAGTCATGGCGCAGCATGAGACACTTACTACTGGCACAGGGTGCGCAGCATGCAAACACTTGGTACTGGGTACACATGCGCAGCACGAGACACTTGGTGCCGGGTACATGCGCAGCACGAGACACTTGGTACAGGGTGCAGAAACACTGGTACACAATGCAGCGCGACACTTGGTACTGTGCAGCACGAGACACTTAGTGGACAGGGTACACATGCACAGCACGAGACATCACTTGGTGTACAGGGTACTGCGGCGCTGCACGAGACACTTACTACTTGGTACTGGGCACACATGCGAAGACACTTAGTACTTAGTACAGGGACATGTGCAAAGAGAAACATTGGGTACACGCGGCGCAGCACGAGACACTTAGTACCTGGGTACATGTGCGCAGAAACACTGGGACACATGCACAGCACGAGACACTTGGTACAGGGTACATGTGCAGAAACACTGGCACACATGCACAGCACGCAGACACTTGGTACAGGGTACATGTGCAGCAACATTGGGTGCGCTGCACGAGACGAGACACTTACTACTTGGTACAGGGTACACGAAGCGTGACCCATTACCTCAGTACCGGGCACATGCAGCAATACTGGGTGCGCCTGCACTCCAGACACTGGCACACATGCACTGCACGAGACACTTAGTACTGGGTACATGTGTGCAGAAACACTGGGTGCACGAGACGAGACACTTACTACTTGGTACAGGGTGCATGTAAGGGAGAACACGGCACTGCACGAGACACTTGGTACATGTGCAGCACCTAGACACTTAGTACAGGGGTACACGGCAAGCAGCACGAGACACTTAGTACCTGGTACACGCAGTGCTGCACTTAAGACACTTAGTACATGGGTACAGGGCACATGTGCAGCAACATTGCGCGCTGCACGAGACGCAGACACCTGGTACTGGGCACACATGCACACACGCCACACTTAGTACAGGGCACATGTGCTGAAACACTTGGCACAGGTGGCAGCACGAGACACTTTCATTACTGGGTACACGCATGCCACGAGACGAGACACTGGGTACAGGGTGTGCAACACAAGACACCTGGTACTGGGTACACATGCACAGCATGAGACACTTAGTACTTGGTACAGGGTGCGAGCACGAGACACTTAGTACCCGGCGTTACATGCGCAGAAACACTGGGTACACATGCACTGCACGAGACACTTAGTACCTAGTACTGGGTACATGTGCGCAGAAACACTGGGTGCACGAGACGAGACACTTACTACTGGGTACAGGGTGCACAGCACGAGACACTTACTACTTGGTACATGTGCGCAGAAACACTTGGTACTGGGTACACATGCGCAGCACGAGACACTTAGTACCTGGTACTGGGTACACGTGCACAGCACGAGACACTTAGTACTTAGTACAGGGTGCACGCGACACTACTGGGTACATGTGCACAGAAACACGTGTGCAGCACGAGACACTTAGTACCTGGTACATGTGCGCAGAAACACTGGGTACACGTGCGCAGCACGAGACACTTAGTACCTAGTACTGGGTACACATGCGCAGCACGAGACACTTACTACTTGGTACAGGGTACACGTGCGCAGCACGAGACACTTAGTACAGGGTACATGTGCAGCAACACTGCGCGCAGCAACGACACTTAGCACAGGGTACATGTGCCAGCGAGACCAGACACTTACTACTGCGCTACGTGCCAGCACGACACTTACTACTTGGTACCTGGTACACGCGGTGCAGCACGCAGACATTTAATACTTCCGGTACACGCGGCGCCGCACGCATACACTTGGTACAGGGTACATGTGTAGCAACATTAAAGCGCAGCAGACACTAGTACTGGGTACACGCGGCGCTGCACGAGACACCTGGTACTGGGTACACATGCACAGCACGAGACACTTAGTACTTGGTACAGGGTACACGTGCGCAGCACGAGACACTTAGTACCTAGTACTGGGTACACATGCGCAGCACGAGACACTTACTACTTGGTACAGGGTACACGTGCGCAGCACGAGACACTTAGTACAGGGTACATGTGCAGCAACACTGGGTGCGCAGCACGAGACACTTAGTACAGGGTACATGTGCGCAGCGCGAGACGAGACACTTAGTACCTGGTACAGGTGCGCAGCACGAGACACTTACTACTTGGTACCTGGTACACGTGTGCAGCACGAGACATTTATTACCTGGTACATGCAGGCTGCACGAGACACTTGGTACAGGGCACATGTGCAGCAAATCTGGGTGCGCAGCACCAGACACTTAGTATTGGGTACACGCGCGCTGCACCCAGACGCAGACACTTACCACTGGGCACAGGGTGTGCAACACTTAGACACCTGGTACTGCACACACATGCACAGCACTAGACACTTAGTACTTGGTACAGGGTACACGCATGTGAGCACGAAGACACTTAGTACCTAGTACTGGGTACACATGCGCAGCACGAGACACTTACTACTTGGTACAGGGTACACGTGCGCAGCACGAGACACTTAGTACAGGGTACATGTGCAGCAACACTGGGTGCGCAGCACGAGACACTTAGTACAGGGTACATGTGCGCAGCGCGAGACGAGACACTTACTACTGGGTACATGTGCGCAGCACGAGACACTTAGTACCTGGTACAGGGTGCGCAGCACGAGACACTTACTACTTGGTACCTGGTACACGTATGCAGCACGAGACATTTACTACCTGGTACACGTGCGCGGCACGGCACTTGGCACAGGCACATGTGCAGCAAATAATGCGCAGCACGAGACACTTAGTACTGGGTACACGTGCGCTGCACGAGACGAGACACTTACTACTGGGTACAGGGTGTGCAACACGAGACACCTGGTACTGGGTACACATGCACAGCACGAGACACTTAGTACTTGGTACAGGCTACACGTGTGCAGCACGAGATGAGACACTTAGTACCGGGTACACGTGTGCTGCACGAGACACTTAGTACATGTGCGCAGAAACACTGGGTACACATGCGCTGCACGAGACACTTACTACAGGGTACACGTGTGCTGCACGAGACACTTAGTACATGTGCGCAGAAACACTGGGTACACTGCACGAGACACTTACTACAGGGTGCACAGCACGAGACACTTGGTACAGGGTACATGTGCGCAGAGACACTGGGTACAGGGTGCGCAGCACGAGACACTTAGTACCTGGTACACGTGCAGCACGAGACACTTAGTACCGGGTACATGTGCGCAGCACGAGACACTTACTACTTGGTACAGGGTGCGCGTGTGCAGAAACACTGGGTACACATGCGCAGCGCGAGACACTTAGTACTTGGTACAGGGTACATGCGCAGCACGAGACACTTAGTACCGGGTACATGTGCGCAGCACGAGACACTTACTACTTGGTACAGGGTGCGCGTGTGCAGAAACACTGGGTACACATGCGCAGCACGAGACACTTAGTACCTAGTACTGGGTACACATGTGCAGCACGAGACACTTAGTACAGGGTACATGTGCGCAGCACGAGACACTTACTACTTGGTACAGGGTACACGTGCGCAGCACGAGACACTTGGTACAGGGTACATGTGCAGCAACACTGGGTGCGCAGCACGAGACACTTAGTACAGGGTACATGTGCGCAGCGCGAGACGAGACACTTAGTACCTGGTACATGTGCGCAGAAACACTGGCTAGACATGCACAGCACGAGACACTTAGTACCTGGTACAGGGTGCGCAGCACGAGACATTTACTACTTGGTACACGTGCGCGGCACGAGACACTTGGTACAGGGTACATGTGCAGCAACATTGGGTGCGCAGCACGAGACACTTAGTACTGGGTACACGTGCGCTGCACGAGACGAGACACTTACTACTGGGTACAGGGTGTGCAACACGAGACACCTGGTACTGGGTACACATGCACAGCACGAGACACTTAGTACTTGGTACAGGGTACACGTACGCAGAAACACTGGGTACACATGCACAGCACGAGACAGTACAGGGTACATGTGCGCAGCACGAGACACTTACTACTTGGTACAGGGTACACGTGTGCAGCACGAGATGAGACTTGGTACTGGGTACACGTGTGCTGCACGAGACACTTAGTACATGTGTGCAGAAACACTTGGTACAGGGTGCGCAGCACGAGACACTTAGTACATGTGCGCAGAAACACTGGGTACACATGCGCAGCACGAGACACTTGGTACTGGGTACACGTGCGCTGCACGAGACACTTACTACAGGGTACACGTGTGCTGCACGAGACACTTAGTACATGTGCGCAGAAACACTGGGTACACATGCACAGCACGAGACACTTAGTACTGGGTACACTGCACGAGACACTTAGTACCTGGTACAAGTGCGCAGAGACACTGGGTACAGGTGCGCAGCATGAGACACTTAGTACCTGGTACATGTGCGCTGGCACACGCGCAGCACGCAGACACTTAGTACCGGTACAGGTGAGCAGCACGGACACTTAGTACCTGGTACATGTGCGCGGGTACACATGCGCAGCACGAGACACTTAGTACCTGGTACTGGGTACATGTGCGCAGAAACACTGGGTGCGCTGCACAAGACACTTAGTACCTGGTACAGGGTACACGTGCGCAGCACGAGACACTTACTACTTGGTACTGGGTACACATGCGCAGCGCGAGACACTTAGTACTTGGTACAGGGTACATGTGCGCAGAAACACTGGGTACACACGCGCAGCAGGGTACACGTGTGCAGCAACACTGGGTGCGCAGCACGAGACACTTAGTACCGGGTACACGTGCGCAGCACGAGACACTTGGCAGCATGCGCAGAACACTGGGTGTCAATACGCGCAGCACAGACACTTAGTACCCGGTACATGTGCGCAGAAACACTGGAGCACATGCACAGCACGAGACACTTAGTACCTGGTATTGGGTACACGAGCGCAGCACGCAGACAGTTACTACTTGGTACAGGGTACGCGGCAGCACGAGACACTTAGTACCCGGTACATGTGCGCAGAAACATTGGGTACACGGCGCAGCTACGCCAGACACTTATTACAGGGTACACGGCAGCAATCGGTGACACTTAGTACCTGGTACATGTGCGCAGAAACATTGGTACACGTGGCGCAGCACGACACTTCTGGTACATGCGCAGCAGAAACACTGGTACACATGCGCAGCGCGAGACAGTACAGGGTACATGTACGCAGAAACACTGGTACACATGCGCAGCACGGACACTTAGTACAGGGTACACGCGGCGCTGCACGAGACACTTAGTACTGGTACATGTGCGAGCACCAGACACTACTTGGTACAGGGTACGCAGCGCTGCACGGACACTTACTACTTGGTACTGGGTCACATGCGCAAGACACTAGTACTTTAGTACAGGGTACATGTGCGCAGAAACACTGCGTACACGTGCGCAGCACGAGACACTTAGTACCTGGTACATGTGCGCAGAAACACTGGGTACACATGCACAGCACGAGACACTTGGTACAGGGTACATGTGCAGAAACACTGGGTACACATGCACAGCACGAGACACTTGGTACAGGGTACATGTGCAGCAACATTGGGTGCGCTGCACGAGACGAGACACTTACTACTGGGTACAGGGTGTGCAACACGAGACATTTACTACTTGGTACAGGGTACACGTGTGCTGCACGAGACACTTAGTACCGGGTACATGTGCAGCAACATTGGCTGCGCTGCACGAGACACTGGGTACACATGCACTGCACGAGACACTTAGTACTGGGTACATGTGTGCAGAAACACTGGGTGCACGAGACGAGACACTTACTACTTGGTACAGGGTGCATGTGCGCAGAAACACGTGCACTGCACGAGACACTTGGTACATGTGCGCAGCACGAGACACTTAGTACAGGGTACACGTGCGCAGCACGAGACACTTAGTACCTGGTACACGTGTGCTGCACGAGACACTTAGTACATGGGTACAGGGTACATGTGCAGCAACATTGGGTGCGCTGCACGAGACGAGACACCTGGTACTGGGTACACATGCACAGCACGAGACACTTAGTACCTGGTACAGGGTACATGTGTGCAGAAACACTTGGTACAGGGTGCGCAGCACGAGACACTTACTACTGGGTACACGTGCGCTGCACGAGACGAGACACTGGCTACAGGGTGTGCAACACAAGACACCTGGTACTGGGTACACATGCACAGCATGAGACACTTGGTACAGGGTGCGCAGCACGAGACACTTACTACTTGGTACAGGGTACGGTGCAAGCAGCACGAGACACTTAGTACCTGGTACATGTGCGCAGAAACACTGGGTACACATGCACTGCACGAGACACTTAGTACCTAGTACTGGGTACATGTGCGCAGAAACACTGGGTGCACGAGACGAGACACTTACTACTGGGTACACATGCGCTGCACGAGACGAGACACTTACTACTGGGTACAGGGTGCACAGCACGAGACACTTGGTACTGGGTACATGTGCACAGCACAAGACACTTACTACTTGGTACAGGGTGCGCAACACGAGACACTTGGTACATGTGCGCAGAAACACTTGGTACTGGGTACACATGCGCAGCACGAGACACTTAGTACCTGGTACTGGGTACACGTGCACAGCACGAGACACTTAGTACTTAGTACAGGGTGCACGCGACACTACTGGGTACATGTGCACAGAAACACGTGTGCAGCACGAGACACTTAGTACCTGGTACATGTGCGCAGAAACACTGGGTACACGTGCGCAGCACGAGACACTTAGTACCTAGTACTGGGTACACATGCACAGAGCACCTAGACACTGCATACTTGGTACTAGGGTACACAGCATGCAGCACTAGATTCTTAGTACAGGGTACATGTGCAGCAACACTGGGTGCGCAGCACGAGACACTTAGTACAGGGTACATGTGCGCAGCGAGACGAGACACTTACTACTGGGTACATGTGCGCAGCACGAGACACTTAGTACCTGGTACAGGGTGCGCAGCACGAGACACTTACTACTTGGTACCTGGTACACGTGCGCGGCACGAGACACTTGGTACAGGGTACATGTGCAGCAACATTGGGTGCGCAGCACGAGACACTTAGTACTGGGTACACGTACGCTGCACGAGACGAGACACTTACTACTGGGTACAGGGTGTGCAACACAGACACCTGGTACTGGGCAACATGCACAGCACGAGACACTTAGTACTTGGTACAGGGTACATCTCGCAGAGAAACACTGGGTACACACATGCACAGCACGAGACAGTATAGGGTACATGTGCGAGTAGCACTGCAGACACTACCATTACTTGGTACAGGGTACACGTGTAGCAGCACGAGATGAGACTTGGTACTGGGTACACGTGTGCTGCACGAGACACTTAGTACATGTGTGCAGAAACACTTGGTACAGGGTGCGCAGCACGAGACACTTAGTACATGTGCGCAGAAACACTGGGTACACATGCGCTGCACGAGACACTTACTACAGGCTACACGTATGCTGCACGAGACACTTAGTACATGTGCGCAGAAACACTGGGTACACATGCACAGCACGAGACACTTAGTACTGGGTACACTGCACGAGACACTTAGTACCTGGTACATGTGCGCAGAGACACTGGGTACAGGGTGCGCAGCACGAGACACTTAGTACCTGGTACATGTGCGCGGGTACACATGCGCAGCACGAGACACTTAGTACCTGGTACTGGGTACAGGGTGAGCAGCACGAGACACTTAGTACCTGGTACATGTGCGCGGGTACACATGCGCAGCACGAGACACTTAGTACCTGGTACTGGGTACATGTGCGCAGAAACACTGGGTGCGCTGCACAAGACACTTAGTACCTGGTACAGGGTACACGTGCACAGCACGAGACACTTACTACTTGGTACTGGGTACACATGCGCAGCGCGAGACACTTAGTACTTGGTACAGGGTACATGTGCGCAGAAACACTGGGTACACACGCGCAGCAGGGTACACGTGTGCAGCAACACTGGGTGCGCAGCACGAGACACTTAGTACCGGGTACACGTGCGCAGCACGAGACACTTGGCAGCATGCGCAGAACACTGGGTGTCAATACGCGCAGCACAGACACTTTCTAGTACCCGGTACATGTGCGCAGAAACACTGGCACACATGCACAGCACGAGACACTTAGTACCTGGTACTGGGTACACGTGCGCAGCACGAGACAGTTACTACTTGGTACAGGGTACACGTGCAGCACGAGACACTTAGTACCTGGTACATGTGCGCAGAAACACTGGGTACACGTGCGCAGCACGAGACACTTACTACAGGGTACACGTGCAGCACGAGACACTTAGTACCTGGTACATGTGCGCAGAAACACTGGGTACACGTGCGCAGCACGAGACACTTGGTACACGTGTGCAGAAACACTGGGTACACATGCGCAGCGCGAGACAGTACAGGGTACATGAGCGCAGAAACACTGGGTACACATGCGCAGCACGAGACACTTAGTACAGGGTACACGTGCGCTGCAACGAGACACTTAGTACCGGGTACATGTGCGCAGCACGAGACACTACTTGGTACAGGGTACGTGCAAGGCTTACAGACACTTACTACTTGGTACTGGGTCACATGCGCAAGACACTAGTACTTTTAGTACAGGGTACATGTGCGCAGAAACATTGCACACGTGCGCAGCACGAGACACTTAGTACCTGGTACATGTGCGCAGAAACACTGGGTACACATGCACAGCACGAGACACTTGGTACAGGGTACATGTGCAGAAACACTGGGTACACATGCACAGCACGAGACACTTGGTACAGGGTACATGTGCAGCAACATTGGGTGCGCTGCACGAGACGAGACACTTACTACTGGGTACAGGGTGTGCAACACGAGACATTTACTACTTGGTACAGGGTACACGTGTGCTGCACGAGACACTTAGTACCGGGTACATGTGCAGCAACATTGGCTGCGCTGCACGAGACACTGCGTACACATGCACTGCACGAGACACTTAGTACTGGGTACATGTGTGCAGAAACACTGGGTGCACGAGACGAGACACTTACTACTTGGTACAGGGTGCATGTGCGCAGAAACACGTGCACTGCACGAGACACTTGGTACATGTGCGCAGCACGAGACACTTAGTACAGGGTACACGTGCGCAGCACGAGACACTTAGTACCTGGTACACGTGTGCTGCACGAGACACTTAGTACATGGGTACAGGGTACATGTGCAGCAACATTGGGTGCGCTGCACGAGACGAGACACCTGGTACTGGGTACACATGCACAGCACGAGACACTTAGTACCTGGTACAGGGTACATGTGTGCAGAAACACTTGGTACAGGGTGCGCAGCACGAGACACTTACTACTGGGTACACGTGCGCTGCACGAGACGAGACACTGGGTACAGGGTGTGCAACACAAGACACCTGGTACTGGGTACACATGCACAGCATGAGACACTTAGTACTTGGTACAGGGTGCGCAGCACGAGACACTTACTACTTGGTACAGGGTACATGTGCGCAGCACGAGACACTTAGTACCTGGTACATGTGCGCAGAAACACTGGGTACACATGCACTGCACGAGACACTTAGTACCTAGTACTGGGTACATGTGCGCAGAAACACTGGGTGCACGAGACGAGACACTTACTACTGGGTACACATGCGCTGCACGAGACGAGACACTTACTACTGGGTACAGGGTGCACAGCACGAGACACTTGGTACATGTGCACAGCACAAGACACTTACTACTTGGTACAGGGTGCGCAACACGAGACACTTGGTACATAGCGCAGAAACACTTGGTACTGGGTACATGCGCAGCACGAGACACTTAGTACCTGGTACTGGGTACACGTGCACAGTACGAGACACTTAGTACTTAGGCACAGGGTGCACGCCGACACTACTGGGTACATGTGCACAGAAACACGTGTGCAGCACGAGACACTTAGTACCTGGTACATGTGCGCAGAAACTGGGTACACAGCGCAGCACGAGACACTTACTACTTGGTACAGGGTACACGTCGGCACGAGACACTTAGTACAGGGTACATGTGCAGCAACACTGGGTGCGCAGCACGAGACACTTAGTACAGGGTACATGTGCGCAGCGCGAGACGCAGACACTTACTACTGGGCACATGTGCGCAGCACGAGACACTTAGTACCTGGCATGTGCGCAGCACGAGACACTTACTACTTGGTGGCCTGGGTACACGTGGCACGTAGTGACACTTTGGTACAGGTACATGCAGTAATATTGGGTGCGCAGTACCTAGACACTTAGTATTCGGGGTACACGCATGCTGCACGAGACGAGACACTTACTACTGGGTACAGGGTGTGCAACACGAGACACCTGGTACTGGGTACACATGCACAGCACGAGACACTTAGTACTTGGTACAGGGTACACGTGGCCAGAAACACTGGGTACACATGCACAGCACGAGACAGTACAGGGTACATGTGCGCAGCACGAGACACTTACTACTTGGTACAGGGTACACGTGTGCAGCACGAGATGAGACTTGGTACTGGGTACACGTATGCTGCACGAGACACTTAGTACATGTGTGCAGAAACACTTGGTACAGGGTGCGCAGCACGAGACACTTAGTACATGTGCGCAGAAACACTGGGTACACATGCGCTGCACGAGACACTTACTACAGGGTACACGTGTGCTGCACGTGACACTTAGCACATGTGCGCAGAAACACTGGGTCAATGCACAGCACGAGACACTTAGTACTGGGTACACTGCACGAGACACTTAGTACAGGGTACACAGCACGAGACACTTAGTACCTGGTACATGTGCGCGGGTACACATGCGCAGCACGAGACACTTAGTACCGGGTACAGGGTGAGCAGCACGAGACACTTAGTACCTGGTACTGGGTACATGTGCGCAGAAACACTGGGTGCGCTGCACAAGACACTTAGTACCTGGTACAGGGTGCGCTGCACGAGACACCTGGTACAGGGTACACGTGCGCAGCACGAGACACTTACTACTTGGTACTGGGACATGCGCAGCGCGAGACACTTAGTACTTTCGGTACATGTGCGCAGAACACTGGCACACGCCGCAGCAGGTACACGCAGTAGCAACACTGCGCGCGAAAGACGAGACACTTATGTGGTACAGGTACACGGCGCAGCACGAGACACTTGGCACATGCGCGCAGAAACACTGGGTACACATGCCAGTACCAGATATTTTAGTACCCGGTACATGTGCGCAGAAACACTGGGTACACATGCACAGCACGACACTTAGTACCTGGTATTGCACACGCAGTAGCACGAGACAGTTACTACTTGGTACAGGGTACACGGCAGCGCAGAAACATTGTACACAGGCATGCAGCACGAGACACTTACTACAGGGTACACGCAGCACGAGACACTTAGTACCTGGTACATGCGCAGAAACACTGGGTACACGTAGCAGCAGCACTGACACTGGTACACGTGCAGAAACACTGGTACACATGCGCAGCGAGACAGTACAGGGTACATGCGCAGAAACACTGGGCACACACGCCAAGAAAGTAACGAGACACTTAGATTAGGTACACGCAGCGCTCGCACCAGACGCCACTTGGTACTGGGTGCGCTGCACTGAGACACTTAGTACCTAGTACTGGGTACACATGCGCAGCAGACACACACTACTGGTGCAGCAGGAATGAGGTACAGGGAACACGTGGTGCAGTATGAGATTTACTTTCACATAGGGTACACGCGGCGCAGCACGAGACACTTGGGGTACTTGGTACATGCGTGAAACACTGGGTACATGTGGCAGCAGACACTTAGTACTGGGTGCGCTGCACGAGACGCTACTACTTGGTAGGTACACGCAGCAAGAAAGTACCAGACACAACACGGTACTGCGCGCCTAGACGAGGTACAGGAATGCGCAGCACAAGACACTCTTAGTACTTCCGGTACTGGTGCAATGACACGAGACACTTACTACTTCTGGTACATGTGCGAGAAACACTGGTACACATGCAGCACGAGACACTTAGTACTGGGTATAGGGTACACGTGCACAGCGTTGGATTGGGGCACAAGACACTTGGTACACAAGCCCGTGGTTGTATCCAGAATTGCAGTTATGCGACTTGGCCTGATTGATGGTGAAAACCTGCAGGGTAGGGGAGTGCAGGAGTCCCTCCCTGGATGGTGTCACCAGGAGCCAATCGTCCAGGTCGACTGCTACCACAGATGGGCATTAAACAATTGGGGGCCAAGCAAAGACCAAATGGGAGGGCCCTGAAAGCAAAAACTGAGATATTTGCAGTAGGATAGGCATCCTGCACAGCCACCGTCTTTGCCGTAGAAGAGGCAGAAGGCTCTGCAAAGAAAGCATTCTGAAGCGTTTGTACTCCACGAACATGTTTAGGGAACTGAGGTCCAGAATAGGCCTCACATCTCCAGTCTTCTTTGGAACTAGGAAGAAAATGGGAATAGTAAACCAACCCCCCAAAAAAAAAAGATGTTTGGGGACTGGCTCTATCAATGCCTTCGTAAAAACTTAATTTTATGGCAGATCCTAGAAGATAAAAATCGCAGGGTTAACCCAGTGGCATTGAGGGCTGAGGCATCACTGCCTTATCTTCTGCCACGCCCACGACCCTTGTTTATGGTGCGAGCAGGTCGCCGGAGAGAGTGGGGACATGGACCGGCACTTGCCTGACCCCTAGCGGTGGCTGAGGTCCAAGTCAGGTCCCATAATGTGGAGCAGTCACCTGACGACAGAGACGTGCGGTGCATCACTGGTGGCATTGATGCCCCCACTGCAAGGAAAACCGAAAAGTGGTCCTGCCTTGTGGAATTATAAGTCGAAGGACAATAGGGAGGGGGTGGGAAACGCTAGTGGTGGCTGGTGGGACCCAGGAAAGAAACAAAACAGCAAAAAAAAAGTTAAATCACAGGGACCAAGCTTTAGCCAGGCAATAGCTACCAGACCTGTATGCATTTGCAAATAAAACAAACAAGTAATGCTTTGTTGTGAAGCTGAACAATTTCGGCTACTTAGACTTGTTTTTGATTGCTTTGTTTATCCAGCTGCAAGACAGGGGTCTTCCGTCTATCTGCTTCCTGTGAGTTTCTGGACCCATGTGGAACTGGGTTGAGTTGAAAGGGTACAATGCAACAGACATTTTTATATCTCTGAGATATATAAACCAAAACCAGCACAGTCATCCATGGATTCTAATCTGTTCTGAATGATTTATGTAAGGGGTACTGACCACAAATGGTCAGTTCAGTTGGGGGGGGGGGAAGAGAACCTCGCATGACAAAAAGCCAAAGAGGAGAGACTGGAGTTCATCTTGCAGTTGGATAAACAACCAACCCCCCCCACCCAAAAAAAAAAATAAACATGGCAGACTGCACTTCATGTCAACCTCTGGAAAAGTTTACAAAAACCCAAAATCAATGATAAAGCTTTAGGCGTCCCCCGTCCCTGCACATACAGACCAGCTGCCCCAGCTGAAGAATATAATAATTACCTGTGTGTGACAGACTCTCGAAGGAAAAAGATGAAGACAGGGATCCAGAGTAAAACAAAGTTCTAAGATGAATTTATCATAGCACAAATGAATGTTATTAGGAAATGTCAAACTTGAAGTTCACGTCTGGGCTCACGAAGGAATCCGATCCGCTCCACTCCTCTCAATCTGCTCTGCTGTATTAACTACTAATGTGCAGGGCATGACACTTTCCAATTTTCTTCCGTTCAGTTTCTGGAGTGCAAGGTGAGGGTCCGCTGCTGGAATTACATAAAGCTTTGGTCACTCTGTTGGCTGCTGCCACCACCGATTCTGCTCTGTCACAATCTGGTGTCTGTGGATGGTTGTCTGAAAAGCCGCTGCTCCCGATGACTCCACTCTTCTTGCTTCTACCAATTGCCACTGGTCATCCTCAAAAATATCTACAGGAACAGACTGTAAAATACAGACGTTTTATGCGAGATGTTCAAAGAGACCATGGATCTGCCTAAACCACCAGCCCCACGATGTCAGTAAGGGTCGGAGAATGGAGGGTGCGGGGTGGGCAGCAGAACTGGGAGGGAGCCAATTTGTTGTACTGCTGTGTGACTGGTTGGGAGTGGGGGGCTGCCACTGCAATGACGAAACTGCCCCCGATTGCAGCAGATTTTTTTCAAGCGCAGCGCTTGCTCTGAAACTGCCATCATTGGCAGTTTCAGCATTAGTTGGTAGCCGAGGGACGCACCCATTAAAGCGTCCGCTGCATTGGACACAACACTGTCACATCTCTGCAATGCTCTATTACATCAATATGTTTCTTGTGCACTGTGCGCGCAAACATAAAAACGGGGTTGACATAACATTAATATGGGGAGGAGAACAGTGGGTTAGGCTAGAAGTCAGCTGGAAAAGATGCTATCAGCTTCAGTTACAATGCCAAGAGCTGACAATTTCAGAGCATAAATGTTTTTATTTATTTATTTTAATTATTCCAATTTCTTGCCAGCTGACCCAGAACCTGGCAGGATCCCCAGAGCCCCATTTCTGACCACCTTGTGGACCTACTGGTTAACCCCCAAGTTACCCAAAGTCATATACTGCTGGGTGGCCTGTCATGCAAGATTGTGTGTAGTCTTCAGGGGGATGCAGAGCATGTCAAGATGTTGACCTCCCTTTTCGTCCATCACCCCCCCCCCAGGAACTGCATTTGATGCAGCCGTGCCTGTCGACTCATATGCATCACCACACCTCCCCTGGTTCCGCCTGTCCTGCAACCTAGTCACCACTGGGCTGCAGGCAAGTAGCATAACTCCAAGTCGCCCCCCCTCCCGAAGGAGGACAGCTCTCCTTGGGGCACTTAACTCTCTCGCACACGGCTGGCCCGTCAGTGACTCTGGTCCATTTCCAAACCCTGGTCACTGGAGTGGGTGCAGGTAAAGTGTCCACAGCTCAGCCCTCCAAGCCACAGGGCCTGCTAATTTCAGATCTTATGTTTGCCATTGGTTGGGGGGGATGGCCAGATTAGCCCTAGCCACCAGATGAGAGGGACAGAACTATTTCATGTTTTTTCCCTGTGCGCCCCAAAAAAAAAACACAAGCTGCACCAAGAACATCCAAATATTTGACCTGAATATTCAGATAAGGTATTCGCACACCCCCATTAGGAGGGGGCCCGAATTTCCCTCATCAATGACTCATCAGAATCATTGTAACTGGCTTCTCAAGCAACCTAGCAACGACCTTACCTGTAAGTACCTAAAACATTCATTCTCAGTCTGTCATAATGAGACTTCCCCAAGCCATGGAAAAGATCTTGAGCCACCTCCTAATGTGGAAAAAATGTAGGGCTTCCCCATAGGAAGAATATTCTATGTTACATAGTGCACCAAGACAAACTATGACTGGTTCCCCTTGGCTTTTACTGATTAGTCCAGTGTAGAATGAAACTCGTGTTTGTGCCTTTGTAGAGTGTATGAGAGTCAGCCTGGCATCACTCACTCTTGCTTAAGCAGAAAAAGTCCAAAGTCTTTCATGATAATTTTCATTTATGTCCCACAATGCTTTGCATTATGGGGATAGGTGTAATTTTACTTTTCTTTGAAATCTGGCTTTATTGCCATAGCCCCATCTGGCGAACCCTTGCCTTGGTGTTACTCTGAGGAGTTTCTTTGACTTTTAGTAATAAAACTGAAATGCCTTTCAGTTGCTCATTGGTTCACTCTTACTTTATTTAACTTGCTGCTTGTTCCTCTCTATAACCCCCACACTCCCTGCCAGTCTACTCACTCACCTTTTTTGACTCCAAGACTCCTGTGACTCCTTGTTGCAATAGCTCCATAGGTCAGACTGCTTTCTGTCCATTTCCCCTGTATCTAGAACAACCTTTAGTCACCTCTGCCGTACACACTCTTACTCTTGTTTTTAAGCAACTTCAAGGATTATTTTGCTCAGATGACATGATAGAGGCCTACAAGTACCTTGCAGAAGTGAGCATGGTGCAGGGTCCTCTTTCAAATGAGAGACAGCACCAGGATCAGGAGGCATGTGATGAAGCTGGAGGCATAGTTCAAGAGTGATGTGAGGAAATAAATTCTTCACTGAAAGGATGGTAAAGACCTGAACAGACTGCCAATAAAAAGCAGTGGGGTCTAGAACTGTGGGGTGTGCATGTGTGCATGGAATAAACATTGGAGTATATTAGAAAAAAAGGCAGGTAAGCAGGAGAGCCACAGCAGACCAGATGGGATCTATGGAGAAGGCCTATGCACGGAACATTAAAATCTTTGTTGGTCCCAAGCGGCCCAGAGTTTGAATTCTTGAATGTGGATACCTTAAGCTTTACAAAACTTGCACATCAGGGTTACTTATCCCCCTGGCTACATAAAGGATGGGCTTAAACTTGTCACATAATTGTGCATATTAAATAAAACCATTAGCGTCATTGTAATTCTAGATTTTAATATAAATTGGGCTGGATGACACAAAAAGCATGTGTTTGATAAGGTGTTCAAGCATGACCCCCACCAGATCATTTGGTCCCTGACCAGAGCCAATTATAAAGAAAAAAGGTCCAAAACCTGTTAAACTGGGCTCAGATTCATAATCTGGATAGGGTAACTTGCTCAGGTACCCAAATCCGACTGTGTGACCACTCCCCAATTTACTGTGGTTGGCCAAACAAACCAAAATCCTCTCCTTTAGGATCCTAGTCTACAAATATTTGGGCATCTCACACACACACACCACACATTTGACCCATCTCTATGTTATACCCGATGTTGATAATCAAGTTCTCTATGAACTAAATAAGATTAGTGGCACTTCAGCACCGATTCATAAGCGAAGGTTTAGTAGTACTGAACAGAATGCCTAGATTACCAATCCTCTCCTTGCCTTAATGAAAGACAGGGGCTGGGACTGGAAAACTACTGGGGATGAAAAATGTAATCAATGAAGTCGTCCATTTACAAGGGATTAACGACTGGCTGGGAGAAATGGCCACCTTCCTCCTGCCGGTCGTTAATCCAAGGAAATTACCAACTTTAAATTTGTTATTGTGATTGTAAGTCTAATCGCAATAACAGCTTTAATTTTTTTTAGTTTTATTTAGGTTTTTGTGCGTGGCGTGAGCCGCGCGTGCCACAGCGCATCAGTTTGCAGCTGGATCAGTCATTTCTAAGATGTTTGTTTAGGTCTTTGGTAACCAGGTTCGTGCACTGATCCATTGGACCGTTTTCAGACACAACCCAGGCCACAGATGCTGCTGCAAAATAATCAACAGAGACGATACACAAAAATAGCAATAGTACAGAGTAACACATATAACACAAGATTTGTTAACGTACCTCCAGATGAGGTAATTAATACATGATGGAAACAGGTCTGCAAGCATAGTTGGATTCAGTGTTCAAGGTCTAACATGCCTACCTGCTGTAACAGTGGGCTAAATTAGTAAGTGCATGGACGTTTACAGAGAGCGTACAAGCGGACGGTGATCTAGAATAATTAGGTGCACAGGAGCTCAGACTCATTAAGAGAAATATCAAAACAGTGGATCAGTAGTACTGCGAGGAGTACCGTACGGTACGATGCAGGTAGATAAAGCTAAGGGGCAACAGGGAGTCAAGTTGGAGGAAGGGCAGGGGTCCCAAAAGCCGGCACAGCAGGTCCTGGCGCCTCAATGGTCCGCACCCACTGGCGGTATAATGGGGGCAATTGATGCTGGCAGAGAGAACTAAGGGACAAACAGGGTGGGAAAGGCCAGAAATTTAGGGCAGAGTGTTGGTGGTCGATCCAGTAGTCAATCAGGAGCCTCGCTAGGCTCATGAATATTTACACTTCTAATGCCGATTAGTTAAGGCCAAAAAAATGGATGCAAATTTATAATAAAAATGGCCAAATCCAAGAATTTTTAAGAGTGACAGAGCACTCTGAAAAAAAAACAGTCGTCGTAATTGTGCAGACTAAGTGGCAATCTAACAAATGAGGATAACCAATTTATCCCTAAAAACCTTAGCTATAGTCATGGCAAGAAAATAGAGATTGCAGAGTGTTTTAACAACTACGTTGGTGACTATCAGCACTGGCATAAAGACCTGAAGGACTTGAAACCTCAGAACCTGGTTAGGCCTGAGGTCTCGAGCAAACGTATCCCCCCTCAATTTTACTGAAAAAATGAAAAACAAAATCCATGAATTAATTACATACTGTGCAGTAATTAAAAACTTCTAGGCTTAACTACAAGAGACAAAAGGCCGGCTGGGTGGCGCAGGACACCTCACGCCACGCCAGCGACCTGGGTTCGGGAACAGCCTTGGGTCACTGGGGAGCCGACTTTTGGTGGTGGTGGTGGGGGGCAGAGTGGGATTGAGCTGCTATGCAGCTCTCCCCTCCCAGGGTGGCAGCCCACTGCTCCATAGTTCCTCTCCCACCAGGTGGAGGTCTGGTAGGACCAGAGGGAGCAGCAACAAAAGTCTAGGATGGGGAGGAAAGGGCTGCTGGATTCTGGCGTGCATGCATGCCTCCACAGGCATGCGCACATGTGTACACCACAGTTCCGGGGGTGTAAAACCACAATACAACAAAATAGAATATGGAAAAAAGAAAAAAAAAAAAAAGCTAAGCTACAGCACTAGGGGAGAGCCAGATGGAATACATATGGGAATTGTGAAACTGGCGAAGGAGAAAATCGCAATCTCCTTGCAAAAATAATTTGTCTCTGTTCACTGGAATGATGCTGAGCCCTTTGTAACAGTGCCAACATCCTCCCAGTCCATGAACAGGAATTGAAGACTTTGGTTGAGAACTTCAGGCCTGTTGCCTTTCTCTCTCTATCCAAGTTGCTTGAAAGGGTCATACATGAGAGCTGCTTGGACAAATAGGCTATTTTAAAAACCCTTGCTGTGCCGCCAGCGTGTATACATGTACCAAAAACCTATACGTTCCAAATCTTCTGGCAGCCTACGGGTTAACCTCTGAGCAGCCCAGGTTCAGACAGCACCACTGCACAAATGCACTACTACCGAGTTTTACTAATTTTGTTGATTGATAGATTCTGGCTTTTCTGTAGTGTCTATTTTTGTTGATTTTTCAAAAACATTTGATTTAATCATAAGCTGCTTCTTAATACATTAGAAAATGTGGGGCTGTCCAAACCGGTCCATAACTGCTACAAATGTTGCCTGGATGGAAGACGGTAAAAGACAAAGGTAGGGGAAATGTATTTGGCTTATAGACTTTCCAGCATTGGGGTCCTACGAGGCTCCATCCTGGGCCCAATTCTGTTCAGCCTATTCATTAATGGCGACCACCTGTCCTCCCAGCACCTCCCCCCTGCCTGGATTAAACTTATGTCTAAAACAACATTGCTTTTGGTTACCTTTGTGGCATAGTATACACTCAAATGTGCCGGCCATAATGAAACCTGTCCCGAGCTGTGTTGTGCCATTTCACAGTCTCAGCATTGTGCCATGAAGAGACACATCCTGTTACAGTTTTCTGATCTTGTGTACAGGTCCAGCTATCCACACACCCCCACCTCGGGGCTAGGTACAGTCCTCGGAGGGCTGTACTCCCCCCCAGGGAGACAGTGAGACCAGCAAACATCTGATCTGAGTTTATAAGAGCTTTAACATGCCCTGTAGGCTACGGAGTCTCCCCAGTGCTGCCTACTGCTCTGTCAGCTGCAAGGGATTCTGGGATTTGTAGTAACAGAAAATGTTACCCTGGCAGGCAGCAGAATTAGCCTGACGCTAGATAGTAAAGCAGGTGTTTGAACACAAACTGCATATTGAAACCAGCCCCAACTTGGATGTGGAGTTCATGCTGACCCTTTCACTTCCCCTTTAATCATCTCAGAAATACAGGTTCCTCACCTGTAACAGTAGTTCTAGGAGTGGTATATGTTGCTCATCCACACTGTCTGGCAGGTTCCTTGCCGCTTTAATTCTTGCCGGAAGGTCTTCAAGCCGACTCCTCCCACCCAACCGGGTGGTAAAACCCTCGGCTCCGCCCCATGATGCCAGATCTAGCCCGCTGGAAGCCAGGTTGCGCATTGAAGTCGGGGAGGTCGAGTGGATCGTGTGGATGAACAACATATACCACTCGTTACAGGTGAGTAACCTGTATTTCTAAGGACGTGGATATGTTGTTCATCCACACTGTCTGGCAGACTCCTAGCAGTTCTCCAGGAGGAGGGAGGCAAGGCATGCACCCTCTGTACCTACTTGGGGAATAAGGACTGGAGAACCGAGGTCCCAAAACCAGCATCCCGAGGTGACTCTAGGTCAATGTGGTAGTGGGAAATAAAAGTGTGTACCGACTTCCAGGTAGCAGCCCTGCAGATTTCCTGGATAGGGACGTCCCTAGAAGCAGCCACCGAAGCAGCGGTATGGCGGGTAGAATGAGCTCTTATCCCTTGGGAGGCTCCATGCCCGCCAACCTATAGCAGAGATCTATGCAGAAGGTGACCCACCTGCTTATCGTCCGCTTGGCTGCAGGTCTGCCAGATGCGGTTTCAGCATAAGTGACAAACAGCTGGCAAACCTCTCCCCGAACTTCAGCTGTTCGCTCCTTATAAGCGAGCGCTCTTCTAGGGCCCAAAGTATGGAGCCTATATTCGGGCTTCTGAGGTGTGATTGGGGTAGAACACCGGCAGAGTTAACACTTGTTTAAGCTGAAACTCAGACAACTTCGGAAGGAATTTCGGGTGGGGGCAAAGGACAACCTTGTCCCTGTGGAAGACCAGATAAGGAGACTTGATGGAAAGCGCCTGGAGCTCTCCCATCCTTCTGGCTGACGTTATAGCCACCAAGAAGGCAGTCTTCCAAGACAGGTGGGAGACATCACACCTCTGCATCGGTTCCAATGGCTTGCCGATGAGCTTAGCCAATACCAGCAGTAGATCCCACGGAGGTGGAGGTTCTCGCATTGGAAGGGATATGTGATCGAGGCCTTTGAAAAAGCACCTGACCACCTTCTCCTGCGCCACCGACTGCTTACCGGCCCGCGCCCGGTGAACAGAGATGGCTGCCAGGTGCACCTTGAGGGTAGTTGACTGAAGGCCTAAAATGCAGAGCGCTAAGGAGGGAACCTGAGCTTCCAAGCGGTAAGGAAGATCTGGCGTCATGGGGTGGAGCCGAGGATTTTACCACTCAGGTGGGTGGGAGGAGCAGCCAGCTTGAAGACCTTCCAGCAAGAATTAAAGCGGCAAGGAACCTGCCAGACAGTGTGGATTGAACAACATATCCATGTCCCTAGAACAGATGATTTTTCTGAGGCACACAAGTTCATGATTACCTTCCCTTTTACTAGGCTTAAGACAAGAAGGAGACAGAAGGGTATTCTAAATGTATTTTATTCCAAGTTTACACATCCAGCAACATGACCACAAAAATATACAGCAAGCTCAAAGAATCGCAAAGCAACAGTCTCATTCAAAAGGTTCTCAGTAGGGGTATGGCAGTAGAGTTAGGGTGGATCTGAACATAAATATTCTGGTGTACTACCCCTTATGTATCCTGAGGACTAGAGTTTGAATCCCAGCACCAGTCAGGTTGGGAATGGAACACAGCATGCAGGTGCCCTAGGTATCTGGAGGGCTGAGAGTTTGAATCACCAGTGTTGCTGACTATTCTGGATCCTAATGCACTCACTGTACTGGTGCTCTGTACCCTACGGGATGCGCATTCGATTCCCGGCACCACCTTTGGTGTTGGGATCTGAATTCACTGCTACACAGATTCTCTGTATCCTGAGGCTGATAGCTGGAATCTGAACTCAGTGAGCAACTGCACTGCCCCTCTGTATTCAGCGGACCAGGAGTTTGAATCCCAGTACTACCAATAGGGTTTGGATATGAAGTTACTGGTACACAGACTTTCTGTACACAGAGAGCTGCGAGTTTAAATCCCAGCACCACTGGTAGGGTTTGGGATCGGTACTCCAGGTGCTGGGGCAGGGACACTGTATCCAATGATTAGTGGTTTTAGAGCAAAACTTGGAACACTTATTTTCTGTTTTATGTTAAATGCATTGCTGACCTAACTTAGAAACAAAGGACAGATTCGTTTACTGGTTTGTTCAAAAACAAACTCTTGGAGTCATCCAGGTGGTCTTCAAGCCCATCTCCTTCGGCCTGCCGCTATCCTCACTGCTTGCCATTCCCGTTGATGGGCCGCTTCTTGTGATCGTCTGAGTCTAAATAGACTGCAAGCTTGGGCCGCGAGGAGATGCAGCTCACGTAGTCTTTGAGCAGTGGAAAATCCTTCAGGCAGTCCTTCGCCAGGACTTGGTGGTTCCGCAGGATGTCCACAAGGTTGTAGTCTGCGAGAGATCTGTGGTGGGGAGACAATAACTGTGAGGTACTTGAAGGCGGCTCAATGTGAATAAATTAGAAATACACGAGTAACTAAAAGTCCAGATTCACTCATAAAAAACAGAATCCAGTGCGACCCTCACAGCTGCACAAAAACACCGACATTCTCTCACATTTTTACATTCTTGCTCAATTTTTTTTTTAAATCAATGTCCTTTTGTTTTCTCAGTTAATTGTTCACCTTGTAGTACCTGTCCACCCTCCTCCCACCCACCCTGTCACCTAGCTTCTCTGGGACTTACTGGACTCTTGCTTGCCCTCTAACAGAGGGCTTCTTTGGAGATGCCCAGTCAGTGGTGCAGAGCCTGTCGGGCGGGGGAGGGGGTGTCGAGCGTCATCGTGCAGCTGGGGGATTTTTCTCCCCAGGGCCCTCTTTGTATGTCATGGACGCAATGCATGTACTCTGCCTTCATGAAGATGCCCTTCCCCCCATCCTGCGTGTGGGGTCCTTCTTGTGTGACCTCACGGCACTGCTGTTTGAATTCATTCAAGCAGCAGGATGTCACCCCCCCCCCAAAGGGAGGGGAGATGTCCTGGAGCTGTTCAATCCTCCCTCCTCTCCCCCCCAACCCAATTAACCTGCGTCCGTTTCCAAATCCAGGTTGCTAGCATGGCACGAGGCACCCAGTGCCTTATCCTTCCACACCACTGTGCTGGCCCTATGACTTCATTCCTTTATCAATTATTTTCTAAAGGGGTTTCTTCCTATTAGATGTCAATGAAGCCTGCGCAGACTCGAGAATTACCCTTCAAAACTGGAAGGTAGGGGATGAGTGGTGGTGACTCGCTCATGTTCAACTAATGAAAAAAAAAAAAAATGTTTTTTTAATTAATATTTTGCCATCTTTTTAAATATACTCAACTCAAGTTGTAGTGCTTCTAGTTGTAACCTGTGTAACTATTTTTTTTTTATCTGTCACTCAACTTACATTTATGTACGTTCCATGACTTATTAATATCACACATCTTCCATATCATATTGTTTGTCATGGTCTGGGCTAAATGTTGCATGTTATTAGTTGCATTTTAATTTATGTTTACATACGTTTTGAATTTAATCCTTTATAAAACTCTAATAAAATCAATAACTGCAGACAATAAAAGCCCAGGCACCACTGACCAGGTGAACACCATGGCTGGGGACTTAAGCGAACGTTTTGATATTTATCTTGCTTACCCGAGCTGGAATCTTCATGGCTTCTTTCTATTTTTAGTGTTTATTTTAGCAGAGGGCACATCTCATCAGTGGTATGGCCTTACCTACATCTCGGCTAACATCAGATACCAAGAAAATCCTTTTGAAGATCATGGCTCGAGAAAAAAAAAAATAGGGAGTAAGTACGTCAAAATGATTGCCGGCTGTCGAGCAGCTATGGTGGGTGCTCTGGATTCTGTTAACTGTTTACGATACAAGTCACACACCAGCAGCTCTCCAAGAAAATGTGGACATTTAAGAAATGCGAGGTGAATGAGCAGGGGTGAACTTGCTTTATCCAAATTTGCTCTCAGTTCCCTTATGACCATTTTGTACTAGCTACCAAACAAAAAATATATATTTTTTAATATAAATAGTATACAATCTTGCAAATTTGCATTAAGTTTCACCTCAGCCATACCCTCCTGACACTCAAGTGCCAGAGGCAACTTGCCGGCACCCTTAGCTGCTCCCCCCAGGTGCTGGATCAGAAGGGCTCTGTATCGAGTGGGGCATGAGTGGATTTATTTCCTCCATTTCGGCACAGATCCCTCCCTTTCACCCCTTGGGGCCAATACACTTAGTTTTTTTTCTTTCCCAGTTGATCATTTTTCTCCCTTCACTGGTATGGCCCCCAGCCCACTCATGCTGGCTTCAAGACTTATTGGGCAATCCAACCCAACCCCTGGGGCGGAGAACACACTTGGTCAAGGATACCACAGCTGTGCACATGTCGCTGGGTCTGTAACAAGCAGTGAGCACTGTACCATCCCGGATGTTTCTTCATTTCTCCTCCTTCCCCTTCCCTGTGGCATGGAGGAGTGTGCGCGCGGTAGCGTCAATGGTGGCAGCAGACATTCCTGTGCATGGCATGCTGTACCTCCGCTGCCCAGTGTGCTGTCCCCCAACCTCCACTAGGGGAGATTCAAGCTGTAGGCACCGTTCCACTTCCTCCCCAGAGAGCAGTCCCTCGGATGCTCAATCCTCCTGCCCGCACTACAGAATAGAGCTCATTCCTGAACTCTGGTCATCGGCACCAGAAGCAGTAGCATCGCTGCACCTGTGGGCTTCTTTCTAACCCCCCCGGGGGGCGAACAAGCTCCCTGTCCCAACCCCAGGATCTCTGCAGTGCCAGAACCCACCGGCAACACTCATTGGAGAATGCACTCATGCGCACAGCAACCAGCTCAGCCTGGTCTACTTCCTGACACAATGACCAGTCTGCTCGTGAACCCGGGTCACATGCGTGGCCTTGTGACATGCCCTTTGTTGGGCCATGGGGGTAGCAGCCCTCAATTCTGCAGATCCCCGCCAGGCTGATGGTATGCCCCAGCCCCATAACCAAACTTCTTATACCTTTCTGGTTATCTACCTCTTGCCATGTCACCTGCCCTTGGGCGCAAACGGCAGACAAGGTTCCCCGATTTTCTAACAGGAAGCCAGGTGTGCAATGACTTATCTGACTGCCCCCACCCCTGTCCAAGTGCTCCCGCTGTACTGTAACTTACCCCTCCACCAGGTAGCAGTTAAGTCACAGGTGGAAGTAACCAAGAGCTGGAGAGGAGGCGTGGTCCTGTGGTTCGCTGCTGCATGGTGTACTGCTTCCCCCCCCCCCCACTGCAGGCCCACACACAACTGATACAGCAGGCCTCCCACCGCCGTCACTCTCCTGGTCGCAGGAAATTGGTGGATAACTAGTAAGTCTAGGAGAATGCTGGTGACGGTGGCTGGCTCAATGGCACGGCAGTAGTGCTACAGCCCACCATGCAGGCGACACGGGATCAGAAGCAATTTCTGGTTGCTGAGGAGCCGAGTGAGGGGGAGAGGATGGAGCGCCTGCTGGACTGCTCTTTTCCTGGGGCTGCTGGCTCTGTCACAGGACTGCCACCTGGTGGATACATGGGTCTCAGAGTGGCAAAGAGAGGGAGCTGCAGGACTCCACAGGCATACACAGATGTGCGCGCCCCAGCTATGGGGAGGGAAGTACTAGGAAACAACAAAAGGGGGCTGTCCTCTCCAAGCTACACTAATACCTGACCACCAAAATCTGGATTTGATAGTACTTGGGGGAGAGAAGAGAATGGATGTCCCCTTACTGGCCCACTGTGGGGGGTAATCCATGGAAGAACTCCCAGTGGTCGGAAGAAGTTAGTCAGAGAAAGCAAGGACCTGGCTGACAGCTGCCCATCCACCCCACAGAAGAAAAACCTTTATGGCAAAAAAAATAGAAAAGATGGTGATGAGACTGGGTGGGACCATAGCAGGGTAGCTTGGGTAACAGAAAAAAGGGAAAAGGAACATTGTTTAACCAGGAGTAGCACACTAAGCCATAGCTTGTTTCCAGATGCGACCTGGGAGCACAAGGAAGTTGAGTGACTTGCTCTGGATCACACAGTGTGGACCTAGGTGGCTGTGGGATTCAAACCCAGGTCTCCAGATCTGCAGCTCAGAGCCTTAACCCACTGCACTATACTGCCTCCTAAAGAGTATGTTGGAAAAAAGTGTACAATGATCCTTAGTTCTGTAATCTTTAAAGACTTTGCACAATGAAGACAAACCTACTTGAAATCTGAGGTGGGCTTCTTTCAACCGGCAGGAGTTCTGACACTTCGTGATGGGACATGATATTCTCCTGCATTTGTATAGAACTGGCTTTGCTCAAGTAACATCAGACCCCATCAGTTATTATAAAACATTCAGACCAGATTCCAAGTCTCCAAGCAGCACTTTGGATGGCAAAGCTGCTTCCTGTTGTACCACTGCCAACAAACAGACCACTGACTGGTAGGGGGAAACTTTCCAGGCGAGTGAGCCGCACTGAAAATCAGCCAGACATTTGTGGGTGCAACTGAGGCAGACATAAGCTAAAAGATGGCATACAAACACCCATGGCACACTGCCAGATCGGTGAAACCAAGCCGTAGGCAGAACTTGTGGGAAGCCATAATACCATTGTAATGCCCCACCCCAGCACAGACATTTAGATCAGTTTCTGGGCCAGAGAAAATCTGAATTCTCATGTAATCTACCAGCCATCTATGGTGGTCCAGTTAACCCCTCCCACCACCATTGATGCATCCAATCCCATAGGCCAGCTCCTCTGGTGGCAGTTACAGTTTTGAGACACCCCTTGCGGACAGCTTGTAGAACTTCCACAGGCAGGAGACATCTTGAAAACTCCGACCCCTGCTGAGGGTTGCTAGGCTCATCAGTGGCCGTGGACATGGTGGCCGTGGCCACTTTTCCCCCCTGCATGATTAAAATGCATATAGCGACCATACAAAAAAGGGACAGCAGGCCATTTGTATGTGGTAAAGTGGGACATGCAACAAGGGATGGTTATTTAATAGTCACTCTGAACACCTGGCAACAGTCCCTTGTGACTGTATAGTGCCAATCAGGGGACATAACATTCACAAATGTCTGATCTCCTTGTCAACTGACAAACAGTAAACATTACACTCCTACTTAACAGGCGCCAACTGCTCCGTTTGCCAACCAGCTGTATGCGCCAGCGTACGGTGGACTCATTGTTTAGATTCGATGACCCCAAATTCCATTCCTTAACATACCTGGTCCCCTACGATGAAGCCACTCCCACCATGGTTCTGCGACAACAGGCGCTCAAAATGTTTCAGATCGTTGGGCAGATTCTCAATGTACTTGTCTTTTCCAGTATCCTAGGTAATATTCCAGGGGTTGGGGGGAGAAGGAAGACAAAAAATTATCACAGTTTGACTGACTGATGGGCGAAAGTTAGTCCTTGACTGCTAAGGAGTATCTGCAATGATTACTTCTTTAAAAGTGCCAGTAATAAAAATTAAAATAATCATGCCCTTTGATTTACACAAAAGATGGATCCCATAATTCCACAGTTATAATTTGTTTAAATTTACAATGACGTGAGCTGGCACAGAGGGCTAAGGCACCGACACCTTACCTACCGGCATGCTGGCAACACATGTTCAGACGCAAACTCAGGTTTCCAGGGGTCGGCTGGAGAGGGAGCAGATTGAGTGTCCAAGGAACTGCTCTCCTCTGCCAAGGAGGGGAGGGCTGCTGGTCCTGCCTCCGACTACCACCTCACCTGGCGGTAGTCTAGGTGTGGCTGGCACAAAGGGAGGGTCCACGGCTACACAATGCATGTGCGCCTCCACATGCAATCACTTAGGCAGCAAGCGAGAAAGGAGAAAAGCAGAATAGGATGGCTGGGACTTTGCTGAAGGCCTGTCCATTTGTCCTCTGATCTATGCTACTACTTGGGAGCCCTACAGTCCATTCTGGATTGTATCTCTGAGTGTGGAACAATGCACCTCCCACCTCCAGCTCCCCCATGGGTGGGGGACTAACCAGGTAGTGTCCCGAGAGAGAGAGAGAGAGATAGATATATTACATTATATAGACACACACACACACACACACACACAAAGGCAGAAAACACGGGGGAGACTGTGAAACAGATTTACAATGAAGTAGTCATTAGGGTTGCTGAGAATGTGAGAACAGAATTGGATTCTTCAGATTCTGTTCTAATTTTCAGAATAAGGATTTCAGAACTGCAGCCAACCAAACTAAGACCTAGAATTTCAAATTTAGGGCATCAAATCTGAAGCAGATTCAAATTCTGAGATCCTTTTAAGATTTATACTGCAAGATTAATCTTAAAATGCAATTTAAAAAACACATGATAAAACTTACAGTGCCTTAGGTGGACAACCCTAGAAACCAGAAGGCAGCCTAAATGGGCAAATAAAATATACAAATTTAGGTTTAGAAAACCTGCACACAAGAGAACAGAACTGCACTTTGAGGAGAAGCAAAACAACTAAATTCAAACTCCCCAGCTGAGCAGTTTCGGGGCAGCTGCAGTACAAGGGGGCTAGTTGCACATTCGAGCAGACCTGATAGACCGTAAGGAGAAAGAGACTATGGTTCATATTTGTTAATTCTCAATTCCAATAAATAAATACAATAGTGAAGAAAAAAAAAAATAAAAAGGGGGATGGAGGGGAAGCTGCAGCTCGATGGAGGAGATTCCCTCGAAGATCTACTGTCACGGTAAGTAACTATTCCATCTTCTTCGAGAATCTTTCCCCTCCATGGAGCCACATCATGGAATGACTCCCAGGAAGGAGACCCCCAAGTGGCAGCAGCACGGATGTCAGCAGTGGATACATTGTGAAAACAAACCATGGAAGTAGCCAGTGGCGTGAGCACAGACAGGACCAGAAAGCTGCTCGCCATGTTTCTGGTGACAGAGGTTGATGCAGCCTGCCAATCAGTTGGAAAGGTCCTGCTTAGAAATAAGGGAGCCCAGTGGGGGGGGAAATGGTTGCACTTCCACCCCCCCACCACCACCACAACGGTGACCCAGGTGCAAGAATGGACGACAGTCGCTCTGTGGGCTGGCAGGGTAAGTGAGGATTGCATGCCTGATGGCAGCTCGGGGGGGGCACCAGTTCCCATCACAAAGACTGCCATCTGGTGGAGACCGACTGGCAGTGCAGTGGGTGAGCACGCAAGCCAGGGCTGGAGAGTGACATGCTGGCGCACACATCCCAACACTCCAGTCCAGGGGTGAAAACCACAGGAAAAAGATGCCGGGCTGCTCCTAGCCAGTACTCCCCCACAGGCTTCTGTACAAATGATACAGCTGGGCCCCCACCCAATAGGTTCTGTGCAAGTGGTATTTAACCAGCAAGTCTGATAAGGTCAGTGATGGGATTGGGGCAGGTGACATCAGGCAGACTCAGGAAGGGGAAGAGGACAATATACTTACTAATATTACAAAAAATAAATATATAAACTCATCCTGGAGGAGAAAGCCGCAAGTACTGTAGCTGAAAGAATTTTCTACACTCTTTAGTATGATCAAGGAACCAACCCAATGTCTGGCCATCAGCCGTGTGATGACATTTCCCACCGTCTATGGAATACGAAACATAAAGCAGAAAGTCAACAGTATGAGTGTTCGCTCAGAAAGTACCTTTGGCAGAAAAAGAGGATAACTAGTGGAAAGCAAGCAGGTTCCACAACAGACCTTGCAATTCACGAATGCAGACAGCATAGCTACGAGGAACAGTGCCTTCCAAGAAAGGCAGCACAACTTCAAGTAGCAGCAGGCTTGTGGGAGGCGCAGTGGGGTCTCCAGAACCATACTGAAGTCCCACACCAGAACCAGATCATTTGGGTGCAGAAGTAGACTACCTCTGGAGAAACCTGTGAGAAACCCCAAGCTGGGGCACCTTTTTGTGTCAGTGAGGGCATGAAACGCAGACACTGCAGCCAAGTGAATATTTATCGAGGAATACAACCAATCATTAAAACGTTTCAGTTTGTTACTGTATCTTCTAGTTGGTGGCATAAAATGTGAAGTAAATAAAAACGAAAACAGAACCACAATACTTGCAAAGTTCGACCTTCAGCGGCGGTGGACCGACTAGTAGTTGGCGGCAGGGGGGAAAAAAAAAGGCACGCTGAGATTACCCATGTCATAGACTGTGACAATGCAAGTCCTCGTGGGCGGCCCCAGCTACCAAATATTTCCATATGGTACTGACACAAATGGCGTATAGTTCCGTGACATCAATGAAGGTGAATAGCCCTCAAAGAAAATTTTTAGTTATATTATATTCAAGAAAGAACTAGAAAAAGCATCCCAACATGCACTGTATGCAACTACTAAATGTACGCTTACTGCTGTTAGCGTTGTTCTCATAGTATCCTAGAAACTAGGATACCGACAGATTCCTCCCATTTGACTAGACTGTTGCTGTGGTAAGATAGCGGTGCCATTTCACCATGGATCCTATCCTCTAGGATCCAGTGCGTAGATCCTACCAACACTGGGGATCCTAGCAACAGCTCCAGCTCAGATCCCATCACTCTCTGCCCCTGGATCCTAACTATCTGACCCTGGATCCTACATCTGTTTTTGGCAGGTTCTCTGGTAGGATACCAGCACTATCTGACAGATGGCGATAGTATTGCTCAGATAGTGCCTTTGGGGAACCCAAGTGCTGTCCTCTGTCCATCAGGGCATTGTTGGTTAAATACACTATCCTAACTTGCTTACAACATTACAGTGGGGGTCATAATAGCCAAAGGGCTGAAGCAGGAAGGCAGTGTGCAGACACTGCCAAGAGAGACAGCAGAATGCAGGATACATCAAAAAGGCAGAGGAAGTAATCCTGCCACTTTACAAGGTCCTGGACTGGCCCCAACTGGAGTACCGTGTGCACTTTTGGTCTCCTCCATGCAAAAAGGACATGAGAGTGCAATGCAAGACCATCACGCTTAATTTTTCAAAGCAGTGGCTGGCCCGCTGGCACAGCAGTAGCACTACTGCTCGTGACGCAGACAGCCCAGGTTCAGGAACGAGAGAACATTCTCCACCACAGGGAAGGAGTCCTGCCCCTGCTGCACTACTACTACCTGGGAGATCCCAGCTGGTGGTGCAGTTGTAGCAGAGGATCAGGGAGAGAGGGTGCCGATGTTCTCAGACGTGCAACAAATGCCCAAGTATACACATGCATCAGGAGCTCATCTTGGTATCCTAGGGCCGGGAGAAAATAGGAAAAAATGCAGAACTCCTACCATTGCAGGAGGATATCCACCCCTCAAAGCGGTCCCCACACTGCCAACCATGGCACTCTTCACTGTGCACCAACAAAGTCTCTGTGGGGGGAAGGGTGTAAAGAAGTGAGGAAAGGCCTCGTGAAGGTGATCGGGGAGTGGGGTTAGATGATCAGAAGAGGGGAATAAAACATACAAAAAAAAAAAAAAATGTTCTCCTTTCCACCCCTTCCCCCCTGGACTATAAAATGTTTTCGGCATTCTCCAGTTTTACTTGGTGGTAAAAACTTCCAGCTCCACCAAAATGTGAGTATTTTATAAATCTTTTTATTTACTTTCGTCTCAAGGAAAAAGACGATAGCCGCCGCATTTGGCTTACTATAGACCCTCCTACGGGTTAGGATTGAGAAAATGAGACAAAAATTATGCTGTGCAGCTCGAAGGTACCTAGAAAAGTAGATTTGTCTCATGGTAATATTTTTAATTGTAGCTGAAACTCAAGTTTTGTAATAATATTTTTCAGTGCGCAGCTGCTTTAAAGAGCCCCCGACACCTCTGGTAAACCTTGAAAAACAATTCCATTATGGTGCATGTATTTTCTGTAATTTTTCCCCCTTTTTCTTTATTATTGAATAAACAAGACCATGGACTTCACCGACTTTGGCTGCTTCCCTACACACGACATCATAATTGCCCATTTAGGGCATCGTAATGTTCTCCACAACAAACAGATATTCAAGCGTAGGCAAGCAGCCAGAGCTGAAAGTGCTGGGATCCCATTTCCATAATATTCCTGGTGATAAAGGAATAAGGATCAGACTTTACAGAAAAACAGAAAAAAATCTGAGCTGATCTAAATATTACATTTGTTCACAGTTGTTCCAGTGGTGCCAGGGCTCTAAGCAATGTGTGTGTGTGTGGGGGGAGAGAAGGGGGCACAGAGAGAGAGAGAGAGAGAGAGGATTGACAGTTCTGGTACCAGGGTTGGGGGACACTAGAATCAGACATTATGACTGGGTTCACAGTGTAGGCATGGGGTGGGTGTGTGTGGGTGTTCGGACGTCACCCAGGCTGTGTACCCAGTTGCCTGCAAAGTACAAACCCACCAGCAGCACTGGTATAGCCAGGCCGGCCCATGCCTCCTGACATCATGTGCACTTGGGGAATATCCCCTCCACTACGTACCCCATCGAGGGGGGTAAGCAGTGACTCAATGGAGGATGGTGAACATGGCAAGTGGTGCCTGGTAGGGGTGCCAGAAGGTTCTGAGTGGGGAGCCAGCCCCCGGAAACAGGGGCTATAGTTTTTTTCTGTTAAATATACAAGATGTTGGGATTTGGGTGGTGGCACCCAATGCACAGATTGGACACTCAGTGTTAGGGTTACCAGATGTCCTCTTTTACAAGGACATGTCCTCTTTTCCAGCTGCCAAATATTCTTCATGTACCTTCTCGATCCTGCTGCATTATTATTTATTTTTATAATATTTTTACTCTCTCCTACCCAGGACCTCCTTGTAAATGAGCTGTGAAGGCAGTGGAGACTTTCAACCTATTTACTCGGGGTCTGACAAAAGCTCATTGGTGGAGGGACCAAGTGTCTTCTTTTTGGCATCCCAAAATCTAGTACCCTTACCCAGTGTCAGAAAATATACAGGAGACTGGGCACAGGTGGCTCTGGGACCAAAAACCCAAAACAAACACAAGCCTTAGCTGTAGGTTTTTTTGTCTGCAATGGACTTCCTGTTTAGTCACTCAATCATGAATGGAGTCCTTTTTGTCTTTTTCCATGCTCTGTCATTTTTGTTTGCACCTGCACCCGTTGTGTCCTAAAAGCAGGACAGGAAAAAATAAAAACACTTCATAATGCTTTAATTTGGCCTTTTATCACCACAAAACATCCTAAAGGCCTTACTGCAGATTAATATTTAATGAAACTAAAGTTTCAGATTTTTAATTCCTGTAATTCCGGGTATTTTATGTAATTTGGCGCTTGGTGGCACCAAAGCTACTGGACCTACTGTTTTGAAAACTGGCACACTCCTAATTCCTAGGACTGGGAGGGTACGTGCCAATTTTCAGAACTGTGCGTCCTGTGATGGCCAAGTTACAAGGTCCTAAACATATGCCTTGAAATGACCCGAGCCCCAAATACAGCATTCGGACTTATCCAGTATCATATTCCTGGTAGATGAGACGAACGTACTTCAGACGCAAGTCTTCCACACCGTCGTTGACCATGTCGATCAGGGCAGCCTCCTTGTCATTTTTTCCATATAGTCCTGGGCAGGCAAAGAAGAAAGGGTGGATTACAAATCCTATTGAGATTACTTTTATTCACTAGTCCTCAGTCTGCATAATGTTACTATGCCCCCCCCACAACTCACTTTCAGATCGGATCCTACTCTAGGAACCATAACTACTAGAAACTGCTGAGGGAAACCCTGCACAGGCTCCTATTTATCAACACACCTGTATAGTGTGTAAGGGGTGCCATGCTATTGGGAGGTTGTGGGTGTTGGGACTCGTTGGGCAACAGTGTCCAAAACCCCAGCATGGTGCATAAGGGGCGCTGTGTTGTGGACTCGGTAGGACACACTGTATCTGGTACAGGAGGTTAATAATTCGAATCCTGATGAAGAAAATCCATGTGGACACTACATGTACCAAAGCCCCAGCATGGTGTGTAGGGGGCGCTGTGCTTTGGGAGAGTCTGGGTGTTGGGGGCAGAGTAGGTAACACTGTCTCGCCTCTGGGACAGGAGGCCACAGGTTCAAATCTTGCTAAGGGAAATCCCTGGATGGGCTCCATCTGCCAAGAACGCTGGCGCTGTGCTAGTACAACACTCACCAAATTTTCTTCCCAGGTAGCGTAGGATTGCATTGGACTGACAGAAGCAGAGGTCTCCATCTTGGAACTTGGGCAGCTGGCCAAAAGCCTGAAAAGCAAAAAAAAATAATTATATATGTGCACAAAATAGAAATGGAAAGTCATACCGGTACTTTGGTGTCAGGCAAGGGGCCAGGCATACAGAGCGCTTGCTAACAAGGGCAGTAGCTGGTCCACCCTTCATGCTGGACAAATTCACAGGGGGTTTATCCCCTCAACTCTCACCTGCCCCACCTGGCATCCATTCATGCCCATGACTCCCCGAGGGGCAAGGGTGTCCATCGGCAAATGGTTACCCACCCTGTCAATGATGCCTCCGCTGAGTCACCCTACTGGCCTCTGCTCCTAACGTCCCAGGCACAGGGATCAGAGCAGGGTCTTCAGCGTGTTAGAGCGATCCACCATAGGTCAGCGCCATGAAGCCAGCTGTTCCATAAACACACTTAAAAAGCTAGTGTACTGCCTAAAATTAATATCAGTTTTTAAAAGCAGTCAACTATTACCTTTTGTATCTGAGGCAATTTTTTTCCCCCCTTGGGTAATTAGATTTGTTTCATATATAAAGACACACACACACACACACACACACACACACACCATGGAGCCAGCAGGCAGCTCCGGCCCCAGACTCCTTTGCCTGAACTGCCCCCCCTCCCATATGACAGGGCCAAGGGAGTCTGCCCCCCCCACCAGAAACCAACATCCAAACTCGGGGTGCTAGCGTGGACATTTTTCTGCCCTGCCTCTTGCTGTGGTAGCTCGTGCGCATGTGGAGGCATGCGCATGCAGCGATCCACGGCACCCTCCCGATGCTAGCTGCTCCCATTTGCACTACCCTCAGGACTCTACTGGGGGCAACTTTGCAGCGGGCACTGTGTCCCCTACCTGGGAGAGGAGAGCTGCAATATCGCCACTCAATCTAGTTCCCAGTCTCCCCCAAAAGGAGTTACATAAGAACTTACCATAACAGAAGATCTTCGAGAGGAGCTCTTGCAGCAAGCTACAACCATTAGGACTGAATCCCAAGCAGTCCTGCACTAAGCAGGTGACTAGCCCCGGGAGAAGGATGACAGGAACTATAATAACGGCATTGCCTAAAAGGGCCGGGAGACAGCACATCAGGACAGTAGTCCCTGAAGGACCACCTGGCCGAAAACGGCTCAGCGCCTGGAAGCAATGTCCACGCTAGAATGCCTGACGAACGTGTGTACCGAACTCCAAGTAGCAGCTACACAAATTTTTCGGATAGAGACTTTTGTTAAGGAGGCGAAGGAGGTAGAAACTCCTCTGGTAGAATGACCTGTAACCGTTCCTGGTAGAGGTTTGCTGTACTTGTTCTAACAGGAGACTATGCAGTGACTAGTCACAGAGATGGTCTGTTTAGACACCGGTTTGCCCAGGTGTTGAGGTGCAAAGGCCCCAAACAGCTGCTCCGATTTGCGGTGTGCTAATATACGCTTGAGGTAGTACCTCAACACCCTGTGGACATCCAGTGTGTGCAAGAGAGCTTCACCCCTCTTAGAAGGGGTTGAATACTGGACTGGAAGGTCAACCGTCTGGTTGAGGGTTAATTCAGAAACCACTTTGGGTAGGAACTTAGAATTTGTTCTGAGGGAAACCCTTTCCCTATGAAGAATTAAATCAGGCTCCTTGCACATCTGGGCCTAAAGCTCAGAAACCCTACAAGCTGAAGTAACAGCAATTAAAAGATACCTTCCAGGAAAGATAACGCAGCTCACACACTGCTGCGGGTTCAAAAGGAGGGAGAGTAAGCTTCTCTATCACAAAAAAGGAGATCCCAGGGGAACTGGATCCCTAATGGGAGGCCTCAAATGTAGAATGCCCCATTAAAAGGTCCGGGCCACGTCCAGCCGGGCTAGAGTTCTGTCGCCGAAGAGAATGTGATGAGCAGAAATGGCCCACATGTGTCCCCTAGTGGAGGAGTAGCTCAAGCCTTGCTGATATAAGGAGATGAGATATTGCAATGCTGAGTTCACTGGACAGGTAAAGGGGTCCAGGTGATGAGACGAAGCCCATATGCAAAAAAGCTTCCATTTCATAATGAGTAGAGGGCTTCCTCGTGGACATCTGCCACCTCTTAGGAAACCTCTACCTTGATTCAGCTACGTCTGCAGGAGCCATGCATAAAGGGTCAGGGACTCGAGAGCTGGATGTACCAGCTTACCCTGATCCTGGGACAGCATCTGTGAGCATATTGGCAGCGGAATCGGAGGCTCCAATGATAAGCGCTGAAGTAGTGGGAACCAAGTCTGTCATGGCCACCAGGGGCAATTAGGATCATCAAAGCCCCCTGTACCCCTTCAACGGAACTCTCTGAATGAGAGGAAGGAGGAAGGCATAAAGGGAACCTCCTGCCCAAAAAGGGACACCGTCTGAAAAAACAAAAAAAAAACACACACACACACACACACACAACCACCAGGCATGTGCCCTATGAGAAAAAAACTGGCAGTTTGGCACTGCGTGGAGACAAAGAGGTACAACTCTGGATGACCCCAAGTGTCGAAAGCTGGTCTCATATTGATTGAGCAGCTCCCCACTCATGCACCTTTGGACCAAGACCGCTTGTTGTCCGGCCAAGGTGTTTTGGGCGCCTGAACATGACCGAGGATAGAGAGATCACGATATTCCAGTGCCCAGTACCAGACTATCATCGCCTCCCTGCACAGGGGGCAAGAGTGTTTTCCCCCTTGCTTGTTGATGTAGAAAACAGCAGTGTTGTCAGTCTGAATGACGAGAGAGCCTGGCACTAGGTCCTCCTGAAAGGCCCGTAGGGCATCGAGGACCGCCCACATTTCCAGAACACTGATGTGGAGGTTGCGCTCCTCGGGGGATCAGACACCCAGAATATGGCAGTCCCAGAAGTGAGACCCCCAGCCTGTGTCAGAGGCATCTGTTGGTGTCCAACTTGGTGGCGCCTGTCAAAACAGGGCCCCTTTTTCTAAATTGAGGGAGTCCAACCACCAAAGGAGGGTCCTTCTGACTAGCTCGGAGATCCTGACCAGATGGTAGAGACTTTGGTCCCACTGCCCCCCCAAGCATCCACTGTGGGACACTCATGAGGAGGTGGAGCCAACAGAGTTACAGGGATGGCCACCGCCATGTGCCCCAGAAGTCTGAGGAAGGTCCTGGCTTGGACCAGAGAGGTTACAAGGACTATTCACGCCACTTCTCACAGATCTCCCCTTTCCTGAGGGAGGAAGGCCATGCCCTGGACTGCACCTATAAAGACGAGTCTTTTGCTGGGCTCGGGGACAACTTTGGCAGGTTCAGGATGATCCATAACTCAGTATAAAAAGTCTCCGACAGCTTGAATGAGGCACATTCTTGACAGGGCTGCCCAGAGCCAATCGTCCAGGTAAGGGAAGACAATGCCCTTTGTGCCTTAGAGCCGCAGCTACCACCACTAGGCACTTGGTGAAGACTCGAGGAGTGGAGGAGAGGACGAACGGCAGAACCCAAATCTGATTATGTCCCCCTTGGAAGTGGAACCTCAAGTACTTCCTGTGAGGGGGAATACCCCGGATAAGCATGTACGCATCTTGCATGTCCAGGGAATAGAGCCAGTCCCTTTGGTGCAGCAGAGGAATTGGACCTGGAGGGGTCACCATCCTTAACCTTTGGTATCTATATAATCATTTAGGGAGCCGAGGTCCAGAATGTGCGAAGAGCCAGAGTTTTCTTTGGAACCAGGAAGAAATGGGATTAACACCCTTTTCCTTGCTGCTGCAGGGGGACTGGCTCTATGCCCTTTTGCAAGAGGGCCTGGATTTCTCCTTCTACAAGAGATATTTGAGAAGGAGGATACCTTGAGGACCATGGTACAGTTTCTGGGGGAATTTGAGTGAACTCCAGCATATGTCCCCTCCTTATAATATCTAGGACCCAAAGGTCCAAAGTGATTCTGCTCCATTGACCCCTTGTGCCTCCTCCAGAAGAGGGGGGTTAACAGGGAGTCATTGGGTATAGCCGGGGGTTGGCAGAGAGGTTTAGGAGGACTTTGGGCCTTGAAAAGTAGCGCCTCCAGGTTGCTGGCTTCCAGTCTTCCTTTTAAAGCCGCCTCTGTGGACCAATTGGTCTCCATAGGCAGGTTGGCCTGGGGACTTGCAAAAAGGCTGTTTTCAAAAGTGTTTCTGGCCCCCCTTATACATCTGTCGGATGGACCAGATGGATTTGCCAGACTCCTGGAGATGAGAGATAAGGCTCTCAATCTCCGACCCAAATAGCACGGAACCATGGAATGGAAGGTCCCAGATTCCGGTCTGCAGATCCTGGGAAAATCCTGAGACTCAAAGCCAGGCATGGCACCTTAGGCAGACACCAGACACTGCCGCCCTAGATGCCGCATCTGCAGTGTCATACGAGGCATCTAGAACCTGGGTGCCTACGTCTGAGCGTGATTTGAAAATGTCCAGGAGCTCAGTTTTTTTGTGTGGAATCTAGCAAGGCACTGACTATCTTGTCACTTCTCCCATACAGCATTCTGGTACTGGACCATAAGAGTCAGGAAGTTCAGGGAATGTACGGAGTAGGTGAATGCAGAGTATACCTTTCTGCCCACCTGGTCCAAATAGCGGGACTCCTGATCGGGAGGCTGAGAGCGGAGGTGTTTGGGCTCTCAAGATTTGTCATGAGCAGCCTCTATAACCATAGAATCAGCCTGAGGGTTTTCCGCCAGATAGGGCTCGCCCCTCAGCACTCTATACAGCCTGTCTGATTTTTTGGAAACTGCGGCTGGATGTTTCCAAGTTATCCTGGTACGGTCTTGGAATGTATCCACCAAAGGAGGCACTACCAAAGGTTTTGGCTCCTTTCAACTCAGGTAACATGCCAGCCTCCAGTATTCCAGATCCAGGTCCTCCGTCTCCCATTCGTTGGAGGCCTGGATATGTCTCATGATGTCCATGAAAGTAGGATCATCAGGAGGTGAATGGGGGTGCGGGGAGTTCCTTATCCTCAGGAGAACCCCCAAATCCTGAAAGGAATGAGGAAGAAGAGGCAGACCGGCTCCTGGAACATGAGGAGTCTGAACCGTGCCTGTCAGGACCATCCTCCCTACAGCGTCAGGTACTCCCGGACAGACGTTGGTCCTGGAACCAATGACGGCTCATGGACCAAAGACCAGCACCTGTTGGGGGACTGGCATTGGCTAGAAGAGCAAGCCCACCTAGTGACAGATCTATGGAAGCTGCAAGACTTGTTCTTGGGCCTGGATGCCCGTGAGCGGTGCCATCGGCAGTCCCTGGACCGAGACCAGGATCGAACCACCGAAGGAGAGTGGGATTTGGAAAGCTTATGCCACTCGTCGGGGCTTTGGCAGGCGACCCAACGGGAAGATCCCTGGTGTCCTGGCTGTCTGGTTGGTCGGGAACCGGTGTCTGGTCAGGCTTCGGGGTAGCCTCATCCTCTTTGACATGGCTCCACCAGAAGGAGAAGAGCTCCTGCAATTCCTCCTTATTAAAAACAGAGGCCACAGTCCCTTTGGGGAATAGGTGAAGCCGGAAGGTCCGGCAGGGCCTTAGGGGAAGATCCCGAAGAAGAACCCTCTAGAGTGGAAGACTTGGAGACGTGACACGATACCTTGGCCGGCACAGGCTCACCTTTAGTCACATCGACCCTAGATAATCAGAGCCAGTGTGGGGCTGGTGTCTTGGCTGGAGTCGGCTCCAACTTAGCTGGTTCGGAGAAGCAGAACCCCGAAGAGGCCTTAGCCTGAGAAGTCCCGGGTCTTGCCTGACTGCTTACCTGACCCAGGTAAAGCAGTAACCGAGGCCTTTTTCGTCAGGGCTGAAGCATGCACTGAGGTAGAGGCCTTGGTGGAATCCGCCAACCTTCACCTTGGCAGATTTGTCGGTAGAAGTCTGTCTTGGAGGGGGCATCAGACCTTCTTTTATTCATGTCTGGAGTGCTTCAAACTGTCGGAACTGCCCGAGCCAGTAGGGAGGGCCTTCCTATGGGGACAGTGTGACCTGGACTGCTGGCGGGACTGGCTACAGTCCTCATGGGACCTGTCCCGTGCTTGCCCCCCGAGGAGCTCTACAGGACGTCCACTTTCTTCTCTAAAAGGTGGTCTTTTACAGCCTTCAGGCACCAGATACAAGTCCTGCTGGGGAAGCCTTTGCAGATCTTGCAGGAATGAAGGTCGTAGTCTGACCCCAGACAAAAAGACACAGGCCTCTTGGCCATCCTTCGATGGTATTTGGTGGCCACAGGTACATTTGGTCTTCTTGGGAGTGGAGGGCAGGACAGACAATGGGGACGACATGCGATGAAGGAAGAACTAGAGCATGAAAAAAACGAGAAAAGCGGAGAGAAGGAAAATTTGTCACCAAATTTCACTAGAACTGCTGAAGAACATGCTAAGACTTTCCCAATAAGAGCGAGTCTGTGGCAAGAAGAGAACTGAGGTGGAGCTAGGTACCACCCCCTTTTATGGCATTACCGACGGGGTGGAGTCGATGTCGGGGGCAGCCCCTGCTAGGTACTGCTAGCCAAGTTGTTTCTGGTGGGTCTTAAAGGCCTGCGGCATTAGTCCTAATGTTTATAGCCTGCTGCAAGAGCTCCCCCTTGAAGTAAGATCCCAGGTCACCAGCGTGGCGTGAGGTGCAGTGTCCAGTTCCTCAACCCTCAGTGCCAGCAGGTAATTACATTTTTTTACCTGATGTTGGTAGGTGTGGTCTGTGGAACAGCACTCTCCCTGGCAGCTGACATATCCAGTTCTTGTCCCCCCACTACATCAGCATGGTTACCTCACCGACTGACATCACAGCTACTCCGGAAGAGACACTCAGTAGCTGCCAGGTTAATCACCTATGATGTCACAGTCAGTGAGGTCCCAGTGCTGATGGTGGATGATGCAGTTTGGGGTGGGGGGGCTAGATATTCAACCTGCCACACAGAGTGCTATTCTGCAAATCTAGGATAATACTCAGAAAACTTTTTAATGAGCAAACAGTAAAACACAAAATACTTAAGACATATAGAAAATGGTACCTAGCTATCGGTAACAAGGTGGTTAGTTCATTGAGAGCTTGCCATGGTGACTATTTGAACCTCAAGAGCGTAGCTTGAGAGGCTTGGTCAGCATGGCCAACCTCGAGATAAACTAAACCAGCTAGTGACAGATAGCTGGGTACCACTGCTTTTTATAGTGCAGGATGTCAACTGCTGCTAAAACAGAAACTTAACATGACTACTGGAGACCTACTTTGTTTTTCCTCCACTATGCCACTCTGCTTCACTGTCGGAGCCGCTTCCTGGTCATATAACATGCATGTGCTAGTGCATTCAATGTTGTTATGCTGTAGTAGCTACGTAGCTAGTACAGCATAACAGCTACAATGACAGCTTCCACAGCTTGACATTTTGAAAGCGATTAATTTCTGTCGGGAATAAGCACGGGACATCGGGGGTCAGCAGGGGAAGGAGAGGATGGAGCTCAAAGGACTGCTCTTCTCCTGGGGAGGGTGGTTTCCATCTCCCGCTGCATGTGCGGCTCCTGATGGAGACTGGGAGTATCGCAGCTTGCGGGAACACACTTCAGGAGTATGGAGGTAGCAGTGGATGTCCTGTGTATGGGTGCGGAAGCATGCCCGTCGTGTGCTGGACGTCATTGCACGTCCGAACCTCCAGGGAAAACACGGATAAATGGCTCGTCCCCTAGTAGGCGATGGTGGGTCCAGGGGTGCACCTCTACATCAAACGCCGGGTCTTCCAGCCCGCCTCCAGTGCTCCTCACTCTCCAGGTCCTCAATCTGGTTTATAGATGGGTCACCAGAAGGAGTCGGCGGTCCCGCACCAGGGGGGCACAGAGCGACCAGATAATGAGCGGGGAGTTCCCCCTGGAAGGTAGGTTAGGAGCTTCAGGCAGGATAGGAAAAAAGTGGCACAGAGTGACCACACCTGAGAGAGTCTGGGGGTCAGTGAAGGATGATAAAAATAGAAGAAATAAAAATAAGCCATTTCTTGACTCCTCAATGCTGTGCACATCTGTCTCTGTACGTGCGTCTATCTAATCCCCTCTACACCGGAGTTCTGGCTGGGCACTGTGACTAGCTGTTAACCTCAAGGGGATTATTCTTCTGGATTTAGCTGCCTCTGCACTGTTAAACAGTATTTGTTGCTACCAGTCACATTTCAGTGTGCTGTCTACATATTCTGTTGGGTCCTACTGGCCTTGCTCGTATTTATGTATTCATATATTGCCTACTACTGTATGTATTCATTTCACCCGATATTTACTCTGTACTGCCTTTATTTTGTATGCCTCCCTGTCCCCCTCCCCAGGACACATCTGGAATCGAGCAGTAGGCTGCTCAGTATGCCTTCCTGGTAAAATTTTTAAACAAATAAATCTTTTGCCCAAATATAACATGGGAATAAGAAACAAAAACCTGTGACTGGTCAGATGCGATCACAGGATTTATTTCAGCATAACATAGGTCAAAAACACTGAGCTTTCTGAGTCTCACTACTCAGTCTTTAAAATAAAAATTAAAGCATTTCATAATCATAACGAGGCCCTCCAGACTGTACATTACTGTGCTATAAAGGCACCACTCACGTGCTAAGGCACGTGGCATTGCCTTGTACCTCATCTCTCAAGGTATACCGTTATCTGTCAAGAACACCACACCATGCCCTATTCCTTCAATATCAGGCTTTAAGGTGTCAGCTGCACTCCTGCAGTCAAATACCCAGCAGAGGTGGGTGGTGGGGGGGGGTGCTGTCACAGTGGTGAGGGTTGACTAAGGTGGTAGCACTTGTGCCAACGGCCTCTCCGTGGCACAGCATCATAAAAAAATGCATGGGTGTCACATATCAAATATTAGCACACACAAACTACATTTGTGTACCCTTACATGTGGCGGCCCTCATTTGCATTCCAACACAGGCAGTGGGGAACCCCCCCCTCTTTCCCGGTGCTTAGTCTGGACTTGTACACAGGTGCAACATATGGTGGCTGTTTGCTTCCCGATTTGTGCAGCCACAAATCGGGCCCCCATCCTTTGTATGCTCTGCCCCCATCCCACTGAACCCTTGCAGCACTCACGCAGGTTTTCTTCAGGTCGCCCGCTTGCCAGATGTCAAATGTGATCACATTCTCCTCCCAGTCGGCTCCCTGGTCTGCCAGGAGCATTCGCATCGCCTCACATCGCCCTGGGGTATGAAGGGGTAGGAGAAGAAACAGAACACAAATTCTGTGAATAGAAAGGTTTTGTTCTGAACTTACGAGATTAAAAAAGTACAGCTATGCAAGAACTTACCATAACAGTAGATCTTCGAGAGAGGCTGTAAGCCACCAGGCATCAGGACCCCACGGAAAACTTCTAGCTAGCAGTCTCTGGCGGGGGACTGTCCCCATGTCAGGTGACCAGTGTAATACGATGTTGTTATACAGGGGTGGTCCCCCACGCCCGCCTTCCAGTTCTTTCCCACCAAAGGCCAAAAGAGGCAAGACAAGAGAGAAGAGGATATGCCCCCATGGAAAGGAAAAAGAGACATGGGTGGGAAGATAAAACCTACTGCAAGAGCCTATCTCAAAATCTACAGTAAGTTCTAATGCAACTGTACTCTTACTGCGAGAGGGCTCTTGCAGTAGGTATTCACAGATAGGACTGAATCCCAAGCAGTCTGGAACAAGAAAAAAAAACAAAAAAAACAGGAGGATTGTCATCCATAATAAAACCTCAGGGCTGAGCAGGTCTCAAGAAAGGAGGCCCTGCAGAACAGCTAACCTGTAGCCTGCTCTGCGTCGACAGGCAATGTCCAAACTCTGGTGTTTCGTGAAAGTATGGACCGAAGTCCAGGTTGCAGCTGCGCAGATGTCTACCGTGGACACATTCCTGAAATAAGCAGCAGAGGCCGCTACTCACCTAGTGGAGTGACCTCTGACCTGACCCGGGAGGGTCTTGTTGTATAGATCATAACAGAAAGTACTACAATTGGCCAACCATTTGGAAAGGCATTGCTTGGAAACGTCATTGCCTAATCGTTTGTGAGCAAAAGAAACGAAAAGCTGATCAGTCATCCTGAGAGCCTTAGTCCGATTAGTGTAGTATCTCAGGATTCTGTGCAAGAGGTACTCCCCTTGGAGTGTTGTGTAAAGAAAGCCGGTAACTCGATGGACTGATTCAGCCACCACCTTAGGAAGAAACTTAGGGTTGGTGCGTAGAGTCACACGCTCCTTATGAAAAATCAAATACGGGATTTTACACATCAAGGCATGAAACTCGGAAATGCGCAGAGCAGAAGTGATGGCCACTAGGAAAAGTGTCTTCCAAGAAAGGAACTTTAATTCTGCTTCCACTGCAGGCTCGAAAGGAGGAGTGTGACTTTCTCTAGGATAAAATTCAAGTCCCATGAAGGGGCAAGACTGCAGATGGGGGTTCTCAGGTGGAGAACCCCTTCAAGGAAAGTGTTAGAGACTTTCAACTGAGCAAAAGCCCCGACTTCAAAGAGAATGCGGTAGGCTGAAATAGCGGCCATATGGACTTTTAAAAGGAGGAATGGCAGAGACCGAAGTTGAAGAGGCGACTCATGAAATCCAGGACTTTGCTGGCTGGGCACAAGAAAGGCTCCAAGTCTTTAGAATACGCCCAGACAGAAAACAGTTTCCACTTCATAGCATAGATGGACCTAGTGGAAGGCTTCCTGGCCTCCACCAAAATGTCCGCAACTAAGGGAGAGACTCCGAAGTGGGCTTTGGCTACGTCTGCAGGAGCCACGCATGAAGACGAAGGGATCGGAGGCCTGGGTGAACAAGGGTTCTCTGATCCTGGATCATCAAGTGCTGCGACAAAGGAAAAGGCAGTTCCTCTGAAAACTGTTGCCAAAGAGAGAACCAAACTTGCCTGGGCCAGAAGGCGGTTATGAGAATCATTCAAGCCCCTTCTGATCAGAGTTTGTTCAGGACCCTTGGAATCAAAGGAATGGGAGGGAAGGCATAAATGAATTTGTCTCTCCAAAAGAGAGACAGAGTGTCCCGCCAGAAAATGTCTCACCCTGGAGCGAGTAAGCAAAAGGCGGGAAGTTCTGCATTTTGGGAGGAGGCGAAGAGGTCTACCTGAGGTGTCCCCCACTGCTGAAAGATGTCGTTTATGACCTGTTGATTTAACTCCCTCAGCCAGGACTCATGAATGGATCGACCAAGTTAGTCTGCCAGGGTGTTTTCCACTCCCGGAACGTGAACTGCAGTCAGGTGAAGGTCGTGCTGGGCTGTCCAATACCAGACTCATCACCTCCCAGCACAGGTGATAGGAAAGTGTTCCTCCTGGTTTGTTGAGGTACCAGACTACGCACATGTCCGATTGGATGAGAAGATGACTGGGAAGAATGAAGGCCTGTACGGCATATAGGACTGCCCTCAGTTCGAGCACATTTATGTGCAGTTTCTGCTCGTACCGGGACCAGTTGCCCAGTGTCCCGGAAAGACCCTTAGATGGGCACCTCAGCCCTCCCCTGATGCATCCGTTGTCAACGTCTGGGAAGGAGGAGCGATGCAGAATGGGACCCCTAGACACAGGTTCTCCTGAACCATCCACCACTGCAAATCCCTGGTCATGGGATCCCGACACTAGTACCTCTTGGTCTAAATCATCTGTGGTTTGGTCCTATTGCGACCAAAGCATCCAATGAGAGATCTTCACATGAAGCTGAGTGAACAGGACTGTCGGAATGGCAGCCGCCATGAGCCAGAGGAGGCGGAGGACTAACTTGGCTCCAACCCGTCTGTGACCGGACAGAAGAAGAGCCAGATTCTGAAGGGTCTTTACCCTGTCTGGAGGCAAAAAAGGCTTTGCCTGTGGTCGTGTCCAGTATCGCCTCTGTAAATTGGAGGTGTTGGCAAGGGACCAAGTGGGACTTGGCCTGGTTGATAATACCCATGCTGGTAAAAAACCAGCAGGGTAAGGGTAAGGGAAAGGGAGTTCCTCCCTGGACGGGGTCACCAGGAGCCAATCGTCCAGGTATGGGAAGACCTGCATGCCCTGGGTATGCTGGTGGGCTGCTACCACCGACAGGCATTTGATAAATATTTGGGGAGCCGAGGAGAGACCAAATGGGAGGGCCTTGAACTGGTAGTGGTCCCCCTGTAAACAAAAACTGAGGTATTTGCAATGGGAAGGGTACATGGGGATATGCAGGTACGCATCCTGCATGTCCAGAGTAACAGTAGAAGGCTCTGCAAGGAGAGCATTCTGAAGCATTTGTACTCCACGAACATGTTCAGGGAGCTGAGGTCTAGGATTGGCATCAAGTCTCCAGTCTTCTTTGGAACTAGAAAGAAATGGGAATAGTAACCCGTCCCCCAAAGATGAGTGGAGACTGGCTCCATCACCGCCTTCGACAGAAGGGATAGGATTTCCTCTAGAACCAGAGGAAGATGTTGTGGGGAGTAAGACAACTGAGCGAGTGGTTTTCGAGTAGGTTTCTGTAGAAACTATTGCGTGTCCAGCAGATATTAGCTGGAGCACCCAATCATCTGATGTTATCCTCTCCCAGCCCGGCAGACGGGAGGAGAATCTCCTCCTTACCAGTTCCTCTGGAATGGCCAGAGGGAGAGGGAGTCAGGAGGTGTGGGGCAGCGCAGCAGCCAAGGCTCCCATGGACTTTTTGCTGGGGAGAGTCTTGGTTGCTGGAGGGGCCCGTTTGTTGGCATGTTTTCCTTGATTTGGCTTTTGTTTTTGTCAGGTTTGGTGATGAAAAGGATGTCGCTGCCCCTGAAGGGGGCCCTGTACAAAGTCTTGACGGACTTTAGTGCAGTGCCCTTCTCCTGCAGTTCGGTAATGATGTCCTCGAATCACCCTGAACATCACCAAACCCCTGAAGGGAGCATCCTCAATAGTGGACTGTACTTCAGGGACCAATCCTGACACACAGAGACAGGCATGATGCCGTAGGCCCACGGTGAAAGCAGAGTTCCTGACAGCTGTGTCCACCGCGTCGCAGGTGGCATGAAGCATGTGCCTACAGGCCGAAATGAGCGGAATGGACCAGGTCTCCCAGTTCCTGCTTAGTTTGTGAATCAGGGAGGGAGTCCAGCTTGGATTCCACCTGGCTAAGGATGGACTTCTGGAAATACCCATGTGGCCAACATAGTTGAGGGCACTGATGCCTAGGGTTGAAGGAGAGTAAATAATCTTCCCGTACTGATCCTGAAGTCGGGATTTCTTGTCAGGCGGGCATGAGCTCAGATGTTTGGAGTTGGCGGAGTGGCAGTGGGTGGCACTGATCACAACCGAATCCACCATGGGGTGAAAACTAAGGAAGTCTTAACCGTCTGGAGACTGGTATAACCTATCCACCTTCCTGGGAAGGGGAGCCAACGCAGATGGTAGTTTCCAAATAGTTGAAACAAGATCGGCGTGAAGCTCTATCCAGGGTGGAATCCGTGTGGGAACGGTCTCAGGCAGATCCAGATGAGCAGCGAGTTTCTTATGCTGTGAGCCTGGCTCCACCGATTGCCACCGACATGTCTCCTGGATCTTCCTTAACAGCTCCAGAAAGGAAGGGTCCTCCATAGGGGACCTCGGAGGGTCCCTCGGCCTTGGGCATTCTGGAGTATGGGGCTCATCTCCATGATCAGAGTGGTCGGACTCCGAATCAGAGTCAGATGTCTTTGAGGTGGAAGAAGACTCCTCCCTTGGAGGGGGAGGAAAGACCCCCTGGGAGTGCATGTCCTCCCCACCCCGGGTGCCAGAAGGTTCTCCTCTAGCATCGGGTAAAGGGGAGGGAGTCTCTGACGGGGGGTCCTGTGTAGGGACAGACGTCGGGAGAAGACTCTACCTCCTTGGTGAGCCAAGCCTTGGCCTCAGCCCACCAGGAGGCCAAGGTCTCCTTCATATCCGCCTGTGGCTGTGGAGTGGGTGGCGGAGGGGGGCTCGGATATGGGTAGTGTTGGTACCCGTAAGAGTAATCGTAGCCAGACGGTGGGAAGCCCAGCATCAGGTACTGAGGAGTCTGGTACTGTGGCGCCAGGCACTGAGGCACCAGGGGCTTTGATGGAGCAGATGGTCCTGGCAAAGGCCCTGCTGGAGGACCAGACTAAGGAGGAGTCGGTCCTGTGGGCATCTGTCCCGGCACAGAGAGACCGCCGGATGGGTACGATGGTCCTGACAGAGGAGCATGTCTTCTGTTGGGTAAAGGGACACTGGAGGGCGGCATTGGGTCTGGCGTAGGAGGGAGGACCCCTGTCGGCAGTGTCCCAAGGTCATCGGCCTCAACCGGGGAAGAAGGGTCGAAATCCCTGGGTATGAACAGAGGGGATGCGGGGGACCTCAGTAGGCAATGGGGTTGTCTGTTGCAGAGAGCCTAAGGCATCAGGCGTGATGCTAAGGTCTCACGAAGGCAAGTTGACCAAGCAGTCAGAGGAGGAGCCGGTGTCAGACTTACTGGATTCCCTGTCAGAGGAAGACCATGAAGGAGTGGCGGCCTTGTTGGAGGGGGGGGGTGCACTGGGCGATCACCCGAGAACGTGAGCAGTTTAGCAGCCCTGTCTGGGCATCGGTGGGACTGATGTCACATTTACTGGACCCACTCAGACCGGAAGGCCGTGGTGGAGTGGCCTTGACAGGAGCGGAGGCCCTCTTTACCCCAGAGGCTCCCGAAGGGCCTGAGCCCTGATGGGAGGGGCGACACCTTCTTGAATGATCCCCCGGAGGGGACGATACCTGTAAGGCAGCAACTCCAGCCGAAGTCATGGCCGCTGTGGAAGATGAATCCTGGTGCTGCTTCTCACGCTTTTTTATGGCCTTCGAGGGAAGCCGACGCCTGCCAAAGTTTCTTCAACTCCCTTTCCATGGATACCATTTTCTTTTTGAGGAGGCAGGCTTCCAGGGACTCCTGCCTTCTCTTGCTGATAGCCAACTTGAATTTCTGGCAGTGCTGGCACTTCTCCATGGGATGGTCTGGGCCTAGACAGAACAGGCACAAGGAGTGGCAGTCCTTGTGTGGAAGCTGGGAACCACACAGTCACTGTTTATTATGCGATTCTGTGAAGTCATTGGGGCGACATATACAGCAGATGGCATGAGAAAAACAAGAAATTCAAGAAAAAAAAAAGGTCAAAAAAGTTGAAAAACTTTACAATTGACGAAGTACTGATGAGCACTGTTCTACTGCGAGGAACTTTCACAAGCAGATGGCAAGAAAGAACTAGAAGGCGGGTGTGGGGGACCACCCCTTTATTCCAGACTTTGTATGACGCTGGTCACCTGACGTGGGGGTGGTCCCCTGCCAGACACTGCTAGCTAGAAGTTTTCTGTGGGGTCCAGACGCCTGGCGGCTTAGTCCTATCTGTGAATACCTACTGCAAGAGCCCTCTCGAAGCAAGGTCAAGTTTTGTATGTAGTGGTAGGTTTCAGCAGAAAATCTCCAGTCCATGTCATCACCTCCCAACACTAAATCCATCACAGTGTGGGAATGTCTGCAGTGTCCCTGCCCCACACTGTGCCTGACCTTATGGTTAAAGAGAGGGCTTCAGTCTCTGGTGCTGTTAATCCCCCACCTTTCACTTGTACTTCAGAACAAATACCAAAGGTAAGGTGAGCCTCTGTTCAGGCTGCAAGTTAAGAGTTGTAGTGGGGGATGGTTTGTCGGCAGGAGACAGCTTTGCACTGTAAGAGACTGGTGTTTGAAAGTATCCTACAAGACGACATCAGTGCAGCAGCCCTGTCCCCAGCTCTGATCGATCACACGCCACACACACCTGTGCAGGTCTCAGCTTTGTATGATAAGCATTACTTTATGCCCTGCCTTTGTTGCAAGGAACTTTTCCTTGGTATCAGTCCATAGAACAAAAGGCACTAAGAAACCTGGGTTTGAATCCTTATTTTGGACGTGGGGTGAAAATGAGGGTTTAAAGGGTCTCTGCTGTGATCCTAAGGTATAAAACTGGCCATTTCTACCTAGGGACGCCCAGGAAATCTCTGCTGTGGTTAGAGGCATTTTCCAGTCAAAGCTCTCTGCTCAGGTTGCATAGCAAACCTCACAGCAGAGGAGTGGATGATGACATCTCACACCAGAGACTCCCTCCCCCCTCCCCCCCAAAAAATACACAGAGCTGGGTTGCAATTAGAGACCTCATCTGGGGACTAGGACAGGACTGTGATGTAGCCAAGTTACCTGTTAATGAGCCCTTTAGCAGCCAAACACAGCGAACTGCAAATCTCCAGTGCCCAGATATATACGTCTTCAGCACCCCTCCCTCCCAAAATGTGGCCAAAAGGGAGAGCCAAGAAGAAAAATATTGTTCCAAGCTCTAGTTAGCAGAAATTCTCTCTCATCCCAACTCTCCAAAGCAATGCAGAGCAACAAGAAAACATTTTCTCAGCTCTGGTTTTATCAAACTCTGTAATCTTGTTACAGCAGATTCCAGCAGCCAGTGGAGGAACTGGTTCTGCAGGCCAGCCATTTGACACTGTGCCCCATATGGCATTAATAAACTCAAGGATACAGATACAGTGTAGGATTTATTTACTAATTCATTGCCCATCTTGTATTTGCTGCCAGCCCTTTTTTTACTGTACTGGTGTCCTGCGCCTCTGCGGAAGTGTGCCATAAAGAAACATTTACTACTACTACTGGTAGTAACATGGACTGCAAATTGGCTACAAGACAGGAGGCAGAGTGTGAAAATAAATGGATGCGTCTCCAGATAGGGAGAGGTGACCAGTAGGGTGCCCCAGGCACTGGTGCTGGGGCCGACCCTGTTCAAGGTTTATGAAGGAGACATACATTGCACTCAAGGGTGGTAATTGGCAACATTTGCAGATGCAAAGACTGCCATGTGAAGTAGCTACAGAAGGGGGTACAAAGAAACACCAGTGGGGAAAGAGCTGCTTTGAACACCTGGGCACCTGAACACCTACATGATTTGGGACCCCACTACCTGAAAGAGCTCTTGGTGCCTTACTGTCCTGCCCGTTCTCTTCGTTCCTCTGATGAGGGATTGCTAGAGATTCCCAGGGTACATCTAAAGATGTCAGGAGGTAGATCTTTTGCCTATATGGCACCAACCCTGTGGAATTCTCTACCTCGTCAGATACGAGAATGCCTAACTGTTGAAAGTTTTAAAAAACAATTAAAAACTTTCCTTTTTGCCTTAGCATTTGTTGGTACATAATGAGTAAGTGTATTGTATGGTTGTTTGATTTATTGTTTGAAATTTGATTTTACTTGTTTTATTGTAAAAGTGCCCTGAGCTTGGGAAGGGCTTAATATAAATAAATTTTACTTACTTACTTACAAAGTTCCAAAATGCAATTCAAGCCTGATAAATGCACTGCAATGCATTCTGGAAATAAAAATAAATAGCCACATACAAACTGAATGGTATAATCCTGACAGAAGGCGAGAGAGAAAGAAAGAATTTGGAGGTGCTGGTGTCACATATGTTAAAGTATGATGACAATGGGACAGTGATATTAATGCCCCTGCTCTAATCTCAATGCCCTATTCTAAACTCCTAATGCCCCCACTCCAATGCCCAACGCTCCAGCCCAGACCTCCAATGTCCAACGCTCCAGCCCAGACCTCCAATGTCCAACACTCTAGCTCCCAACATAAACAATGCTCACTTCTTCAATTGTGCAATCTCAGTTTCACCACGTAACAGTGTGTGTGTGTTTTATTTCCTTGTTTAACACACAGTACATCATCCTCATGATCAGGGTATCCAGCTCAGTCAACACTGGCTGCACCCGATTCCTCTGCAGAGTTATTTCCCAATCCTACCTGCAGGAAGGAAAGAAAGAAACCCAAACCGAAAAAGCTACATACCTCTCACACCGAAGTAAGTGATGACACAACCGGGCACTGAAAAGCAGAGGAAAGGAACAATTAACAGTATTTCATTGATAAAAAAAAAAAAAAAAAAAATTGATTTTTCTGTGTGGTATTTTAGTTATTGCAACACATTTTTCTTTTTAAAACTTCTTTTATTTTAATTTCCAGGAATTGGACAAATACAGAGATACACCAATAGCTGTGCATGACAGAACATACAATACGAGTAAGTAATAAGCCACAACAGGGTGTGCATTACAGGATTTTAATGCACGTCACAGGTGGGTACCGTGTAGTAAGCATGAGGCCGAAGGACAAGTGTCCTTACGCCTCTGGGAAGTGCATTAAAATCCTATGATGCACACCCCTCCTACGATGCACATCTCTGGAGGGGCTTATTACACTTCTAAAACAACTCTGTAGTTTGTTGTGGGAAGAAAATGAGATTTGGTACCAAACGGTGCATTTACAGAGATTTATTATGCAGTCAGGTGACATCTGGCAATGAAAATACTAGATTTTTTCTTCGCATTTTAGAAGCATGATTAAAGAACAGTACCATACATCATGCCAGAACCTAGGTCCATCACAGTCTGTGTTGGACTCCGAACAGCTGCCTTCTTTAAAGAATTCTGGGTCAGAAAACTGTGAAGCAAGGGTACATCTCATCTATAGCAAACTTTGTCCGTTTAAACATGGGCTCCTCTCCTATCTGGCCTGCGAGATTGCCTGCTGTTGTGCATTATAACCCTGTCATATACGGGCCCAACCACTTACTTAGCTCCCCTCGTCACGATACACCCCCTGGCTGCTCCTGCTTCTAACATGTTAGCCTGGGATCTGTCACCGACCCCAAGTTTGTACAAAGCACTGATCCACACCATTTCAGTAGTGTTGTTACTCTTACTTGCACTTTAAAATTGCACTTTAAGACTGCACTGTAAATTGTAACCAAATGTACTGTAAATTGTCACTGAATGTGAACATTACATTTCATCTTTTTTTGGGGGGGGGGGGGGGAGAAAGAGAGTCTTATCCTTTAGGTGTTTATTTGTAACCATTTTTGTCTCCATTTTGTTATCCGACTTGGAACCTTTGTAAACAAGCCTATGGCTCAAAGGTATTTAATCAGAGTCTGAAATAAATAAATCTATACTGGAATGTTGTCTCATTTTAAACTAAAGGGGTCCATCTATAATCATTAATTCTGGTTAATAATCTTCTAAACTGGTTATTGCAACCACCAAGTAACTGTCAAGAATGAAACTACTTGAACAGTAAAATGTATAACAGGTAGAATGACACTGTACCCCAAGTATTGTCCATATGCAGTTGTCCAGATCTGGACCTTATTCCCCTGGCCACCTTGATTAATAACCCCCTGCTTGTTGCGCTACAACTGATCTGACCTCTAGGTACTCGATCTTGTGCATAAACGGAAGTCAAGTCTCCGTTAACTTCTCAGTTTGGAGTCGGAGGTTGGCTATAATTTGGACAGTCCAGAGGAGGGCAACAAAAATGGTGCAGGGTCTGCAAGAGAAGCCGTACGAGGGGAGACTAAAGGAGCTTAATATGTATACCCTTGAGGAAAGAAGGGAGAGGGGGACACGATAGAAACTTTTAAGTACCTCAGTGGAATCAACAAAGTCCAAGAGGGTAGCATCTTTCAGAAAAAGAGATGTGCTACAACAAGGGGACACAATTTAAAGATAGAGGGGGGGCAGTTCTGGGGCAATGTGAGGAAGTATTTTTTCACAGAGGGTAGAGGATGCATGGAACAGCCTCCTGAGGAGGTTGTGGGGTCTAAAACTGTGGGAGAATTCAAGAATGCATGGGACAGACATAAGGCAGTTCTTGTTGGGGGGGTAGGAAGAAATAGGCTGTTGGTTAACTAGGATCTGCAGCCTATCCTCTAGGTAGGGAAATGGACAGACTAGGTGGGCCAAGTGGTCCTTATCTGCCGTCAAAGTCTATGTTTCTGTGTTTCTGGAAATAAGTTTTATGTTAGAGATCCAGTCCTCCACCTGGGGCAAGTGCATGTCCACTATCTTGGGACAGGTCATCTCCCCCCCACCAAGAGCAGCAGAGATGTACAAACATGCTTTTTACCTATTAGGGTTTTTTTTTTTTTTTTTTTTTTAAATACCTGGGGAAGGTTACCCAAAATTAGGTGCTGGAAGCCTGGGGTTCCTGCCATACCAGCTATCTTGCCTTATTCTGGGCCCAGTTCTGTCCACAACAGCTGCAGTATGGCAGCACTCCCCAAAATATGATATGGTGTCCCTATCACCCCACAGACCCTCGGCAACTGTCACTGTGCCCTCTAGTGTAGTGCCTGGTCTTGGTTAGGGTAAGGAAAATGCGACCTACCACCTTTCATTAGAATTCCTCCCAGTTATTTTATATGGCAGTATGGAAGACTCCCCTCCTAGACTCAATGCCATTCCTTAGGCGTCAGGTATACATCTGCTTCAGTTTCCCAAGCCGCCCAATAGTTTTTTTTTTTTTTTGGGAGGGGGGTGATCTCATGGTGCTGGGCTTGGCTTTAACCTAAGTGAGAGATGTGCTGGTTTTAGATCAGAGTTGTACCTGCACTGTCTATAATATTTATGAGGGGATGTGGGGCTCCAAGCAGGTCTTGTAACCTGCAACCTGTTATGAGGAAAAGTTACCTGAAGATATCTGAAAACGTTTGACCGAAGTGTGAATTCCATTTGCATTTGCTCACACGTTTTCAAGGCTCCATTCTGCACAAACAGAGAGGCGCTAGACAGGCCTAGGGAGTTCCATCTTTGAAAAGCTGCATCTAGCTTAGGAGGATTTAAAACCTAAGCACCTATATAGAGGTGCACCACATGAAAGCAAATCTGATTCACAGGTCTCGCCTCACTGAATCCAGTTGGAATGTACCGGTTTGAACTAGGGGTTAGTGACCAAATGTGTTTAGCTATGCTTTTTTTTTTTGGGGGCTTCAACAATCTCCAAGGTTTGGGGCCCTGTATTACTGTTTGCCTCCATGATCATCCAAATGTTGTCTGGGTTATTCTTTTTATGCTCAGTTGAAGAGAGGAGTTGGGCAATATGATAGCATACTTTAAAAAAATCGGGGAGGCCCACTCCACCACTGTCCCTGGGTCGCTGTACGCTCTTCCAGTTAATCACTGCTTTTGAGTTAGTCTTGCCAGAGTACCATAATTGGGAGGGTATGAAAAATCTGGGCAGGACATTCATTCCCAGGGAGTCCAGTCTGCCCAAGAGGGAGAGTGGCAAAATCTCACCAACATTCAAGATCTGTTAGAATTTCATTCATTACTTCACCGTAATTTGCTTGGTATAAACCCTTCAGCCCTACTAGTCTATTAATTCAGAGATACCCGATTCGTGTGGTGACCCATTTATAAGGAATGACTTGTTTGAGAGTTGGCATCAGAGACACTAACCAGGACCACCTCCATCCTCCCCACGTTAATTTTGAAACTTGATCACTACATTGTCAATTTGCCGCAGCATAAGGAAGAAGCAAGTGGGGGTTCTAAGGCTAAGCATGACCACGTACAGTGAAATTCTACAGTCTTCTCCCGCCACTATTCCTCAAGATCATGTGCTCTCAGCACTGCCACAAGCAGTTCAATACTGAGCGGAAACAGAGGTGAGAGCGGACACCCCTGTCTGGTTCCCCTACCAATCACCAGAGGGTCAGGGGATATCCCACTGACCTAAACCCATGCAGTAGGGCAGAAGTTGATTTCCCATAGCCAGCTGCAAAACCCTTCTCCAAACCAAATTTGCTTAGCATGGCAAACAAAACAAAAATCCCAGTCAAGTCTGTCAAACACTTCTTCTGCATGTAAAGTGACTGCTACTTTTTGCTCCCAAAATTATCTCCCTGTATGAAAGACGTGAAGGCATCAACAAACACTATTCAAAATCGTCTGTTCAGTATAAAACCAGACTAATCAAGATGAACCAGTTTCTGTAAGACTTTGTTCACATGGTGGCCAACACTCTGGTCAGTATCTTGGAATCTACATATGATAATGGTATTGGGTGGTGGGACTCTAGTCTGTGGGTTTCCCACGTTTTAGTATTGCTGTTATGAATGCAGACTGCCAAGAGTGCGGAAAGTCTCCCACCTCCTCCCCAGCGTCAAAAACCTTTGTAAAACACAAGGGTTAATTGAGGTTAGAATGCCGTAAATAATTCTGCATTGAAACCATCCGGACTTGGGGATTTCCTCCAACTTCATGGACATAGACATTACTGTTAGAAGATATACAAAACGTGACAGCTAAAGGGGAGGTTCTGATAATGGGAGACTTCAACATGCCGGATACAGATTGGTCAATACCAGCAGAAACATCTGCCAGAACTAGACACATGGTGGAATCCCTGCAGGGGGTGGGCCTCAAACAACTGGTACAACAACCCACAAGAGACAGGGCTATCCTAGATCTAGTACTGACCAACAGGGAAGGGATCACAGATCTCCAGGTAGAAGGTCACCTGGGGGCCAGTGACCATCACATGGTATGGTTCAGTTTGGCCACTACATCTAAATCATCCCATTCCAAGGCAAAAATATGGGACTTCAGAGAATCTGACTTTGATAAGATGGCCAACAGAGTTAAGCTAGCCCTGACAAAAAGAAACACAGGTGAGGGGGTACAGGCAAAGTGGCCAAGCATTAAGGATGCAATACTTGAAGTAACATCCCATTGTGTTAGACAGAAAAGGAAGCGCAAAAGAAGAAGGAAACCACTTTGGTTCTCAAAAACAATAGCAGAAAATGTCAGAGCCAAAAGGCTGGCCTTCAGGAAATATAAGGGAACACAGCGGGATGAAGATAGGGAGGCATACCAAACTGCCCTAAGGGAAGCAGGGAAGGCAAAGTCCCAAACTGAGGAAACACTAGCACGAACAGTAAAAGAAGGTGACAAGACTTTCTATAGAAACATTAGTGAAAAGAGAAAGTCCAGAGGGGCTATTGCAAAGCTCAAAGAAGAAAAGGGGGCGTGAGGAGAGGACCCTGTAAAAGCATCTATACTAAATAGATACTTTTGCTCAGTATTTACTGATGAGACGGTAGGGCAGGGCCCACAGCTCAGTACCATGGACACAAGGGGGAGGGAGGGAGGTGAGCACTACTCCCTTCACAAATGAAAGGGTCCTACAAGAGCTCGCCAAGCCCAGGGTGGACAAGGCAATGGGACCTGATGGCATACATCCCAGGGTACTTGAGGAGCTAAGGGTGGAACTAGCAGAGCCATTAGCATAACTGTTTAGTGAGTCTCTGAGCACAGGAGAGGTCCCAGAAGACTGAAGAAGGGCTCACGTGATCCCGCTCCACAACAGTGGTAGCAGGGAGACGGAAGGGAACTACAGACCAGTCAGTCTTGCCTCAGTAGTGGGCAAGAGTATGGATGCACTCCTTAAGAAAAGGATAGTGCAACACCTGGAATCCATAGGAGCACAGGATCCAAGACAGCATGGATTTACAAAAGGAAGGTCCTGTCAAACTAATCTCAGATTTCTTTGACTGGGTAACCAGAGTGGTGGACCAAGGGGGAGCAGCTGATATCGCCTACCTTGACTTCAGCAAAGCTTTCGACACTGTTCCACATAGAAGATTGATAAATAAGCTGGGTAGGCTCGGTGTGGGTCAAGTTGGTCAACTGGGTGGCAAACTGGTTGACGGGCAGAAAACAGAGTGGTGGTAAATGGTATACAGTCAGAAGAGATGCCAGTCACAAGTGGAGTACCTCAGGGATCAGTCCTGGGGCCAGTCCTCTTCAATATCTTCATTAGTGACATTGCAGATGGACTAGAGGGTAAGGCTTGTCTGTTTGCAGATGACACCAAGATCTGCAACACAGTAGATGATCCAGAGGGGGTGGGCAGAATGAGAAGAGATCGGGATAAACTAGCAAAATGGTCAGAAGAGTGGCAACTGGGATTTAATGCAATGAAGTGCAAAATCATGCATGTAGGGAAGAGAAACCCTGAAGCCCTAGGCTGGGAGGGGAGTAGCTGGCAGTCACAAAGGAAAAAAGAGACTTGGGCATCATCACAGATGACCTGAAATCATCCAAGCAGACCTCTAAAGCAGTAGGTAAGGCTAGGGGGATGTTAGGGTGCATTAGTAGGGGTATCAAGTTGTAAGAGGAGGTAATAATCCCCCTTTACAAGACACTGGTTAGGCCCCATCTGGAGTACTATGTGCAGTACTGGAGGCCACAGCTTCACGAGGACATTAACCAAATGGAGGCAGTCCAGAGAAGGACAACCAAAATGGTGCAGGGACTGCATCACAAGACATACGAGGACAGATTAACGGAGCTCAATATGTATACCCTTGAGCAAAGGAGGGAGACAGATGATATGATCAAAACATTCAAACACCTTAAGGGCATTAACAAGGTGAAAGAGTTTAACTTGTTTCAATATAAGAAAAATAGCAGGACAAGAGGACACAGCATGAGATTAGAGGGAGGCCGATTAAGGGGGAATGTGAGGAAATTCTTTTTCACAGAAAGGGTGGTGGTGGATGGAACGGCCTACCTCAGGAAGTAGTAGCTATGAATACAGTGCAGGGCTTCAAACAGGCATGGGATAGGCATAAGGGAGCAATACAGATGAGTATGAATAGATAGGCCACTGACAGAGCAAAGGCCGATGACACATTTATAAGATAGAAAAAGAAACAGGCAGACTGGATGGGCCTTGCGGTCCTTATCTGCCGCCAACTTCTAGGTTTCTAGTGTGTGACCTCTGCTTGTGTAATTGGGTTGTCCATCAGCAGTCGTTCCTCCTCCTCAGACGGCACTAACAATGCCACTGTGCTGAGGAAAGTCGAGATTTGTTTCTGCCTGGGTTTGTGTAGTAGAGAGATACAAGGAGCCATAATAATTCCTAAATTGGTTAGCTATCTTTTTAGGTGTGAACCCCACTGTGTTACTGTTCCCAGGGTGCTTGATTTTATTTATTTATTGTTTTTGACAAACCGGTCAGCCTGTGCCTTATGAACACAGAAAGCGAGCAAGCATCCCGCTCGGTACAGTACTCAAAATATTTTTGATTTGGGCCAGCCTGCCCACAAGAGCGGTAGGGCTACCACTCATGGCTTCAGCCAATCTCGGATCTCGGGAATGGACTCTGGTAGCTGGAGGGCCGGCCGGGGGAGGAGGAGGACAGAGCACCCAGTGGCCGCTCTCCTCCTCCAGGGAGGGTGGGATGCTTGTCCCACCGCTACACCACCACCTGGGTGACCACAGGTGGAGTTGCGGCAGGGAAAAACAAGCAGTAAGAAGGGAGGGGAGACATCGGCCAGGGGCTGGAGCGCTGGCACGTTGTCACATGCCCCACCCCTAGGCCCTCCAAGCGTGCCGATGTCTCGAGGGGCGGGACAGAAAAAGCTAAAAAACATGCACTGGGCTCCTGTAGATGGGACCCGGTCATCCTGAGAAACACCAATAACCAGGCTCCATAGAAGGGGCTGGCGAGGCCTCCCAACGCACACTTGAGGACTGGAGAGGGTGGGGAGTCCCTCTCCTCCCCGCCTGGGGGGGGGGGGATAGTGGCAGGATGGGGGCAGGCTCGCTGGTACCCAGAAGGAGTTACCTGGGGCGGGCTACAGGAGTGCGCATGGCCTAGGGTTACCCTAAGAAAGGAACCTGGTGCAGCGAGGAAGGGGGCATAAAGAAGAAACATTTAAAAAAAAATATATATATATATATATATATATATATATATATATATATATATATATATATATATATATATATATATATATATATATATATATTTTTAATTTTAATTCTGTAATTTACCCTCTGTTTTTGGTGTATAAGGGTCTGTAGTTCTTGCCTAACTTGCCAAAGCTGTTCTTCAACGTCTAGATCCCTGTACTGTTTTTGCCTACTTTCCAAAGCTTTCAGAGTGCGTTGTATTTTTTTCTGCCTCTCCTTCCAGTGCATGTTCACTCGTGATGCATAAGAAATGATAACACCCCTTAGCTAGGACCAACGATTTTCCATTTTCAACAGAAAACACCAGTAAAGAACAGAATTTTAAATTTTTAAAAACCACATTCAGGAGTCTTTCATTAAAATAACCCCCTATTTACACCACTTTTATCATGCACCCCACCCCACTGCGCACCCACACCACCCACCACGTTTCTGGGCAAATGCCTCTATTTTAAGCCAATTTTTTTGTACAAAACATGCAGAGTTGCCCTCAATTTTGGGGGGAAAAATGGACTACGATTTTGTCAAATGGAATTGCCGATTTTTGAAAGTGGAAAATCATTGTCTCTACTCTGCATTGCTTTCAGGGAGTTCCACACCAATTTCCTCAACTTCTGCGGCCCTGTGGACTGACATATTCCTTGACGACGGCCTCTATTATCTTCCCTGAATCTGCAAGGGTATGTTCACCCTCCAGGATGCTGCCCTCATCCAATTCCCCCAATTTAAGCTCAGGGGAGACTGCTGTGTGATAAATGATCACTACTGGGTCCATCGAGAATTTCAAGAATTTGTGAAAACTTGTTGTGTTGCTCATGTGAGAAAGAATTAAGGAGGGCTGGGGGTATACTGGGATGTATAGGGAGAGGCATCACCAGTCAAAAACAGGAAGTTGTTATCCCTCTGTACAGACAGTTGGTGAGACCCCATCTGGAGTACTGTGTGCAGTTCTGGAGACCCCATCTCTGCAAAGACACAGACAGAGTGGAGGCTGTCCAGAGGAGGGCAACCAAAATGGTGCAGGGTCTGCACCAGAAGACACATGGAGAAAGACTAAAGGAGCTTAATATGTATACCCATGAGGAAAGGAGAGAGAGGGGGGGGAGACATGATAGAAACTTTCAAATACCTCGAGGAAAATCAACAAAGTCCAAGAGGGTAGCATCTTTCAGCAAAAGAGATGTGCAAGAACAAGGGGGCACAATTTGAAGATAGAGGGGGGACGGCTCAGAGGTAATGTTAGAAAGTATTTCTTCACATAGAGGGTTGTGGATGCATGGAATTACCTCCCTGAGGAGGTCGTAGAGTCAAAAACAGTGGGGGAATTCAAGAATGCATGGGACAGACATAAGGCAATTCTAGTGGGGGTAGGAGGAAATAGGCTATTGGTTAACTAGTATCTTCACCTTATCCGTTAGGTAGAGAAATGGGCAGACTAGGTGGGCCAAGTGGTCCTTATCTGCCGTCAAATTCTATATTTCTAAGAAAAGGTCAATCCTGGAATAAGATTTGTGCAAATATGAACAGAACATTAAGTTTCTCATGCCGGGATCGAGCTCTGTCCATACATCTACGAATGCCAACTGAACACAGACTTTTCTAAGCAGTATTTTATTTGTCGTAATACTGATTTTTCTGCACTTTACTCATGGTTCACACAGACAGGGTACCGCTGTTGGGGAGCCTCCACTCAACTGCTCAAATCACACAAAGCACACAAACTAAAACCTGACTGCTGCCAACCTGCAGGCACAGGAAGACTATTGTTCTCCTGTTTTTTTGGGGTGAGGCGGGAGAAAGAGGATCGCAGCCAAGCACCTGGCCCCTAGCAGAAGCTAGGAGGCAGGCAGCTCAGGACCACACATGGCAGCAGAGGTCATCGGCAGACACGAAGTGTGCACCACGTGTCATGACAGAAGTGTACAACAGCTTTTCAGGTAGGGGGAGAACAAAGGAAATATAAGCCAGCAGGAGGACTCTGGCTACCCACAGATCCTGTACAGACAACCCAGGCCATGCTACCACCTAGATCCTCAACACTGCAGGGCACTGCGGATCCACACTGACCGTGCCGGAGGAAGGTAAGCCCTAGGAAAACAAGTGGCAGGTAAATCACGGGAAAGTCAGGTGATGGTGCTGGGGTAGTCAGCAAGGAAGGGACCACTCAAGAAAAGGTAATAAATAAAAGACAAAAAAAACAACCAGTCAGTTCCTTCCACCCTTCAGTCATCTGGAAGACTTTTAGAAGGGTATCAAATTTGCAAACCTGCATACAGAGACATTTCACAGCACAGGTGCATTGTTATTGAAGGATTACCTTGCAACACTGGTTTCACCTGTGCTCAGGTCTGAATAGGTGTTGAGGAACAACCAGTGGTGTCTGATTTCTAAGCTGACAAGCCTCAATAGGTGCATCTGTTTAGTATTTACTGGTGCAGAAGAGAAGGAAAAATGAAAAATAAAGGGGTTTCCTGTGTCAAGCTGGAAGGAGACCCGGGTTTGAGTTCTTCCACAACCACTGGAACAGAGTGCAACTTTAAGGAACTAGTGTACATCCTGAAATTAGCACAATGGCTGAAAATGGAAAATTCTGATTGGTTGACAGCAGTCCCCCAAAGAAAACTTTTATCCCCCCTTTGGTTTCGTGGGGGCAGGGCTATCAGCCCTGTCCCAGCTCCCCAACCCAATGCCACCTCCCCCAGTACTTACTGGACATCCAGATTCTCCATGAGGAGATCAGGCAGGGCTCCAATAAGCCCACATGTCCCCCTTTTCCGTTTTCTCGTCCGTCTGTGCCCAGCTTTGGCAGCAGATAGGTACACGCATGTGGAGTAACATGTACTACAGAGATGCAGCCTGTCCCGCCTGTGTCGCTCAGACCTGAACTACTGCCAGGCCACCATGTGCTAGCAGTCAAAGGCAGGGGTGGCATACCTCCTCACCACAGAAGGACAGGCAGTCTGCAGGATGCTCAATCCTTCTCCCCCAGCAACCCAGGTCTGCTCCTAAACCCGGGTCACCTGTGAGGCGACAAGCAAGGTGCCCAGTGCCTCAGCCCTCTTCGCTACTGGTCACTGGGCCGGCCTGGCTTACAGCATTCTAAATGGAGTTACAGTATATATAGGTACATAGACAGTGTCTGCAGATAAGGGCCTACGGCCCACCCAGTCTGCCCATTTGAGCTTGTAAGTTCACTTTGTTTTCCTAGAAGTCCGTTGCCCCTTAACCCTGATCTCCAGATTTCCTTTATGTCTATCCCATGCATTCTTAAATCCCATGATTGTTTCAGCCCCCACCACTTCCTGTGGCAGGGTGTTCCACTTGTCCACCACCCATTCTGTGAGGAAATTCTTCCTCACATTTCCTCCGAATCGTCCTCCCTCCAACTTCATCCCATGCCCTCTAGTCCTGGAACATCTTTTTTGCTTACAAATAGTGTATTCCTGCACCCTGTTCCTCCCTGTAAGATACTTGTATGTCTGTATCATAGCCCCTCTCTCCCTCCTCTCATCCGGGGAGTACAATTCCTTCAACCTGTCCTCATAGGACTTGTGATGCAATCCACGTACCATCTTTGTTGCCCTCTTCTGAACCTTCTCCACCCTGTCTATGTCCTTACATGGGTAAGGTCTCCAGAACTGTTCACTGTACTCCAGGTGGGGCCTCACTAATGTCTTGTATAGTGGAATCATGACCTCCCTTTTCCTGCTGGTGATGCCCCTGCCTATGCATCCCAGTTATGTTAACAAAATTAAAACAGCTTTGTTTAATAACAGCATTACAACATTGCAGGGATTAGGTCACCTTTGCTTTCTTGTTAATACGTTTGTGCCAGTGTTCTCAGGCCACACCCCCACCCACCATGCATACCTCTCAACCTCCTGCCTCAAATCAGGGACAATGCTTAAAAAAAAAAAAAAAATCAAGGACAAAGGACCAAAATCAGGACACATCTTCAAAACTGGTGATATCCACTCAGGAGCTGGTAGAATAAGGGGCTTTGTGTAAAATGCATTTTTTAAGGAAGAACAAGTCTGTAACTTTAATGTTTGGCATTATTTTGTGCTTACAACCCCCACTGTTTGGTCACAGAAACACAATTTTTAGGAGGAATAGAAAATTTTGAGGCAAAAATCAGGGACAGTTGAGAGGTGCACCATGTGCTTGGTCGCCCCAGCTCACCACCCCTTGGTGTCCCCTAGGACTTCTCTTCACATCCTGTGTTCCCCCAGATCTTTCCCTCTCTGGCAGGGGTGGCGGGGCTCCCCATGTCCCACTGAACTGATCCAGTTGTGGGGGCAGTGGGAAGGAAGGGGGGGGAGGCCGCACACATCCTCCCCAGCCTCCACTACAAAACTGGCAAATCATTAAATAATGACAATGTGCTTTCTGCCTCAAATAGAAACAAAAAAAAAAAAAAAATTGGGCCTTCTAGAACTTGCTGTGTGACCATCAGCACGTCACAACCTCCACCACCCTTAGCCTGTCTCATTTCCATTCTGTGCGGAGTACTTTGAGCTTTCCTTATCCCCCGGAGATTTTTACTTACTCTCCTCCATGCAAGGCAGATGGCTGATGTAATGGCCCCTTACCTTGTTAAGCACTTTAGAATACTTGTGGGCCAGATATTCAAACTGCGCCAGGCTGTGGCACAAGCTTGGGCGCAGCTCAGCCAGCTGCGCAGGGGTGTGGACTGGGCGATATTCAGCGGGCCTGCGCCATGGCTTATGGCGTTGAATACTCCTTTTCCCTGGCCACCCAGTGTGGCCACATATCTGGAATGTGTAGTACAGTACAGGCTGCCGCCTATTGGCTCACGCTGTGAACCAATGGGCATAGAGCCCTACGACTGTGTTAGGCGGGCGGGCAGAGGGCAGCAGGAGGGTGTGCTGCACCGCCCGGCTGACAGGCGGGGGCTCAGTGGCGATGGGGAGGGGTACCACTAGACCAGGATATTGGACGGAATTATACTTTTTATACAGATGCCACGATCGGGCATGGGGTCCGCCAGGTACAGCGGAGTTCGGGTGGCCACCCACAGGTGGCAGCTGCCGTGTTCGCCCTGCAATGCAGCAGCTCACCTGTGGGTAGCCATCAGTTGTTCCTTTTTTGGATCAACTTTGTGCTGGTGCAGGTTGGGGTTGCGCATGCATGGCTCTGCACATCCCGGGCTGAATAGCGGGATGTGCAGTATCATGGAGCCCCTCTACCTGCACACTTACTGATCTTGCTGTGGCGCATTGGGATTTGTGCTGCTGTACTTTTCCTTTTGAATATCATGCCGGGACGCAACCCTTTTGAATATCTGGGCGTGTGTGTGTGTGTGTGTGTGTAGTGTGTGTGTGTGATGTGTATATACATATATACACATACACACACACACACACACACACACAAGGTGAGTATACAACATTGACAGTAAAACACGTATTCTTACTGCAGTGGAATAATTGGATGACAGACACTGCGGTTTATTTCCTGATAAACCCACAGTGTCTACATCACCAGCAAATATACTCACAATGGTAATGTCATCAGAGTGAGACTATCTACATTGCAGCCTGCATTTAATAGCTTCAAAGTTTCTCTTCTCACTGAATCATGCAACTAACTCAATTAGCATTGTAAAAGACAATCACCTGTGTTCCATAGTTATTCTGGCAATCTTAGAAAATGGGTCTCGTAAAACCTAGATTATGATTGGCTTAGGCACTGTGGCACCGGTGTTATTTCTTAACAATGCCCAGTACAAAACAAGTGCCAGCTCTGCCCAACAAATCGTCACTTTAATTCAAACCCTGCCGCCATTTTTTTCTCGCTAAGCGAGACAGCAATCCAAAGCCCCCACCCCTCGTAACTATGCAAAACAGTCACCGTAAAAAAAGAATCAGGATTTTCAGCATAAAAAAAAAAAATAAAAAAAAAACACACAGATTGTACACGTGTTTTACATTACGTCCCCCCGCCCGAAAACCTGTCGCTACAGAAGCGCTCAGGCCCTTCCCGACCTTTGATACCCGGCCACTGTCACAAACCTCCCAACCCGCAACCAGACTCCATCTGCGAAACGCAATTCACAAAAGTCCCGCTCCTGCCTTTCCTCACTGTGCTTCTTCCCGATGCCCACCAGCTCTCTCTCTCGCTCCCTCTCTCACAAAAATTGCAACTCACCAGCCGGACTGTACCTGTAAAACAAGCACTTTATATTCTATTTAGCTCAATGTCTTCAGAAGCGTTCTTTTTTTTCCCCAATAAACAATGTTTTTAACTGTCCCTTTCACGACCTTGCATCACGGGACTACAGCTCCCATAAATCCATGGGAGAAAAAGACAGATCAATGCGACAGGCTTTCCTGAACAGCAGCACCCAGGGACTACTTCACCAAAAATTTGTAGTGTTATTCTGTCTTTCACATTTATGCAGCTTCTTCTTTACTTTAATTACATTTTATTTAAAATCTTACAAACCATTTTCTAAGTGTAATAATACCCTCCAGGGTGGGCATTATGGGATATAAGACCTTCCAGGGATACAAGGCCTACACCACTACGGTCCGTTATATCCCAATAACACCCACCTGTCGGGTATTATTACTTTACTTAGCACACTGCTGTGCTGCTGTAATCTTCAAACCAGCCTCCTTCATAAACCAGTTTCTCTTTCCGAGTGCTGACTGCAACAGTTTCTCTGTCTCAGTGAAGCCTGCAACTTACTGAATAAACAGTCTGTTTCTCACTCCTAGCTGCAGGTAACACAATTATCATTGCAAATCACATGCACCTGTTTTTCATAGTGTCTAACAGTCTCAGCCCTTTCAGGAACACTTTACACACACACTCAGACCACACACAAACAGTGCTGTCAGTATAGCCTAGAGTTTAGAGTAACAAGCAATGAACTAACTTCCTACATCCAGCAGCCCAGACCAGTGTTTGATTCTCAACTGCCATTTCAATACGGTGCAACTCTGAACAAATCACTTAACTGCCCAGTGCTCAAAGGTCCCCCCCTGAAAACTTACCAAATTGCCAAAATAAACAGGGAGAGAACACAGAAAAAAAATGTTCCTAAAGCGTACTAGCCCTATTGTATAAATCGCACACATGATGTGCGACTTGTAGAATATGGCAAACATTTGCACTCGTGCAGAGTGAACTGCAATAATACACTCGTGATATTATCACAGCTCACTCTGCACTCATGCAAATATTTTCCATATTCCAGTCGCCCATCATGTATCCCATACATATACATATGTCAATCTACTCTATCCTACAGTCCCTGCACTACTAGTATCTAACTCACTGCTTTGTAAAGCACTTTGGGATACAGTGTATATGAAAGGCGCTATATAAATCCAAATTCTATTCTAGAGTCCCTGCACTATCAGTATCTAACTTAGAAACATAGGAACTGTTGGCAGAAAAGGACTGCTTGGCCCAACTAGTCTGTTCAGATTTTCACTGCTTATATCATCTCCACAGACCCTGCATAGTCTTCGTTGACTCTTCCTCTCCTTGCCTACTTATTAATATTCCCCATGTCTATCCCATGCATGTCTTAAGACTTCCACTGTCTTCGCTCGCACCACCTCAGCTGGCAGACTGTTCCAGGTGTCCACCACTCTTTCAGTAAAGTAGTACTTCCTCACGTCCCCCTTAAATTTCCCTCTCGCCAACTTCATTGCATGCCCCTTGTCCAGGTGCACTTTCATTTGTAATAGACTCCTCTCCTGTACCCTGTTCACCCCTCCCCATTGACATCTTGTAGATCTCCATCATGTCTCTCTCCCCATCTTGGGTGTACATGTTGAGACCCCCAATCTCTCTTCACTGGGCTTTCGATGCAACCCCTATACCATTTTAGCTACCTCCATTCTGATTTTTCTGAGATGCGGCCTCCAGAAGTGGACAAAGTACACAAGGCAAGAGCTCTCCAGCAACTTCATGGTTTTGTAAAGCACTTTGGGATGCACTGTGCATAAAAGGAGCGTGCAGGAACACAAGAGACACTCCTTGCAATAACCTCAAGTTAGAGCAGCGTAAGGCCCACAATAAAGTCCTCACTGTAGGTAGCAAAGTCCAAAGAGTAGTTTATGTATCACCTAGGAGAAGCTAAACCACTGCACCACCTCAGGAGGGGAGTTTCAGGGAACTGCTCAATCTATAAAGGTGGAGAGACTACAGCAGGGCCTACAAATCTCAGACTTTACGGGAACTTCAGGGGCACCCTTAAGAGACCTGGACTTTGGGAGGAGGAGGAAGAGGAGGAATCAGGTCTGTTTCATCCCTTCCCCTGAACTGCAGCCAGTCACCGCTAGAAGTTCCATGTCCCCTTCTTTTTTGACACGGACAAAAATCAAAATGTAGTAACCGCTTTATTATCTTGATATTAAGTGCAGCAAAAACGTTCCCCACCCCCACCCCAAGAAACTGATTCCGGCTACAAATAATGAAATTAGTATGCCTGTCAAATCTACTTTTCTAGGTGCCTAATAGACTGTGTACCAGCTCCCCCATCCTAACCCTTGCCAGGTCAGCAATGCTATTTCTAAACCAAATGCGGTAGCCATCTTTATTTTATTGTAACAGCTCTCTATCCTCCCAGTCTAGGGCCAGCTGCCCTGTGCCCCCATTCCCCTGAGCCAGCCACCGCCTCCCCTGGGACCTACCTCAGTTCTCCGAATACGAACATCCCCTAGTGGTGAGGCAGGAGGGAAAAAGGACATGTACCCCCCCCCCCCAAAAATAGACAAGTCCAGAGCAGACAGAGTCTCGGGTGACGGCGCGGATTTGGGCAGATCAAGCAAGGCTTCATTAAGGCCCCATCTTCCTTTGCACCTGTTCTCCTGCCACTGCTGTAGGACACAGAATGATCCTCGGCTCCTGCCCTCACTGCACTACCTCAGGCCTCCACCCACTGGCAGCTGTAGGGCGCGGACAGGCTTCTCCACCCTGGAAAGGAGAGCAGTCCGTCAGGCGGCGATCCTCTCCTGCCTGACCGACCCCTGGAACCTAAAGTGTCCTGAACTTGGGTTGCTGGCATGGGGAAAGGTAAGGCGCAGGCAACACCACAGCCATTAGGCCAAGGGGCCGGCTTCAATATCCCCCCCCACCCAAGGTTAGCCCTCCTTCAGACAAGCACCCCAGCCCCATCACCCTGACGTCTGCCAAGGAAGATTTACCTGCCAGCCATCTTCCCCGGGGCCCCCACCACCATCATCTCGGGGTCAGCAGAGTTCCCCAAGCCCTGATGCAGAACAGATCCAGATCGGGCTGGAGTGCCCAGCTGGTCAGATGCGGTGCCTGTAGGTTAGATCAACTTGCTGCTGGACTCATCTCCCCCAAGTTTTCATCCCCAGAGAGAGGCAGCAGGGACATCATCATGGTGCATGCCACGTGCTCCCACGTGGCATGCCCTAATGTCCGCCACACCCACCAACCTTCCTGGCCTGGGCTGCCTTTCCTCAGCTTCCCCGGGCAGCAAGCATCAGGCTCTGCCCACCCTCCTCCCAGAGAGCAGTCCTGCAGATGCTCGATCCTTTCTCCCCAGCTGCTCTCAACAACCCAGAGTCGCTTCCAAGCCCAGGTTGTCAGCATCAAGTGGTAGCACCTACTGCTGCATCAGTGCTGCATTTTGTTCGAGAAAAAAATGAAAAACATGTCTAAAATACTAATTTTGAGAAAATGGAGAGTTTTACCACAAAAATAAAACTGGAAGATGCATGGAATTGTGTGGTAAAACAAATGCAGGGTCAAATCATTTACCAGTTTTGTTGCACTGTTGATTTAGAAAGGTAAATGGGTTGGCTCCATGGTGCTGAGCGAAGGGATTCACTTGGCACGCCGGACGACCTGGGTTTGCGCCTGAGCCTGGGTGTCAGGAGCAGAGACCAGCAGGGGAGGGAGGGAGGAGTCAGGAGCATCCTGAATGGGCAAGCCTTAGGTACCTAGTGGTGGCTTGGGAGACATGATGCCGGACGTCCCCGTCCTAGGTTGCTGTCATGACCAGCCCATTGAGGGAGAAGGGGATTGGGGAGGGCAGAAAACGGCCCCCGGTCGACTGTAAGACAGCCGCTGTTCTACATCACCACAAAGCCCTGGAAAGTGCCTGAACTGACCCTGCCACACCCAGGATACGTATTTGCACCTATGGGCACTTCTCCCCGGGGGGACCTCCCCCCGATGAAGGCTTACGTCGGGAGCTGCGGCATTATGGGGCAGTGGATGGCAATGGGGCAGAGCGGTGAACGTAGGCCTAGGCAGCCAGGGAGGGAGGCTGGTTCCTGGGAGCCTGGAAAGGAGCACAAAAAATATTTAAATAAATAAAACCTCGTAGGTGAGGTCAGGCAATTCATGTGCAACATGTCAAAAGAACAAACAAAAAACCTCTGCACACCTGGCTAGCTGCCAGCACAACAGGAAAGGCAAAAGGAGGAAACACTTGAGCTCCCCACAAACTTCCGTATATTCAAATCCACATCACAAGCATTAACCCCCTACCCCCACTTGCAAAAGGCAAACGCCCAAGAGGCACCCCCCAAACCTGCATATATTTAAATTCAAACTGCATACACGCACAAATGCGAACTGCACAACTACACTCGTCCCAACACCAAAAGAATGGGCAAAAGAAGGAGAAATACTTTATAACACCCACCCCTCAAAACGAAAATCTTGTATAAATTCCAAACTGCACAAATTTATCACTAACCCGATCAGCAAACAGCCGGCACAGCTGTCAAAGGGAAGACAAAGACCACCCCACCCCCACCCCAAACCTACTTATATTCAGATCTAAACTCCCTCCCTATACCCTTACCCACATACAGCTAAAGAATAGAGTGATACTTTAGGCCCCCAAAAAAAAAAACAACACTTACAATCTTGCACATACTCGAATTCCAAGTTGCAGTCCGTTTAACCCCACCACCCGCCCCTCCCTGTCTGTACATCATGAGAGAAGGAAAAACTTTAAAAGTTGCACAGGTTGAAATTCAAAACAAAAAATTCAATCCCTACCGTAAAAGTCAGCACAACAGACAATACAAAGGCAAGGAAAAACTAAAACAGAGCCCTCCCCACCAAAAGCATGCAATGAATCCACCCCCAAACAAAACAAAAACTTGCATGCAGTCAAACCCATCCTCCTCTAAACTGCACGCATCAGATTAAACTGGAAATCTTTGGGTGGGGGAACCACAGTCATTTCTAGATTTGTAAGAAGGGGGCAAACTGAAACTCAAACTCCCCTATAGTTAATAATCAGTGCAGAAAGAGGGCAAGAGCTTTCATGCAATTTTTGTAAGGGGGGCTGGAGTTTGGTTACTGGGGGCTGCCCAATTTGAATCCATTACCCACCCAATACATCCCTCATATACTCACACAACCGGGCATGTTTGAAAGATGGTAGGAACAAACTGAAAACAGAAGCAGCAGAAGGAACTGGAAGAAGAGGCTGCACCTTCAGAGTGAATTTCTAGATCAGTGAAGGAGCGGGAGGGGTCAGAGGCTGGTCTTTATAGCCAACCAACCGGGAGGAGAAATTGCTGAGTCATTCCCTGTGTGTGTTGGGGGAGGAAGAACACAAATTAAATCAACATGTGACTTGTTTCCTTAAAGGAACAGTGTTTAAGGGAACGGCCATTTAGCGTACTCGAATGCACATCAGGGACGGTTTACATGCAGCATATCAAAGGGACAGGCAACGGGAAGCCCAGTGAATGGAATCTGTACAAGCGAGCGAGCTTGTGAGCGAGAGACAAATGCTGGCATCAGGTGAACGCTCACACGACACTGCCCTGTTGCAGCAATACAGAAAACTCAGAAATGAGTGCAAGAAAATGATCAGGGGCAAAAAAGCGACTTCTGCTGAGCCGCCCTTCTCAGCTCTGCTAAAGACCCCAGAGCGGTTCTGAGAACCATCCAATCACTGGTTGGCGTCGCTCCTACTCGAGGTCACTGACATGCTCATCGAAGGGTCTCCTGCAACAATCCTCACGTGATTGCTAATGCTCTAAACTCTCATTTCACAGACCTCCCTTCTGCTCTCCGCTAGGGGTCCTCAGCCAAAACTCAAACTGCCCTGCCTCCCGTCCCAATGGGAGTCTGGTCTGACCACCCTCCATTTTACCTAAGGCGGTGTCGAGTCAGCAGTGCGGTCTCTCCTTCTTGATCTCTCCCAGAATGCTAGCCCTGGTCCTGATGATCTGGAGCCAAAGCTTCTCAAACTAGGTGCTCCCTTATAGCCTCCCGGTGGCCCATATTTTCAACCTATCCCTTGCAGGGACTGATCCCGGATATCTGGAAGGTTGCCAAGGTCGTCCCTGTCCCTAAGCAGGCGACCCCCAAAATCCTGGACAACTACCGTCCCATAGCTATCCTCTCTGCTGTCAGCAAGCTCCTGGAAAAGGTGGTCGCCAAACAAATCTCGGAGTATATCCACTCCCATGGTCTGCTGACCCCGGCCCAACACGGCTTTCGTAAAGGGCACAGCACTTCCATGGCTCTCATCTCAGTCTCTTCCAGCATCAGAGCTGCTATGGATCAGGGAAAACTCTCAGGTGTGGTATCTATTGACTTATCCAAGGCGTTCGACCTCGTTGACCACGACCTGCTTGCCCTGCAGATGAGGTCCCTTGGTTTGTCCCCCACCGCCCTAAACTGGGTCTCTGACTACCTATATGGCAGAAAACAACTAACTAAATTCAATAAAGTCCTCTCTGCCCCCCGGCCTGTCACCTCTGGTGTCCCTCAGGGCTCTGTGCTGGGTCCCCTACTCTTTTCCTGTTCATCAACAATCTCCCTGATGTGGTCTCCAGCTGCCGTGTCATCATGTATCGGATGACCTGGTTCTCCTGGCCCACTCCTGTGATACAGCCACACTAAACCGTCACTTATCTGAAGACCTCTGGAACATCCAGGCATGGCTCTCCAACCATAAATTGGTCCTAAATCAAAACAAAACCCAGGCTATGTTCTTGCGTTCCTCTGCCAAAATAGCCTCTTCAACTCCCTACATATCAACTACGAAGATGGCTCCCTCTCCCTACCGTGACCTCCCTCAAATATCTTGGAGTGACGCTTGATCCCCAATTGGACCTTGGTAGTCATATCCATAATGCCTGCAGTGGGGTAAACCGCAAACTGGGGATGGCCTACAGGGCTCGGTACAACCTCACTCCAGCGGCTCGCTTAGCTCTTGCCAGGGGAGTACTACTTCCCTCCCTCAGCTCCCAGGCTCCCTCATGTTGCTCATACTTCTAAGACCCTCCTAAGCAAGTGGGCTAGCATTACAACATCTATGGGTTTGCCCTGGCACCTCGCCTCACCCATCACTGTGAGCTCTCCGAGAAGCTTGGCTGGCTATCCCGGCTCAATCACCTTAACTTTAGCACTGGGTGCCTCGTGAGTAAAGTACTTAGCTCCAGCACCCTCCGAACTGGCCCGGTTTCTTGCCCTGCTGACCTCTCCCCTACCTGCTTAGGATCCCAAGGCCCGCCTACTAAGTGTACCTACTTCCCGCACCAACATGGGGGACCGGAGTTTTGCTGTCCATGGCCCCAGGCTCTGGAACTCCTTTCCTGAAAGAGTCCGTACTGCCTCCTCTCACAAGAGTTTCCTGACCTCCCTGTGGGATCATCTTAAGGTGGCTTCTCGCTGTGAATGTCCTAAGCCTCCTTAGCCTCCCGGTGTCCACTGGTGCCGGCTTCTTCTCTCCTGCTCTGGCGTCACCACTCTTGCGCTATGTCCTCGTCCAAATCCCCCTCCTGCTTTGACCCGGCTATGATGTTACTATGCTCATAATCCTCACCAGCCCTGTTGGTCATTGAATTTATCTCTAACTTATACCTTGCCCCAGCACTGTATCTGTGTGTACCTTCCACGTAAATGTAAAAACTGTAAAAATTGTCTTTTCTTCTGTTTTTGTACCTGAATGTATTCGTCTGAACTAATTACTGTATCAACTGTACCTGTTGTACCCTTTTGTACTCTCCCGGGTCGTTCCTGAAAATAGGCATAAAACTTGTCTAGTGTACTTACCCGGTAAACAAAAACTAAATAAATAAATAAATAAACAAGGAAGCTAGCAGAGAAGAAATACTGTGATTCTTTTTTGTACATCTTTCCAAACTCCATACACATGCTCTTTTTTTTTTTATTATTATTTTGTAACCAGGTAAGGCCCACTTGGTAGTGCTGTTTTCAGGGGCAACCCGGGAGCACTGGGGAAGCTAACTGACTTGCTCAGAGTCACACAGTATGCAAGTGGAAGTTGTGGGAATCAAACCCAGGTCTTCTGGATGGACCAAGTTCATTCACAGCTCATTACTCTGACCTCTAAGGTATACTGCCAGCCCCAATCAATCAATCAAGCTCAAAGCCTCCGTAGAAGGCAGTATACCCATGCAAAGTTGGCCTTATGTTTCTGGTGGCCCCCAGCAGGGTCTGCCGCTGGGGGGCCCTTGAGTATACCTTAGCGAGTTGCCACTGTATCGATCGTTGCTGAGACCCCATCTGGAGCACCATGTCAAGTTCTGGAGACCACATCTCTGGAAGGACATAGACAGAGCGGAAGCTGCCCAGGGGAGGGCAGCTAAAATGGTGCAGGATCTGCATCAGAAGCCCTACGAGGAGAGGCTGAAGGATCTCTATATGGACACCCTGGAAGAGAGGTGAGCGAGAGAGGACAGGATAGAGATCTAGAAATACCTCATGGGGGTGAATAAGGTATGGGCAGGGCGTATTTTTCAGAAACAAAAGGTGCATGAGAACCATGGGTGTAGGTAGGCATACTCCATGTACTCCATGGTGTAAAATGTTATTCATGGGGGGGGCAGCAAATGGGTTCTGAACTGCTTCCTTTGTCCATGAAAACAAAGGAAGGAAGGAATTAGGACTGGCGTATAAAGAAAGTACATATGTGTTGAGAACGCATGATCAGCAGCTAGCAGGGGAAAGGTGTAGAACAGATGTGAGGAGAAATAGCTTGAAGTGTAGGGTGGTCGAATTGTGGAATAAATTACCAACACCAGTAGTGCAGGCAGATCATTTTCTTACATTTAAGGCAAGGTTGGATCCTTACTGTATGGCTGGTGACAATTGTTACCGCCACTGAAATAGTGGGGACAGCCTATATGAGTTATTGCCTTCTTGGCTGTCTTAAAAACTCCAGTATGAAAACAAAACACAGAACCTTTCTGCAGTTTTATTCATATTAGTCAAAACTAGAAGGATGTGTTACTGATACTGTCTTTGCATCCCAAGGGCTTTACAGGCTCTGGGCTGGTATGTGGGTGTCTGAGGGAGCATTGGGGGAGCGAACCAGTGTCATGAGGTACAAAGTTGTATTTATTGTGCCAAGCGGGGCAACAAACACGGTCCTGGTGTACATATTTATTTTGTTTGGCTACACCCCTGATGAGAACAAGGGAACATGCAATGAAACTTAAAGGGGGGGAGGATTTAGGAGGGATGTGAGGAAGTACTTCTTCACTGAAAGAGGGGTGGACACCTGGAACAGTCTAGCAGAGGTGGTGGGGGCAAAAACAGTGGTAGACTTCAAACACGCATTGCACAGTTAAGCAATAAGGCACAACAGGGTGTGGGTTATTGGGGGATTTACCCACGCCTTGTGTGGTATGTCACAAGGTGCAGCTGAATGACAACCACACAAGAAGTGGGTATATCCCCCAATAACCCACACACTGGAGTGCCTTATTGTGATTATACAATAGACCCCTGTGTAAAATAAATTTAAAATGTGTTTAAGTATGTTTTTAATAAATGCCATTTCTCAGCCGTGGATCATTGTAGAATATACCATGTCATGTGATGTGTTTTGGCCAATGAGGTTACAGGATTTTCATACCCCATTGTATAATCACACAGGAATCTTAGTAGAAAAGCGGGGGGGGGTGGAGGAGTAGCCGGAGATCAGGTAGGGTCTGCAGTGACAGAATTGGCAGGGAACATCTGGGCAGACTGGGTGGGCCAAGCATTCTTTATATGAACATACGAAGAAGACAGCAGAAGAAGGCCATTTGATCTATCAAGTCTGCTTGTGTTGCAGGGTCCACAGCTTGAGCTACTGTCCCTGCCCTCCCTCCCCACTCCTCCCATCCTCTGTACCCATGACCCTTACCTTCCCCCTATAGCTGTCCCAACCTCTCTTAAAGCTGCCCACTGTCTTTAACAAGATTACCTCTTGGCCGGCCCATCGGCACAGTGGTTGGATTTCCGCTTGTGACGCCGGTGACCCGGGTTCAGGAAGGGACCTGGGTCGCCGGAGGGCTGGCCGGGGGGGGGAGATGGATGGAGCGTCCCTCGGACTGCTCTCCTTCTCGGGGGATGAACATCTGGTGCATTACGGACCCCAGCGGAGGCCGTGGGATCCATCGCAACTGGCGTCTGGACGTCCAGGGGAGTGGGGTGGACGTGGGACATCATTGCACGTCCTCACCCTGAGGAAAAACGTTCTTTCAGGGACATAAAATCCCCAGTCAGCGCCTCCTTGACACCCTCCTCGCCGCCTCTCCATATGCTTCCAGGCCAGGTCCCCCGACCTGAACAGACATTCACAACACCTTGGCCGGTGCCATGACCCCACCTTGGGGGTAAAACAGGGGGCACGGGGGTATCACGGCTCATTTGAGAGCAGGGGGCAGTGGGGGCCGTGACCAGGGCAGATGTCCCGACGCTGGCTGGGACAAAAAGTAAAATAAATAAAAATATAAAACAAAAAAACAAGATTACCTCTTCTGGCAGCGCATTCCAAGTGTCCACCACCCTCATGGTGAAGAAGTGCTTCCTAACCTCCCACCCTCCAGCTTAAGACTGTGCCCCCTCGTATTATGGTTGCCACTAAGCTTAAAGAGACTCCTTATCAACCTTATTTATCCCTTTCAAGTACTTGAATCTGCCAACAGATTCTACATTTCTGTGTTTTGTGTTTTTTCATTTTATTGAGTCGGTCATTTTACAGTAAATAATCCAAACAATGCCGTACTGGTTTTGCGTACACTGGTTATTACAGTAAAGCTTGAGAATGTAATACAAACGATCACATGCATCAGTTTCAGTAATGGCTTATTGTAAACCTAGTAAAACTATCCAGTGTGTCCCTTTTATGCTTTAGCTTTAACCCTGCTTACAAGCACTGATACCAGTACTCTCTAGGGTTTCCCAGACATGGTCAAGGTACGAATGTTTCATCATCTGACATCTCGTAAAACACCCATCCTATCCATTTTGCTTCATCTTGGAGTAGCAAACCGGGCAGCCACTCATGATGCAATAGTCTCCTCTTCTCACACTACATAATGAGTAGTTAGACTGTGTTGGGGGTGTTCCCAAGTCCAGGAAAGATGCAGTAGTAGTCGATCAGGGAATATAAACACATACGTTTTTGTGTGGTGACACCAGTATGGTGGCAGTCTGTTTTTCACTTGTTAAAAGAAAAAACATAGAAACATAGAAGTTGACGGCAGATAAGGACCACAAAGGCCCATCCAGTCTGCCCATTTCTTTTTCTACCTTATAAATGTGCCATCGGCCTTTGCTCTGTCAATGGCCTATCTAGTCATACTCATCTGTATTGCTCCCTTATACCCATCCCATGTCTGTTTGAAGCCCTGCACTGTATTCATATCCACCACTTCCTGAGGTAGGCCGTTCCATGCATCCACCACCCTTTCTGTGAAAAGAACTTCCTTACATTACCCTTAATCAGCCTCCTCTAATCTCATGCTGTGTCCTCTTGTCCTGCTGTTTGACACTTTCACCTTGTTAATGCCCTTAAGGCATTTGAATGTTTCAATCTTATCACCTCTCTCCCTCCTTTGCTCTAGGGTATACATATTGAGCTCCATTAATCTGTCCTCATATGTTTTCTGATGCAGTCCCTGCACCATTTTGGTTGCCCTTCTCTGGACTGCCTCAATTTGGTTAATGTCCTTGTGAAGGTGTGGCCACCAGTACTGCATGCAGTACTCCAAATGGGGCCTAATCAGTGTCTTGTAAAGAGGGATTATTACCTCCCTCTTACTGACTTGTGATACCTCTACCAATACACCCCAACATCCTCCTAGCCTTACCTACTGCTTCAGTGGTCTGCTTGGATCATTTCAGGTCATCGGTGATGAATGATGTCCAAGTCTTCTTCCTTTGTGACTGCCAGCAACTCCTCCCAGCCTATAGGTGGCTTCAGGGTTTCTTCTTCCTCTGTGCATGATCTTGCACTTTTGCATTAAACCCCAGTTGCCACTCTTCCCACCATTTGCCAGTTTATCCAGATCTCTTCTCATTTTGCCCACCCATCTGGATCATCTACTGTGTTGCAGATCTTGGTGTTATCGGCAAACAGACAAACCTTACCCTCAGTCCATCTGCAATGTCACTGATAAAGATATTGAAGAGGACTGGCCCCAAGACGATCCTAGGGTATCCACTTGTGACTTGCATCTCTTCTGACTGTATACCATTTACCACCACTCTCTGTTTTCTGCCCGTCAACCAGTTTGCCACCCAGTTGACCAACTTCTGACCCACCCCGAGCCTACCCAGCTTATTAATCAATCTTCTATGTGGAACAGTATCGAAAACTTTGCTGAAGTCAAGGTAGGCGACATCAACTGCTCCCCCTTGGTCCACCACTCTGGTTACCCAGTCAAAGAAATCTATGAGATTAGTTTGACAGGACCTTCCTTTTGTAAACCCATGCTGTCTTGGATCCTGTGCCCCTATGGATTCCAGGTGTTACACTATCCTTTCCTTAAGGAGTGCCTCCATAATCTTGCTCACTACTGAGGTAAGACTGACTGGTCCGTAGTTCTCTGCCTCCTCCCTGCTACCAGTCTTGTGGAGCAGGATCACATGAGCCCTTCTCCAGTCTTCTGGGACCTCTCCTGTGCTCAGAGACTCACTAAACAGTTCTGATAATGGCTCTGCTAGTTCCACCCTTAGCTCCTTTAGTACCCTGGGATGTATGACATCAGGTCCCATTGCCTTGTCCACCCTGAGCTTATTGAGTTCTTGTAGGACCCTTTCTTTTATGAAGGGACTAGTGCACACCTCCCTCCCCGTGTCCATGGTGCTGAGCTGTGGGCCCTGCCCTACCTTCTCCTCAGTAAATACTGAGCAGAAGTATCTATTTAGGATAGATGCTTTACATGGTGGTCCTCCTCACATGCCCCCTTATCCCCTGTGACCTTAGCAATAACCCTGCTGGACTTTTTCCTTTCACTAATGTATCTATAGAAAGTCTTGTCACCTTCTTTTACTGTTCGTGCTAGTGTTTCCTCAGTTTGGGCCTTTGCCTGCCTTACTGCCTTCCCTGCTTCCCTTAGGGAAGTTTGGTATGCCTCCCTATCTTCATCCCACTGCATTCCCTTATATTTCCTGAAGACCAGCCTTTTGGCTCTGACCTTTTCTGTTACTGTTTTTGAGAACCAAAGTGGTTTCCTTCTTCTTTTGACTTCCTTTTCTCTGTAACACAATGGGATGTTGCTTCAAGTGTTGCATTCTTAATGCTTGCCCACTTTGCCTGTACCCCTCACCTGTGTTTTTTTGCCAGGGCTAGCTTAACTCTGTTGGCCATCTTATCAAAGTCAGCTCCTCTGAAGTCCCATATTTTTGCCTTGGAATGGTACATGATTTAGTTCTAGTGGCCAAACTGAACCATACCATGTGATGGTCACTGGCCCCAGGTGACCTTCTACCTGGAGATCTGTGATCCTTTCCTGTTAGTCAGTACTAGATCTAGGATAGCCCTGTCTCTTGTTGGTTGTTGTACCAGTTGTTTGAGGCCCTCCCCCTGCAGGGAATCCACCATGTGTCTAGTTCTGGCAGATGCTCCTGCTGGAATCAGAATTAAGCTACAGGTCACATCAGCAATCTCTACAGAATAAGAACAACCATAATGTGTTTTTTAAACTAGGGATACTTTGAGGCCTAAGGGGGTTGACAGAGTCCCCTTAAGTTCCCCCTTTTGTTATCAGGTTAAAATACATTTCTATTCTTACAGCATCATTTATATGCAGAGCCGCCCTTACGTTTCTAGTACTCCCAGCAGGGTTTGTCATTGGTGGCCCTTGAGTATACCCTAACGAGTATTCCTATGGCATCATGGCGCATAAGTAGAGGAATCTGCCCAGCCCAGTAATGTCCCTTGTGTATGGTCCCACAAAGTCTCGTCAACGAAAGATTTGTTGGTGGACTTTACAGCTACCCCAGTTTCCTGATGGCGATCACATCACCTGGCAAATGTGCTGACTGACTGCCACGGTGCAGGCCACATTTAGACTGCCCCCTGCACCCCCTAGACTTAAAGATAATCAACTGGTGGGGGCAAAACAATGGGGAGACTGGCCAACACCAGGAGTCCCTGTATCCGTACAACGCTCTGACAACCCGTTTGACACTGTGGATGTTGAACGGATTGTGTCGCTGTTATGGATTCGCTGTGGTTGGGGTTCGCTCAAACAACGATATACGTTGTGTATATGTATATGGGTGCTGTAACTGTCATCTCTTATGGTTTAACAAGGGTCTCTCGTGCTGGTTGGGAGAAGTGAAGCTGAGTGGTTCTGTCTGCCCAACCAGTACAAGAAACCCTTGTTAAACTGTACAAGACAACGGTTACAACTCCATCTACATATCATCCTCACATCCAGCACTTATTCTTCTCCCATTTTGTCTGGTCCTACCCAATAAATAGCATGACCTCTGCTCTCTGGCCCTCTTGTTTTAACCCACTGAACCATTTTGCACTGTTCCATATCGCCACCCTTAATTGATTTTTGTACATACTGTGCCCTGTGTACTGTACCTTGTCATCCGCCATACTTTGTTCTCTACCATTTCGATTGTTTTATATCTCCACCTTTGTTAATTGATTCTGTGTATACTGTGCCCTGTTATATAATTTTACCCTCATGTTGAACTTCTACACTGGACATTTGGGAAAGCGGCATTTTTACTCACATACTTTCCAGTATACAAATAAAATTGATCACATCTGGATGCTGAGCGGGTTGTGCGGTTATTACGGATTCACTGTGGGCGGGGGTTTTACTGAAACAACACTATACGCTGTGTATATGTATGTATATGGTGTTGTAACTGTTGTCTCTTACAGTTTCATAAGGGTTTGCCGTGTGATTGGGAGAAGCGGTTCAGCGGTTCTGTCTGCACAACCAGTACAAGAAACCCTTGTTAAACCATACAAGACAACACTTATAACACCGATCTATATATCATATAACAATGGCACACCAATAATATGTAGAGGGAATGTTTTCTAATTTCCATGTCTGTGTTTTGTGAGGTTCATATTTGCAGTTCCTCCTGTGTGTATTAATGATTTTGCCTGAGATCTCCTAATGTGGACGTGAACAGCTAGCTGGCATTTGTTTTTGTTTGGCAAAGTGGTGTAGAGGCCGTTTGTCGATTTGTTTGCCACGGTGGTGCGGAAGCCATAAGATGCTTTCAGAAGTTAAAAGGTTTGTGAATTTTTTTTGCCGGGTCCAGTATGAGGTTTAGGGACGTTTGGTGGCACTGGTGTGGAGGCCATAGGATACGGGAGTGAGGGTGTCAAACATGCAGCATGAGTAGACACCTGTACACAGAATAAGAGGTACGGTTGTTCTCCTGACTGATTGGTCGATGGTATTCCACTGTCATATAATGACTTCTCAGCAGTACCGGGAGTTAATGCATAAATTAAAACAAACATGAAATCTGAAAGACTGATGACCTGCATAGCTTCTGGCTGGGGGCCCCTATGAGTAAGGGGTCCCCAGCGACCGCTGGAACTGGGGGGGGGGGGCTAAAGCTAGTCCTGTGCATTTGCAAATCCTTGTTCAAGAAAAGGCTTTACCAGAACAGACATCCTCACCTTCTAGACAGGCTTGTACATCTGATCCAGTATAGTCTGCGAGAGGTCAACCACGGACAACAGTTCCATCCTGCCAGGACTCCTCAGTATCGTCACTGTCTCAGTCAAGCACCAAGTCAGAATCTCCCTCAAAAATACTACTCGTCAATGGAGAAAGCCAGAACCCCCTACCATGGAGGCCTGGCATCAAATATCAAAGGAAATCTTTACCACGGAACCATAGCAGCCTCTCTACAGGGCGAAAATCTCGGTTGAGATCGAATGGCGGGCTAGGTTTTCTATATGTCACTGTAGGAGGATTCCTTTGTACCTTAGTGACCCTGTCTTACAGAGGCATTTGCAGTCTGACATTAAATGCGGCCAGAGCAATTTCTCCATACCCCAGGACGCCAGTACACCATGTACTATGCCTTAGGACAATTTGTGTAACTGTTTGTCATTGCAACCCATGTACTGTTGAATTTGTTTGTACTCTGTATGTATAAATTACTGTAACTATATTGTGTCTTCTTGTGTTAATGTATCTGACATGGAACCTCTCAACAAGCATCTGCTCACAGGTGTTGTCCAAGATTTCAATAAATAAATAAAATAAAGAAGAGAATTGAAATCAGAGGCAGCCCTGGCTGTCGAACGGATGTTAGTATGACTGCAAGATGCTCACTGCTTGTTCTCGGTATAGATGAATGTCTGTCTGATGTAATGCTGTCGTGTATATGTGACATTATTTTTTGTATATTAGAAAAGTCATTAGTACCTGGAGTTTATCAAATCTGTCTCGGTAACAATGCTAACATACAGATTTAGTCTTCACCGTATTGGTCCTTGTAAGAACAGATCCAGAAGCAAATGATTTGATACCTTTTAACGGACCCACATAGATGCAACAAAAAGAACAAAGTGCGCTAGCTTTCAGACCAACCCAGTCCTCTGTTACATCTATGTTGGTCCAATAAAAGGTATCAAATCATTTGCTTCTGGATCAATAAAAATGTAAATTTAAAAAAAGACCCCCCCAAAAAAAATCGGGCATTTAGCACCGCAGGAGGTATCACACTGAAGATGGGGTTTGGGCGAAAACTTGACCCCTGGACCAAATTAATAAAATCTGGACTGGGCACATGTTGTGTGGTCTGGCCACTCTGGATGGACAGTCCAGTCAAGCTTTTACCTACCTGATCTGGTCCATTTCCAGAGATCCGGTTTTCGCCCCTGTCCAGGATGGGTGAAAGCTAGCCCACCGGGACTGGATTGGACCAAATGGGTAAAGCTGGACCAGTCTGTCCACTCAGTGTTGCCGGACCTGCAATATTCACGCAACCTGCACCTAATCTGGCTACTGTGGCTAGACTGGCCAGATCTGATTTCGCCTATCAGATCCGGTCTGGATCCAGAGCTCCAGTTTTCTGGTGGAAGGGTAGAGTGCAGGATCTGTAACTGGATGCTAGTAGAACTGAAATAACAAAAGCAATTTCTTGCCAAGTGCAACCCCTCCTTTGAGCGGTATGCAGACTGACCTGGGTTGATGCCCTGGATAGGGGCAGGCATGTCCCAGTGTATTTCCGTGTCTAGGACTATAGATATTACACCCCAGGAAGTCCCTTTTATTTAACGACTTTGGGTTTCAGTATCACTCCTGCACCCTGCCCCGGACATCTCTGAAATAGCCTTGGCTCAATTTGCCTTTCTCAGTCAGAAATTCAAATGGAGCTGCCTGGGACTTCTGGCGGTTTCATTTCTGCCCACTGCTCTGGTGCCAGAGTTCAGGAGCAGCACCTGGCTTATTGTGGAGCGGCTCTCCTCCTTCCGGGAAGTGTGGCATTGCACCCCGCTGAATGACTGCCACCTGGCTGAAAGTGGGTGATGGGCTGGCACAGCTGGGCACTCATTGGAGGAGAAAGGCTGCAGAGGTCAACAGCATGGCCACACATCAGCGACTAAATATGCCTCACTGTGCATGGTAGCCCTGGAGAGGCAAGGGTGCAGTACAGCATAGTGGTTAAGAGCAATGAGCAGGAGAACTGGGTTTAAGATCCCAGCCACCACCTGCATACTGGGTGACCATGAGCAAGTCAGTTAACTTCCTTGTGCTCCTGGGATGCACCTTAAAACAAGCCTTGGCTTAGTAGGTCTTTCCTGTGCAAAAGATTGTAAAATAAATAAAACGAAATTCGGCAAAACATTTGAACCTATCTTTCTTTTCACTATAAAAAATCCCAGGCTTCTTCCACTTTTATTTAATGGTAACAAAGAAGCTGTCAGCAGAAAAGGACCTCTTGGTCCACCTAGTCTGCTCTAAAGTCCCTACCGTACCTTACTGTGCTGCTGTAGACCCTATTTGATCGCTGGCCTTACCCCTCCCTCGCCCTGTTACTAAGGTCCCCTTGTGTCTATTCCATGCATGTTTGAATCCTGCAACCTTTTCTGTACCCGCCTCCCCTGCTGGGAGGCTGTTCCAGATGTCCACCACCCTTTCCATGAAGAAGTATTTCCTCATATTCCCTCTAAGCCCCCCCCCCAGCTTCATATCATGCCCCCTTGTCCTTGAGCATCTTCTTCTCTGCAAGATGCTCCCCTCCTGTACCTTAGTGATACCTTTGAGGTATCTGAATGTTGCTGTGCATGGGACAGACATAAAGGAACCCTAGTGACAGGAAAGAGGGGGTAAACCACAGATGAATTAGGATCTGCAGTATATGAAACAGACTGGGAAAAATGGTGGACTAGGTGGGGCAAGTGGTCCTTATCTGTCATCAAATTCCATGTTTCTGTTTGTATCTGCCTCTATGGTTTATTCTCTGCTTGAAATTATAATGCTTTGTTGTGACATCAATCTGTTGCCATGGCAATAACTGTGTGATGTTGCATGCAGATTATTATGACATCAGGTTGGGAAGAAGCAACAGGAGCTGATGGACCCTTAAGGAACAGCTCTCCTGTTTTCATCCATATGATCTCAGTAATGAATAACGGGGATAAGAAATACACAGCTAATGAGAAATATAAAGCTGCTTTGTGTTCAAATATTACGTTTTTCAAAGTTTCTCTCGAGGCATTGACAGCCTTTTAGAGGGGGAAGAGTGAAGAGTCTGAGCGGATGGAAAGGAGAAGCGAGGTGAGAGCTTAGGGAAGTGATATGAAAAATGACATTGCGGAGGGACTGGAAGGAAAAGTATGCCTCTTTGCCGATGACACAAAGATCTGCAACAGGGTTGATACACAAGGAGGCGTGGAAAGGATGAAAAGGGACTTGGCAAGTTTGGAGGAAGGGTCAGAAGTATGGCAGCTAGGATTCAATGCAAAGAGTGCAAAGTAACAATGGAAGGAGACAGATAGAGCACTAAGGTACCCAATCAGGGTGCTGAAGCACGAGCAGACTGATAGACCAATAGGCCTATTCTCATGCCTAGCATGTTAATAGTTTTCGCACCAAAACAAAACCAGGGAAGAGTGTGCAATGGGAGGGGACTAACAACAACAAAAATGGAAAGGGACCGGGGATAGTCATATCAGATGACCTAAAGGTAGGTAAGCAATGTGAGAAGGCAGCAAGGATGGCTGGGGTCATACTGGGATGTATAGGGAGAGGCATCACCAGTTGAAAACAGGAAGTTATCTCTCTGTACAGACAGTTGGCAAGACCCCATCTGGAGTACTGCATACAGTTCTGAAGACCCCATCTCCACAAGTCCATAGACAGGATGGAGGCAGTCCAGAGGAGGACAACTAAAATGGTGCAGGGTCTGCAACAGAAGCCATACGAAGAGAGACTAAAGGAGTTTAATATGTATACCCTCGAGGAAAGGGGGGGATGATAGAAACTTTCAAGTACCTCAAGGGAATCAACAAAGTCCAAGAGGGTAGTATCTTTCAGGAAAAGAATTGCAAGAACAAGGGGCACAATTTGAAGACAGAGGAGGGATGGCTCAGGGGCAACGTCAGGAAATATTTTTCACGGAGAGGTGGTGGACACATGGAGCGACCTTCCTGAGGAAGTTGTGGGGTCAAAAAACTGGGGAATTCAAGAATGCATGGGACAGACATAAGGCAGTTCTGGTGGGGGTAGGAGGAAGTAGGCTGTTGGTTAACTAGGATCTGCAGCTTATCCAATAGGTAGGGAAATGGGCAGACTGGGTGGGCCAAGTGTTTCTTATCTGCTGTCAAAGTCTATGTTTCTATTGCAGAAGGTGTAGAAGGGAATGTATGCCTGTTTGCGGTTGACACAAAAATCTGCAACAGAGTGGACACCCCAGGGGTGTGGAAAGAATGAGGGATGATCTGAAAAAGCTGGAAGAATGGTCAAAGGAATGGCAGCTGGGGTTCAATGCAAAAAAAAAAAAGCGTAAAATCACTTGGGGTACAGAAACACAGGGGAGGTATTAGCAACCACAAAACAGCAAAGTGACCTGGGGGTAATAATTTCTGATGACCTGAATGTAGCCATGCAATGTGATAAGGCAGTGGGGACGGCCAACAAGATGCTCAGGTGCATAGGGCGAGGCATTATCAGCAGAAAGAGGGAGGTAGTACTACTTCTGTATAGATCACTGGTATGACCCTTCCTCAAGTACTGTATCCAGTTCTGGAGGCCCCACCTCTGGAAGGACATGGGGTGGGAGCAGTTCAAAGGAGGGCTGCTAAAATGATGCAGTGCCTGCATCAAAACCCTATGGGGAAAGACTCCAGGAACTAAATATGTACTCTGTAAAGGAAAGGGGATATGACAGAAACATTCAAATACCACAGGTATTAAAAGGTACAGGAAGGGAGCATTTTCCATAGAAAGGTGCTTCAGGACAAGGGATCACACTATGAAGCTGGGGGGGCTCAGAGGAGATATGAGGAAATACTTCTTCATGAAGAGGGTGGTGGACACCTGGAACAGCCTACCAGCAGAGGTAGTGGGTGCTAAAACAGTAACAGGATTCAACCATGCATGGGACAGATACATTAAGGGACTTTAGAAGTAAAGCGGGGGTTGGGGGAGAAGACCGGAGATAGAGTAGGGTCTGTGGTGGCACAGCAGGTATAGAATATAGGGCAGACTAGGTGGGCCAGGAGGTCCTTGTCTGCTGACAACTTCTATGTAAAGTGGGGGGAAGGTTCGGAAGGGCGATAAGAAGACACTTTTTTACCGAGAGCGTGGTGGCTGGGTGGAGCAGCTGCGGAGAGGTGGTATCCAGTAGAACAGTGGGGGCTTCAGAGGGATGGGACAGAGTAAGAGGGAGGGTCAAGTGGGGGGGCAAGGGAGGGAGGAGCAGCTGCAAAAAGGCTGCTAGCTGCACAACCAAGCAGACATGGTAGACCGTAAGACCTTTTTTCTGTTGCTGAATTTAGTATGTTCGCATGCCTTGGTATGTATGACTTGATGATGCGTTGTATTACTACTGATGTTCCGATTCCCTCTATGGTGCATTCTGGGTCCCTGGTGTGACCGCATCTGGAATACTGTGCCAAGGTTCTGGGGTCCACGCCTGAGGAAAGACTGCAAGCAGTACAGCACACGGTAACTAAGATGGTACACCGACTCGGAGCTGGCCACATAAGGAGGGAACGCAGGACTTGAACATGTGCGCCCTTGAGAAAAGGAGGCGGCATGATCCAGACATGCAAGTACCTGCATAGGATAAACAGGGTGGATGCGAAGGAACTTTCCAGCTTGAGCTGAGGTATAGGGGACAAGGGGAAATTCACATAAACTTGCAAGAGGTAAATTAAACTGGGACAACTGCAATCACTCTCATTTTTTTTTTAAATTTGTTTATGTTCCTCTGGCACAACCCCTATTATCCTAGTCCGACCACCTCAGACCCATCACCCACCCAGGGACTTAGCTCAACTTCCATCCCTTCCTCACGGTAGAGCCAGGAAGCTTCCTCTTACCTGCTGGAGAACGGATCCAGTTTGTGGAGGGAGGGCCTTGTCACCGGTGTGGGGCCAGTGAGTGTCGGACCTCTCATCACTGCTCTGTCCAGCATTTTCTGTCCTGGGTTTCTCTCCTGGGGTGCCGACTTCGGTTGCTATCCAAGCTCGCACGCCAGCATGTAGCGCATCACCAACAGCGCCCCCCCACATAGTAAGCCTCTCTGAGCGCATTGCCACCTGTGTTCCCCCCAAGTGGCAGTACTGCATCTCAGCATGACTGCTCTTCCTCCCTGGAGGAGGAGGAAAGTGACCTCTGGGATGCTTAGTCTTCCTCCCCATGTCCAGCCCCCAACGACCCTGGCTCAGTCTCGAATCCCAATCATCAGTGTGGTGGCAGCTGTCCAGCATCTCAACCCTCCACGCCACTGGGCCTGTCCGCAAGCCCTTTTTCACAGAAAGAGTAGCGGACAAATGGAACACAGTGCCAAAGGGGAAGTGAGAGCAGCAAAATCAATGAATAGCTTCAAGCAGAGATGGGACAGACAATATGGGGTCAGTTAGTTAGAAATGGGGTGGCAGAGACAAAGGGTGAATTGGCCGCTAAGGCTAGTGCAGAGAAGTTAGGTGGGATGGGCCAACGGGCCTTTTTTCCGATGTCATTATCTATGCATCTGTGTACTTTTCATGAATTAATTCAGGGATGCCCTGTTTGGTTCCAGTGGCCCTACCTAGTTACCAAAACCAAACAACCAGTAAATACATTTGCTCTCGTTTTGGGGAGTCAAGTGCTTCCTGTCTATTTTGGAAGTTTTTTACTCGATACATTTTAGTGGCTTTAAAGGTCAACGTAAACACCACATTTTATATATCATGTCTAAGCTTATTTGACATTATTCCATAAAAATGATATGGAAATACACTTTCGGTAATCGAGATCATGTCTCAAGTTTGTATTAACAGTCAATATTTTATATTTGAATGTAAATAAGATTATCTTTTGCACTGCCCTATACAGATGATAAACTGATTCCATGTCTGTCAGATCATGTAACCATATGTTATGCAGCGCTCTGTAACTATGCCTCCTTAACTGCTACTTTAAACATATTTTTAGCCTAGTCTTGAAGAGAAGGTACATGGGTACTGTAAGTTTTCCATTGTGAAAGAATGTTTTCAGTCCTAGGAAAGCTGATAGTAACCAGTATTGTGAGCGTTTAGGAAGCAAGCACATTGACTGGGCAGTTCCCAGATATGCGTTTTGGAACTTGTTGCCTACTTTTGGAAATCAGACACTCAAACTGCAGTTAATTGAAGCCCTGGCTTTCAGCATCCCCTGCTCCGTCACCTAACCCCTCCTTCTCCCTGACCCGAAATTCTGCCTATGCAATATGTTCTGAATCTCCTTTGAGACCAAATCACTCAGGCAACGGAACAAAGAACTGCTCTTTCACCTTCTGTGAAGCGCCTCTTTCACACCCTCTGTTAATGAGAGAACCTTGTCTTTGCTTTCATGCAGTGAGATGGAAAATTCCATCTTTCTTTGTAGACTGCAGCATGTGAAAACATGCTGGGTGACACATGACACTTTTTTTTCTTTTAACAATTTTTGGCCAGGAAAGACACACTAAACTGAGGCTTGTTTCTAGGTGCGTCCTGGGGTCTTGAGGGATAAATACACTTTGTAGTTCCACTGAGCTCAGCCATACCTCTTTTACTTCTGTCAAATGCCTTTTCCTGAAATCCACTGCACTTGCCAACAAGGCAGCAGGAAGGCATGCAGGATGCTAGGGTACATATAGAGGGGAAACAGCAGAAAAAGTCAGAAGTTGATGCTTCCACGGTATGGATAATTGGTAGGTGCGCACCTGGAGCAGTGCGCAAGGTTCCGGAGCCCATACCTGCATAAAGACAGGAAGAGGGCAGAAGCAGTGCAGAGACAGATGACCAAAATTGATCCGGGGACTAGGGTATGGGAGAAAAGAATTACAAGAAGAAACTGCAGGATCTTGACATGGACACCCTAGAAACTAGAAGGAGGGGAGACATGGTAGAAACATACAGGATAACAAGGGCAGCATGCAAGAACATATTTGTCCTAAGCTGGCAGTATAGCCTAGAGGTTAGAGTAACAAGCTGTGAATAAACTTGGCACATCCAGAAGACCTGGGTTTGATTCCCACAGCCTCCACTTGCACGTCATGTGACCCTGCGCAAATCACTTAACCTCCCCAGTGCTCCCGGGTCACCCCTGAAAACAGGCACCTGTGCCTAGTGGTCCTTACCTGGTTACCAAAGAATAACAAACAATAAACAAAAATATAGGTTCAGGGTATTAAATAGCTAGTATAGCAACAGTAAAATGCTACGCAAAATAGGGGGCAATGCTAACCAGTTCCAGAAATGCATAGTCAGAACTCCACCTGTTCAGAGGTGGCCCTTCAGTCCAGCCCCTATGCTACCTGCACCTACTACCTACTACATGATCACCTAACTGGTCAGAGGTTTTCCCATGAGCTTCCTCCTCCTTGGCAGGGCCATCCTCCTCCCTCCTCGGGTACAACAAATGTGATGCGGGCCACAGTAGGGGACCTCGCAGTGGTGCGGGAATGCACAAGGGCTTCATTAAGCCTCTCTGATACTGTTCTCCTTTTAGTCCTTCCCACCGTGAAGTGCTGTACATGTGTGTGGAGGTGCACTTGTCTGACGTGCCCCTGTGGTTCTCTCCCGGGCATGCCTCACTGACACTGCTCTGCCTCCAGGCCTCTACATGGACATGGTTTATGCTGGGCCAACAGACATCCTGTCCCCAGGAGAGGAGAGCAGTCCCTCGGACTCTCAATCCTCTCTTTCCCAGCCGACCCCAATGACTCAAGTCAATTCCTGAACCTGGGCTGTCGGCATGGGAAAGGTGCGGCGCAAGACACCTCAGCCTTCCTCACCACTGGGCCAGCTCTAACCATTAAATATTTATTTTATTTGTTTTTTGCTATGCTTTCTGTTGCTTCACCTCCCCGGGCTCAGCCTTTGCCACCCTGAGTGTCGTCCATCCCCTGGACTTACCTGCTATGGCGACCTTGATCCCAGGCTTACCCTCTATTGGGTGGGGCTGGTCGGCCACCCCAGGACCTGTGGACCTGGAAGTCGGGACTCCAGCAGGCATCCCCCACTGGAGGAACTCCCCTGGCTTGCCCCCCTGGGTAGGGCCATGGGACCGGAATGTGTGGGTGGAAACATGTCTATCCACTGCTGAGCAGAGCCATGGGGAATGGTCAGACACAGAGTGCAGGGCATCATGGAGGAAGGCAGCAGCATTTTGTGAGATGAGGATCCCCGGGGACGGGATATGCAATAACATGCAGTGTATGCCCCCCCCCAGTTGACTGCCCTGGCTGTGGTGGTACCCCCCAGCCTTCGTCAGGGGTCCATAAAACACCAGACACTCTCTCCCCCCTTCCCCAAAAGAAGGAGAGCCATCCCCAAGACGCTCAATCCTTCTCCTCCCAGCTGGTCCATCTCTAAACCCGGGATGTTGGCAATGCAAGCGGACGTCTTGCAGCTTCGCCGGTGGGCCGGCCTGGCTCTAACCATTACTTTGAGTGACTCCATGGCGCATGAGAGTACGTGAATTTTATTTTGCTAATAAATATTTGCCAAATGGTATGCATTTTCATAGGTGATTAGCACTTTTTATTTGGTTATATACGGGTGTTTGTCCTCCAATTCTGGCCCACTGCCCCACTCTGACCAATGCCCACAGCCCCATCACCAGCCTTCTCTGGGACTTTCTGTCCCTCTGTGTCCTCCCCGCGAGGGGTGTCCCAGCCCCAGCTGCCGTGTGTGTGAGCCCAAGCAAAGGTCAGTCATCATCATATTATTTTGCTACTTAGTCTTTGCCAAGTAGTATTTTATTTGTATTTGAAAAGGTTTCAACAGGAAGTACATCATAGGCTGTAATAGTTTGTTTCCAGATGTGTCCGGGGGGGGGGTGGGATACAAAGGAGGATACAGTAAACATTACATTACAGAGTGAATTAAAAAACATACAGTATAATCCATCAGAATGGAGAGAGGTGATAACTATGCAGTAGCATACGGCTCGGAATTAGAACATATACAACAGTGTAACAAAGAAACAGTCATATACACACTCGCAGAGTAGGCTATACATTACAGATAATCTATCTGGACTTCAGTAAGGTTTTGACACCATCCCCCATAGGAGGCTGGTGAGCAAGATGGAAAGTCTGGGGTTGTGTGGGAAAATAAGCTGGGTGGAGACCTGGCTGTCAGGAAGAACTCAGAGGTGGTGCTAAATGGGGTGCACTCGGGACAGCGGTGAAGAATGGAGTGCCACAGAAGTCAGTTTGGGTTCGCTTCTCTTCAACATCTACATCAGTGATATTGCTGAGGGTTTGAGGGAGGCTGTGCCCTGTTGTGATCATGAATATAGCACAGGTGGACACCTCGGGGGTGGAGGACATGAGGGGGCTTAAGACACTTGAAAAATGGTCTGGGACGTGACAGCTGAAATTTCATGCCAAGAAGTGCGAGTGATGCACTTGGGGAGTAGGAACAGAAGAGCAGGGTGCACCCTAGGTGGGGAGGAAATCAGAGTAACAGAACAGTAGAGGGATCTGGGGATCACAGTCTCCTCAAACCTTAAGGCAGGAATCCAATGTAGCCGGGCGGCGGGAAAGGCCAATGGAATGTTGGCATGCATAGGCAGGGACATTACTAGCAGAAGGAGGGAAGTAATAATGCCCCTTTACAAAGCCATGGTGAGGCCACACCTGGAGTATGGCGTTAGTTCTGGAGGCCACATCTCCACGAGGATATAGATGCATTGGAGAGGGTTCAGAGACGGGCAACCAAGATGGTGCAGGGTTTGCAGGGCAAGTTATATGAAAAGAGGAGTAAGGAACTAGATCTGTACACGCTGCAGACAAGGAGGGAAAGGGGAGACATGTTTGAAACTTTTAAATATATAAAGGAACTCAAAATAGTTTATTTATTTATTTAAATCTAGGATTACAAGCACCTTTGAGCCAAGGCTCTTTTACAAAGGTTCCACGTCAGTTTGAGGACAGTACAACAATCTATAACATCGCATGGTAATACATCAAGGCAAAGAATTATAGGCAGAATAAACAGCTAGAACAGGTTAACAATCAGTTACAGAGAGAAATGCATACACTTTGGAGAAGACCAGTCAAGGGCAGTTTAGGGTGTACAACAGCAATGCAAGACATGTGTAGGACACAGGGAGGTATGAGCCGCCAGAGGCATTGTCTCAGCACATAAAGGAGTGCAGGTAGCGGGGTAGGAGGAGAGGGTGGGGAGGGAGGGAGGGGGAGGAGAAGAGACAGGGAAAAAGGGGGTAACGTGCTAGATGGGGGGCTGAGGCAGCACTGATAGGATAGCTGGGCGGGCAGGCTAGATGAGGTGGTCACAGGTACTGGAAGCAGAGAGAGCAAGGCAGAGTCTTGATTTGAAGGGGCCAAACTTGGGAATGGAGGAGATCTCGCTGTTGAGGCTATTCAGTCAGCTTGGGGCCCTGTAGGCAAATGAACGCTGACCCTTGGATGTTCAGCAGCGAGGAATCGGAAGGAGTTGTAAACCAGATCCCCTGATATAGTGGGGGTTACTTCTTGGGCTGAGGAGGGCTGGGACACTGGGGTGGGGGGCAAGGCCCAAGGTAATATTCTTTGCCATGATGCAGGTTTGGTATTTTAGACAGTTAGATAGTTGTAGCCAGCCAGTTTGGGCATATAGGTCGCAGGTGTGTGGAGTGAGCAATGGGCGCCAGTTATAAGATGACAGGCTTTGTTTAGGGAGGTGGAAATGCATCTGGGGTCAGTTGAAGTGGCAGAGCCATAGTCAATAATGGAAACTACCGAGCTTTGGACAGCGACCCTTAGGGCTACAGGGGTAAAGTGTGCCCTATGCCTATAGAAGAGTCTGAGTCGCATGTTAGCTGCCTTGGCTACGCTGTCAATGTGAGCCTCATAGGACAGGTTATTGTCAAGAGAGATCCTGAGATATTTAAATGAATGCAGCTCTTCAAGGGCCACTCCAAGGCGGTTTGTGATGGTCAGTGGGTGCTGCCGGTTCCTATTGTGGGAGTTACTGAAGAGCATAGATTTAGTTTTTTTTTTTTTATAGTTGAGGATGAGTCTGTGTTTGCTGAACCAGTTCTCAATGGAGGTGAAACCAAGCTGGAGTTTGTTCTGTAGGGGTAGTGGATCCTTATGGGAGGTGTGAATTACGGCATCATCAGCGTAGAGTATGATTTGTTCCGGGCATGACTGGGGAGATTATTCAGAAATAGACTGAAAAGAAGGGGACCCAGGATGGAACCCTGAGGTACTCCAGAGTGGACTGGTCGTGCATCAGAGAGGACATCTGCGATTTTCACTCTTTGCGATCTGTTCTCCAGGTAACTTTTAAACCAAGCTGTGGAGTTTGGGGAAAGCCCTGCATTTAAGAGCTGTTCCAGAAGCAGACGGTGGTGAACGGTATTGAAGGCCTTAGTTAGATCTATAAAGACCGATCCAGTTATTAGACCACTATCCAGAGAGCTGTGGATTACTCTGGTGAATTCCAAGAGGGCTGATGTGGTGCTGTGTCCTTTTCTGAAACCATGTTGCTGTGAGCATAGGACATTGTGTTTGTCCAAGTAATCTGTCAGCTGGTCAACAACTAGACGTTCGATGGCCTTGGATAGTGGAGGCAATATAGAGATTGGTCGGTAGTTTCCAGAGCTGGTCCGATCTCCAGCTTTATGGGCGGGGGTGACGGTGTCGGATTTCCATCTGTCTGGGAATTGGCTGAGGGAGAGGTTGAAGATTTTAGTGGACTAATCACCTCATCAAGGGTGAGGGACAGCAGTTTTAGGTCAAGTGTGTCCCTACTATTTCTTGTTTTAGCAATTGCTTTAGCAATGTATTTGTGGGCTTGTGCATCTTGACTGCTTTAAGTAGTACGAAGGATGTGTAGGGGAGGGTGGGTGGTAGTGTGTTGATCAGGGAGTGAGATTCATTGAAGAAGTCGGGGGGGGGAGAGAACATTACTGAGGTCCATGAAAGCGGTGTTGAAAGTATTGGCAATAGTTGCGGGGCCGAGGGTAACAGTACCATCCGTGACTAGCATAGTTGGGGAGGTTTTAAGTTGTTTTCCGGTTACTTCTTTAATATTATTCCAGAATGCTCTCCCATTACCCCATGTATTGGTGAGTGCTTCCTTATAGTAGGTGCTTTTGTCAAGCCGGATTACATAGAAACATAGAGTATGACGGCAGATAAGGACCACTTGGCCCACCCAGTCTGCCCATTTCCCTTCCTATTGGATAAGCTGTAGATTCTAGTTAACCAACAGCCTACTTCCTGCAACCCCCCACTACAATTGCCTTATGTCTGTCCCATGCATGTGTAACCCCCCTGCAAATGGGGGTTCCCAAAAGACTTCCAGGAGCTTGCTTGAATGCTCCAAGCCTGAATGGTGTTTGGCATTTAAGCCATTTATCAGTGAGTGTTTTTAGACCCTCTGGTACTGTCTCTTTAAGAGCTGTCTGCTTGCAGACATAATTAGTTTGTATGGGGGACTGTGTGTTTCTTTGATTGAGTACCACTCAAGCTGCTGCCAATTCACTTCATTTTGCAGTCACTAGGAGTGCAAAGGAACCTATCTGAAAGATGTAACTGTTTGCCAGAAATTATTTAGAGTAATAATGAAATTACAGTTTGTCTAACCTGCTTTCTTTGCAGTCAGAACTGTGTCTGCTAGTTCCCCATTCTAGTTTTGAACTGCTGAACTGGACCAATCAGTGTGGGGTAAGCTAGCTCTAAAATGGTGCCTTGGACGAATCAGAACTTGGACTCATAATCTGAGCCAGCCACAAGAGGATTGTATGGGCAGTGACTCTGGGAGATGTAGTTTAGACTTCAGTGCCTTTTTGGACCAACAGCAGCAGTCTACTGTGGTGACAGCCAATCCAGTCAAGAACTGGGAGGAACTCAAAGGAAGTGCCGGTTTTGTCGGTTGGAGTTTCAGTTGAGCTTTGGCAGTGAAGAAGAAGGAGCCCTGTGCTTTTTCAGTGTGCAGTTTTAGTCAAAAAACGTGTGTAAGGCCCAGAGTTCGGGTCTGCAGCTTGTTAGGACTGAATCCATCCTGTGAAAAGAATCAAGGATCTCTGAAGAGTAGAAACCAGGCTCACCCTGTAGAGACTGGAAGAATTGCTGAAAATTGCACTCGGTCTGTCAGGAACTGAATCTACTGTGTGTTCTCCGGGTATTGTGCAGTAATTGCGATCGGGATACAGATGCAGCCTGCCTGGTATAGTGCTTTCTTTTATATGGATGTGTGAAGGGTTTGTGTACCTCAAGTGAGCCCTGCTGACATTGAAGGACCCTATCTTATTTGGAGGTCGTGAGTACTAATTCAGGGTGCGCTCCCTGTTGAATTGCCACATTAAATCAAATGGAATTACTGTACTGCTGACTGTTTAATTCTCCTTTTCTCTGTGTGAAAGGGCCTACCAGCTGCCATGGTTTGGACTAGCCACTAGGGCTTGGGTACCCAGGGACAGTAACTGATAAGGGATGAGGCCTGTGCACAGAGCCATAGGTGAATTATTAGAGTGATAAGCTAATTAACCTGATTTCCCCTGTCCTTGTTATATCCCTAAATAAATCAGAGCTGCTTGTTTCAGCAAGTTATACTGCCTGAGGTATTTGTCTATGTTAAAGTACTGTACTGTGATTGTTGCACTGTATCTCATTTCACAGGAGGTCCCAGTGCGGAACCAGTCCTGGGGTAAGTGTATACTGTGAAGGTAATTCTGATATATTGTGTGGGCCACTAGTGGGAAGAAGGGGTTGCAGTGTCCCAGAGGGCTGTGACCAGGTTAGTTTAACTATTGCAAACCCTGACCTCTGGGTGGAGGCACCCGCCATTGGATCCAGGCCCCCTCAACCTGTTAGTGGCAAATCAGGCAGGAGTAGTAGCCCTGGGATACGCCATCTGGGGTTACATCTTGGAGGCTCACCGCTGGGATTGTGTGTCCTCTAGTGGCCATATTCTGAACCACTGTTAAGAAAAATGGGTACCCGACAGAAGTGGCTGTGCAGCGCTGGTGGATGGTGTACTGGGGAGGAGATCGACCCCAAAATGCTATGCTTATCCTGGACATCCCCTGAGTATCAATATGGACACTGTGCAGGGAGTACTTTCCAAGGTGGAAGGTTTACAAAACCCTGTGGTGGTGGGTGACATGCTAATCTGCTCACCACACTTTCCTGGCCCTAAGTAGGTTTAGGATCCCATAGATAGCTCCAAAGTGCCACAGACCATTACCCCAGAGGAGCCCTCACTGCTTGGAGAGTGATAACTAAGGACAGTAAAGACCGGGGAATCAGCCCCACCACTATCTGAAACTTTTGAGGAGAAATTTGCTGAATGGTTGCTGGGAGAGGAAAACTGTGGAGGACTTGAAGAAACTATTCTTGCCACCTGGGGTGTTCCTCCCCAACACCCTCTCCTGCTCCAGTGCCTGTAATGGTGGCTGAACCAATGCAGACTCTTTCTGCACCTGCCATTAGTCATGACTCTTACCGAAGGTTGAGGATCTTCTGGCACCTCCCACCCCCAAGGGAGGATGACTGGGAGACCTGGATAGACTATGTTGCCCCCAGTGCTAGAATGGCAATGCTCGGAGGCGAAAGTGAAGAGGTTAGTGAGGCCTCCGAGGTCCTGCCCTGGCTACCATCCGTGCTAAGCAGGCCAGTAACCCTGAGCGACTGCACAGGCCTATCTTGAGGCCTTGGAGAATGTGTATGGAGCCCAGATTCTGATGAGGACCTATGGTGGAGAGTAAGAAATGCACAACAGTACCAAGGGAGTTGTTGTCTGTGTATGTCTCTCGCTGGAAAATTGTTGCAAGAATGCCTCAGAAAGGGTAGTTTGCCAGCGATTGAACTGGACCGAACCAGACTGGACAGAATCCTTAAGTCTGCCCCTTCTCAGAACTGCTGTTGCTTCCAGTTACGCCTGGCAAATCGACTGGAATCCCACCCTCCTACATGAGTTAATGTAGAGAAATTGAGGAGTTGAGAAAGGCGACTCGGAGGTACCTGCACCAACAGCTGTGGCTCGACCGAGTGACTGAGGGTGACCCATCAAGTGAAGTTCAGGGACAGAGGTTGACAGTCAATGAGTGCTCTGACAAGGAAAAGATATGCCACAATGGGGCGAACTGTTGAGAGAGATCCGGGAATTCAAAACAGTCCCTTTATGAAGGCCACGCCTGCAAGTGCAGGCCCTGACCTATATCCATTGCATCTACTTGGGGTGGGGTACCCACCCATGTATCTCCTACTGATAACAGCTCCAAACTCAATTCCTTGACCATGGAAGTGGAGAAACTGACGAGATGTCTCCAAATGCTTATCACGCGCAGACAGAGATGGCACCAGGTTTCCAGTTAGTATACCCCGCCTGGCTCCCAGTGTGGGCGCCTCGGCCAGCTCAAACTCCAAGTATGTTTTGCTATAATTGGGAAAGATGGGCACATGAAAGGGAATGCCAGTCCCAAAAGACACTGACAAAGTTGCATATAGGCTACAAGGAGAGCTTGGAGAAGAAATCAGTGGTTAAGAGGTGCAACATGATCCCAGTGAGGGCACCAAAATGCTAATTCACGTCCTTTTGTGGCAAGGTCAGTTGCCCAGGCCCCACTACCGCGCCTCTCCAGACTGGTCCAGAATAGTGGGTCCCTCCATGGAGACCACTGTAAAAAGGTGAATGGAGTGTCTACAAGAGCTGTATAGACAGTGGCTCCAAGTGACAATTATGTTCCAGGATTGGTATCAGAAGCATTTGTCAGGCGTGCCCTTACAACCATTAGAAGGACTGCATGTATGGGAGTTAAGGAGAAGGCCTACCCCTATTCGGGTATATCCGATTCTGGTTGTCTTTCCCACCTCCGTGGCTGGAGTGGCTTCAACAAGTAGAGACCCTAGCCTTAGTGTGTGTCCCCCACTGGACTGTATGATGGTGTCCCTTTGTTGATTGGAACAAATGCTCATATGTTCGGAAGGTTGCACAGTTGTGTTATGAAAAACAGGGTCAAAGACTAGTAGAGCTTTAAGAGTTCCGGCTTTAATTAAGAAGGCCTATGAGGCACAGAGATGCTGAAAAAACAGAACCAGAGGAACCGGTCGGAATTGTATGGAAGAAGGATCCTGAGTCTTGATCCTGGCGCCAAAATGCCCAGTGTACCTTACAGGAGAGGTCAGTATCAGAAAGGATGTTAAAATAAAATATTAATGTTGGATGCACCAGGCGTGGAAAATTGCAGAGGGACTGCTGGTCAAGCCTAGTATTTTGCCCGCTAGAGCCCATGCTTATGCCAGAAGGGTAATGGTCCAAGTTCATAATGTGTCTGAAAGAGACATTCGAAAACAGAGGTTGCATCCTGGCTAATAGTGCATTGTGCAGACACTGCAGTGCTACCCAGCAGCAAGAGTTCAAGGAAGAATGAGAGTAACGCCTGACTTGTTTGATTTGGCGACTCCCGCTGCCAGCTGAATGGAAAGTAGGATCAGTGAGAAGCTTGCCCAGAGACCAGGTGTTTTCTTTAAAGGAATGGGATGGTGGATGCGCAAGCAGCTGAGCACAATATCCGCTGCATGACGAAGACCATTTCGTGAGAGGTCTCGACGCCTGGCACCTGCTGACATAGATGATGTGAGACGGCATCTGCAAGAGATGTTAACTGCTGGTGTAATACAAGAATCCAGAAGCCTTATGCTTCCCCATTGTGGTAGTGAGGAAAAGAATGGAACAGTAAGGATTGTGTGGATTATCGCACCTAAACCGCGGACTATCCCTGATCAGTACACAATGCCCCGCATTCAGGATGCTTTGGACTGCTCTAAACGGGAGCAAGTGGTTCTCTGTGCTGGATCTCCGAGTGGGTACTACCAGATCCGATGGCCCCAGAGGACCGTGAGAAGACGGCCTTTATCTGTCCGCTTGGCTATGAATTCATGAGGATGTCTCAAGGTTCAGGTGCCCAGCCACTTTTCATGATTGATGGAGCGTGCAGTGGGGGACATGAACTTACTAGAGTGCCTGGTATACCTAGATGATGTTATTGTGTTTGGCAGCTCACTGGAGGAACATGAGAGCAGATTATTTAAGGTATTGGACCGACTGGAGGACTTTGGCCTTAAACTGTCCATTGATAAGTGTCAATTCTTTCCAAACATCAGTAAAGTATGTGGGACATATAGTATCCACTGTGAATAGAGACTGACCCAAGTGATGTTGAGGCCTTGACTACCTGGCCACAGCCCAAAAATCTAAAAAAGAACTGCAAAGATTCCTGGGATTCTGTGGTTATATCGTCGCCCATCAAGGACTATTCAAGAGTGATCGCCCTTTACTTAACCTTACTCAAGGGTATCCCCAACCCACAAAAATACCAAAAGTCAGCTCCCTCAAGACTGAGAGTGTATTTTCATCCCAGTGAAGTATTTGGGCCTGCCATCTTGATTGTGAGACTGCTTTTCATGAGATCATATATCAACTTACCCATGCTCCAGTGCTGGCCTATGCCGATCCAAGAAAACTCACGTCCTGCACACTGATGCTAGCTTGCAAGGGTTGGGGGCTGTGTTGTACCAAGAGCACGAGAATGGCCTGAGACCAGTGGCCTTTGCCAGTAGAAGCCTGACCCCATCACGAAAAGAACTATCCTGTACATAAGTTAGAGTTCCTAGCTTTGAAGTGGCTATTGTTGACCAATTCCATGAGTACTTGTATGGGGCTAAAATACTAGTAAAAACTGACAATAATCCTTGACCCATGTGCAGACCTCAGCTGTTGGATGCCACTGCCATAGGTGGCTTTCTGCATTATCTACATATGACTATGCTCTCAAATACCGAGCAGGTCTGAACCACATAGATGCTGATACTCCTCCCGAGGCCTGTTCCCCAGAATGATTGGGTCCGATTGGCAGAACCTGACATTCGCACTTCTCGAAGTTTGACAGGAGGAACAAATGTCCACGGACGCAGTGGACTGCATGGTGGATTGCTTGGGAGCCTCTGAGAATTGCATACCTGCTGCTTGTTGCCACTTTTCTGCAATAGACATTGGTGCACTGCCTCAGCTGGACAATGACAGTATTCGGCGGGCTCAATCCCGCGATCCCATGATCAAAGCAGCTTTAGAAGCCTCTATGCAGGAAAAGATGTGTCCAAATTCGCCCACTGATTTGAGAACTGCACTGTTATACAAAGAAGGTCCTAAGTTGAAACTGATCAATAAACTGTTATACAGAGAAACAGTAGACAGAGGGGACAAGTAGACAAACAACAACTAGTGCTGCCCACTGCCTTTCAAACTCAGTACTGAGGTCCTTGCACAACCACATGGGGGCACCTTGGTATAGACAGAACACTTGACTTGGTGAGATCCAGATTCTATTGGCTAAGATGGGGCTGATGTGAGCAACACATTGAACTTGTAGTCGCTGCTTACAGAGGAAAGCTTTTGCCAGAGGGCTGCCCCTTGTTAACATCACCACCAGTGCACCCATGGAGCTGGTCTGTATTGATTTTCTGAGTTTGGAGTCAGATCAAAGAAATATCAGTAATGTGCTGGTGGTCACTGACCATTTCACGAGATATGCCCAGCTTTCCCCACCAAAGACCAGAAAGCATCCACTGTGGCCAAAGTACTTGTAGAAAACTCTTTGTTCACTATGGGCTCCAAAGAATCCATTCTGATCAAGGGAGAGACTTTGAGAGTCGTCTGATCAAAGAGATGCTTTCTCTGTGGGGAGTGCGAAAGTCCAGAACCACTCCTTACCACCCCAGGGGACCCACAGCCTGAACGTTCAACCGCACTTTGCTAGATATGCTAGGCACCCTGCACCCAAGGACAAACCTAGATGGAGCCAACAAATTAGCACCTGGTACATGCTTATAACTGCACCAAAAGTGATGCCACTGGATTCTCCCCTACCGCTGATGTTTGGAGAGAAGCTCGATTACCAGTAGATGTGTGTTTTGGGGTCTCTCCTGATGGGGTTCAAGCTGACAACTATTTACAGTATGTGCAAAAAGTTAAAGGCCAGCTAACTCATGTGCTCAACTGGCTCAAACCATGGCTGCCAAAAGAAATCTGGCCAACAAAGAAAGGTAGATAAAGGTGAAAGCACAGGAACTCAGGAGGGAGATCGGGTATTGCTAAGAAATCTGGGACTGCATGGCAAGCACAAGATTGCTGACAGATGGCACCATCTCCTCACATTGTAGTGGGCAAACTAGATGATCTTCCAGTGTACAAAAGTAAGGCCTGAGAATAATTCAAAGATATAAAACAATGCATAGAAATCATTTACTGCCCATTGGACAAATCTTAATTGAGTCTGAGCCCCTAGAAGATGCCCCTCTGACCAGTGACTAGAGCTGCTGCAAGAAAGATCAAGAAAGTCTGCACCTACAGAAGCAAAGTTAAAGTGTTCCCTCCACAAGTCCTAGTTGAGCATGACTGTCAGTCCATATCGGAAGAAAGTGAGAGTGACTTTGAATACTATCCTTCTTACGAACTGAGTCAATTGTTTCGGGCAATCCTAGTCAATACTGGAGATGAAGCTGGGCCTTCTGACTGTCTAAGCCCCAGCTTCATCCCTGGAGCCAATGTCCCAGAAAGTGAAGTGCAAAGCATCAGATCAGATGAAATGGAATCATTGTGCATGGTTGAACTGTTTGAGCTTCAGGAGGAAATGATAGATTGGGGCAGACTGGTGATACACCGAACAAGAAGAGTATTTTGAGTGCCCTGACAGTCCACTGCCAGTGTCCGAAAGCTCCATGCGAGCCAAATGTTGTGGACTCAGAAACTGTAACTCCTGGAGCTGAAAGTGCCCCAAGTTCTAGCCTCTCTACCCCATGGAGACTCCCTGACAAGTGAGGACAATGCTGAAAATGAGGCTCAGAGTGCAGAGACTATAACAGTTCCCTAGAAAGACTGGTCGAGCTGTAAAGCCTGTGGTGCACCTCAGTTATGATTCACTTGGGAGGCCTGTGGACTTGCCTCTCAATGTTGTCCATAAAGGAGTGTATGTGTCCGAGTCTCTGTCCCAAACTGAGCATCAGTGCTAACCCAAGTTACTTGTGTTGCCCTTCATATGGTGCCTTGCCCCATCCAGCCCCAAGGTAACTGATAGGGAAGGGCCCCTCTTCAGGTTTCATGTACAAGAGGTAATAACTTGAGTTATGGTACAATGTGTATGTAATACTGTGTAAAGAGTGACGACTGCAATGTTTCAGAAATGTGTTCTTGGTAAAATGATATATTGACTGATGATTACATGTGCGGAGCCTAATGCAAATGTATATGGTTGCAGTTGAAACTTATGGGGTACTTGCTTGACGCGACGCCAAGCTTTCCCAGAGCAGGAAAGGTGTAACCCCTGCAAATGGGGTTCCCAAAAGACTTTTAGGAGCTGCTTGAATGTTCCAAGCCTGAATGGTGTTTGGTATTTAGTCATTTATCAGTGAGTGTTTTAGACCCTCTGGTACTTGTCTTTAAGAGCTGTCTGCTTGCAGACATAATTAGTTTGTATGGGGGGACTGTGTGTTTCTTTGATTGAGTACCACTCAAGCTGCTGCCAATTCACTTCATTTTTGCAGTCACTAGGAGTGCAAAGGAACCTATCTGAAAGATGTAACTGTTTGCCAGAAATTATTTAGATAATAATGAAATTACAGTTTGTCTAACCTGCTTTCTTTGCAGTCAGAACTGTGTCTGCTAGTTCCCATTCTAGTTTTGAACTGCTGAACTGGACCAATCAGTGTGGGGTAAGCTAGCTCTAAAATGGTGCCTTGGACTAATCAGAACTTGGACTCATAATCCGAGCCAGCCACAAGAGGATTGTATGGCAGGACTCTGGGAGATGTAGTTTAGACTTCAGTGCCTTTTGGACCAACAGCAGCAGTCTACTGTGAGTGACAGCCAATCCAGTCAAGAACTGGGAGGAACTCAAAGGAAGTGCCCGGTTTTGTCGGGTTGGAGTTTCAGTTGAGCTTTTGCAGTGAAGAAGGAAGGAGCCCTGTGCTTTTTCAGTGTGCAGTTTTAGTCAAAAACGTGTAAGGCCCAGAGTTCCGGTCTGCAGCTTGTTAGGACTGAATCCATCCTGTGAAAAGAATCAAAGGATCTCTGAAGAGTAGAAACCAGGCTCACCCTGTAGAAGACTGGAAGAATTGCTGAAAATTGCACTCGGTCTGTCAGGAACTGAATCTGCTGTGTGTTCTCCCGGTATTGTGCAGTAATTACATGGGACACAGATGCAGCCTGCTCTGGTATAGTGTTCTTTTATATGGATGTGTGAAGAGGTTTGTGTACCTCAAGTGAGCCCTGCTGACATTGAAGGACCCTATCTTATTTGGAGGTCGGAGTACTAATTCAGGGTCGCCCTGTTGAATTGCCACATTAAATCCAAATGGAATTACTGTACTGTGACTGTTTAATTATCCTTTTCTCTGTGTGAAAGGGCCCCTACCAGCTGCCATGGTTTTGACTAGCCACTAGGGCTTGGGTACCCAGGGACAGTAACTGATAGGGATAGGCCTGTGCACAGAGCCATAGGTAGATTATTGAGTGATAAGCTAATTAACCTGATTTCCCCTGTCCTTGTTATATCCCCTAAATAAATCAGAGCTGCTTGTTTCAGCAAAGTTATACTGCCTGAGGTATTTGTCTCATGTTAAAGTACTGTACTGTGATTGTTGCACTGTATCTCATTTCACAGGAGGTCCCAGTGCCGGAACCAGTCCTGGGGGTAAGTGTATACTGTGAAGGTAATTCTGATATATTGTGTGGGCCACTAGTGGGAAGAAAGGGGGGTTGCAGTGTCCCAGAGGGCTGTGACCAAGTTAGTTTAACTATTGCAAACCCTGACCTCTGGGTGGAGGCACCCGCCATTGGATCCAGGCCCCTCAACCTGTTAGTGGCAAATCAGGCAGGGGTAGTAGCCCCTGGGATAGCGCCATCTAGGGGTTACACATGTTTGAATTCCCCCACTGTTTTAGACCCAACAACCTCCCAGGAAGGCGGTTCCATGCATCCACCACTCTCTCCGTGAAAAAAATGTCCTCACATTACCCCTGAGCCGTCCCCCCTCTATCTTTAAATTGTGCCCCCTTGTTCTTACACATCTCTTTTTCTGAAAGATGCTACCCTACTGGACTTTGTTGATTCCCTTGAGGTACTTAAACGTTTCTATCATGTCCCCCGCGTCCCTCCTTTCATCAAGGGTATACATATTAAGCTCTCTCAGTCTCTCTTCATATGGTTTCTGATGCAGACCCTGCACCATTTTAGTTGCCCTCCTCTGGACTGCTTCCATCTTGTTTATGTCCTTGCATAGATGGGGTCTCCAAAACTGCACACAGTATTCCAGATGGGGTCTCATCAACTGTCTGTACAGAGGGATAACCACTTCCCTTTTTCTACTTGTGATGCCCCTTCCTATGCATCCCAGTATCCCCCTGGCTCTCCTTACTGACTTCTCACATTACTTACCCACCTTTAGGTCATCTCATATGACTACCCCCAGGTCCCTTTCCATTTTTGTTGTTGTTAGTACCTCCCCTGCTATTGTGTATGCTTCTCCAGGATTTTTGTTTGCCAGGTGCATTACTTTGCACTTCTTTGCATTGAATCTAAGTTGCCATATGTCTGACCATTCCTCCAACCTTGCCAAGTCCCTTCTCATCCTTTCTACCCCCCGCCTTGTGTATCAACTCTGTTACAGATCTTTGTGTTATCTGCAAAGAGGCATACCTTTCTTCCAGACCCTCTGCAATGTCACCTATAAAGATGTTAAAGAGGACTGGACCCAGTACTGAGCCCTGAGGCACTCCACTAGTAACCCCCCTTTCTTCAGAATGTGTTCCATTCACTATTACCTTGACTGATTGTGTACAGGTGTAACCCCTTTGTCACCCGGGGTTACTAGAATCCCAGTAAGACCTAGTGGTAGGAAGGGAAGGCAGCTTGTGAAACTCCAGTTAAATGGGTTTCACACTGTCTCACTCTGTCCTCAGTCACAGCTGAGACTTGAGAGATGACATCATAATAGAACTGTCGCAGCTGCATGAGCCACATTTGGAATCTTCAGCTCAAAGTAAGTTTAGAACCTTGGGAATTCAAAGGGAGTCTTCAGTTTGTCCTTTGGTAAACAAGAAGGACAACAGTAGTTGTTCGTTTATCTCTCCCTGGGGGTGAGAAAAGTTCTTTGTGGGTTCCAGGGGCAATCCCCTTCTCCCACCCTGGGAAGAAAGCTGCCTGTTTTAATTTAAGTTCAGTCTGTTCATGTATAACAGCAAAGGTTACAGTTTTTCACCTGTGGGGCACCTGCAACGAATGGGTGAGTGTTTGGCCCCATTGGAAGGGGCAAACAACTTCTTTTCTTCAGTTGGATTTCAAGTATTGGGGACTGGTATTTGGGAGGACTATGTCAACTAGGACAAACAAATAGAGCAGTCATTTGTTTAAAGTGTTAATGGATTTAAAGTTCATTGTAGAGGGGGTGCTTCAGGTCATCCACCGTCAATCTACATTTTAAAGTCTAAAGTTCTGTGTGTCCAGAGAAATGGCCGGGTATGGGCTGTGGGAGCTGGAGGTGGGAAAACCCCCCATCTTTAGTAACCAGGTCCACCTCTCGCAGTTTCTTCTGTGTGTTTTGCTACTTGCCTCATGGCTTGTCTAGTGATGGGGTGGGTGCACCCAGATGTGGGTCATGGCAGAAAATCTCTCTAGGAGTCGCAGACTCTAAGTGGTGTGAGGGAGCCACAGGATGGGAAAATTACTCCTTGTTGGATGGGAGTTTCAAATTGGAAGCTACGAAACAAAATCTCTCTGGAGTCGAGACTTCAAGTGGTGTGGGGCCACAGTTTGGGAGCCTCCTTGTTTGATGGGATGTCTTTCCAAGCAGAGTTTGGGTTCATTCACAGTGGACCGTCAGTCGAGTGGCCGGCAGGGGAGCCGGGCCAGTCGGGCTGTGTATCCAATGCACATGCAAAGTCCAGGCTGAGTGCCTGGTGGGTCCAAAGCCAGACAACTGTTGTATTATGTTCATTCCTCAAATGGACCGCTGTGTTTAACCTCTAATCTGCATTACAGTTACGTAGCCCTGTGGGGGACCATGCAGTGCTTTGTTTATGTTTAGTGAGTTAATAAATAAAGCCACACTGAAAAATCCCAATTCTGGTTCTGGACATTACAGTTATTGCTTCCTGTAGTTGGATTTACTTGGGTGCCCCTGTGCAGAGTAGCCAAACCTAGGTCTCTTGTGCCAGGTAACCTCATCCTTCCCCGAACCTGTAGATACCATATGTATATCCATTTTACAAAAACGGACATATGGGTTACACAGGCATTACAGGCATGTTTGTAATTCTGACTGTTGGTTTGCGTGCTGGAAGTCTGAGCCAGAAGCCAGAGGTGGTCCCTTGATTTTAGTTGCACAAGTAGGTCAGCGGTGAGCCAAGGATTGCAGATGGCTTTGACTTATGCTTTCTGAAGGGGGTGTAGGAGTCACAGGCTGCATTGAAGGTGGTGATGAAGAAATCCAGGGCTGAGTTAATATCTGCAGCATTGAAAACAGGAGACCAGTCCTGCTGCCTGAGGAGGGATTTGTGGAGTTTCAGCTTCCCCCGGGGAAAGATTCTGCTGGTGGGGGTTTGCAGAATTTATTAGACCATTCACCGGTGACGGGGGGTAATGGTAACTTGGAGAATCAGGAAGGACGGAGATATTGGTGATACAGGTGGGGTGGCTGGTTGGGACCCAGTCCAGGAGGGAGCTAGTTCCTGTCTTGTAGTTGTGTCGGGTAGGGGGGAGGCGACCAGTTGTGTGAGGTTTACAGAGGTGAGGGCATTCTTGAGGCTCCCAGCATCAGGGGCGAGCCAATTAATGTTAAAGTCGCCAAGCATGACTATCTCAGAACCAAGGGCTTGTGTATGGGTGAAGCCCAGAATGGCATTGAGGCCTTTTACCTGCTCTTTTGGTGGGATGTACACCGCAGCAACTGTGAGGGCTTTGCCATGAGCCCCTAGGATGATACGAATGGGAAGGATCTGTGCAGATGAGTCCGAGAGAGGGGTGTTTAGGGGATGGCCCGTGAGAGTCTCTCTGAGGTAGATGGTGCATCCCCCTCCTCTTTTTGCCTTACAATCTAGCCTAAAAAACATTGTAGCCAGGCAGGGACTTTAGGTGATAGCCAGCTTTTGACTACTGCAATGATGTCTGGTTTGTACTGGCAAGAGAAGATTTGCAAGGCATCAAGCTTTGGGAGAAGGCTGCAGATATTTAGAGGAGCTAGGGAAGAGTGCTCCAGAGTGCTTAACTTGGTTGTTCGACCCATGAGTTACTGGGGTGGATGTTGCCAGACAGAAGCAGCAGGACGAGCAGTAGCTTCAGGGTACACAAGTGCAATTCCCTGATGGAGAGTTTCTGGGAGCGTTTCGTACTGATGGCTGGAGAGGGCTGATGGCTCTGATCCCAGAGTGATGTCATGTGTACTAAGAGTGAGTTGGGAGATGAAATAGTCCATGGCCCTCGGTCATGGGTATTTGGGAGTTGCCATTCATAATTCATGGGGCGGGGGTGCGGCAAAGAGTGTAGAGTGCATGGGTGGTAGTGGATAAAGTCAAACTGGAAACTAGATAGCGGCTGGGTGGCACTGAGGGTTGCTGGGCTGACTCGCACTCTCGCCCGGCGACCGGGTTCGAGGAGCGAGCCTGGGCCGTCGGGGGGTCGGCAGGAGGAGAAGGATCAAGCGCCTGTCAGACTGCTCTCTCTCCAGGAGGGGATGCTCGTGGCCTGCCGCCGTGAGTGGTGGCTGGGGGCTATGGCAGGTCATGGGCAGAACCAGAGGAACGCTGTGGCAGACGCTGGGATGAGGCGGGTGGCAGTGCTACGCCTGGTCCCTTGGCGTCATTGCACACCACAGACGTATGGGAGGAAAAGAGGAGAAAACCCTTGCATGCTGCTTGATGACCAGGCAAGCAGCCTCCACCGGCTTCTACCTGGATGCTCCCCCCGATCTGAAAACCCCCTCGGATCCCGTGGCGGTGGTCGCGTGCCCGCCATGGCAAACATATCATTGTGTAGGTTGAAGGTAAGGGGTTGAGCTTGGGAATGTGGGGCAGAGTAGGGGCTGTTGGTCGGGCCGCACTGGCGGGGAACCATTGGTAACACCCCCCCAGCCGCAGAGGAGATAAGAAAATATATAGCAAACTGGAAACTAGATAGAGGAGAGGGGTAACAGGCTCCAGGGAGGTAGAAAAGGGGGAGCGATGACAAGAGAAAAAGTAGTGAAGGAAACATGGTGGGGTGAGATATAACTGCCAGTAGCCGAGGCTGGCTGAGCAGGGTGGGGTGCAGGAGGAAGGGAGTCTACTGTGAAAAGTGCTAGAAGGGTGGGGGGAGGAGGAGTTAGAGAGTCAGGTAGTGCTGCAGGGAGAGAGAGAAAGAGAAGGGGAGGGCAGGATTGAGCAAGAGTCGGGTAAGGGGAGGTCCTTGCGAGAGGCCCAATAGTGTTAAGTGGGGAGGTAACACAGCCAGGGGGGAGGGGTTAAGGACTATTTAATAAAGGTCGGGCACAAAAGTTCGCCTTTTACAATGCAGTTCGAATGGGCGCAGAGGCCTCAAAAAGCACAGACAGAGAGAGAAAAGCCGGTCCAATCAGGGGCCGAAGCGTGAGGTACCAGTCCAATCAGAGGTGGCAGCAGAGAGCGCAGGCCAATCAGAGCTTCTGTCGGCTTTCACCGGCCGGGCCTGAGGTCTTACTTGGCTTGGCAGAATTCCTGGGCGGCTTCGGAGATGGAGTGAGCGGGCGGCTGGCTTCACAGGCCATGGCCGCCCTGGCACAGACAAGCCCAGTCGGGGCTGGAAATCTAAGGGAGGAGAGAGAACAGAGGAGTAACTAAATGGGCAGTGAGACAAAGGGTAGTGATGCAGGTGTAAAGTCGGGGCCGGGGGAAGACTGCAGCGGGTCAGAGACAGGGACAAAATTAGCACAGCAGAAAGAAAGAGCTTGGAATGGGGGGGGGGCTGCCAGAATAATCAGCCCTGGCACCACAGGACAGCAGGTGTTAGACAGAGGTAGCTAGGAAGGAGTGCTAGGAAAAAAGTACATATTTACTTTAAAACACAGCTAGCGAGAGGTAAAATGACAGGTGGGCTAGGGGTGAGGGATAGAGATACAGTGCAGGCAATTAGGCAGTAAAATCAGCAAAAAGTCAGAAACAAAACAGCAAAGTTCAGGCTAGTGGGAGAAGAGTGTGTACTTAAGAGGAAGGGGGAGTCAAAACTAGAGGGCACAGCCTCAGACTGCAAGGAAAAACAGACAGGGGCAATATGAGAGGGCATTTCTTCATGGAGAGGGTGGTGGAGCCCTGGAACAGACTAGCAGATGGAGTGGTGGGAGCTAAATCAGTGGAAGAATTCAAGAGGGCATGGGACAAGCATTCAGGGATGAGTATCGGGGGGAGGGCGGGGGCTGATATGGAGGGGGAGGTGTAGGGGGGAAAAAAGGGCAGATTAGATGGGCCGGTATGGTCCTTTTCGCTCATCAAGCTTCTATGATTCTATGATAAGAAGTGCAAAACAGGCTTCAGCTTTACTATATACATTTGATTTCAGAGAAACCAAAAGAACACAACACGTAAAGTGCTAGATTAAACATTACCATTGGAGAAATGTATGCTATGAAGTGCTGTAGCCATATTTAGTTGTGATTGTATAGTTACAAGGATACAGAGTGAGGCAGGGCAGCTAAAGGTCTTCTCCCCCTTCGGAATGCTGACAACCCCACAAGGGGACAGGGAATTGGCATGCAGGAGGGGAGGGGATAGATCAAATTGGTTGGACTTTGCAGAATTTGAAGGATACAAGGGGAAGAGCAGAACTAGAGGGGGATGAGAGGAATTAGGTGCAGTTGTAAGATGCAGCTATGTGTAGATGGAGGAGGAGGGATAAGGAGTGGGTAGATCCAGTGGAGAAGATATCTGAAGGGAGGGAATTTCAGATATATGGGAGTTGATACGAGAAGGCGGCTCACCCAGATGTGGTACGCCGGGAGGGGCGAGTGAGAGCCCTGTGTGAGAAGGAACAGAGGGAGTAAAAAGGGGGGGGGGTAAGTGGGACAGAGATAAGACTGCAAGCAGGGTGGCAGAGACCCAAGCCAGTACTTCCCAATCAGGGTAGCGCTATGTGCAAGGCGTCTGGCACTGAGGGTCAGGAAGGAGAGCGAGGTGTAAAGGTCACAGTGGTGAGTACGAAGCAGACAGTTGAGAGCGAAGCGGCTGAAAAGAATATCCAGTCTGGATAGGGTGGACTTGGGGAGCCAGAGTTGTAGACAGTATCTCCAAAGTCAAAGATAGGGAGAATCACCTTTTGGACTCTCTCTCTGGGCTTGTGGCGGGAGGTAGCTGTGGTGTCTGTACAGAGCACCAAGTTTGGGGAGTAGATTTTTGTGCAAGGCATCCACATGCACTGCAGAACTGACGTTCTTACAGAACCATTGCCCAAGGTATTTGAAAGAGCGGACATCTTTCAGTACAGAACCATCTAGGGTATGGAAGATGGGAGTGGCATCAAGTCTGGTGAGTTTTTGCCTGGTGCCAAAGGTTATAGAGACCGTGGGTTTTTTTTGGCATTTAAGGAAAGCTGATTTTGGCAAAACCAGTGCTGGACTTTACTGAAGTCCAACTGGAGGCTGGTCACCACCTCAAGGGGGGAAAATACCGGAGGTAAATAACATGGTGTATCTGCTTACATGTGGATACTAGCAGACGAACAGGTGTCAGGTAGGTCGTTCAGAAATATGGAGAATAGTGTTCATTTTCATAGGTGATCAGAACTTTTACATGCAAAACTGCACAGCATTTTTTTCTTATTTAATACCCTGAGGTATGCATGTGAATTCACTGAAACTGGCAAGAGGATGATTCTGGAGGCCAACCAGACTCTTGGTGCTCTCAGTGGGTCAGAAACATGGCAAGAAAGCCTCGTTGGACACAGGCCATCATTATGCATGCATAGCAACAAGCCAAGGTGGACTTAACAAAACCAGTGAGAGCCTGCATAATGAGAGCAATGGTCACATTGGGGGCTGAACTGAAAGATGCTTCACTGTCTGAGATTTGCAGGGTGGTCACGTATGGTATGTGACATCATAACGGAACACAAAGAGGCAGTATGCCAACTGTGCACCCGTAGACATGTATCAGCCAAAATATACTCTTTGTCAAATTAATTTTTTATGTATGTTTCATCATCTTCTTTTTTCACAAACAATGTCTATGGGCAACATGAACTACACAAGTCTGTTGGTTATCTTTATTTGTACTATGAGTTACAAAATGAAAAAAAACATGTAATTATTTCTTGTATTAGAAGGCAACGTCCCCCCACCAGGTGCAACAACAAAAAGCAAAGTTATGTTGTATCAAAGATCACCTTGTGTGCGATTTTGCAGTGTTTTCTATTACGTAATGGTTAACATTCGAGTGATTCCATGGGCTAGAAAGGCCACAGGCTGTCCAATTAAAAGAATGAGAGTATTATGAACTCTTGATGTACAAAAAGCTCACATGTCTCCCTCTTAACAGCAGAACAAATTCACACCCACAGAGGCTCAAACTCCAGAGGCAAGGGGCAGGGCAGTTTATTTTTATTTTTTTTACCTCGAGGGGAGATGACAAAGTGTAACTGGGACAGCAGACAGACATATAATTGCGCTTTGTGACTTCTGTGTACTGACTTATGGGTACCCCTCTTTCTTTAGCACAACCAATCACCATTGATCCGGGACCAATGAAGGCTGCTGATCTCATTATGGGAGGTGGCTTTAATACAGCTTTTGACCCTGTTTTACCTAAAAAAAAAAAAAAAGATGACAACTAGATGTTTTTGGTCCAGTATTAGCCACTGCTAAGCAATCTGAATCACAAATTACAGAGAAAAAAATAAATAAGTTGGCTTACTGGGATTTGAACCCAGGCCCTCAAAATATTGTCCTGGTGCTCTTAAAACACTTACAGAAAACTTAGAAAAAATAAAATATAAATCCATATCAAATAAACAAAGAACTAGAGAAGCTTATGTAAAATTACTAGAAGATTAGCGTCTTCATGGAGGGCAATACATCTAATGGGGAAAGATAATATGTTTTACTTGATAACACACAATTCATTCATTCATTCATTCATTCACTCACTCTCACTCACTCACTCACTCACTCACTCACTCACTCACTCACTGCTTGTTGACCAGGGAAGGAGGGCTAGGCAATTCTGTCTGTTTTCAGTCACGTTGCGGGGGGGTACAGATGTCAACTGATACAATGAATCATGTTAAGTTGTTGAATGGGGGGAAATCTGGCTAGGACAAGGGGATAATTCCCTTTCACTTTATGAGAAGTGTCGTGGGATCTTTACTGTCCACCTGAACAACCACCAGAACAGGTAGACGAGACCTTGGTTTAACGTCTTATCCAAAGGACAGCACCTCAGGAGTGCAGCTATCCAAAAGACAGCACCTCAGGAGCGCAGCAGTCCCACCCCCACCCACTGCACCACAGTGTCAGTATTGGGATTTTCCCCAAGTTCCTGGTGTGGGACTAGAACTCACAACTTTCTGATCTTCTGGGCTCAGAGGTGAATGTACAACCTGCTGAGCCACTGACACCGATTATTGCAGAAGGCACGTTGCAGATAAGATGATTTCTTACCTTAAAGTCTTGGTGCAGCAGACTCGAACATAACTGATTCAGCAGTTTCGGACCATGTGCTGGTGGCAATCACGTTGCATATTACTATATCAAGGGATGGGCTTCCAAGGTGAATAATGCGTTTCCTTGCTACCAAAGGATACAAAAATATGAGCGAAATTAACAAACAACTTAAAGCAGTGGTGAAATGAAAAAAAAGAGAGCATAAAGGTGACTAAAATTCAAAATAGGCATGAGCAAACGGGACTTTGTGGACTCCCTTAAGGGGTTGGTCTTAGGCAACTGGTTCAGGAACCTATCAGAGACCAGGCAATCCAGGATCTGGTGCTGACCAATGGGGACAGGGTAGCAGATCCTAGGGTGGAAGGTCAGTTAGGGTCCAGCAACCACAATATGGTGTGGTTCAAAGTGAGCACAGGGATCCAGTCAACCCATACAAAGGCAAGAGTATTAGATTTTAGAAGGGTGGACATTACCAGTATAGGACTACAGCTAAAAGAACCCCAGGAAAAGAGGGGGATAGGCAGGGACATCGAGGAGAAATGGGCACACATCAAGGAGGTTATAGTGCAGGTAACAAAACAATGCATCAGGTCAATAGACAAGAGTAAAAGGAGAAGAAAACCACTTTGGTTCTTATTGGGGGGGGGGGCAGAAAAAGTAAGGGCCAAGAGGCTAGTCTTCAGGAAGTATAAGGAGACACAAAGGGATGAGGACAAGAAAATGTACCAGAAGTGTCTGAGAGAGGCAGGAAAGAGAGTGAGGAGTGCTAAAGCACAAACAGAGGAGAGAATAGCTCAACTGGTTAAAAAAGGAGATAAGACATTCTTTAGGTACATCAACGAGAGAAGGAAGGCAAAGGGGGAGTAGTAAAGCTTAGAGGGGCTGAGGGGAGATAGTGGAGGGAGACAGGGAAAAAGCAGCGATCCTGAATGAATATTTCTGTTCAGCCTTCACTGTGTAAGGGGATGGGCAGGTCCAGCAGCTGGACTTCAAAGGAGCTAAGGATAAGGAGGTAAACACCAGTCCAGTCACAGAGGAGAGGGTTCTAGAAGAACTGGTGAAGCTAATCGTGGAAAAAGCCATGGGTCCAGATGGCATACATCCCAGGGTCATAAAGGAACTGAGGACTGAACTGGCAGCCCCATTCAGTGAGTTCTTAGACACTGGAGTGGTCCCAGAGGACAGGAGCAGGGTAAACATTGTCCCTCTTCACAAGAGTAGTAGTAAAGAAGAACTGTGGAACTACAGGCCAGTTAGTGTAACCTCTGTAGTCAGAAAGATAATGGATGCACACCTTAAGGAAAGAATAGTGGAACACCTGGAAGCCAATGGACTGGTGGATCCCAGGCAACATGGGTTCTCTGCAGGACGATCCTGTCAAACTAATCTGATAGATTTCTTTGACTGGGTGAGAAAAAAAAAACAACAAAATGTTGCAAGTGATACCTTTTATTGGACTAACACAGTAATTTTGTTAGTCCAATAAAAGGAATCACCTGCAGCATTTTGTTTTTTTTCCCCTAGATTGTTGACTAGACTAACACAGCTACCGCACTTCTTTTTTTGACTGGGTGACAAAGGCAATACACCAAGGGGGGGAGGATATTGCCTACCTTGATTTCAGCAAAGCCTTTGATATGGTCCCACATTGGAGACTAGTCAACAAGCTCAGCAGCTTGGGTTTAGGACGCAAGATGGTGAACTGGATTGGAAACTGGTTGAGGGACAGAAAGCAGAGGGTAGTGGTGAAGGGAACCCAATCAGATGAAAGGGAGGTGACCAGTGGGGTACCTCAGGGGTCAGTTCTGGGGTGGGGCCAGTCCTCTTCAATGTCTTCATCGGTGACACTGCAAATGGTCTGGAGGGAAAGGTTTGCCTTTTTGCAGGGGACACCAAGATCTACAATAGGGTGGATACTCCGGAGTGTGTGGAAAGGATGGGAAAAGACCTGGAACTGCTGAGAGGTGGTCAGGGGCATGGCAGCTAAAGTTTAACGCAAAGAAGTGCAAAATTATGCATGTGGGGAGCAGAAACCCTGGGGTGAGCTACAGGTTGGGGGGAGCTGCTGACAGTAACTAAGGAGGAGAGGGACTTGGGGGTCATAATCACAGATGACTTGAAGGCCGCTAGGCAGATGGCAAAGGTGGTGGGAAAGGCCAGTGGGATGTTGGGGTGTATTGGAAGGGGATTCACAAGTCGAAAGAGGGAGGTAATAGTTCCACTGTGCAAGACCCTGGTGAGACCTCATCTTGAATACTGTTGTACAGTTCTGGAGACCACACCTTCTAAAGGACACTGACAAAATAGAGATGGCACAGAGAAGGGTGACCAAAATGGTGAAGGGATTACATCACAAGCCTTACAAGGAGAGAGTGAGGGACCTCAAGTTGTACACACAGGAGCAAAGAAAGGAGAGAGGTGACATGATAGAAACTTTCAAGTACCTTAAGGGCATTAACAAGGTGGAAGGGGACAACATGTAACCCCCAGGTGGTGCTATCCCAAGAGCTACTACTCCTGCCTGCTTGACTACTGACAGGTTGAGGGGCCTAGGTTCTATAGCAGGTGCCTACACCCGGAGGTCAGGGTTTGTAGTGGTTAGACTAGCTTGATCACAGCCCTCTGGGACACCGTGGTTCCCTTTGGTTCCCTCTAGTGGCTCACACAGTACACAGGAGTTACAGCCCCAATACCCCACATATACACACTGTTCACTCATAAAGCACCACTTACCCTCGAGACTGATTCTGCAGCATGTCTCTGAGGACCCCCTGTAAAATAAGGTTAAACAACATACACAGCGAAATACAGTACTGTTTCCATAAGTACCAACACCACAGACAGTATATGGTATAACAACAACAAATCTGATTTATTTAGGGGACAGTAACACGGGAGGGGAATCAGGTTAATTGGTGGCATTAAATCACAGTACTGTGCACACATCGGGTCTGAAAAGTCACAGTCTGGGTACCCAGGTTGGTGGGGGGCTAGCCAGGTCCGTTGCCCAGGTTGGCCGGCAGGTGCAGATGGATAGGGCTCTGTAGAAGAAAATATATGCACAACACCCAATTGTAATGTGGAGCCAGATGGCTCAGTCCATGAAGCAAAGAAACAGCAAGAATTAGATGACACACTTGTGATTAAAAACAGGCTGCAGGGGAATACCCTGATTTGTACTCACAATACCCAAGTTGAGAACCGGATGGTGGATGTTCTATTGGATTGCCAGAACAACAGGGCATGGAGACAAGGTCCTTGTGACTGGACCCCACTACAGTAGATAGCAAACGGATTTAGTCCGAGACACGCTGGGGTTTGCTTCCAGCTTCAACACACAGCACATAGCACAGGGGATTGGAAATAGCGATTCCCCACAAGCACTACGCACATCCATATGTAAAAAGAAAGTACTATACCAGGCAGGCTGCTCCTAGATCCCGATCGCAATTACTGCAAAATACCTGGGAGCACACACAGCAGCTTCAGTTCTTGACAGACCGAGCGTGATTCAGCAATTTCTCCAGTTTTCTACAGGGTGAGCCTGGTTTCCACACTTCCGGTGCTTCTTTCTCCTCACAACTTGGATTCAGTCCAAACTGGCACTCACAACAGCTGTAGACCAAAACTCAGGGCCTCACACGCGCTTCCCGCGCGAAACTATGAACCGCAAAAGCACAGAGCTCCTTCTCTCTTCACTGTCACAACTGATCTGATCTTCCCAGTAACAGAGCAGGGCCTTTCCTTTAGCTCCACAGTATTCTGTTGGCTGGTTCGGCTGTCACTCACAGTAAGAGTCCCTCTGTTGGTGAAAAAAGGCGCCAAGGTCAAAACTACAATTCCCAGAGTCACTGCCCATACAATCCCCTCGTGGCTGGCTCACAATTGAGAGTCCAAGTTCCGATTCGTCCACAGGCTCCATCTTAAGGTCTCCCTATCATCCTGATTGGTCCAAGTCAGCAATTCTGGACCAAAATGAAAGAGCTACACTGAAACAGTTCATGCTGAAATGAAGACAGGTTAGACAAACTACATTTTGTCAGTCACTCTAAATGATTTCTGGCAAACAGTTATATCTTTCAACAAGGCTCCCTCTGCACATGTAGCGACAGCAGAGATGGAGCGAATTGACAGCAGCTCGGTTGGGATTCGAGCATTAAATACACAGTCCCCCCATGCAAACTAATTAAGTCTGCAAGCAGACAGCTCTTAAAGAAACAGTACGTGGAGGCTCAAATAGCACTCACTTGGAACCACATTTAAACAGCTCAGACGCCGAACACCGCCCAGACTTGGAGCACTCAGGCAAGCTCCTGGAAGACTTTTGGGAACCCCCATTTGCAGGGGGGTTACAAACATATTACAGATTAATAGTAGTGCCAGGACAAGAGGGCATGATATGAGACTGAGGGGTGGTCGCATAAGGGGACATATCAGGAAGTTATTTTTTATGGAAAGGGTGGTGGATGCATGGAATAGCCTGCCGCAGGAGGTGGTGGCAGCCTGTACAGTGGGGGGCTTCAAACATGCATGGGACAGAAACAAATGAATAGTAGAGATAGGAAGAAAAAGCTAAAGCCAATGACCAGATAGGGTCACTGGACGCTTCGTTAGGGAGGTTAGGCACTTAAATGGGCAGCCTGGATGGGCCTAGCAGACCTTATTTGCCAACAGCATCTATGTATCTATGTGTAACCCCTAGGTGGGGCTGTCCCAAGGGCTACTACCACTGCCTGCTTGGCTACTATCAGGTTAAGGGGCCTGAGTTCTGAAACGGGTGCCTCCACCCAGAGGTCAGGGTTGGTAGTGGTCAAACTAGTCTGGGCACAGCCCTCTGGGACACTGTAACCCCCCCTCAGTTCCTGCTAGTGGCCCACACAATACACAATAAGCACCTTCACAATTGACACTTACCATCAGGGTTGATTTCTCCAGTTCGGCTCAGAGGACCCCCATAAAACAAGGCTGGGCAGCACAAATGACAACAGTAAACCCTAAAAGCACAAACTAGAAACACAGTCTGGTTGAATTGCAGAAAACAAAAGAGCAGATCTGATTTATTCAGGGGGCTATAACAAGGGGGGGTGTAATCAGGATAATTGGCTTATAAACTACATTAATCACACTGTTATGCATGCAGTACGGAATCCCCTCACACAGTCACACACACACACTGGGTACCCAGGTAAAAAGCAAATGGGCTAGCCAGAATCGTTGCCTGGGGAAGGCCGGCGTCACAGCGGGTTGGGGCCCTGTGATGGAAAAACAACATGCACACACAATTTGTAATCCGGAGCCAGATGGCTCAGTTTATGAAAAAAAGGAACTAACAGAGGAATCAGATGACACACTTTGATTTAACAGAGAGTGCAGGAAGCTACCCTGATATTTACTCACGGTACCCAAGACTGGACAAAGGATGGACAAACTGGAGACTGCTGACCAGCAGTCTGGATGGCCAAGGAAAAACAGGACCCACACAGCGCAGCAAGGCGTCGTTTCTGTTCAAGTGTGGAGTGGAGGGCAGATCCCCGGGCAGGTCTCTCGTCGATGGCACTTAGCGGTGTAGCAGGGTAGTTTGGCAGGGCCCTCGGGGCAAGGCCCAGTCACATGGAATCAACTGCGGATTCAGTCCATTTGTGCAGGCTACAGATTTTAGCAAGCAGCCCACAGTTCACACAGTGGGGAAATACAGCATGACCCACTGTCATCAAACAGCTCATTTATATGTAACAACCAGCAGCACACAGTTTGCACAGTGGAGAAATTCAGCATGAGACCCACTGTCATCAAACAGCACATTTATAAGTAAAAGGTTCTACAATGCCAGGCACACTGCTCCCCAGTCCCAATCGCAAAGTCATTGCTCCAACCTGGAGCTCAGAAGTAGCTGGAGTTCCTGACAGGCTGATCGCATTCAGCAAATTCTTCGGTCTTCTACAGGTTAAGCCTGGTCCCAATTCAGTAGCTTGCTTAAAAGCACACAGCTTGGATTTAGTCTGAAAAAATTCTCTCTCTTTGTCGGCCGAAAACAGGCCAGAAGTCAGGCCTTCCACAGTTCTCCCGCGCGAACTACTGCACAAACGGCTGCTCGAACTAGAAGAGCTGTTGCTCTCTCAGCTTCCAACTTAGATCTGGCTTGCCAGCAGACAGCTCAGGGATTTCCTCAGATTCAAAAGGTTAAATTGGTCGGTTCTGCTGTCAGTCACAATATGCCCTCTGGTGCTAAAGGCGCAAACAGTCCAAAACTACAATTCACAGTCTCTGGCTCCATATATCCCTTCAGCTGCAGACTCCATTTTAGAGTCCCAAATACTGGTTGGTCCAATTCGGCAGTCCGAGACCAAAATGGTGGAGCTAAACAGAACAGTCCTTGCTGCAAAGAAGGCAGGTTAGGACAAACTACCTTATCATCACTACTCTAAATGATTACCAGCAATTATTTACATCTTTCAGCAGGGCTCCCTCTGCACAATTAGCGATGGCAGAAATGGAGCGATTATTCAGCAGCCCGAGCGGGACTTGAGCAGGGAAACACTTGGACCCCCCCCCATTCAAGTTAATTATATCTGCAGTCAGGCAGCATTTAAAGAGACAGTACATGGAGGCTTTAAAGGCACTCACTGGCAACAACATTTAAAGGGCTATAGTGCCGAACACCAACCAGGCCTCGAGCATTTAGGAAAGCTCTAGGAAGACTTTTCAGGAATCCCATTTTAGGGGGGTTACACCTGTATAAAAAAAGTTGGTTGATGGCGCTTAGGGCTGAGGTGCTGGACACCTTACCTCGCACTACATCGACGACCTGTGTTCGGGAACTAGCACGGGCTGCCGGGGGTTGGCAGGGGAGGAAAAGGATTGAGCATCCAAGGGACTGCTCTCCTCTGGGGAGGGGGGGGCCAGTGGTTGGTCCCAGACTGGCCTCTAGCAGAGGCTGGGGGGTGTAGCATGCCGACACTGCAAAAAAAGGGGTGAGACGGGCAGACACCTGGAGAAAGAGCGTGCAGACGCATGTGTTCCCCCTGTTGGCGTCACTGCACACCTCCTCCAGGGGGTCAAATTGGAAATCCCAGAAAACAGTCCCCAAGTCGCTGCAGAGTGAATGTCTGCTCCCCGCAGGCCCAGACCGTGAATGCTGCTTTCCTGGACGCTGGATCCTGTTCGAGGCGAGTTGAGTTGGGGGCCTTACCACCCTGCTATGGAGGGGAAACCGTGGGAGAAGATGGGGATTCAGCCTGATGGGGTTCGGGGCTGGGTGGGTAGCTGCAAATTGAGAGCTGACTGGGGACCAAGGGAGAAAAAGATGAACGTAAAAAAAAAAGTTAGTTTCAGATACAATTAATGAAATATTGGCATACTTGTCAAATCCTCTCTTCTAGGTGCCTCCTATGCTGTGCACCATGAGTATTTTTTTTCCTCAGTCCTAGCCAGCCCGGTGCTGTGGAGGGCTGAGGCATCCTGCCTTACCTTCTGCCATGCCAGTGACCTGTGTTTGTGAAGCAAGCGGGTCACTGGGGGTCGGCTGGGGAGGAGAAGGATCGAGCATCCCTGGGACAGCTCTCCTTCTCCAGAGGGGGGGCGATCAGCTGTCGGTGCTTGCCTGGCCCCTAGCAGAGGCTGGGGGCTGACACACCGATGCTGTCCCCGATGGGCAGAGATGGGGCAGATGCCTGATGGAACATGCATGGGAGAATACGCGGCACTGTCATTGACATCACTGCACACCCCGCCCCTGAGGGAGAAAGAAAACAGTAGAAAAGGATCTCCCAGCTAGATGAAGGAAGGGCTCACAGGCCCCGCTCCCCGTGATGCCGACCAGAACTGAATGTGCTCTTCAGTGGGGGCTTGGGGTATTCCCACTGACCCCACCGGGGGAGGCAAGCCCTGGGGAAAGATGGCTGGTGTTGGCCAGTGGATGTCAGGACGACGGGTCTGGGGCTCCCCCCTGGACATGGGCCGAGGAGAGGGGGGAAAAATAGAACTAAAAAACAAAAAATTTTCTCAGTCCTAGTCAGCCCGGTGGCATGGAGGGCTGTGGCGTTGTGCCTCACCTACCACCACATCAGTGACCTGGGATTGGGAACAGACTCAGGTCGCTGGGGGTTGGCCAGGGAGAGGAGGACTGAGCATCCAGCAGACTGCCTTCCTCCTCCTCTGGAGAGGAAGGGATGTGAATCCTGACACACACGTCTGGTATCTAGTGGAAGCTAGGGGGCAGGCAGCCAAGGACCACAACTTGGGGAATAAAGAAAGGGCAGCAGATGACGTCCCACACATGGGGGGCGCGCGTGGGTATGTCTGAAAAGCACTGCACATCTGTGCTCCAGGGAAGATAAAGTGGAGGAAAATGGCCGGGTGGAGCACAGGATGACGCCGCCCCCTTGCAGGCTCAGCACCGGGCTACAGGGCACTCTTGCGGAACCGTTTTGTCGATGGTATGATGCTGACTGCCAGCGCAGGGGGGTAAGCCAAGGGGGAAGCACCGGGATTGAGGTAAGTCCCTGGAACACCAGGCGATGGGGCTGGCGAGAAGGATAACCTGCACTGGCCGCAGAGAAGTGAAATAGATTAACTATTTTCTCAGTCCTGACTCTAGCCAGGTTTGCAATACTATTTCAGAACCAAATGTGTTGGCCATCTTTTTTTCCTGAGCAACAACTTAAATAAAGCATGTGTGAAATACTCACAGTTTGGGGGAACTAGAAAATGTTACCACCAATAAAACTAGAAGATGCCTGGAATCTTTTACAGGGAGGAAGGGAAGGGTCAGTTTTTTTGCCCAGTTTCATTGCACTGCTGCTTGAAAAGAATATTTTAAATTAAATGATTCTCAAGAAATATCTAGGACCACTTTATGGGAGGTTTGAAAATGTTTTGTCTGTGGAAGAAACATTCGGAGATTACATGATGCTGCCTGGGTGAGTGAAATCTTTCTGTCAGAGCTCTGCTCCCTGCCAGGCAGTGTGTGTGGGGGGGGGTGTGAACAATAAAACAACAGTTATGTGCTTGTTGTAACAGCAGATCTTTGAGAGAATCTGTTTCATCAGGCCACACCTATGGAACTGATAGATTCCAGGCACTAGGACCACAGAGAATCTTTTGCAAGTAGTCAGCCAGGAGCTGCTCACAATGACATCATATATCAGCCTGTACATAAACATGGGTGGACCCTCCTTTCCTCAGTTTCCCACCAGAGATCAAACACGGAGGACCTCTCAGCAGGAAACCAGGAGAGAACCCAGCACTCTGCAAACCAGGCAAGGCAGAGGGCTATGAAGAGAACAGAATGGAGATAGGAGCCACAAAGCCGATAGAGTTGCAGGCCTACAAGGGGGAAGGAGAGTGGAATGGCATAGCCTGATGAAAGAGATTCTCCCAAAGATGTACTATTGCGCTGAGTACATAACTGTTCTATCTTCTTCGAGGAGATCTCTTTCATCAGGTCACATCTATAGAATGAGTACCAAGCAGTACTGATCATAAACAGTCTCGGTGGCTACAACCTACCGGCCTAAGTGAGCAGGCCCCGAAGCACAGCTTGGCCACCTCTTTTTCAAGAGGCTATGTCCAGACTGTACTGTTTAGTAAAAGTGTGGCCAGTACTCCAGGTGGCACCTGCACATATTTCTGCAGCAGACACGTTTTTGAAACAGGAAACAGATGTGGCCATGCTTCTAGTGGAATGACCATGAACCACCCCAGGAAGTTCCTTACCATACTTCCTGTAACAAAACGTAATATAGTTGGCAAGCCACTTGGATAAGCACTGTTTGGAAACAGAGGCACCCTCTTTTCCAGGGGCGAACAAAACAAAAAGCTGTGAGGACTTTCTGCAGTTCTTCATGCAGTGTATATAGCACCTGAGTATTCTGTGTATATCTAGCGTATGGAGCAATGCTTCCCCTGGACTGGCATGTTCAGGATAATAAACTGGCAGGTGGATGGTTTCACTTAAAGTAAACTCAGACACCACATTGGGGAGAAACTTAGGATCAGTACGCAAAGACACCCCTGTCCTTGTGGAAAACCAAATAAAAAGGCTCACACATTAGAGCCTGTAGCTCTGAAATCCTTCTAACAGAAGAGATTGCAACTAAAAATAACACTTTCCAAGAAAGAAAACGTAAGCCACAACTCGCGGCTAGCTCAAAAGGAGCCAAAGTAAGTTTTTCTAAAACAAAATTCAAGTCCTAAGCCGGCAAAGGATTACAGATGGGGGGCTTTAATGTGGAATGCCCCACAAGAACATACTAAATGTGCCATCAAATAAAGGCCTATAGGTCTATCAAGTCCGCTCAATTTTGCAGCTAGCCACCCTAAGAACATACGGGCCATCTCCAGCTGAACAACTGTATGACCTTCTATAGGCACATGGAAAGTGGATGTCACAACCAGGTGCACTTTAATAGATGAATTCGGCAGGCCTGAATCTGATAAGGACAGTAGGTACCCTAGAACCTGATTAACTGAACAGGTGAAAGGATCCAGTGGTGGGAGATATCCCATAAAGCAAACCAGTTCCACTTCATAGAATAAACGGACCTGCTGAGAGGCTTTCTAGCAGCCATCAGAGTATCAGTCACTTTTTGGGAATCCCCAAAATGAACAATGATGGTCTTCAAGAGCCATGCATGCAGATGGAGAGACTTCAGGTCTGGATGGACCAGGCTTCCCTGTTCCTCTGCACACCCACCCACTCAAAATAAGTAAATTACCACTCCATAAGATGCAGAACCTAGGTATATGAGGTTTAATGTCTTGGTGATATTACTGTAATTAATATATATATATATATATATATATATATATGTATGTATATATATACACACACACACATATGCATACAGTATATATATATATATATATATATATATATATATAAAACCCCTTGACCAAGGGTTACTAGAATCCCACTTAGAACTAGTGGTAGGCAGGGAAAGGAAGCTTGTGAGACACCAGTTAAATGGATTTCACACTGTCTCACTGTCCTCAGTCACAGCTGAGCTGGAGGGATGACATTGGTATAGAATTCTCACAGTAGCATAAGCTACAGTGGAATGTTGGCTGCAGAAGTTAGGTTAGAACGTTGGGGGATTTCAAGTCAGTCTTCAGCCAGACTCAAGAGAAGGAGGAGGTGTGCTGCAGTTGGCAGCCCCTCAGAGCCTAGCTCTGTCATAGAGCTACACCAGAAACAGGGTAGTGTGTTCTCACCCTAGTGAAGAACACTGACAATACCAGCAGAAGTGGTAGAGACCACTCCCCGAGTTGTTCCAGTGCCCCATCCCTGGAGGGATTGGGGAGGAATAATCCGGCATTGCAGGGGCAATCCCCTGGCCCTGCTGGGAATGGGAAAAGCTGCCTGACAAGAGTTTGTTCTGAGGTACCACAGAACATGTGTTTTGTGGGAAGAAGCCTTGGGGCACCTGCATACCACGGTGAGTCTGCTCTGACACAGAGCCCGTGTGTTTCACCAAGACAGCGTGTTGTAAAAGTAACTGGTTACTGTGGGTCAGGAGAGGACTAGCCAAGTACAGTGCTTTTAACTTTGTGTAGGACTTGGAAGTATCTGAGACAGTGGAGGTCTAGGGAATGGCCATAGCCACTAACAGAACTGTTTGAGTCAGGACACCACCTCAGTTCAGACTAGAATGTTAAATGTGATTTACATTTTGAGATAGCAATCTACAACCAGATAGTTCAAAGAAGGGTGTTGAACCAAATGAATGGCCGGGTATGGATTTGGGAACAAGAGGTGGGAGACCCCCCCAATCTGGAGTAACCAGGTTTACCTCTACGGATTCACTTTGGGCACCTATAACTTTCTCACAGGCACTTGGCCAGTGTTTGCAGAAAGTACCCAGATGTGGGGTTAAGGATGAGATTTTCCCTTTAGAGCTAGAAAACGCTCATGGGTGGTTGAGGGAGCCACCACCAAACTCTATGCCATACGGAAAAGTGTCCTAGTGCTGGTCGAGGTGCTATGCCAGGGAATCCAAGAGTGAGAGTACCAGTTCAGGCGTGTGATGAAGAAGATGTGTTCTGACCGCAGTAGATCAGCATATCCAGAAAGTGTAGCCCAGTGGGGGTCCATCTTGCTTTGTTATTCTTGTGTTGAAGTGAATAAAAGCCACACTTTAGAACCCCACTCCTGGTTTGGACATTTTCAGTTATTGCTTCCTGTGTCCGGAATTACCTGGGTGCCCCTGACCAGAAGTACAAACCTAGCCCTGATGTTGAGTAAATGTTTTCTCCCCGAACCTAGGCTAGCCAGGTAGTGGGTTACAGAAGGGAGGCACCGCACATCGTGGTTTTATATACGAGTTCCAGGCTATTGTACATAGTTGATGAAGTCATGCTGACTTAGTCACCACAGGGTGGTGAGTAGGTGAGCTGTCAACTGCTAAGCATGGGGGAAATCGAAGTATATTTATTTGTATGATATCTACAAGAAATATTTTTAATAATGGCCAAAATTGTACTTACTTTGTCCTCCTCTGTCCATGTATTTTGTTGTATATCAATTTGATGTATCATGAAAATGCAATGATAGCGGTATTTCTTGTTATGTGGTGTACTGGAATTACTTAAATAAACTTGAGTTGCATAAAAAAAAAAGGGACATATTCTGGTATCAGAACAATAGCAAAAAGCCAACCCAACTTCAAAAGGCTGAGGAGGCAGTCGACAGGCAGTATCGAGGGGGGTTTTGTCCCTTTTGGAACTTTGGAACCGAGAGGAGTAAGGGATCCTACTCTGGGTTCAACGGCAGTGGTGACAGAGGCGCCTTTGCCATAAAATATGATGGAGATCCAGGACGAAGAGGGGGCACATCGCAATGAGGGTACACGGGACCGTCTCTGCTCCCCTTCCCTTGGTGGAGAACTGCAGAACTTTTACACACAATGGGCCCAGATAACGTCAGATGATTGGGGTTCTGGAGAGTCTGACATTAAACTACGCAATAGAATTTACAACCATTCCCAAAAAACGGGATATTTTCTACCATCCCCTGTACCAAAGGATCCAGTAAAGAGACCAGCAGTATCTCAAACGTTCGATTACTTCAGACAGATCAGGATGATTGTTCCGGTGCCTCCTGATGAACAAGGCCAGGGATTCTACTCAATTTATTTTGTGGTTCCCAAAAAAGTCAGGGATATTTAGACTTATTCTGGACCTAAAACACCTAAACAAGTTAATTCACCACACATCCTTCAAGATGGATCATGGAGTCCTTACGGTCAGTCATCTGAGCTGTGCAGCTGGGGCCTGATTTAGCATCCACAAATCTGAGGGATGCATATCTCCACATTCTTATTCAGCAGTCTCATTGGGGGTTCCTCAGGTTTATGGTCCTAGGGCAACACTTCTGGTACAGGGTGCTTCCCTTTTGGCTGGCAACAGCCCCCAGAGAGTTCTTGAAGGTGCTTAGAAGCCTGCTAGCACAACTTCAGCAGGAGGGACATCATGTCTACCTTTTCCTGGATGAGTTGCTCATTCAAGCACCTTCTGCCACACTGGTGAGGGAATCGCTTACCAGGACCCTGGAGGTTTTGGAGTCCCACAGTTGGACAGTCAATCAGGAGAAAAGCTCTCTCAGCCCATCTCAGACCCTGGAGCACCTGGGAGCAGTGTTCAGGATGGACATGGGGAAGATCTTCCTCTCGGCAACCTGGAAGGACACCTTGATAGGAGAGGTTCAGTGGTTGAGGAGCCAATCGTTGGCTTTAGCTCAGAGTCTATTGTGGATTCTGGGTCTCATGATGGCAACTATAGAACTAATTCTGTGGGCTCGCCTACACATGCGACCCTTTCAGATCTAGCTGCTGGCAGCCTGGGACATGACCTCGGAGGACTATCTGGTCATGATTCCAATTTCCCAACCCCTTGTACAGTCACTGAATTGATGGGTGAGTTTAGAGAACCTAAGCAAGGGGCTCCCTTTCGAAATTCCCCCAGAGCTGATCCTGACAACTGATGCCAGCTTATCGGGCTGGGGTGGAGTTCTGGACCATCTCCCTATTCAGGGGTTTTGGTCTGCGCAGAAACAGCAACTACACATCAATGTCCTGGAGATGAAGGCTGTATACCTCGCTCTTGTTCATTTTCGCAAGCTGGTGCAGTCAAAAGCCATGAAAATAAGGTCAGACAATGCAGTCATGATGGCATACATAAACAATTAAGGAGGCAAACAGAGCAGGGAGATGCTAAGAGAAGCAACTTGTATGCTAATATGGGCAGTGGAGAACCTTCTCTTTGTCTTTCAGCAGTTCACTTGGCAGGGGAGCTGAACATTTAGGCTGACTGGCTGAGCTGCGAGAAAGTCTGGATCCATGACATGGCGTCGATAACTTTGTGTCGATGCAACACTGCAGTGATAGATTTATGTCGACCACAAGTTGCGGTCAGCATGAATCCATCGAGAAACCATCTGTTTTCTTCAGGGGGCTTTGCCCCCCTAAACTCCCCATGCCCCCTGCACCCCCCCATAACCAACAATTATCAACTCCAGGTTGGAGTTGATTTGGGGAGAGGGGGCAACCCCAGAGAAAGCAGTACTGGGTTCCCGTGGGTATGTTACAGTGGCAACAGCAACTTGCCACTGTACTGTACTTTGCTGTGAAAATATCGCTGCAGCAACGGCATACCAAAAAGTTCACCCAGGGGAGTGAATGCTGAGCCTGGAGGTGTTCGACCTTCTGTGCAGAAGGTTCAGTCATCCATAGATCGACCTGTTTGCCTCCAGCCAGAATGCTCAAGTGCAGTGGTTCTTCAGCCAATACCGGTGTCCACAAGTGGAGGCAGTGGACACTCTGTCACAGAGATGATGGGTTACTGTATACTTAAAGGGCAGCAAGACAGTCTACTTGTGGACCATATTCATGGCAGCGGCTGCTAAAGCTACTTCCAGGAGGTGGTTACAAACAGACCACCAATGGTACAAAAGTAGGTAGACATACTAAATCAAATACAGGCAATGGACAGAAGTACGTTCATTGTACAACACAGATTTGCAACTTTTACAAACAGATGGACAAGACGAGGTGTGTATCAACTTGAGGACGGTGACCATGATGAGAAAGGAAAGGCCCCTTGGAGGCCATGTGCCCCTGGAAAGATTCAGTGACCACCTAGTAGCTGTCGGAGCACAGATAAGCCCTTGATACCCTTCTTCTACAGGAACTTTATTCTGGGACTTTATAGACTTCATTATGCATGTTGGGACCTTTTCTTTATGACTTATTCAAGTTTGCAAATATGACTTGTGACTGTTGCTTAGTGACATGTTCTGTTTCTGTTTGTATCTCACCAGTTTAGTTATTATATTGCTGTTAATAGCATCTGTTTCTGTTTGTATTGCACTGGTTTTGTTATTATATTGCTGTTAATAGCTTCTGTTTATGTTTGTATTGCACCGGTTTTGTTATTATATTGCTGTTAGTAGCCATCTCATTTGTGTAGGCAATGACAGATATTTTAAGAAGCTGTATTGCATTCAGTAGTGCATCATTGCCTGCTCTGTTTATACCAATTTATAGATTTTTCAACAAACAAGTATAAAAATATATAAAACAAGTCAAATTTCTGCAAGGTCTGTCTTTCTAAAAGTTGTCAGATTACCAACTATTGTTATCTGCATAGAGTGTTTTCTGCAATTACTGTAATGTAATAAACAGTTTTCAATTTACTCAGCTTGAGTCGTGTAACTCTTGTAGGACATTACACCCTCCAAAACACATAACATTGTAACTTAGCAAGAAATAAAGTTTGGCTGGCAGTATAGCCTAGAGGTTAGAGTAACGAGCTGCGAATGAGCTTGGTACATCCGGCAAACTTGGGTCCGATTCCCCCACAACTTACACTTGCATACTGTGTGATTCTGGGCAAGTCACCACTTAACCTCCTCAGTATTCCTGGGTCGCCCCTGAAAACAGGCAGTTGTGCCTAGAGAGCCTTACCCAGTTACCAAACGGAGGGAAAAATATGCAAGATAAAGAAACAATGTTGACTCCAGACTATGTTAATTCGTACCATAGTGTAACTTAAGTTACTTCAGCGCACTAATTTACTGATCCCTCTTTAATTTTGCAGGAATGGGGCCCAAATTAGGTATAATAAATTTGGGTCTAAGTCATAATAGCGTGGATGGACTGGGGGGCAGCAAATAGCGCCGAGAACAGGTGCCAAAGAAAGTAATTTTCTATAAAAATTGAGACACTAGAGCGATATTGCAAACTCAGCTAAAGTTGTTACAATTACTAATAAGTCCAAGAGGGGGAATTAATTTACAAGTTGCGACTATGTTGTTATTTGATCAATGAGCAAGGCAACTATATTTCTTCGGTGGCGTCACCCTGGAGCCCGTATAAACAAAACAAATCAAGTAATCAGAAGAATAAAAATACAATAACCCACATAGAATGAAACAATTTAAATAAGTAGCTCCGTGGAGCAGAGCATATTCCAGCTAGCCAAAGTACAAAGACAATTTACAGGCAGACCAGCTGATGCAGTGGTAGCAGTATGGCTTGTGGCACCGCCAACGACCCGAGCTCTACAGCAATTTGGGACATCAAAGGGTCAGCGGCGGGGGGGGATCGAGCATCCTTTAGACCACTCTCGTCCTATGGGGAGGAGGTTCTGTATGTTTGATAATTGAAAGCCTAAGAAGAATCAGCTGTTGCTCGCACAGTCAGGTGCTGAAAACATTTCGCACTCCGGCCACCCTCGGCACACAGGACAATGGCACCGACATGTATTTTAATGTTTTCGTTGGGGCTGCACTAGAGATTTTCACCTGGGGGTGCAAGGGGGGTGAAAGCATGGAATGTAAGGTTCAGGTCTGGCGAATTAAATTGCACCAGTGCCAGGACCCAAACCCGTACCTCACCCACCCCAACCACAAGTCAAACCCCAAAACAGCTCGGGAATCCACCAGCACCACCCCCTACAACTCCTCCGCCCTCTCCCAGCCCACACTGGCCAGGCTCGGCCCCTCCTCGCACATACATACAGTGACATCCTGTCACCCAGTTTGCCCACCTCCTCATCTGGTCGCCCTACCCTCCCATCGCCGTGAGGGATTTTGCTGGGAAGGAGTCGCCGTTATGGATGGCACCCTTCCCCATGCGCACACCTCACGGGGTACCAGAGGGAGTGGTATGGCACCTGGCATAATCCAGGCCCCCTGTAGAGGCTAACTGGTGCAGAGGAGTGTTGGCAATCGACACAAGGTGCATGGAAGCGAGCACAGTGCATCCCGATGGCACTGCACATCCGCTGTCCTGGGGGAGGGAGGAAAAAGCAAAAGGCCAGCTGGCAGAATGATTCTGGTCAGCCGCAGGCCCCATGACTGATGATTTGAGCACTGCCACCACCAGCTGAATCTATGAGGTGGCAGGGGTTGGGGAAGCAACCACAGGGGGAAAATGTTGTGGAAAGGTAAGTCCTCAGGGAAGCTGAGGGGATGGGACTGGGGAGGCCGGCAGGAAGGATAAAAAACAAATTTTAGATATAGATCAGACAGTAGGCTTACTTGAAAAGATGGCATTTCAAGGCCCCTTTAAAGGTTCCCCCCAATGTGCTGACAGAATGAATGTAGACAGGCAGGGAATTCTACATTATGAATCACTAACATGATTTCAGTCAATCAGCATACAGAGCCGCTTATTATTGGAGAGAGTGCTCCACATCAGTGCCAGGGGGAAGGACAACACAATAAAATAAAAAAGACAAGTTATTATAAATCACTTGAGCTAAGTTAAGTGGTTTATAATAAGTTAGTAGGGCCTCCGAAGGGCATTTCTTGTGGCGTAAGAGACTCCTTTCGTGATATTTGTAGAGACAGAACCACTCAGCTTAGCTTCGCTGTCCTCTTGCCCAAACCTCAGGCTCAGAGTCTCAAACTGTACGAGACATCCCTCTAAGGCCCTATTAATTGAATTCCACAATAATGGTGCAGCCATCATAAATGATCTTTTACCGGGGTGCAGACAGCAGGTCAGCACTAACAGAGCGGAGAGGGCAGACCAAGGTATGTGGAGTCAGTAGATCTTTTGAATAACCAGGTCCCAAGCCACAGAATTAGTAACTAATCTGAAACAGTTGCTTGGATTAAGCAGTTGTTATTTACTATATTTATTTTGGAATTAGTGTGTGTGGTATATAGCATCATGATGGAACACAGGCAGTATACAAACTTTGCACCTGTAGAGGTGTATCAACCAAAATATACCCTTCCTCATTTTGGGGAAGGGGGGGGGTTATCATTCACCATTTATTTATTTATTTATTTTTTACAAACAAAGTCTTATGGGCAACATAAGCTACACAAGTTTATTGGTTATCTTTATTTATAAAATGGCAAGAAAAAAAATCTAAAAATTTAATTGGCTAAGAAATGTCACCTGACTATGCATTATAAGATATCCTCGAAGGTGTGAGATTCAATGGGGAGTTAATGCATGGTTGGGACCGTTGTGGCACGAGGCCAGAGGCCGAGGGGTGCAACGGACCAACCATGGATTAACTCCCCATTAGATGCCACCTTCAGCGGGGATTAATGTGCTTGTAACATGACAAGTGCGACGCAAGTAACCATCAGACTTGAAAACTTAGCTCTTCCGATGGCCTCTTCTACTCCTGTGTCTCCGTTTCTGCATGTGATTCCTGTCATCATGCTAGGTCTGTACTGGAAGGCAGTCAGCTGGTAGAAGAGCAACATGGCATTATGAGACGATAAGGCCATGTTGCTGTTGTGGGAAGCGCGTTCACGAACCCAACACGACATTATCGTCTCATAATGTCGTGTTGCTCCTGCACCACGTGATGCCGTCCTGCCTATCGCGTGGCGCCCTGACACGGCTCTCAATAATGCCGTGTTACAAATCTCTATAATGCACACCCTCTCATGGCTTATTATTTACTTGTGCTTTTAGTTACAAAATGAAAAAAAATAGGTAAGCAGCACTGCAACAAACTGGGCAAAAAATGTGACTCTACTGTTTTTATTATTTTTGTTATAGTAACAGATTTCAGACATCTTCCACTTTAACGTGGTGGGAACATTTTCTAGTTCCCCCACAATTTGAGTATTTTATAAACGTTTTAAGCCCTTGCAGTACTGCAGGAGTCTATATACACACCACAATCTGCATACGTTCACACATACTCAGCACTCAATTCATTTAGTTTTTTTTCTCTCAACAAAAAAAAAAAGGTGGCCGCCGCACTTGGCTTAGAAACGATATTGTAGACCTGACCAGCATTAGGATAGAGGAAATAAAAACTCACGGTGCACAGCATAAGTGGTACCTAAAAACATACATAACAGGTATGCTAATATTTGTTTTATTAATTTTTGCTGGAACTAGCTTTTTCGGACAAGCATTTTCCGTTGCACTGCTGCTTTAACGAAGGCAATGTCCCTACACAAGGCACAGCTACAAAAGGCCAAGTTCTGTTGTACCAAAGAATACCTTGCATGTGATTTCATAGAGTTTTGTATTAGACAATGGCTAACATTTGAGATCTTTCAGGGAATAGGGGATCTCCGATTAGAAAAGTTCAGAGTATTACTAATTCTCTCACGCACAAAAAACTGATTTCTCTTACGTACAGCAAACACAGTTCACACCCATGAGGCACTTACGCTCCAGAGGCAATGGACAGGGCAGATTTTTTTTTTTTAATAGCTGAGTTAGCAAAAAGAAAAGGTGTGTGCTGATTCTTGTCTGTAAAAATGTTTAACTTCCGTGTAACTAAAGAGATAAAACAACTCCGAGAAGAGATGGCAAAGTGTAACTGGGACAATAGATGGACAGATAATTGCACTTTGTAACTTCTATATTGTTATTTATGAGTGCCCCTTTTTCTTTAGCACAACTGCCACTGATCTGGGACCAGTATATGTGTGTGTGTGTGGGGGGGGGGCTTAAAGGGAAGGTCCCCTCAACATTTTTTTCTGTTTACCTGTGTAGTTTGTAGGCATGAACAATGATTGCCTCTACTGCACCCTCCTAATTTTTTCAGGATTTAAATGCAAATGAAGGTAGTTAAGTCTGCCTTAAAAACCAACTTGACTCCATTGCAAAGGTCATGACCCGACTCATGTGAGGCATTCTGGAATTTTATGATGTTTTGGTGCTAAAGCCTGCAGTATGCAAGGGGCACCCTCTACAATCACAGTTCTAACTAGTAATAGTGTATAGTGAGGGGTTGTTCAGTATGAAAATCCTTCGCAGCTGAATTGTTGTTGTACCACAGTTCAAAGGGCATGGAATGCAGCAATACCCTACTGCGGAACAATAACATCTTAGTTGTTTTAGTACGTGCATGAGACTGCTGTTGAAAACAAAACAGAAAACTGCCACATGACCATCACAGAAGTCAAACAGTAAACCAACTGACCAGATGGTGGCCGCGATTTTCTCAGAAGTGTCCGACGAGCATAGAAAGTCTATTGAAAATCACCAAAACAAGTGTACTCAGCAGAAAATGACAAATGACTTAAAAGTAATAACTTTATACTTAAACTATTGTCAAGAATTTCGGCCAATGTACACATTCCAGTAGAAGAATCAGACCCCCTACTGGTGGATTTCATCTACCAAATAAAATGAATAGATGGGTCTGAATATGAACCTACTACCCTGAGAGGCTTCCTTGGCAGTGTGGACTGTCACCTGATTAAACATAATTATGGTCAGTTTATCTTCCACAGAAATACCACAGCGTTACAGCAGACACTTGACACCTTAGCAGCAAAGCAAAAATATTTAAAGAAGTTGAGCAAAGGTAATAAACTGAATCAAGCGGAGACACTGATATAGAGATCCAGTACACAACAGGCACTTTAGGGCTCCACAACCCAACAGCCCTGTTAAACATGTTGTTTTTCAACATCAGTCTGTATTTTGCTCTGAGCACAAGTGAGCACTACAACCTGAGATCTGGAACTATGCCAGGACTCACGTGCGCAACGTTACATCCTGTATAATGAATGGCAAACTAAGACCCCCCGAGACATGTGCAGTGAAGCCCAGGATGTACAGAAATCAAGTAAATACAGATCGAGACCCCATAGCTGCTTACCTACAGTATGCCAGCCATAGACCCCACAAAATGCAGTTGCCAGACAGACCCTTTTATCTGGCTTCAAATTACATCCCAGGAAAACCAGATTCTCTACGGTTTAGAGCAATGACTTGGGGGGGGGGGGGAAGAAACTCAGATCATTTATGAAACAGATTAAAGTGAATTTCTGACTTACCAAATGGCAGCTACCACTCACATAATGTAGCTGCCCTCAGCGATAGTCATTCTATCCAGGATTGAAGAAGTTTCTTCAGACCAGTCTTGTTATTTCACTCGTAAATTAGGTTTTTGAGAAAGGCTGCCTGATTCACTCACACAGCTCCAGTCCCACTGACATGCCCCTGCGCTCAAGGACACAATGACGTGTGATCAGGCAGAATGCGGGGGCGCGCCCCACTGAAATTAATGGTAAACTACCTTAATCTATGATGGAGGGGGATTATTACTACGGCCATGGAAATTAGCAAATTTGGCCCGACAGGCCAATTTCAAGCCGGACTGGGTAAAATTTGTATTGGCTCAATTTGGCCCCAAATTAAATGCCATTACTGTCTGTCTTTTCCTGCGATGTCTCCCCACAGTGGTGATACCCCCATCCCCCCTCTTTACATTGGGAGCTGGGATGGCAATATTCAATGTAAGAAAATGCTCTGGATTATTTTTTTTTTATTATTAAATAAATGTTCTGAAGTTTCAGGTTTCCGTTTTGGGTTTGGCAGTATGAAACACAATTCGGATCATTAGTTCCGAACACTGCTAAATCTGAACAACCCGAACTTGTGACCGACCCGATGCCCAGCCCTAGTTATTACGTTTATACTAAAGCCAAATAAAAACAATCAGAAATGCACGAGTTACAGGACAGTAACACTTCTCAACATGGACGCCAAGATGTTGGCTACCAGGCTAAATAGTGTCCTCCCTTTCCTCATCAGTCACATACACACTGGGTTCATGAGTGGGAGACATATCTCCTGCCGTACCCATGGGATTTAGCCAAATTCTGAGAAAATAGCACGAGGTATTGAAGATGCAGACCTGGTTATTTTTCCGTACATAGGGACTGTATTAAGGCTGGGGTAACGATATGTCATGATCTCGTGACGTTTCCAGTGAGATTGTGGTGGTTCCGGGGTGCCACGTTTAAAAATGTCGGGGCCACTGAGGAATTGTCAGGATTTTATGAGTGATAACATAAATAAACCAGTGATTTATTACGGTGACTGCAGGGAGGCCCGGAGCGGTGAAGCTCCAATCTGTGCAGCGGTCGGGACTTCTTCATTGCCAGTAGAACTCCTTTAAAATGAATTTCCTACCAACAATCCTGCTTGCAATAAGCACGCTACATTGCAGAATACAAACAGAGTTGTTAAATCAATGCAAGTGACCATCAGTAAACTTAAAGTATGTGGACTAGGAAGAAACCCAGATGCAACCTGAAACGACTGGCAAGAACCACAGAGAATGGTGGTCTTGGTTACACTTTAGTTTAAGCATCTGTTTTAATGTAACTAATCATTACTTACATGCAACAGGGTTAATTACACTATAATTATAGGTCTGTTGCATGCAACTACTTTGCAACTGCAATGCAGTTACAGTGTAGTTACAATGTAACTACAATGCAACTAATTGACACTTAAAGTGTAACCATGGTCTGAAACTACCACACATTATTACTTCTTATTTTTTTTTAATTTAGTATGCTTTTTCCCCCCTGCCAGCATCGGCACCATCTGCCTGGTCATAGACCTCACCACCCCCCACTCCCACATGAGCCGCACTCCCCTGTTGCTCCCTGGCTTCCCTGTGGCACCAGATAAGGTGTTGTGAATGTCGGGTCAGGGCAGCCGGCCTGGGAGCTGATTAGAAGCGGCAAGGTGGGCGCCGTCCAGACACTGGCTGTGGTGTTTTTGTCCCCTAGAGGATTTTTTTTTTTTTTTTTTTTTGTAGAGGCGTGCAATGATGTCGTGTCTGCCCCACCCCTGGACATCCAGGCGCGGTTACTGTGGTACCCCTGGCCTCTGCTAGGTCCAGTACCAAATGTTCTGCCCACCTCCCCAGAGAAGGAGAGCAGACCATGGGATGCTCCATCCTCTCCCCCCCCAGCTGGCCCTCCAGTGACCCAGGTCCATTCCCAAACCTAGGTCACCGGCATCAGAAGTGCAAATCCAACCACTGCGCCGATGGGTCACCGTATTACTTATTATTTTAATTTATGTTTTGGCCAGGCTTCATAATTTTGATTATATTAGATTGTAATAATTGTCTCTGGTTTATTCTTTTGTTTTTATGGTTTGTTTTATTGTTCTTATTGTTTTATTGTTTTATCGTAAGGCGCTCAGAGCCTTTGGAATTGGGTGCCACATAAATGAAACTGGCACTGGCATCAAACTTACACTACTGGGCAGCACAACTCAGGCACATTAATGAACGGGACAAGCAAAAAGAAGGTTCCCAGAACTCTCACATCCCAACATGAATAACAACAGAAAAAGAAATATGCAAAAAGGTTGGAATTGGCCCATCCTCATTATTACACAGTGCCTTACCGACGTCAATAAAGACATGGCCACTAGGTGTCACTCACGACACATTTCTCAATATACTGTAGGAACCCAGGAGTACTAGTAAACACTGCCTGGACTAACCTCTATGGAAGAATAATAAATTTCAGATTAACAACACAATTAAGCACAACAAAAGATGGGCAGCAATGGGCAGAACAACATTTGCACACCTACTGGAACAAAGCAATTATGATCTAAGACCAGGAGACCATTTTTTCCTATTACAAATAAAACACACGCCGGCCCGGCGGCGCCGAGGGCTGAGGCGCTGGACACCTTACCTCACGTCACGCCGGCGACCTGTGTTCAGGAGACGGACATGGTTGGCAGGAGGAGAAGGGATCGGCGTCCCTAGGACTGCCTCTCCTCCGGCGGGGGGGGGGGGGTTGCAGGGCTCGGCGACTGCCTGCCACCTAGTGGAGGCTGGAAGGTGGCATGTCAGCACTGGAAGTAGACGAGAGTGCGGCAGGCGCTTGGCAGGACGTGCACGGGAGCGTGCGCTCAGCCTCCGCTAGCGCCATTGCAAGCCGCACCTCAAGAGGGAGAATACAGGAAAAAGTGGAGTCCTCTGCGTATGACGATGGTCCCCCTCCGTGATGGACCGGGAAGGCACTTCCCCAAACGCTAACCCGGACCGGTGGGTTGAGTCACTTCCAACCCCCTGCCACGAAGGATAAGTCGTGGGGTCATTGGGAGGGGGTCTCATACCTGGTACCTACACGAGGGGGACGTCAGATGCTGGCAGAGGACTCCAGGGGGAGAAAATAGTAACTGCAAAAAAAAAAACAAATACAACACACGATTCCTCATCACTGGGGCACAGCTGAACCAACCTTCACTAGGGTTCAGGCGTGCACCGACAACTGATCACCCCCCCTCTCCAGAGAAGGAGAGTTGTCCCTGGGATGCTCGATCCTTCTCCTCCCCGGCTGGCCCCTCGCAACCTGCTCGCACCGCGAACACGGCGTGGCAGGATGCCTCAACCCTCCATGCCACTGGGCCGGCTCATCTAAAGAACTTATAAATGATCTAGGTGTGGATAGCTCAGTATCATAATGGTAAACAAGCGTGATAAAAAAATACGGAAAGGTAGGAGAAGCAAATGAATGGTAGAGTAGAACTTTAAACGGAGACACATCAGAATGGAAGTGGAACGACATCTAGAACTCTCTCAAAGAGCAACTTCAATACAAGACCTAAAAATACAGCATTTTTAAATAATAAACATATATTACACACCTTACAAGTTATGCAAGGTGAAGGGTATTCCCACACCTCTATGTTGTAAGTATAAACAGGAAGAAGGCACTCAAATATGCATCTTACGGGACTTCAGAGATAAGAACTTTCTAGAATGAAATTAAAATCAAAGTAAACAATCTGCTGGGAATGCAAAACATATTTACTCCAGAGATCTGTATCTTAGGCCGTTTCTGCACAAATGAAGTAGCAGTGAGCAGAAGACATAATAGACAAGTTTACACAGCCGCTCTGCTTCCAATTTGGGACTGCACCTGAGCTGCCCTGAACTCCTCTGCCGACTCTGATCTCAGTTTACACCACCCCCCTCAATGCCGATACAAGTTATGCTGGAGAGAGGCACTGCATGGGACACATGTCATTGTCTTGACCTGGGGAAAGAAGTCTGACTTAAGTGTGCACCGGAACAAGGGGCACAGCCTGTTCACATGGCTGCTTTAGCTGCTCACTCTGGAATGCATCCGCACTCCTGCACTGACTCAGGGAGAGGAAGAGAGGACGATTTACCATGCTACAGTAAGTATCCACATGACCGCCTTTGCACCACCACAACCCATGTGCTCAAGTTGTGGTGGTGATAAGTTGGCTGTGCAAACACGTCTAATGTCTACTAATAGCAAATGTGGCCAAAAGGCAAACATTAAAGTTATGGCTCAATCAAAGGAGGCGAACCAACAAGGAGTGGCTACAAGATAAGCTGGAAACCCTTCAAATTAAAAAGATAGCACATAGCACAAGGAATGTATTGAAAGCATACTTCAGAAAAATTGGGCATTAGAGGCTGTAACAGACATCGCCCAAGAAAGTTAACACCAAGATGGAACACAAAGCAGAACATGCAAACATTATAGCCCCTCTATGGCCCTGGCTCATTTCACCAATCACCTCCTCACCAATATGAATCATGGCTATGCCACTGGTGCTATCTTTGTAGACCTATCAAAAGCCTTCGATCTGGTTAACCATGCCCTCCTGCTTTCTAAACTGCAATCGATTGGCTGTTCTATGAAGACCACCAAATGGTTTCAATGCTACCTTTCCAACCACTCCCAAGCAGTTTGTAGTGGCACTGCCTCTTCCCCTGCACTGTCGGTTACAACCAGAGTTCCCCAAGGGTCCATCCTGGGTCACTGCTCTTTTCTATCTTTGTTAACACCCTTCCGTCTGACTGCCTAAACTGTGACGCTCTCCTTTATGCGAATGACCCTGTCATCTTCCATAGCGACAAATCCCTACCTAGCATTTCTTCTGTCCTTACCCAGAACTACACTGCTGCCCATAGCTGGTTCACCTCCAACCTGCTGTTGGTTAACACAAAAAAACCAAGGCAATGCTATTTGCATCTAAACCATTCCTAGTCAGATCCTTTGCTGACAACTCTTCTCTCCTAGTCCTCTCTCCTGATGGCTCTGCCCTTGATAACGTCTCCCCTTTTAAATACTTGGGGGTAACACTTGACCCCGCTCTCTCCTTCACTGACCATGCCAACCTCATAATCTGCAGGATTAACCAGGAACTTTGTGCTGCATATCATGTCAAACCCTATCTGTCCAAAGAGGCTCACCTGGCTACAGTCAGAGGAAACCTTCTACCTATCTTGGACTATTGTTCCCCCATTTACTCACGAGTCTCTGTCACACTTCGGGCTAGACTCTCGTCTGCCTACAACAGCGCCTACCACTTTGCCCTATCCTCCCCTTACTCCACACATCACTGCAACCTCTATTCCTCTCTCAGATGGCTCTCCCTTCAAGGCCACTTTGAATTTACCCCAGCTGCTTTGTGGATATTATCATTAGATGTAGCCCAGCCTCCCCTATCTCCACCCTCTGTAAGTTCCATGCCACACCTAGGTGCCTCCACTCCTCTGATTTCCCTCCTCTTGAGATTTCATGAACCTCAACCAAAATGGGTGGGAACACACTATCAGTAGCAGCCCCCACCTTCTGGAATGGGCTTCCCGCACCCCTCAGATCCTCAAACACTCATCTTACTTTTAAAACACAACCTCAAATCCTGGCTACTGACCAAAGACAAGTGCACTTGTCTGCTTAGATAGTCTCCCCTCTTCCGGCTCATTCATCCTTCGTTATGCTGCCCCGTTCTCGTACACCCTCCTTTCTGCTCCTGGCTGCCTGCTAGCTTAGCTGAATCATTTTGCTTTGAGGTGGGTTGAGTTAGCTGTTCCTGCTTCTGCATTGTTATACCCCTGACTATTTCCGTGTCCAGCTATTTGTTCTGCCTGCCTATTATTATTGTATCACCTGTGTATTTATTAAATTGATTGTTTTCTGTTCTTGACTGTGTTGCTTTGTGTAACCACGTGTTTATTATGTGTATTTGTACCTCGTGCCTTTCGGCCTGGGTCGTGCCTGAAAACGGTCCCCTGGATCGGTGCACCTACCTAATTATCAAAGTCATAAATAAATACAAGTTACCTTTATAAACTTGGATAAGAAATAACATTTATCCAGTATCTACTCTTTGGAATGTAACACAATACAGCTTATAAGGAATACCTGAGACCCAATATCAAATAATACTCTCTCTGGTTATTTTAGAAAGCAGATATTAGTAGTCTATGCTGAATATGAACTTGAGGATCAAACATTCAGTAAAGGGTTTAAAATAAGAACTGCAGGCTGGCCTGGTGGTGCTGAGGGCTGAGGCACTGGACGCCTCACCTCGCACCATGCTGGCGACCCGTATTTGGGAGTGAGCATGGGCTGCTGGGGGTTGGCAGGGGTGGAGAAGGATTGAGCATCTGATGGACTGCCCTTCTTCTTCTCTGGAGAAGGGGGTCTCACCAGTCAGTGCACCTGGTTGCCCCCTGGCAGAGGCTGGGGGACAGGGCACTGGGTGACAGCTTGGGGAGGAGTTTGGGCAGATGCCTGAAGGGAATGCATGTGCACTTCCCTCCGCCAGTGTCATTGCACACCTTAGATCCCAGGGGAAAAGGAACAGCGGAAAAATGGGCACCTCTCAAGCGACGTGATGGCAGTCCATAAGTGTTCACCGGAGTAACACGAGGCACCCGAAACTGGATCCGTGTTGGGTGGAGAGTTGGGGGCTCCCTGCCACCCCGCTGTTGGGGTTAAGCCATAGGGGTTACAGGGTGTCAACATGTGGCTCTCATAGAGGCAGACGGTGGCCGGATCCCCAGTAAGGATGCAACGGACATGGGAGCAGAAGGTGGCCAAAGGAGGTAAGAAGTGATAGCAAAAAAATAAGTAAAAATAAAAATAAAAGGAGAACTGCACAGAACCTGCAATCCATTTGCCCCTATAGAAGTGGATTCTTAAATGCAGGTTCCAGTTCTGCTACTGTTCCATCTGTATTAATCATCATAGTGTAACCCCTAGGTGGCACTATCCCAAGGGCTACTCCCCCTGCCTGTGTGACTAGGTGCTGGCTAAGGGGCTTACATACTGAAAACGGGTGCCTCCACCCAAAGGACAGGGTTACTGGTAGCGTAGCTGACCTGGGTACAGCCCTCTGGGACACTGTAACCCCCCTCTTTCCCCTCTAGTGGCCTAAGCAATGAACAACAGACACAGTTACACTAAACCCCTAATTAGCATACAAATCCCCACTCTGTTTGCACTTACCACTAGGGCTGATTCCACCAGTTCGACCCTGGAGACCCCCTGTAAAATAAGGTTAGACACAGCAGGTAACAACAGTACAGTGTTTCTTGAACAAAATGGAACCACAGTCAAGTTAAATGCAAAAAGATTTAGATCTGATTTATTCAGGGGGAATGAACAAGGGAGGGGTGTAATTTGGCTGATTAGTTCTGTAGCTGATTTAATCAGGCAATCACGCATGCACTTTTAGAGTCCCTTCACAGTCACACACTCTGGGTACCCAGTTGGAAAAAAGGTGGGCTAGCCTGACACGTTGCCTGGGGTAGGCCAGCGTTGCAGCTGGTCAGGGCCCTGTGATGGAAAGAAGGAGCATGCACAACCACACACAATTTGTAATCCGGAGCCTGGAGGCTCAGTTCGTGACAAGAAAAGAACAATTAAATCAGATGGTAACACTTTTGATTTAGCTGATGTTGCAGGGAGCTACCCTGGTATTTACTCACGCTACCCAATATGAAACACAGGAGAGATGAAATGGAGACTGAAGGTCGACAAGCTGCTATGCCAGGAGAAGCATGGCCCACACGATTCACTGAGGTGTCGTTCCTGTCCGCGGTGTTGAGCAGGGGCTGATCCCCAGGCGAGTCTCTTGTTGATGGTAATCTCTGCATCTGCAGTAGCTGACTAGGCCAAGGTGACAGGGCCCAGGCTGGGTGAACAGTTCAGATTCAGTTCGATTGGTGCTGGAGACAGCTTCCAGCAAGCATGACACACTTAAGTAGTGGGGAACCACATCGTGACCCACTGACAGCTTGCAGCACATTTATAGTAAAGCAAAACACAATACCACAGGTCGGATGACAGTCCAGTTGCAATTTCAGTTTTCCTGAGCAAAACCGTGATCTCTGTGGTGATTCAGACATCCTGACAGGCTGATCGCTTACAGCAAATCTTCGGTCTTCTTCAGGTAACAAGGCAGTCACAATTCAGTATTTCTGGTCACAAGCCAATTCGGATTCAGTTCGATTAATTTCACTAGCAGATCCCTCAGTAGGGAAGATGAAGCAGGCAGTCCAGACACAGCCTTCCCACCAGTTTCCTGCACTACTACACAGGAACAGCTGCTCGAATGTCTTGAGCAGTTCACTCTCTCAGCTCCAAACTCAGACTGACTCTTTGCTGCAGGCAGCACCAGGACTTCCTTCTGATCCAGAAAGGGTTTGGTTGGTTGACTCATCTGTCTGTCAAAGCAAGGGCTCCCCTTCCAAGTCCATTTAGGCACCAAAATGAAAAAACCCACAATTCCTACAGATATTCACTCCCACAAGACCCCTGGGGACAGACTCCATTTTAAGGTCCCCAAAAGGCACTGATTGGTGCAATACAGAAATGTCCATGCTGCAAAGAAAGGCAGGTTAGACAAACAATATAATTATTATTAGAGCAGCTAATCAGCAAACAATTACCAGTTCTAACAGAGCCCCCTCTGCACCATTAGTGATGGCAGAACAAAGCAATATTATTGTAGCTCGGGTGGGACTCGAGCCTGGAAACACTCTGCCCCTACCCAAATTAATTATACACTACAAAAATAATGTCTCTTAAAGGGACAGGCACAGAGGCTAACAGGGCACTCGCATGCAAGCACTTTTACACCTGTAAAGATACAGAATTACAGTAATCACTTTTTTTGGAGGGGGATTTGTTAACTCTTTTTATGCTCTCCCTGTCAGGCTGGGAATGTAGCCCCTTTGTCACCCCACCCCCAGCATTCCTGCCACTGCCCAGTCCAGGAAAACTGACTTTTCCCCCTCAGGGAGAGAGTGAGATCACCCTTGAGCCCCAGCTGAGACTCATGTGCAGTTGTTTTGGCAGTGCTGAGGGTCCGTGAAAACTGGGCTTCATTCAACACCTCCTAGAGGGTGTTCTTTGGTTCCATGTCATAACGGCAATCACGGAACAGTGATTGCTGTTACAGCAAGTGTACATCGCTGGAAAAGGAAAAAAGGCGACGTACACTCGGAGTGAGGAAAAACCGGTGAACACAGAAAGGTTGTTCTGTGGGGAACTGTAAGCCCCCACCCACCCTTACTAAGGATTACTAACTCCGGAGGGGGGTGAAACTTGAAAAAAAACCCATTAATTATGGAGCAAAAAAGAAAAAATACTGTATCCCTGCCCAGCCCTGAACCCTGCACCCTCCCACCATGGCACCAGCTTGGCAGTCTCATGCCACACTATCCCTTACATACCCTCCCTCCCTCCTCGTCTGGTCTCCCCCCTCCCTCCCGTTCTTCCTGTCACCCTGTTCTTCGTTGGTCACTACCCTTGCAGGGTAGCCCACATTCCAGACGCTGAGATTGAGACGCTCATATTTGAGTCACTCAATCTCAGTTGCCTTTTAACGGTATACTGTTTTCCTTTTATGGTGTCCCCCTGGTGGCATGGATGTGCAGTGACATTAGCACCCACGCACGACCAGCAGATATCTACCGTTGCCTCTACCCTTTGTTTTTGTGGTCCTGGTCTGTGTACACCCAGTCTTCACTGGATCTCACTAGTGTACTGGGGGCTCACATCTCCCCCCACCTGGGCGGAGGAGAAGAGCTGTCCATGGGATGCTCATCCTTCCTGTTAACGTCACAATTTGTCCCAGTCATTTTACTCTGCAGTAACACACCCTGGACTCTTAGCTCCAGTATCATTCGGCTCCCATGCCAATTCGCCCCCATCTTAAATATTATAAAATAAACTCCAGGTGGGTGCAATGTGCTCACCATTTGAGTCCATGTGCTTGAGGGTTGCAGAAGTGGAAGTCATGCAAAATTATTGTTAGAGTACAGTACGGTACGTAGTGGAGGTGACTTGTCCAGGGACGAACTGATGTGGGGACTGATTGACACTGGTGCTAGTAGTTCAAGGTGAGTTGTTGCAGAGCAAAATGACCAGGATAAATTGATGTGTTCCCTATCCTTCCTCCCCTGGCTGGACCTCTGATGCGTTAGCCTCATTCCCGAACCCAACTCACCAGCATTGTAGGCAGCAGTGGTATCGCTACGCCGGTGCACCTGCCTACAGTAATCAGCAGTAGGTTGTTTTAGTGTCTATGCAGGTTTATATGTGATCTATGCATAACATTTCTATAATGGTTAGAAACCATGAGTATTTAGACTGGCTACTACATCACTGTATTTCAATATGGAAAACTGAACACTGCAAATGTTATGCCATGTTCTAATTAATGTCTAACCCTGACATACATCTACTTCTACTATTAAAAATATCTACAAAACAGTAAGGTGTAAGACCTGCGTTTAAAGGAGAACTGTATTAAACCCATAAGTAAATGGCACTTGCTATGAGTGTATAAATCAGAAACAATTGCTGGTGTAACCCCCCTATAAATGGTGGTTCCCAAAAGTCTTCCTTGGGTGTGCAACTGACTCCTTTACTATTAAACACCTTTTTAGAAATTCAACAGGAGGGTTTCCCTCCTCCATCATGGGATTACACTAATATTTCACCTATCTTAAAAGTCGGCAAACCAGCAGATTTAACTACCTCATATAGGCCAATATCCATATTAAACATGGACTACAAGTTATTTATGTCCATATGGGCACATAGACTAGAGGAAATGTTACCATATTTGATTAATTCAGATCAATCTGGGTTCATTCGAGCCAGAGAAACTACAGATAATATACTGAGAACGATCCATTTGTTGGACCACTTAAATCAGAGACAGATACAGGCAGTGTTGCTCAGCCTTGACGCAGACAAGGCTTTTGATCGCGTCAGTTGGCCTTTTTTATGGCAAACTTTACACAAGTTTGGATTCCCTGGGGAATTCTCTAGCACGATACAGAGAATTTATGCCTCTCCGAAGGCATATGTTAAAGTGAATGGACAGTTATCTTCAATGTTACTGCTGGGAAGGGGAACTAGGCAGGGCTGCCCACTTTCCCCCTTACTGTTTGCCATATACATTGAGCCACTGGCTGAAGCCATAAGGCAACATCCTAATATTCAGGGGGTCCCTTTAGGAGGGAGGGATTTTACCATATCATTATATGCAGATGACGTATTATTAACACTTCTAGAACCTGAAAAGTCCATTCCTGCTACCCTACAAGTGATAGCTAAGTTTTCAGAAATAGCCGGATACAAAATAAATATACAAAAAACAGAGTTATTATCTTTAAATTTCACCTCCTCTCAGTCTCTGAAGAACCAGATCCCTCTGAAATGGAGAAATAATAAGATTTGGGTGTAAATATTCCCCAGAAACTGGAACATTTGAAACTGTTTAATTTAGAGCCCCTATCGATACAGAATTTAGTTGGGAATTGGACACGCCAGGTATTATCTTTTTCAGCTCGAATACAAGCTATTTGGATGACCTTGTTTCCTAAGATATTATATTGTTTCCAGACTTTACCGATTATTCCATCACAATTCTACTTCGCATCCTGGGCTAGAATTTTTTCGAGGTTTGTATGGGCTGGGCAGCAGCCAGGGTCAGATGGTCTCTGTTACAGTTACCAGTGGCACGGGGGGTTGTAATCTTCCTAACCTTAGAGATTACCATAAGGCAGTAACATGTAAAATAGTGATGACATGGCTGAACCCTCAGGTAGAGAAACCATGAAAATTTGCTGAATTTATACTAAATGATCTTGTAAACATTATCCCTATTATATTTGCCCCCCAAAATTGTTATCCACAGTTACAAAACTTCACATTTGGAACCCGTTACACGTTAAAGGCTTGGTATGAGCTAAGGGCATCTGCTACATTAACTGAAGTTTTTGGTTATTTTAAACTAATCGGCACAGAAAGTGTATCTTTGGATATGGGTGCTGTTCGGGTCCATCAAGAATGGCAGAAAAAAGGTCTGCTTTTGTTATATCAATATATGGATGTAAATGGAGTACTGCCTTTTGCCACACTACAGGCAAAATATCAATTCCCCCCATACACAACATTATAGATATTTACAGATTCGGACATTTATACAGAAAGAATTAGCATTAAATACTCTGCCCACTCTCATACCTATGTTGATGTCCCTTTTAAGGGATGCCATAGAAGGCAGGGAACAAATTCATTTAATTGGACAAATATATAAAGCAATAAGAGACTTTTGGAAGGAATCCAATGAGGATATCTTGGGGAGATGGAATAGAGAATTAGGGACTCAGATAACTTATGAGAAATGGTTGGAACCTATTCCTCACTCAATGAGAGTATCACAGTCATCATACTGGTCAGAATATATATGGAAATGTTGTAGTAGATATTTTTATACCCCTGAGAAAATTGCTAAATTTGTATCTATGAGTCATGGCCTTTGTTGGAGAGAATGAGGAGAAAAAATGGCAAATATAACACATATTTTTTGTGCCTGTCCAAAAGTTACCCAATACTGGTTAGATGTAGAAAAGAGCATACAGAATATTGTGGGACCAGAAATTCAATTATCCAATCAGATGATTCTGCTTTATATTGGGGAAGATGGAAAAGTTCCACCAAGTAGAGGTAAGTTATACTTGTACCTGGCAGCAGCTAAAAAGGTTATAACTCACCTATGGCGAACAGCTAAAGTACCCACCATCTCTCACTGGCATTCATTGATGACTGAGATATATTATCTAGAGAGAACAGTAGCTTCTAGAGCTGGAAGGATGTCACAATTTGAGCTCCAATGGAGGCCATGGGTTTTCTATGTCTCGTCTCTGGATGAAGCATTTGTTCCCTGACAGAGTTATTTGAAAGTAACCAATTTTTGTAGGATATGAATTTTGATCTAGTGTCGTTTGATATATAACAGAATGATGTTGTAGAAACATGAATTGCCATCCCGAAGAACATTCCATGTATTGTAAGACAAAAGAGCAATACTGTACAGATGAACTCCTGCTGTCATATATATATATATATAACTAAATAAAAAATAAAGAATATTAAAAAAATTTAGAGCAGCAGTGCAATGAAACAGTAAAACTGGTAAAAATCTGGGAAAGGTATGCCTATTCGCGGATGACACGAATGCATTCAATAGGATGGACACGCTTGGGAGTTAAAAGGATCAGGAGGACCTTGAAAAAAACTGGAGAAATGGTCTGGAGTATGGCAACTAAGAGTCAATGCAAAAAAAGTACAAGATCTTGCACATAAGGCACAAGAAACCTGGGGCAACATACGAACTAGGAGGAGCGGAGCTGACAGTCATGAAGCAGGAAAGAGACCTGGGAGTTAGCATCTCGGATGACCTAAAATAAGCTAGACAGTGTGACAATATGGTGGGAAAGGCTAGCCGAATGCTTGGATGCATAAGGAGGGAGAAGTATCACCAGTAGAAGGAGTGAGGTCATTTTGCCCCTGTATGGGACACTAGTGAGACCTCACCTCGAGTACTGCATCCAATTCTGGAGGCCCCCACCTGAGAAAGGACATAGCATGGAGATGGTGCAGAGGAGGGCTACTAAAATGGTGCAGGAACTGCAAGGGAAGACCTATGAGGAAAGACCAAAGAAGTTAAATATGTATTCCCTGGATGTAAGGGGAAGGGGGGGACATGATAGAGACATTTAAATACGTCACTGGTATAAACAGAGTACAGGAGGGGAGCATCTTCCAAAGTAAGAGATTCTCCAAGACAAGGGGGCACAGTATGAAGTTGGAGGGGTGAAGGCTCAGGGGTAACGCGAGAAAGTACTTTTTCATGGAGAGGGTGGTGGACACATGGAATAGCCTCCCAGAGGACGTGGTTGGTACTAAAACAGTCATAGGATTTAAGAATGAGTGGGACAGACACAGGGGTATCCAGGAGGCGGGGGGGGGGTTCTCCATAGTTCAGTTTGGGCATCGGGCCTCAGAATAGGTAGGGATTGATATGGCAGACTGGGTGGACCAAGAGGTCCTTTTCTGCCGACAAATTCTATTTACCTATGTAAAACTTTTAACAATTTGACCCTACCTTTCTTTCACTGTAAAACATTCCAGGCATCTTCTAGTGTCATTTGGTGGTAACGTTTTCTAGTTCCACCAAAAATTTAGTATTTTATAGGTTTTTCCCCAAAAAAACAAAAGATGGCTACAACATTTAGCTTAGAAACAGCATTGTAGACCTGGTAATGGGATGGGATCAGGAATATATAATAATCTCTTGGTGTGCAGCAGAGGAGGTACCTAACAAAGAACATTTTACAAGTATACCAATAGTTTTATTAATTGCAGCGGAAACTAGATTTTTGGAAAAAGCATTTTACGTTGCACTGCTGCTTTAAAAACAACAGCGGATACTCTAAAGAATCCATTTGGCCAGCACAACACTACACTGGGAACAATCGGACATTGTTATAAAATGTAAACCTAAATTATATATGAAAACAACACCCTACAGGCATCACGGGGCGGAATAAAGTATTTTCTGTCTAAAACAGCGTTATGGGGAAACTGGGGAGAAACCCTCTAGATTACTAGCATTTAGATTAAGGAAAAGGCTGAACCACAGCTTGTCCCTGATTGCAAAACAAAAGTGGGTAATCTGGTTAAACCTATGAAAGACAATGATGCCTTTCATAATTTTTTTTTTAATAATGACTTGCAGAAACGCAAACGTATCAGTTATCACAGACTCAAAAAACACAAGGAAATTTCTATGTGAGCATTCTCTGCCAAGAATCCCTTCCCTTCATTAATAACTGATTGATAAGCTTATTACTCTAGATGAATGGACTGCATCTAGCAACTTCATTGGTCTAAACAAATCACCTGACCATTCATGAGTCTCTGGTATACAAACAGTTTGCAACTAGTCTGCCCTTATCTACATAACAACCAAAACAAATGCAAATAAACCTTTTTCCATTAAAATAAAAACATTTCCACTTTTTAGAACACAAAAACTCCACACCACGGGCAGAGGTTTCTTCAAATAAACACACTTCTTGGATTCATTATTCTACCTGGCAACAACCTACCTAAAGAAAAAAAGCTTTCTGGATTAAAAAGAAAGGGTTTTTTTGCATTTTATAAGCACAATAACCCACTCCAGGGCATGGGTTTCTTGAGAATGAATGCACTTCCAGTTTGTATTGAAAGTTACTCAGCCACCGGCCTCATGCCTTCCAATTCAACCGGGGTGCCTAAATTCTCTAAAACCCCTGTTGTGGGTTATTGCTTGCATAGCTGTCTTCCCAAAAGGGAAAACCCATGGATCAGATGGGCTTCCAGATAACATTTATCAAATCTCTGTCCTAATAATATCACCACATCTTAGGTCAGCACATGAAAAAGTAGAAAAATTGCGGCACCTCTCACCAACCCTAAGGGGGATTACAACAACAAAAGAATCTACAAGCATCACAAAATAAAATCTAAGAGAGCAAAATGTGTATAGCCACTGGTCAGCGCAGTGATAGGGTTACTACTGCCAGTGTAGGTGGATCTGTGTTTGAGAATGATCCCTGCATGCCGAGGACTGGTCAGAGAGAGGAGGACTGATCGTCCAAGCAGACGTGCTCTTCAGGGGCATAGCTACAAGGGTGCAGGGGGTGCAGTGGCACCTGGGCCCATGAGGTTTGAGGGGCCCAAATCATAATTTTGATGTTTATTCGGAACTGAGGAGGGGCCCTATAACATTGCCTTGCACCCAGGCCCTCTGGGAATTTGCTACGCTACTGGTGCTCTTCCTCCAGGGAGTAGAGATAATGTGCTCTGTAGTGCAACATCTTCTAGAGATCCACAGGGGCAGCTGGAGCCCCTTCCAAGGGACTGAGGGGACAGGGCTAGATGTTGGGAATGAGTGGGCATTGCAAGCATGTGGGAGAGTCAGCTGTGACTCAGTTCTGATTTGGACTCCGACCTGTTTCCAAAACAGTTGGTTGGCCAAAACAGGTAAATCATTCCAGACTACATCAGAACTTGTTCAGAGGCATACCTGGACTGGGTCAAATGACATAATTAGGTTGCCTCCACTCCCTTATTGTAACCCCTCTACAAATGGGGGGTCCCGAAAAGTCTTCCTTGAGCTTGCCTAAATGCTCACTGCCAGGCTGGTGTCCTGCATTTTAGCAGTTTAAATGTGATTGCCAGAGAGTGCCTCTATAGCCTCTGTGTACTGTCTCTTTAAGAGCTGCCTGGATTGCAGTCCTAAGTAATCTGATAATCGTTTAGAGTGATAATGATAATGTAGTTTGTCTAACCTGCCTTCTTTGCAGCAAGGACTGTTTTATTTATCTCCACTATCTTGGCCCAGAACTGCCAAATTGGACCAATCAGTACTGGTGGGACCTAAAATGAAGCAGGACTACAGGAGCTGTCTGAAGTCAGAATCTGTAGGAATTGTAGTTTTGGGCTTTTGGTGCCTTTTTGCACCTGAAGGGGGAGGTCCTGTTGTGACAGATAGATGAATCAGCCAATCGAACGTTTTGGATCTTGGGGAAATTCCCAGGCTTGCTGGCATTTGAGTCAGATCTAAGATGGGAGCTGAAGAGGCAACAGCTTGAGACAGTCAAGCAGCCGTCTGAGTAGTTTCATGCGGGAGAACTGTGGAAAGGCCTGAGTTGTGGCCTGCATGTCTGCCTGCTGCTCCTGAGAGGGAGAGAAGAGAATTATTTCAGACTAAATCCAAGTTTGTGAGAACGGAGTAAGCCACTGATTTTTTTTTTACCAGGCTTATGCCCAAAGAAGACTGAAGATTTTGCTGAATGCGATCGGCCTGTCAGGATTTCCAGCTGCGTTTGAATCCCCGGTTTGTGCAGAGACTCTGCGATCGTGACCGGAGAGCGGTTTGCCTGGTACAGTAGAATTTCCTTACATGTAAATGTGCTGTGAGTTGTTAGTGGGTCGTGATGTGGTTTCCCACTGTGTGAACTGTGTTCTGCTTGCTGGAAGCTGTATCCAGCCCAAAACGGACTGTATCCAAATTTGTCTCCATTTGGCCGGGGCCTTGCCACACTGGCCCAGCCAGACTACCCACTGCACAGAGAAAGTCATCGATGCCAGACCTGCCTGGGGATCAGCCCCCTGTTCCACGCTTGAACAGGAACGACGCTTTGGTGATTCGTATGGGCCCTGCTTCTCCTGGCACTCCAGATTAACCACCTACTGTCTCGATTTTCATCTAGCCTGTGTCAAGTCTTGGGTATCGTGAGTAATCATCAGGGTAGCTCCCTGCAACAACAGCCTAATCTAAAAGTGTGTCATCTGATTGTCTTGTTGTTTTCTTTTCATGAACTGAGCCCTCCGGCTCCGGATTACAAATAGTGTGTGTTGTGCATGTTGTTTTCTTCCATCACAGGGCCCCAACCAGCTGCAATGTTCCTCGCTAGCCCACCATTCTCCATCTGGGTACCCAGAGTGTGTGACTGTTTATAGACCCTGAAGTGCATGCATAACTGCTTGATTGATACAGCCTTTAAGCAAATTAACCTGATTACGCCCCTCCCTTGTTCAAGTCCCTTAAATAAATCAGATCTCTTTTTTGCATTTACTCTGACTGTGGTTCCAGTTTGTGCAAAAGTACTGTACTGTTGTTATTTGCTGTGTATAATCTTGTTTTACAGGGGGTCCCCAGGGCCAGGCCAGAGGAAAGTCCTGGTGGTAAGTGCAAACAGTGTGGGTACTTGTGTGGTGTACCAGGGGTACTGTGAAAGTGATTATTGTTAAGGATGGATAAGGTTTTAATAACTCATTGATTGGTTATGGAACCATTAGTAAACTTCCTGGCACTGTCATGCTTGCTACTTTTTGATGACATTAGTGAAAGTCATGGAATTCCTGAATAAAGACCAAACATCGAGTTATCCATGATGTCTATGACTGCCATGACAAACGTACATCCTTAATTATTGTGTATTGTTCTGGCCACTAGAGGGAAAAGAGGGGGGGTTACAGTGTTCTGGAGGGCTGTGCCCAGGTTAGCTTGACCACTACCAACCCTGACCTCTGGGTGGAGGCACCCGTTTCGGAACTTAGGCCCCTTAACCTGCTACTAGCCAAGCAGGCAGGGGTAGTAGCCCTTGGACTAGCGCCATCTAGGGGTTACATTATTATAAGCCCTTTTCTGTCATTTCTTTTTTTAAATAATCATTTTATGTCTTTTCTCACCGATTTCTCAATTTTAACAAAAATGAAACTCCACAACCACTTACATTATCCAGATAGGTTTGCCACCTGGCCAGTTTTTCCATGATTTGCCAGTTAACCAGTTCAATCTGCCGGGGTTTCTTTTCTTTTTTTTACAGTGACATGCACTGTTTCCGCACCAGTGCACGCACCATGCTGCCTGCCACAGCACGCAAGCGCACTCAGCTGGCGCCCATGTGATCACTGAACACTGATGTGACAGTGTAGCGGGAGCGAGGAGACATGAGGTGGTCATTGCAAAGTATGGCACTTAATATTTAAACAACTAACTTGACTCTAGCTTAGGTATCCGTGTCTTGTGTGAGTGTAGCTAGCAGCTGGGAGAGCAGAGCGGGAGGCGCGGTGCATTTAAACAAACAAGTGATTCTTCTTCAGATTTTGAATATGCAACCCATGTGTGACAGTCAGTCTAGTGGGACAGCGAGCGGGCAGGACTTGGGTGCTAGCAGTGGGGAGGCATTTTATGCTCCCAAGGTGGCAAACCCTAAATCCCAACTGGATTAGAACCAGGTCATTGGAAGATCAGAACTGGTCAATATTCTGGATTAGGTCAAATTATTTTTTTATTTATTCATTTAAAAGTTTGATAACCGGGAAAGGCACACTAGGGAGCGGGAGTAGGCATACAGGCCAATTACAATCATCAGAAGTGCAATAACGAGGAAGAGGCCTCTGGATCCTGGCATGTGTGTGTGTCTCCATGCACGTACACGCATATGTACCCCGTGGTGTGGTGGGGGGGGAGGGGAGTAAAAATAGAAACACAAACAAGTATATATGGAAAAAAAGAAGTGCAATAATGGTAAATACAAGTGCAAAAACTCAAATGGTAACAATGCAGGACAGCAGATATACAGGGGCGGCAAACGATCTAAGAAGGTCACACTAAACGTAGGTAGGCAGTACAAAATCTTGTAGATAAGACTGGGTGAGTTTTGCAAAGCTGAGTTGCTCAAGAAGAGTTGAGCCACAAATGACTCTGATTTCCAGAGTCAAACCGAGGCAACTATTTAGGGAGGGATGTCCGAATCCGACACGGAGTCGGCACTACCATCCATAATGTTCGGTGGATGGGAGGAAAGCTTAGAGAAAAACAGTCGACTGCAAAAGGATGAAGGATGGCCCCTCGCAAAGCCCCACACTGGCAACTGGGAAACTTCCTCTCCTACCAAATACAGTCTCAGGCTGGACTTGGGGAAGTTTTACGGCATCCCCATTGGGGAGGCAAGCTGTGGGAGCCGTGGAGAAGATTGAGGTATGTACCCTGCAGAAGCTGGGTAACGGGACATGGGGAGGAGGATTGATCAGAATAAGGTAAGTCGGTGTTGGGTCACCCTATGACTCAGTGACAGTGGGGCAGGCTGCCAGGCTGGCAGTACAGGTTTGGGACCAATCTCAGGACAGCGGCAGTCAGGAAGCAGGAAGGGAGGAAGTAAGGTGTGGAGAGCCATGTGTGTCAATGCGCGGAGTCTTGGAAACAAAATTCCAGACCTGGAGCCACCACAGCGGAGGCCAGCCTGGATTTGGTGGCCACAATTGAGTCAGGGTGCACCAAGCACCATGACTGGGACATGGCCATACCTGGCTGCTCTCTGTTCAGGACAGACAGGGCAGGGAGAAGGGGTTGTATTATATGTGAGTGAGGGAATCAAGGCCACAGAGATACAGGGGCATCTGGAGGAAAAGGAAAGGCTGCAGAAGCCGTGGATCATCCTGGAGTCAGGTGCTGGGGCTGCTATCTGTACTGGGGTAGTGTACAGACCTCCAGCACAGGGACAGCAGTTGATAAGGCACTTGGGGAAGCCGTCATCAGAATGGCAAGGAAAGGGGAGGTGCTGCCAGTTGGTGACTTCAGTCTGCCAGACATGGTGTGAAGCTTCCCAACTGGGGCTTCAGCAAGGAGAAGGGCCATCCTTGATGCCCTACAAGGGTCTTTTCTCAGGCAGCGAGTCAAAGACCCCACTAGGGATGGGGCAGTGCTGGACCTGGTGCTTAAAGACAGGGACAGCATTGCAGACAACAATGTGGGTAACCTGTAGGTACCGGTGATCATCGTACAGTGTGATTTAACATAAAGTCAGGAGAAGAGGTAACCAACATGAGGACGAGGGTCCTGGACTTTAGGAGGATAGATTTTAAACAAATAGGAGAGTGGTAGAGCAAGACTATAGGCAGCATAGATTCACGGAAGGTGGGTGGAGGTCATGTCAGGCAAATGTGATTGATTTCTTTGACTGGGTAACCAGGGAAATAGATCAGGCGAGGGCAAAGGATATCGTCTATCAAGACTTTAGCAAGGCCTTCTACACTGTGCTGCACAGATGACTGATAAACTGAGCAGCCTAGAGCCAGCCCGTTGGCGCAGCGGTGGGATTTCCGCTTGCGACACCGGTGACCCAGGTTTGGGAACGGACCCGGATCGTCGGAGGGCCAGCTAGGGGGAGAAGGATGGAGCGTCCTAAGGACTGCTCTCCTTCTCTGGGGGGAGGGTGGAGGAAGCGATCGGCACACCGAGGACTCCTGACGGAGGCTGGGGGATCTCAGGCGACCGACACATACAGCTCTGGGAGGTGGGGCGGATGCTGGCGTCATTGCATATCCCCGCCTCCGTAAGGAAAACGACAGAAAATCGAGGCGGGCAAGGACCACCGTGTACATGAAGCCCTCCCTGGAAGACCTCGATGTACCACCGTTGCTGCAGGTCCCTCAACCAGACATTGGTTCCGTGGTCACCGAAGAAGGTGGCCATGGCCCCGCCCTCCGGGGGGCAAGCCGGGGGTGACTGAGGGACCTCGGCAGCCATGGACGGTGGTGGAGGTTTCCAGGGGCCGTGACCAGGGCCGATGAAAGACGAGGTCCTGCCAGGGAAAAAGATAACATTGAAAAAAAAAAAAGAAACTGAGCAGCCTAGGGGTGGGACCCAAAGTGGTAAACTGGGTTATAAACTGGTTAACAGATAGGTGACAGAGGGTTGTGGTTAATGGCACTCACTCTAAAGATAGAAGGGTAACAAGCGGGTGCCACAGGCTCAGTACTGGGACCAATCCTCCTCAGTGTCTTAATAAATGGCATTGCAGAAGAACCAGATGAGACGGTATGACTTTTTGTAGATGATACCAAAGCTGCAATAGGGTGGAGAGAATGCAAAGGATCCTGGGAAACTCAAAGAGCGGTCAGGAGCATGGCAGTTGGGGTTCAATGCCCAAAAGTGCAACATCACGCACCTAGGCCATAGGAAGCCAGGAGCTGTGTATAGGATGGGCAGGGCTACTGACAGTCACTAAGCAGGAAAGGAACCTTGGGGTTATCATAACTGATGACCTCAACGGGGCAGGACAGTGTGACAAAGCACTGGGTAGGGCTAGTGGAATGCTGGGGTGCGTAGGGAGAGGTATCTCCAGCAGGAGGAGGAGGGAGGTGGTGTTACCGCTATCACACTTACTGGTGAGACCCCCACCTGGAGTATTTTGCCCCGTTTTGAAGGCTGCACCTCAGAAAGGACAAAGACAGGATGGAGGCAGTTCAGAGGAGGGCAACTAAAATGCTGCAGGGGTTGCACCAAAAGCCCTGTGAAGAGAGACTGAAGGATCTCGGCATGTACACCCTGGAAGAGAGGAGAGCGAGAGGTGACATAATAGAGACCTACAAGTAGTTCACAGGGGGTGAACAAAGTACAGGAGGAGAGTTGCTTTCAAATGAAAAGAGCACCAGGACCAGGTGGCATGCAATGAAGCTGGGGGGGGTGGGGGAGTTTAAGAGGGATGTGAGGAAGTACTACTTCACTGAAAGGGTGGTAGACACCTGGAACAGACTGCCAGTGAAACTGGTGAAGGCAAAAACAGTGGGGGTGGTGGAGCTTCAAGCAGGTGTGGGATAAATATACAGGTATACAGTAAACCCCCCGTTATCCAACCCTCAATTAACTAAAACTCAATTATCCAACACTGTGGTGTGTCTCCCAGCTTAACAGACAATGTTGTAAAGAGCTCTCACTTATCCAAAGCCCCATTTATCCAAACAACTGTATTATTCCCCAGCACATTCAGATAAATGAGGTTATGCCACATTGGTAAATAGGCAGGGAGGAAGGAGGGTTGCTGGAGACCAGTTAAGAGACTGCGAAGAGCCGGCCCTGTGGTGCCGAGGGTTTAGGCGCTGGACACCATACCTCGCGCCACGCCAGCGACCTAGGTTTGGGAATGGACTCGGGTCATCGGCAGAGGAGGGAGGGAGGGGATCAAGCATCCGATGGACTGCTCTCGCCTCCCGGGAGAAGGATCCAGGGATTTCCCAGCGCTGCAGTGGCCTCTGGTGGAGATCAGTGGCAGCGCAAGCATACAGGATGTAGGAGAGGGAAGGATGTCGGCAGGCTCCTGCGGCAGAGGCATGGAAAATATGGCTGCACTGGAACCATTGCATGCCACATCCTGGGGAAACAAACATGGAAAAATCCCTACTGCGGCGGTAGGTGACGATGGGAGCAGTGGCTGGACCCCATGCCCATAGCTGTTTTCTGCCGGCATGTGTATCTGGTCTGCCTCCACCTCGATGGCTACTCCACTAGAGTCTAGATAGAGCACCAGAGAAGGTGGCCCCACTCCAAGGGGCTCAGAGCCGGCAGAAGCCCAGACTGGAGAGAACATGTCGGAGAGCTTCTGGTAGGCAGCAGAGCATAATGTCAGGACTCCACACCTGAGAGAGACCGTCGCTGGTAGGTGATGAAAAAGTTAATAATAAAAAAAAAAAACAGTCTGCGAAGACAGATTAGGAGGGACTATCTGGGCAGACTGGGCCAAGCAGTCCTTTTCTGTCGACAAATTCTATTTTCTATGTAATCAGGTGGCTGGCTGCCCAGGTGGCACATCCCTGCTTTGGGGAAGGGTGGCAACATGCTTCCCCACAGCATCAAACTCTTTAATGATGGACCATGGAGCTTGTTCGGGCCGGGGGGGGAGCTGCACATGCGAGGCAAGCAACATGCCATGTGTGTGTGTGTTGTCATGTGGAAGAAGTGCGCCCTCTCCCCCTAGCCTTCACACAGTGCCATCACAGACACCGTGCTCCCATCCCGTACATATGTGATCAACTAAAAACCAAGTGTCATGGCAGCTGGTAACTTGGGTTTGGGCAAGAACGTAGGTCACTGAGATCTGGTTGACCACAGCTAGGGTAGCGCTAGCAGCAAGACGTCCCAGGGAGAGTGGTGCCATGGTCCACTGCTGCTGCAACTCCTGTTGTGGGTCAGGAAGCTTGATTCTCACCCTAGGGCTAGAGGAGTGCATGCAAGGCCTTCTGTCAGCTGTGCGTCAGTGAGGCGGCAGGGAACACGTGGAATCAAAATGCTGGAAGAGCAATGACTGTGCAATGGAATGAAGGCACTAGGACTCCCAGGCCTGCTCCCCATCCAGACCCCCAAGTTCCCAGGTGAGTAGGAGTGACAGTGCTGGGACATTGCTATGTCTGATGACACTCTCACAGGTGAAGTGCTGGGGCTATAGTGGGTGCAGCAGGTATGGTTATGTACTGGATATCCTTTGAAATAAACTGCCCAGCATTTTCCAGACAAGCTTTCATGGTCCTTGTATGCTCATGTGGACTGGCTTGGATTTTATTAGTCCCTCATACTGGAGTGCTGCAGATCCTTGCTTTTCTTTTCAGTCACGGAGAGCTGGCGGCCCTGCTGTAGCGCCCTGGCCTGTTTCAGTGAGCGCACACAGCCTTTTATCCTGCTCTGTTCTACGCTGCTCGGCTCCCCTGATGGGCAAGGGGGGAGGGGGTGCCTCGGACCCAAATTATAAACCCAGGACTGAACAAAAACAATTAGTACTGCTGTCCCAGTAGTGCAGTGATACTGCTCCCCATCACTGCACTGGCGACTTGGATTCAGGAATGTACCCAAGTCACTTAGAGGGTCAGCTGGAAAAAAAAGGGTGAGCATCCTAGGGGCAGCTCTTCTCCTTTATGGTGGGGGAAGGGGAGCATGTAATGCAAAATGCCTGCCACCTAGTGGACAGCGGGTAGTGTAACAGCAGATGGCTCACATCAGGGAGAGGGGCCTTGATGCAGATAGAAACATAGAAACGTGACTGCAGAAAAGGACCGCCTGGCCCACCCAGTCTGCCCAAGGTGACTAGCTGATGGCTCAGACTTTATCTGGCAGCCCTCCTCTCCCCCCCCCCCCCGATACCAGACCCATATGGCCATCCCATGCTCTCTTAAAGCCCTTTATTGTGGCCTTCCCTACCACCACCTCTGAGAGCCCATTCCACTTCATTTCTCCACCACACTTTCTGTGAAAAAGTTCTTCCTGGTGTTTCCTTGGAACCTGCCTCCCCCTACCTGTAATGCATGGCCCCCGGTCCTCTTCCACCCCCGTAATTTAAAAAGTTTCTCTACCGGCTCTCTGTTAACGCCCTTAACATATTTAAAGGTCTCAATCATATTCCCCCATCCCTCCTCTGCTCTAGGGAGTACACGCTCAGTTCCCTCAGTCTATCTTCATATGGCAAGTGACTAAGCCCTGCCGCCATCTTTGTTGCTGTCCTCTGTACACGCTCCAGTCTGTCCAGGTCCCTTCTCAGGAACAGTCTCCAGAATTGCACCCCACGCTCCAAATGTGGTCTAACCAGCTGCTTATATAGAGGGATGATGACCTCTCTCCTCCTGCAAGTGAATCCCCTCCTGATCCAGCCCAACATCCTGCTAGCCTTGGCTACTGCCCTCTCGCACTGTTTAGCTACCTTGAGGTCCCCCAACACAATAATTCCCAGGTCCCTCTCCTCTTCAGTTACTTTTACGACCTGGCCACACAGATAGTAAATCTTTCTCCGATGTTTCCTCCCTAAGTGCATGATTTTGCACTTTAAGTTACAGGCCAATTTCCATTTCCTAGACCAAGCCTCTAATAGCCTCAGGTCCCTGTGCATATTCTCCACCCCCTATTGGCTATCCATCCTATTACAGACCTTCGCATCAGCTGCGAAGAGGCACATCCTTCCCCTTAGTCCCCCGTTATATCTGCCATGAATATATTAAAGAGCAGTGGTCCCAGCACCGACCCCTGGGAAACCCCAGTGGTGACCATTCCTTCCCCTGAGGTGACCCTGTTTACTATTACCCTCTGACTTCTACCCGTTAGCCAGTTTCACATCCACCCTACCACCCTTCCCCCCAGGCCCAGACCACCCAATTTATAAAGTAGTCCCCCCCAATGTGGTATGGAATCAAACACTTTCTGGAAATCAAGATATGCACTAGCCACCAAGCCCACTGATCCACCTCCCTAGTGACCCAGTCAGAGAACTCTATTGGGATCCTGTGACAGGACCTCCCTTTGGTGACTCCATGCTGTTGCTTGTCCAGAAGGTCGTTCTCTTCTAAATAGCGCAGAATCCTGCCTCTTAGTAATTTCTCCATAATTTTACCTACTATGGAGGTTAAGCTCACAGGCCTATAGTTACTCACGTCCTCCCTATCCCCCCCTTTGTGGAGACGGACCGCGTCTGCCCTCTTCCAATCCTCTGGGACCTCCCCTGTCTCCAGGGACCTACTAACGAGAGCTGCCAGAATTTCCCTAAGTTCCCTCAACACCCCAGGGTGCACCCCATCTGGCCCCATGGCCTTATCCACGCTTACTTGCTCCAGCTCTCTCAGGACTGCTCTCCATGAGCAGGCTCAGTATCACCCCTATCCCTGCTTCATCCTCAGTACTGATGTCCCTAAACCCCCACCATGAATACTGGCAAAAATAGTAATTTAATAACTGCGCCTTATCTCGGTCCTCCTCCACTGAAACCCCCTCATTGTTTTTAAGTCTGTTTATCCCCCTTCCAGTTTTCTTCCTCTCACTGACATACCAAAAAAATGTTTTGTCCCCACTCTCGACTGATTTGACAATTTCTTCTTCTGCTCTGGCCTTCGCCCTCCACACCTCTCTGCTTGCCTCCTCTGGTATGTTTCCCAGTCCTCCCCCCGTTGCGTTGTCTTGAACCTCCTGAATGCACTCCTCTGCTCCCTAACCCTATCTGCCACCTCCCTGCTTTACCAAAGAGGTTTCCTCTTATTCCTAGTCTTATTAACCCTCCTGACATATAGATCTTTCGCTCCAATTATGGCCCCTTTCAGGCAATCCCACATGTCCTCTACCCCCTGATTGCCTCTCACACACAGTCCCCCATTTTGTTAAAATCTATCCTTCTGAAGCCTAGTACTTTTGCCTTGGTTCGCATAACCTCAGCTGATGTCTGTAATGTGAACCAGATGGTACTATGGTCACTCAAACCATGGTGTCCCCCCCCACTGCGACTTCACCCACCCCGTCACCATATGTCAGGACTAAGTCCAGTAATTCCCCCTCCCTGGTGGATTCCCTAACCAGCTGCCTGAGGAGGGCTGCCTGCAGACAATCCACTATCGCCTTGCTTCTCCCTGATTTTTCCGATGAGGTCTCCCATCTCACGTCGAGTCGATTTAGATCCCCCATCAGATGATGACAGCCTGCTGTGTGTCACTACACATGACTAGTCCTCAGATGACGTAAATATGGTGTAAAATTCTTGACCGGCAAGGATAACTGTCACCCCCAAGCAGGCTTACACCTGTTCGGTACCCCCAAAATAAAACTAGATTCAGACCCAGTTGAGAAGTTGCCCCCCTCCTCGGAAGCATGCTTCTGATGATAAACAGCAGAGCACTGTATCAAGATGCTGAATTTTTCCACGGCGGGCATGGTACAGGAGTGGAAACTTTTAAAACCGTCAAAGTCCTGTATCTTCATTTAGGAATGAAAGAAAATAAAAGAAAAAACTGGGAATATTGATATTTCTGCCACAAAAACATTACTGCTGGGGAAAAAAAAGCAACACAGTCACTAACAAATATTGCTAGTTTACAGAGCAGCCGACGCCTCCTGGGGAACTTTGAAAAACAGGATACTTAGACACAATTCAGCTTATATTTCATATTAGTTCTGTATTTCGCCTCCCCATGGTGTACTGCTGAAGCAATCTGTGTGAAAACTTGATCTCTGCTCCTTCAGCGTTATCTGTTCCAGTTGCTTATTCCCTAACTGATATCATAAAACTTTAAGACATCACAGTCATTCTGCATTACCTGCAACAAATTTCCTGTCCAGATTTGGCCTAATTACTCCTTGGAAGGAATCCAGGCGTTGGATCAAACGATTGACCATATTTTGGTACTCCAGTGGGGGAATTATTGACAATGATTTGCCAATGCTATCATAAAATGTATCTGCTGTCCAAAAGGGCACTTTTTATTTCTTGGAAGGATACTATTAGAGGTAATTTAACATTCCAACAAACTATTAACAGTGTTTTGGGGGAGCAAAATGCTGCTGCTGGACCACTATGGTGAAAGAATATTAATGAGATTAATGAACTGTATTCTGCTAACTGAATTTTGCTTTTATTATAATGTAAGAAGTATTATCCAAAACAGATATTTTAGCCAGAATGTAGAGTGTATCTTTAAAATAAATAAGGTTTCATAGCCAAGTTATTTTTTACTCTATTTCACTTCCCTGAGTGCATTTTTAAGACAGATAAGGTTTTTAGCCATGATATTACTTTTGCTGATGGAGCTAATTGTGACGTACAGACAGACAGACAGGATGTACCATGTCAACATGATGAAGTCATATGCAAATAGGGCTGATATGGTGTTTGCAGTGTGTAGTCATGGGAAGGGGACGGACGAAGGAGACCCCCTTCTGGACTTGCTGGAAGAGAGTAAGTGGGAGTCCTCTGTGGAGGCAGTAAAATTGTCTCCCCAGCTGAACCTGGACCAGGTCCAGAAAGTAAGGGAGGTTTTAGCAGACTTTGCCCCCTTGTTTAGCGCCAAACCTGGACTAGCCCACTTAGCAGCACATGATGTGGAGACAGGGACACAGACGCCCATACGGCGGACAGCATATCGGGTGTCAGCGGCTGTCCAAAAGGACATTAGGAGGGAAGTGGAGGAGATGCTGGATTTAGGGGTAATCCAGAGATCCCACAGTCCCTGGGCCTCACCCGTAGTTCTTGTACCTAAGCCAGATGGCTCAACTCGTTTCTGTGTGGACTATTGTAGACTGAATGCAGTTACAAAGACCAACGCCCACCCGATGCCCTGGACGGACGAACTCCTGGACAAGTTGGGGGGGACCTACCTTACGACTACTGACCTGACAGACTGAGCTAGAGAGAGGTCGGCCTTCATCACGCCGATGAGGCGTCCGTCTGAACTATAAAGGTTTTACTATAGTCCGGACTTGTCAAAACAGGAGCACTACACAGTGCCTCCTTTAGTTTGGAAAAGGCTTCCTCACAGGCTGGGCCTCAGGTAATTTTCTTGGGCATCCTTTTCTTTGTCAGGTCAGATAGGGGAGCAGTCAGGGCACTATAATTGGGTACAAACTTTCTATAGTACCCTGCTGTCCCAAGAAAACTCCTGTCCTGCTTCTGAGTTTCTGGTCTGGGCCATGCCTGGATTACTTCTATCTTTATTTGGTTAGGATGGAGCTGTCCCCGGCCTACCACATGTCCAAGGTATGCCACTTCTCCCATGGCCACCTGGCACTTCTCAGCTTTGACAGTGAGCCCAGTCCTCTGTATCCTGTCCAGCACTTCCCTAAGGTGTGAAAGGTGTTCCTCCCAGCTGGTACTAAAGATGGCAATGTCATCCAGGTACACCATGGCGTACTCCTCAGCACCATTTAATACCTGGTTCACCAACCTTTGGAAAGTGGCCAGGGCATTCTTCATTCTGAAAGGCATTACTTTGAACTCAAATAAGCCTATCAGAGTGATGAAGGTCGACCTCTCCCTAGCTCTGACCATCAACTCTACCTGCCAATACCCCTTTGTCAGGTCAATGGTTGTAAGGTAGGTTGCCCCTCCCAACTTGTCCAGGAGTTCGTCCATCTGGGGCATCGGGTGGGCGTCTGACTTCGTGACTGCATTCAGTCCACGACAATCTACACAAAAATGAGTCGAGCCATCTGGCTTGGGTACAAGGACTACGGGTGAGGCCCAGGGACTGTGGGCACTCTCTGGATTACCCCTAAATCCAGTATCTTCTCCACTTCCCTCCTAATGTCCTTTTGGACATCCTCTGACACCCGATATGCTGTCCACCATATGGGCATCTGTGTCCCGGTCTCCACATCGTGTGTCACTAAGGGGGTTAGTCCAGGCTTGGCGCTAAACAAGGGGCAAAGTCTGCTAAAACCTCCCTTACTTTCTGGATCTGCCCTGGGGTCAGCTGGGGAGACAATTTTACTGCCTCCACAGAGGACTCCTGCTTACTTTCTGCCAGCAAGTCCAGAAGGGGGTCTCCTTTGTCCGTCCCCTCCCCAGGACTACACATTGCGAACATCATGTCAGCCCTATTTGCATATGGCTTCATCATGTTGACATGGTGCATCCTTTCAGTCTGTCTTCGGTCAGGTAACTCCACAATGTAGTTCACGTCATTTACCTTCCTTACCACTTTGTACATTTCCATTTGAAGGCATAACACTTCCTGGTCGATTCCTTATGAGATGCCTCCACCACGGTGCAGACATCTTCGGAAAGACCCAAACCCTGGAACTCTAGCCACTCAGGTACCAGGCTGTGAGGTGCAGGGATTGAAGGTCCGGATGGAAGACCTTCTCCTGGTTCAGAGATATCAGGTCCGGGCGTGTACACAGCTGCTCTGGGGGCCTGCAGCTGAGGCTGAGGAGATCTGGCGTGGCCTGGTCTGGGGCTACCAGTATTATCTTCGTCTTGTCCCTCCTCACCTTGAGTAATACCTTGTGGATCAAGAGAAATGGAGGGAAGGCGTAGAGGAGGCCCGGGGTCCACGGCCTCGAGAAGGCATCCCCCTGCAGCGAGCCCTGCCGAGGGGGGCGGGCATGATACAGCCTCAGCTTGGTGTTTTCCCTGGAGGCAAACAGATCCACCATCGGTTTGTCCCAATGGGAGAATAGGCTGTAAGTTACCTCTGGATGGAGAGACCACTCATGGGATGTCTTGCCTATATGGCTGAGAGCATACACCAGCTGGTTCGAGACTCCTGCCACATGGATGGCTAGGAGATCCGCCTCCAATGGCTTACGAGGGTCCAGATGTGGAGTGCCTCCTTGCACAGCAGACGGGAGTGCGTGCCGCCCTGTTTGTTGAGGTAGTACATGGTTGTGATATTGTCCATCTGGACTTGAACCACTTGACCCCAGAGCTGTGGCGCGAAAGCTGACAGTGCCAGTCTGACTGCTTTGAGCTCCAATAGGTTGATGTGGCATTGGGACTCCTCAGGGGTCCAGAACCCGTGGGCCCTGTTGTCCCCCATGTAGGCTCCCCAGCCCATGAGAGAGGCATCGGTCATAAGGACGACTGTCGGCTCGGGGCGAACAAACTGGATCCCTTCCTGCAGCCGGTCTGGGGCGGTCCACCATTGGAGAGTGTCCCACATCTTCTGGGTTACAGTGATCGGCTGGTTGAAATTACCATGGCGCTGAGTCCACTGGGCGGCCAGCTCCCATTGGAGGGGGCATATGTGCAACTGGGCCCAATGGACCACTGAGGTGCATGCCGCCATGTAACCCAGAAGGCGCAGAAAGTCCCGGGCAGGGCGCAAGTGCCCAACCAGAAATGATTGGGCAAAGGAGGAGAGAACCTCTGCCCTGTCCACCGGGAGCTGAGCTCTGGCTTGACAAGAGTTGAGCTCTGCCCTGATGAAGCCCATCACCTGAGAAGGCACGAATTCTGACTTGGCCTCATCGATCAGGAGGCCGAGCTGGAAGCAGGTTTAGAGGGCCAGATCCCTGGACCTCTCCACCTCCTGTTGGGTGAAACCTGCCAGGAGCCAGTTGTTGAGGTAGGGGTAAATTCTGACCCCCACCGACGCCAGAGATGGGTCGCCACCACTGCAATGCATTTGGTGAAGACCTGAGGGACCGATGACAGGTCAAACAGCATGGCTCGGAACTTGTACAGGGTCCCTTCAACCCTGAAGCGGAGGAACCGCTGATGGGACAGACGGATTGGGACATGAAAGAACACATCCTGCAGATCCAGTGAACAGAACCACATGTTTCGCTCCAATGATGGTATGATCTGGGACAGAGTGACCATCCAAAAGGTGCGTGACCTGAGAAACTGATTCAGGTCATGGAGATCTAGAATGGGGCACCAGCCCCCATCCGCTTGGGCACCAGGAAGTACCTGGAGGCAAAGCATGGGTCTGCAGATGGATCCGCCACGATAGCTACTGCCTCCTTGAGGAGGAGCTGAGCAATGTCATCTCAAAGAGCCGACTGGGTGTATGCGGTAGTCTGTTCTTCCTGAGGGGCACGGGCACGGGCTCGGCTGGGAGGGTACTGCTCAAATTCTAGAGGCAATCCCTGACCGACCACTTCGAGAACCCACCTGTTTGTAGTGATAGGGGACCAGGCGTAAAGGAAGTAATGGAGCCGGCCTCCCATGGGAGGCCCCAGAGCTGGCATGATGGAGATAGGGGTGGCAGCCCCCACCTCATCACTGGGCAGGCTTAGAGGAGGAGGAGGCTCCAGGACCCGAGCCTCGGCCTCCTTTGCGGGCCTGTTGGGGTCCAGACTTGGGCTGAGGGTGCCAAGCTTGAGCCTGCTGCTGATGCTGCTGTCCTCCTTGGTAGGAGGACTGCTGGATTGCAGGGGAAGAGTGCCGAAAGGGCTTCTTTTTCTTCTGCTGGTTCTTGCCTGAAGAACTCCTGGCAGAAGAAGTGGCGTCCAAGGTGGCACTGGAATGTTCAATGCGCTGTAAGTGACCAGCCACTCCTGGGCTGAACAAGTCAATCCCGCAGAAAGGCACATCAGCTAACTTATGCTGAGTATCTGCCGGGAAGGAGGATAACCTCAGCCAAGCCCTGCGGCGAGAGGCCACTGCAGCGGCCATCGAGCGGGCACAAGAATCCCCAGTGTCCAGGGCCATCTGGAGCTGCTGTTTGGCAACAGCACAGCCCTGGTCTCGGACCTGCTTAACCGTGATTTGCATGTCCACAGGGAGATGTGGGAGGACTTCATCTAATGACCTGAGAAGGGCATGAGAGAAGTGTGCCATGATGACGGCCGAACTGGCCTGACGAAGGCCCAAGGAGGAAGCCGCATAGACTTTCCGCACTGAATGGTCCAAAAGCTTGGACTTCTTATCGGGGGATGGTCAATGTCTGCAGAACTACTAGTACACCTGAACAAAGAGGCGATCACCAGGCTCTCGGCCGAAGGGTGCTCTGGGACCCCATGGGCACCGTGTACTTGCAGGCCATGTGGGCAGACAGTGCTGGATATGAGGCAGGGCGCTGCCATAGTTCGAGTGCTGGACCAACAATGGCCTCGGCCACAGGAAAGGCTTCCGTCAGGGTGTCCCCCCTCTTCAGGATGTCTGTGAGAGGGTACTCCGCCTTTTTCTGGATGGGTTCTAGAGGCATTCCTGTAGAATCAGAGATGAGATGGAGAATCCCCTGGAAGGAGGAAGAACCTTCCTCCATCCCTGTGCCATGGACGTTTCTTCATCCCCTGGATGTGAGTGGAGCCTGGTGATGTCCGAGTCTGAGGGATACAGTGGTCTGCCACCCAAATCACCATCGACCCATTGAGGATGGTCCGGGGTGACCGTGACCAACAGACGTCAGGGAAGTCTGGTATCTGGTCAGTCCTCTTTTGAAGGAGCCCCTCCCACAGTCTGCTTAGGCAGCGGTTACACCACTATGAGTGGGGAGAGCAGCAAAGGCCAAACTGGAGGATGGGCTGGCACCTCGGGTGGGGGAACCAAGGGCTTTGGTTCTGAGGGGGTCGACTTCGGCCTAGGAGGCGAAAGCCAAGTAATGGCTGGGGTAGGTGGCGGAGCCAGCTTCTGCTAGGTCAAAATCAGCTGTTCCACATAAGGTCCTCGTAGCACCGGAGTTTCCGTTGGAGCCTCTCCCCATCCAAGGAGGACGAGGATGACCTGTGGTGTTGCCTCTTCTTGGAGTGCTTATGGCTCCTCCTTGGCCTCTCAGATGAGGGAGTTCTAGACCTCGACTGAGACTGGGCAGGCTGACTCGGTTGCTCGGGAGACACTGGAGGGATTGGTGAAACTGAGGGTCCAGAACCGGGACCTCGATGGGGACACCAGCAGGCTGGGTCTCTTCATCAGAGAACACGAAGACCAGAGTCCTCTCCAAGGAGTTGTCGGCCACGGCTGGCGACAGAGGGTCGATTGGGTCAAGAATAATCTCAACCTCATCGCCCACTTCCTCGGTCGTCTGGCCAGATGGAAAATCCGTGAAGCCTGCAGCCGAGGAAGCGATCTCAACTGAGGTCAAGACAGCATGCTCCTGGGACTGATACCTCTCTTGGTCCCAAGAACAACATCATCGAGACGAAGACAAGCCAGACTCTTTATCCCTCTTTTGAGAGCAGGAGGAGTGCGAGCCCACAGGCACCTCACCCCGGGTGGGGAGAGAATGGCACAACTCCTTAAAAGAACCTGTAAAGGTGGAGCCCAGGTTGAGTGGGATGAAAAAACTTTGTTTTGCAGAAGCGTGGGAGGCTTCTTCTTCAAACGCCTTCATGCGTTCCAGCTGCTCAGTGGAACCTGCGGCCGTGGAAACCGCCCACACAACCTCCTTAGACTTACACTGGAGGGTTCCTTTTCTCCGGTCACCCCAACTTCAAGCATGGCCCGGTCTTCAGACACTGGGATGGGCTAAGGCAAAACTACAAGCGGGGTGGCCCATGGCCACGACACTGGGCAGTAGGCCTTGCGTGAGATGAGGATCGGTGTGCGACATCTTCTGGCCGCAAGGACACCCGGCAAAATCATGGAAGATTTCTCTTCCATGATTGAGGAGCATAAAAGACGCTCGCTTCTTTCGAGCGAGTTTTAGTTTCGGTAAAACCGAGGTTTTGAAAGCCAGGGCCTACAAAATGCGTGTGCTCGAGGGAGGCATCCTGCATCTTCCAGCAGAAAGGAGGATCTGGTGTCATGGGGTTGAGCCGAGGTATATACCACCTGGGTGGGTGGGAGGAGCCAGCTTGAAGACATCCAGCTGATCTTAAAGGGGAAAGGGACATGCCAAACAGTGTGGATGAACAACATGTCCACAATCCTAGAACAGAGGCTTATGGCTTCAAGTAAGGCATAAGCTGCTGAGACAGATGAACTCATAGATAAAGATCTTGTTTCTGTGCAAACTTCCTCTGTTATAAATAGTAGCAAGGAGAAATCTATAGAAGATATAGGAAACGCAAGCTGAATGGTGTCTAAATATTACATTTTTCAAAGCTTTCTCTGAGGTGCCAGCTGCTGTTTAGGGTGACCTGGTTAAATGTGCTTTAAACCGTTTCGAATGGTAACGGATGCTGCAAAAGCGTACGCAGGCTGGAATATGACAGCATCAGTATGGGGGAAAAGACTATTCTTTGGACTTTTTGCATCCAGAAAATTCTACTTTAACATTCTGCAAAGACTCACTGACAAACAAGGGATTTTTCAGGTTATATTGCCATTTACCAGGAGAGGGAGCTAGGCCATCACCATAGTTTCAGAGATTTGTGTTTTTCCTTCAAGCAGACTTTCGGTCTCAATACATAAGACTTGGTCAGCTGTGGAAACTCTAGTACTACATGAATGCATACAGTACTAAGGTAGCATCTTCTCTGCAAAGTGACAAAGATAGGGTCGGGAGCATTCATTGGGGTGTACCTTCCTTGTGAATTATGGTTTGAAAGTAATAAGTAGCGGTGTGTGGAATTTCCAGATTCTGACAGAATGGGGAACCTGCAGACGTTTTGAAAATTCTGCCTAACTGAGCAGAATTATGTTGGAAGCGTGAGTCCAAAATTCTGAAAGCAAAATGTTTTTTCGCAAATTAGTTTATATAAACTGTAGATTCCTTTTCTGCAGAAATTTATTCTGCACTGCACGTAATCCATGGAAAGTCTGTTCCCAGTTCATATGGAAATGCTTTCTGAAATTCCACAGAATGAAAACAGAAATTTCAAAAAGCATATCAAAAGTGAAACTGTAGCCAGCATAGAGGGTTGAGGCGCTGTACACCTTAACTCTCACCATGCCGGTGACCAAAGTTCGGGAATGGTGGGGGGGGGAGAGAGAGAATCGAGCATCTGACAGACTGCTCTCTTCTTCTGGGATAGGGAAGAAATGCTATCTTGCTCCTTGGCTGCCATCTGGAGAGGCTGGGTGGCAGCGATGGAACTCAAACAGCACAGATGTAGGGCTGTGGTTATGTACTGAAGCGTACACAAGTTTACAGCCATCGTGGCAAGGTGAGAAAAGTGGAGGAAATGGTGTTCGCGGACCACATGAAGCCCTGCCTGCCTGTTCTTGCCCTGCTCTGTCGACGGCTCGCCGACCCCCCAATCTGGACACAGGATCTTGAGATGGGGGGGGGGATGGCCCTCCCCTTCCCGGCCAGTCACGGGGAGAAATCTGTGAGGGAATGGGACTTGGTGGACTAGAAAGACAGTAGCTGCACAGGAGAGGCAGGGACAGGGCTGAACAGGTCATCTGTGATGCGCCTGAAGGATAAAAACCTGTATATAAAAAAAAAAAAAAAGTGGAATGTCATTCATCATGAATTCTGACATCATTATTTACCACTCTGCACAGCTCCAATAAGCAGTTTTTTTTTCTATTTGTTTGCTTCCAGAGTCAGCAGGGATTTACCCCATATCATCCCTGGGTGATCTCCAACCTCCCTCCTCTCTGGGAGACTGCTCTAACTTACACAGTGAGACCCCTCCCCTCCAAGGGAGCAAGGGGGAGAGAGAGTAGGATATGCTAACTGGGGAGAGAGAGAAGAGAGTGAGGACTGGAGCAGACATTCAGACTGCCTTAGCTGTGTGTGTGTGTGTGCGGGGCAGGAAGGCCCTATGAGGAAAGGCTGGAAGAGCTTGGGCTATACTCGCTGGAGGAGAGTAGAGACGGTGGGGCATGACAGGGGTCTTCAAATATGTAAAAGGAATAAACAGGGGTGGAGCCAAAGAGATATTCAGACTAAAGAAAGGGGGCACAACCATGGGGCATGAGTGGAAGCTGGAGGGGGGAAGTTACAGGGGAGAACGAAGGAGACATTACTTCACTGAGAGGGTGGTGGGGCCATGGAATGCACTGCCCAGGAGTCTGGTGGAGGAGGGGCACAGTGGAGGCTTCAAGAGGGTGGGACAGGTACAAGGGTAAACTGAAGCTGAAGATGACCTTTCTGGGGCTGGGGGTGGGAGTGAGAGCACCCACTAGGGCTGGCTACCGAGCAGACCGACAGACCATCAGGCCTATTCTTCTGGCTTTTAGTATGTTAGTATGTGTGTGTGTGTGGGGGGGGTTCTAGCCTTGGTTGCCCTTGGTGAGGTGGACGTGACAAACATGGCATGCAGCGCGCGCTCCCGCATGCTGTGTGCCAATGTCCGCCACACCACCAATCCCCGCACTGCTTAGACTCCCAAGTGCACCAACGCCTGGCCCCTGCAAGGAGTCAGGATGCTGTTGGGAGTCTAGTGCCACCCTACCCCCAAGGAGGAGAGCTGTTCAACGGATGCTTTATCCTCCTCCACCCAGCCAACCCTCTGACGCTTGGGGTTCACTCCTGAACCCGGGCCATCGACGCCACAAACAGTTGTGCTACTGCTGTGCTGGTGGGCAGACCTCAACTGTAAGTAGTTTTGTATGTTATGTATCACATGCTGTGTAACTAATGAGAAGTGTTCATGCCACAGAGGGGGTTGATTACAAATGGTTTCTTAAGCCGAAAATGTAAATTTCCCCATGTGAAGGAGAAGGACAGGCTGGAGACGGTGCAGCGCAGGGTGACCAAGATGATTTAAGGCCAGCAGGGCAGATCTTTTGTTTCAAGGCACTGAATATTTTCTTTCTGGAGACCAGGTGAGAGAGGGGGATATTACGGAGACCTTCAAGCTCCTGAGGGGAATAAACAAGGTGAAATGCAGGGAACTATTTAGCAGAAGCCTAGCGCGTACAGGTTAGAGTAACGAGCTGTGAATGAGCTTGGTACGTCCAACAGACCTGGGTTTGATCCCGCAACCTCTGCTTGCATACAGTGTGACTGAGCAAGTCACTTAGCTGCCCCACTGCTCCCTAAAGGTAGTTAAGGCCTTGGACCAGACAGGTTGCATCCAAGGTTACTCGGGGAACTGGCAGCAGAACTGGCTGAACCCCTGGGTAGGTCCACTCAGCAGCTCACTGGGAACCGGGGTGGTTCCAGAAAACTAGAGAGTGGTGGATGTGGTTCAGCTCCATAAAGGGGTGGGGGACAAGGAACAAGGGGGGGGGGACTACAGACTTGTCAGTCTTACCTCTATTGCAGGGACGCTGATGGAGTCACTAGTCAAAAAGGACCTCGTGGACAGCAGTGGGCTCCAGGACAGTAAACAACACAGATTCGTGGCAGGGAGGTCTTGTCAGACTAACCTGATAGTTTTCTTTGACAGGGTGACAGGGAACTGGATAAGGGCCTTGCTGTGGATTTGCTCTACTTTGACTACAGCAAGGCTTTTGACTCGGTGCCTTACAGACACTTGTTGAAGAAGATGGAGGATCTGGGTGCAGGTAAGATCATAGTAAACTGGGTAGGTAATGGGCTAAAGGGGAAACAGCAGAAGGTTGTGGTCAGTGGGATCAAATCAGAGGAGAGGGAGGTCACGAGTGGGGTACCACAGGGATCTGTCCTGGGTCCAGTCCTCTTCAATATATTCATCAGCAACATTGACGAAGGAATCCAGGGCAGGTTGCGTCTCCTGGCAGATGGCACTAAGCTCTGTAGGAGGGTGGATAATGATAAGGGAATCAGGGAAATACATAGGGACTTACAAAAGTTAGAGGGGCGGTCTAAGGTTTAGCAGTTGAAATTCAGCAGTGACCAAGAAGTGCAAGGTAATGCACCTCATGAACAAGAATCCCAGGACAGAGTACTGGACGGGTGGGGTGAGACTTGGCACTAGGGCTGAGGAATGGGACCTTGGCTTTATCATCAATAGCTCCCTAAAAGAATCGGGTTAGCACAACAAGGCATACAGCAAAGTGAGTAGGATGCTGGGTTGTATCAGGAGGGGTACAGATAGAAGGGAAGAGGTAATACTTCCCCTATGGAGATCTTTAGTAAGGCCACGCCTGACGTACTGTGCCCAGTTCTGGAGTCCTCACCGCAGGAAAGATAGGGATGTGCTGGAGACAGTGCAGCACAGGGTGACGAAGAGAGTTCAGGGCCAGCAGGGCATGTCCTCTGAGGAGCGCCTCAAGGCACTGAACATGTACTGGCTGGAGAGAGAGAAAAGAGAGGAGAGATGTGATAAGAGACCTTTAAGTTCCTAAAAAGAATTAACAAAATGAACAGCGGGGAACTACTGAGTACTAGTGAGTAAGTAAGTAAATCTTTATTTCTATTCCTGGAGGCTCTGGAGACTGTACAATGCTAAAATACACCACAAAATTAATACAACAAGCAAAAGACAGTATGACACTATCTCGAAACAACTAGTTCGTGGTTACATGAGCATGACTGGAAACTTAACAGGAGGGAGGTTCAGGAGTGACATGAGGAAGTATTATTTTACAGAAAGAGTGGTGGAGCTGTGCAACTGTCTACCAGCCAAAGTGGTGGGTGCAAAAAACATTGGTGGTTTCAAGCACAGTTGGGACAGAATAAAGGGTATAGTGCTTGCTTGGGGAGGCAGAAGCTGAGAGAAGAATGGTGGGGGAAGGTTGGGGAGGGCTAGGATCCTGGAGGGACAGTAAGTCCCAGGACTAAACAGGGAATTCAGGCAGACTGGATGGATCGTTGGTCTTTTTCAACCACCATTTTCTATGTTTCTGTGTAACAAAAGAAAACCGCGTGCACGCACTTATTCCAGATATGTGAAGGTTTAGGGACGATGCACATTGAAGCGGTTCGTGTTATGCAAGTTTATTCTATGACGGTGCAGCAGTGCAAAAACCCAAACACAGGAACAAAAAGCTGCCCTAATGTTTTGCACATGTACACCTTCTCAAACAGCTTCACTGTGCTGAGTGTAGGAAAATCTACACTGTACCTGTCCCACACTGTCCCTGCCCCACACTGTCTCTGTCCCGGACTGTCCCTGCCCCACACTTTGTCCCTGCCCCATAGTCTTTGCCGCACGCTGTCCCTGCCCGACACTTTCTCTGCCCCATGTTGTCCCTGGCCCGCACACTGTCCATGGTCCCCACACTGTCCCTGGCCCCCACACTGTCCCTGGCCCCCCACATTGTCCCTGCCCCTACACTGTCCCTGGCCCCCACACTGTCCCTAGCCCCACACTATCCCTGTCCCACCGCTGTCTCTGGCCCACACTGTCCCTGTCCAGCACTGTCCCTGCCCCTGCCCCCCACTGTCCCTGCCCCCACCCATCCCTGCCCCCACTGTCCCTGCCCCACAGTGTCTCTATCCTGCATTGTCCCTGCCCCACACTTTGTCCCTGCCCCACACAGTCCCTGTCCCACAGTCTTAGTCGCACGCTGTCCCTGCACCACACTTTCTCTGCACCACACTTTCTCTGCCCCACACTGTCCCTGCCCCACACTGTCCCTGCCCCACACTGTCCCTGGCCCCCTCCCAACCTGCCCCACACTGTCCCTGGCCCACGCTGTCCCTGGCCCACACACTGTCCCTAGCCCACTCCCACTGTCCCTGGCCCACACACTGTCCCTGCTCCCCACTATCCCTTGCCCCCACACCGTCCCTGGCCCTCACACTGTCCTTGCCCCCACATGGTCCCTGCCCCCACTGTCCCTGGCCCCTCACACTGTCCCCTGGCCCCACACTGTCCCTACCCCCCACTGTCCCTGGCCCTCACACTGTCCCTGCTCCCACTGTCCCGTCCCCCCACTGTTCTCATCCCCACACTGTCCCTGCTCCCCACAGTCCCTTGCCCCCACTGTCCCTGGCCCCACACTGTCCCCATCCCCACACTGTCCCTGCCCCACTGCCCGTCTCACACTGTCCCTGGCCCCCTCCCACTGTCCCTGGCCCCCACTGAACCTGACCCACGCTGTCCCTGCCCCGCTGTCCCTGGCCCACACTGTCCCTGGCCCACTCCCACTGTCCCTGGCCCCCTCCCACTGTCCCTGGCCCCCTCCCACTGTCCCTGGCCCCTACTGTCCCTGCTCCACACTGTCCCCGTCCCCCACACTGTCCCTGCTCCACACTGTCCCCGTCCCCACTGTCCCTGTCTCACACTGCCCCTGCCCCATACTGTTCGTCTCATACTGCCCCTGCCCCACACTTTGTCGCACGCCTGTCCCTGCACCACACTTTCTCTGCCCCACACTGTCCCTGCCCCCATGCTGTCCCCTGGCCCCCCACACTGTCACTGCCCACACTGTCCCTGGCCCCCACTTTGTCCCTGCCCCCACTGAACCTGTCCCCACTGTCCCTGGCCCATGCTGTCCCTGGCCCACACACCGTCCCTGCTCCCCACTGTCCCTTGCCCCCACACTGTCCCTACCCCCACTGTCCCTGGCCCTCACTGTACCTGCTCCCCACTGTCCCTTGCCCCACACGGTCCCTGCCCCCACTGTCCCTGGCCCCACACTGTCCCTACCCCCCACTGTCCCTGGCCCTCACACTGTCCCTGCCCCCACTGTCCCGTCCCACTGTCCCCTCACACTGTCCCCATCCCACACTATCCCTGTTCCACACTGTCCCCGTCCCACACTGTACCTGTCACAAACTGTCCCAGTCCCACACTGCATTCGTCCCACACTGTGCCTGCCCCACACCGTCTGTGTCCCACATTATACCTGCCCCACACTGTCCCTGTCTCACACTGTCACTGCTCCAGACTGTCCCTGCCCCCCACTGTCCCCGTCCCACACTGTACCTGTCACAAACTGTCCCGGTCCCACACTTCATTCGTTCCACACTATCCCTGCCCCATACTGTCTGTGTCCCACACTGTCCCTGCCTCACACTGTCTTTGCCCCACATTATACCTGCCCCACACTGTCCCTGTCTCACAGTGTCACTGCTCCAGACTGTCCCTGCCGCGCACTGTCCCTGCCCCACACTGTACCTGTCACAAACTGTCCTGGTCCCACACTGCATTCGTCCCACACTGTCACTGCCCCACACTGTACTTATCCACATTGTCCCTGCCCCCACACTGTATCTGTCACAAACTGTCCTAGTGTCACACTGCATTTGTCCCACACTGTCCCTGCCCCACACCGTCTGTGTCCCACATTATACCTGCCCCACACTGTCCCTGTCTCACACTGTCATTGCTCCAGACTGTCCCTGCCCCCCACTGTCCCCATCCCACACTGTACCTGTCACAAACTGTACCTGTCACAAACTGTCCCAGTCCCACACTGCATTCGTCCCACACTATCCCTGCCCCACACTGTCTGTGTCCCACATTGTCCCTGGCCCTCACTGTCCCTGTCCTACACTGTCCCTGCCTCACGATTCTTTGCCCCATTATACCTGCCCACACTGTCCCTATGTCAGGCCCTGCGCCACACTGTACCTGTCTACAAACTGTCCTGGTCCCACACTGCATTCGTCCCACACTGTCCCCGTCCCACACTGTCACTGCCCCACACTGTACTTATCCACATTGTCCCTGCCCCCACACTGTATCTGTCACAAACTGTCCTAGTGCCACACTGCATTCGTCCCACACTGTCCCTGTCCCACACTGTCTGTGCCCTACACTGTCCCTGCCCCATACTGTCCCCACCCCACACTGTCCCTGTCCCACACTGTCAGTGCCCCACACCTTCTCTGCCTCACAGTCTCTGCCCCACATTATACCTGCCCCACACTGTCCCTGCCCCACACTGTCCCTGTCCCACACCGTCTCTGCCTCACAGTCTCTACCCCACATTATACCTGCCACGCACCGTCACTGCCCCACATTGTCCCCGTCCCACACTGCATTCGTCCCACACTGTCACTGCCCCACACTGTACCTATCCACATTGTCCCTGCCCCCACACTGTACCTGTCACAAACTGTCCTGGTCCCACACTGTCCGTGCCCCACACTGTCTCTGCCTCACAGTCTCTGCCCCACATGATACCTGCCGCGCACTGTTCCTGCCCCACACTGTCTCCGTCCCACACTGTCACTGCCCCACACTGTACCTATCCACATTGTCCCTGCCCCCACACTGTACCTGTCACAAACTGTCCTGGTCCCACACTGTCAGTGCCCCACACTGTCTCTGCCCCACATTATACCTGCCGAGCACTGTCACTGCCCCACACTGCATTCGTCCCACACTGTCACTGCCCCACACTGTACCTATCCACATTGTCCCTGCCCCCACACTGTACCTGTCACAAACTGTCCTGGTCCCACACTGTCAGTGCCCCACACTGTCCCCGTCCCACACTGTCCCCGTCCCACACTGTCCGTGCCCCACACTGTCCGTGCCTCACAGTCTCTGCCCCACATGATACCTGCCGCGCACTGTTCCTGCCCCACACTGTCCCCGTCCCACACTGCATTCGTCCCACACTGTACCTATCCACACTGTCCCTGCCCCCACACTGTACCTGTCACAAACTGTCCTGTTCCCACACTGTCAGTGTCCCACACTGTCCCCGCTCCACACTCTCCCTGTCCCAGTCCCACACTGTCACTGCCCCACACTGTACCTATCCACACTGTACCTGTCACAAACTGTCCTGGTCCCACACTGTCAGTGTCCCACACTGTCCCCGCTCCACACTGTCCCTGTCCCAGTCCCACACTGTATCTGTCCTTGTGGATAAACAGAGAGCTTCAGTCTCCAGTGCTGTCATTCCCTCACCTTTCACCAACACTAAATCCATCAATGTGAGTCAGATTGGCGGGTTACTGCGTGGCAGAAACACACACTGTCCCTGCCCCACAATGTACCTGTCCTTGTAGATAAACAAAGGGCTTCAGTCTCCAGAGCGGTCAGTCCCTCGCCTTTCACCAGCACTAAATACATCACAGTGTGGGGAAGCCTGCACTGTCCCTGCCCCACACTGTACCTGTCCCTGTGGATAAACAGAGGACTTCAGTCTCCAGTACTGTCAGTTATTCACCTTTCACCAGCCCTAAAATTCTCCAAGACAAAAAAAAATGTAATTAAACAATGTGCAAAGTTTTGCTGATATTGACTGAGGCACCTGAACCCTGCAGAAAGGGCTGTGTTGAGTACCGCTCAGCAGGTCTCATGTTGCAACATGTCTCATACAAAATTCAGCAGTGCAGAATTAAACCTGATTAACACATGATCCCTCGCATCCTGAAGACAAGAGAGATATTGAAGACAAGAGAGATCGCTGTTTACTTATTTAATCAAGGATATCCGATGCCTCGTGAGAGGATAACGTTTTCAAGGCTACTTATGTGGCAGGACTCTGGTTAGTAGAAACCTCTTACCCCACCCGGACTGGTTATCTCAGAAATAAACGTCCTCATATGTCTATTAAAAGCTGGTGAAAACTGAAGTACTAAAAGCACTGAAGTCTTAAGCCCTGTTATCCACAGGGATAAGTACAGTGTGGGACAGGGACAGTGTAGGCTTCCCCACACTGTGTGTTGCTAGTTCTGGTATAAGGTGAGTGACTGACAGCACATGAGATTTAAGTCCTTGTACTGACAGAGACAGATGCTGTATGGGGCAGGGACATTGCGGGTATCTCCATATTGTGATGGATTTAGTGTTGGTGAAAGATGAAGGACTGACAGCACTGGAGACGAGCCATCTGTTTAGCCACACGGACAGGTACAGTGTGGGGCAGGGACAATGCAGGCTTCCTCACACTGTGATGTATTTAGTGCTGGTGAAAGGTGAGGGACGGGCAGCACTGGAGACTGAAGCCCTCTGTTTATCCACAGGGACAGGCACAGTATGGGGCAGGGACAGTGTAGGCTTCCCCACACTGTGATGGATTTAGTGCTGGTGAAAGGTGAGGGACTGACAGCACTGGAGACTGAAGCCCTCTGTTTATCCACAGGAACAGGTACAGTGGGGGGCTGGAACAGTGCAGGCTTCCCCATATTGTAGCAACAACAGTGGATTAAGCACTCTGTTCACATGAAAAAAAAGCACTCCCAGGACAATATGACTTAGTGTTCACAACTTCAAACTTTTATTACAATCTCAAACTGGCATTTTACAGCTAGTCGGTGTAGCCCAGGAAGGCTACCCACAAGACCAATGTTTCACACTCACTTCATGAGTACTTTTTCAAGGTCTTGTGAAGTAAGTGTAAAATGTTGGTCTTGTGGGTAGCCTCCCTGGGCTACACTGGCTAGCTGTAAAACTCAGTTTGAGATTGTAGTAAAAGTTTGAAGTTGTGAACACTAAGTCATAGTGTCCTGGGAGTGCTTTTTTTTTTGGATGTGAACAGAGTACTTAATCAACTGTTGTTGCTACTGATTTAATGGACTTGCAAGCACCAACACCGTAGACAGGGTTGAATAAGGCCTTGTCCCAGCTGTTATGTAAAAAGAGTTTAAATGCAAGGATCTGTTCTATCCTTTCCATTTCTGTCTTCTCTGTCTGGTTGTGCAACCAAATTTTCTTGTGAGACCTAGAAACTGATCACCCTGATGGTTTCACAGTTCTCTGCCTCTTGCCATCTCTCTGCCTTCCCTTGCGGTTTCTGTCTTTTCTCCCCCCTTGCATATCTGCAGTTATAAAAGCATATGTGAATCTCTATGTGGAAATGTCACTGATACTGGGATCCCTTTGCTTAAAACTATATATAGTTATACTGTTGAAATGATTGCAAAGCTATTTGGAACTCAGGGGGTTAATGTTGGAGAATGGAGAATGTTGGATGCAAAATCTCTGCAGAGCTGGCTACAAGAGGTCAGTTCTGGGTCACAGTGTTCTTTCTGCTGCACCTGCTGAAACTGGCAAGAGCACTGTGTGAGACGCAGAATGTTCTCCTAACGAGCTCCTTGCAAAGACTTGTTATAAAAAGAGCTGCAATGTTTTGCAAGAGGGAGACTGAGAGACTGAGATTTGAAATTGAGAAGAAAAAAACTCAGAAGAAGGACTCTGTTTTCTACGTTTGTACTGCCATTGTAAATAGTCATACTGAACAATTTTTATTTTTTATTTTGCTGTTGTTAATAATAAAACACTATTTGCAAATTTTACAACTGATCCTGGTTTTCCATTGCTTCCTGACCTATGCCTCGACAACACACCAATGTCAGTAACCCTCACAGGTGCTCTATATTCCCCATACTGTGATGGATAGAGAGCTGGTGAAAGGTGAGAGACTGACAGCACTGGAGACTAAAGCCCTCTGATTATCCACAGAGACAGGTACAGTGTGGGGCAGGTACAATTAAGGCTTCCCCACACTGTGATTTATTTAGTGCTGGTGAAAGGTGAGGGACTGACAACACTGGAAACTGAAGCCCTCTGTTTATCCACAGGGACAGGTACAGTGTGGGGCAGGGACAGTGCAGGCTTCCCCACACTGTGATGTATTTAGTGGTGATGAAAGGTGAGAGACTGACAGCACTGGAAACAATCTTTCTGTTTATCCACAAGGACAGGTACAGTATGGGGCAGGGACTGTGCAGGCTTCCCCACACAGTGATGTATTTAGTGCTGGTGAAAGATGAGAGACTGACAGCACTGGAAACTTAATCCTTCTGTTTATCCACATGTACAGGTACAGTGTGGGGCAGGGACAGTGCAGGCTTCCCCACATGTTGATGTGCTTAGTGCTGGTGAAAGGGGAGGGACTGACAGCACTGGAGTCTGAATCCCCCTGTTTATCCACAAGGACAGGTACAGTGTGTGGGGCAAGGACAGTGCAGGCTTCTCCCACACTGTACTGGAGTTAGTGTTTGTGAAAGACTGGGGATTGATGGTACTGGGAACTGAAGCCTTCCATTTATTACCAGGGTTAGGTAAATTAGGGTAGGAACAGTGCATGCTTCACCTCTGTAACTGATTTGTACGCAGCTGCACTGGTCTGACACTAACGTGGAATCTTGGTAAATGAGCACCTATGCTCAAAGGTAGTCTCCGAATGAATGAATGAATGGTGCGGCTGCAGTTTGTGAGGGACGGGGAATCTGGTGGCCGAAATCTCGTACATGTAATGGTGTACCACGATGAGATCTCAGCCGTTAATACTTGTTCTCACACATAATCACTTTGTTTTCCATTGTTATCATTGGGGGGCTCTGCCCACCGCACCCCCCGTGCCCCCCACCAGTGCTGTGATATTGTATACTACTACTCCCAAATATGCACCATATACTACTATTCTGAATACCTACCAATATGTAGTCTCGTCAGTGATGACACTCGAATCTCGGCAGCCATATTTACGTCCCTCATAAACTGCAGTCGGGCCGAATATATAAATAAATAAATTGCTGATATATTGAGATAGCTGGGTTTACCGCCATGAATGCCGGACTCCCGGGAATTTTCTTTAACCATTAGACACCACACTGCCTGGGAACAGGGACTGGAACCACGATTTCCTGAGTCACAGCCCTTTGCTCTAACCATTAAACGCCACACTGCCTGAGAGGACTGGAAACAGGATCTCTTGATTCCCAGCCCTCTGCTCTAACAATTTGACACCACGCTGCCTGGGGGCTGGGACTGGAACCAAGATCTCCTGACTCACAGCCCTTTGCTCTAACCATTAGACACCACACTGTCTGGGAGCTGGGACTGGAACCAGGATCTCCTGACTCACAGCCCTTTGCTCTAACCATCAGACACCATGCTGCCTGGGAGCTGGGACTGGAACCAGGATCTCCTGACTCACAGCCCTTTGCTCTACCCATTAGACACCACACTGTCTGGGAGCTGGGACTAGAACCAGGATCTCCTGACTTACAGCCCTTTGCTCTAACCATTAGACACCACACTGCCTGGGAGCTGGGATTGGAACCAGGACCTTTTGGCTGACTGACAGTTTGCTCTAATCTCTACAAACCACACTCATCCAGACATTTCAGCACACGTAACCAAGTTCCTCTTTTAGCATCCATTTACTTAAGATTAAAAGACTATAGAGGCTTGGAACATCAAATTAATTTTAAATTTAGTTTATCCATGTCCCCAACTCACAAATCAATTGGGTCCATAGAAAGAAGGAGTCCCTTTGCCTGTCAAGCCACATCCATGGATCTGATGCAATATACTTTGAAATTAGTATTAATCTCTTCCCCCCTCCAATGTAGTGATTCCTGTATGGTCAAGATGGGTTTAATCACAGCCTGTTACAATACAGTTGGAAGATAGCTTCTCAGTAGAGATTAATATATCTTTTCATGAGTTTTTCATCTAAAATCAGGCTTTCTTGGGGGGAGGGGTGATGTATGTTGGAGGAGTGAGTAGCTGTTCGCATCAATAACATTTTATTTATTTAATTAATTAAAAGTTTAATTAGGAAAGACATACTGAGCTGAAAACAGCTAATTTCTAGATGCATCTCAGGGGAGCGGGCGATAACTAAACAATAAAAATACTATAAAAAAAAGAAATTAAATACAATGATGTACTAATAGGGGAAACATAACCATAAATATTAAAGGAAAATAGTAAATTAATGCAAGTAAAAACACACTCATTATATGTCAAGAAGGGAAAAATAGTGAAAAGGCATAAACAGGGCAAAACTAGTGAAGGGGAGAATGAAGAGAAAAGGGTCATTGCCAGTTTTAACTACTAACACCCCGCTCTGTCTCTTCTGCTCTCCAAGTGTATGGCTTCCTCCATCTTTAAAGCAGGAATGGGAGAACTGAGTTGGATAAAGTTTAGAACCACCCAGAATCTGTGCCATGTTTTGTCAAGGAACCTTATCAGAACCTTTTTCAGGTTCTAACAAGGTTCTGATAATTTTGAAAACATTGATTTTTTAATACACTCCCCCAGCACATCGTTACCTAGTATGAAGTCTGACAGTGGTAGAAAGACCCAAAAGGAGGCAGGAGGTAGTGTAGTGCCACTCCAAGTTGTGGTAGAAAGACCCAAAAAGAGGCTGGAGGTAGTGCAGTACCACTCCAAGTTGTGGTAGAAAGACCCAAACGGAGGCTGGAGGTAGTGTAGTACCACTCCAAGTTGTGGTAGAAAGACCCAAACGGAGGCTGGAGGTAGTGTAGTACCACTCCACGTTGTTGTAGAAAGACCCAAAAGGAGGCTGGAGGTAGTGTAGTACCACTCCACGTTGTGGTAGAAAGACCCAAAAGGAGGCTGGAGGTAGTGTAGTACCACTCTATTTTGTGGCAGAAAGACCCAAAAGGAGGCTGCAGGTAGTGTAGTGCCATTCCATGTTTTGGTAGAAAGTGACGTGTTGGAATTACACTTTATGAGCTTTGGGAGATGAGGGGGTCCATAAGGGTCCTATCTTTGAACTGAGCCCCCTTCCCATTATAAGTCAATGGCAGTGATGCGTGAGCCACCAGGGATCACTTCAGAGGTACCGGGCCGAGCCCTGGCATGCCCCCCTGTAATTCAAACACGCCTGAAGGTAGTGTAGTACCATTCTACTTTGTGATAGAAAGACCCAAAAGGAGGCTGGTGGTAGTGTAGTACCACTCCACGTTGTGTCAGAATGACCCAAAAGGAGGCTGGAGGTAGTGTAGTACCACTCCGCGTTGTGGCAGAATGACCCAAAAGGAGGCAGGAGGTAGTGTAGTACCACTCCACGTTGTGGTAGAAAGACCCAAAAGGAGTCTGGAGATAGTATAGTACCACTCCACGTTGTGGTAGCCCAAAAGGAGGCTGGAGGTAGTGTAGTACCACTTCACATTGTGGTAGAAAGACCCAAAAGGAGGCTGGAGGTAGTGTAGCCCTGGCAAGCCCCCCTGTAATTCCAACATGCCTAAAGGTAGTGTTGTACCACTCAACTTTGTGGTAGAAAGACCCAAATGGAGGCTGGTGGTAGTGCAGTGCCACTCCAAGTTGTGGTAGAAAGACCCAAAAGGAGGCTGGAGGTAGTGTAGCACCACTCCATATTCTGGTAGAAAGACCCAAAAGGAGGCTGGAAGTAGTGTGGTGAAGTAAGACTGACTGGCATATAGTCACTAGCCTCCTCCTCACTGCCACTCTAATGTAGGGGGACCATGTCTGCTCCCCTCCAGTCCTCTGGAACACTGCCTGTTTCCAGTAAATTGTTAAATAAGTTTGTCAGCAGAGCAGCTAGCATGCCCCTGAGTACTTTCAGTACCCTTGGGTGTATCCTGTCCAGTCTTATAAAATGGCAATAAAAAATCTAGAAATTTAATTGGCTGAGAGGCATCACCTGACCATACATTAAATCACTATTAATGCATGGTCATGTGCTCAGTCTTAATTTGTTCCCCAAAAAAACCTACATACAGTCATTTTATAAGTGTAATAAGCTCCTCCAGAGTGTACATCATAGGATTTTAATGCACTTCCCAGGGGCATAAAGATGCTTGGCCTTTGGCCCCGTGCCTTACTGCACCCCAGGGGCATGCATTAAAATCCTATAATGCATACCCTGTCATAGCTTATTACTTTCCCATAACCTTGTCCACCTTCAGAGCTGCAAGTCCCTTCAGGATGCTTTTCTCTCAAGATAGATTTGTGTCCACTTTCCTCCCCGCCCCACCCTTTCTTTTCCTTCTATTCCCTGGTGGTCCATTCCACTCCTGGCCCCGACCCCACTGTGAAAAATTAGCCGAAGTACCTGTTCAGTATGACAGCTTTTTCTTGGTCATGCTCTGCACAGTCTCCTCCTTCCACCCTTCTAATCCTCATTATCCGTCTCCTTGCTTTCTTCTCCTTACCTATGTATCTAAAGAAAGGCTTATCCCCTTTAGCGACCCTTTTTTGTCATTCTTTCTTCTGCTGAGACTTCGTTCCCCTCACTGCCTTCCCTGCTTCCTTCTGTTTTACTTGGAATACCTCCCTGTCCTCCACCTCTGTGTTTCCTTATAACTCCTGAATGCCACCCTTTTTTCACTTACCATATTAGCACTTTCTTAGAGAACCATAATGGTCTCTAGTCCCTTCAGCTTTTACTCACTTCCTTCATACAGATGTTGGTTGCTTTAATTGTGTCTACCCTTACGCTTCCCCATTGTGCCTCTACCCCTCCAGTGATCCTCTGCCCCCCCCCAGGGCAGTTTCTGAGAGAGTCTCCCATTTCTTTAAATCTACCCTTCTAGGGTCCAGGACTCTCGTCCTCATGGGGTTTGTGTCTGTTCCTGTTCCTAATGTTGAACCACACTGTACGGTGATCACTGGTACCCAGGGACTGCCCACTGTGATGTCTGCAATGCTGTCCCTGTTTGTGAGCACCGGGTCCAGCACGGCCCCACTCCTAGGGGTTTCTGTGACTACCTGCCCGAGAAAAGCCCCTTGCAGGGAGTCCAGGATGGCTTGCTTTTTGCTGAAACTGCAATTGGAAGACTCCTCTAGACGTCTCACAGACTAAAGTCACCAACTGGCAGCACCTGCCCCTTGCTTGCTCTCTTGATGATGGCATCCCCAAGCACCTTATCCAACTCCTCTCCCTGAGCGGGAGGTCTGTGCACTACCCTGGTATGGATAGCGGCCCCAGACCCTGTTTCCAGGATGACCCACAGCATTTCCAGCCTTTCCTTTTCCTCCAGGTTTCCTTGGTTCCCTCCCTCACATATAATAAACCCCTCCACCAATCTCCCCCGCCCTTTCTCTCCTGAACAGGGAATAGCCCAGTGTGGCCATGTCCCAGTCGTGCTGCTCAGTGCACCACAGCTCTGCTATGGCCAGTAAATCCAGGTCAGTCTCCACCACATTGGCTTCCAGGTCTGGTATTTTGTTTCTAATACTGTGCATAGGTGCAGATGGCTCTCCAAATCTTATTTATCCCCTGCCTTTTTCCTTGCACCCCCCCTTCTTGCCTGTGTTGTTCCCTGAATCTCATCCTGCCTCATCTCTTCCCTTTTTACTTTCTCTGTTCCCCGTCTCCTCTAATCCTTTACTTTTGCTTACCTTACATTTACCCCCTTTCCTCGGGCAAGTCCCCACCAGTCTTCTTACACTTCTGCTGGCGGGAAGTTTACTCCTCTCGGCCCCTCCCTCCCTGGTACTGCATCATCTGGAGTTGTTGCCTCCCTTGGTGTTACTACCCCCCTGCTCCCTGGCTAGTTTATATACTCATCCAAGTAGTGTTTAAACCTCCCATCAAGGACTGCGGTCCCCTTCCTGAAAAGATGCAGTCCATCTCCTTTATAGACCCCTAGTCTCCAATATAGCTGAGACCCTCCTTCATGCACCACACCTTCAACCAGTCATTAAATGCCCTGGTGTGGGGTACCTTCGCCTCGGCTGGCCATGCACAGGTACCTCTTCGACAAAGCCATTGTATGTTCCATGTGCTTGAGACCCCTCCCCAGTACCCTGAAATTACCTGTCACTACTCCTACTCTGTCCTTTACCAGGTCATTTGTCCCCATATGGAGAATGTCATCTAGCTCCCTCCCTTCTCCTGCTACCCTAGCGATCCTCTGGATATACTCTCATCTCTCCAAGCTGAAGCACTGCTCAGGCATGCCACCTCACTACCCCTTCCTTCCCTACCCCAAATCTATCCCAACAGAAGAAGAAGAAGAATCAGCATTTATATAGCGCTTTTCATACACAGTGTATCCCAAAGTGCTTTACAAGCAATGCTAGACTGGTAGTGAAGTGACTGAATGTGTGGTGGCAGCCATACTACACATCAGAACCCACACAGAGCCTGGATAATTGCATGAACTAGTTTATGGGAAGGAGAATGTTGGCCAGGACACCGGGAATGTCTCCTACACTTTGTGAAGAGTGCCCTGGGTTCTTTTACTTCCATCTGGACACCCACCAGGATAACACCAGGATGGGTAGAAGAGACCATGGTTTAACATTTCATCCAAAGAATGGCACACCCCAGAAGTACAGCACCCCCCTAATACTGCACTCGGATGCCAGCATTTTAGGTGCAAGTCCAATTCCGGTGTGGGATGAGAACCCACAACCCTCTGGGCCAGAGGCGGATGTGCTACCAACTCAGCCACGCTGACAATAGAATCCACCACCAGCAGCTGCTTCCTTCTTGGATGGGGTCTTTTTTTTTCCATCCTGAAGACCTGCCCTTCTGAGGACTCCCACTTCCTCCCTTCCCACTGCAGCTGGTGCCTCCTCTCAGCTGCCCACTGCCACCAGCATGTAAAAGGAGTTTGGCGGTTGTATAGGCTGAGGAGCGTAAACCCACCCCTCAGAGCATTCCAGGTTGTTGTGCAGTGGTAGCCAGATCCGCATGACAGCACAACATTGTGACTTCAATGCTGCAGCACAACAACCCAATTCTAAGGACAGGAATTCCTTCCCTTGACAGCACTCGACCATATACTATGGTTTATTTTTCCTGTGAGGCCAGGCCTGGTCAGTTTCCGTCTATAGGATTCACACAGGTGGAGGCACCCCACGCCACCACTGTATAGAATAATACATGGGGTGGTGTGTATAACAAAATTTTATATAATATTCCTTGAGCTGGATGTTATATAAACTTGACAGCGAAGCTGGAAGGATTTATTTAAGCATCCAGCACTGAGTACGTGTGTGTAAAATTCGAGTTTTACACACCACCCCATGTATTATTTTATGTAATTGTTGGAATTGCGCTTTTTTCACCCCAGCAACTATATGAAATAGCAGTTTTTTAACCCAGTCAGTTTGCAATAAACGGTGTAAATGCATTAGCTAATGGGAAAAATGGAACAGTTATATATGAAAGTACAAACTTAAATCTGAAGAACGTTTGGCGAGTAAATTTAGTTGAGGTGGAACTGACAGTAAAAATCGCCATTGTCATGGCAACTGGTGTTTCCAATCCTATGACCCAGAGGGGTAAAGAAGAAGGGGGAGACAGACAGGAGAATTTATTTTCTGTATTTAATCTGAACCTAATTTGTCAAAAGTTGTGCAAGTTTAACAGTTCATTAAGTTTTGCCATAGGAAGTAAATTGAGAATGGTACGCGTTTTCAGTCTGGCAGCTGTTTTTTTTTTTTTTTTATATAGATTTTCTATCAGCCTTTTTCCCATTTTCTCCTCATCCCCGTGCCCAGGGCATGCGCGTATGTGTGGAGGCACGCACACGCCACATCTTGGGGCACCCTCCCGCTACGCTGCCATCCCCTCCTGCCTACACTACTTACCAGGCCTCCACCCAGTGGGAATGGAACTACAGGGGGGCCAAGACCACCCTAGAAGAGGAGAGCTGCCTTTCGGCTGCTCAATCCTGCTCCCCACACCCCATTGCCAGCTCTCCGACAACCCAAGGTCATTCCCGAACCCAGGTCGCCAGCGTGGCATGAGATAAGACATCCAATGCCTCAACACCACCGGGCCAGCTGGCACCTGTTTTAACAGCAGTGTAGCGTGAGCCACAGTCTGGCTTGTGGTTTTCTCATAGAAAGACCTGCGCATGTTTGCCATTATAACCATGTGGTTATAATGTTGAATTATAACCAGCCTTTTCTATGGGAAAAAAACGTGACCCAGTTATCATATCCTAATAACACCACATACGGTACCTAGAAGGCCTAAATGCTGACTTTGTTCCAACTGTCTGGCTGTGCCACACGCCTTTGTGGCGGGGGTGGTCACACACTAGTTTTGGAGAAGTGAAAGAAGGATCAGATAGGGCAGCCATAAATAACAGAGTGGATAAATGACATGAAGAAGGTCGATGCTCCTGGGAAGAGGTTCTCAGGGTTTACATCTAAAAGCAACTGAAGCAGAAGAGCACAGGATTGCATGAATAAGAGATGAGTATGTGTAGCAGGTGAAGACAATTCGTGGAATTATTTAGCAGCGCAAGCTGTAAACAATATCCTCCCTCCCAATTATTGTACTTGCTGCTGTCAGAGTTTCCAGTACACCTGTCACTCATTCTGGAAACAGAGACCCTGGCAGCCAGGGTAAAAATCACTCCAATCCAGAAATGGACTTTGGGGGGGGGCAGGGTGCTGCTGCCTTGCCCCTTCGCCTAGCAAAGTAAGTAAATAAAGTGAATTAGGTACACACATTCCAATTCTTTGTGCCATTTTGTTTCAATTCTGAGCACTGTGTCAGAAAATGCAGTGTGCAGTATTGGGAGTTTTTCTAAACAACACAACAGCTTTCTCATCTCCTCATTACATGGTGTTCCTGTGTCTTTAGCTTACTGTGTCCGAGTTTGCCACCACTTGTTCACTGTTTCAGCAAAAGAAGTTTATTTTTGATTAATTCTGTATTATTCAACACCAGTAGAAAAATAAGTTATTTTCTGTGCTGCACCAATAACTGGAATGAGAGATTAGGAATTTTGAAACCCTCCAGAGGTTCTGAGACGTCCTATATTTTTTTCTACAAAGCTTTTTCTGCCTTTGAAGCCAGCCTGCCTTCGGCCCCAGCCCACCTCTGGCCAGCAAGTACCTCCACCAGGACTTAGTGGTGTGACACTCCCATGGATTGCCCCCTGTGGTAAGGCCAGAATGGAGAGGTCCATCCCCCCCCCCCACCAGGTACATACATCCAGAATTGCCAGCCTGGGTGTCAACGCAGGCTGGGGACTGGGCCAAGCTGTATCTGCTGACTCCATTTTCACCCCGCCCACCTCCCTGACATCAGGTACAGCACAAAGGCATCTTCGCACGCTGATGACGTGCCCCTTCGGAGAAGCAAGCTTCCTGGCATGCTGCAGGGATTGCCAGAGCGACTGATCCTGACACCTTCCCTCTCCAAGCTGGGGGCACTGCCACTTGGAAGCAACTACCCAGCTCTCAGGCCAGCCAGACCCAGCTCACAAGCCCTCTCTCAAACTTGGGTCACCAGCTCAAGAGCACGAAATGCTACCCGCTGGGATGTTGGCTGGGCCACTTCCTATATTTTTTAGTTTTAGTGTTTTCTTGTGTTATCCCCCAATGCTGACCCTCTCCATTGTGGCAACCAGCCACCTTATGGGGATCCCTTGTTGCTAACAACCATCCTCCTGCGCCTCCCCTTGCTACTCCTGCTGTTGACCCCCCCACCCCAATCATGGCACATTCTCTCCAGGTAGAGCTATCGCTGGCTGGGGAGGTCAAAGGGGGATGGTTTCCCGGCATTTCCTTACTACTTGACACTGGTGGCTGCACACACGTCAGAGATGTGCTCACGCTCAGTGCATTAGTGTGGATCTATTTTGTATAGCTCCCCTCACCTGATCACAGGTGCAGGTACCATGCACACTCCCTGGAGGAAGAGAACATCTGGGCAGATGGCACTCACTGACCCACACTAGGATCCCAAGCCTGGAATTTGAACTCTGGTCCTCCACACTGAAAGTGGATGTATTTAACCACTAGGCAGCTGAATCTTTGTGTGAGGATGACAGACAATTGGTTTAGAGACTTAGAATGGTGATTGGCTGGTCAGATGATGCTAGGCCTGCTCCCTCACCCCCACAGTCGGAGTGCCTCCTCCCAGCTCCAGGAACATTCACAGCCTTCACTTCCACCATGGGCATCTGGATACAGGAGATCATGCTGCCACAGGAGCTGAAGGCAGTCCCCACCTTGGGGGCTACATGTTAGGGGGCAACACAATTTTGAGTCAGGGGTAACCAGTAGAGTCCCCAGAAGAGTGGGTGAAAGGAGCCACCCCGTTGGTGCAGCGGTAGTGCTACCACTTGCGATGCTAGTGATCTGGATTCAGGAATGTGCCTGGGTCATTGGAGGTGGGCCCGGGGGGGGGGGGAGATCCCTCCTCCACAGAGGGGAGGATGGCTGGTCCCTGTGCTATGCTGCCACCTGGGTGATCACAGGTGGCAGTGCACTCAGTAAGCACAAAAGCATTGGGGAGGGGACACATAATGGCATCGTGCTCCAAACACATCAATATACATGAGCTTGGGACACCACTAGTCAGGGTCCCCGGTGCAACAATGGGGAAAAACACTTGCACAGTGTGGAATGAGTACTTGACCCTCACAGACTACGCAATGGAGGCAGGGAGCTCTCCCAGCCGAAACACGATCAATTTCACAGGTGGGCTGAAGGGGTCCACTGACTCCCACCACAGGGGGATAAGCCTATGAAGGAACACACCTAGGTAAGCCCATGAGAAGCCAGGTGACAGAGCTGGGGGCTCACAGTGGAGATGGTGTTATAAACAAGTTGACATGCAGTATGCATACCAAAAACTAAAGTTACAGCTCTCTAATATGGGGATAAAGTGTGAACACATGCATGAACTAAGAAATACAGTCTAGTGTCTTTTTTCTTTTCAGTTAGATGTTTCTGCACATGGTCACCGCCGGCAGACCCCTTCTACCAGCAACCACCAGCTTCATCATCCACTGTCCCTGGGACTGCCCACTACTTCTTATCTGCATGGGTGAGTGGATCCTGGTAGGCATGGGGTCATAACCCCACAAAAAAAACAGTGCAGCACACAATGTTGCAAGCAAAATGCTGAAAGGCAAAAAAACGTCTGTCTATACATCGACCAGCACAAAGTGTCACCCATGCAATACAAACTGATAGGGCAACAGCGGAGGTTCTTTATTCTGTGGGGAGCCTTCCTCCCCCACACTGCCTGGAATAAATATAATCAACACTGAGGGGCTGTGGACTTTGGGACAGGGAGAAACTTGGGGGGGGGGGGTGGATTTCTTTATTTAAAAAAAAAAGTTTCAAGACCAGGAGACGGGGAACCGAACCATGTTGCCAGGTCTCCTACACTAACTGTGTGCTGGTACCTTAGCCACTTTATCATGGGAGTGGCCTGACCAGGCACCACACCAACGGCAACTTAATCCCTTCCTCCTATCAATGCACAGCGACGGGGGTAGTGGTAACGCTATTCTACCCCTGTCGCTATCAATGTTTTGGGCGTTCTCACAGTGTGGTGAATACCGCGCTGCTATTGCAGCGACATATGGACCTGGTACCATCCTGGCACACAGTGCAGCCTGTAGGGTTGCTAGTGCCACCCTGCTGTTGGTGTGTGTGTGTGTGTGTGTGTGTGGGGGTTCTGTCAGTTTTGTTTTCCACTTTACGATGGGAGCCGGCATGTGTGTCATGATTCACCCACAGTGTAGTGACTCCTTGCCTGAACCCAGCCAATGAACTGGTGACCACCTGCCATGCTACACCATCTCTGCTGGGTGGCAGTCAAACTGTGACATGCTCTGTCCATCCTCCATGCTAGCAAAAGTGAAGGGATCTTGATCAAGAATATACACATGGTGGTCCTCTGTCTCTGTGGGAGGGTGGGTTTTGTTACTTGGCCTGGCCACCTCTGGCAGCCCCCTTCTACCAGCAACCCCCAGCTCCTTCACCCTGTGCACAAGGCTACCCACTACTTCTTAGCTGCATGGGTGAATGTGTCCCAGCAGGAGTGCAGAGCCTGTGGGGTCGCCCATGTCACCCTACTGTTGGGTGGGGGGGGTTTCCTTCCGTTGTTTGTTCACTTCCCAGTCTGGGCCAACCTACACAGCACAAAGATGCTGTAAGCTTTAGCTCCTACGTTCAGCCATGGAAGTAGCAATGACTTGCTGGGTCACCCAGCCACTGCTCGCTGGCAGCCAAGCAGCAGTACACACTGCCCTCCCCCCCGAAGGAGGAGAGGCATCTTTTGACACTATTCTTCTTCCTCAGCTGGCCCCCATGCAACCCTGGTCTGTTTTGGGGCCCATTCACCGGCATGGTGGCTGGTGAGGTGCCTAGCACCTCCGTCCTCCAGACCTCTGGGCTGGCTTCTACAGTTTGGTGTCTATATAGCCCCAGGACGTATCTGGAAACCAGCTGTTACCAGCTCTGTATGACTTTCCTGATATAACATCTGAAATAACTAAACATTTATAAATATGTGAACTATAAGCAGAAATGTGTCTAAAGGGCAACCCCAAGGTACCAGCTGCAGCACATTGCACTGCCGTATAGGTGATCAGTGTTCTGGAGCAGATTTGGGTCACTCCATCGTGGGGGTGGGGGGGGACAGACCAGGCTGAGTTAAATTGCCTTAGTCTTGGAGAGTTGGTGGTAGTGTTACTCAGATAGTGCTTTTATGGATCCTACCACTATCTCAATCTGTCAGATAGTGCTGGTATCCTACCTAGGATCCTACCAGAAATCCTACCAAAGACAGATGTAGGATCAAGGGTGAGATAGCCATGGATCCTAGTTAGGATTCAGGGATCCTAGGTCAAGCAGATTGGATCTGGGGTCAAATAGCGATGGATCCTAGGTCACATCCAGGGATCCCAGGTCAAATAGTTAGGATCCGGGGTCAGATAGCGATGGATCCTAGGTCAGATAATTAGGATCTGGGTTCAGATAGCGATGGATCCTAGGTCAGATCCAGGGATCCTAGGTCAGATAGTTAGGATCCGGGGTCAGATACAGATGGATCCTAGGTCAGATAGTTAGGATCTGAGCTGGATCTGCTGCTAGGATCCACAATGTTTGTAGAATCCATGCACTAGATCCTGAGTGTTGGATCCATGGTCAGATAGCACTTCTATCCTACCACAGTAACAGTCTGGCCAAATGGGAGGTATCTGTTGGTATCCTCGTTTCTAGGATACTATCTGAGCAACATTAGTTGGCAGTCAGTTCCGACACCCCAGTGACCCCCTGCAGCCGGGTCAGGGAGCCTGTCTCTTACTACTGGGATGCTATGATATCAAAGGCTGATGTACATACCAGCGATGCTGTGGGGCTGGGGGAGGGACTTCAGAAAGAAAACCGGGGACAAAAAGGATGTCCACTGAGACTACAGGACAGTTGATGGTACCCTCAGAGCCTGCTCCATACAAATCTGCTTCAACAGGACTGTGTGTGTGGGGGAAGGGGGGAGGTTGAGGGGTCACCAGCAGCACAGCAGGCAGACCCAACTGGGGGGTTTATTTATTTATTTATTTATTTAAACAGCAGTTTGGAAAACCTTTGAGCCATAGGCTCATTTACAAAGGTACCTTGTCACAGTAAGACAAACCAAAATACACAGTATAGCAGTACAACACATAAGTATAACAGTAAAATTAAGACATAGATACAAACAAGCTGGTACAGGTAGGATGGATGCAAACAATACCAGAGTTATGGTGTCCTTAGCAGCTTAGTAATAAGCTTTGTCATAAGTATTGAGTACAGCTTTGACTAGTGGCAGTTACAGCATTGGGTGTTAATAAGGTGGTTACGTAAGGAAGTTTTGAAGCGCGATATAGTTGGAGCTGGAGATGGAGAGGGCAGTGTGTTGAACCAGGAGGGGCCCTAAAGCTGAAGGCTTTTGGCCGTGAGAGGTCTAGCTCTAGGGATAGCAGAGGTTTTCCCAGAGGTCCAGTATGAACTAGTGGGACAGAGCGTGGTGGTGGTCAATCCTGGTGGGGAAAGCCCAAGGAGGGTCTTTTTGTAAGGGTACAGGTAAGATATTTGAGGCGCTCATCGAGATCAAGTACCAGCGCTTTAGCATACAACAGAATGGTGTGTCATCCTAGGTGCTCCAGTAATTAACCTGCAGGCCTTATTCAGAGTAGTGCAAATTTTATGGAGTGCGGTCTGATCAGCAGCACCATACACGGCAGTCCATAGTCCACTAGGGACAGGATAGAGGAGGTGACTCAGATCGAAGAGCCTCCGGGGAGGCAGTGTTTATACCTATGTAAGATGCCCAATCGGATATTAGTGGCAGTGGCTAGGGCAGCGATGTGTCCATGGAAGGAGAGGGAGGGTCAAAATGGATCCCTAGGTATTTATAGAACAGAAACTTGTTCAGAGGTGGGAATGAGGACCCAGAGTGAATGAGGAGTTTGAAGTTGCAGGACTTGTTTGGGGATGAGTGAAGAACATGGTTTTTGTTTTTAAGATTTATCACCAATCTATGTTCCTTGAACCAGCCCTCGGCTTCAGTGAAGGACTTCTGCAGCCCGAGTCCTGGAGGGCAGTAGGGTTCAGACTTGAGGCAAAGATGACTGCATCATCAGCGTACAATAGAATGTTCCCCGGGCAAGGCGTGGAAGAGTTATTAAGGTAAGGGAGGAATAGTGAGGGCCAAGGATGGAGCCCTGAGGACCCCAGAAAAGATGGGACAGATGTCTGGTAGGTCCCATTAATTTTTACACGCTGTGGCGGTCAGACAGATAACTGGTGCACCAGGAGATAGACCCAGCAGCAAACCAGAGAGACTAAGGGCATCAAGAAGGAGGGGTGGGAGACAGTGTCGAAAGCTTTGAGAGGTCAATGAAGACAGCACCAGCCAGAAACCAGTGTCTAGGAGGGTGGAGAAAGTTGGAGAACTCTAGGAGGGCTGTGTTGGTACTGTGGCCCTTTCCGGAAGTCATGCTGCTCAGGACAAAGGACATTGTAGGTGGAGGTAGTCAGAGATTTGAGAGGCCACCACTTTTCCAAGGCCTTGGAGAGAGAGAGAGAGAATGGAGATCGGTTGATAGTTTCCAGCCACAGTCCTATCACCACCTTTAAAGATAGGGGTGACAGTGGCGACTTTCAGGCAGTTGGAACCTTCCCCAGGCAAAGAAAGTGGTTGATGAGGCATGTGATCGGGTAAGGACTGTGTCTAAGACCAGCCGTAGGATAACGGATCAGGTGTCACTGCCTGTACTATTACTCTTGAGGGCAGTGACAAGGTGCGGCCTAAGTTCTTGAGCAGAAACTGCGGTGGAGGAGAAAATAAGGTGAGAAAGATTTACGGCAGGTGCTGGGGAGGAGGTCAAAAAATTTGTAGGAGGATAGGGCTAAGGTCAGTGAATGAGGTGTTGAGGTGGTTGGCTATGAGGGCTGGGTCTGGGGAGATCACACCATTAATGTTGATCTGGGTGGGTGGGGGGTGTGCACTCCCATTTAACTGTTTAATGTTATCCCAGAAGGTTCTGGGATTCCCCATGAGGCAGTGAGTGAGGACCGATGGTGCTCAGACTTGGCCTTTCTGATGGCCGAGTGCACTTGTTTGGGCGGCAGCATATAACCGCCTGTCATTGGGCGGCCAGTCTCAATGTGCAGTGCCATAAGTTGTCCCTATGTTTGAGCTGGTGGATCAAAGCTGGGGTAACCGGGGCATTCTTCCTTTTAGAACAGCGGGTCAACACTGGGGCAAAGATATCACAGGCATTATTAAAAGTTTGGGTAAAGAAGGAGAGAGCTGTGTCGATGTCAGGAGTTGCCTGTATAGGAGATCAGTCAATTTGGGACAGAAGTTCCTTAAGTTTTATCAGTCCACCAGGTATTAGACACCGCCGGCAAGTGGACTGTGCTATGGGTTTGGGGACTGAGGTTGACCAGTGGAATAGAATGGGGGAGTGATCGCTGAGAGAGTCTGGGAGGACTTGTACATTGGGGATCCGATTAGGGCGGTTGGTGAGTACCACATCAAGCAGGGTACTGGAGCCTCTCTTGGGGTTAGTCCTGGTAGGGTGGGTAACTAGTTGCGTTAGGTCTATTGCAGAAAAGGAGTCTCAGGTAGAGGAGGAGGAGGAGGAGGAGGCTGAGCCAGTTGACATTTAAGTCACCCACAGAATTTGATCAGCGGAAGGAGGTAGAGAGGTAGGTATTCTGTAAGAGGCAATGGCCTGCGTTTGGTCCCTAGAGCACGTATGCAGTAGTCAGATAAGGGGTCCTTTAAAGGGTCAGGGGTTAGTTTCAAGCGTAAGCGCCTGGGCCCTGGGTCAAGGATGGTAGTGGGCAGGGCTAGTGAGGGAGAGATTCCTCGACATAAATAGCGCCAGCCGCCGCCCGTCTCCCAACACGGTCGGACCGGAAGGGTGAAACCAGGAAGGGAGACTAGAGTCAGGGGAGGATTTTGACAGCCAAGTCTCAACCAGGGTGATGACATCAGGGTTAATTGATGTGACCAGGCATTGTAGTGAGTCAAACTTTTTTAGGAGGCTACAGATATTCATGGAGACCATGCATAGGCCTGTGGTGCAAGTTGGGGAGCTCCTGGGAACCGGGCCAGGGTTTGGATGAATGTTCCCTGACAGGAGTAGTAGCATGACTAACACCCTGGCTGGGAGATGGTGAGAGGGTTACTGAGCAGGTGGTGACTTTGGAGCCATATTCGATAATGGGGGAAAAAAACATGTCTAAAAAATGTTTTTCCAACATTTCCTGTGTGATGAGAGTTTTTTTTTTTCTATAGGTATAGAGCGGGCCCACTGGTGGACCTGTTCAGCACTTCAATGGGGAGAATGGTTCATGTGGTGCCTCTCCACGAGGGTTGTCCTGAGGACGAGCCGGGTAACTACAGACCGGTCAACTTCCATTGTGGGGAAGTTAATGGAGACCATTCTAAAGGAGAGATTGGTAATCTTTCTGGATGATAATTATCTCCAGGACAAAAGGCAACACAGGTTCGTCTCAGGAAGATCCTGTCAGACCAGCCTAATAGACTTCTTCAATTGAGTCACGAAGGCAATTGACAGGGGTCATGCTATGGATGTCCTGTATCTAGACTTCAGCAAAGCCTTTGACTCAGTGCCACATGGAAGGTTGCTGGACTAAGGAACCTGGGGGCCGGGGAGAAACTAGTGGGGTGGGTCAGGATTTGGCTGCAGAACAGACAACAGAGGGTAATTGTAAGGGGGCAGCCCTCCAAGCCAAGACCCATGACCAGTGGGGTACCTCAGGGCTCAGTGCTCAGTCCAGTATTATTCAACATCTTTACAGGGGACATAGCAGAAGGGATCAAGTGTAAGATCAGTTTGTTCACTGATGACACAAACATCTGTGTGACAGTGGACAGTCAAGAAGGGAGGCAAGAACTCAGGGAGAACCTGACAAAACTTGAGCACTGGTCAGGAGTATGGCAATGGGGATTTAACGCCAAGAAATGCAAGGCCATGTACCTCAAGCCAGAAACCCCAGGACCAGCTACTGGCTGAGGGGGAGTGCAGGTATCTACTTTGGAGGAGGAGAAGGACCTAGGAGTACTAGTCATAGGGTACATGATGTCTTTGGTTCAGTGTTGCAGGGCAGCAGCAAGGGCCAACCAAATGCTGGGATGTATAAAAAAAACAAACGTGTCAGTTGTATCCCAACTGTATATATAATCCTGTCTGTTATCCCCTAGCTGTATACACAGCCCCACCTGTTGTCCCACAACTGTACACATAACCCCATCTGTTGTCCCACAACTGTACACATAACCCCATCTGTTGTCCAACAATTGTACACATAACCCTGTCTGTTGCCCCACAATTGTACACATAACCCTGTCTGTTGTCCCACAATTGTACACATAACCCTGTCTGTTGTCCCACAATTGTACACATAACCCTGTCTGTTGTCCTACAATTGCACACATAACCCCGGCTATTGTCCCACAATTGTACACACAACCCCATCTGTTGCCCCACAACTGTATGCATAACCCTGCCTGTTGTCCCCCAGTTGTATACATAACCCTGTCTGTTGTCCCCAGTTATAGAAACATAGAAACATACATAGAAACATAGACTTTGACGGCAGATAAGGACCACTTGGCCCACCCAGTCTGCCCATTTCCCTACCTACTGGATAAGCTGCAGATTCTAGTTAACCAACAGCCTATTTCCTGCACCCCCCACTATAATTGCCTTATGTCTGTCCCATGCATGTTTGAATTCCTCCACTGTTTTAGACCCCACAACCTCTCCAGGAAGACGGTTCCATGTGTCCACCACTCTCTCCGTGAAAAAGAATTTCCTCACATTACCCCTGAGCCATCCCCCCTCTAACTTTAAATTGTGCCCCTTGTTCTTACACATCTCTTTTTCTGAAAGATGCTACCCTCCTGGACTTTGTTGATTCCCTTGAGGTACTTAAAGTTTCTATCATGTCCCCCTGTCCCTCCTTTCATCAAGGGTATACATATTAAGCTCTCTCAGTCTCTCTTCATATGGTTCCTGATGTAGACCCTGCACCATTTAGTTGCCCTCCTCTGGACTGCTTCCATCCTGTCTATATCCTTGCATAGATGAGGCTCCAAAACTGCACCAGTACTCCAGATGGGGTCTCACCAACTGTCTGTATAGAGGATAACCACTTCCCTTTTTCTACTTGTGATGCCTCCTATGCATCCCAGTATCCCCTAGCTTTCCCTACTGACTTCTCACATTGCATACCCACCTTTAGGTCATCTGATATGACTACACCCAGATCCTTTCCATTTTATTGCTTCTGTTAGTACCTCCTGCTATTGTGTACTCTTCTCCTGGATTTTTTATTTCCCAGGTGCATTACTTTCACTTCTTTGCACTGAATCTAAGTTGCCATATGTCTGACCATTCCTCCAACTTGCCAAGTCCTTCTCATCCTTTCTACCCCCTTGTGTATCAACTCTGTTACAGATCTTTGTGTCATCCATAAGAGGCATGCCTTTCCTTCAGACCCTCTGCAATGTCACCTATAAAGGACGTTAAGAGGACTGGACCCAGTACTGAGCCCTGAGGTACTCCACTAGTAACCCCTTTCTTCAGAATGTGTTCCATTCACTATTACCTTCTGTGTCCTGTTGTGCAGCCAGTTTTCTGCAGGCTACCACCCTGGGACCCACTGCTGGCTAACTTGATTATTAATCTTTTGTGCGAGACTGTGTCAAATGCCTTTGTAACCCCTAGATGGCGCTATCCCAGGGGCTACTACCCCTGCCTGATTTGCCACTAACAGGTTGAGGGGCCTGGATCCAATGGCGGGTGCCTCCACCCAGAGGTCAGGGTTGCATAGTTAAACTAACTTGGTCACAGCCCTCTGGGACACTGCAACCCCTTTCTTCCACTAGTGGCCCACACATATATCAGAATTACCTTCACAGTATACACTTACCCCAGGTCTGGTTCCGCACTGGGACCTCCTGTGAAATGAGATACAGTGCAACAATCACAGTACAGTACTTTAACATAGACAAATACCTCAGGCAGTATAACTTTGCTGAAACAAGCAGCTCTGATTTATTTAGGGATATAACAAGGACAGGGGAAATCAGGTTAATTAGCTTATCACTCTAATAATCTACCTATGGCTCTGTGCACAGGCCTATCCCTATCAGTTACTGTCCCTGGGTACCCCAAGCCCTGGTATTAGTCCAAACCGTGGCAGCTGGTAGGGGCCCTTTCACACAGAGAAAGGAGAATTAAACAGTCAGCAGTACAGTAATTCCATTTGGATTTAATGTGGCAATTCAACAGGGAGCAACCTGAATTAGTACTCACGACCTCCAAATAAGATAGGGTCCTTCAATGTCAGCAGGGCTCACTTGAGGTACACCAACCTCTTCACACATCCATATAAAAGAAAGCACTATACCAGGCAGGCTGCATCTGTATCGATCGCAATTACTGCACAATACCGGGAGAACACACAGCAGATTCAGTTCTGACAGACAGAGTGCAATTTTTCAGCAATTCCTCCAGTCTTCTACAGGGTGAGCCTGGTTTCTACTCTTCAGAATCCTTTGATTCTTTTCACAGGACCAGTTCAGTCCTAACAAGCTGTTACACAAGCTGCAGACCGGAACTCTGGGCCTACACACGCTTTTTGACTAAAACTGCACACTGAAAAAGCACAGGGCTCCTTCCTTCTTCATCGTTAAAAGCTCAAATGAAACTCCAACCGACAAAAACGGGCACTTCCTTGAGTTCCTCCCAGTTCTTGACTGGATTGGCTGTCACTCACAATAGACTGCTGCTGTTGGTCCAAAAGGCACTGAAGTCTAAACTACATCTCCCAGAGTCACTGCCCATACAATCCTCTTGTGGCTGGCTCAGATTATGAGTCCAAGTTCTGATTCGTCCAAGGCACCATTTTAGAGCTAGCTTACCCCACACTGATTGGTCCAGTTCAGCAGTTCAAAACTAGAATGGGAACTAGCAGACTACAGTTCTGACTGCAAAGAAAGCAGGTTAGACAAACTGTAATTTCATTATTACTCTAAATAATTTCTGGCAAACAGTTACATCTTTCAGATAGGTTCCCTTTGCACTCCTAGTGACTGCAAAAATGAAGTGAATTGGCAGCAGCTTGAGTGGTACTCAATCAAAGAACACACAGTCCCCCATACAAACTAATTATGTCTGCAAGCAGACAGCTCTTAAAGACAGTACCAGAGGTTCTAAAACACTCACTGATAAATGGCTTAAATGCAAACACCATTCAGGCTTGAGCATTCAAGCAAGCTCCTGAAGTCTTTTGGGAACCCCCATTTGCAGGGGGTTACACCTTCCTGGCCTGGGAAAGCTTGCGTCAGCGTCAAACAAGTACCCCATAAGTTTCAACTGCAACCACATACATTTGCATTAGGCTCTTACATGTAATCATCAGTCAATATATCATTTTACCAAGAACACATTTCTGAAACATTGCAGTCGTCACTCTTTACACAGTATTACATCACATTGTGACCATAACTCAAGTTATTACCTCTTGTACATGAAACCTGAAGAGAGAGGCCCTTCCTATCAGTTACCTTGGGGCTGGACGGGCAGGACACCATACTTAGAAGACAACACAAGTAACTTGGAGTTAGCACTGACGCTCAGTTTGGGCAATGAGCTCGGGGACACATACACTCCTTTATGGACAACATTGAGAGGCAAATCCACAGGCCTCCCAAAGGAATCATAACTGAGGTGCACCACAGGCTTTACAGCTCGACCAGTCTTTCTAGGGGGAACTGTTACAGTCTCTGCACTCTGAGCCTCATTTTCAGCATTGTCCTCACTTGTCAGGGGAGTCTCCATGGGGGTAGAGAGGCTAGAACTTGGGGCACTTTCAGCTCCAGGAGTTACAGTTTCTGAGTCCACAACATTTGGCTCGCATGGAGCTTTCGGACACTGGCAGTGGACTGTCAGGGCACTCAAAATACTCTTCTTGTTCGGTGATCACCAGTCTGCCCCAATCTATCATTTTCCTCCCTGAAAGCTCAAACAGTTCAACCATGCACAATGATTCCATTTCATCTGATCTGATGCTTTGCACTTCACTTTCTGGGAGCATTGGCTCAGGGATGAAGCTGGGGCTTAGACAGTCAAGAGGCCCAGCTTTGTCTCCAGTATTGACTAGGGATTGCCCCGAAACAATTGACTCAGTTCAGTAAGAAGGATAGTATTCAAAGTCCTCTCACTTTCTTCCGATATGGACTGACAGTCATGCTCAACTGGGACTTGTGGAGGGAACACTTTAACTTGCTTCTGTGGTGCAGACTTTCTTGATCTTTTCTTAGCAGCAGCTCTAGTCACTGGTCCAGAGGGGCATCTTCTAGGGGCTCAGACTCAATTAAGATTTGTCCAATGGGCAGTAAATGATTTCTATGCATTGTTTTTACATCTTTTGAATTATTCTCAGGCCTTACTTTGTACACTGGCAGATCATCTAGTTTGCCCACTACAATGTGAGGGAGATGGTGCCATCTGTCAGCAATCTTGTGCTTGCCATACAATCCCAGATTTCTTAGCAATACCGATCTCCCTCCTGCAGTTCCTGTGCTTTCACCTTTTATCATACCTTTCTTTGTTGGCCAGATTTCTTTTGGCAGCCATGGTTTGAGCCAGTTAGTACGCATGAGTTAGCTGGGCCTTTAACTTTTGCACATACTGTAAATAGTTGTCAGCTTGAACCCCATCAGGAGAGACCCCAAAACACACATCTACTGGTAGTCGAGCTCTCTTCCAAACATCAGGCGGTGGGGAGAATCCAGTGGCATCACTTTTTTGCAGTTATAAGCATGTACCAGGTGCTAATTTGTTGGCTCCATCTAGGCTTGTCCTTTGGGTGCAGGGTGCCTAGCATATCTAGCAAAGTCGCGGTTGAAGCGTTCAGGCTGTGGGTCCCCTGGGGTGGTAAGGAGTGGTTCTGGACTTCGCACTCCCACAGAGAAAGCATCTCTTTGATCAGGCGACTCTCAAAGTCTCTCCTTGATCAGAATGGATTCTTTGTGGAGCCCCATAGTGAACAAAAAGTTTTCTACAAGTACTTTGGCACAGTGGATGCTTTCTGGTCTTTGGTGGGGAAAGCTTGGGCATATCTCGTGAAATGGTCAGTGACCACCAGCACATTACTGATATTTCTTTGATCTGACTCCAAACTTAGAAAATCAATACAGACCAGCTCCATGGGTGCACTGGTGGTGATGTTAACAAGGGGCAGCCCTCTGAGACAAAACTTTCCTCTGTAAGCAGGACTACAAGTTCGAATGTGTTGCTCCACATCAGCCCCCATCTTAGGCCAATAGAATCTGGATCTCACCAAGTCAAGTGTTCTGTCTATACCAAGGTGCCCCATGTGGTTGTGCAAGGACCTCAGTACTGAGTCTCGAAAAGCAGTGGGCAGCACTAGTTGTTGTTTGTCTACTTGTCCCCCTCTGTCTACTGTTTCTCTGTATAACAGTTTATTGATCAGTTTCAACTTAGGACCTTCTTTGTATAACAGTGCAGTTCTCAAATCAGTGGAGCGTAATTTGGACACATCTTTTCCTGCATAGAGGGCTTCTAAAGCTGCTTTGATCATGGGATCGCGGGATTGAGCCCGCCGAATACTGTCATTGTCCAGCTGAGGCAGTGCACCAATGTCTATTGCAGAAAAGTGGCAATAAGCAGCAGGTATGCAATTCTCAGAGGCTCCCAAGCAATCCACCATGCAGTCCACTCGTCCGTGGACATTTGTTCCTCCCTGTCAAACTTCCGGCAGAGTGCCCGAATGTCAGGTTCTGCCAATCGGACCCAATCATTCTGGGAACAGGCCTCCGGAGAGAGCATCAGCATCTATGTGGTTCAGACCTGCTCTCGATTATTCGAGAGCATAGTCATATGTAGATAATGAGAAAGCCACCTATGGCCAGTGGCATCCAACTTAGCTGAGGTCTGCACATAGGTCAAAGGATTATTGTCAGTTTTTACTAGTATTTTAGCCCCATACAAGTACTCATGGAATTGGTCAACAATAGCCCACTTCAAAGCTAGGAACTCTAACTTATGTACAGGATAGTTCTTTTCGGATGGGGTCAGGCTTCTACTGGAAAGGCCACTGGTCTCAGGCCATTCTCGTGCTCTTGGTACAACTGGCCCCAACCCTTGCAAGCTAGCATCAGTGTGCAGAACGTAAGGTTTTCTTGGATCGGCATAGGCCAGCACTGGAGCATGGGTAAGTTGATATATATGATCTCATGAAAAGCAGTCTCACAATCAGGAGTCCAGCGGGCCCCAAATACTTCACTCGGATAATGACACTCTTTCAGTCTTGAGGCGCTGACTTTTGGTATTTTTTGTGGGTTGGGGATACCTTGAGTGAGGTTAAGTAAAGGCGGATCACTCTTGAATAGTCCTTGATGAAGCGATAATAACCACAGAATCCAGGAATCTTTGCAGTTCTTTTTAGATTTTGGGCTGTGGCCAGGTGGTCAAGGCCTCAACTTTACTTGGGTCAGTCTCTATTCCTCGGTGGATACTATGTGTCCCACATACTTTACTGATGTTTGAAAAAATTGACCTTATCAATGGACAGTTTAAGGCCAAAGTCCTCCAGTCGGTCCAATACCTTAAATAATCTGCTCTCATATTCCTCCAGTGAGCTGCCAAACACAATAACATCATCTAGGTATACCAGGCACTCTAGTAAGTTCATGTCCCCACTGCACGCTCCATCAATCGTTGAAAGTGGCTGGGGCACCTGAAATCCTTGAGGCATCCTCATGAATTCATAGAAGCCAAGCGGACAGATAAAGGCTGTCTTTTCATGGTCCTCTGGGGCCATCGGGATCTGATAGTACCCACTGCGGAGATCCAGCACAGAGAACCACCCCTCCGTTTAGAGCAGTCCAAAGCATCCTGAATGCGGGGCATTGTGTACTGATCAGGGATAGTCCGCGGTTTAAGATGCGATAATCCACACACATCCTTACTGTTCCATTCTTTTCCTCACTACCACAATGGGGAAGCATAAGGGCTTCTGGATTCTTGTATTACACCAGCAGCTAACATCTCTTGCAGATGCCGTCTCACATCATCTATGTCAGCAGGTGCCAGGCGTGAGACCTCTCACGAAATGGTCTTTAAGTCATGCAGCGGATATTGTGCTCAGCTCCTTGCACGCATCCTACATCCATTCCTTTAAAAAACACCTGGCTCTCTGGGCAAGCTTCTCACTGATCTTCACTTTCCATTCAGCTGGCAGCGAAGTCGCGAAATCAAACAAGTCAGGTGTTACTCTGTCCATTCTTCCTTGAACTCTTGCTGCTGGGTAGCACTGCAGTGTCTGCACAATGCACATTAGCCAGGATGCAACCTCTGTTTACTCAATGTCTCTTTCAGACACATTATGAACTTGGACCATTACCCTTCTGGCATAAGCATGGGCTCTAGCGGGCAAAATACTAGGCTTGACCAGCAGTCCCTCTGGCAATTTTCCATCGCCTGGTGCATCCAACATTAATATTTTATTCTTAACATCCTTTCTGATACGGACCTCTCCCTGTAAGGTACACTGGGCATTTGGCGCCAGGATCAGAGACTCAGGATCCTTCTTCCATACAATTCCGACCGGTTCCTCTGGTTCTGTTTTTTCAGCATCTCTCTGTGCTTCATAGGCCTTCTTAATTAAAGCCGGAACTCTTAAAGCTCTACTAGTCTTTGCCCCTGTTTTTCATAACACAACTGTGCCAGCCTTCGAACATATGAGCATTTGTTCCAATCAACAAAGGACACCATCATACAGTCCAGTGGGGGAACACACTAAGGCTAGGGTCTCTACTTGTTCGGCCACTCCAGCCACGGAGGTGGGAAAAGACAGCCAAATTCGGATATACCGAATAGGGTAGGCCTTCTCACTTAACCCCATACATGCAGTCCTTCTAATGGTTGTAAGGAGTGCGTCTGACAAATGCTTCTGATACCAATCTTGGAACATAATTGTCACTTGGGAGCCACTGTCTAATATAGCTCTTGTAGACACTCCGTTCACCTTTACAGTGGTCTCCATGGAGGGACCCACTATTCTGGACCAGTCTGGAGGCGGTAGTGGGGACTGGGCAACTGACCTTGCCACAAAGGGCGTGAATTAGCATTTTGGTGCCCTCACTGGGATCATGTCGTGCACCTCTTAACCACTGATTTCTTCTCCGAAGCTCTCCTTGTAGCCTATATGCAACTTTGTCAGTGTCTTTTGGGGACTGGCATTCCCTTTTCATGTGCCCATCTTCCCACAATTATAGCAAAACATACTTTCTGGAGTTTGAGCTGGGCGCCACACTGGGAGCCAGGCGGGGTATTACTAACTGGAAACCTTGGTGCCATCTCTGTCTGCGCGTGATAAGCATTTGGAGACATCTGTCAGTTTCTCCACTTCCGTGGTCAAGGAATCGAGTTCGAGCTGTTATCATGGGAGATACATGGTGAGTACCCCACCCCATAGCAGATGCAGTCGGATATAGGTCAGGGCCCGTACTTGCAGGCGTGGCCTTCATAAAGGGACTGTTTTTGAATTCCCGGATCTCTCTCAACAGTTCGCCCCATTGTGACATATCTTTTTCCTTGTCAGAGCACTCATTGACTGCCAACCTCTGTCCCTGAACTTCACTTGATGGGTCACCCTCAGTCACTCGGGTCGTAGCCGCAGCTATTGGTGCAGGTCCCTCCCGAGGTCGTCTTTTCTCAACTCCTCGAATTTCTCTCATTAACTCATCATAGGAGGGTGGGGATTCCAGTCGATCTGCCAGGCGTAACTGAAGCAACAGCAGTTCTGAGAAGGGGCAGACTTAAGGATCCTGTCCAGCCTGGTTCGGTCCAGTTCAATCGCTGGCAAACTACCTTTTCTGAGGCATTCTTGCAACAATTTTTCCAACCGAGATACATACACAGACAACAACTCCCTTGGTACTGTTGTGCATCTCTTACTCTCCACCATAGGTCCTCATCAGAATCTGGGCTCCCATACACATTCTCCAAGGCCTCAAGATAGGCCTGTGCAGTCGCTTCAGGGTTACTGGCCCGTTTAGCACGGATGGTAGCCAGGGCAGGACCTCGGAGGCTCTCACTAACCCTCTTTCGCTTTTCACCTTCCGAGCATTGCCATTCTAGCACTTGGGGGGCAACATAGTCTATCCAGGTCTCCCAGTCATCCTCCCCTTGGGGGGTGGGGAGGTGGAGAAGATCCTCAACCTTCGGTAAGAGTCGTGACTAATGGCAGGTGCAGAAATAGGAGTCTGCATTGGTTCAGCCACCATTCACGGCACTGGAGCAGGAGAGGGTGTTGGGGAGGAACACCCCAGGTGGCAAGAATAGTTTCTTCAAGTCCTCCACAGTTTTCCCTCTCCCAGCAACCATTCAGCAAATTCTCCTCAAAAGTTTCAGATAGTGGTGGGGCTGATTCCCCCGGGTCTTACTGTCCTTAGTTATCACTCTCCAAGTAGTGAGGGCTCCCTCTGGGGTAATGGTCTGTGGCACTTTGGAGCTATCTATGGGATCCTTAAACTCTACTAGGGCCAGGAAAGTGTGGGTGAGCAGATTAGCATGCCGACCCACCACCACAGGGTTTTGTAAACCTTCCACCTTGGAAAGTACTCCCTGCACAGTGTCCGTATTGATACGCAGGGGATGTCCAGGATAAGCATAGCATTTTGGGGTGATCTCCTCCCAGTACACCTCCACCAGCGGTGCACAGCCACTTCTGTCGGGTACCCATTTTTTTCTTAACAGTGGTTACGTAAATATGGCCACTAGAGGACACACAATCCCAGCGGTGAGCCTCAAGATGTAACCCCTAGATGGCGCTATCCCAGGGGCTACTACCCCTGCCTGATTTGCCACTAACAGGTTGAGGGGCCTGGATCCAATGGCGGGTGCCTCCACCCAGAGGTCAGGGTTTGCAATAGTTAAACTAACTTGGTCACAGCCCTCTGGGACACTGCAATCCCCCTTTCTTCCCACTAGTGGCCCACACAATATATCAGAATTACCTTCACAGTATACACTTAAGGTCTGGTTCCGGCACTGGGACCTCCTGTGAAATGAGATACAGTGCAACAATCACAGTACAGTACTTTAACATAGACAAATACCTCAGGCAGTATAACTTTGCTGAAACAAGCAGCTCTGATTTATTTAGGGGGATATAACAAGGACAGGGAAATCAGGTTAATTAGCTTATCACTCTAATAATCTACCTATGGCTCTGTGCACAGGCCTATCCCTATCAGTTACTGTCCCTAGGTACCCAAGCCCTAGTGGCTAGTCAAACCGTGGCAGCTGGTAGGGGCCCTTTCACACAGAAAAGGAGGAATTAAACAGTCAGCAGTACAGTAATTCCATTTGGATTTAATGTGGCAATTCAACAGGAGCAACCCTGAATTAGTACTCACGACCTCCAAATAAGATAGGGTCCTTCAATGTCAGCAGGGCTCACTTGAGGTACACCAACCTCTTCCACACATCCATAAAAAAAAGCACTATACCAGGCAGGCTGCATCTGTATCCCGACGCAATTACTGCACAATACCGGAGAACACACAGCAGATTCAGTTCCTGACAGACAGAGTGCAATTTTCAGCAATTCCTCCAGTCTTCTACAGGGTGAGCCTGGTTCTACTCTTCAGAGATCCTTTGATTCTTTTCACAGGACGGATTCAGTCCTAACAAGCTGTTACACAAGCTGCAGACCCGGAACTCTGGGCCCTACACGTTTTGACTAAAACTGCACACTGAAAAAGCACAGGGCTCCTTCCTTCTTCACTGCAAAGCTCAAATGAAACTCCAACCGACAAAACCGGGCACTTCCTTTGAGTTCCTCCCAGTTCTTGACTGGATTGGCTGTCACTCACAATAGACTGCTGCTGTTGGTCAAAAGGCACTGAAGTCTAAACTACATCTCCCAGAGTCACTGCCCATACAATCCTCTTGTGGCTGGCTCAGATTATGAGTCAAGTTCTGATTCGTCCAAGGCACCATTTTAGAGCTAGCTTACCCCACACTGATTGGTCCAGTTCAGCAGTTCAAAACTAGAATGGGGAACTAGCAGACACAGTTCTGACTGCAAAAAAAGCAGGTTAGACAAACTGTAATTTCATTATTACTCTAAATAATTTCTGGCAAACAGTTACATCTTTCAGATAGGTTCCCTTTGCACTCCTAGTGACTGCAAAAATGAAGTGAATTGGCAGCAGCTTGAGTGGTACTCAATCAAAGAAACACACAGTCCCCCATACAACTAATTATGTCTGCAAGCAGACAGCTCTTAAAGAGACAGTACCAGAGGTTCTAAAACACTCACTGATAAATGGCTTAAATGCCAAACACCATTCAGGCTTGGAGCATTCAAGCAAGCTCCTGGAAGTCTTTTGGGAACCCCCATTTGCAGGGGGGTTACACCTTGCTAAAGTCTAGGTAGGCCATATCCACAGCCCCTCCCTGGTCTATTACTTTGGTCACCCAGTCAAAGAAATCGATTAGATTTGTCTGACATGACCTTACTGCTGTGAATCCATGCTGCTTTGGGTCCAGTGCACCGCTGGCCTCTAGGTACTCAACAATTCTTTCTTTCAGAAGTGATTCCATCATTTTCCCCACCACTGAGGTCAAACTAACAGGTCTGTAGTTTCCTGCTTCTGCCTTGCTCCCACTTTTGTGAAGGGGAATCACATCTGCCTCCTCCAGTCCTCAGGTACCACCCATCTTCCCATGATTTGTTAAAAAGTGTGGTTAGTGGTGTCACTAGGTCCTCCTTAGCTCTTTTTAGGATTCTAGGGTGAATCCATCAGGCCCCATTGCTTTGTCCACCTTGAGTTTTAGAAGTTCTTTCAGTACTCTTTCTTCTTTAAATGGACTGGTATCAACCCCACTATCCAGTGCTTCTACTGTTTGGTTTAGGTAACTCCCCTCTTCTTTTTTGTGAATACTGAGCAAAGTATTCATTCATTATCTCTGCCTTTTCACTGTCTCTCTCTGCACCTCCCCTCTCCTTTATTAATCTTCCCTATCCCTCCCTTAACTTTTCTCGTTCCTAATGTCCTATAAAGATTTTATCCCCTTCTTAACTGAGTTGGCTATCCTTTCCTCGGTTTGGGCCTTTGCTTTTCTGACTGCTCCCACTTCTTTCTGCTTTAATTGATACAGTTCCTGTCATGCTCAGTCTGTGATTCCTTATCGTTTTGAGTGCAGCCTTTTTCTCCTTAACCTTCCCTGACACTTCTTTTGAGAGCCATAGTGGTTTTTATTCGCTTTGTTTCCTTTATTTGTTTCACACAAAGACTTGTTGCCTCCATGATGGCAGTTTTGATTTTTCTCCATTGTTCTTCCACCCCTCCTTTCTGGCCATTTGCTAATGCATTCCTCAGGTATTCACCCATTATGCCAAAGTCAGCCCTTCTAAAGTCCAGTATCCTTGTATTTGTATGGCTTGTCTCCATGGTTGTGTTTATTGTGAAGCACATTGTGCAGTGGTCGCTTGTTCCCAGGTGTCTACTGACTTCTAAGTTTGTGATCCTCTCTCCATTTGAGAGTACCAGGTCTAATATTGCTCCTTCCCGAGTGGGTTCCACCACTAGCTGTCTAAGACATGCTCCCTGTAGGGCATCGAGAATGACCCTGCTCTTGGATGTGGCTGCAGTCCATGTTGCCCAGTTAACGTCTGGCATATTCAGGTCCCCCATCAACAGTATCTCCCCTTTTTCAGCCATTTTGAGAATGCCCTCTATCATTTTCTTGTCCATTTCCTCCCCTTGAGACGGGGGTCTGTATACAACCCCTGTGCGAATTGTGATGCCATTCCCTGTCTCCAATGTGACCCAGAGTTCCTCTTGTCCTCCCCCTTTACTTTTTAGTTCTGTTACTTTGATCCCTTCCCTTATGTAGAGAGCTACTCCACCTCCTCTTTTACCCTCCCTGTCCCTTCTGTAGATTGTGTACCCTGGTATGTTGACATCCCAGTCATGGTTCTCCGTGTACCATGTTTCTGTGACTGCCACAATATCCAAGTGTTCCACTTCCATCAGGGCTACTAGCTCTGGAAGCTTGTTTCCCAGACTATGGGCATTGGTACTCATTGCCCTCCATTTAATGTTAGCTTTATCCTTTTTTACCCCATCCCTGCTCTTATTGCCCTTGTCCATTTTTCCATTTACCCCGTCCTGCCCTCTGTCAAGCTCTGTACCTCAGTGTTTACCCTACTACCTGCCATGCTTTGCGGGCATTTATATCAGATGAGACATTAAACCGAGGTCCCATCTGCCTGGATTGGGGGTAGTTCAGGTGGATGTTAAAGATCCCATGGCACTTGTCGAAAAGAGTAGGGGAATTTCCCTGATGTCCTGGCCAAATTTCCCTCATTCACTAAAAATACCACCAACAGCTTAATCTGGTTCAAGGTCAGTTGGCATTCATCTGTATCCCCTTCCCCCGGGTCGTGCCTGAAAATAGGCAGGATTTGTCTAGTGCACTTACCCGGTCAACAAAAACTAACTAAATAAATAAATATACATAATATAATCATGTCTGTTCTCCCCAGTTGTATACATAATCCTGTCTGTTGTCACCAATTGTTTAAGCAACAATGACCGAAGAGACGGTCATTTCCTAGAGATTAATGACTGGCTGGAGTGGAAGACGCCGAGGGCCACCCCCACCCAGCTGGTCGTTAATCGAAAGGAAATGACTGGCTCTGAGGTCATTATTGCGATTATAAATCTAATCACAACAATGATTTATTTCATTTGTGTTTAAATTACTTTTTTTGTGGTGGCGGCAGTACGTTTTCTGTGGTGGCGATTAGCGGGAAGAGCTGGTGGTTGCCGCATGATCACTAAGGATTTCAGACCAATGGCGGCGATCCAGTGCATCGATGTCAGTAGCATCATAGTAGCATCATGAATAATTAATTAGACGTAAATACATAATCCTGTCTCTTGTCCCCAGTTGTAAACATAATCCTGTCTGTTGCCCCCAGCTGTATACATAACCACCTCTGTTTATCTATAATTGTATACATAACCCCACCTGTTGCTCCCCTCCCCACTGTAGATACTGTATAACAAGGCTTTCTGTCATATTTAGCAGGTAAGAATTATAAAACAGCACACAGTTTTGTGTGCCTGCACTGCGACTTGCCCCAAGGGAGCAGCAGAGGTTAAACTGAAAATGTTTTGCTGGGGGAAGGCTCACCTGCAGATTTGCAGGTGAGGGCAGCTGTTGTGCCTAAGTGAGAGTACTCCCCTATATTAATCAGTCAAGAAAGATGACAGATGTGACACAACTCTCATGCAATTTTGCAAGAGGTAACAGAATTCCTGTGGGTTCCTGCCCTTTTTTTTTTTTTTTTTTTTTTAAGCGCCCCGAAACTCCGAGAAGAACTTTGAAAAACATAACATTTGGATGCAATACAGCTTATAGTTCCCATTGGCTCTGTATATTTCTTAACCCCATTATCTATTATCGAGGTCATATGCATGAAAACAGGACAGCTGTTCCTTGAGGGTTCTTCGGCTCCTATTACTTCTTCCCAACCTGATGTCATAATACTCTGCCTCTGACATCACAGTTATTCCCCTGGCAACCAACTGTGATGTCACACCAGAGCATTAGAATTTCAAGAAGGGAATAAGTTACAGAGGCAGATGAACTCTAAGGGATAAAGCTCTCGTTTTTTTGGTGAGATTTCGTCATTAATAAATAATGGAGAGAAGAAATCTATAGAAAAAATATGAAATACAAGCTGAATTGTGTCTAAATATTGTATTTTCCACAGTTATCCCCAAAGGTGTCAGCTGCTCTTTAACAATTTTTTTCTCACTGACTGGCTTGCCAGGGGATATGCCACTGTTTCCTACTCAGGCCTCCCAAGCCCCGTCACCCTACCTTCCCCTGGGACTTGTCTGACACCTATGGGAGACTGTGGCTCATCGCTGATGGTGGTGCCTCCCTCTGGGACGCAGGACAGATCCTGAGGAGATGGGGACCAAGATGCTAATCCGCAGGTGACCTGCCCTGGCTCAGTGGGTATCGCACGCTGCTACAGCTGGAAGGTTTTTGCCTGCTTAGTTACTTCTCCAGCTTGAGGCTGGTGCCCTGCGGAGGTCATCAATGCAGTAATGCATGCTGAGAGTGTGTGTATGTTGCGATGGCCAGGCTCCAGCCTCACTCATCCACAATCGAAGGCTTCCTCCAGTGTGCACCACCATCTGTGGTCACCCAGATGGTGGGACTGCAGTGGACTGTAGCCCCCCCCAACCAGAAGAGGACAGCATCCACTGGAATAGTCAATTCATCCACCTTCCCGCCGGCCCCCCGACAACCAGGGCTCCCTTGTGAACCCAATGTCACAAGCTGTAATACTCCTGATGGACCAGTATTTCCTCCCAATTTAAAGGGGAACAGTCCCTACAAAGGGCCCCACACTCAAGTCTGGGGCTGGTCTCAATGTGCACTTTGTGTGCAAAAACATTTTGGTTTACTTACCGTTTACTGTAGTATAATAGATTGTATCAGACTAATTTTGTTTACTTCTTGGCTGCCATCTTCTGTTACTACAAATCCCAGAATACCCTGCAGCTGACGTCAGAGCAGTAGCCAGCAGTGGCAGATTCAACAGCCTGCAGTGCCAGAGCCTTTTTCTGCTAAAATGAATAAGAAATAAAATACAAAATACAAAATCCCTGCAGTTCTAAACTGGCCCTTACCTGCAGTGTGGAAATGAGAAACGCAATGAACTTACTGAAAGACCAGTAAGCATGGAGCAGTGGCGGGACTGGATATTTTAATAACAGCTCCTACAGGAAGAAAGGACTTGCTGGGTCTCCTTTCAGGTGTTACTCATATCTCAGTGGGGGGTTTCGAGTCAATCAGCACTGAGAACCACAGAACCCTTATCCTGAGTACAGTTGTCTGGTGCGGGAATGACATGGTGCAGCTTTACATTGGTTTTGGTTTTTTTTAATTTAAAAATGGAGGCTATCTGGATAACACAGTGTTAGATCTACCACTTGCCATCCAGATGACCCCTGTTTGCACCCCGAGCCTGGGGCATCTGGTGCTGTCTGTCGAGGCGGGAGTCTGGTGTCTGTCTTGTATGAAAAATGACATATAAATTGTAACTCTTCTGCTTTTACTTGGATGAGAATTGGGGGGCTGGACGTACCCCATCCTCAGAGTTTACTGGTATGGCAGCCCTGGGTCCTCTTGTCCTCTTGCTCAAACTGCCCAAGAGAACACATATAGATTTATGTGTTTATTTTACAGGAAAGGTGCAAGGAACGGAAGCAAATGTTTTCAGGTGTGTCACAGGAGTGCTGGGAGGTTATGTGACTTGCTCAAGGTCACACAGCAGGCAAGTAGAGGTTATGGCAATTGAAAACCAAGTCTGCTGGATGTACCAAGCCTGGTCATAGCTTGTTGCTCTAATGTACAGGCTATACTGCATCATGTGTACTAGAAAAAACACCTCCTGCAGCACATATAGATTTACAGGGAAACAAAATTCTACTTGAAGGACCGTGTGCCTGTGTGTGCATGTGAGAGTGTGTGTGTGAGATTTGCAAAACACCTAGTGAGTCATGGGCCAAGAAAGCCCATTGTCAGGGATAGCCACAAGTGTATGAACATTAAAACATGATTACAGTAACAACACATACAGAATACTGGATGGGCATCTATGCTCAACAGGGGGGTTCAGACTCCCTCTGACCTTGTAGCAATGCTCGAGAGGTCCGTGGGAATCAGAACCCTGAGGTGGCAGAAAACACTGTAATTTAAAAATGCTACTGTACCACAGAAGGGTACAATCACACTCCATGACCTTTGAACTGTGGTGTACAACAGCATTTTGAAAACGACGGAATTCTATACAGAACAATACCCTACTACGCAATACAATAAATTAAAGACAATCACAATGTTAGCAAATATGATCAAAGCAACAGCTTCCAAGTCAGTAATGTTGAAGCGTTCACAACAGAAACTTCTTCAGGAGAAGATTAAAATGCTCAGGGACCATCTAGAGCCAGGACCTCTGGCCATGAGTGGGGTATAAATTTAAGGTAATAAATAGTCTAGAAATGAAATGAAGAAATTCTTTTTTCAACTCTGCTGTTCATACAAAAGTGTAACCTCACCACCAAACTCCATGCAATGTACTGTACTGTGTTACTCGTCTGTTACTTGATATTTGCTGTATTTGTATTTCTCTGTCTCCCACCTTGTACTACTTGTACCCGGGTCGCACCTGGAAACGAGCCTCGGCTCAGCATGCCTTTCCCAGTCACCAATTTTAAATAAATAAATATGCCCCAGCTGTACCCTCCACCCATAGCTCCACTAAAGCGTTATTGCATGTGCCCAGAGTCAGGACTGCCCTGGCCCAGAGGTCCTCCATCTACAGAGTCCCTGCATGGATAAACTCCTCCTCCTCCCTGCATCCCTCTCCAATGAGAACAGACTTGGGCTCTTCAAAGCCTCACTCCACAGTCACCTCCGCACCATCTGCAGCTGTAACTGCCCTTAGCCTCTGCCCACCTGACCACCTCCCGTTGCCTGACCTCGATCTACCTTTGACACTGGATTTCTGTCCAGCCTTCTTCCTCTCAAACTCTGATTGTACATGAATTGCACTGTTGTAGCCTGTCTTTTATTTGCATAACCCTTGGAAATTTCTGTAAATGTCTTGTATCATGTTGACTGTTTATTGTACCTGTGTCTAACCTTGATGAGAAGCCTTTGTAAAAGAGTCACTGACTCAAAGGATTGTAATTCCAACATTAATAAATAAATAAATATGCATAATACCAGAACATGATTAGCACTTACTGATCTGGTGAAAACATCCTTGCTGCCTAACAGAAAAAACAAATTGAGAAATGGGGAAACCAAATTCAGAGTAACTTTTTTACATTTTTATTTAATCAAGGAGATTCTCGCCCTGGATACTTGGAGCCCCCTCGGCCCGCTCTCGGCCAGCACCCATTTCCCCAACACTTAACAGTAAGAAATATCCCTCACGGATTTCTCCCAGTGGTAGGGCCAGAAGGGATGGGGCTGTTCTACCCCCATGCAGTGTCCTCATCCGGCATTCAGCCTTGCCTGGGCAGCGGTGTGGATCTCGAGCAGGCCGGGCGTCATCCTGCCAGTCTCCATTTTTTCTGCCTCCATTTTCTTCCAGGCAGTGAGGAAGGACACAGACGTAAATGCATGTAGAGGCAAGCACGCACCGGCTGGCCCCTGGAGAGCAACAGCTGTTGCCCCACCAGCAGGCCTACATGTGGCAGTAATACAGCGGTGGTGCGCCCTAAACTTCCTCCCCTGGAGAGGAGAGCAGTTGGCAGATGCTCAATCCTCCCCCTTCCCCAGCCGATCCACAGTGGCCTGAGACCACTACAAAACCCAGCTCGCAGGCATGACGGGAGATGTGGCACCCCCAATGACTTAACCCTCCATGCCACTGGGCAAGCCCAGAGTAACTTTTTTTTTTTTTTTTTTTTTTTTTAAAGAAAATGGCAACCTGAACATGAACATGCTGTTCAAAAGGAGGACAGTGCCTCACAGAAAAGAGAGTGCAATGATGTGTGTGCGCGCGTGTGTGTGTGTGTGCCGCTTCCTTCTAATATTACTACAACATTAATAACTAATGTGCTAAGAGAGCCTAACTGTTGGGGGAGAAGGAGCGTGTGTGTGTGTGTGTGTGTGTGTGTAGTGAAGGTGGAGTCTCCCATTCATTTATGAGAGAGAGGATCAGCAGATGTCGCCTGGACTGTAGTATGTGCTGGAAGGGGGAAGGGGGATGGGACGCTGGCTGCTGTTCCTCATTTAAGAGGATTTGAAAAAGAGAGCCCAGTTCTGACAGTGAGAGTGAGAGTGAGAGAGAGAGAGAGAGTTGGTGTAGCAGAGAGAGCAACAGAGAGGGAGAGAGAGAGAGAGAGAGGGATGGTGTAGGAGAGAGAGAAGGGAAGGGTACTGGTGAGAGAGAGAGAGAGAGAGACAAGTGCAAGGAAGCGTGGAATGGGACGCATCACATTTCTCCAATGATCCCAAAGCTACCTGACTGAGCCGAGGCATGTTCTTCTTCCTCCGAGAGAACGGCAGGATGAGCTCAGAGCCCGTCGACACGCGCCGCCGCTCCTCCAAGAAGTCCTTGAAGAAGCGGCAGGACAGAAAACGTAGCAGCAGCAAGGAGGAGCAGGCTGGAAGTCAGAAGGGGCAGTCCCATGGGGGTCCTGTGGCGCCGTCCACACCCGCCACCACCCGGGGTAGAGGGAGGAGTGTGGGGGCCACAGGAGGTGGGGAGGACGGCCCAGGGAAGCAGCGGATGAAGAGTAAGGAGGGACCATGGCGGGATACGGGGATGGAGTCCCCAAGGTGTTCTTCAAAGTTGGGCGGGGGAAGTTCAGCAAGTCGAGCATCAAGCTCTTACAAGCCATCCAGGTCCCTAGAGGAGGAGGAGGAGGAGGAGGAGGAAGAGGAGGAAGAGGAAGAGGAACAGATGGTCCTTAACCCCAAGGAGCTGTTCCCCCTTCTGAATTCGGTCTTTGGTCAGGTACGTCCAGGTCTTTTCATAGTTGTTCTCTCTTTCTTTTGGTCTGCAGGGGGCGCTCATGTTCCCGACAGCACCTAATGGAGAAAGGAAAACCAAACTCAATCGACCCCCTGGATAATGTAAACGGTTTTACACACAGACCCCGCAGCACCCACCCAACTCTTATTTAAAAAGTCTCTGTGGGTTCACCTAAAGGTCAACTCGCGCTGTACCTGCACAGTGATCTCCCAGGGTGTCCCTGCCCTGAGGCTGTTTTGATCTCCCAAGGTGTCCCTGCCCTCAGGCTGCTTTGATCTCCCAGGGCGTCCCTGCCCTGAGGCAGTTCAGCCTTGCCATCAACAGGTGTACACTAAACCAGTCCATGCGCATTTCCCATCACTAGGTAAAATGTGCATTTCGTCTGCTTTCTCAGTCCTTGTTGCCGATGCATTCGAGTCAGCCTGTGGCTCACTAGCTTTCTAGCCTACTCATGTAGTTTTCATGAACTTTTGTACCTTATATTTGTGTTTTTATTCTTCTGTTCCACTGCATGCCTCATTGTATTTGTTAATTTGTTGCACTGGTCCTTATTATGTTGTAATTATTGTATGCATGGTCTTTACCAAATTGTAATTTATTGCATTGTATTTTTGCATGTCACTATTGTTTGGACTGTCTGGTAAGCTCCCAGGTTGAAGCCGAAAATAGCACACCTGTGGCCGGGGTACTCACCTGGTCACCGAAAGCTAATAATCATAATAGTAATAATATTGTAAGGGGAAAGGACTGTAAACTAGCATTGAATGGAAGAGTAATAGGGTCTTTAGTGTGGTGAGTGACAACGCACAGGGGTTTAAACTCAGGGCCCATGCAATGTAGTTACACAGACGTTCTTCACAGCAGCACATGGTGGAGACACAGAAATACAAATGCAGACTCTGAGCGCAACAGGATCCGAGTAGTATCAACTCACCAGCACACTAGGGCACCGGGATTCAAACCCACAGCCTCTGAGTGTAGTAGGGTCAACACACCAGTACACTAGGGCACTGGGATTCAAACTCACAGCCTCTGAGTGCAGTAGTATCAACTCACCCTAGGGCACCGGGATTCAAACTCACAGCCTCTGAGTGCAGTAGGATCAACACCCCAGCACACTAGGGCACCGGGATTCAAACTCACAGCCTCTGAGTGCAGTAGGATCAACACACCAGCACACCAGTGTACTGGGATTCAAACTCACAGCCTCTGAGTGCAGTAGGATCAGCACACCAGTACACTAGGGCATCGGGATTCAAACCCACAGCCTCTGAGTGCAGTAGGATCAACACACCAGCACACCAGGGTACTGGGATTCAAACTCACAGCCCCTGAGTACAGTAGGATCAACACACCAGTACACCAGGGCACTGGGATTCAAACTCACAGCCTCTGAGTGCAGTAGGACCAGCACACCAGGGTACTGGGATTCAAACTCACAGCCTCTGAGTGCAGTAGGATCAACACACCAGCACACTAGGGCACCGGGATTCAAACTCACAGCCTCTGAGTGCAGTAGGATCAGCACACCAGGGTACTGGGATTCAAACTCACAGCCTCTGAGTGCAGTAGGATCAACACACCAGCACACCAGGGTACTGGGATTCAAACTCACAGCCTCTGAGTGCAGTAGGATCAACACATCAGCACACTAGGGATCCGGGGATTCAAACTCACAGCCTCTGAGTGCAGTGGGATCAACACATCAGCACACTAGGGCACCGGGATTCAAACTCACAGCCTCTGAGTGCAGTAGGATCAACACATCAGCACACTAGGGATCCGGGGATTCAAACTCACAGCCTCTGAGTGCAGTGGGATCAACACATCAGCACACTAGGGCACCGGGATTCAAACTCACAGCCTCTGAGTGCAGTAGGGTCAACACACCAGCACACTAGGGCACCGGGATTCAAACCCACAGCCTCTGAGTGCAGTAGGATCAACACATCAACACACCAGGGTACTGGGATTCAAGCTTGCAGCCTCTGAGTACAGTGGGATCAACACATCAGCACACTAGGGCACCGGGATTCAAACTCACAGTCTCTGAGTGCAGTAGGATCAACACATCAGCACACCAGGGTACTGGGATTCAAGCTCGCAGCCTCTGAGTACAGTAGGATCAACACACCAGTACACTAGGGCACCGGGATTCAAACCCACAGCCTCTGAGTACAGTAGGGTCAACACACCAGCACACTAGGGTACTGGGATTCAAGCTCGCAGCCTCTGAGTGCAGTAGGATAAACACACCAGCACATTAGGGAACTGGGATTCCAACTCACAGCCTCTGAGTGCAGTAGGATAAACACACCAGCACACTAGGGCACTGGGATTCAAACCCACAGCCTCTGAGTACAGTAGGATCAGCACACCAGGGTACTGGGATTCCAACTCACAGTCTCTGAGTGCAGTAGGATCAACACATCAGCACACCAGGGTACTAGGATTCCAACTTACAGCCTCTGAGTGCAGTAGGATTAACACACCAGCACAACAGGGCACCGGGATTCAAACTCACAGCTTCTGAATGCAGTATTCAACACACCAGCACACTAGGACACTGGGATTCAAACTTGCAATCTCTGAGTGCAGTATGATCAACACACCAGCACGTTGCAGCACTGGGATTCAAACCCACAGCCTCCGAGTGCAATGAGTTCAACACACCAACACACTAGGGCATCAGGATTGAAACTCACAGCCTCTGACTGCGGCAGAATCAACACACCAGCAAACTAGGGCACCGGGATTCAAAGTCACAGCCTCTGAGAGTTGTAGCATCAATGCAGTACAGTGTGGGAGGAAGTATAGCATAGTGGTTAAGAACACTGAGCTGCAAACCTGGAGAACTGGGTTTGAATCCCACAACCACCACTTGCATACTGTGTGACCCTGAGCAAGTCACTTAACTTCCCTGTGCTCCCAGGATGCACACAGAAACAACCATTGGCTTAATGCATCTTTCCTGGTCAAAAATTGTAAAATAAAACACATAACCAGGATTCAAACTCAAACACAGCCTCTGAATGCAGTAGGGTCAACCCACCAGCACATACTAGGGTACCAGGATTCAAACTCACAGCCTCTGAGTGTAGTGGGATCAACCCACCAGCACATACTAGGGTACCAGGATTTGAACTCACAGCCTCTGAGTGCAGTGGGATCAACCCACCAGCACACTAGGGTATCAGGATTCAAACTTACAGCTCTGAGTGCAGTAGGCTCAACATACCAGTACACTAGGGAACTGAGATCAAAACCCCACAGCCTCCGAGTGCAGTAGGAGCAATACACTAGGACACCGGGATTCAAACTCACAGCTCTGAGTGCAGTAAGATCAACACACCAGCACACCTGGGCACTGGGATTCAAACTCACAGCTCTGAGTGCAGTAGGATCAACAAAACGGTACAACAGAGCATTATGATTTTTGACATTTTGGGCTCTGTGTCCTCCATGCTGGTTTAAAGGGATGGGGATGGTGACTGGGAGACTAGTTGGGGCTCCAAAGTCTCCAAAAATGGCTAGTGAGCGAGTCTTAAAGACCTTACTGCTGGAATCCAATAGGCAGCAAGTGCCTTCGCTAACTCTCCACTCCATGTAGGTGCTGTTGGGGTCGTGCAGCTGCCCTCCGAGATGGATATACCCCTTGCTGGGGACTCATGGAGGCTTCTGCACCTGCAACGTGGAGCCCTCACACTCCCAGGGCCTTGCTTACCTCTCCTACTCGGGTACATAGGGCTTCTAGACTGTTCCTTTTGTGGATCAGGCCCACAGTTTTGAAGAACATGGGGAAGCATATTGGCCCTCAGCGTTGCATAGAATGTCTGAACCAGCAAGTATGGGAGGGGGTTACCCATGGCACCCTCTGCTCTGAACAGGCTTCAGCTCATTGACGTCATTCTTCGCTTTAGTAACTCGCTTCACACACTGGGCACATCTGCTGTATACAATGGTAATATGTATGATTAGGGCTGCCCTGATGACCCTGACTTTGGGAACGTGCTTGAGATGCCACACTTTGGTCACACCTGACCCAAACAGCCGCTACTTGGCAGTGCATTGTGGTCAGGAGGGATGGTGCTGCGCCTCCTCAAGAAGTTGTTGCATGCAGCTGAGGTATGCAGGAGGCTAGTGTATGTCAAGGAGAGGAGACAAGATAGGAGAAGCGGGGGGGGGACCCATACTCCGTGAATATGACAGACTGGGTCTCGTCTCCTCCTGGGTCCTAATGTTGGCCGATACTGGATCGAGGGTGGAGGACAAACCTCTGCCTGTTGTACCCATCACGGGGAAAAGCTGTGGGGATGTTAACTGGTGCAGACCCCGGGGGGGTCAACAAGGCCTGACTGGGGTATATACAGTACCTGGTAGAGTTTGGCTGGGAAAAAATAAATAAAAAAAATTACCCACAAATAATGAGTGTTGGGGCTATGAAAGGAAGTCATCTCAATGGCTCTCAGCTGTTAGTGCTGTTTACTTCATCAGGAGATGGAAGTTATATGTGGAGTGGTTTCACACTGAGTGGTTATGATTGTCTGTAACCTGTGATTTTCTTTTCAATTAAACTCAACAATATTGAGTTGGACCGGTGGCTCTGAGGGTTGAGGCGCTGGACGCCACACCTTGCGCCACGTCGGTGACCTGAGTGCTGAGGCTCAGCAGGGCAGGGAGAGGACTGAGCATCCGATGGACTCTCTCCTCTCCCTGGGAAGGGTTCCAAGGTGTCTCCGGCACAATAGAGACCCTGGGTGGAGACTGGGGTTACAACTAGCGTGGAGCAGCGTAGGAGGAGGAGGAGTATGGCAGATGTCTACGGCACAGCCGTGCCGATACCATTGCATGCTCGTGCTCCTGAGTGAAACAGCAAGAAATACCTCGCACCTGGATAGGCAGCGGCTCCCCTCAGGATTGCACTGCTACACATCTAATACCGGGCCTTGTCTCCACCCCCCTCTGTCCTTCCACCACCTCAGCCGGCAAATTAGATTCTAGATCGAGCGCTGGAGTGAAGGCGGCCCTACCTCAGGGGCTCAGAGCTGGGGGGGGTCTGCCAGTAGGAGGTTGGTGGAAGGCAGCTACCCTCTGAGGAAGCAGGGCATCAGGTGGGTGGTAGAGCGGTGCTGGTGAGTAGGCCCAGCCCGAGAGAGTTCTAGAAAACAGCAATACAAATAGAGTAAAAAAAAAAACTTCAATAAAACTAAAGAAGATACATATTTTAAATCCAGGTCTCCAAACTGCAGCACCTGGTCACTCTACTGGATTAGGATCCCATAGCAGTGAGAAAAGATAACTCAGTGTTGTATGGAATTAGCACATAGGTTTTTGGGGAGGGAGGGATAACATAACCCCTTAGTTACCCGTTTTGCTTCATAGCCCCTTCCTATTTTGGGGGCCATCGTATCCATGCTTTCAATACAGTATTGGTGTGTAGGGAGGCAGTTGACTTCTTTTGTGACTAACATCCATCTCAATCCCCCTGTTACAGTCCCTCGTCTATGGCACTCTCTGGTTGAGTATATGGGAATCCCCTACTAGCTGAGCTAGCAGAGCTGTTCCTTTAGCTCCCCTGGTAGAGTCCCTGCCCTGTAACGCTCTGGTTGAGTATATGAGAATCCCCTACTAGCTGAGCTAGCAGAGCTGCTCCTTTAGCTCCCCTGGTGGAGTCCCTGCCCTGTAACGCTCTGGTTGAGTATATGAGAATCCTCACTGAAGGAGTCAGCAGAGCTGCTCCTTAGCCCCCCTGGTGGAGTCCCTGCCCTGTAACGCTCTGGTTGAGGATATGAGAATCCCCTACTAGCTGAGCTAGCAGAGCTGCTCCTTTAGCTCCCCTGGTGGAGTCCCTGCTCTGTGATGTCTGGCTGAGTATATTAGAATCCCCTACTAGCTGAGCTAGCAGAGCTGCTCCTTTAGCTCGCCTGGTAGAGTCCCTGTTCTGTGATGTCTGGCTGAGTATATGAGAATCCCCTATGAGCTGAGCTAGCAGAGCTGCTCCTTTAGCTCCCCTGGTAGAGTTCCTGCTCTGTGATGCTCTGGTTGAGTATATGAGAATCCCCTACTAGCTGAACTAGCAGAGCTGCTCCTTTAGCTCCCCTGGTAGAGTCCCTGCTCTGTGATGGACTGGTTAAGTATGTGAGAATCCCCTACTAACAGAGCTGTTTATTTAAGCTCCTCTGGTAGAGTCCCTGCTCTATGATGCTCTGGTTGAGTATATGAGAATCCCCTACTAGCTGAGCTAGCAGAGCTGTTCCTTTAGCTCCCCTGGTAGAGTCCCTGCTCTGTGATGCTCTGGTTGAGTATATGAGAATCCCCTACTTGCAGAGCTGCTCCTTTAACTCTCCTGGTATAAGTCCCTGCCCTGTCATGGTCTGGCTGAATATATATGAATCCAAAGCATTGACTGTTATGGACTATCACACATCTAGGTGCAGAATGCCCTCGGCCTGCCTCCTCATGACTCACTATGCACCTAGGGTGAGGTAATCCTGTGGCAACTATTGTCATGTTGTGTGTTACTACTTACACATTATTTTGCTGCACCTTCTTTTTAACTGTTATTCAACTCTTTACTTCTAGTTCAGTGTGCCTTTCCTGTTCAAGCGTTACAAATAAATAAATAAATAAAACAGGTCCCATGTAACCCACCTCCAGGGACACACCTGGAAATGAGCTGTCACAGCTCAGTGTGCCTTTCCTGTTCAAACATTACAAATAAATAAATAAAACATATCCCATGTAACCCCCCCCCCCCCCGGGACGCACTCTGAAATGAGCTGTCACAGCTCAGTGTGCCTTCCTGGTCAAACATTACAAATAAATAAATGAAACAGATCCCATGTAACACCCCAACCCCCCGGGACGCACCTGGAAATGAGCTGTCACACCTCAGTGTGCCTTTCCTGGTCAAACATTACAAATAAAACAGGTCCCATGTAACCCACTCCCCAGGGACACACCTGGAAATGAGCGGTCACAGCTCAGTGTGCCTTTCCTGTTCAAACATTACAAATAAATAAATAAAACAGGTCCCATGTAACCCTCCCTGGGGACACACCTGGAAATGAGCTGTCACACCTCAGTGTGCCTTTCCTGGTCAAACATTACAAATAAACAAATAAAACAGGTCCCATGTAAACCCCACACCCCATGGGACACACCTGGAAACGAGCTGTCACAGCTCAGTGTGCCTTTCCTGGTCAAACATTACAAATAAATAAATGAAACAGATCCCATGTAACACCCCGGGACGCACCTGGAAATGAGCTGTCACACCTCAGTGTGCCTTTCCTGGTCAAACATTACAAATAAACAAAAAGGTCCCATGTAACACCCCGGACACACCTGGAACATTACAAATAAATAAAACAGGTCCCATGTAACCCACTCCCAGGGACACACCTGGAAATGAGCTGTCACAGCTCAGTGTGCCTTTCCTGGTCAGACATTACAAATAAATAAAACAGGTCCCATGTATTACAACCCACTCCCCAGGGACACACCTGAAATGAGCTGTCAAAGCTCAGTGTGCCTTTCCTGGTCAAACATTACAAATAAATAAATAAAACAGATCCCATGTAACGAACCCCCCGACACACTTGAAACGAGCTGTCACAGCTCAGTGTGCCTTTACTGGTCAAACATTACAAATTAATAAAACAGGTCCCATGTAATGAACCCGCCCCCCGACACACCTCAAAACGAGCTGTCACAGCTCAGTGTGCCTTTCCTGATCAAACATTACAAATAAATACATAAAATAGGTCCCATGTAACCCACTCCCCCAGGGACGCACCTGAAAACAGCAGACACAGCTCAGTGTGCCTTTCCTGGTCAAACATTACAAATAAACAAATAAAACAGGTCCCATGTAACACCCCAGGACACACCTGGAAATGAGCTGTCACAGCTCAGTGTGCCTTTCCTGGTCAAACAGTACAAATAAATAAATAAAACAGGTCCCATGTAACCCACCGCCTGGGACACACCTGGAAACAAGCTGTCACAGCTCAGTGTGCCTCTCCTGGTAAAACATTACAAATAAATAAATAAAACAGGTCCCATGTAACCCACCCCCAGTGACACATCTGGAAATGAACTGTCACAGTTCAGTGTGCTTTTCGTGGTCAAACATTACAAATAAATAAAACAGGTTACATGTAACCCACCCCCTGGGACACACCTGGAAACAAGCTGTCACAGCTCAGTGTGCCTCTCCTGGTCAAACATTACAAATAAATAAAACAGATCCCATGTAACCCACCCCCAGGGACACACCTGGAAACGAGCTGTCACAGCTCAGTGTGTCTTTCCTGGTCAAACATTACAAATAAATAAATAAAACAGGTCCCATGTAACCCCCTCCCGGACACACCTGGAAATGAGCTGTCACAGCTCAATGTGCCTTTCCTGGTCAAACATTACAAATAAATAAATAAAACAGGTCCCATGTAACCCACCCCCAGGGACACACCTGGAAACGAGCTGTCACAGCTCAGTGTGCCTTTCCTGGTCAAGCATTACAAATAAATAAATAAAACAGGTCCCATGTAACCCACCCCCAGGGACACACCTGGAAACGAGCTGTCACAGCTCAGTGTGCATTTCCTGGTCAAGCATTACAAATAAATAAATAAAACAGGTCCCATGTAACCCCCCCCCCCCCGGCACACAACTGGAAACGAGCTGTCACAGCTCAGTGTGCCTTTCCTGATCAAACATTACAAATAAATAAATAAAACAGGTCCCATGTAACCCACCCCCAGGGACACACCTGGAAATGAGCTGTCACACCTCAGTGTGCCTTTCCTGGTCAAACATTACTAATAAATAAATAAAACAGGTCCCATGTAACCCCCCACCCCCCGGCACACACCTGGAAACAAGCTGTCACAGCTCAGTGTGCCTTTCCTGATCAAACATTACAAATAAATAAATAAAACAGGTCCCATGTAACCCACCCCCAGGGACACACCTGGAAATGAGCTGTTACACCTCAGTGTGCCTTTCCTGGTCAAACATTAGAAATAAATAAATAAAACAGGTCCCATGTAACTAGGGATGGGCGGATAATCATTTCGATAAATAAATCCGATCGGATAGCTTGATTTTTTTATGCAAACCGATCCGATCGGATTGTTTTCATATATCAGCATGGAACAATACTTCTACAATTCCTACTTAATGCAAGTTCTGTTTTTGGCAGATTGATAATACAAGCAACAGATGCTAGGTGCAGGTTGCAAGGTGTTTCGAGCAACTGCTGCTAGGTGTGAGGTGATTATCCAACTAGGCAGCCAGTTAACCATTGTCCAGGTAGCATACTAGTGGTTAATTCAATTGATTTATTACTAGGCATTAACCTCTCCCATTAGCATGGTTGTACCAGTTTGTTTAATCTCATACATTTCAGTTGCAGACCAACCATGCACGCTGCAGATGTGAGGTGCGAGTTGTGGTGTGCTGTGCCCGGAATGCGACTGAGTTGCCAACTATCATAAAATGTCACAAAAAAGTTTAGTATGGGCAGTTTTCACATTGGATGGTGACTCTAGCTCGAAGGCTAAGTGTACTCTGTGCCGCAGTCCCACGTTCATAAGCAGGGGGTTCTCTGTCTGTAGCTTTGGTACTTCTGGGCTTTTAAATCATTTGCGAAACAAGCACAGGTCAGTGTATGCTGATATGCAAGGTGAAAAAGCATGAAATGAATTCACGAGGTAAGCTGAATCACTACAGGAACCACCACCTAAAAAGATAAAACAGGAGAGCCAGACTACTGAATCCTGTCTTGCTCATGCGAACCCATTCAGTAGTGAACACCCCCGGGCAACTGAAATCACGAATTCTGTTGCAGAGATGACTGCCACTGATGAGCAGCCTTTTCCTGTTGTTGAGAATGTTGGGTTCAAACGGCTGTTATTGGTATTGGAGCCGATATATGTTACTGTCAAGAAGCCACTTCATGAGGGGAGCTGTGGAGCCAGAGTGATATGGACGCGGGTCTTTAGAGCTCCGAAATCCAGCTTCAAAAATACGATTTATCGAACATTATCAGTGGTCAAATTTCGGTTTAAACAGAAAAATATTGTTTCGGAAGTTTTGAATAATTAAAATGCTGCATCCTCAGAGAGAGAAAGGACAAGGGGAAGGAGCAATTACTAAAAATGTAGTGGGAGCTCCCACCACGTGGGTGGCACAGGCCCGAGACCAAGAGCAAACTGAGGAGACTCCAACAGAAACACTGCAAACCTTAGGGGCTAAATTGAATGTACTAATTAAATCAGTTACCAGTTTGTCAAACAAATTTGATGCCCTCACTCACAGGGTTACCGCTGTGGAGACCCAGATTGATACGGTTGCTACCACATCTTTAGAGATTAAAAAGACAGCAGAAGCCACAATGGGAACAGCAGTCAAGATAATAAAAGAAAACTCTTGTCTACGGTCTCGATTAGAGACCTTGGAAAACCAAGCGAGATCCCACAATTTGCGCCTCATCAGATTGCCGGAAGGCTGCGAGGGAGATCATCGCTGATGTTTCTTAGAGACTGGTTTACTCAGCAATTAGGAGAGGAAGTGCTTCTTGAAGTACAGCGCTTCCAAAAAGCTTGTCGCATCACTCAGAGGGGTCGACCTGAAAATCCTGAAGCCCCGAGGACAGTAGTGGTGGTTACGGATGGAGTGGGCTCGAGAGATCGTTTGTAAGCCCTGGCCAGAGTCAAGAGATCCTTACTGCAGGATGGCCTACAGATCAAGATGTTCCCAGATTTCAGTTATGCCACTCGGCAGAGACGTAAGGGCTTCGATCAGGTCCGAGCAATACTGAGAGAGGCAGGAGTCTCACACGGCCTAATCTTTCCAGCGAGGCTGTGTATTGCCCATCTAGGGAAGGTTTTTGTATTCACAGATGTTACAGGCGCCATGAAATGGGCCCAGAGGAACACCCAAGATCGTATTCGTAGGCATCAGGATGATGGATCAGGATCTGAAGAGGACGATCCAACAGGAAGTACCTCTGTAAATGTGCTGAGATGAGTCAGGTACTTTTAAGGACAGAGTTTTACCCCGATTGAACTCTTTTGTTAAAATTCCCTTGTTCCACCGAACAATTTAAAAGAGACTGCCCGAAATTCTCGGAGTGTTGGACGTTTGTATTAAATTTAAAATTAATACTAATTGAAGCCTGTTGCTGTACATAAGAGGGCGCTTTTACTGCACGATAGTTACAACTGTGTTATGTTTAAAGATTTCTCTGCTTATGCTACTACAGAAGATATTTAGTTTGGGGATGAGACTGGTTAGGTAGGAGCCTATAAGACCTACGGAGATCAAGTAAGAGCAACAGCTCTAAGGAGAACACCATTTTGGTGTACTAACTAGGAACTTACATGGTGAATACAAGTATTCGTACCCTCTGGTAGGGTTAGGAACTGGAGACTTTGCGAACAACATAGCTTTAAAGTATCACCGTGCTGCTCAGGGGTTCCGTAACAGCTTTGTGCTACACAATGTTTTCTCTCGTTTTTAGAATTGCTCCCCCTTGATGCATCTCATAACTTTCAATGCTCACATCGATTGTATTAAGAGAAGTGGCGCCCTCCTGCTTATTAATCTGAATGCTAGATTGATTGTTAGGAAAATAATTGTATGTTCTTGTGAAAACAATAAACAAAGTTTAAAAAAAAAAAAGCCACTTTGCCAAGGTAACAATCCCCTCAATGTACAATAAGACACGGTCTAGAATGCAGGATGAGTTGGCAAATGTTGAGCATTTCTCATTCACAACAGATACCTGGACAACAGCCTGCTCAGTCGTGTCCTACCTACCAGTGACAGCATACTGGATAGATGAATCCTCTAACAGACGGTACCTACTTTTGTTATTAAAGCACCTTGCTGACAGACATACCGGGGAAAACCTTTCAAAGGATTTTTTACATATTCTCGACACACAGGGGATAAAGAGTGGTCAGAGGTATCTAGTTGTAAGGGATAATGGCCCAAACATTGCAAAAGCAATGAAACTCAGTGATGTGCAAAGTGTTGGCTGTTTAGTGCACACATTACAGCTCAGGTTTTGGAACCTACTTGTGAGGGAGCAGTCTTAGACCTTGTACTCTCAAATGGGGACAGTGAGATGATCTCAGATCTAGAAGTGGGTAGCCATCTAGGAGCAAGTGACCACCAGACAGTGTGGTTCACGATAAAGTCAGCTACAGAGTCAAGCCAGACATAAGGCAATTTTTGTGGGGGGTAGGAAGAAATATGCTATTGGTTAAATAGGATCTGCAGCTTATCCTCTAGGTAGGGAAATGGGCAGACTAGGTGGGCCAAGCGGTCCTTATCTGCTGTCAAAGTCTATGTTTCTATTATTCATGATTCAGTTTTTAAGCAGCGTTCAGTTGAGGAGTTACTAGCCAGGGGGAGAGCAGTTGTGGGACACTTTAAGCACTCTGCCTCTGCATCTGAAAAGATTAAAGAGCTGCAAAAGACCCTACAGTTACCAGAGGACCGTCTGGCGCAGGACATGCCCACAAGATGGAACAGCTTTTTTTACATGCTAGAACGCTTACTAGAGCAATGGCAAGCATTGACTGCTTATGCTGCCGAATGTGAGACCAGAACATTTACTAACTCACAGCGGTCTCTTGCAGGGGAGGTTTGCACTTGATTAAGGCCATCTGAGATTGAAACCAGATGGTTAAGTTCTGATTGTGCCTGTGTTTTTGACATTATTCCTACTTCCACAGTGCGATTTCACTCAATTGAGGGAATAAAAGTACCGGGGCTGCAAGCAATGAAAACGGCAATCCTGGAATCGATTAACAATTGATTAGTGCAATACGAGTCCATGAGGGAGATTGCCGTGGCTACAGTCATAGATGCAAGATACAAGCTTCACTTTTTCAGGACTGAGTGTGGGAAATCATTTGCCAAAGCTCATTAAACAAGTTGTTGAAGAGCAGTCTGAGATATCTGATGAGCCACATAGTAAATTACAGAAGCAACTTGATGAAAAAAACATCGAGCAGGACTGTGACATAGATGACCCATGGGATGTCTTCTCACAGAACAACTCGCTCCCCGAAGACATTAAGTAAAAAAAATATTTACATCTAGCAGTCAGCAGCACATTCTGTGATAAGATATGTGTTCCATTAAGTGCGTAGCAATAGCAGGCTTTTACTTATCTTTCAGCTTCAGTTGTTGACGGTGTGTCCAGTCGCAATCAGGAGCTTGACATTTACCTTGCAGAAAATCTGGTGCCTAAAAAAGTACACCTGATGCTCTTACTTTCGGGAAAATGCAAGGACACAGGTTTCCACTGCTGAAAAACTCACAATGTGGTACCTGTCCGCTCCACAATCCAGTGTGCCTAGCGAGAGAATCTTTAGTGGCGCTGGTGATATAATAACAGAGAAGCGCTCCTGGCTCACACCAGAAAATGCGAACATGTTGTTATTCATAAAACAGAATATGGAAATTGTTTTTAAATTAAGTGTCCATGTATCTTTTATGATTTCTTTACAGTACTTAATTCAATTGATTATTCTGTTATTGTGTGCTGTTACGTGTTTTTGGAACAAACATTTTATCAGTCCACTGTATCTCTCCATCACTATATCCGACCCAATATATATCCTGATCCGGTCAGATATAATTGATGGATAAATCCATATCAGATATTCGGGGAAATTATGCTATCCGCCCACCCCTACATGTAACCCCCCCTCCCCCCGGGACACACCTGGAAACAAGCTGTCACAGCTCAGTGTGCCTTTCCTGGTCAAACATTACAAATAAATAAAACAGATCCCATGTACCCCACCCCCAGGGACACACCTGGAAACGAGCTGTCACAGCTCAGTGTGCCTTTCCTGGTCAAACAATACAAATAAATAAATAAAATAGGTCCCATGTAACCCACCCCCAGGGACACACCTGGAAATGCGCTGTCACAGCTCAGTGTGCCTTTCTGGTCAAACATTACAAATAAATAAATAAAACAGGTCCAATGTAACCCCCACCACCAGGGACACACCTGGAAACGAGCTGTCACAGCTCAGTGTGCCTTTCCTGGTCAAACAATACAAATAAATAAATAAAATAGGTCCCATGTAACCCACCCCCAGGGACACACCTGGAAATGCGCTGTCACAGCTCAGTGTGCCTTTCTGGTCAAACATTACAAATAAATAAATAAAACAGGTCCAATGTAACCCCCACCCCCAGGGACACACCTGGAAACAAGCTGTCACAGCTCAGTGTGTCTCTCCTGGTCAAACATTACAAATAAATAAATAAAACAGGTCCCATGTAACCAACCCCCAGGGACACACCTGGAAACAAGCTGTCACAGCTCAGTGTGCCTTTCCAGGTCAAACATTACAAATAAATAAATAAAACAGGAACCATGTAACCCATTCCCCAGGGACACACCTGGAAACGTGCTGTCACAGATCAGTGTGCCTTTCCTGGTCAAACATTACAAATAAATAAAACAGATCCCATGTAACCCATCCCCCAGGGACACACCTGGAAACGAGCTGTCACAGCTCAGTGTGCCTTTCCTGTTCAAACATTACAAATAAATAAATAAAACAGATCCCATGTAACCCACCCCCAGGGACACACCTGGAAACGAGCTGTCACAGCTCAGTGTGCCTTTCCTGGTCAAACATTACAAATAAATGAATAAAACAGATCCCATGTAACCTACCCCCAGGGACACACCTGGAAACGAGCTGTCACAGCTCAGTGTGCCTTTCCTGGTCAAACATTACAAATAAATAAATAAAACAGGTCCCATGTACCCCACCCCCAGAGACACACCTGGAAATGAGCTCAGTCTGCTTTGCCAAGTCAAACATTACAAATAGATAGACCCGACAGACAGACAGATAAAGAATAAAAGAAGTGGTTCAAGTACCCCCACCCACCCACCCCCAGTAAGCACCTGAAAAGAACTCTGAGCACAAATAAATGAACGTGGAAGCAAGTTTTAAATGAATTGCAGGCCCTTTGTGATAGGGTATTTTGGAAGGGGAGTCACTGATCTTTTCATAAATGGCTAGCTGTGCCCCTTTGCAAAATATAATTATTCTTATCAAATTCCTTCCTTATAGCCTCCAACACTACCCCCCCCCCAAAAAAAAACAGTGCTGCCATAAAGGATCATCACCAGGACACACAGGGAAATGAGCTGCTCGCAGCTCAGCTAGTGGTTCTTTGGCAATAACATTTCAAATGAATTAACTTGTTCTAGGATTCATCCTATGCAGTGTATGTAGGCCGGTTGTCAATTCCTTGATCCACACTGCCGTCTAGTGGCCAGTTAGAATAGTATGAAAATGTGATTTTCTGCTGCATGTGTATTTTGTGAGGTGCGCTGAGCCCTCAGGCTATGGCACCAAATAAACAAACTACGTACTTCATCTCTCCCATTTAGCACACTGATAATTATAGTTTTACTTCTTTTCTCATTGTTATCATTTGTTTGCTCTACAGAGTGCACAATTGTTTTATCCTGTTTTTTTAACAAAACAGAATTTGTTGGCAGAAAAGAAGAGCTTGGTCCACCCAGTCTGCCCAAATTTTCCCTATCTATTCCATCATGTCAGACCCCATCTGGTCTCCGGCGACCGTTCTCCATCTCTGCCTCTTTTCTTTTCGTTTTTTAACAATCCCCGTTTCACCCCACCCTCACGTCCTTGGAATGAGCAGTGCATGCATGGAGCACACCGCGTCGTGCACTGCAGGGCGCTGACCACCTCACCGGTCAACGCCACCCCTGCGTCACACTAGACTGCCAGCCAGAGGCAGCAAGACTGCGGGAGGGCGACCCCTCCCGGGAAAGGAGAGCTGCCGGTAGGCATCTCGATCCTGCTCCCACTCTCCCCCTCCATGCCGGCTCCCTGATGACCTGAGTCCATTCCCAAACTCGGGTCACCAGTGTGGCGTGAGGTAAGGCATCTAGCGCCGCAGCCCTCTGCGCCACCAGGCCGGCATCCCTCTGCCTCTTTTCTAATATGCCCCTATGTTTATCCCATGCATGCTTGAAGCCCCCCCACACACTGTTTTAGGCTCCACCACTTCTGTTTGTAGTCTTTTTCCAGATGTCTACCACCTTTTCAGTGAAGAAATATTTCCTCACATCTCTCCTGAACTCACCCCCCCTTCTCCCAGTTCACTGCATTGCCTTGTCTTCATTTGAAGGAGACTCCTTGCCTATACCCCATTCACCCCTGAGAGGTACTTTTAGGTCTCTCTCTCTCTCTCTCAAGGTGTACATGTTGAGATCCTGCAGCCTCTCCCCATAGGGCTTCCTGTGCAAAGCCCGCACCTTTGTAACTGCCTTCCTCTGGAAAACGTTCTTCACTGGGATCAAACCCAGGCCCCCTTAAACTACTGGCTTAGTGCTCTACCACTGTTTGCTATCATCTCACATGGTTTTCTGTAGTTATTCAGAGGGAAGGGAGAACCGAACTGGATAAATTTAGAAAACCTTCCATTTCCAGAATGACTACTATTTCTTGCAAAAAAAAAAACCTTATCAGAACCTTTTTTTGTTCAAGTTAAGATAAGACAAGGGTCTGGTCATTTTTTAAAACAGTGTGTAACCCCTAGATGGCGCTATCCCAGGGGCTACTACCCCTGCCTGATTTGCCACTAACAGGTTGAGGGGCCTGGATCCAATGGCGGGTGCCTCCACCCAGAGGTCAGGGTTTGCAATAGTTAAACTAACTTGGTCACAGCCCTCTGGGACACTGCAACCCCCCTTTCTTCCCACTAGTGGCCCACACAATATATCAGAATTACCTTCACAGTATACACTTACCCCCAGGACTGGTTCCGCACTGGGACCTCCTGTGAAATGAGATACAGTGCAACAATCACAGTACAGTACTTTAACATAGACAAATACCTCAGGCAGTACAACTTTGCTGAAACAAGCAGCTCTGATTTATTTAGGGGATATAACAAGGACAGGGGAAATCAGGTTAATTAGCTTATCACTCTAATAATCTACCTGATGGCTCTGTGCACAGGCCTATCCCTATCAGTTACTGTCCCTAGGTACCCAAGCCCTAGTGGCTAGTCCAAACTGTGGCAGCTGGTAGGGGCCTTTCACACAGAGAAAGGAAAATTAAACAGTCAGCAGTACAGTAATTCCATTTGGATTTAATGTGGCAATTCAACAGGGAGCGACCCCAATTAGTACTCACGACCTCCAAAGAAGATATGGTCCTTCAATGTCAGCAGGGCTACTTTTGATCTCAAGAGACTCCTCACACATTTATATGGTAAAAAAAAAAAGCACTATACCAGGCAGGCTGCATCTGTATCCCAATCGTAATTACTGCACAATAACCAGGAGAACACACAGCAGATTCAGTTCCTGACAGACCGAGTGTAATTCAACAATTTCTTCAGTCTTCTACAGGGTGAGCCTGGTTTCTACTCTTCAGAGATCCTTTGATTCTTTTCACAGGACGGATTCAGTCCTAACAAGCAGTTACACAAGTTGTAGACCGGAACCTGGGCCTTGCATACGTTTTTGACTGAAACTGTGCACTGAAGGAGCACAGGGTTTCTTTCCCCTTCACTTTCAGATCTCAAACTGAAACTCCCAACAGACAAAAACCGGGCACTTCCTTTGAGTTCCTCCCAGCTCTTGACTGGATTGGCTGTCACTCACAATAGACTGCTGCTGTTGGTCCAAAAGGCACCGAAGTCTAAACTACATCTCCCAGAGTCACTGCCCATACAATCCACTTGTGGCTGGCTCAGATTATGAGTCCAAGTTCTGATTCGTCCAAGGCATCATTTTAGAGCTAGTTTACCCCACTGATTGGTCCAGTTCAGCAGTTCAAAACCAGAATGGGGAACTAGGCAGACAGTTCTGACTGCAAAGAAAGCAGGTTAGACAAACTGTAATTTTATTATTACTGTAAATGATTTCTGGCAATCAGTTACATCTTTCAGACAGGTTCCCTTTGCACTCCTAGTGACTGCAAAATGGGGTGAATTGGCAGCAGCTGAGTGGTACTCAATCAAAGAAACACACAGTCCCCCATACAAACTAATTATGTCTGCAAGCAGACAGCTCTTAAAGACAGTACCAGAGGTTCTAAAACACTCACTGATAAATGGCTTAAACGCCAAACACCATTCAGGCTTGGAGCATTCAAGCAAGCTCCTGGAAGTCTTTTGGGAACCCCCATTTGCAGGGGTTACACCCTTCCTGGCCTGGGAAAAGCTTGTCGCGTCAACAAGCAAGTACCCATAAGTTTCAACTGCAACCATATACATTTGCATTAGGCTCACACATGTAATCATCAGTCAATACATCATTTTACCAAGAACCATTTCTGAAACATTGCAGTACGTCCTCTTTACACAGTATAACACACACATTGTACCATAACTCAAGTTATTACCTCTTTACATGAAACCTGAAGAGAGGGACCCTTCCCTATCAGTTACCTTGGGGCTGGACGGGGCAAGGGCACCATACTTAGAGGGCAACACAAGTAACTTGGGTTAGCACTAACGGCTCAGTTTGGGCAATGAGCTGGGGACACATACACTCCTTTATGGACAACATTGAGAGGCAGGTCCACTGGCGGCCCAGGGAATCATAACTGAGGTGCACCACAGGCTTACAGCTCGACCAGTCTTTCTAGGGGAGCTGTTACAGTCTCTGCACTCTGAGCCTCATTTTCAGCATTGTTCTCACTTGTCAGGAGTCTCCATGGGGTAGAGAGGCTAGAACTTGGGGCACTTTCAGCTCCAGGAGTTACAGTTTCTGAGTCCACAACATTTGGCTCGCATGGAGAGCTTTCAGACACTGGCAGTGGACTGTCAGGGCACTCAAAATACTCTTCTTGTTCGGTGTATCACCAGTCTGCCCCAATCTATCATTTTCCTCCTGAAAGCTCAAACAGTTCAACCATGCACAATGATTCCATTTCATCTGATCTGATGCTTTGCACTTCACTTTCTGGGAGCATTGGCTCCAGGGATGAAGCTGGGGGCTTAGACAGTCCAGAAGGCCCAGCTTTGTCTCAGTATTGACTGGGGATTGCCCCGAAACAATTGACTCAGTTCGTAAGAAGGATAGTATTCAAAGTCACTCTCACTTTCTTCTGATATGGACTGACAGTCATGCTCAACTGGGACTTGTGGAGGAACACTTTAACTTTGCTTCTGGAGGTGCAGACTTTCTTGATCTTTTCTTAGCAGCAGCTCTAGTCACTGGTCCAGAGGGGCATCTTCTGGGGCTCAGACTCAATCAGGATTTGTCCAATGGGCAGTAAATGATTTCTATGCATTGTTTTTACATCTTTTGAATTATTCTCAGGCCTTACTTGTTGTACTGGCAGATCATCTAGTTTGCCCACTACAATGTGAGGGAGATGGTGCCATCTGTCCAGCAATCTGTGCTTGCCATGCAGTCCCATATTTCTTAGCAATACCGATCTCCCTCCTGGAGTTCCTGTGCTTTCACCTTTTTATCATACCTTTCTTTGTTGGCCAGATTTCTTTTGGCAGCCATGGTTTGAGCCAGTTGGTACGCATGAGTTAGCTGGGCCTTTAACTTTGCACATACTGTAAATAGTTGTCAGCTTGAACCCCATCAGGAGAGACCCCAAAACACACATCTACTGGTAGTCGAGCTTTCTTCCAAACATCAGGCGGTAGGGGGAGAATCCAGTGGCATCACTTTTGGTGCAGTTATAAGCATGTACCAGGGTGCTAATTTGTTGGCTCCATCTAGGCTTGTCCTTTGGGTGCAGGGTGCCTAGCATATCTAGCAAAGTGCGGTTGAAACGTTCAGGCTGTGGGTCCCCTGGGGGTGGTAAGGAGTGGTTCTGGACTTTCGCACTCCCACAGAAAGCATCTCTTTGATCAGACGACTCTCAAAGTCTCTCCCTTGATCAGAATGGATTCTTTGTGGAGCCCCATAGTGAACAAAAGTTTTCTACAAGTACTTTGGCCACAGTGGATGCTTTCTGGTCTTTGGTGGGAAAGCTTGGGCATATCTCGTGAAATGGTCAGTGACCACCAGCAATTACTGATATTTCTTTGATCTGACTCCAAACTCAGAAAATCAATACAGACCAGCTCCATGGGTGCACTGGTGGTGATGTTAACAGGGGGCAGCCCTCTGGGGAAGCTTTCCTCTGTAAGCAGCGACTACAAGTTCGAATGTGTTGCTCCACATCAGCCCCCATCTTAGGCCAATAGAATCTGGATCTCACCAAGTCAAGTGTTCTGTCTATACCAAGGTGCCCCATGTGGTTGTGCAAGGACCTCAGTACTGAGTCTCGAAAGGCAGTGGGCAGCACTAGTTGTTGTTTGTCTACTTGTCCCCTCTGTCTACTGTTTCTCTGTATAACAGTTTATTGATCAGTTTCAACTTAGGACCTTCTTTGTATAACAGTGCAGTTCTCAAATCAGTGGGCGTAATTTGGACACATCTTTTCCTGCATAGAGGGCTTCTAAAGCTGCTTTGATCATGGGATCGCGAGTTGAGCCGCCGAATACTGTCATTGTCCAGCTGAGGCAGTGCACCAATGTCTATTGCAGAAAAGTGGCAATAAGCAGCAGGTATGCAATTCTCAGAGCTCCCAAGCAATCCACCATGCAGTCCACTGCGTCCGTGGACATTTGTTCCTCCCTGTCAAACTTCGGCAGAGTGCCAATGTCAGGTTCTGCCAATCGGACCCAATCATTCTGGGGAACAGGCCTCCGGGAGAGAGCATCAGCATCTATGTGGTTCAGACCTGCTCGGTATTCGAGAGCATAGTCATATGTAGATAATGCAGAAAGCCACCCATGGCCAGTGGCATCCAACTTAGCTGAGGTCTGCACATAGGTCAAAGGATTATTGTCAGTTTTTACTAGTATTTTGGCCCCATACAAGTACTCATGGAATTGGTCAACAATAGCCCACTTCAAAGCTAGGAACTCTAACTTATGTACAGGATAGTTCTTTTCGGATGGGGTCAGGCTTCTACTGGCAAAGGCCACTGGTCTCAGGCCATTCTCGTGCTCTTGGTACAACACAGCCCCCAACCCTTGCAAACTAGCATCAGTGTGCAGGGACGTGGGTTTTCTTGGATCGGCATAGGCCAGCACTGGAGCATGGGTAAGTTGATATATGATCTCATGAAAAGCAGTCTCACAATCAGGAGTCCAGCAGGCCCCAAATACTTCACTTGGATGAAAATACACTCTTTCAGTCTTGAGGGCGCTGACTTTTGGTATTTTTGTGGGTTGGGGATACCCTGGAGTAAGGTTAAGTAAAGGCGGATCACTCTTGGATAGTCCTTGATGACGCCGATAATAACCACAGAATCCCAGGAATCTTTGCAGTTCTTTTAGAATTTTGGGCTGTGGCCAGGTGGTCAAGGCCTCAACTTTACTTGGGTCGGTCTCTATTCCTCGGTGGATACTATGTGTCCCACATACTTTACTGATGTTTGAAAGAATTGACACTTATCAATGGACAGTTTAAGGCCAAAGTCCTCCAGTCGGTCCAATACCTTAAATAATCTGCTTTCATGTTCCTCCAGTGAGCTGCCAAACACAATAACATCATCTAGGTATACCAGGCACTCTAGTAAGTTCATGTCCCCACTGCACGCTCCATCAATCGTTGAAAAGTGGCTGGGGCACCTGAAATCCTTGAGGCATCCTCATGAATTCATAGAAGCAAGCGGACAGATAAAGGCAGTCTTCTCACGGTCCTCTGGGGCCATCGGGATCTGGTAGTACCCACTGCGGAGATCCAGCACAGAGAACTACTCTGTTCTTCGCTAGGCAGTCCAAAGCATCCTGAATGCGGGCATTGTGTACTGATCAGGATAGTCCGCCGGTTAAGTGCGATAATCCACACATCCTTACTGTTCCATTCTTTTCCTCACTACCACAATGGGGGAAGCATAAGGGCTTCTGGATTCTTGTATTACACCAGCAGCTAACATCTCTTGCAGATGCCGTCTCACATCATCTATGTCAGCAGGTGCCAGGCGTCGAGACCTCTCACGAAATGGTCTTTCGTCATGCAGCGGATATTGTGCTCAGCTCCTTGCACGCATCCTACATCCCATTCCTTTAAAGAAAAACCTGGCTCTCTGGGCAAGCTTCTCACTGATCCTCACTTTCCATTCAGCTGGCAGCGGGAGTCGCCAAATCAAACAAGTCAGGCGTTACTCTGTCATTCTTCCTTGAACTCTTGCTGCTGGGTAGCACTGCAGTGTCTGCACAATGCACATTAGCCAGGATGCAACCTCTGTTTACTCGAATGTCTCTTTCAGACACATTATGAACTTGGACCATTACCCTTCTGGCATAAGCATGGGCTCTAGCAGGCAAAATACTAAGCTTGACCAGCAGTCCCTCTGGCAATTTTCCATCGCCTGGTGCATCCAACATTAATATTTTATTCTTAACATCCTTTCTGATACGGACCTCTCCCTGTAAGGTACACTGGGCATTTGGCGCCAGGATCAGAGACTCAGGATCCTTCTTCCATACAATTCCGACCGGTTCCTCTGGTTCTGTTTTTCAGCATCTCTCTGTGCCTCATAGGCCTTCTTAATTAAAGCCGAACTCTTAAAGCTCTACTAGTCTTTGACCCCTGTTTTCATAACACAACTGTGCCAGCCTTCCGAACATATGAGCATTTGTTCCAATCAACAAGGGACACCATCATACAGTCCAGTGGGGACACACTAAGGCTAGGGTCTCTACTTGTTCGGCCACTCCAGCCACGGAGGTGGGAAGACAGCCAAATTCGGATATACCGGAATAGGGGTAGGCCTTCTCACTTAACCCCCATACATGCAGTCCTTCTAATGGTTGTAAGAGTACGTCTGACAAATGCTTCTGATACCAATCCTGGAACATAATTGTCACTTGGGAGCCACTGTCTAATACAGCTCTTGTAGACACTCCATTCACCTTTACAGTGGTCTCCATGGAGGGACCCACTATTCTGGACCAGTCTGGAGAGCGGTGGTGGGGGCCTGGGCAACTGACCTTGCCACAAAGGGCGTGAATTAGCATTTTGGTGCCCTCACTGGGATCATGTGGTACACCTCTTAACCACTGATTTCTTCTCGAAGCTCTCCTTGTAGCCTATATGCAACTTTGTCAGTGTCTTTTGGGACTGGCATTCCCTTTCATGTGCCCATCTTTCCCACAATTATAGTAAAACATACTTTCTGGAGTTTGAGCTGGCCGAGCGCCACACTGGGAGCCAGGCGGGGTATTACTAACTGGAAACCTGGGTGCCATCTCTGTCTGCGACGTGATAAGCATTTGGAGACATCTCGTCAGTTTCTCCACTTCCATGGTCAAGGAATTGAGTTTGGAGCTGTTATCAGCAGGAGATACATGGGTGGGTACCCCACCCCATAGCAGATGCAGTCGGATATAGGTCAGGCCCGTACTTGCAGGCGTGGCCTTCATAAAGGGACTGTTTTTGAATTCCCGGATCTCTCTCAACAGTTCGCCCCATTGTGGCATATCTTTTTCCTTGTCAGAGCACTCATTGACTGTCAACCTCTGCCCCTGAACTTCACTTGATGGGTCACCCTCAGTCACTCGGGTCGTAGCCACAGCTGTTGGTGCAGGTACCTCCCGAGGTCGCCTTTTCTCAACTCCTCGAATTTCTCTCATTAACTCATCATAGGAGGGTGGGGATTCCAGTCGATTTGCCAGGCGTAACTGAAGCAACAGCAGTTCTGAAAGGGCAGACTTAAGGATTCTGTCCAGTCTGGTTCGGTCCAGTTCAATCGCTGGCAAACTACCCTTTCTGGGCATTCTTGCAACAATTTTTCCAGCGAGAGACATACACAGACAACAACTCCCTTGGTACTGTTGTGCATTTCTTACTCTCCACCATAGGTCCTCATCAGAATCTGGGCTCCCATACACATTCTCCAAGGCCTCAAGATAGGCCTGTGCAGTCGCTTCAGGGTTACTGGCCCGTTTTACGGATGGTAGCCAGGGCGGGACCTCGGAGGCTCTCACTAACCCTCTTTCGCTTTCGCCTTCCGGCATTGCCATTCTAGCACTTGGGGCAACATAGTCTATCCAGGTCTCCCAGTCATCCTCCCTTGGGGTGGGGAGGGTGCCAGAGAAGATCCTCAACCTTCGTAAGAGTCGTGACTAATGGCAGGTGCAGAAATAGGAGTCTGCATTGGTTCAGCCACCATTACGGGCACTGGAGCAGGAGAGGGTGTTGGGGAGGAACACCCCAGGTGGCAAGAATAGTTTCTTCAAGTCCTCCACAGTTTTCCCTCTCCCAGCAACCATTCAGCAAATTTCTCCTCAAAAGTTTCAGATAGTGGTGGGGCTGATTCCCCAGGTCTTTACTGTCCTTAGTTATCACTCTCCAAGCAGTGAGGCTCCCTCTGGGGTAATGGTCTGTGGCACTTTGGAGCTATCTATGGGATCCTTAAACTCTACTAGGGCCAGGAAAGTGTGGGTGAGCAGATTAGCATGCCGACCCACCACCACAGGGTTTTGTAAACCTTCCACCTTGGAAAGTACTCCCTGCACAGTGTCCGTATTGATACCCAGGGGATGTCCAGGATAAGCATAGCATTTTGGGGTCGATCTCCTCCCAGTACACACTCCACCAGCCGGTGCACAGCCACTTCTGTCGGGTACCCATTTTTTCTTAACAGTGGTTCGTAAATATGGCCACTAGAGGACACACAATCCAGCGGTGAGCCTCAAGATGTAACCCCTAGATGGCGCTATCCCAGGGGCTACTACCCCTGCCTGATTTGCCACTAACAGGTTGAGGGGCCTGGATCCAATGGTGGTGCCTCCACCCAGAGGTCAGGGTTTGCAATAGTTAAACTAACTTGGTCACAGCCCTCTGGGACACTGCAACCCCTTCTTCCCACTAGTGGCCCACACAATATATCAGAATTACCTTCACAGTATACACTTACCCCCAGGACTGGTTCCGGCACTGGGACCTCCTGTGAAATGAGATACAGTGCAACAATCACAGTACAGTACTTTAACATAGACAAATACCTCAGGCAGTACAACTTTGCTGAAACAAGCAGCTCTGATTTATTTAGGGGATATAACAAGGACAGGGAAATCAGGTTAATTAGCTTATCACTCTAATAATCTACCTATGGCTCTGTGCACAGGCCTATCCCTATCAGTTACTGTCCCTGGGTACCCAAGCCCTAGTGGCTAGTCAAACCGTGGCAGCTGGTAGGGCCCTTTCACACAGAAAAGGAGAATTAAACAGTCAGCAGTACAGTAATTCCATTTGGATTTAATGTGGCAATTCAACAGGAGCGACCCAATTAGTACTCACGACCTCCAAAGAAGATATGGTCCTTCAATGTCAGCAGGGCTACTTTTGATCTCCAAGAGACTCCTCACACATTTATATGGTAAAAAAAAAAGCACTATACCAGGCAGGCTGCATCTGTATCCCAATCGCAATTACTGCACAATAACCAGGAGAACACACAGCAGATTCAGTTCCTGACAGACCGAGTGTAATTCAACAATTTCTTCAGTCTTCTACAGGGTGAGCCTGGTTTCTACTCTTCAGAGATCCTTTGATTCTTTTCACAGGGCCAGTTCAGTCCTAACAAGCAATTACACAAGTTGTGAGCCGGAACTCTGGGCCTTGCACACGTTTTTGACTGAAACTGTGCACTGAAGGCACAGGGTTTCTTTCCCTTCACTTTCAGATCTCAAACTGAAACTCCCAACAGACAAAACCGGGCACTTCCTTTGAGTTCCTCCCAGCTCTTGACTGGATTGGCTGTCACTCACAATAGACTGCTGCTGTTGGTCCAAAAGGCACGAAGTCTAAACTACATCTCCCAGAGTCACTGCCCATACAATCCACTTGTGGCTGGCTCAGATTATGAGTCCAAGTTCTGATTCGTCCAAGGCATCATTTTAGAGCTAGTTTACCCACACTGATTGGTCCAGTTCAGCAGTTCAAAACCAGAATGGGGAACTAGGCAGACAGTTCTGACTGCAAAGAAAGCAGGTTAGACAAACTGTAATTTTATTATTACTGTAAATGATTTCTGGCAATCAGTTACATCTTTCAGACAGGTTCCCTTTGCACTCCTAGTGACTGCAAAAATGGGGTGAATTGGCAGCAGCTTGAGTGGTACTCAATCAAAGAAACACACAGTCCCCCATACAAACTAATTATGTCTGCAAGCAGACAGCTCTTAAAGAGACAGTACCAGAGGTTCTAAAAACACTCACTGATAAATGGCTTAAACGCCAAACACCATTCAGGCTTGGAGCATTCAAGCAAGCTCCTGGAAGTCTTTTGGGAACCCCCATTTGCAGGGGGGTTACAAGTGGTTTGGGAACTTAATGTGCACTGCCAACAGGTCTTTATCCTGAAGGAAGGCTGTGGGTGATGGGAAGAACAAGGAAGAAGACTGCGCAGTGGGGGACAGACTCCATGAGCTAGGTCTGTATTTTAAGAGACAGTGGAACCAAAAGTAGCCGACAGGAAAATGTTACACGTTAAGTAGTTTTCTTTTTCCTTTTGTTCACTAGAAACTTTTCTATGTGACAGTATTACGCTGGATGTGTGGAATAGCACTCAGCCTGATAGCTGGCATATTTAGTTCTATTCCTCCCGCTACATCGTCAGCACTGTGACCTCACTGACTGTGACATCACAGGGGAGTGACCTGGCAGCTTCTGAGTGGCTCTTCCTGAGCAGCTGTGATGTCACAGTCAGTGAGGTCACAATGCTGATGATGTAATGGGGGGAACAGAGCTAGATATGTCAGCTGCCTACAGTGTGCTGTCCCACTCATCACACCTGCTAACGTCGGGTAACAAATCTTCTAATTAACCAAAGGGAAAAGAAAACGTACCTCAGATATAAAAGACAATACTGCTTTTAAAAAAAAATGCAGTATTTGTTTTAGGCAGTCTGCTAGCTCTTTAATGGTGACGATCACAGTAGTGTTACAGAAGGGCACCAGTAGCTACAAGACGTGGAGTAAGATGTTTTTGCAGCAGTATTATTGTTACAGCACTATCACTTGCTCTCACTGACAATAGTTTACAGTCGGGGCCAGCCTGTCGGCACAGTGGTAACAATGCAGCTTGCAATACCGGCAACCTGGATTCAGATGACAGCACGAGTCATCGCAAGGCTGACTGAGGGAGAAGGTTTTGGCATCTCGGAGGCCACTCACCTCCTCGGGGATGGAGGATTTCCAGCCTCCGCTGCACTACTGCCACCTGGAGTTCACTGGTGGCAGTGCATGCAGAGCTGTGTGCAGGGAGGGGGGATGCTGACACAGCCTTGGCGTGAACTGGCGCAGGCCAGTGCGTGCGCATGTCGCCATTTCTGGCCAGTCAGCAACCCAGGGGTGGGTCAAGAACAATGGAAACACCCCCAGCCCAATGTGGGATGGCCCTGACTCTGCAGGTCCCGCGATGCCAACCCAGCACCCACCTCTAAACCGAGCAACACCTGTGGTGGGGGGGCTCGGCCCACCTTCATCGACCCCCACTCTGGGAGGTTAAGCTAGGGAGGAGCATGGAGGCACAGGTAAGTCCAGGAGAAGGTGGGTGATGGAGTTGGGAGCGGGGGACCGGCCAATAGTGGCAGGTGGAAGAGGGGAAGAAAAAAAAAAAAAAGACGGTAGTTTATAGTTACTTGACTACCAGTCTCTCAATGCTTGTAAAATGCTATAGGATGCAATGTGTATGAAAAGCACTATATAAATGCTAATTCTGCATCTTCTTCAGATGTGGTTTCAGAAGAAAAGATGCTCAAGAACAAGGGGACATACTATGAAGCAGGAGGGGGGTAGGCTCAGGGGAAACATAAGGAAGTACTTCTTCACAGAGAGAGTAGTGGATGCCTGGAACAGTCTTCCAGCAGAGGTGGTGGGGGGCGAACGTTGTGGCAGGATTCAAGAATGCAAGAGATAGGCATAAGGGAACCTTAGTCATTGGGGAAGGGAGGGCTAAGTTGGAGATCAAGTAGGGTCTACGGTATTACAGCAGGTAGATAAAATGGGCAGACTGGGTGGGCCAAGCAGTCCTTATCTGCCGACAAATTCCATGTTTTGTATGTCTGAGTATTCCACATACTTTTTTTTGTTAAGGGGACAGTCACCACCAAGGGCCCATACTAAAGTTTGAGGTTGGCCACAATGCGAGCTCTGTGTGCAAAAACATTTTGGTTTATTTACCGTTCATGGGAGTATAGTGGATTGTATCAGAATTTTTTGTTTACCTCTAGGCTGACATCTTCTGTTACTGTAAATCCCAGGATCCCCTGCAGCTGACATCACAGCAGAAGACAGCCATGGGAGATTCAATGGTGCTGCAAGACTCTGCAGCATACGCATGCCTCCACATGCTACAAATTAATGTCTGCCATCAAAATTCCCTGAGCCTGGAACAGTGGGGCTCGGACAGTGCTCAAGTGGATCTGACTAGCCTCTGTTCGATACTGGTGGTATCCAACCCAGGATCCGTCAACTATCTAACCAAACTCAGATCTAGGATCCAAGGTTGGATATTTATGTATCCGAGGTCAGATCCTGACATGTGAGGTTAAACCAGGTATTCTAGGTCTCATCCATTGCATCCACTGGTCGGATAGTCGTATCTGCCGGTTGGATCCCTGATCCGACTGTCAGATGCAACCAGCTTGGTTGGATCCATAGAAGGGATCCTACCAAAGCTGATCCCTTTTACAGTGTCAACACTATTTGCTGACATCTGAGATCTGAGTTTTGGGGTAGTATCCGGCACTATCTGATTTATTAGGGTAGTATCCGAGCACCACTAACCCAGAGACACTGTAACTTTGGTGCCCGCCCTGACTGCCTTTTCCCAAATCCAATCACTAATTTACTCACCAGATTCCCATTGCCAGGCTTCCCTTGCTGTCTTAGGAAGCCATGGTTTGGCATGCTGCAGTGTTTCTGCTATTCCTGTTACTGACTTAATTATGCTCCCCAGTCTCCCAGTAGTGTCAATAAAGGTTTTCCACGATGTCAAAGGGCGCAAAATAGGAGTTTTACCTCATGTTGTGCCAAAAAATGCTTCGCCTATAAATATAAAAAAAAAAAAAAAAAAAATGTCATGCCGGCCCAGTGGCGCAAAGGGCTTAGGCGCTGGCACCTTACCTCAAACCACGCTGGCGACCCGGGTTCGGGAATGGACTCAGAGTTGCTGGGGGTCAGCGGGGGCAGGTGAGGATTGAGCATCCGAAGGACCGCTCTCCTCTCTTGGGGTGGGTTAGGGTGATGCCTTGCTCTGTAGCGGCCCCCAGTGGAGACCGGGAGCACTACAAGATGCGGCACGATGCGGCATGACGTCAAGGGTGCCGGAAAAACGTCCCGGATTGGCCAGGATGATGGTAGACAATCTGCCGACACCACTGAAGAACTCTCGAGGAGCCTGACTGACTCAGCAGCACCCTGGAGCCGAGAGAAAGTGTGTGCTGGCTGTCTTACCGGACAGGTACCCACTCGGTGAAGGGTAACGCCGAGCTACCCCAGGGTCGGCTGCGATATGAGGTAGTGGGTTCCAAGGGAGGATAGTAGCTGGATGTCAGGGATCATGGCTGCCTGAAGGAAATGGCAGATCTGGGGAACATAGGAGGGGATAAAAGAAATAATGCCAGAAAAAAAAATTCTGTATGGTGGCGACTTTAATCTGTTTGTAGTTGGCGAAATGTCTTCATGGCGAGCATATCAAGCGTCAGAATGTCATGAATGGAAGTATTTATTTATTGATTTATTATGTATGTATGTATTTATCATTTATTTCAAAAGTTTTACCAGGAAAGTCATTCTAAGCTGGTATCGGCTCATTTCCAGATGCGTCCTGGGGGGGAAGAGAACATAACAGACCCAGGGTACAATGTACAGAAATAACACAGCAATATGGAAATAAGTAAACCAAAATAGAGAGATTACAAGAAAACCTTTTTATCACCTCCTGTTCCCTCAAACCGCTGTTGTCAGGCCCTATGATATAGTCTGGAGTGTTCATTAAGGCCACTAATGGGCTAACTGCATTGGTCATACTGAAGTGTCTGTGCATGGTGTCCCAGCTTTCTAAGGTGTGTGTGTGTGTGTGACCCATAGATTTGCTATATGTTTAAAAACAGCTGGGGCGAGATGAAGGGCCTTACTTTACCAGCTGCCCTATCTCTATAACTCACTTCCTCCATATGTGTCTAACCAATCTCTGTCTCCCCCTGTTTTCAAAACTAAATTATGGGACTGGTTACGTACCTCAGATACCTGTAAATGCCCGTAATATGCCATGTAACTTGTTTTTTCTGTCTACCATGCTCTCTATCTGCATTGTAATGGCTCACCCATTGTACAATTGTAATCCCTCTCCTTCCTCCTGACTGTATCTGTCTGGTCTAGGAAAACAATTTGCTCATAGCCTTGCCAGACATTAATAAACAACAAATAAAATAAATTAAAAAAAAATATATTGTAGGAGCGGAGGGACAGAAGGGATATGATCGAGACATTCAAGTACATGAGAGGGATAAACAAGACTGGTACGGAGGGGCTATTCAGGGCAAGGGTGGGGAGGGACACTCAAGGCCATGACATGAGATTGGAGGGGGAGAAGGTTCAGGAGGGAAATGAGGAGACACTTTTTTTTTTTTTTTTTTTTTACAGAGAGGGTGGTGGCAGGGTGGAATGCATTACCAGCGGAAGTAGTAACCTGTAAAACGGTGGGCTGCTTCAAAAGGGTCAGGGACAAGGCAAGAGGTGGGGGCGAGGAGGGAGGGGCGGCTGCAAAATAGAGCTGCTAGCTGCATAATTAAGCAGACTCGATAGACCAAATGGCCTTTCTCTGCTGGCAAATTTCATACGTTCGTATGTTCATAGACCTGTGGCGTCTCTCCTAATATGTATTCCAAGGTATCTGAATCCCTTAGGGGCGTCTAATTTATAGTTCATTAGATTCCATCAATAATACTGACATCACGTTACATGCATAATGTCCACACTGTTTTAAACACATGCGAATAAAGAAAAAAACATTCAAACAGAATGTATACAATAAATCTGAAAATATACACGAGTACAGGCTAAGTCCATAAGGGGGAAGGCATGTCTAAAAAGATTAAATTAAAAAAAAAAAAAAAGAAAATTATACTCCTATACTTCAGGGGCTGACACTCTAAAGTTACATCTAGTAAGTACAATATTAAACCGCAGCAAGTTATTACCGAACTTATGTAGTCATCATTTATTTATTTATTTACTGAATTCGGTTGACCGGGTATAGGCCCACTGAGACTAGAAGTCCCTTCTTTTGAGAGGTGACCGGGGAGGATACAGGTGGTAACCAACTGACATTGAACCAGATTAAGCTGCTGGTGGTATTTATTTATTTATTGAGATCTTGGATAGTACCTTTGAGTACAAGCTCATTAAATAGCTTCCGTGTCTAGACAAAAAAGCTATAACAAACGTAAAACATAAGTAAATTACAACACAATTGTACTGGAATAACCAAGTAGAGTGAGCACAGCATGTACAAGGTCACTGACTGATCACAGTAGCCAGAGTTTGTTAAGTTACTGTACATTAGGTAGGCATTTATACAAAGGCTGTGTTGGAAGCCGGAGTCAAGTACACTAACTTAGGTATCGTTACAAGGTTATAGGAAGAGGAGAGGAGAGGAGAAAGGCAGTACCTTGGGAGGAGAGATGACAGCTGAATGTACAGGGGAAGGAGTAAGGGAGAGAAAGGAAACAGAATCAGGGGCGGAAGCTGGGGCAGAGTATAGGTTATAGAGCAACTGGAGAGAAGGGGAGGGTGAGGGTGAGCAGAGAAATGGATGTGTGGGTAGGAATGAAAGAGGATGAGTAGGAGGGTGGTGGGATGGATAGAGTGAGAGAGGTGAGATAATAAGAGGCTAGTATTTTTAGTGAATGGGGGACATTTGGCCACGACACTGGGGAAATTTCACTACTCTTTTTGAGAAGTGCCGTGGGATCTTTAACATCCACCTGAACAACCACCAGAACAGGCAGATGGAACCTCGGTTTAATGTCTCAACCGAAAGACAGAACCTCAGGAGTGCAGCATCCCCCCCTCATGATGCACTACAGTATCAGTATTGGGATTTATCCCAAGTGCCTAGTGTGGGGCTAGAACCCACAACCTTTCAATCTTCTGGTCTCAGAGGCGAGTGTGCAACCTGCTGAGCCACTCACACTGCACCATAGGTTTCATAATTTAAGTATCAGCCCCATAGCTTTCATTGCTTAACTTAAATATATTAAAGATTTACGAAAACAGTTGAAAGAGAGAAAGAGAGCACACCTACAAAACGAATGCTTCCTCCCACGATAGCAACCCAAATCAAATTCAGAATTGAATTATATAAGTGGCAATGCTAAATCCAAGTAGAATATGAGTTAATTTTCCCAGTACATGATTTAGTGGGATTTGAATGAATTACTTCTTGGTAAGCCATCTACTAAAATATAAGAAAAAGCCATTTTGACAATGGAAAAATTCAGATTATATAATACTCATGTTAATCTGAGTCATACCATAAAGCAAAATAGATTATTGCAGATTAAAGACAATATTCAAAGTATATTCTGAAGTTAGAGAAACACTATTCACTTTGCCATTACACTCTAGAGCCTGGAGTCAAATAACACTGCAATACATTAGAATAAACCCCCACATAGGGGTAGTTATAAAGCCATAAATTTAGGATCAGAGAACACAGAACAGTATATATAACATTTAAAGTGTCTATTCAGCCAAGGGAAACAAAATGCAACAAGGTACAGTTATTTTAAATCATATGTTGGTACTTGTGGTGTGAGCCAAATTACTGTTATACTGCCAGGCTAACCCAAACTAATTTGTTCTTCGTGGGCTGGTGTCAGGACATCAATGACTAATTTGAATCCCCCTCCTTCTCCAAAGGGGGCTCGGGATCTTTTTTATTTGCTGTCTGACGAGATTGAATAAAAGAGGTAAGGTGATCCAGGTTGTAAAAATTTGTATTTAACGGTGTCCAGAATAACCTTTGCAGGGGCAAAGCACTGAAAATGTACCCCCTACCTCAAATATCTCTGATCAAATCAGACTGCACAAATCTGCACCTTCTGGCCTGTGTTTGGGGACAGACATTGGGTATAGGTTAACTTTATTTTGTTGAAAACTCAAAGCTCCTTTCTGGCGTGCTTTTGAAATAACATCGTCCCAATCAGTTTCAAGCACAAACTGCATCAACACTGTAGAGAGTTTAACTTTACTAGGGGTAGAGTGAAAGATATTTTCTTCAAATCACCAACTTGCGTTGATTTAGTTTTTGAAAATATTGGGAGTCTGAACATCCTCACCAGCGGTGGAAGACCGTTCTCCTTAAACCCCAAAGCTTCAACAAAAAGCTCCCTTACCAGGTCCCAGGTAATTACCTGATCCATTTTTAAGTCAGGCATACCAACCAGCAGCAAGTTATTATGTCTAGCGGCGTTCTCCAACCCCTCGATTTTGCGAGCTTCGCTAATATTATCCCGTAGAATAGCTGACATTAACATGGCATTTGATTCCACTTTCATTAAGGTAACTGCTTGGTCCTTCTTAATTATCCACCATTACTTTTGCCATCTCCTGTACTTTTTCCCGGCTGGCATCACATTTGGCAGCAACTGCCTCCCATGTTGACTCCAGCTTGCATACAGCCGAAAGAAGCATGGAATAGGATTTACTGATTGTCTCTTGAGGGGGTGCTCTCTCCCTTTATTGGCTTCAACCACTTGAGCTTTAGTTTGTTTGGGAAACTCTTCACACACATCTGCTTTTTGAACAGACCCATGGCTAACAAGTCCCATGCAGCTGTAGCACTTGTACCCCCTAGACTACCCGAGTATAAGGATCCTAGGAGCCAATCCATAGGTCCTGTCCACTCACGCTTCTCATGCTGCTATTCTAAAGGAGAAATGTTGACCTCCTTCCTTTTTATGGCTGTGGGCGGAGCCTACAGCCATCTTGCTGTCTGTAGCTAGAAAAATGGAGGAACGTGGAACACATTTTTGGAGTTTTTCAGTGTAGCCTTCCACAGCTATAAATCACAGTTGAAATAAAATACTCCCTTCTTTCTGTTTAGAATGTTGAAGACAGCACTCCAAGCTGCTAATCAGATAGCCATTAGGAAAGTGAAACAGCTTGTTAAATATTGTTTGCCTATTAAACTGGAGATTTGTTTACACCCTTCGAAATGCAACAACTTTCTATGAATAGATAGGCCATTGACAGAGCAAAGGCCTATGACACATTCATAAGGCAGAAAAAGAAATGGGCAGACTGGATGGGCCTTGCAGTCCTTATCTGCTGTCAATGTCTATGTTTCTATGTTTCTAAACAGCAGAGCACCTTTCAATACAGCCTCCCTCCATCGGCCATCTTGCTTCCACCTTGCTTGAGCCAAATCGGTGGTGGTGGTGGGATTTAAAGGATATACCCGGCTTTATCAGCGCTGATATTATTCCATTAAGTACGAATACTTCTGATTTTTCATGACTGATTTTAAATCCAGACACCATCCCATACTTTTCCATTTTTTTTAAACTTGTGAACTATATTAAGAAAAACATCAGCAGTTACAACACTTTGGATATTGCATCCAGTGATCACTGTTTGAAACTTAATTATTACAGGCTATCTGCAATCATTTTTCAGACAAAAACACAGATCAAATACAATGCTTAAATGTCCAAAATGTGCATCCGCTTCTATACTTGATCGTTAGCCTGGAAGAGTCTTTATATATAAAAAGTCAGATCTGTACCCAGTATATATTCTGGGCATGCATTTTTGAAGATTCCATTTAATCTTGACCATTGGTTATTATTAATGTTGTCAAGGCAACAGACTAATGACCATATCATTACTTATATATTCGTTTTTCATAAAGTTTCGCCAGGAAAGATGCAGTGAGCTGGTAACAGCTTGTTTTCCAGATGCGTCCCAGGGGAAGGGGATGGGAACATCAAATAAAGAAGTATAATGAATAATTATATAGCTAATACAGTAATATGATTTGAATAAAGAAAGTACAATTTTAAATACCTGTTCATTCAGGTGTCCCCCAGGGATCCATTCTGGGCCCCCTACTATTCAGCTTGCTCCTGAACTCCCTTCCAAATTCTTGCTCCGAAACAATCATCCTCTATGCAGATGATGCTGTAATTCTTGCCTCCCACAAGGATCCTAAGCCTCTACAAGACAACCTTCAGCTTGGCTTCACATCTGTTGAAAACTGGTTCTCAAATCACAATCTGGTCCTCAATAATAAGAAAACAAAGTCTATGATGTTCAGCAGCTTTCATAACAAGCATAAGCTGTACCCCCTATCCATCAAAACCAGTCATGGAGTCACCCCAGAACAGGTTCAAACCTTTAGGTACCTTGGGGATCACTCTAGACCCTCATCTAATTTACAGTGCCCACGTTGACTCTGTAACCAAAGCAGCAAATACTCGCCTTGGCCTTCTCTTCCGGCATAGGCAACATCTTACCCCAGAAGCCCTGACTGTCGCTGTTCAGAGCTCTGTTGTCTCCATTATTGACTATGGGCTTATCTATGGCTCTGCCCCCCTACCACTCTTAGACACATATCCAACTCCCTCAATAAGGCCTGCCGACTTCTCACTGGATCCCACCACCTCACACATATGTGCAACCTCTATGCACAAACTGGATGGCTGCAACTCACCAATCGGATAAAGTACCTAACCTGCACCATGGCGAAGAAAATAACTATGGCTCCCCTGGAGTATGTGCACTCTTACACCCTAGCAATAATCCCCGCTCAACCAGGGGGTCTGAATCACAGCTCCTGAAGGTTCCAAATTGTTGTACCTCACAAGGTCAAAGATCTTTTGCCTACAGGGCACCCAGCTGTTTAATGGTCTAAACAGTTACATCTCCTCCACTCCTCCACTTGGTGCATTTAAATCAAGGCTACGCCTCTCTCTCACTGCCTCTAGCTCCTGTGACTGCCTCCACTAGCTGACCCCATGAATATTTCCCTAACCTTATGCAGTTCTCTCTCCTATTAGCACTTGGTTACCCCTTAGCATGCACTTCCCCATGTTACGTCTATGATAATGCCTCTGGCTACACTCCTCCTCCTCTATAGCTCTCCACCCCCTCCACTCTTCCTCTCTCTTGTCCTCTATCCTCTCTGCACCTCATCCACTATCTCCTTGTAACCTAGCCTCCAAAACTTGTTTTGTTTCTCAGATGCTTTGTAACTCTGTTTAGCTTACACTTTTGTAACCTTGTCCTATGTATTGAATTTGTAATCTGACTTACATGTTTTATGTTTTGAATTGTAACCTGACAAGGAACCTTTGTAAAAGAGCCCTGGCTCAAAGGTATTGTAATCCTAGACCTAATAATAAATAAATAAATAAAGAACAATATACGTATAGGTAAGGGAAAAACAGATGGTCAGAATAAAGCTACTGAGAGAGCCAAGGACAGCTGCAGGAGGGAGAACAAAGTCAAGTAGGAGAGACTTTAAGGAGGAAGCAGAAGAGGCAGAGCGAACAGACAAGGGAAGGGAGGCCCAGAGTAGAGGGAAGCGATAAGAGAAGGCAGATTGACCCACTGTGAATTTCCTAGAAGGAATAACTAGAGAATGAGAAGCAATATTTCATAAAGGATAGTGGAAAGCTGGGGGAGAGGATAAGAGAGAAGTAAGGCAGGAAGGAAGGGAACCAAACCAGAATTTAGATATAAAAGAGAGACAGTGGGAAAGGCACCTGGCATCAAGAGAGGGGACAGAAAGAGAGCAGCATAAAGTGAATAGTGGTGAGTGTGTGGGGAACAACCTACAGCAAAACAACCAAAATAATTGGAAAGAGGGTCCAATCTGGCAAGGATGGATTTGGGAGCTCCACTGTACACCAGATCATCATAATCAAAGATAGGGAGAATCATCTTTAAAACCATCTCTCAGGAGTGCCAGAGAGCCGATTTCCAGGCAGGAAGCGTTTCCTGAACACTCTACTCTTCAGTTTGTTTAAATCGATTAAAATATCATTTTCTGTTATAACTTTGGATATTTGGTGAGAAAAGGATTCCTTAACTCACCAGCTTTCGTTTGATTCCTTAAACAACATGATGGGACCAAAAAACACCATTCCTGCAGCTGTTAACCTTAGAGCTGAAAAAGCAGACAGGGCCGCTGATTCCTTGTGTTATGGAACCTCCTTTGCAATAGAAACATCGTGTTCACTGTGGCAGCTGATGCTCACCATAATGCAATCAATGGATTCCAAACTAAAGAAATCCCTGGTGAGGCTGGAGAAACACGACGCAGTACTCATGGCTCCATTTATGGCAGTACAGGATTCCACTAAGAGTTCGGCAGCTGCTCAAGTGATTACTGTGAACCTGACACAGGAATCTAAGTAACACCAGGGGATCTACAGAGGCCTGGGGGACTGGGACCCATACTGGAAGCCTACAGTGAGTGGATTCACCAGAAGGTGCAGAAAGATGGGATTTGGTCATTTTTACTACAGTTCACCTTCAATTCTTACTGGACTTACTTGACCATGCAGGCTGGAATTTATGATGAAAGACCTACGCAATGTATATTCCCGTTCGTCTATCGAAAGCTGCAAGACCTTGCTCCCAGAAAGCTGAACAGGGCGGATGATAAACAGCAGCAGACGACTCTGAGGAAGTCAGTTTTTTGCCTTCTTGGCAAGTTTCTGGTAATCTATATATGTGGGGCTAGGTAACGGACTTGGGGGACTTTGAATTACCCTTTTTTCTGGACATATAATTACTGGTTTAAAGTAACTTGTAGCTGGCATGACGGGTGGGGATTTCTTTGTGTACTACTGTGGGACAGGATCATCCTGCAGGTCAGTGTGGTCCATACGGTGGGTTAATCCACTCTTGGTATAATGTTCCCTCCAACTCGCTTAAGCTGCAGATACTAGTTCTCCCCCATTTCTTAACCATAAAGCTCTGTATGCTATTAGGGTTGCCTGTTAAACCTACCTGTTCTAATATTAAGTTAGACAAAGAAACTGACATGTTGCTGGTGTATGGTTTTGAAGATTAATAGTAGTTAATATACTCTGTTCTTTATTGGCTGTATGTAGCACTTGCTCTAGAAATGGTAAATCATCCTACTACGTCTTTTTGTTAAATGGATAAATAGCAGTCTGTTATGACTGCGTCACACTGTGTTTTTTATTGCAAGCAAAAATCAAGCTAATAGTAAGTAGCCAATTACAATGTGGTGCACACAGTGTGCAAAAATCATCGTGGCAGTAGTTAACCCCAGCGCTTCGCCTCACCGGGCTTCGTCAGGGGGCTCTCATAGTTGCCCTAAACCCTGTTAAAAGACCACTGGCTGGAATGGATTGCTAAACTGGGTAGACCAGTAACTTCAGTCAGTTACCAGGATCATACCCCATGGGGGGGGCTGCTACTCTCCGGTGTCATGCCACCACTTATTCGACCCCAACATTGGGGAGACACACCTAGCTAGCGAAGCCTGGTACAGAACCATCAGGTCTCCACATGAATAGTATATACCCAGCTTTAAATCCATGGTAGTGTATGCAGTCCAAATGTAACCAAGAAATACAATGCTCGCCGGTACGGAGCAGGCTTCAGGTCCGGGGCTGCTAACCCCCACATAAATGCCACTACCACAAACCAAAATAGATCTGCACTCTGGGATTATACAGCAGAGTGTGATACTAAGTATCCCTGATGCTTTCGCTCCATTCTAGCTTGTCAAAACAGGCCTTCTGAGGAAGCTCAAATGGAGCGAAGTGCCACGGCCCCTGGGTAACAGTCAGTGGCTGGTTACTCGATTTGTCAGAGTGTTTCACTAAGTTTGTCATTTCGACTTGCAAAAAATAAATTCACCTGTGGAGTCGGAATTTTGGAGTAAGGCTCCAGTTATTTTATGAGTTCATTTTACCTGGTGTCACACTAATGTATGCGGTTCACTACCTGTAGAGGGTACCATGTAATAACAGCTAATGAATAAGGGTGCCATCACAATACAGCGAACACAAAATAACGACCAGTACTACAGCTACCAAACAAACCGCAAAGTGCTTTGTATCTAATTTTTGCGGGGGGCTTCACCCCCCATCCCCACATCCTCCTAACTAAAATAACCATCTGGGGGGGGGTCAACTCGGGGAATGGGAGAAACTCGGGAGGAGAGATGTTCCCCAGCAGAAAAATGTACAAACACCAACAAAGTAAATAAAAACATACCAACTGGGAACCGAACCCAGCTCTGCCTGCTCGACCCAGGTACTCAATGGTGGTGACTGTAACCACCACACTGAGCAAGCAGCTCGGTTTACAGCCCACAGCTACTGCTCCAAATATTGCCTGCTCTCATTCCCCTTGCTGTTTCCCTACTTCTGCATCCATTGTTGTTTTTCCTCCTCGCTCTCTTCACATACTCGCTATTCTTTACAACCCGCTATACCTCCAGGCGCTCCAACTGAGTCGCTCAATTTGACGGGTTACCCCAGTACAGTCAGCATGCCTGTAATGGTGGAATAAGACACAAAACAATGGTGTGCATTTGGATTAGTCCGGGTTAGCAAACACACGATTGTTCTGAATGGGGGGCAGGCAAACAGAGCAGCTAACTACAGTATCATAATTACAAGCTATACCATCATACTTCAGTCAATATCCGAAACAAATTAAGGGCTACATGTCATTACAGAGATGCAATTATAGCAAATGGTAATTTCAACGAATCAAGAATAGCGACATCAATTACAGCGGTGTGTTTTTACAGCGAATTTCTATTTTAGCTAATATCGGTGATCTCAGTGACCAATATTCAGATCTGCATTTGAAAATTGTAGGCAAATCCCAAAAGGTATTCCATCCGTGGATGACTGCTATATTCCCCGTCCACCTGCACAAGCCGTTCAGTCAGGTCCCAGTAACACCTACAGTTCCCAGCAGCAGCAGCACAACCAGTCATCAGCTGACCTCTGCCATTCTCTGCTTCTCTTTTACACACATTCAAAAAAAACTCCATACAGTGGAGTGGCACATGCCCAGCTGGGTATTAAACCCATGGTGCCACCCCTCGACAGCATTATTTGTTTGTGAGTGGCTGCGTTACTCAACAGCTGCAACTAATCGCTTCTGGTGATGCAGCGGGGCCCCCCTGCACCCCCCCCAGACCCTCCCATTTCTAATATTCTAACACCACGGTGCACTTGGACACAGGGGGTATATGTAACATGTTTGTGGCGGTTATAATTACTACTCGCCATAATAAGCTGTTGCTGTAATGTGCTTTTGCTATACTGCCCTATTCACAGTAATGTTCAATGCACTCTAATTGTTGTCACTATTGCTGATTCGTCGAAACCGCTGTGTTGATTTAACGTGCTACCCAAATGAAGGGAAAGTCAACAGAAGAAGATTTTTATTTATTTATTCATTTTGAAAGTCATAGTTAGCCTACTGTCGAGATTTCAGTCTAAGTGTTGCGATCTTGGATCAGCAATAGAGGCAAATGTTAAGGCGTGATCTGAAAGGGAAGAGAACGGAACAGGTGCTTGTAGTAGTGTTTGGAGGGAGCAGGAGCGGCTTCTCTGTCTTTCTGATCTGCTTCAAGTTTCTTTGGCCGTGGCTGCCTTCTTCTTTGGTGTGTGCCTCCTCAGAATCACGTTCCAGACACAAAGGTCTGCCCTGGTGGTCTACACATCTCACTCTGTAGCTGTGCAGGTTTCTAATTTCCCACCTGGGGTCTGGATCCATGCTGTTTGTCGTAGGGCCTTTTCAACAACCTCCTATTCATCATGCAGAACTGTGATGCCAAGCTTCCTAAAGGTCCATACTGTGTCCAAGAGAGTCAGGAAGGTATGAGGTTTACCCTCTTAAAAAATAGTCACTTTGGTGGGAAAGGCCAGACATGTTTTTATCTATTTTTCTTTCAGCTGTTTTTGTATCATGTATATCTGTTTCCTTTATAGTTTGGTACCCTTATAAACATTTTTTTAGCCCACACTGTGGTCAAAATACGCTGTTTAGTGGCCTACTGAAAGAAGAGTATTATTATTAGGCCGGCACAGTAGGATGGAGGGCTGAAGCGCTGGCACGTTTCATCCTGCCACACCAGTGACCCAGATTCAGAAACAGACTCGGGTCAGCCTGGATGCGAGATGATCAAGCATCCAGGGGACTCCTCTCCTCGCTTGAGGTGGAGAGGCACATCAGTGCGGCCATAAACTGCCACCAGGTGAAGGCCGGGTGGCAGTGTAGCACGGGCGGCAAGAATAGGAGGGTACCAGCGTGTAAGTCGGGCATGCGCTCGTGCATGGGCATGCATGATACTCTTACAGCAAGGGGAGGGGATGAAAGAGAAAAATGCTGTTGGGGGCTTTGCAAAGCTCTGCCTGCATATCTTAGGCCTACACTGCCACCAGTGTCTTTACCTTTGGATCCACACTGGATAATTGCACTTGGGGGGGTATCCCTCCTCCCTCTGGCCTCACAGCGAAGGGTGAATCATTGGAGTACCCAGACAAGAAGGTAGATCCCAGGGGAGGTGGTGGCAAGCTCAGGGATACAGTGACAGGGATGATCAGCTCCCTTGGACTCTGGAGGATAAAGAATTGTTATGGAATATAAAAGAAGCATATTATTACAGACCTTGGTCGTGCTTCTGGGGTGGTGGGTTTTTTAGCCTGTGCTCTGTGAGTGCATTCCATCTGAAGTTCTTGCTCAGGCTGCAGATGTAGTGTACCCTCAGCAGCTCCTGTAAAAAGGGATTAGTAGACCATCTCCAAGTCCTCCCGTAGGCCATGGATATGGATACTGAGTCAGTGGTCCACATTTTCTGCAGCCTCTTGTCACCTGTGCATTTGCCATTCCCTGTGGTATAGATAAAGGAGGGTCATCCTGTGGAGGTCTGTAGTCTCAGCTGATTCTGCCAGTCCATGTGCCAGATCTTTAAGATCTTACTTCAAGAGGGTTCCTTCAGTAGTTCATCACATATAGGACTGGCGCCACCTGGCATCAGGCCGCATGGCAGCCCTTTCTAGCAATTCCTGACGAGGGACCGCCCACCCGTCACACGACCGATGTCAGCGTGGCCGTACATAGTGGGCGGTCCCCACGCCCATCCTCCAGTTCTTTCCCACCTTTGGCTCGTGTCAGTCACATTGCAGACTTCCATACAGCGATCGTCATGTTAGTTCTTGCGTCAGATTTTTCCTTTGCCAAATCTTTATTTTCGAGATCCCTCTACTTGATGTCTTCACCCAAGAAGAAGTGCTCGTCTTGTGTCACGCAAATCCCTCATAAGGATGGTCCACCTAAAGTGCGTAATCTGTTTGGGCCCAGACCACCCTGTCTCCTCCTGCTCGGAGTGCCAAACGTTTAATCAGGCCATCAAAAAGCAGAAACAGCAGGTTTTGGAGGCCCACCTTTTAAAGGTCCACTTAGCTTTTTTAGAAAAGCAAATGGACCACATTAGAGTGTCTTCTTCTGAGAAATCTTTTCCCTCAAAGAAGCACCATAAGGAGAAATCTCGGGAGCAGGAACGCTCCACGGATGAGATCTCGCGACCCTCGACGAGCAAGGCCCAGCCACCACCTAAGAAGACCTCAGACGGTAAGTCTGGCAAATATTCAGCGGGTCAGTTGACCATCAACTCCTTCAACGATCGCACCACTACGGCCGCTAAGTCAGCCTCCAGCTCCTCCAGGGACCGCATGGCTGTGGCAAGATGGCTCCCCAGCCTTCGGGGACCCTCCTGGCACCAGTTGGTAAGTCAGCTGGGGGCTCCTCCCCCGCCCGCCCTGCTCCACCTGATAAGATGCCCAGGAGTGGCTCTCCCACTGGGGCTTAGCGGCACCTCACTCAACGACCGGCAGAACCAGGGAGAGAAGGCCTCTCTCCCCCCTCCTCCTTCACCTTTACTCTCCCCTTCTCAGGCGGGTATTCAGGAGAAGACAGCATGGAACCCCTCGATGTGGTAGATTCCTTGGGGTCTGTGCCATGCTCTCCTGACAGGGTCATGGAGAAGGAGGCTCCTCCTCGGCCGTCTGGACTTCCAGTGGAGGCCCCTCCTCCTCCTTCAGGTGGTATCCCTCGGAGCTGACGATTATCCCGGCCCGATCCCACCGTCAGATCTGGTGAATTCCATTCTGATGCAGGATATTCCGATGACTCTTCCACAGCCAGGGCCCTGTGGTCTGGCCCTGCCTTCGGCTCCGGCTCCAGACCCGGTCCCGCCATTGAGCCTCCTTCGTCCGGCCCCGATGCCAGCCCCTCCGATGCCGGATCCCCCTTCTGGCACTGGATTGGTTGGTGCCAGTCCCAACATCGGTCCCCCTGACTTTGGCTATCCCGATGCCGGACCCCTTGCCAATTTATACTAGAGCAGGTCTGACGTGCGCATCCCCTCTGTCAGATCTGACTACAGGGATTTATACAAGACCCCGGACTGTCCCACATTACCCTTTTAGGTATCCTGGGGACCACTTCCCAGCTGGTCCTCCTCTTGAATGGAGCTCTTTTAGGCGGTACTACCCTGGTTATAACACCTACCACCATTACCAGGGACACCAGGGTTGCCATTACCCGCCCCTCGGTTAGCCTCCTCCTCCTCCCAGCCATAACCTCCTCCTTCACCCCTCAGCTAGATTTTAAGACCCTTATCCAGTCTTGGTGGCAGGGGGCACGCTCGGAGTTGGTTTCAGACCTGGAGACAAGACTCCCTCTTCCATGGTCTCCTAGGTCTGCGTCCCCGAGAAGCTCTTCTCCATCCATGGTACATGTCTCGGGGGCAGCTCGTCAGGCTATTACCCTTCCCGACATCCAAAATCTTCCTGACGAGGGGGTAGATGATGATGATGATGATAATGATGATGGGGAGGATGCCGATGAGTCAGCGGAGGACACCTTGGAGGCACCCAAGGGTCCAAAAGGTAAGGTTTCCCCCAAGTCCCCCCTATAAGACCCTGCCTTCTCGGATCTTCTGAGGTCCATGAAGGATTTCTTCGACTGGGAGTCAGAGGAACAAGACCCAATGAGACAGAGGCTAGCCAAACACCAGGACTTAGAGTCTCTGTCTCCGGTTCCTACTTCTCCCTGGATCAGACCTCACCAGGACCTCACCTCTACGGTCTGGCAGATGCCTCATTCCCTCCTGACTGTCCCCAAGAGGGCAGACAGGATTTACCGGGTGCCGAAGGATGCTCCATTCCTAAAGACGCATCCTAAGGCGGACTCTGTTGTCATCTCAGCTGCTCATGACCGCTCCGCTGCACCCAAGCACATGAGCACCTCTCCTCTAGACAAAGAATCAAGGCAGATGGACCAGTTCGGTAGAAAAATTTACACCTCGGCCACATGTGCACTTAGATCCCTCAACTATGTGGCCCACATGGTGTCCCACCAAAAGACTACCCTGGCCAGGTTAGAGGCTCGTGTCCAGTCTATGGAACCCTTGAGCCTCAAAGAGGAGCTTGCCAAGGACCTTCGCCTCTCTCAATTTTCATGTAGGCATGCCTTGAGGGCTACATATGACTCCGTCGACTCTGTAGCTCGCACCTCGGCAACTGCCGTTACCCTAAGATGGCATTCCTGGCTTTGCATCTCTGGCCTTGCCAACAAGGTACAATCGGCAATTCAGGATACCCCCCTTCCAGGGTTCGGTGCTTTTTTGGTGGGGTCACCAAACATATCATCACTGATCTCCAGGACAGAGGCCTGGCCCTCAGATCAGTGTGGTCCATGTAATGATCAGGCACTCAGCAGCAGCAGCCGCCCTTTCAGAAAAGGACCCAGAGGCAGAAGAAGCAGGCCCCAGCTCGGTGCCAGGGCAAACACAAGTCCACAGGTTCCGCCACTCCTCCGGCCTCCAAGAACCAGAAATGCACAGGGGGCCCTCCCCCTGAACGTCCTGCCACTTCCTGACTCACTATCCCCACTACCTCCTCAGTCTCACGATGAAAAGCAGGTGGGAGGGAGGTTTGCCCGCCATGCTCAGGAATAGAAGGCAATAACCTCCGATGCATGGGTCCTGCAACTAGTGTCCGTCGGACACACCATAGAGTTTCTGGAGCTTCCTCCAGAATCTTCGCCAAAAAGGTCTTCTTACTCCAGCGATCAGGCTCTTCTCGTCCGAGAAGATGTTCAAAGCCTCTTGCTCAAGGAAGCAATAGAGCACATTCCCCTCTGGCAAAGGGGCAGGGGGTTTTACTCCAATTTTTTCCTGGTTCCAAAAAAGATGGAAGACTTCAGACCCATTCTCGACTTAAGCAACCTCAATCAGTTTGTCGAGTACAAAAAGTTTCAGATGTTGATGCTCCAGAGTCTCCTCCCGCTCCTTCTGGAGGAACATCGACTGTGCGCTCTGGACATGCAGAATGCTTACCTGCTCATCCCGATCTTCCCCAGCCACTGCCGTTTCCTGTGGTTCCAATTCCAAGGGGAGCACTTCCAATTTCTGGTGCTCGCTTTTGGTCTGTCCTCGGCACCGCAGGTCTTTAACAAGTGCCTGGCGGTGGTGGTGGCTTCCTTATGCCGCCAGGATATTACAGTTTTCCCTTGCCTGGATGACTGGCTGATCTCAGCCCTGTCCAGGGACTCTTTACTGGAGGCTCTTTTTCACCTTGGACCTCTTTGGCAGACTAGGGATTACTATCAATATTCCCAAATCATCCATGATCCCATCCCAGAGACTACAGTTCATCGGGGCAGTCCTGGATACGGTCCAATGCAGAGCCTTCCTTCCTCCAGACAGGGTGGAGACCCTGATCAGTCAGGCTTCATGAGTGGCTTCATCCAGGACCATCCCGGCCTGGGAGATCCTCCGCCTTCTTGGCCTGAGGGCAGCTTCCATCACTACTGTTGCCCTGACGAGGCTTCATATGAGAGTTACTCAGTGGTCCTTGCTGGTACAGTGGGACCAACTCCTGGATGACCTGGACCATCCAGTACTGGTCTCTACAGCGGTTCAGAAAGAATTGTTTTGGTGAAGGGACCCCTGCAACCTTTCCTTAGGTCTCCCTTTCAGGAGCCCTGCTCCTCTAGCATCCCTAACTATGGGCGCTTCGAACATGGGATGGGGAGCGCATCTGGGGGAGCACCAAGCTCAAGGACTGTGGTCCAGCTGGGAAGCACTTTTGCACATCAACGTTCTGGAGATGAGAGTAGTGTTGTACGCCTTGTAAGCCTTCCAGACCCTCCATCCCAAGGGATCACTGCTGGTCCAAATGGACAATATGTCGGTAGTCTGATACCTCAACAAACAAGGAGGAACCCGATCGTACCCCCAGTGCATGGAGGCGATGCGGGTGTGGAACTGGGTGGACCAGCACAATCTGGCTCTTGTGGCCGTGCACGTTACAGGTGTTCTAAATGTCCTGGCGGACAGTCTCAGCAGGTCTCGTACCCTAGCTCACGAGTGGGAATTACATCAGGAAGTGGCAGAATCTCTCTTCCTAAATTGGGGGCATCCAGAAATTGACCTTTTTGCCTCCCAATACAACACAAAACTTCCCAGTTTTTGCTTGCTCGTTCCAGGGCATGGTGCTTTCTGGCACGATGTGCTGTCTCTCTCCTGGACAGGGAAATTTTTGTATGCCTTCCCTCAGTTTCCCCATTCTCCAGAGGGTCCTTCTCAAGCTTCAGGCAGAGAAGGTGAGAATGATTCTCATCTCTCCTCTCTGGCCGAGACAAATTTGGTTTCCTCTGTTACAACAGCTATCCAGGAAATCACTGGTTTTACTTCCAGTGACCCATGACCTCTTGACCCAGGATCGAGGTCATCTTGTACATCTGGGGCTCAGGACCCTGCATCTTCATGCTTGGCTCCTACAGACATAGCGATTTCTCACTTCGGGGTCTCCTCCCAAGTCGCTCATGTCCTTATAGAGGCTAGAAAACCCTCTACTCATTCCACTTATGTCATGAAGTGGAAACGTTTTTCCATCTTGGCAACTTCCAAGAATTGGAACAACTTTTCTTGTTCTGCCCCTCAAATCATGGAATACTTCCTTCATCTGTCAGACTCTGGTCTGTCATATTCTTCCTTGAAGGTCCGCCTTTCCACAATTTCGGCATACCATGAGCTGGTGGATGGTAAACCTGTGGCTCAGTTGGAAGTCTCAAAAACCTTTCTGAAAGGGATCCTCCATCTGAAACCCCCCATCCGCAGCCCAACCCCACCTTGGGATTTGAACTTTGTGTTGGAGAAGCTCACTCTTCCCCCATTTGAACCAGCCATGAGCTGTGATTTGAGCTTCCTTTCCTGGAAGACGTTATTTTTAGTTGCCATTATGTCAGCCCGAAGGATTTCAGAGCTTCACGCTCTGGTTTGTAAAGAGCCGTATCTTATTTTCCACAAGGACTGGGCAGTACTCAGGACAAATCCTAAGTTTCTTCCCAAGGTGGTGTCAGAAGCCATACTGAACCAATCAGTGGAGCTTCCTGTTTATTTTCCGTCCCCTTCCAACAGAGGTGAGGCACTCCTGCACACCATGGATGTCCATCTGATCCTTCGGTGCTACACACATTGAACCAAGGATTTCCACAGCTGTGATCAGCTTTTTGTTTCTTTGGCCCCCAGGTCTAAGGGCAAACCGGTTTCCAAGTGATGCTTTTCCAAATGGTTAGGCAACTGTATTCAGTATTGTTACCAAAAGTATGAAAAACCTCTGCTGGGTCCCATCAGAGGTCATTCTACTAGGGGCATGGCTGTTTCTGCTGCCTTTTTGTGGAACATCTCTGCGGCTGATATCTGTGCCACAGCTACTTGGAGTTCTGTCCACACCTTTACCTAACACTACAGTCTGGATATTGCTTCTAGGTGGAGGGCAGGCTTCGGCCTAGCTGTCTTGCAGGGCCTTCTGTCCTAGGCTGGGTCCATTCTGGTTCCCAGTTTCTGTTGGAGTTATTTTCTCCTCCCTTATTTCTCTCAGTCTCTCTTTGGAGGGACTGCTTGGGACTCTGTCCTATAAGTAATAAACTACTGAAGGAACTATCTCAAAGTAAGATTGTACAGTTACGTAGGAACTTACCGTAACAGTAGCTCTTCGAGACAGGTTCCTTCAGTAGGTCATATTTTTCCCTCTCTCCTTCCCATCATTTTATTTCTTACAGGGACTCCAAATCCTGTTTGCTCCTGCTGTCAGGCCTCTTCCTGGCTCCGGAGGGAGAACTGGAGGGCGGGTGTGGGGACCGCCCACTATATACGGCCATACTGACATCGGTCACGTGATGTCGGGTAGGCAGTACCATCAGGGATTGCTAGAAAAGTCTGCCGTGCAGCCCGACGCCAGGTGGCGCCAGTTCTATATGCAATGACCTACTGAAGGAACCTCTCTCGAAGATCTACTGTTACGGTAAGTTCCTATGTAACTGTACTTTCTGTTTTCACCCTCTTTTAGGCCTTTCCTGTACTCTTCAATATGTGTTCATCACTTGTGTCCAGAAGAACAGGTGATGGGGCTGGGGGGGTCGTGGGAAGGAGGTCCAGCCAGGGGGATGGGGGGCTAAAACTGTGAATAAAAAATAAACTGGTTAATGGATAGGCAACAGAGGGTGGTGGTTAACGGCACTCACCCTGATGAGGGGAGAGTGACCAGCAGGGTGCCCAGGGCTCAGCACTGGGACTGATCCTCTTCAGTGTCTTCTCCCCCCCCCATGCTCGCTGGTCTGGTCCCCCACTCCTTCGGGCTCCACAGGCTCCCTCCAGCCCCTCTGTCCTTACCCAGCCCTCCTCTGGTCCTCATATGGCAGCCGATCCCCGGGATATCCTGGCGTATCCCTTCACAGGACGGGTCCCCCTCCTCCGACGGGGAAGGCACTGGGGAGAGGGGATGGCCCAGCACACACTACTAGGACCCAGGGATACTGCTGAGGAGCAGAACGCCCTAGGAAGGTGCTGGAGGCACTCAGGGAACAGAGAGCCGTCATCCGAAGTGCCAGCAAAGCAATTTTCCCTTTTGGTTGGGGCAGCATAGTGACGCTACGGCATACCCGATGTCCACTCCTCCCCAGTTAGCATTGGGCCGACATCTCAGTGATACTCCCAGCCTCCGCTAGGAGCCAGCAGGCGCCGGACCAGTCCCCTACCCTCCCCAGAGAAGGAGAGCTGTTCATGGGACGCTCAATCCTTCTCGGCCCCCAGCTGGCTCCTCCAGTGACCCATGCTTTTCGATCTCGAACGCTGGTCGCTGGCATCGCAAGCGGAAATCCAACCACTGTGCTGGCAGGCCGGCTCAATGTCTTCTTAAGTGACACTGCAGAAGAATTGGAAAGGAGGTTTGCCATTTTGCATATGATATGAAAATCCATAATATGGTGGGGTTGGAAAGAATGCGTAGGAATTCTGGGAAACTCAAGGAGTGGGCAAGAGCATGGCAGTTGTGGTTCAGTGCCAATCAATGCAAAATAATGCAACCTAGGGCATAGGAACCCCGAGTATATGATGGAAGGGGGGTGCTGACAGTCACGAAGCAGGAAAGGGATCTTGGGGTTATCATATCTGATCCCCTTAAGGTGGCAGGGCAGTGTGACAAAGCAAATGGTTGGGCCAGTGGGATCCTGTGATGTGTAGTGAGGGGTATCTCCAGCAGGAGGAGGGAGGTGGTGTTGCCACTATATCACTTGCTGCTGAGGTCCCATATGGAGTATTGTGTTCAGTTTTTGAGGCCACATCTCAGAAAGGATATAGACAGGGTGCAGGCAGTCCAGAGAAGGGCAACTAAAATGCTGCAGGGGTTGCACAGGAAGCCCTTTGAGGAGAGACAGAGAGGTTTTGACATGTACACCCTGGAAGAGAGGAGAGCAAAGGGAGACATGAAAGAAACCTACAAGTACCTCATGGGGGTGAACAGGATACAGGACAGAGTCTCTTTCAAATGAGAAACAGCACCAGGATCGGGAGGCATGTGATGCAGCTGGAAGTGGGGAAGATTAAGAGGGATGCAAGGAAGTACTATTTCACTTGAAAGGGTGGTAGACACCTGGAACAGACTGCTGGTAGCAGTAATGAGGAGAAAACAGTGTGGGGCTTCAAGCAACTGTGGGATAGACATAGGGGAATATTAGAAAATAGGCAGGGAGGAGGGAGGGTCCCCGGAGACCAGTTAGGGTCTACAGAGACGGACTAGGCAGGAAACATCTGGAGAGACTAGGTTGTCCAAGCAATCCTTTTGTGCTGTCAGATTCTATGTTTCTTCATTTTTATATTTCTATCTATCTGTCTGTCTCTCTCTCTCTCATCTATTTATCCCCTTCTGTAAGAGTAGCTGGTTTTGTGATGTTGTCCATATTGTATTTGGCTCCAAATGTTGTGTAATACTGGTTGAACGATGTATGTCTCTCTGCTCTTGTATCCTATATGTACAGTAATTAACCTAATGTATTCTCCATCCACTTCTGAAAGCACACAATCTGTACTATGTCTCTTTGTAATTAATTCCCGGGCCGACCCTGAAAAAGGGACATTTAGTCTCAGTGGGCTTACCCAGTCAACAAAATTCAATGAACAACACATTCTCACCCGCTCCCTGCCTCACTCTATTCTCTCCTTCTCCCTCCTTGTCTCTTCTTGTCTCCCCCTTCCTCCCTCTCTCCCCCCCTCCCTATTCTCTCCTTTTCTCTTTCTCCTCTCCCCTCCCTCCCTATTCCCATAATTCCTTTGCTCCATACCTCTATCCATTCCATTTTGCACTTTTCCTCCATCTCCCCTTTCCTTCACTCTCTCACCCTCTTACTCCCATCTTCCACTTCCTCCCCCCTTCTCCCACGCTCTACCTCCCTTGCTCCCCATTCTCTTTCTCCTCTGTCCATCCACTTCTCATCTCCCATGACACTGCACAATACCCCATGCCTTCTTCCTGCCCTAAGGAAACAGTACAACCAATCCCTCATCCCCACTGATCCCACACCTTACAGGGGGCAAACCACCATTTAACCCTTGAGGCAATTAGTGTGCTGTGTTTATTCCACTGTTTTTAAAACTGAAGGGGGTTAACAGTATTCTACCCCCATTAAAGATACCGATACCTGTATTCCCCTGCCCTGCTCTGTGGGGCTTGCTTACCCACCACTAAGGATATACAGGGACACAATCACACAGCCTGATATTAAACAAGGAAATCCTTTCTTATAGTCATTTTTTCTTCTTTTTGGAAGATTAGATTGCTTCACCACTAAGAAGATTACAACACTGCAACAAATGAAAATGAAAAAAATTTTTTGTTGTGTGTGTGCGGTGGGTGGGTGGGGGAGTTGTTTCAGGCCTGTAATCCCGTCTTGTTTCTGGTATTACAGCATCAAGTTTGAATGTTCCTAGATGGCTGGTGTATTGCTTTACTAATGTGTCTCATTTTATAAATGTAGGTTTACTGCATATATGCTGTGCGGGGCTGGCAGTATAGCCTAGAGATTAGAGTAATGAGCAGTGAATGAGCTTGGTACGTCCAGCAGACCTGGGTTTGACTCCCACAACCTCCACTTGCACACTGTGTGACTCTGAGCAATTTACTTAACCTCCCTAGTGCTCCCAGGTTGCCTCTGGAAAACAGGCACTTGTGCCTAGTGGGTCTCACCCGCTACTAAAGGGAAAAAGATATATATATATATATATATATATATATGTGTTTATATATAGATGTATATACATTTATAAAATGTGTTTTGGAATCTTTCAGAGTCCTACAAACGTCACTGGTCTAAACACATCATCCGACCATTCATTAATCTCTGGTATATGCACAGTTTGTAACTAACCTGCACTAATCTACCTAGCAACAACCTAACTAAATGAAAATAACACATTTTCCCTTAAATTGAAAATGTTCCCATTTACTCAGCATAAATACTCACAACAAGGCATAGGTTTATTTAAAATAAATGCACTTCCAGGGCCAATTCAAAGGCACTCATCCTTTGTTGCCAAACTCACATAATCTACCTGGCAACAACCCAACTAAAGGAAAGTAAAGCCTTTTTCTATTAAAAACAATGTTTTTCCATTTTATAAGTGCAATAGCTAACTCCAGAGCATGGGTTTCTTGAGAATTGATGCACGTGCTGGGTGTGCTGAAAGTCACTCTGTCGCTGATAGGCTGTTCGTCCTTTTTCTGTCGACAAACATCTGTTTCTAGGTATCATACCCCTCAGTTGTCCTAAATGAGAAGGCTATTTCTCATCTGAACCCCCTTGTCCATACCTTTCAACTGTCCCACATCAGAAGGAAAGTTTGTCATTTTACCACTGGGTTCTGAGAGGTAAAACAAAGGACATCCTGATGTGAGACAGTTGAGAGGTTTTGCACAGAAGAGTTCTTCTGAGAGGTAAAATGAGGGGTGTCCTTGTGGGGGGGGGGGGTTGTGGGATAACAGATGGACCAGACACAGAACTTCAGGTTCAACACACAATCTCTGAATGATGTTTATTCAAAATGCAGGAGATAACCTTAAGCAATGGCATATCCCTTCTTCAATACATTAGTTTGCAGCAACAGACTATGCATATCCTTCCTCTGCACTTAGTCAGCACCTACCGACCCACTGATCTCTTTAGTGAAAATTATTTTATTCCCTATGTTGGTCCTGTGTGTTTGGGTGATGGGGAGCTCAAGCAAGAAAAAAAAAAAAAAAAAAAACAAGCTAAAGACAAAGAACCTCAGTGTGGAAGCACTGAAGCAAGGGTTACCCCAAAGGGCACTGGCAATAAAGCCCAATTTCAAAGAAACACAATATCACACATGCCCCTATAATAATGCAAAGCATCATGTGATATATATGCAAATGACCATGACATTTTAGGCTGGTTCAGCTTAAAGCAGGAATGCATGGTGCCAAATGGCCTCTCAAACAATCTGTAATTTACATGCATTTTAACACAACGGGGGGGGGGGGTCTGATAGCTCTACCCTGGTAACTTAATTCTATAATACAGTCACCTAGTAACTTTTTACCTTTATCAAAAACACCTAGTGCCATGGTATTTTCAACATTTACAGGTTTCATACACATAAGGCAAATGCATCAAGGTATGACATTGTGCTATTGCATACTAAATCCTGCAACGAGGAACACAGCCTGCTGTTTTACATCAGCTCGGAGGTCACCACAATAACCTCCCTGTATGAAGAGCATGAGAGGGAAAAGGAAAATTAAAGCGGACACTATAGCATAGTCAAGAAAGGGAAGAGGGTGCCCATAGGTGGCCAATCTTATGGACTAGAAATTGTAAAGGATAGATTAGGCTAAGAAATAGAAGAACTGTTGCAACAGATTTAAGAAAAGGTCAGTCCTCAAGAGTGGCAGGATCTGCTTGTCACACTCCTTCCTGATGTGAGACAGTTGAGAGGCTTTGGACAGAAGGGTTCTTCTGAGAGGTAAAATGAGAGCATCCTTCCTGACATGAGACAGTTGAGAGGTTTCAGGTAGAAGGGTTCTTCTGAGAGGTCAAATGAGGGACATCCTTCCTGATGTGAGACAGCTGAGAGGTTTAGGGCAGAAGATTTCTTCCGAGAGGTAAAATGAGGGATGTTCTTCCTGACGTGAGACAGCTGAGAGGCTTTGCACAGAAGGGTTCTTCTGAGATGTAAAATGAGGGATGGCCTTCCTGATGTGAGACAGCTGAGAGGTTCTGGACAGAAGATTTCTTCTGAGAGGTAAAATGAGAGATGTCCTTCCTGATGTGAGACAGTTGAGAGGCTTTGGACAGAAGAGTTCTTCTGAGAGGTAAAATGAGGGACGTCCTTCCTGATGTGAGACAGCTGAGAGGTTTTGGGCAGAAGGGTTCTTCTGAGAGGTAAAATGCGGGACGTCCTTCCTGATATGAGACAGTTTTTTTTTCCCCAACTTATTTTTCCCTCCAGTTGCTGCTCCACCGAGACTCCTTCAGACATCCTGGCTTGTTCCTGCCCACCTGAGATCCCCCCATCCTGAGTCTCCCCCATGGTCCGACCCTTGCACTTACCTTGCAATGAACCCCTGGCTTGACCCCAGGCGGGGCCACCACTCCTACATTGGTGCATCCAGTTAGCTGCAGGCAAGACAAGGGAGAAGAGAATCAGGAGACCGGTGGGTGGGTGGGATCCGCAGTGGGTATGGAGGTCAGCTGTCGTCTACTTGGCGGTGCAGAATATTTCCTTTATTCATGAGTGTAACCCCCCCTCCCGGAGGCGTGGAAGTGCAATGCCATCCAGTGTAAGACAGACGCACGCCCACATCTGCCTGAGGGACATCCGCCAACACCTCATCCCAATTTGATGTGGTCCCCATGCTGCAGTGCACCCAGCCTCCACTGGGTGTCACTAGCACCGGGGATTCACATCCCACCCTCCCTTGGGACAGGAGAGCTGTTGTTGGACGCTCAATCCTCTCCTCCATGGCCAACCCATGGCAACCCGAGCTCGTTCCCAAACCCGGGTCACCGGCGTGGTGCTTGGTGTGGCATCCAGTGCCTCAACCCTCAGCACCACCGGCCCTGATGTGAGACCGTTGAGAGGTTTTGGGCAGAAAGCTTCTTCTGAGAGGTAAAATGAGGGCTGCTGATGACCCAGTAGTGTTAATGCTCGCTATGCCGATGACCCTGGTTGGGAACGGACTTATGTCATTCAGGGGTTGGTTGGGGGGGGGAAGAGGCATAATGATTCAGTATCCCAGGGACAGCTCTCCTCCCATGGGAAGGGGGAGACAGTGTTCTGCTGTTAGTCTACCACCAGGCAGAGGCCAAGAGACAGAACAGCAAGAGCTTAGTAATGGCAAGATGTTATCACGTGTGTGTATGTATACATATATACACACACACACACACACATATATCACGGTATACCGGCACCCTTGGGATACCGGCACCCTTGGGGAAATGTCAGCATGTGTGCACGTGTGTGTGTGTGTGTGTGCACGCACATCACGGTATATGGCACCCCTGAAGAGATGTTGGCATGTTTGTGTGGTGTGTTTCTGTATGCATATAATTGTACAGCGGCGCCCAGCATATGCGTGTGTGTATGTGTATATATATATATATACACACACACACACACACACACACACACACACACACACACACACACATCGCTATCTACCTGTACCCTTTGGGAGAAACACCAGAAGTGCCATTGTGGCAGCCCCCCACACAGGCCCATGCATGACCGAAGTAACTGGCCACCCACCACTATCATGGTCCTGGGTAAGAGGGGGATAACCGTTAAGTCTATAAGGTGGTCAGTGATGGGGCTGGAGGGTGCCATTGAGCAAGTCGAAAAATGAGGAAAAATCTTAGTTAAAAAAGTAAGGGACCTCCCTTCCAACGCGGGACAGTTGAAAAGTATCCATCTGTGTCCACCTTCTCTCTCTCATGCCTTTTCTTTTATTTCTCTTTTCTCACTCTGCTACCAACGATCCTGTGTCCCTTATCTCTCTGTCAGTCCCTCCTGCTCCGTCTCTCTCACAGACACGTCTTTGCATATTTCACCCTGTCCTCCAACATTTTTCAATAGCTATTCGGAGATTGCTATTGCTGTCTTTATCTTTTTCTTTTTGTTTCCTTCTCTCATCTCACTATAGCTCACTTTTGTTTATTTTTCTTTGTTCTTTCATACATATCCTTCCCTCCTCCTCTCTTTCTCTTTCTTCACCCTCTATCCCCATTTCTTCCCCTCTTTCTCATTTTTCTCTGTCACTATCTGCAGACAATATCTATCTATATCTACAGACAGTATCTATCTATATCTACAGACAGTATATATATATATCTACACAGTATCTATAGATCTACAAACAGTATCTATCTATATCTATCCATCTACAGACAGTATCTATCTATAATAACGGGTGACCCCCATTAACAACTCGTTTTTCATTACTGTAAAAAGTCAAAAAACTCGTGACTTTTACAGTCTTGCGCCAAGAAGCCTGTAGCAGTCCAGACCAATCAAACAGACTGGATAGGGAATTCGCCATGACTCAGTCTGCGCCGAGCCTGACGTAGCCGCCGTGCTGGGAGCTGCTAGTAGTGCCCTGTAGTTCGGCCTAAAACTGTTGTTTCAGCCGACACACTCTCCAAACCGGGGAAGTTCAAGAAGTCCATACGCCATGACTCTGGAAGCTCCGCTCGGGCTGGTGTGGGAAGGAATCCGGAGTAGGGAGCAGTCAGTAAGACGGAGAATTGGATAGTGCTGTGAAGTTTGTGGCAGGCTTCTTTTGTTGGTTGCTTTGGGCTGGGCCGTGTTCCACAGGTTGAGTAAGTGGGCTGCTGGCTAATGCAGTTTTTTGTCTTCAGGTACCATAGTTGTTATTTTTGCACCAGTAATTATAAAAAATAAAACATTTGAAGGGGGGGTTGATGCGCAGTTTTTTAAACACACCCTCAGTGTGTGATACTAGTGAAAGCTCTCGAGCTTCGCTCTCGAGGTTTCTCTAATATCACACACCTTGGGTGTGTAAAAAAACTGCGTATCAACCCCCTACATATGCATTATTCTCTATATCTATCTATCTACAAACAGTATCTATCTATAGACAGTATCTATCTACCTACAGACAGTATTTATCTATCTATCCATCTATCTACAGACAGTATCTATCTATCTACAAACAGTATCTATCTATCTACAGACAGTATCTATCTATCTACAGACAGTATCTATCTACAGACAGTATCCATATATCTACAGACAGTATCTATCTACAAACAGTATCTATTTATATACAGACAGTATCTATCTACAAACAGTATCTATTTATATACAGACAGTATCTATCTATATCTACAGACAGTATATATATATCTATTTATATCTACACAGTATCTATCTACAAACAGTATCTATCTATAGCTACAGACAGTATATATATCTATTTATATCTACACAGTATCTATCTATCTACAGACAGTATCTATCTTATCTACAGACAGTATCTATTTATCTATCTACAGACAGTATCTATCTACAGACAGTATCTATCTATCTACAAACAGTATATAACTATCTACAGACAGTATCTATCTACAGACAGTATCTATCTATCTACAGACAGTATCTACCTACAGATAGTATCTATCAATATACAGACAGTATCTATCTATATACAGACAGTATCTATCTACAAACAGTATCTATCTACAGACAGTATCTATCTATCTACAGACAGTATCTATCTATATACAGACAGTATCTATCTACAGACAGTATCTATCTATCTATCTATCTACAGACAGTATCTATCTATCTACAGACAGTATCTATGTACAAACAGTATCTATCTACAGACAGTATCTATCTACAAATAGTATCTATCTACAGACAATATCTATCTACTGTATCTTTTGACAGAGTCGACCTCTCCATCTACACAGACTATTTATCTACAGATAGATAGATACTATCTATCTATCTAGAGACAGTATCTATCTATCCGGTTATCTAATCTATGTAAGCAATAAGACATGATGGGGTGTGCATTATGGTGTGATAACTGCGCTCCTAGGGGCATAGTTAGGCACAATGCACAACCCTGGAGTGTCTTATTGTGCTTATAAAATGCCCCTTTATTTTTAGAAGCAGTTTTTCTATTTTTAAACAAATTTTTAAATAAGTAAAAATGTAAGTGACTCTGTGCTTTTAACATAAAATAGTCCTTCTACCTATTGGTGCTAGATACTATTGGTGCTAGATTAAAGTAGTGTTATACAATATGTGCCTCCCCTGCCCACTTAAGCTTCATATTCCCCTGCCAGAGACAACAAAATTTCACAAATGCTGTTTTTCTCATTCTAAGTATGACACATAGCCCCCTTATTTTATTTCATTCTCCTCACTCTGTAGACAAAACTAAAAGGAAGCCATAACAGGGGCTTCTCAGTTCCCCGGTGCTGCAAGCATGAGCATGGTTCAGAACTGCCACACTCACTGACAGCATCATGAACTGCTCGCTCTGTCCTAAAAGACAAACAGCAGGGTGAGTCATTTACCACCTTTTCTCTTTGTTTATATAGTATTATTGCTTACTTTCTTCATTCTGTTTTTTTCCCTCTGTGTTTACCCACATTCAAGAAATTGAATATTTATCAAGGAATAGAGGGATTCAAAATTCTGCTCAGTTCTACTAGCGGAATGTTCCTCTGCTAACATACTGTACACACAGACAACAAAGGCATGTTTTAGAGCCAGAGACTCAATTATCTCATTTGTCAGGGAAACCAAAAGAGATTTCCCTGATGAGCAGGTAAAGATGGGGGGGGGGGGGGTCACTGTTAGCAAACAAACAGTTGTAATGAAAACTATAAACAATACTTAATGTTTCTAATTTGTTTGTGTGTAAGAAGAGTGTGACAATCTGGTAAACAACATTTAATTAATTTGTTTCATTTTATATTTAAGATAATTCTAATTTTAGGGCCCAGTTGAAGGTTTCTACAGTGTAAAGGTAGCGGCCATGTTTGTGGTGGAAGATCAGTTCTCATTGTAGGGAGACTGATGGAAGATAGTTCTGGTTGTAGGAGGACTGATCTGCTTATTGTGTAATGTGGTTTAGGACCAGGATGATGTGCAAATACCGAGAATTAATGTATGGTCAGCTGATCTGTCTTGGCCAATGAGATTTCTAGATTTTTTTCTTGCCATTTTATAAGTCTCTAATGCTACCTCAGCATGGGGACAGGTCCTCTCTACAAAAGGGCTACCCCATCTGTCTATCTATATCTTTTATTTATTTATTTATTTCAGTTGCAGATTAATACCTTTGAGCCATCAAGGCTCTTTTACAAAGGTTCCATGTCAAGTAGACAGACAAGAATTACAAAGGTTCCATAACAGTAGAACGAGAGACAAAATTACAGAGGTAGTTTGATGAGCATTGCAGGAAGACAAAATACTGACTGGCTGTACAAGTAGGCTGTTACACTGACTATATTGTAGCAGGTACCAGAAGTGCATTTTGACAAACAGATCACTATATTGTTGAGGCCTCAAGAAGGCATCAAGGGAGCAATCCGAAGTTAGGTGAAGAATATCTCTTTATATCTATCTATTAACAGTATCTATATATCTATTGACAGTATCTGTCTATCTCTCTATCTATTGACAGTATCTATCTATCTAGCCATCTATCTACAATCTCTATCTATATATCTGTCTCTCCATCTATCTACAGACAGTATCTATCTATCTACAGACAGTATCTATCTATCTACAGACAGCATCTATCTACAGACAGCATCTATCTATCTACAGACAGTATCTCTTTATCTATCGACAGTATCTCTCTAGCTAGACAGTATCAACGTCTATCTACAGACAGTATCTATCTAGCGACAGGATCTATGTCTATCTATCTACAGACAGTATATATGTCTATCTACAGACAGTATCTATCTAGCTATCTATCTACAGACAGTATCCATCTATCTATCTACAGGCAGTATCTATCTGTCTATCTATCTACAGACAGTATATATCTATCTACAGACAGTATCTCTTTATCTATCGGCAGTGTCTATCTATCGACAGTATCTCTCTAGCTACAGACAGTATCTATGTCTATCTATCTACAGACAGTATCTATGTCTATCTATCTACAGACAGTATCTGTCTGTCTGTCTGTCTATCTAACTCCATCTTAGCATGGGGAAAGGACCCCTCTGTAAATTAGCAGGCATGTTCAAAGGATACCCTGTCGAAATATATATCTGTCTGTCTCTGTCTATCTATCTAATCCATCCATCTATTCATCCATCCTTCATCACCCTTGGCTTGGGGACAATGCCTCTCTGTAAATGAGAAGGCATGTTCAAAGGACTACCTCTATATCTATATCTATATCTATCCCTAAATAAATAAATAACATCTATCTATCTATCTATCTACAGACAGTATCTATCTATCTACAGACAGTATCTATCTGTCTATCTACAGACAGTATCTATCTGTCTATCCATTCATCCATCCACCCCCCACCCCAGTACGGGACAGGACCTCTCTGTAAATGAGCAGGCATGTTCAAAGGACTACCCTGTAGAAATATCTCCCTCTTACTATCTCTTGCACTCACTGTCCCGTACTTAGTCTCTCTTCCTCTTCCTTTATCTGTTTCTCCTCTCTCTTTCTTTTTATCTCTCACTCTAAATCATTCTGCTACTCTCCCTTCCTCTTTCTGTCCATCCCTTTCTATCCTTCATTAGCTCTCACTTCTCTCTCTCTCGCTCTTTTTCCCTTAGTCTGTTTTCTCCCCCCCCCCGGGGGGGGGAGCCATTTAATCCTAAAGGAGATTAACTGATCCCTCAGGCAACATCTAATTCATTTGCTACAAAAGCCATTCTGCTCCGATAAGGGATAACACAGGGGGGAGGGAATATGTTTAAAAATAATTTTTACAGAAATAATAATAAAACAGCGTTTTCAAAAATACAAGACTTGAAAAGTAAAATCCATTTTAATGGCAGGACGCGTCGTTGACAAAATATGGGAAACTGCACCAAACCGCTAGTCAGAAAGAGACTATCGAAGGTAGGGAGACTTCTTATTTCATAGTAAATCAGAAAAAACGGAATTCAGTATTTTATATTATTTAAATAACAAGTATTAACTCATTTAAAAAAAGGGATAAGTAGAAAGGGTGTCCTTGGGCTTTTTCCTCAGGTTGTTTTTTCACTTAAACAACTGAATATGAGAAAATAATGAATGTACATTTGTTACCTTCCTTAGCTTGCTACTAATATAATAACTTTATGAGGGCTTGTAATTCACAACCATTTAATTTAAGAAAGTTCTTCCAGTACTGTAAATAAAAAAAAAGAATTTTAAAACAAATTTTAAATAAGAGTATTATACATGTATTTCGTGTAGAGGCAGTGTGTTCTAGTGGTTAGGGCTTTGGCTTGGGAGTCGGGAGATTGTGGGTTCAAACCCTGCTGGAGCCAGACGCCCATACTGGGACCTGGGGCAAGTTCCTTATCCCCTCAGAGCTACAGTTCACCCAGCTGCTTCAATCGGTAGAAGAGGACCCTGCTGAAAATGAGAGATTGCATCTCAGCTGGACTCTCCAGAGTAAATAAACTGTAAAAGCTGGTAAAAACTGGACCCCTGCTGCAAATGAAGTAGTGCTGGGCTATGCTGGGTAAATACACGATAAAAATGAGTACAAGCAGGACCTCACTGTAAATGAGATCTTGTATCTCAACTGGTCTATCCTGGGTAAACACATTATAGAAACTGGTTAAAAGCAGGACCCCACTGAAAATGAGATACTGGGCTATCCTGGGTAAATACATTCTGCTGCAAGGTGATGCCGGTCCTGAGCACACAAGCATCAGCAGCATCCTTTCCCTCCTTTGTTCTGTCAAGCCCCAGCTATGCTGAGTGGCAGGCCGCGCAACCCACCCTCCCCAAAAGGAGGAGGTGGAGAAGAGCTGTCCTTGGGATGTTTAATCCCACTTCCCCCCACTAACTGACCTCCGATGACACAAGCTTGCTTTCAAACTAAGGTCACCATCACAGATGCACTACAGGGCTAGCATACTGAGATCCTTGAAGGAGGACAGGAGGTGACCAAGGGTGTGTAAGGAGATGGCCACATGGGTTTCAGAGGATAATTTTCCTTTTTTCTCCTAATGTTTCTGCTGAATAACAAACAGGTGATCATCTGCAGTGCTGACCAATGACAATACCCACAGCATATTCCAGAAAAGTTACTTGCACGCCACTTTTGATTCTGTTAGCCTACAGAAAAGAAAGCAACACAGGGCCATCGACGCAAACGCTGGGCTGCAAGTCATGATGCTGAAAATCAAGGTGTGGGAGGGAACGTGAGACATGGGGGTCGTGAGGGGGATCGAGCATCCCACAGGGCACTCTCCTCCTCCTCTGGGAGTAGGGAGGGAGCCAGCATTTGCTGCACCAGAGCCACCAGGGGAAGCACAAGTAGCAGTGTAGCTAGAGCTGAGGCAAGGGAGGGGAGACACCGACCACACACACAGCATGCTTTGAATGCACACATGCCTGCCGCTGAGCCAGAACCCTCTGCGTTTCAAGGGCAGGAACAAGCTGTCCTGTGGGGGTAGGCCAGGCCCCCAAAAGCCCCACTAGAGGGGTAAGTCTGTGTTTAGAGGTGGTGGCAGGATGGTAAGAGATAGAGAAGGTGTGACAGGACTTGGGGGAGCCAGGATGAGTAGGGGGATTAAAGCAGCAGTACTGGATAATCAAAATTCTGCTTTTTGGCTGGAAGCACGCAACCATAGTTCGGGTTTCCATAACTGTAAATATTTTATTCTAGCGATCTTTAGTTTTTTTTATTTTTAACGTTTATTTCCATTTTTGTGGATCCACAGTAAATATAACTGCTGCCTAATTTTCAGCTGAGCCCCCCCCCACGCCGTATCATGTCTTTTGTTTACTTCTGTAGGACCCTGTGCTGTGTATTCTCGCTGTCCCTGTGTAGTACTATGAATCATGCGCATGTGGGGTTGTCAGCAGAGAGTGCCAGTTCAACATGGTGAGTGTAACAAATGTAAATAAAGAAAAATGGAGCAAATTACGGGGTGATAGTACAGTGAAAATAAGAAAGATTATCAGGTAAGTGCTCAACAGAGCACAGGTAACAAACTGTTGCAAAAGATCAGATTTTTGTTATCTAGTACTGCTGCCTTAAGACACAGAGAAGGCAGGATAGGGTTGTCAGGCCGAGTTGGGTGGGGGGGATTAGAGACAGAGGAGGCAGGATGCGACTGGGGGTTGCCAGGCTGAGTTGGGGAGAAGTGATAGAGACAGTGGAATGGAACTGGGGGTTGCCAAGCTGAGTAAAGATGGTAAGAAAAGGTGGTGGTAGCCAGACTGAGTGGGGGGAGGGGGAGATGTGACAAGGTGGGATGGGACTGGGGGGTTAACAGGCTGAGTGGGGGTAGTGATAGCAAAGGCAGGATGGGGTTGAGGGTTGCCAGACTGCAAAAGGGAGGGTAAGAGTCAGCGAAAGAGGGATGGAATTCTGGGTTGCCAGGCCGAGTAGGAGTGCTCCACAAAAAGACCAAAAAAAAGAAACCTTAAAAAAAACAACTTCTGAAGCGAATCACAAAAAGTGTAGCGGGATAGGGACGAACAGTGAACATTTGTGCTCTGCCTAAAGCTGAGCACATTCACTGGGGAAGGAGGGTGTCATGCCCCCATCCCCAACAACTGTATTACTCGGCACTACATTTAAACAAGGTGGACCTGACGTCGGGGTGGCACATATGGAGGCGTGTGACCACCATTACCAGGGTGGCACATATGGAGGCGTGTGACCACCATTACCGGGGCAGCACATATGGAGGCGTGTGACCACCATTACCAGGGTGGCATATATGGAGGCATGTGGCCACCATTGCCATGCAGGTTTGTGGCTGCCAGCAGGTAGGAGGTACAATGGGGCTGAGCAACCCCCAGTCCCATGCTGCCTTCTCTACATTACAATGCAAAAGTACAATATTTTGCCCTCCCACTCATCCTGGCAACCCCCCAGCTCCATCCTGTCTTGTCTCTTACCTCCTCCCACTCAGCCTGGCAACCCCTAGTCCCATCCCGCTTTCTCTGTTGTTTCTTACCCCCCCAACTCAGCCTGCCAACCCCCAGCCCCATCCCACCTTTTCTGGCTCATTCCCCCCATGACTCAGCCTGGCAACCCCAGTCCCATCCCACTTTTCTGTCTCTTACCCCCCAGACAGACACACACACAGCTGGCAACCCCCGTTGCATCCTGCCTTCTCTGTCTCTTACCCCACCCACTCAGCCTTGCAGTCCCATCCCAGTCCCACTGTCTCCATCTCTCACCCCCACTCAGCCTGGCAGCCCCTAGTTCCATCCCACCTTCTCTGTCCCTTAACCCCCCTACTCAGCCTGCCAAGCCCCCAGTCCCATCCTGCCTTGTCTGTCTCTTACCCCCACACACACACAGCCTGGCAACACTCAGCCTCATCCCACATTCTGTCTTTTACCTCCACCCCCAACTCAGCCTGTTAACCCCCAGTCCCATCCTGCCTTCCCTGTCTATTAGACCCCCCACTCAGCCTGGCAACCCCCCAGCCCCTTCCACTTTCTCTGACACTTACCCCCCCAACTCAGCCTGGCAACCCCCAACCCCATCCCACCTTCTTTGTCTCTTACCCCCACTTGGCCTGGCAACCCCCAGCCCATTCCCACCTTTTCTGTCTCTTAACCCTCCAGTCTCATCTCGCCTTCTCTGTTTCTTACTCAGCCTGGCAACCCCCAAACTCAGCCTGGCAACCCCCAGTCTCATCCCGCCTTCCTCTCTTACCTCCACTCAGTTTAGCAACCCCCAGCCCCATCCCGCCTTCTGTCTCTTACCCCCACTCATCTTGGTAACCCCCAGTCCCATTCTGCCTTCTCTGTCTCTTATTCCCCCAATCAGCCTGGCAACCCCCAGCCCCATGCCGTCTTCTCCGTCTCCCCCCCACTAAGCCTGGCAACCCTGGTCTCAGCTTGCCTTTTCTGTCTCTGCCCCCCCTCCACTCGGCCTGGCGGCCCCAGTCCGATTCTGCCTTCTTAGTGTCTAAACCCCCCACTCAGCCTAGCAACCCCCAGTCCCATCCTGCCATCTCTGTCTTTTACTCACAACTCATCCTGACAACCCCCATCCTCATCCCGCCTTCAATGTCTTCTACCTCCTCACTTGATCCGATAACTCCCAGCCCCATCCTGTCTTCTCTGTCTCCTACCCCCCCCCTTCTGCCTGGCAGCCCTCAGTCCCACATGTAGGGCATCTAGAGGTGTAAAAATCGGTTTCCTATCACCTTTAAAACACCTATTAAAAAAACATTGTTTTATTTTTCATTTTGTAATTTACATTTTTAAAACCTCTCAGCATGGCTTTCCCATCCCGTGCCGTCTTCAAGGTTTACCTCTGCACCCAGAGGCTATGACTCCCCCCCACCCTTGTGGGGGGGCCTGGACACAGCCAGGCAACATTTTATTTTTATTATTTTATTTGAAAACTGGGAAAGGCACACTACTGAGTCAAGGCTCATTTCCAGGCGTGACCCAGGGAGAGAGAGGAATAAAAGCACACACAGCATTAATGATTAGTGCAGATTAAAGTACACAGTGCAATTAAACAAATTAAAAATGTACATAAACAGTAAACAGAGTTAAATAAAGGTACAATGTACGGCTCTGATGTCCAAATAAAGAAACAAAAGGGGGGGAGAGAATTGGCAGTGTAGGTGTAGAATAGGAAGGAGCTTGATACAGGCTGAGGTATTACCCAGGAGGATGCCCAGTAACAGGGATGGTAGGGGAGGTATCAGTGTGGGGAATGACAGGAGCATAAGGTAGATGGGGGAGCGGAGAGATGGAGAGAAGAGGGGGAACAGGTGCCAGAGGGAGGGAAGGTGACAGGAGAAGGCTGACTTCCCAGCAGAGGAGTGAGGGTGGGGGAAGGAAGCATTCTGCTAAGGCAGCAGGGGATACCTATGGCAGGAGCAGAGTGGTTGGTGGTGGCGGGTGGGGCCCAGATTGGCTGTCTGTCATACTGCTTGCTCTGAAGCCAGTCTGTTGGCGCAGCAGTAGTGCTACCCTTCACGACACTAGTGACTCAGATTCTGGGAATGAGCTGGGGTCATCAGGGCCGCCCGGGGGATTGAGCATCCAAGCAGATGCTGTCCTTACCCGGGGGGGGGGGTTATCACACCACTCTGACACTGCCACCTGTGGATTCATGGGTGGCAGTGCAAGGTCAGAGGTATAGGGTGGGGGAGGATGACATTAGGTGCTTGCTGAGGCGCACATTAGCACATCAACATTCCAGATGTAAGTCCTCAGTTTGCCACCCTCGGGGGGGCAAGGGGAAAAGCCCTCAACGCCAAAGCATCATGATGGCCCCCTACCAAGGAGGGTAGCCAGATAGAATGGTAATTCTGTCTTAACACTGGTTAAGGGAGTAAAAAAATACAAATCTAAAAAAATGCTGCTTGCTCGGATGATTTTTATGATTAGGCCCCCCCCCCCACCTCCCCAGCATGCTGTCAGTCAGCTTCCTGGCACCAACCTGTAGGCAGAAGATGCCCAAGCTGCATGGCCACCCACAGCATCAAGGCAGTCCCACTTCCGACCTGCAGGTGGTGGTCAGAGTGCAGGATGCCCCCCCCCCCCAGGGTTAGCATGCCCTGCCTGCACATCGCTTTCCTCACCTCAGCAGTCTGGGCGAGGAAGCTGGGTCTGAGGATAATCCCAGGTCTCTCACAAAGTGGAGTCACATGTTCCATCAGCCTGCGACACCTGGTCAGGCAAGTCTTATTGTATGACCCTAATAAGCAACAGCATGCCCATGCACTGGGATCAGGAACAAGCACAGGATCAAAGAGCTGATGGGGGAGTTGTGCAGCCCACTGCATGACCAGCACCAGGGTGCCCAGAGGTAGTGGTGCAGATTTTGGATGCCTGCAGTCCATGTGCAGAGAGGAGGTACATCAGGGTTGCCATCACCCAAAACTTGCCTGGAGCCCACGTGGCAAGGGGAGGTGCATCAGGCTTGCCATCGCCTGAAAATGCATGCGGGCTCTTGGTGGGCGGACAAAAAAAATGGAGAAAATGGTACCAGATGGCCAGATAATGTTCTGCCCGTCTCCAATGAATAGATCAGGCTTTCTCCCCTACCCATGGGATGGCCCCAGGAGGGCCTCCACTGTGGGTGGGTGGCTGGATAAAAGGGTTCACTGCTTTGGATAAATGGGCAAGACCCTCTGGGGAAGGGGCTGGTGTGGGGGGGCATGCAGTGGTTTGCCGTGGGTGCCTCCAGGGTCCCAGAGAAACAGGGCCAGGAGGAGCTTTGAAGGCTGGGTAGGTAGCAATGGTGCTCCCTCCAGCAGAGTTAAAAAGAAGTTAAAAAAACTAAACAACAGCACTCACAGACTAAGGCTTTTAAACACAGGGACATATACAGAACTGCTAAAGTTTCCTTAGGCAGAGTCAATCGACCTCTTTGTGCAACCGCACCTGAGGGGAGCTAGATGGGGTTTCAAGACACTGTACTGGGCATTCTGGTGGGTACTGCCCCATCCCCCCAGTAGAAGCTGTAGCGACACTAGCTGTAATAAAGCAGTTGGAATTTATTTATTAGCTTTTGATGACCAGGTAAGTGCGCTAGGCAAGAAACCTGCCTATTTTACAGAAGTGCAGCAAAGACATCAATGACAATAATGAGTTACGAAGGCAGAGATAACTGTCAAGACAATCAACATGAACGCATTAAAAACAGCATAAGAATAACAGTGAAAACTACAGGTTACAGCAGTCACACAATTGCTGCAAAAAAATAAAAAAAAAATTATACTGTTAACAAGTCTATAGTCCTACATAGAAATTAACAGGAGACACGGTGGGATACAGAAATGGGCAAGAAAGTAGCAACAGGGCATGCAGCAGGCCCCTCAAAACCATAGGTGCAATCACAGTAGCCTGGGGCATTAAGGTGGGAGAAAAGAGCACACTTAAAAGCTAGGTGCGATGAGGAGCCAGAGGACACATAGCAAACTTCAGGTTTAATTAGGACTCCCACCTTTAAGACCTCAGTGAAACTGACACAACAGATTGAAGAGAGGCATATGAGATAGACCCTGCTGTGTCCAGTCATAGCCAGAGGTTCCATGCTGTGTAAAAAGAGGCACAGGGCTTACAAGTGGCTGCCGTGACAAGAGATAAAAGGTCTGTTTACACGGCCAATGAGTTTCTTCTGCTTTTTTAAGGTTGCAGTTTCCTGGATCACCCGAGATGATCATTCAGCGCATTTATAGAGACCCTCTCAGCACCACTGCAAGCCATGCTGAAAGGGGCTGTGTCAGTTTTGGGCGGTCGGCAACTCGCTCCTAGGAACTTGCACTGTGCGTCGTAACAAATGGTGCAGTCTGCCCACATGGCTGCTTAAGTTGCTTGCTCCAGAATGTATCCCTACTCCTTAACCTGCTTGGGGAGACAAAGACAGGATGACTTACCACGCTACGGTAAGCGTCCACATGGCTACTTTTGTACTACCGCAACCCACGCGCTTGGGTTGACACAGCGCAATCATGGCTGTGTAAATACAGCTTAAAATTGAAGAGGCAGTCTGGTCTACTGGTTATAGCACCAGCTTGGCAGCTTGCAGGTTCAAACCTCTATAGAACCAAATTATTAGTGCTGCAGGCTACCCAGCCACGGAAATGGGTAGGAGCAGGAACTCACTGTAAACGAGACTTTGTATCTCAGCCAGGCTATCCTAGGTAAATAAAATCATCCAATAAAATGAGATCTAATTTAATAACTAACACACATGCCAGCCCTGTGGTGTGGCAGGCTGAGGCACAGGCTGCCTCACTGTCTGCCGCGCTGGCAACCTGGGTTTGGGAATGGACCAATGCTGCTCAGGGGCTGGCTCGGTATGCGAGGACTGAGTGTCCCAAGGATACCCCACTATCTATGTGGCAGCGACATGGTACTGCAAGGGAGAGAGAGACCCCATGCCCAAACACCAGGGGTATCCCTGAGGAGGTGAAGCATGCACATGGTGTCTCTACATGCACATGAGCCCCAAGGGAGCAAATATGGGAAATTGCCTCAGCCCGCAGTGTGGTGACAGTCTGGTCCCTTGCAGGCCCTGTTCTGATGACTGGGCACCTCTGGACAAGTCCTGCGGAGGATGTCAGTGGAGCCAAGTCGGTCCCAGGGATGCTGGGTGACAGAGCTGGAGGGACCGGTCTAGAAGATGGTACTGGTCAAAGTGACTAGCAGAGAACAGTGGCGGCTCTACACCAGGGCCTGCCAGGGCACGTGCCCTGGTAAAAAAATGCTGTGCCCCAGTTGGTGCCCCATATGGTGCAGAGCTTCCCCCATAGTAACAATATATCAGTGCCCTGGCTGCCATCTGTTGTGCCCCAGCTGTGCCCTGGTAACCATTTGTGGCTAGAGCCGCTACTGGCAGAGAAACACAGTGAAAAGAAAAGTAAGTATGAAATATGCCTTGCAGGCACATGCTAAGCACACCATACTTCCATGTGGGTAAGCTAAATTGAGGTGGGTGAGGTGTCAGTGCCGGCAGGTTACCATGGGGGCTGAAGGGGTGGGACTGGAGAAGCATAAGTAGATAATGAAACAAGAAACCGTGAATACATAAAAAACCCAGAAAACAACAGCAGCAAAACAACATCTTGGGCGGGATTTTCGAAGTGGGGGAAGCAGGCGCAAATGAGTGCTCTGCCTGTGGCTGTGGGCAACCACCTGTGCTACTATTTCTAACAGATCTGCCCTTTTAAGATGAAAAGTTGCATTAAAAGAAAAAAATTATATAAACGTGACCAAAATTTGGACAAACGGACGGAACAGTGATGACCAAGTGGGTCTAACAGTTCTTTTAGTTTTTTCAATGTCTGTTTTTGGCCCCCCTGCCATCACCTAATCCTCTTTTCAGGTCCTGCTGTTTTGTCATCAGTGACCCCTTAGCCCCTTTAGCCACTTCCCCCAACATCACGTCCAGCAGAGATCTGCATGGAGCAGGGTCTGAAGGTGCGGACAACCGTCATATAGATGACTAGGTGCACATTCTCCCCCCCCCCGCCTCCCACTCACCTTCCTTCCTTCCTTTCTGATCACCACCCCTATCACCCACCATCTAAGGGATTTACCAGGGGAATGCCCCTATAGATATCCCCACCCCATTGGGATCCAAGGCGGGAGGTCCATCCTCCCCATCTGTGAAGCACAGTCCAGTAGTCCCCAGGGCCCTGTAAGTGGTGCAGAGGCTGTGATGACTGGAGAATCATCCTGTGGCTGGCTGTTTTCATTTTCTGACCCCTGCCCTTTTCCTCGATGTCAGGCCTAGCCCCAAGGCAGCCTCGCACACTCTAGCATGCCCCTGCAGGAGAGGTAAGTTCAATGGCTCACCGCAGGAGTCACTAACGTGGTGGGACCTAACTCCATCCCTCCATGGCTGGGACGCTGAAGTGCGGCAGCCCCTACCCAGCCTTTGTGGTCACCCAACCGGCTTTCTGGGCACATTTCCGAACCCGAGTCTCTGACGTGGGTGCATCAGCGCTACACAGTGAACCACCTGGCAGCCTGATGCCCTTCTTTTTTGTTTCCGGTTTTCTTCCTGAAGTCCCTACCTCCACCCCCTTGGTGTGAGTAGTGCCTACGTGGGCCTCAGATGCGACAGCACCCCTGTGACAAGCTCAGAGGCCTATCCACAGGGAATCGCCAACCCTCCCTGGCTGAGGCACACTGTCAAGTGGCAGCCACCTCCACCTGTCCTGTCCCCGAACACAGCAACCCAAGTTCACTCTCAAACTCAGATCGCCCATAGGGCGGCGCAATACAATGTCAGTGGGTCATCGGGGCACCCTGGTCCGACAGTTCTGATGGATGCACATGCACATGCAGGTCCCCCACTGAAAAACAGAAAATAGAAGCAGTGCTTGTGCATAACATCAGTTGGCAGCTGGATCGGTCATTTCTGAAATGATAACAACTGATCCAGTAGCCAATCAGGAGCCTCACTAGGCTCATGAATATTTAACTAGACTTATAATAGAAAATTGAAGCAGTGCAGGCTCCATGACACTGGGAGATGGGGGAATCACTCTGGAATGCTGGTGACTCAGATTTGTGCTCTGAGCCCAGGACATTAGGAGCACCACTTTCACAGAAACTCCTGGTGGTGGCATGGTGGAGGTGCCATTGACAGCACGGGAGACCAAATGCCATCAGTCACTACCAGACCATTCCCAAGTGTGCATGAGCATGCCGGAGGGGATGGAGAGATAAGGTGGATATGCCACACTGGTGCACTGGATGGCAGTTGTTTGCCCCCCCACACCAACAGAGCCTTCCAGTGCACCACTGAAGGCCCCCCATCCACCATTTCAGGCTAATGGATAGCAGCTGTTCTCCTCTGGGCTCAGGGGAGGCCACCAACAAGGACAAGTTGCCCCTTAAGATGTTGGGGGTCTGGTGCACACTTTGGTGGCAGCGGTGGGTCAATCTGGTGGGCAGCAGGCTAAAAGGCCTGAAGGTGCTGGGTGATGGCAGACAGGAAGTGGGGTACATAAGTGTCCATGTGGCTTAGTTGGTAGCGCATCCATCTCCAGGCCAGATGGTTTGGGGTTCTAGTCCAGCACAGGGACTTGGGCTCATAGCATAAATGATGGCACCTGAGTGCAGTACTAAGGGGCTGCTATACCATCAGGGTAAGACATCCTTTGGATGAGACATTAAACTGAGGTCTCTTCTGCCCCTCTCTGGTGCTGCCCTGGTGGGTGTCAGCGTGGAAGTTTAAAAAAAAAAAAAAGAATTTTTTACATGAGATGGGGAATTTTTTATTGATAAAAGAAACAAACAAAACTAATTACATATATTCACAACAACAAAACTGCATAATTCACATAAAAAGAGAGATCAGAAAAAGGACAAGGATTAAACAAAATAAAATGCGTATGAAAAGGTACACGCAGAAAGCAGATTCTGTTTATCTTAGGATTTTCTCAAAAGAATCCAGAGGGTGTGTTTCCACCAATAACTTAGTATTGTCTCAGGTAGGGTGTTTTGTTATTTATAATAAATAGCTTATAGTTCTTTATATTTTCAATAAGAATAGGAAGTGGAGTACATTTCACAAGAGAAGGGGATTCCACCCCCATGTCCTGGCCTACATTCCCCTTCCTATAAAAACCAGTTCATGCGATTGTCTCCAAAGGCTGTGTGTTGCTGTTGCTGTGCAAAATGGCTGCCACTACACATTTACAGTCACTTCATTAACAGTCTCTCACTGCTTCTAAAGTGTTTTTGGGATACAATGTGTATGAAAACTGCGATATAAATGCTAATTCTACACCTCCAGGAAAGGAGGATAAAGAGAAGGGTTAAAAAAAAAAAATACAGTAGAAGTGGATTAGTCCTGGATGAGTCCCTCTGCCCCCTTGATGTTTCTCTCTGCCCACCCCCTTATTGTAATGATGATTTACCAATCTTTTCAGCATCTTTACTGTTCACCATTTCTTTACTTTATTTTTTTATGCACCCTTATGCCACCTGCTCCCTTCGCCCCCCCACCTCGCCAGCCTACCCAGCACAGTCACCCACCATCCCTGGGTGTTAGCTGAGATCCCCCATGGATTACCTGCTGTGGTGTGGCGAAGGGAGGGAGCACCATCTTCCTGTCCCACAGTGACCTAATCCAGATAAGAAGCCATTGCCCAGCCAGCAGTGCAGGGCCTGAGGAGGGGCTGACTAGCATCATCTTGCTGTCAGAAATGTTCCACTTTTTCTCCCTTTGCCCCACCCACCTTCCTCACATTTGCCTGTGCCCCAGTGTAGCCTCACACACTACTAGCAGGCCCCAGCGGGACAGGCAAACCCCTTGACCCACCACAGGGGTAGCTAGAGCAGCAGACCCAGACACCCTTCCTTCCCGGCTGGTAGCGCTGCCAGCCATGTGGCATTGTCTCACCAGCCCTTGAGACCACCCAACCAGCTTTTTGGGCTTGCTTCTGAACCTGGGCTGCCCGCATGGAAATGCGCAGCTTTACCCATTGAGTCCTGGAGCCGATCCTCATTTATTTAATTTTTCCACATACATTTTCTTCCTGGATGGCAGGCACTTCTGTTGCCCACACACAGCATTCCTCCCCAGGCACGGGCGATCCCTGTGTCGGCCACACGCATGCACTACTTCCCTCTGCAGCAGAACCAAGATTCTTAGCCCAGCCACAGGGGTTGCTGTGGTGGCAGAACCTGCCAACACAACCTGTCCAAGATGCTCTGCCGGTTGGCAGATGTCTTGAACTTCCGTGCCTTCCAATGCAATGTACTGGAATTGCTCCCAATGGTGTTCTCTCCTTACTTTGTAAAGTTATGTGTCCGGACACACAGAGAGAGAGAGAGAGAGAGAGAGAGAGAGAGAGACACAGACAGACATACCGTCGATAGACAGATAGACAGACAGAAAGAAAGAAATTGTATTTTATTAAAATTAATCAAGATGGCTGTCCTGAATACCGCTTACCGACTGCATGAACCAGGTCACCCGCTGTGCTGCTACTTAGTCACTAATGCATGGTGCTATATTTTCTAATGCAACATTCTTAAAGAGGAGCCATCAGTACTGATAGCCCCACACCCAAATGTGGGACTGGTCCCAATTTGCACTTACGTGCAACTCCCCCCTCCCCCGGCATTTTTACGTTCTGTTTATGACATTACAGAAGACTTACCTGGGTGCTCCTGCCTACTCCCGAGCTACATTTGCTGTAACATCCCAGAACCCTCTGCAACTGATGTCAGAGATGGGCTGCAGAAGATTCAATACACTACGGTGCACATCAAAGGTTTTATTAGTTCCAATCAGATGTCTGTCAGTCTGACTGTTCTCCCAGGGTTGAGTACAGTCCTCTGTGACTGTTCGTAATCCCCAGAGGACAGTGGGACTAGCAAACAAAAAAAAATCAGAGCTTATAACAACTCTGACAGGTACTCCAGGCTGTTAAGTCTTCCACAGATGCAGCTCAGCTTTGATGTCAGGTGCTGGGGATTCTAGGATTCCTAGTTACAGCGAAGTCGGTATGGGAGTCAGCAAATCAGTCAGTCAGACACAATCTACCATCCTGTTTCAAGTTTGCAGTGCCATGTTGAAGTTTTTGTAAGGTCTGATCTTTTCTTTGCTTGTCCTGCTGTCCTCCCCGGATGAAGTGGACACAGAGGACTATACTTTGCCCCAGGAGAAGAGTGGAACCTGCAAGAATCTGACCAGAGATTATAAAAGCCCTAACATGCACAGCAGGCTATACTGCTGCAGCTCTCATCTGATGTCATCTGCAGGGTATTCTGGGATTTGTGGTTACAGAAAATGTCAGCTTGCTTGTCAACAGAATAAGTCTGACAGAATCTGCAATACTTCAGTAAACAGCAAGTAAACAAAACATGTTTTTTTGCACTCAACGTGAAATTGGGACCAGCCCCACACTTGGGCATTAGATTCTTAGTGGTATTTGTCCCCCTTTAAGACAGTAGCATTTTATAAGTGTAATAACACACCCCAGGGCATTGCGGTGGCATTCACTGGGAGGTATAGACATGCTGGTGTTTGCTGAGGAGCCCTCACCCTGAGGCCTCATGGCTGTAGCACACACTGGAGTCATGACTATATCTCACATAATATTGAAAAAAAAATTCTGTCAGCCAATCAGAACAGAGTGCTACTGTCTGGTTATTCTGCGATAATCAGACAGTAGACTCAGCAATGGGACTGTACACAAATTTCTGTGTTCTGATTGGCTGAGAGCAACAAAACATTGCATCTGTGGGAACCTGCCTAATGTTTAAAGGTTTCTCACAGATGCCTTGTAATACCAGTTTCAGGAGTTTTCAAAACTTTTTTATTTTTCTATAAAATAGCGATAACAAGTACAGTACTATAGGGTTTCCTCAAAAAGAACCAGACTAGAGGGTTAATAAACACCTCCTCCAGTGGCCTTAATGTTTATTACTCCCTGGTCAGGTTATTACCTCATAAACCCCACCCAATATGCTGTTATCGCAATAATGAATGCACACCCTGCCATGTGTCACTTCCTATGTTTTGAAGGACGGGGCACGATCCCCTATATTAGAGAGGCCTCTGGTATCCCATGGGGGTCTCTTATCATTTACATTTAGTTTGGTGATATGTTTCTCTCCTCTCACTTCCTGCGTTCAAATGTAGGGGAAGCGGGAAGAAAAAGGCAAGTACAAGTCTGTCAGCTCGGCTGAGGACGCCGCACCTGATGCTGGATTTGATGACCCCCTCTACGCCCTGGTCCACAACTACTCGGTCCTGCACAGTATCGTGGGGCCGGCCTGCATCTTCCTGCGACAGGACTTCGCAGAGGCACAACTTGTACGTAAAAACCTGCCCTATCCAGGGGGCACCATGATCATCATCATCACCACCGTTCTCTTCATCCACTCATCCTCTCATCTCCGTGAGGGCACACTTAAAATACAAAATAAGGGTATGGGTGGGAAGGCACCTTGCAAAGTGTTAATAAGAGGACACCTCCAAAAGAAAAAGCTGATTGAAGGCAAGCCCATTATTTGAGAGACCCTGTAATTGCTGATGGCCCATCCATAATAAGAAAATGAAGTGAAGCCACCATACCCATCATGCCATAGGCCCCTCCCACAACTGCTGATGCTCCTCCCACTAGTGCACAATGGCTGCTCCATTACAAATCAAGCAAAGTGGATGCAGTGGGACACACAGTCTGATTCAGCTGGGCTGAGACATGGAAGCGGTGGCGAACTGAAATACTGCTGCAGGTGGATTCTGTCCCAGTGTAGTTTACAGCTGTGCGACATACAAAATTTTGGTGGCGGGATTCATGTGGAATGGCAGTTGAGCTTATAAAATATTTTAAGGAATTTCTTTTTGAATTCTGTAGAATTCCAAAAAAAGTATTTCTGCATAAATAATATTAAAGCAGCAGAGCGACAAAATTTGGCAAAAAATTTGACCCTACCTTTTTTTCACAATAAAAGATTCCAGGCATCTCCCCGTCCTATTTAGTGGGACATTTTTCTATTTCTCAAAAATATTTGTGCATTTCATAAATGTTTTTGTTTTTTTCTTGTTATGCTTTTTCCTCCAGTGGCTCCTGGTCAACTGTACAGCCCGACCATCCTCCTGGCCCGCACCCTATCATCAGGCCGACTTCCCCCACATCTCCCACGGCTTGCCCTCCATGGCAGGGTGGTGATGAGCCCCCCAAGCTCAACTCACCTAGGTACAGATCCAGATCGGAGGAAGCGCCAGTCAGGGTCAGGCTGCAGAGGTCAGAAGCTCATGCTGCCCAACCAGGAGCCCTGTTTCCTTGTTCTTGTGCCCCCTTCCCACCAGAGGCAGAGCGTGCACTGATGCCAGCGACAGCACCGCACATGCTCCCGTACACGCACCCTGTCAAGTATCTGCTCCACCTCTGCCCCTCTAGATGCAGCATCAGTGTGCCAGCCCCCAGCCACCGCTAGGGGCCAGGCATGCACTGATGTCTGGTGAACCCCTTCCCCGGAAAAGGAGAGCTTTCCCTGGGACACTCTATCCTTCTCTGCCCCTGCTGACCCCCAGCTGCCCATGCTCGCTCCTGAACATGGGTCACCATGGCGCGAGGTGTGGCGTTATTTTTTTCCTCAAGAAAAAAGATGGCTGCCACATTTGGCTTAGAAATAGCAGTGGAGACCTAGAAAGGGTGAGAATTGAGAAAATAAAATTAAAAAAAAAAATTCAGTGTGTAGCATAGGCGGTATCTAGAAAAGTAGATTGGACAGGCATGCTAACATTTTTATTAATTATGTCTGAAACTAGCTTTAAGGAAAAACATTTTTTCATTGCACTGCTGTTTTAAGAGTGACCTCACTTATAGTAAACCCCATGCAGGCTTAAGACACATGCTCTGGAATTGCAAGGATGTTTCTAGTATTTGGTGAGACCTCTCCTGGAGTACTGTGTCCAGTTCTGGAGGGCCACATCTCTGTAAGGACACTGACATGGTGGAGTGGTCCAGAAGAGGGCTACAAAAAATAATGCGGGGGTTGCTCGAGAAAACATACAAAGCTCAACATCTACGAACCCCCCAAAAGGAGAGGAGAGCAAAAAGGGACATGATTGAGACTTAGAAGTATCTCACGGGGGTGAACAAAGTCGAGGGAGGGAGGAGTCTCTTTCAGAGGAGCAGGAACACCAGAACACGGGGGCATGTGATGAAGCTAGAGAGGAGACATTTAACAGGGATGTGAGGAAATACTTTTTCACAGAAAGGGTGGTGGACACTTGGAACATCCTGCCAGAAGAGTGGGTGGGGGGAAAAGCAGTGGGGAGCTTCAAGCATGCGTGGGATAGGCACACGGGTATAGCAGGTAGAGGAAAAGGAGAAAGGAAGGACACCTGTGACCAAAGAGAGTCCAGGGTATAGTACTAGGCAAGGAAAACAGGGCAGACTAGAAGGCCCACCATCCTTTTTTTGCAGAATTTTTTTTGTGAGACAGAGGTGTTTATCACTGGCGGACATTCAGCCACTCTTCCTTGGCGCGCCTCTTACCATACATGTACCTCACTCCGTGCTGGGGAGATGGTTCCTAGCTCCGCCCCATGACAGGGGTCAGGGAGGGTAGGGCCATCCCTCTGCCCAGTGGACTCTCATCCAGATGCGCTTCACCAGCTGGAGTGGAAGGAAAGTTCAAGGTGTTCCTGGGAGGGCTTTATAAAAGCCCTGGTCTGCTCTTTTTTTCCTCCGTTCCTTCTCCTGCTAACTCCCAGCATTGCCGCAGAATGGAAAACGCATGCGCGTGCAGGCACACATGCATTCCGGAACCGCAGCTCCTTCCACCCCCCCCCCGACCTACATCTTGCCTCCCATGAGCGGCACTATCACCAGAGCCTCCACCTGGTGGTAGCCAAGAGACCAGGAAGGCTAGCCTCAAATCCAAGACAGGAAAAACTGCCAGGGCTGCTCAATCCTCTTTTTGGCATCCCCCCACGGACCCTAATAGGCCGAGTTCATTCCAGACTAGGGTTGCTCGATGAGGAAAAGGTAAGACGATATAGCGCTTCAGCCCCTTGCGCCACTGGGCCATCGTCTGCTGCCACATTCTATGTTTGTATGTTTCTCTGTGTTATGTTGGTAAAGTCTGTGTTGAATTCACAGAGACAGATTTCCCCTAGACTCTGCTGCTGTTTATATTAGCCTAGTTCCTGATAATGCTTAGTTTAATAAACATCAAAAACTACGAGTGTCTTGGCTGTAGCACTGGAGATAAAACATCTCCTAATACAAAACTGGAGAACAGCCAAGCTAACTGCGATTAAAGAACAGTTTAATTATATCAGCTGTACAGCCAGCAGTGAAAGGATCAGTCATCAGCTCCTCGACAAGCTGAACAGCTTTCAGTTTACTTGATTTCCTTTTCTAAAATGGAGAAAACTGAGTTGTACCTTTTTTCCCTTCTTATTCTATACAAAAATTCAGTCTAAGAAAGATTTAAATCTATGAGATGCAATTGCACTTTTCTGCCACCTTTTAAGTCACAGTTTATTCCTACGTTTAGAGATATATGTTCTGAGCAATGAAATGTGACTTGTAATGTTTGTTAATTCTTTAGTAATTGTTGTTTAGTCTTTGGTAAGTGGGTAAGGCCCACTAGGCACAAGTGCCTGTTTTCAGGGGCGACCTGGGAGCACTGGGGACGTTAAGTCACTTGCTCAGGTTCACACAGTATGCAAGTGGAGGTTGTGGGAATCAAACCCAGGTCTGCTGGATGTACCAAGCTCATTCACAGCTCATTGCTCTAATCTCTAAGTGATACTGTCAGTCCAATATGCATCTTTTATAATAAAACTTTTTAATATGGATGGGAGAATCTGTTAGGATACGTTCAGAACCACCCAGAACCTATGCTACTTGCTGTAAAAGAACCATATCAGAACAATTTTTCAGGTTCTAATTAGGGTCTGATAATTTTTAAAACACTGATTTGGGAGCTTAATATATTCTCCCGGCAGGTCTTTATCTAATAAGGAGGCTGATGGGGGTAGAAAGGCCCAGAAGGAGGCTGGAGGAAGTATAGTACCACACCAAGTTGTGGTAGAAAGACCCAAAAGGCAACTGGAGGTAGCGTAGTACCACTCCAAGTTCTGGTATAAAGACCCAAAAGGAGGCTGGAGGTAGCGTAGTACCACTCCAAGTTGTGCTAGAAAGATCCAAAAGGAGGCTGGAGGTAGTGTGGTACCACTCCAAGTTGTGGTAGAAAGACCCAAAAGGAGACTGGAGGTAGCGTAGTACCACTCCAAGTTGTGCTAGAAAGATCCAAAAGGAGGCTGGAGGTAGGCTGGTATCACTCCAAGTTATAATAGAAAGGCCCAAAAGGAGGCTAGAGGTAGCATGGTACCACTCCAAGTTATGGTGGAAAGACCCAAAAGGAGGCTAGAGGCAGCGAGGTACCACTCCAAATTGTGGTAGAAAGACCCAAAAGGAGGCTGGAGGTAGTATAGTACCACTTCAAGTTATGGTAGAAAGACCCAAAAGGAGACTGTAGGTAGTGTAGTACCACTCCATGTTGTGGTAGAAAGGCCCAAAAGGAGGTTGGAGGCAGCGTGGTAACACTCCAAGCTGTTTTTAGATCCTTTTCTCTTCACTGACAATAGCGTAAGGGTGGACAATTATGGGTAAACAGTTTCAGTACTTTCAAGAAAAGGTTCTAAATAAGATTCAGATAACTATTAGAATCTTTTATGATTTATCAGAACCTTTCAGAACCTCAGAAACTTTTTTCGTTCTCCCGGCCCTAGTTTTCAATGGAAAAAAAAAGAGTGGTCTTTCTTACATTCTTAGAGTATCTGAAACCCTCTCACCTTCAGTTCATGGTTCTCATACCCCAAGAATGTGGGTGAGACCGCCCTTACAACACATACCAAGCGCATTTGAGGCAGGACTCAGAGTCTCACCAGTGCTTACCCAATCACAGGCCCTTTTTCACCCCTACCTTGCATGTGTCTTCAACAAGACTGCCCTACCCATAGCAGATACACCGCTGGCCATCATTAGCTTGAATCAGCCAGCATTCCTCTTCCCATAAAACTGGTTCAGGCAATTGTCCACGGCGGTGTGTGGGTGCAGATCAGCAGAATGAATGCCACTGCATGCGTTTACAGTCAGCCAATCTCCCACTGCTTGTAAAGCGCTTTGGAATGCAATGCATTTTAAAAGCCCTAAATAAATGCATAATTCTTCTTCTGCTTCATGAGGGGTTGGTGTGCATAACCCTCCCCCCCCAACTTAACCTCCAAATAAGCAGACTGGAGAGAGATGACAAAGGGATCAAAGCGTGGGGGCCCATAAAGGGTTGGTGGGGGATAAACTGCCCCCCCTTCTCAACTAAAAAAAATTCAGACTCCATTCCGAATTTTGCCTCTTCCACCTGTATATGTCTCTTGGTTGCAGCGGATGCGAGGGAAAAACAGAACAAAACTTGACTAAATATGACCTAAGAGTTCAATGTATATGCATGTTGACTATAGATAAGAATGTACGGTATATACATGTTGATAGGTAAGAATGTATATGCATGTTGATAGGTAAGAATGTATATACACGTTGATAGATAAGCATGGATATGCATGTTGATAGATAAGAATGTATATGCATGTTGACAATAGATAAGAATGCATATACACGTTGATAGATAAGAATGTATATGCATGTTGACAATAGATAAGAATGTATATGCATGTTGATAGATAAGAATGTATATACATGTTGATAGATAAGAATGTATATGCATGTTGACAATAGATAAGAATGTATATGCATGTTGATAGATAAGAATGTATATACATGTTGATAGATAAGAATGTATATGCATGTTGACAATAGATAAGAATGTATATGCATGTTGATAGATAAGAATGGATATGCATGTTGATAGATAAGAATGTATATGCATGTTGACAACATATAAGAATGTATATACACGTTGATAGATAAGAATGTATATGCATGTTGATAGATAAGAATGTATATGCATATTGATAGATAAGAATGTATATGCATGTTGACAATAGATAAGAATGTATATGCATGTTGATAGATAAGAATGTATATACACGTTGATAGATAAGAATGTATATGCATGTTGATAGATAAGAATGTATATACACGTTGATAGATAAGAATGTATGTGCATGTTGATAGATAAGAATGTATATACACGTTGATAGATAAGAATGTATATACATGTTGATAGATAAGAATGTATATGCATGTTGACAATAGATAAGAATGTATATACACGTTGATAGATAAGAATGTATATACATGTTGATAGATAAGAATGTATATGCATGTTGACAATAGATAAGAATGTATATGCATGTTGATAGATAAGAATGTATATACACGTTGATAGATAAGAATGTATGTGCATGTTGATAGATAAGAATGTATATACACGTTGATAGATAAGAATGTATATGCATGTTGATAGATAAGAATGTTTATACACGTTGATAGATAAGAATGTATATACATGTTGATAGATAAGAATGTATATGCATGTTGACAATAGATAAGAATGTATATGCATGTTCTGTTATCTGTAAACAAGCTTTCAGCTTAGTGTGTCTCACCTGGTTAAACAATTGGAAAGAAAAAAAAAATCTCTGTCCCCCATCCCTGCACCCCTATGACTGAAGTCACCACGGCTGCATCTTTCCTGTGTCTAGGAATGGCAGTCATGTGGCTGCCATCACCAATACCACTCCTTCAGTCAGTAAAGAGGTGCACAGATGACAAGATGGCCCTCTCTCCTTCTTATCTGTTGTCTTTTTTCTCTGACAAATGCCGCTGACTGCCTTGTTACAATGCTACCCTTGAACTGTACTAATCTGTACTCTGTTTGCAATGTCCACATTGTTGTAATGCCTGTCTTGATGTTCCTCATAATTTGTATTTCTCTGACGTGGAACCTTTGTAAAAGAGCCATGGCTCAAAGGTATTTGTAATCCTAGACTTGATAAATAAATAAAAATAAAAAATGCATGTTGATAGGTAAGAATGTATATGCATGTTGACAATACATAAGAACAGGCGGGTCCTGTGCTGCGGCGGCACTGTATGGTGCTCACACCAACATGACCACGGGCGAGAATTGCGCCCCGAAATCCCACAGGAGTCGGGTGCTTCACAGGGGCAAGGCTGCTCAGCTCCCGGAGAGAGGGCCATCTTGTCATCTGTGCACTTCTTTACTGACTGAAGGAGTGGTATTGGTGATGGCAGCCACATGACTGCCATTCCTAGACACAGGAAAGATGCAGCCGTGGTGACTTCAGTCATAGGGGTGCAGGGATAGGGGACAGAGATTTTTTTTTCTTTCCAATTGTTTAACCAGGTGAGACACACTAAGCTGAAAGCTTGTTTACAGGTGCAACCTGAGAGCACAGGGAAGTTAAGTGGCTTGCTCAGGGTCACACAGTATGCAAGTGGCAAAAAGGAGACACATCAAATAATATAAAGAATAATAGATGGGTTGGAGCATGCAACCAGAATATACTGTAACACAATACATGAATTGGTGTGTGTAACCAGAATATACTGTAATTACTGGTTTGTAGGTTTAATGCACAGATTATTGACACTCTCAAAAGTCATAATACATGGATTGATGCGTGTAACCAGAATATACCATAACTACTGGTGAATAAGTTTATTACACAAATTACTAACACTCTCAGACTTCATAATAATTGGGTTGGTGTGTATAACTAAAATATTCTGTATTTACTGGTTCGTGGGTTTAATACACAGATTATTGACACTCTCAAACTTCATAATACATGGGTTGGTCTGTGTAGCCAGCATATACTATAATTACTGATCCGTAAGTTTAATAAACAGATTACTGATACTCTCAGACTTTCTAACACACTGCTCCCTCGCTATAACAAACAAAATAGGAGCCAAATCAGCTGTTCATTATAGTGCTCTGTTTGTTATTGCGAGGGACGCTGAGTAGTGGCATTGCACGGTGCTGTATTTACATTCATGCTAATGGTAATGCCACTTAATACTAACATACTAAAAAGCCAGCAGAATAGGCCTAACAGTCTTTCGTGTCTGCTCGTTTGGTCAGCCCCCACCCTGGGAGCTAACCTTGCTGCCCCCCCTCCTCTGGCTTCTCCCTTCCCAGTCCCGGATATTTTCGCTGCACTGGTTTTTGCTTCCAGAACCCTTCCCGTGTACCTGTCCCGCCCCCTCTTGAACCCCTCCACTGTTTCTGCCTCCACCAGCCCCCTGGAGAGCACATTCCATGGCTCCACCACCCTCTCGGTGAAGTAGCACCTCCTCCTTTCTCCCCTCCTCCAGCTTCCACCCATGCCCTCGAGTCCTCCCCTTCCTTCGGAGCACCCTGACTGCTCCTCCCCTATTTACCCCCTTCATGTACCTGAAGACCTCTATCATGTCCCCCCAGTCCCTTCTCTCTTCCAATGTGTACATATTTAGCTCTTCGAGCCTCTCCCCATAGGTCCTATCCCCCTTCCCCGGGTGTACACTTGACCCGGGTTTCTGGCTCCCAGGTGCAGTACCTTGCATTTCCCTGCATTGAACCTCAGCTTCCGCTTTCTAGACCACCTTTCCAGAGCCTCCAGGTCCCCCTGTAGGGCCACCCTCCCCTCCTCCCCATCCACCAACGCCCCCAGTTTTGAGTCATCCACTAAGAGACTCATCTCACTCCTGATACCTGTCCTTATGTCAGAGACGTAGGCGTTGAACAGGAGGGGCCCAAGGACTGATCCCTGAGGGACTCCACTAATGACCCTCTTTGGGGATGAGACTGTCCCACCAACCATGACCCTCTGGGTCCGGTTCTGGAGCCAATTTCCTATCCATCTGGTTCCCCACCCCCATTACTCCTAGATTATCCACCAGGCCCCCGTGAGGAACAGAGTCAAATGCCTTGCTTAAGTCAAGAAAAAGGATGTCCACTGGTCTACCCACGTCCAAGGCACTCGTCACCCAGTCATAGAACTCCACAAGGTTTGTCACAGTCAGTGAGGTCACAATGTTGATGATGTAATGGGGAACAGAGCTAGATATGTCAGCTGCCTTCAGTGTGCTGCTCCACGCATCACACTCTTCTAATTTACCAAAGAGAAAAGAAAAAACAGTCCCTCAAATATAAAAGGTAACATTTGACTGCTTTTAAAAACTAATATTAATTAAAGGCAGGACACAAGCTCTTTAAATACCAGTGGAAAATGCTTAAAGGAGAACTGCACTGAACCTGTAAGTCATTTGTCCCTGTCGAAGCTGATTTTTATGGCTGCATTGTGCATAGCCCTGCAGACGTCTTGTGATCACTGCAGAGAAAAGGGAGTTTACTGAATACCGAATGGACTTTTTAAATAGTGGAGGTAAACGGCAATCACTACGCGTCCACTGCACTAATTTGTCCATCACTACTGGCGGAACATGGCACTGTCTGCCATGTCCAAGATGGCCACCGGAGTTTTCTGCTAATGCGCGATGACTCATACGCACACACACTGAACTCCGGCGGCACGGCAGCACAGTCTGCCATATCCAAGATGGCTGCTGGAGCTCAGTGCACATGTGCGAGTCGTCACACATGCACAGAGGACTCCGGCGGCCATCTTGGACATGGCAAACAGTGCCATGTTCCGCCAGACCTCAGCTGCAGCCATATTGGCTCTTGCTAGAGTCTGTTAAACATTGCTGCCAATTCTTTTCCTATTCCAGCTCTACAGGCATTTTAGTTACCCTACATAGTGTTTCTGACTTACGCTCTGGTGTTAAGTGCCATTTTAGAACTGCGTGATGTAATTTATGTCCCTTGCTCCGCTCTTCCATTGTTGGCACAATGCATCCATGTTCTACTATGGAACTTTGGTTGGAAAGGATGTAAACTACATCACACAGTTCTAAAATGGTACTGAGCACAGAGTGTAAACCAGAAATGCCAACTGAGGTTACTAAGAGGCTGGTAGAGAAGAAACAGTGATAGAACTGGAACCGGTATTTAAAAAAAAAAAAAAAAAGCAGTGTCAGCAGTACATGTGTTCTTCCTCTTAAAAAACAACTGCTTTAACTGGGAAAATGATTTTCAGGTTCAGTGTGGTTCTCCTTTAAGAAAACCAGGGGTGGGGCGCTGGTGAAGCTAGCGAAGCAGGGCTGTTCACTTTGTTCTTGTTCTAGAGGGGAGCAGTTGGTACAGAGAAAACTAATTTCAAATTACTTGTAGACTTATTTTTTCTGCTTCAGTCCCCAACCTTGATCCAGAGCTGTGCTTTCTTTTCTGGTGCAGGCTGTAGCTGTGGCCTGCCCCCCCTCCTGGCTCCTCAGGGGCTCACCTGCAATCCAGGGTGGGTTTCTCCACAGCCTGCCCTCTTGTGGCAGGGGTCGGTGGATGCTCTCAAACCAGACGAAAGAACATATCCAGTGTTGCTCTTGAGAGCACCCTGCCACTAGTGCAGGGCCTGCAGTGGTGGGCCCATCATGGTGCACTGCCCAGGGTTTTTCCTTCCCGTTATGTGGGATGCTGACAGTGGCATCACAAGCTCACGCATGCAAGCGTGTGGAATGTGATGCCATCAGACGTCTCTTCCACTGCTATGCTGTCCTTTCCCACAGTTCACTCATATCGGGGCGACAACAATTTTGTTGACACCTATATGGGTGAAGGCTTTCCATCGCCTAGCACTGTGGCACTAGGCATTGCAGCTCCCAGGACTATAGTGCCAAAGTGCCATCTGGGAAACAGTCTTTTTCTGTGTGGGGGGTGGGCTTTGCCCCCAAGCACCCCCAAACTCGTACCCCCTGTAACTAAATATACCTCTACGGCTGGCATGCCCTGGAGGAGTGAGAAATTCTGTGACCGCAAAGGGCGACATGCGCGAGAGGCGATCTAAAATCAAGATCTCCCCAGTCACTCTCAGCCTTGTTGCGGTGCCTTAACTGCAGTGACAAAATTAAGTCACTGTGCTAACGGTATACTCTTTCCCACTGCTCTGGCACCCCACACGTACTACCACCTGTGGTCACCTAGGTGGCAGTACAGCACCAGGACCAGAACCCCTCCCCCATGCCTGGAGGACAGCAACGTCTGAAATACTCAATTCTCCTCCTCCTGGCCGGCTCCTGACGACACAGGCTCGTTCCTGAACCCGGGTCACCAATGTCACAAGAGGTAGCACTACCGCTGCACCAAACAGCCAGCAACAGAGCTACCTTTTTTTTATTTTTACCCGGGAGCACAGGGAAGGTTAAGTAACTTGCTTAGGGTCACACAGTATGCAAGTGGAAGTTGTGGAAATCAAACCCAGTTCTGCTGGATGTGCCAAGCTCCTTCAAAGCTCGTTACTCTAACCTCTGGGCTTTACATTCAGCTTTAAACACAAGCTTCCAGAGAAGAACCTTTTATGGGCAGATTTAAAATACAAATAAAAATCCCAAGTCAACTTCATACCTTGTACTTTAAAGGCCAGTATTAGCGCGAAATGCACATAAGAAGGATTATGTCCCCGATCCATCTAGAGGAGGGATTAAAAAGCACTCAGTTTATCTCTTGCTAAGTGTACAGACAATGTGTGGATTTTTACATGTGGCACAGGGTAAAGAAGTGGATGACTGAACTGTGATCCAGAAGACATAAGGTTCAAATCCCACCCCAGACACGGGTTCTCTTGTCTGACGTGAGCACATCACTTGACAGTCTTTGCTGCTACAGCCACTCTCTCCCAGCATTACAGCTAAGGCTAGAAGCAAGTCCCCCCATGACTGCAAAAATTAGATGTTTTACATGTTATCTACAAAAAATAACCAGTATACACCTTAAATGGTAATTTGCTTAAGGAACCAACTTCTGAGAAAGGACTTTGGTATTATAGTCTCACCAGACCTTAAAAACTGGGAACAAATGTAACCCTTACAGGGCCGCGACTGATATATCAGTCCAGAACTCCTATACGTTGCAATTCTTCTGGCAGTCTAAGGGTTACTTATGTGCTCAGTACAAACTCTATTTTTTTTTTCCAATATATATTTTTACGTTGTTTTCCCCCGGTTTTTCTCCCAGTCCCCTGTCCCAGCATGAACATGTGGGTGTGGAGGGACGCTCACATCGTGCTCAAGACGCTCTTCTTACATGTCGCCCCCTCCTGCCTGCGCCACCACCAGACCTCCACCCAGTGGAAAGGTAACTACGGGGGGGGGTGTCAGCCTTCCCAGGAGAGGAGAACTGTCTTGGGCAGCTCGATCCAGCTCCCTCCCCCCCCATGCTGGCTCCCTAGCAACCCGAGATCATTCCCGAACCCAGGTCGCCAGTGTGGCAGGAGGTAAGGCATCCAGCGCCTCAACCCTCAGTGCCACTGGGCCGGCTTTACAAACTCTCTTTTAAATATTATTCATAGACACAGGTCCAGGAAGTGTTATCGCCACATTATAAAAACCTACGTTAGGCCAAATATGGGCTACCGCTCTCAATTTTAAGGGTGCTGAGGCTTCTTTCCAGGTGTATCCTGGGAGCACAGGGAGGTTAAGCGATGTGCTCAGGGTCACATAGTAATGCAAGTGGTGGCTGTTGGTTTCAAACTCAGGTCTGCTTGGTCTCCAGCTTCAAAGCAGATATACTGCCCCCCAATCTACTCACCTGGTAAACTGTTCCACATCCCTGTCACCCTGTGGGTAAAAAAATGTTTCTGTACATCCCTCCTGACTGTCCCCCCCCTCTTAATATGAACTCATGTGCCCCTGTTTCTGCTGTCCTGGATTCTGCTAGGCGGTCTTTTCTGGTATATTTTTGTCTACTCTTTCATGTTCTTTTTCTATTTCTATTTTTTCCACTTCCACCTGCAGCTGCCCCCTCCCCATCCAAATCTAATCTTTTTTTTTCTGTTTCCAGGGAGGGTGTAGGCTGGGCTCTCAGCCACTGCTCACCTCCTGACTGGCCCCTCACTCCCCCACGAGGACTCAACTGCCTTGGAATTCCTTCACAGCTTACTCCTGTGGTAGAGCCAATAGGGGAAGGCCATCCTCAGCCAGAGTCTGGCTCTGTTTTTTTCAACAGGGTCCCAGGGAGGATGGCATGGACTGGAGCAGATGACTAGGACTTCCTGATGCACAGACCCCTGATTTTCCTCTGGTTTTTCCTCCCTTGTCCCAGAGGTCAGCACGTGTGTACTGGCGCTGGCATGCAGCATGAAGAAGCCACATGTACTCTTACATCTGTGCCCTGCTTACCAAGGGTTCACCCATATCGGTGCGACAGTCATTCTGTTGACTCTGATTAGGGTGCAGGCAATATGTCGCCCAGCTGTACAGCACCAGGCATTGCGCCTCCCTGGAGTCAGAGCACCAAAGCGCCATCCAGGGAAACAGTACGGTTTTGCGGGAGGCTTCGTACCCCACACCCCTTAATGTGGGGCATTCACTCCCCGCACCCCCCACAACTAAGGATAACCACCTCTGGGGCGAACATGCCATGAAGGGGACAGAAACTGTATGGGTGCTGAATACGGTGTGAGTGTGAGGTGATCTAAAGTACAGATCGCCCCTGTCACTCTTGCCCTTGTTGCAGCACCCTAACTGCGGTGCTAAAATGAAGTCACTGCCTTACCGGTATGCCTCCTCCAAGAAGTGGCCACACGCTACGTCACCCAGCCTCCACTGGGTGGCAGTCAAGCAGCTGTATGCACTGTCCCCCTCCCCCCCCGGCACCCGACGGAGGAGAACCATTAATGACCAACAGATACCTGCCATTTGGCCAGACTGTTACTGTGGTGGGATAGCAGTGTTATCTGACCATGGATCCTGCCCTCTAGGATCCAGTGCATGGATCCTACAAACAGTGTGGATCCGGTTGATCCTAGCAGCAGATCCAGCTCAGATCCTAACTATCTGACCTAGGATCCCTGGATCTGACCAAGGATCCATCGCTATCTGACCCCAGATCCTAACTATCTGACCTAGGATCCCTGGATCTGACCAAGGATCCATCGCTATCTGACCCCAGATCCTAACTATCTGACCTAGGATCCCTGGATGTGACCTAGGATCCATCGCTGTCCGACCCCGGATCCTATCTGACCTAGGATCCCTAGATCTGACCTAGGATCCATCGCTGTCTGACCCCAGATCCTAACTATCTGACCTAGGATCCCTGGATGTGACCTAGGATCCCTGGGTCTGACCTAGGATCCATCAATATCTGACCACAGATCCTAAATATCTGACCCTAAATCCTAACTATCTGACCAAGGATCCCTGGATCCTAACTAGGATCCCTCGCTATCTGACCCCTGATCCTAACTATTTGACCTGGAGAAGATGGGAGGTTTGATGCCTTTTATTGGACCAACAAGTATCTTGTGCAAAGATAGAATTATACACAAGCTTTCGGGGCGACACAGGTCCCTTCTTCAGGTGAATAGCAAAACTGAACTGAACTGAGTTCAGTTTTGCTAGTCACCTGAAGAAGGGACCTGTGAGGCCCCGAAAGCTTGTGTATAATTCCATCTTTGTACGAGACACTTGTTGGTTCAATAAAAGGTATCAAACCTCCCTTCTTCTCCTGTTTTGCAAGGACTAATACGGCTTAAATCTCCTTTTACAAAACTATTTGACCTGGGTATCTGGATGTGACCTAGGATCCATCGCTATCTGACCCCGGATCCTACATGTGTCTTTTGTATGATTTCTGGTAGGATACCAGCACTGTCTGACAGATAGAGACAGTGGTAGGATCCACAAAAGCACTATCTGAGCAATACTAGAACCTCTCAGTCTCCTATTCTCTGGGGCCTCAGATTTCTTAACAGAGCAAACTCTAAAGCCTCCTAATCATGTTTGTAGCTCTGTCATACTTTTTCTGGCTTATTGTTCTTTCTGTTATATTTTGCCCAGAACCCCCCCCACACACACACACCTCCAAATGGCATCTAACCAGTACCTTATATCACGATATCATCACCTTCTCTTCTCTGCTATTCTCCCTTTTTAACTGTTCCTTGTTGTGTTGTAGCTGAGCCACATGTTGGAAGTTGCATTTCTGCTTGATGGTTGTTGCTTGTGGTGTGCACTTGAGCTAAGGCCACATCATGTGTTTGTTGGGTGTTGTTCTCATTCATCTTTTGTCACTCTCGTCGGACATGCCCAGCTGTAAGGGCAGGTCTTGTGTTTGTCAGTTGCTGCTCTCATTCAGCTTGCCCAGCTGTGTTGAGGCCAGGTCATGTCTTTGTTGGTTGTTACTCTGTGTGTCATGTCCAGTTGTATTGAGGCCAAGTCACATCTTTATCGGTTGTTGCTTTGTGTATCATGTCCAGTTGTGTTAAGGACAAATCTTGTGTTTGTTGCTCTCAATTGTTGTGTACTGTTGCAGTGGTGTGAGCCACATTGGTCAGGTCGCCATAGTAAATGAAAACTGGTTATCGCCAACTTCACCAGGTCATAAAATGAAACAGATCAACTGCATCTCTGTTGGATTGTTGGAATAAATAAAACGAAAGAAAAACAACAAAATAATCACAAAGCAGTGACTACCAGAGGAGCTTAAATAAACAGCTCTGCTAGTAGGGGATTCTCACATACTCAACCAGAGCGTCACAGAGCAGGGACTCTACCAGGGAAGCTAAAGGAACAGCTCTGCTAGTAGGGGATTCTGATATACTCAACCAGAGCATCACAGAGCAGGGACTCTACCAGGGGAGCTAAAGGAGCAACACTGCTAGCTCAGCTAGTAGGGGATTCTCATATACTCAACCAGAGCATCACAGAGCAGGGACTCTACCAGGGGAGCTAAAGGAGCAGCTCTGCTAGCTCAGCAAGTAGGGGATTCTCATATACTCAACCAAAGCATCACAGAGCAGGGACTCTACCAGGGGGGCTAAAGGAGTTTTAGTAATCCACCTCTAGTCTGCCTTTCATTCATACTAAGGCAACCTATAGATACATACTGGCCTTTTGCCTGTATTCTTAGTATCTCTAATTAAGATCCGTCACATTTCCATTCTGAAGTTACTGTCCCTCTGTATCTGTTCCACCCCCTCTTCAGTAAGTATTAAGCCACAATAGGGTGTGTATTATTAGGATTTTAATGCACATCCCAGGAGTGTAGTAAGGCTCGAGGCAGAATGTAGAGTGTCCTTACGCCCCTGGGAACTGCATTAAAATCCTATGATGCACTCCCTGGAGGGCCTTATTACATTTATAAAATGGCTCTAAGTAGGGTTTTTGGGGGAGCAAAATGAGATTCAGTGCCTGACCATGCATTTATAGAGATTTAAAGCACAGCCAGATGACTTCTCTCTTGGCCATTGAAATGTCGAGATTTATTTTTGCCATTTTATAAACACATTTATTGCCTCCGCCTCTACCACCTCCCTTGGTAATTTGTTCCTTTGTTCCACCACCCTCTCCACGAAGTAATACTTTTTATCATCTCTCTCTTATACCTTTCTCCTTCCCAAGCTTCCATTCGTGCTCTCTGGTAACAATATCCTCATTTCTTTTTCTTATTTTTTTTCCTTTGTTTATTTTTCTGCCAGTCATCCCTGGTCCTGGCGGCATCCCTTCAGCCCCATCACTGACTCATCTTGTGGACTTTTGGGTTAAGCACCACTTACACAGAGTCATATCAAAGAGAGGCCAACCACGTAGGGTCGCACGGCCAGCCACATAAGGTCGTATGGTATCTGCGGGGGATTCCAAGTGAGCCAGGGCATAATCCTCCATTTTTTTTCCTTGAGGCACCTGTGGGTGACAAACGAACGGACATGTGCATTGACACACATGTGCTGCATCATCACCAACCCCCTAACACATCTGCTGGTCCTGCCAGCTGGCCTCTGCTGGGAGGCAGGCAAGCTGCGGGACTCAACCCCCCCCCCCGAGGAAAGAGAGTCCTCTTGGGGTGCTCAGTCCTCCTTCACTTGGGTGGCCCCCCGAGTGACCCGCATCCATTCCCAAACCCTGGTCGCCTGTGTGGCTGGAGGTAAGGAACCAGCACCTCTCCTCAGCCCTCCATGCCACTGGGCTGGCAGAGTACCCTCATTTTTAATAAACAGGTTATTAATAGTAAGCCTTTTTATGCCCCCAGAAACCTTGATCTCCCAAGCCTCTAATACATGTTTCTGTCCCCCCCCTTCTTCTCTCTACAACCTACTCCTGCTTGGTACTCACTTTGTGTTCTTGTATCTTTTGTGCTTCCAGGACAGAGACCTGCGGCCAGAAGAAATCGAAGGTGGGTGCACATACTGACATAGCACTGCACGCTGCTGTCTCAATTAAGACAAGATGATCAACCTGCTTATTCTGGTTCCCCAGCACCCCCTCCACTCCCCCCCCCGGATGTGATTATGGATAATTTATAGCAAAGACAAGACTGCAGCCATATTGGTTCTTGAAAAATGGGAATCACTGGATAGTGTAATGCCTTTTATTGGACCAAACTATGTCTTGTACAAAGATGGTATAATACACAAGTTTTCGGGGCCTCACAGGTCCCTGCGGCAGGGGCATAACCTATGGAACCCAATGAAAATAATCAATTACATTAACCCCCTTTCCTACAACAACAAAACACACTGGTCAAAAGGACCTATAAATCACATAACAGTTCTGTATTTTTATCACAATTAAGCCCAATGATTTTCTGTTTTCAACGTAAAAGCAGCATTTGTCAATGCCAAGTGTTGCTTGCTGTCATTAGCAGTGGAAGTGCAGGAGTTAGACAGATGCAGTTTAGGAATGGCAGTGAAGAATTGAACTGATGCCAACTCTACTTCCACCCTGCAGAGATGGACAGGCATTGGGGTGTGCCTTTGGGTCGTCGCGCATAACAGTCACGACATTTCACCTCACTCTACCCTGCAGACACTTACGAGTGTCGAGGTGTGCTTTGAAGTGTTCGGCCTTTACACTCACCTCATTCCAAGGAAATACACTGCAATGGGTGCAGTATAGGAGAATGGGGTGAACTCTGGGGCCAAAGTGTCCAAGGTGCACCTCGATGCCTGCCACTGGCTGCAGGGTGGGGGTGGAATGGCATGGGCATTACTGTCAATAATCCAACGTCACACCCCTGACGCCTGTCAGTCTCTACAGGGTAGGGCGTTATAGTCAAAAAGTCTAACACCTTGGGAGTTTCTTGATATTTTTACTCCAAGTTTTCAACATGTTTTTTTTGTGATCCCACTGCATGAACAGTGACACTATCAGTTCGTTAGCCGAAAGGTGATTTTGCACAGCGACACTGCCATTTGGCACCACAGGTGCGAAAACACATTTTGAACAGGATGTGAAAAATAACAGCTGTACTGTTCATGAGGAGGTGTAAAAAATGACAATGTTTAAAATCTGGAGTGAAAATATAAAAAAAACTGGTGAAGTCATGAGTGTACGTAGAAACTGCGCAACGCACACCCGTAATATAATTAGTTTGGGGATTTTTTACAGCAGATTTTCAACATAGGCATTTTGGGACCTCCACTCATGAACAGTGTCACAGTGATTTTCTTAATCTATCCTGAACACTGATTTTCCACAGCAACCGTACTATTCTGCGCCGGAAGTGCAAAAACACATTTCGGCCAGGATGTGAAGAATGACAGCTGTACTGTTCATAAGGAGGTGTGGAAAAATGCCAATGTTGAAAATCTGGACTGAAAAGATTACAAATTTGTGAACTTACAAGGGTGCGTGGAAATTGCACAATGCACACTCGTAACACAGTCATTTTATGGACTTTTGTCACCAAATTTTCAACATAGCCAGTTTAAGACCTCTGTTCATGAACAGTGTCACTGTGATTTTCTTAAAGGAAAACTACACCCCAAACTTGAAAAAATATGTGCTGTGCAGAGTGTTTTAATTTGTATGAGGAGTTCTAGTGTTTCCTTCCCTCTGACTGGTATTAGGATTTTTTTCCAAATTAGCCTGCTAGCTTTATGCTAGTTTTACAACCCCTGGGGATCTTCATACCTGATAGTGTAATTGTATTTCTTGTTCCCACAGTGCATCTTGTCTCATGTGACTGTGATGTAAGAGAGACCCAACATTCAGGACACACATGCCAAACAAACTAAATATCTTGGAAGCTTTACAAGCTGCACAAAAATTACCAGCAGCAAAGTTTTTCAGGACAGTAAAACCTTTAGGATGAGGGTGGTCACCAAGCTGAATTCTACAGATTTTAAAATATAGCCATCTCTATTGTTGTGAACTGATTGTAATGCAATGCTTTCTGCTGGATTTATGGGCTACATCACCATCACATGTAACAAGATGCACTGTAGGACAAAGAAATGCAATAAGACTATTTGATATGGAGATCTCCAGGGGTCATAAAACTACCTAAAGCTAGCAGGCTAATTTAGGAAAAACTCCTAATACCAGTCAGAGGGAAGGAAACACTAGAACTTCACATACAAATTAAAACACTCTGTGCAACATATATTTTTTCAAGTTTTGGGTGTAGTTTTCCTTTAACCTGTCCCGAACATTGATTTTGTGTGGGGAGGCGGAGTACGCAAAAGGGTGGGCGTGGCATGGGGGAGGGACCACTGTAATCAACGAGAGACCATTTTCTAGTTTACAGGTTTATTTAAAAAAAAAAAAAAAACTTGCAGGAAGGTTTTCTTTTTTGCAGGGACATTTAATTTTGTCACGCTGGGGTGGGCTCCCAGCATGCCACCTGAGTGTTTGGGAGGGACTGTAGCCGACTGGGGATTGGGCACCCCTGTCGGCACATATAAGTGTGGGGGGGGAGCGGCAAGAGCCGATGGGGGATTGGGCACCCCCCGGCACACAACAAATTTAGGAGGGGGGACATTATGATGATGGGGAGTGGGCTCCCCCGCTGGCAAATTGAACTGGAAGGGAAGGCATGCATACACTACGCTCTTTTCTGCCAGCCACCCCAACATGTCGCACCCACTGCCCAGCCACCAGATCTCTATGTGGTGGCAGTCTAGGAGTGGTGTGATAGGAACCCCCCCTCCCCAGTACAGGAGAGCAGTCCTCTGGATACTCAATCCTCTCCCTCCCCAGCCAATTCCCGGCACCAGAGTTTGCTCCCAAATGCAGGTCACCAGCTTGGTGTGACATGTGGTGTTCAGACCCTTAAGCCTCAGCACCACCGGGCCAATTCTGTGTGCACGGCATTCTGTCTGCTAATTGGTAATGATCTCCCCACTAGTAGCACCCGTGTAAAGCACATGAATGTATTAGTAATGAAACTACAACTTAGCAAATGAGCCAGCATTGAGCATGTTATCCCATATTGCCTAATTTATGCAAATCCAAATATATTTAAAATCCCCAACCTGTGTTCCAGAATGGGTTGTCAGGGAGCCGGCTAGGGGTGGGGTGGGTTGGGGGGGATTAAGCATGTGATGGAATGCACTCCTTCTTGTAATGTAAGAGATTTTGAAGCTTTGGGAGGTCGATGGCCTAGTGGCAGTGTTTTGCAGATGATCCAGGTTTGGGAGTGAACGCAGCTGGTCACATCAGGAGGCAGGCGAAGGTGAGGTAGCTGCCATGCAGCTCCATGCCTCAGCCTAGGGAAAGTTGTCAGCAAGCTCCCGCACTGCAGCAGCTGCTGCGGCTGGACCAGGGGCATGCTTCTGCTGCAGGGAAGACATGTTGCATGAGTGTGAGGCAGACAGAGGCTACACGCGTGTCAGGAAGGTGGGAGGGGCCATAGAAATGGAAGGAAACCTCAACAGCCATCTGAATGGCAGTCTGGGTTTCTGGCTCCCTTGGGTCCTAGTGCCTGCCGTCACTGCATCCTGGTCCACATAGTGAACTGCGTGAGGGGACGGATGGCACTCCAACCCCGGAGCTCCTGCCATGGAAGGCAGAAGCGCTGGGGTAGCTGGTGGGCTGCTGGGACCAGGAGAAAGCAGAGACACAGGCCAGAAGAGGGTACATCCTTGGGACCAGGGTACATCCCTAGATTAAAGTATGTGGCCAAGAAAGAATAATCTCAGTGGAAAAAAAATAAATGAAACATTGATGGGGGGAAAAAAAAAAGACTTAAAATAACTCAACCTGAGGTCGGCCAAGTTGGCAACGATAGCAGGTCCGCTCGCTTTTCCAGTGACCCTGGTTCAGGGGTGGACTCTGTTTGCAGGGGACCACCAAGGGAAGGAGTGAGGAGTGGCCTACAACAGTGTTTCTCAAATGAGGCTACCAGCACAATTTTCTGCAGCCACCGAGCTCTTTCCAGCTCCAAGAACAAAGTTATTGAAATAGGCAATTTCTTACCTTTAAGAAAATACATGGGAGATATATTTAAAGTGAAACTACATCAGGAACTGAGCCATATCAGGAGGATCGGGGTATACTGGGTGTTTGAGGTGAACAAAATAAGAAGTGAGGCCTCCTGTAAGTTCTGCTGGCCACGAATAGAGGGCCTTTGTTTTTTCCCATTCTGTTTATCTCCTCCAGTCAGCCCCCTTCGGATGAGCACCCCAGCTCATTACTCTGACCTTCACCAGGACTTAATGCCAGCCATCCTCCCCCAGGACTTACCGCCCCTTCCCCCCAGTGGGGTTCTCCAATCTCTGCTGTAGTCTGGATCCAGTTTGGGTGCATCTCCGGCGAGCGCTCATCATTGTCCTGCCACAGACTTTTTCTCCCATTTTCCTGGTGTCTGGGAGGCATGGCATACAGTTCTGTCATGGTGCATGCCATGCACTCCCATGCAACATGTGCCAACATCTGTCATAACCTCCTTGACGTTCAGGGCCTGGGTTGTCTTTCCCCTTGCTTCCATCAGGAACCAGGCAAATGCCAAGCTCTGCCCAACCGCCGGAGAAGCGCAGGCCTATGGATGTTCAACCCTCCTCCCCCAGTCAGCCCTCTGGTGCCCTGCATTCACTCCCAAAACAGGGCTGTCAGTGTTGCAAGTGGTAGCACTACCGCTGCACTGTCGGGCCAGCCACTTAGTAACCCTTTGAGACCGCCAAGATTTGGGGTTTGAGGACCACTGTCTTACAAGACCGCTCTCCTTAGCGAAAGGGAGGAGCATGCCTCTTTCTGCTTGATGGCCACCTGGTGGAGGTCAGGAAGTAGTGCACTGTTGACATACATCAGGGGAGGGTCCACTCCTGGATGTTGACTGTGTGACCTATCGCCAAGTCGCACATAGGAACTAGCATCACTACATGCCAATGCCCCTCCCAGCAGACCCCTCACAGGTGACCATGCCTCCACTTTCACAGCGGATTTAGACCCTGTCAGGAAGGTGGCACTCTCTGGGGACCTAACCATGGGGGGCAAGTGATGGGGTAACTTGGGAAGGGGGGGAGGAGGGACTAGCCAGATGGGACCAGTTGGTTGGATAAAGATAAATATGGAGTTAAAACAAAAATATAACAGCACAAAACACTAAAGTACTTAGAGTCTTATTAAAGGGACACATTCATTGCCAGTGTCCATCATAGTTTAAAAGAACATGAAACGTTCTTACAAACAAGATACTGGGCTCATCTGCAGTTGGACGTACTCCAGAGATATCAACAACTGTCTGTTCAATATTAATATTACACTGCAGCCATTTTGACAACACTTGATGTTGAGGGACAAGCTGAACCTAACTACACTGAGTCAAGCACAGCTTGTTCCTTGATGACATCACAATGTCCTATAAATGGCTGCAATGTAGCATTAGTATTGAACCAACTCAGTAATCAATATCTCTGGAGTGCTTCCAGCTACAGATGAGCCCAATACCTCGTTTGAAAGAGATTTTAATGGGCTTTCAAACTATGTCAGCCACTCTACATGAATGTTAAACTTTAAGGGGGAGTAGGGGCAACCAGCTTTTGTCATGTGACCTGGTCCAAATCTGCCTCAGAGTTGGTCTCAAAAGTTTCCCTTTTTTTTTATGTCAAACCAGAGTAAATCAGAGCAAATACGAACCTTTTGGGAAAAGATCCATCTGAATCAGAACGTTCAGAACTACAGACTTGGGTCACTACTAGCCTTATCATCCCAGCTCCAAAGTCAGCCTGCAGGAATTAAACAAATAGTGTCAATTCCCCAGGCCTCAAAATGTCTCTAGTTTGAAGAAAAAAAAAAAAAACATGTTCCGATTGGTCAGTAGTGCTGGGATGGCTGATGTAGCTGGCAGTTTGAGTCGGATTCCGTTTTTTTTTTTTTTTTTATATATTTTTATTAAGAATAGGATGTTACGGCCAAAGTGAAACAATACATTAAAGTAGCACAGTGTGTCTGCGAACCTCATAGGTGAGACACAATTAATGACATCATAATGGTAAAGAAATATTGCCACAATCTGCAGTAAGCAAATACCGTGATACACATTATATAATAGCGCATTCTGACTAATGTACCTATCCTAGTTCTACAATATTCCCCAGTTAAGAATAATGAATTACATAGGGAACAAGCCTTGTTCGATAGCTGAAATGAGGGGTCTCCAAGTGTTCATAAAGAGATCTTTCTTACCCACAGCTGTGAGCTGAACCCTCTCTAAAGACATACAGAGTTTAAGATTGTTCACGCATTGCCATCCAGGACTAATCAATTGTTCTCCAGGCATTGATCAAAGCCAAGGACCAAAGGGGATTATGGGCTCCGCCTCCAGGGTGGACAGCATCAGCCCCTAAGAGCAGTTCAACAGGGCTTTAGGAGAGGGAATACCCTAGAACCCCAGACGTAATTTTATGAACCTCATGCTAGAAGGGGACTGAATGAATAAAGTCTCCTGGAGTTCCAGAGCACTTAGGGCAACTACTGGGCTTCAACGGATCCATTAGGTGAGGCCTCACAGGGGAAATGTAGGACCTAAACATAAAATTAAACTGAACCTGCCTCAACTTATTACTCCTGGAGCATACCATCAGATGCTTACATGCCCGATCCCACAGTCGGGCATCACAAATGACTCCAAGATCCCTACTCCAGGCATCAAGTACCTTCCTCAAGGGACCCCAGTCCTGACCCTGAAGGATCTGATAGTATGTTGTAAGCGATTTTCTCTTAGGTTGTGGTCTGTAAAGTTCCTCCTCAAAGGGTGAGGGTGGTGCCCATCCTCTGGAAGAGTCCAGGGCATCTCCCAAGCAACCTCTGAACTTCAAGTACACAAAGAAATCTCCTCGCGGTATACCCCACTTGGCGCACAGGTATGAAAAACTTAAGGTGCCCCCTTCAAACATTTAATGGACTGAGGAAAGGCCTCTCCGTTTCCAACTCATTAACCTTTGCACCAAAGCCACCAAGCAGGACCCCCTTAACCTAACTGCATCCATCAGGTCTGTGTACTGGGAGGGAGCTGGGGACCTCTTAATCAGAGAGTGTACTTCCAGCCACGTTCTCAGGGTGGTAGCCAAAAATGAATTTGAGATTTCCTCCATCCGACCTGTCCAAAGTACCTAAGCTATGAGGCCTCCTTCAAGCTCTTGGACATACCCTCCTCTGCACCCACCAGACCTAGCATCAGTATGCAGAAATGCTATTTGTACTGCCAAAAAGTACCATTGAAAGTTGGGAACGCCAAGAACACCCATTCATTGTGGTAGTTGTAGAATCGCTCTACCCACCCGGGCAAATTTACCCCGCCACAAGAATCTATGTACCAAGGCATTAATATGCCTAAAGTGGGATCTGGGCACCATTATCGGTAGGATTGATAAAGATAAAGGCACCCTGGCAAAATCATCATTTTAACTACCCCCACCCTCCCCATAAGAGACAGGGCAGGCCAGCCCATCTATCACAATCTTCAGCTATTTTCTGCATCAGAGGCTTATAATGCAGAGTGTATACAGAGCTGATTTTACTTGAAATATGAACCCCTAGGTACTTGATCTTGGAGGCTAACTGCAGTCAGGGTCAGCCTCCCTGCCTCCCAGTAGGGAGAAGCTCACTCTTTGTCCAGTTACCCTTATGCCCCGAACACAGTCCATACTCCCCCATCAGCTGAAGCACCTCAGGCAAGTCCATTGCCAGATTCTGCAGGAATAACAACAAATCATCAGCATACAATGCAACTTTATGTTCCATGTCACCCCCTCTAAAACCCCTAATGCCCATGTGTGCCCAGATTGCCATTGCTAAGGGCCCCAGAGATTCCACATATAGTAGAGGAGATAGAGGGCACCCTTGCCTCATGCCCCGTCCCAGGTTAAAATAAGAGGTTAACTGGCCATTAACTACTATCTGGGCCTTGGGAAGGGTAAAGAGAGTCTTCACCCTTGCTCTAAACAAAGGGCTAAAGCCCAGTCTCTTCAGGGTTTCAAACAGATACCCTCACTTCACACCGTCAAAGGCCTTTTCAGCGTCAATTGCTAAAAATAGCTGCCCCATGGTTCTGCGGGGTTCTCCCCCTTCTATAGGAAATGTTCTGGGTTCAACGAATGTTGTGCTTCCCCTGCCTCCCCTTAACGAACCCTGTTTGGTCAGTATGAATAAGCTCGGGGAGCAAAGCTTTCAAGCTAGAGGCCAGAGACCTCGCTGAGATTTTGTAATCTGCAGTAAGTAAAGATATTGGCCTATAGGAGGCGCACCAAGCAGGATCCTTGCCAGCCTTAGGAAGCACCGTGATGATAGCTGACCGTGTGGGAGAGGGGGGCTCACCTGCCTCTGAGCTCTCCAGTAGGTCAAGCAGCAAGTCATGGAAGCATTTAAAGCAATCAATGGGCAGCCCATCAGGTCCAGGAGCCTTGCTACTTTTAAGGGGCCTAATGGCTGTATTAACTTCAGCTCTAGTGAAGGGTTTCTCCAGTCTCGCTGCCTGGTCTATGTCCAATGACTTCGTAGGGGCCTTGGCAAAGAAAGAGTCCAGCTTTGGGGTAGTAGGAGACACCTCCGAGGTGTAGAGAGTCTTGTAGCACTCCTTAAACACCTCACCCTTTTTTACTTTTTAAGAGTGAAAAACTGACTGCCCACCATTCTGGTGTTACCACACAAAAATGTGTTTGTTTACAGTCCTTGATCAACTCCCACTGCACATTTCTGGGACTCAGGACACCCCCAACACAGTCTAGCCACTCAGAATGCAGTGTGTGTGTGGGGGGGGGACTACTATGGCATCATGAGTGGCAGCACTGTTTGGGAATGTTAAGTATATGCTGGGTTGTACTGCCATGCCCCAAATGGCCTGCAGCTAGGGCTGTGCAGATTGTTTGGATTTCGACAGAACAGACTTCCACAGAATTCCACTGCTAGTGAAATTATGCCATTTTGCAAGTAACATGGTTTTCATGGATTAATAATCCACAGTTTACATAAACTAGAATTCCTTTTCCAACATCCACAGAAAATAAGGCAGCTATTTATGAGATCCACGGAACAGTAAAAAATATTTTTGTTATTCTGCAGAATTTAAAGCAATAGTGCAATGAAATTGTGCAAAAAATTTGACTCTACCTTTTACCTATATAGGATTCCAGGCATTTGAGCCAGCCGGTGGCACAACGGTAGTACTACCAATCGCGACACCGATGACCTGGGTTTGCGAATGAGCCCGGGGAGTCGAAGGGCAGGCCAGGGGAGAAGGCTGAGCATTTCAAGGATCGCCGCTTCCAGGGAGGGAGGGAGGCAGAGGCTCTGCACTTGACTGAACGGCAAGCACCTAGCCAGACACAGGGGGAGGACGTGACAGACATCGGCAGTCATGCCTTGACATCACGGTGTACATCACGTACATGGAATAAGGGAAAATTGCTCTCTAGGCTCCGAGAACATGTAGCATCTGGGCAGACCCCTAAATAGCTCGCACCTACCTCACCTTGCCGGATCCCGAGACTCGAATTGTTCAGGGTGTAGATGCCCCACCTCGTCCCAGCCTTGGGGGAAGAACCACGGCTCCTTGGGGGACTCTGGAAGGTTCAGGTAAGGTGTCAGAAGCAGGGGCAGACACCATTGGTGCTCCCGATGATGCGGGGCTTGGAGTAGCTGGTGGAGGATAAACTATGATTTCAAAATAAAAAAGATTCCAGGCATCTTCCAGTTTTGTTTGGTGGTAACATTTTCTAGTGCCACCAAAATCTGTGTATTTTATTAATGGTTTAATTTGTTTTTTTCTCATAAACAATGATAGCTGCCACATCTGGCTTACAAACGCCACCGTAAACCTGCTGAGGGTTAGCCGCGAGTAAATTAAAAAAAGAACCTTATGGTGCACAGTATAGGAGTTCCCTAGAAAAGCAGATCAGACAAGTTTGCTAATATTTTTCTTTCTTGTGGTTGACAGTGGCTTTTTTTGAAAAGCATTTTCCATTGCACTGCTGCTTTAAAACAAAAATCCGAAAAGCATTTTGAAAACAGAATCACCATTCTGCACGGAGTCCGCTGGCAGAATTCTGTGTTCTGCACAGCCCTGCCTGCGGCATCACAGCAGCATATTGGACTAATAGCCCTCTGGGCTACCAAACATGATGATTTATTTGTAGGGAAGGGGGCAGCTTGTGTGCTACATGTTCAAAAGAAGGAAGGAATGTTTTAATGTTGACTACGTGGCATTTCACTACATAACTAACTCTTGTCTGTTGTTTTTTCTGCTTCCCTATCAAACATCAGAGCTGAAGGAGGCATTCCGGGAGTTTGACAAAGACAAGGACGGCTTCATCAGCTACAAGGACCTGGGGGAATGCATGCGGACGATGGGGTACATGCCAACCGAGATGGAGCTGATTGAACTGTCACAGCAAATCAGTGCGTCTGCCCTGTTGTCTCCTTCAAGTAGCACCAGATTTCAAATGTGACATGTGGAGTAGTTCTGAGTTTGAGAGTGCTGCCTTACTACACTAGTCTTGTTGCAAAGGCCCTTGGTTTGAATCCCAGCATGGTGACTTGCCACACTAGTGCACTGGTGTGGAGACCCCCTGTTACCACAGGGGCCCTGAGTTGTAATCCCAATGTAATGACTCACCACACTAATGCACTGGTGTGGAGACCCTCTGTTGTTGCAGAGACCCTCTGTTGTTGCAAAGGCCCTGAGTTTGAATCCCAGCATGGTGACTTGCCACACTAGTTCACTGGTATGGAGACTCCCTGTTGCCACAGGGGCCCCGAATTGTAATCCCAATGTAATAACTCACCACACTAATGCACTGGTGTGGTGACCCTCTGTTACTATATGGACCCGGAGTTCAAATCCCAGCACAATGACTTACCACATAAGTGCACTGGTGTGGAGATCCTCTGTTACTACAAGGGTCTGGAGTTCAAATCCCAGCACAGTGACTTATCACACTATTTTGTTGGTTTAGGATGGTGTGAATACCTTAATTTAACTATTTGGCCAGTAATTCATATTTGTGGGCCCAAAAATTCAGGAATTCATTATTTGGACTAAAAATTGTAAACAAAAAAAATAGTCTTTAAAAATGTTTCCCCTTTCTGAGGTGGCCAATGCCAGTTCCCTTATCATCGCTCAGTGGTCTTCCTTACTCCAGCACCTCACCCAGTCTCCCATACATGTAACATATTCTTTTTTTCCCCACAAAGGTTTTCATCCCCCACACCAGGCTACTCAGTCCACCCAGCCCTGTCACCCTGCCATCCCCAGGACTAACCATATCTTCTAAAGGCTCCTCATGAATCACCCCTTATAGCGGGGCCAGGGGTTGGCTACCCCACAGCACAATACATAATCGGGATGCCTGATCAGCAGGTGCAAGACCTGCAGCAGAACGAGCTGTCACCTTGCTCGGTCAGGTTTTTGTCCTTCCACCCTCCTCCCCTGATGTCACGTGCAGCCCACAGCTGGCCTCTTCACGTTGTTGAAGTCATCTGCAAAGGGCCAAGCTCCCTGACCCACCAGAGTGGTTGCCAGAGCAACAGAACCTGATGCCATCCCACCCCAACGCTTCACCAGCCCTTGGCCTGCCTGACCTAGCTCCGGAGTTCGCTTCTGGGTTGCCAACACGGGGACAACAACAGGGTACCCACTGGGTCATCAAACAGCCACATAAAATGGCATTTAAGTGGTTTAAGCCAAGCTGGCACAATGTCAGGTCCTCACTGCATCTTGTGAAGATGCCATATCATCTCTAGGAAACTCTGAAAAACATAAAGCTGTGTGTTTTCCAAGAGCTGCAACAGATGCAACAGCAAGTTGCGTCACTTTCATGTTTACAAGTCACGGCCACATTGGCATCAGAAGATGGCTGTGCCACAATCTGCTAGACTAACACTTGCGTCCAGATTAGTAATGCAAAAGTGATGCAACTGTGATGCAGACGTCATCTGCGCGGCAATGCTTTCACAATTATGATGTAAAATGTAAGTGCTGCTTTGACATGTTATGAAAAAGACAGCACCATTATATGTCAGATTCATGTAATACAAATTTGTGTGCCTTGACACAACTGCATCATTTTTTAGCACTTTTGGAAATACTACCCCAAAAGCTCATGCCCGTGCTCGCACATACTGCTTAGATTTCATATAGTTCCCCTCTTCCTTTTTACTAAGGACAGCTGCTTTACAACAGTTTGGTTCTCAGAAGCCCTGTTTACACTGCTGACTTCACAGCACATCAGCCCACTGCATGGGTTGATGCAATGCAAAGTCGGCAGTGTAAACACTACCAGGAGTGCCTTAAGTGCACATCAGATCATTTTTTTTTATTTTAATCAGTTGTGAGATCAGTAGCGGAGTGAGCGCATTAAATGGCACTGTGAACACTTTGCTGCGCTCGCTCCACCACAAGGGTTGGTTTTTTCAACAGCCTCTGGAGAATTCTCAACCCCTTCTCGCAGCAACCTGCAGTGCTGCAAGGGTGGGCTGTGCAAATGCGAATGCAGCTGGCAAATCAGGAAGAGAGCGGTGCACATTCCACAGTGCTGCCGCCGTGTAAACATGTCTTAAGTAGGTCAGGCAGGCAGTGAAGGCCAAAAATAGGGCCTTCATTAGCTACATGGAGAACCAGGGGAAATGGAGCGAATACCGCAGAAAAATGAGGAAGGCCAGGAAGGCAGTCGAGGACACATAGCTGCATAGTGTAGAGGGGGTCAAGGGAGGGGAAACACAGTTTTTCAGATACAGCAAGGAAAAAAGAAGACAAGAGGGGGAATTGTTAGGATGATGGAGGGGCAGGGTAGTAGAGAGGGATTAGCAGAAGGCAGTCATTCTAAATTACTACTTCTGCTCAGTATTTACAGTGGAGGATAGCGGCTTTTCCAGAAAGTGGCATGAAAGTTGCTGCGGGGGGGGTCACAGAAATGGGACAGGTGGTAATTACAGGAGAATGCGTCAGAAAAGGGCTTGCAGTACTGAAAACAGACAAGGCTCCAGGGATGGATGGGCTGCACCCGAGGGTACTCACAGAACTGGCACTGGAAGTGGATGGAACCCTTGGCAGGGCTAGTCAATAGCTCAGTGCAGTTGGGGGTGGTTCCAAGAGACTGGAGGATAGCAGACGTGGTGCCGCTTCACAAGGTAGGGGACAGGGAGGACGCAGGAAATTACGGACCAGTCAGCCTGATCTTTACTGAAGGTAAACCGATGGAGACAATAGTCAAAGCGGACCTAGTGGATTACCTGGAAGAAAAAAACAGGTACCCCAGTACGGTAAGCACACAGGTTCATGGCAGGCAGGTCTTCGCAGATCAAGCTGACAGTAGTTTTAACTGGGTAACAAGGGCAACGGACAAGGGAGAAGCAGTGGATTTACTCTACTTTGATTTCAGCAAGGCATTCGACTTGCTGCCACACAAAAGACTGCTGAAAAAGTTAGAGGATCTGGGTGCAGTGAAGGACCTAGTTAGATGGGTGGGAAGTTGGTTGGGGTAAACAGAGTCACACAGGGGAAGTGGGAGTTCATGAGTGGTGTGCCACAGGTGTCCGTACTGGGACCAGTCTATACAATATGTTCATCAGTGACACAGGAGAAGGAATTCAGGGCAAGACATGTCTCTTCGCAGATGGCACTAAACTCTGTGGCAGAGGAGACAGTGAGTGGGGGATGAGGGGCCTGCAAAGATTAGAGAGGTGGTCTACTTGAAACTGAACACTCAAAAGTACAAGGTGATACACACAGGGAACAAGAACCACAGGACAGAATGTTGGATGGGAGGAGTTGAGCAGTGCACTACTACTGTGGACAGGGAACTGGGAGTCATCAGAAGTGACCTCGAAATCAAACTAGTCAATGTAGCCAGTCCAGTGGTGTAGACGGCTGAGGCGCTGGTGCCTTACCTCTTACCATGTCAGCGACTCGGGGTCGGGAGCAAGCTCGGGTTTCCAGGGGTCAGCTGTGGGAGAGAGGATAGAGCGTCCGATGGCAGCTCTCCTCTCTCGGGGAGGAGTGGGTCATGGATCCCTGGCAGCAGCAACACCACATGGGGGTGTACTGTCCAACAACCAGGGCCACATAAGAGGGAGAGGTGATGGCGGACATCTGTGGGAGGAGTGTGGGAGTGCACTCCTGCCCGCGCTGGATGTCATTGCACGTCCGTGCCTCTGGGGGAACATGTACGGTGAAAACACCAATCTCAACAGGAGGAAAACGTCACTCCCGCTGCCACGCCCACGCTGGATCCTCCTCTCCAGGTCCTGACCGCCTCCTTCCTCCACCTCTGCCTGCCTTGGCACTTGAAAATGGAAGAAAGAAGATCGTCACAATGCAGAGGTTGATCCCCCCCCTCGGGGGGGGGGGGGGGGAGACTGAAGGGTGCCAGGTAGGTGTGCTGCGGGTGGGTTGGAGGAACAGGATCTCTGGTAAGAGGGGATCACAGCAGGGCAGGATAAGGTGGGGTGACCGATGGGGCCCCTCTGAGAGGCGACAGGAGGGAAACAAATTGGAAGAAAAAACAAAACACCAAACTAGCCAACGTAACAAGGCCTACAGCAAGGCGAACAGAATGTCGGGGTGTACTGGGAGGGGTTTCGATAACAGGAGGAAAGAGGTGATGCTTCTTCTCCATAGATCACCGGTGAGACCCCACCTGGAATACTGTGCCCAGTTCTAGAACCCCACACAAGGAAAAATAAAGACAGTCTGGAGATGGTGCGGCACTGGGTAACCCAAATGATACAGGGCCAGCAGGGCAGGTCCCGCGAGGAACAGTTTAGGACACTGAATATGTACTCGCCGGAGGCCAGAAGGGAACAACATGATCGAGACCGTCAGGCTCCTGAAAGGAAAGAACAAGGTAAACTGCAAGAAACTATTTAGCAGGAGGGGCAAGTCACAAACAAGGGGGCATGAGTGGAAGCTGGCGGTGGGGGGGGGGTGGAGAGATTCAGGAGGGATGTGAGAAAAGGTTTACTTTATGCAGAATGTGGCCGAGCTGTGGGGCGATGGAGGCAGAGCCCAGAAACCCACTGCACTGGGCAAGGATGTGATGCTTACATTCGAGGAGTAGAGTTCTTTCAAGAAAAACATGTGCATGCACTGTGCTGATGGCTTCAGCAAAACCTCGCAGGAAGATGTAATCTGGTGCCAATCATCTTTATTCCTTAAAGTGCTGATGTGCTCATAGTTACAAACAGGAACTCAACATTTCACCATTCCAGACAGCTTTGTCAAGAGGTGGTAGATGTTAAAACCATAAATGGGTTTAAGTATGGCTGGGACAGAGTAAAGGGTCTGACGGTTATGCAGGCAGTAGCAGGTATTCTTTTGGTAACTGGGTAAAATCCACTAGCCACAGGTGCCTGTTTTCAGGGCTGACCCACAAACACTGGGGAGGTTAAGTGACTTGCTCAGGTTCACAAAGTATGCAAGTGGAGGTTGTGGGAATCAAACCCAAGTCTGCTGGATGTACCAACCTCATTTGCAGCTCATTACTCTAATCTCTTGGTAATAGTGCCAGTAAGGCAGGGAACAAGGGGTAGAAAGGCGAGGGCAAAAATCCTGTCAAGACAATAGGTCACTGGGTAGGGTAGAGAAAAACTGGGCAGACTAGATGAACCGATGCTCTTTGTCTGCCAACAATATCTGTTTTTTTAAGTACAATTTTTGGCAGGAAAGACACACTAAGCTGAGGCTGGTTTCCAGGGGCATCCTGGGAGCACAAAGACTTGCACATGGTCACACAGTATGCAAGTGGTGGGCGTGGGATTCAAACTCAGTTCTCCAGGTTTGCAGCTTAGTGCCCTTAACCACTATGCTATACTGCCTGTCTATGCTTCTATGGATGCTTCAGCAGGCCCAACAGCACAGTAACAGAGCTGCTGCGCATGACGCCGGTGACAAGCTCAAGACATAACAGGGCCGGCTAGGAGAGGCAGATCAAGGGTCCCAGATGACTTCCTTCTCCTCAGGGGTGGGGTGGGGGAAGGGAGGTCACAGACTCCACTGTTCTACTGCCACATGGGGGACCACGGGGGTGACAGAGCAGCTTGAGCTACACATGGGAGGATGGACGCTGACTGGCTCTAACATGCTCTTCACTAAGCCCTCACCATCAGCATCCTTAGGGAAGGGAGAAAACACATGGAAAACCCCACGGGATAAAACAGGTTCTCTTTGGCCCCAACGATCCGACTCTCTGTCGTCTCACAAGACCACGTAGTCTCAGCGGAGAGCTAAGTGTCCGGCTCCCCATGGACACCACCCCTGGAGAGGGGGAAGTCTGTGGTAGGAGGAGGTGAGGTGTGTGGCTTAGGAAGAGGATGGGACCGAGAGGTCACCCACATGGAAGGGGATGCCACAGGAGCAAGGGTTAGAAACATAAAAAAAGAATATCAGATCCTTGTGCCTCAGACTTCATCTGCTCTAGCTGCCCGTCTACATGTAATGTCATAATCCTCTGTTCATGAAACACAGTTGCTATGGAAATGATCAGGATGTCTGAAGCAGAGGATTATGACATCACATATAGACAAGAAGCAGATGAAGTCTCTTTTTTTCCTTTTGTACTGCTGTTTATGCCCCTTCATCTCCATTTGGCCCCCGTCTGCTCGGTTGACCCAGTCACATCACCCTAGTATCTCCCATGACTTATCTACACTTCCGTAGCTCCCCCAGAGCTTGACCACCTCTGGCGACTGAGGGCCCTCAAGCTCTGCCACTGAATGAATCTAGTACAGGACGTGGCATCTGAGTAGAAAGGTGCGAGTCCTGTGGGTGGCTGGCATCGTCCTGCTGGCCGGGGTCGTTTTACGCTTTTCATCCCTTCCCCCCAGGATGCTGGTGACTAGGGTGCATCCAAGCATGCGTGGTGCAGAACCAGACGATGTCTTTCCGCCCTACAAGCTGATCATGACTGCACTGCCATCTGGGGTCCCCCAGGTGGCAGTATAGCAGCGGAGCTGGCTGCCTGCCTTCCCCGGAGGGTGAGAGCATCCCTTGGGACACTCGATCCTCCCCCCCCCCGGATGGCCCCCCAATAACTCAAGCTCGCTCCCAAAGTCGGGTTGCCGGCATTGTGAGTGGTAGCACTACCGCTGCCCTGATGGGCCAGCTCATAACCCTTTTAATTTTTTAAATAGCTTGTTGGCCCTTCCAGCCATTGTCCACTCCTTACTTCTGGCTCCTGCCAGTCCCCAGCCTGTGCCCTGCTCCCCCACCCTTGTGATGGTGGGGATCCACACATTGCAGAGCCCAAGAAGCTGACAGTTGTTGTTCAAACAGCTCAAGGTACATGCTTTTTCCTGATTTTTTTGCCCATTCCCCAGTCCTTCCCACCTCCCCTGATGCTGGACGGTGCACTGGTGGCATTGGTCACAGCTCTGCACTCTGAGCTGACTCCACCTCCAACGAGGGAGTAGGCTCCTCAGCTTGCCGGTAGGGGTCACAGCTGCACTGGAGTCCAGATGCCTCCCTACACAGGCTTGCGCTTCCAAGGGAGCACTACCCAGCCCTGGCTGCACCAATCCTAACTCCCTGGGCTCACTTTTGAACCCAGGTCACCAGCACAGAAACACAGTATGCTTCCGTTGAGGCACTGGGTGACCCACGGTGAAGTCCTAAGGGCAAGAATCTGGTTTCCATAAATAATTCCTTAGTAATGTGGGTCTGGCAGTACAGCCTAGAGGTTAGAGTAACAAACTGCATATGAGCTTGGTACATCCAGCAGACCTGGGTTTGATTCCCAGAACCTCTACTTACATACAGTGTGACTGAGCAAGTCACTGAACCTCCCCAGTCACCCCTGAAAACAGAGATTGTGCCTAGTGGGTCCTACCCGATTACCAAAGAATAATACTACAGTTTTATGGGAAGATAAAAATGGGAAATATAGCAACTTCAACTAACATTATGGATACTTTTCAAAGTTTTCCCGGTGGGGGGGGGGTTACACACACTTTTGTTTTCCTTGCCATCCTTCCACTGAGACTGTGTATCTGGCCACAGGATCTCTGGACCCTTTTTTTTCATCCTTTGTTTCTGTGTCTTCAGCACTTGATCCTTCTAAGGCACCCCCTCAGCTCCGTCCCTGCCTTCTCATGGACTTAACTGTTACCCATCATTTACCCAGGACCACACGTGGTGGTGGGTGGCCAGCTACGCTGGTCGGGCATAGGCCTGCGGGGAGGGGTGGGTGCTCCGGCATCAGACCAGGGCATTTTACTGTGGTTTTCAAAACAGGGTGCCATGCATGCAATGATGTGCATGCAAACATACAGTGGCACATGTGCACGAATGATGTCTGGCAACAGGCCCATCTCTAGCCATGTGTGCTCATTTGTGCTACCTACTGGCCTCTTTCTGACAGCAGTTGAGCAGCGAGATGCACTGCCCCTCCCCCCAACCACCCCAAGGAAGGAGAGCTATCCTGGGACTCTCCTCATCATCCCTCCCTCACACTGGCCCCAGTGGGCGAGATAATTCCTGAACCCTGGTTGCCAGGCGTGGCGCGCAGCGGTGCTAACTTTATATTTTTCATTTCCTGAATACAATAATGCAAATAGTGGAAAGTACTGAATTTATTATTCAGTACCAAATAACGAACGGCCCATTGCTTGTGGCATTCCCAGAAAATAATATTCACTACTTGCACCCCCCCCCCCCGGTGGAGACCCTCTGTTACAGCAAGAGTTTTAATCCCAGAACAGTGACTCACAGATGCACACTATACTGCAGTGACTGTATAGACAGGGACAAAATGGGCAGACTAGGCGGGTCAAGCAGTCCTTATCTGCTGGCAAATTCTGTTTCTATGTTTCACACACACCGGTGCACCGATATGGGCATCCTGTACTACTACAAAGTGTGAAGAATGGAAATGTCTCACAAGGGCCAACAGAGCGTGTCTTCACCACACTGGGTCCGTTGAGTGCACAGTGGGAGAGGATTCTCCAGAACTGAGTGTGGAAAACGGAAATGTCTCACTGGTACAAGCAGGGGGTGTTCTCACCAGGTTGGGGTGCACTCAAAGCCCAGCGGGAAGGCTGTCTCCAAGACTGAGGGTGCAGAGAATGGAAATATCTCCCTTGTAACAGCAGGGATGCTGATGGAAACCTAGAAGTTAAAAACACTGTTAACTGATGCTTGTCCTGTCTGTCCCCGGTGTCTGTCTGTCTCACTCTGGTGGGTGGGTGTGATTCTGTCCATCTGTCTTTGGCTGCTGTGTGTGTGCCTCTCCCTCTGGCTGTCAATCACAAAGTATTTATATATCTCAACCTTTATCTCTCTCCCTTCCCCCTTTCTCTTTCTCTCCTCCTACTTCTCACCCTCCCATCCCCCTCTTTCTCTGTCTCTCCCTATCGCTCCTTTTTCCCCTGACTAACTTCCCACCTTTCTCTTTCTGTTTCCCCACCCCTTACTTGCCCTTGCCCTCCCTCCCTCTCCTTCTCTCTTTCTCTGATCTCTTCTGCTATATCTCTGTCTTCCTACCACTCACTCTCACCGTCCCTCCCTTCTCTCGCTCCTGACTCCATTTCTTCCTCTTTCTACCCCTTTTATCCCTCACTTTCTCCACCCCCTCTCCTTCCTCCCTCTCTCATCCTGACTCCTTCCCTCTCTCTCCCTACCCCTTGCCTTTCCTGCCCTTCCCTCTCTCTCCTCTCACTCTCCCGATACCCATCTCTTTCTCGCCCTCCTCTCTTTCTCTCGCTATCCCTCTCTCCATCCTGACTCTCTTCTCCCTCTCTTTCCCTACCTTCTCTATTTCCCTACCCCTCACTCTCTCTCTCTCTCTCTCTCTCATGTCCTTCTCTCTCTCTTTTCCCCAATACCCTTTTCCCCTCACTTCCTCCCCCTCTTTCTCTCTAGGTGGTGGCCGAGTGGACTTTGATGACTTCGTAGAGCTGATGGGCCCAAAGATGCTGGCAGAGACGGCGGACATGATTGGGGTGAAAGAGCTACGGGATGCATTTCGAGAGGTAAGAACGAGTGTTGGGTGCAGGTTTTTCTGTACTATAGTAGCAAAGTGTTTGCATGTAGTGTCTCTGGGAGTAGCTGACTTTCAGCCAAGTAACCCTGCTCCGAGTGGCTAAAAATGTAAATGAGCAATTATATTATGTGATTAATATGCATCTGTATGCAAATTTTTAGGTTTAGGAAGAGGATCGAAAGCGAAAACATTTTAGATTCTTTTTCGGGTTGCACCTGAAAACAGGCATTCTTTGTCTAGTGTGCTAACCCGGTGAACAAAAGCTAATAAATAAATACATTTGTTAAAATGTTCAAGCAGGACAGCTGGCCTGGTGGTGTTGAGGGTTGAGGCCCTGGACACCATACTTCCTGCCACGCTGGCAACCCAGGATCAGGAATGGACCAGGATCACTCGGAGGCCTACCAGATTATGGTGGCTCGAGTGCCCTGAAAATGGTTCTCCTGCCTTAGGGAGGCAAGGAAAGGCATTTTTCTTTCTATAGCACCCCATCCAGATAGGCTCAGTGCATTTTACAAGTATCAACACACCACAGAATACACAGACATTAGCCGGCGTGGTGGTGCAGAGGGCTAGGGCACTGTAGTGCCTTACCTCTCACCATGCCGGTGACCCAAGTTTGGGAACAAGCTTGAGTTGCCGGGGGTTGGTGCGGGAGGAGGGCTGGGGGAGGACTGAGCGGCACCTGGAAGCTCCCCTCTTCCTAACTGGGGTGGTGTGTTGTCTCGGCTCTTGGCTGCCACCAGGTGGAGGCTTGGTGGTAGCGCTGACACATGGGAGGCAGACTTAGGCTGGGGGGAGATTGGAAGAAGCCATGGTTCCGCAGTGCACGCGAGCTTCCATGTGCATGCATCCTCCATGCTATCACGGCTCAGGGACATGGGAGAAGGGTATGCCTGGGCTAAATCCACACGGAGAGAATGGCGCACAGGGTGTTCGTTCCAAATTATTTTATTTATTCAGTGCACATGGCAAATAGGTGCAAAATCCAGCACAGCAACATTCAATAGGCTGCTGTCTCTGCTGCTGATCTCAAATGAGTCCCCCCCGAGGAAGACTCGTGATTTTGAGTTGAACAGCTGGGGTAAGACTGTGCCTTGGCTAAAGGATTCAACCGATGGTGAACTCCTAAGATGCAAAGGAGCACATTCCAATTTCAAACTAAGGAAGCTGCCACCAAAATGCCCTCTCTCAAGAAAGCTTCTGAAGCGCTTGAGGACAGCCAGGCGGAAACTGTCAGAGGAGCGGGCGAAAGGAGAAATATACCAGGTTAACAGACCTTTTGGGTAGTCCATCATCAAACTGTGCATGTGATTGCAAGTTAACCAAATTATTTTTTTTTTGGTTCCAGAGCTGGCTCACACTTGATCTTCCATCCCTACCACCTTGCCCTATCCCTCAGGACTTACCTGCTGCCTCCAGGGTGCTGCCTGGATTGCCCCACAGGGCCATCGGGGAGCCCCCTGTGATACTCCCTGAATGGTGCCACATGGCGATCCAGTGGTAGAGTGCCTCAGACAGCGGCATAGGGCTCAGTGTGGAAGGCAGACATCCTCAATGCCACAGCAGGGGTTTTCCCCTTTTGTTGGGAGGTGTGGCATGCAATGACATAGAGGCACCACACACCAACATCTGGCACACCTCCCAGGGCCTGCAAGCCTCAGGGGCGACATCCCCGGCATCCACCAAGGGTTGGGCAAGCACCGAGTGCCATGCCACTCTCTCCCCTGGAGGAGGAAAGCAGTCCATCGGACGCCCGAGCCTCTTCCCTCTGACTGGCCTGCCAACTCCTGGGCTTACATCCAAACCCGGGTTGTCAGCATCGCAGGTGGAAATCCAACCGCTGTGGCGGTGGGCCGGCCTGAACAAAGCGATCTTGCAGGTGATGTGCCACCTGATGGAAACCAGTGCAGCTGCCATATAGTAGGCATGATATGGTCCCTATACGAGGTACCCATAATCAGCCTGGCCACAGTATTCTTCACTAACTGCCGGCTGCCCGCCAAGCCTCCAGACAGCGCTAGGCTGAGAGTGCTACAGTACTCCAATCTTGAGGTCACAAAAGCATGTGCCAGGGTGGCCAGCTACTCTTGCACCAGGTAGGGTTTAATCTGAGAGATATTTGTACGTTGAAAAAAGTCACTGCGGACCATGGTTAGCACAAGGTGTTCAACGGTCAACCTGGAGTCCACAATGACTCCCAGATTATTCCCCCTATCCACCACAGCCACTGGTTTGCTGTTCCAACAAGGCAACACAACAGCATTACCCCTGGCAGCTGACCCTCAAGAGCCTGGCTCCACCAGTAACAACTCCGTCTTATCCAGACAAAGACTCGACCAGACTGAGGCTATCCAGTCCACGATCTCCTGAAGGCAGTGCTTCAACACAGAGACCCTGTACTTGGTACTTGCTAAAATCTGGACGGAATTAGGCCAAGGCCCATCGAATTAGTTCTCCACTCTATGTAGGGCAAGTCTTATCCCAGATGATTGTCCAATTCACTTTTAAATTTGGCAAAATCAGTAATGCTAACTAATTTCTTCTGAAGTTTATTCCAAACAGCAATTGTCCTTAAAGTGAAATAATTATTCCTTTTTTTGTATTAACAACAATAACAACCCCCCAATCAAGAAATGCAGTTCAAACAAACCATTTATTTCAAGGGAAACTCGTTTCAGCTGACAAAGTGCAACAGCTGCTGCACAAACACTCGATTAGGACTTTTAGCCTTAAAAGAAAATTGTATTCATCTGCTTGGCTGTAACTAATACTTTTAAAGATCCACGCCATCCATAATGTCAGCGGAGCCGCCCACAGGCATCTCATGCAGCCAGACGACTTTCGTCACATGGGTTATGCTAATGAGGGATACCAACCAGTGGCAGAGTTGGAAGCCCTTATTAGCATAACCCATGTGGCAGAAGCCACCCGGCTGCGCAATAGGGTCATGGGTGGCTCTGGCGACATTATGGTCAACGCCAATCTTTAAAAGTATTAGTTCTAGCCAAGTAGGTAAATAAAACTTTCTTTTAACACTAAAAGCCTTAACTGGGCATTTGTGCAACAGCTGCTGCACTCTGTCAGCTGATACGAGTTTCCCTTGAAAGGGTGCGGGTACAGAAAAAATAAGGGGCCAGTAGAAAAATGGGAGCAACGAAATAACAGTAAAATTCTTATACTCTATGCAGTAACGACAACAATTTGCCCTACACAATCTGCCCATCTTTCAACTCCAAGGCAGGTACACACAATTTAAATCTTCCCAAAGGCCATGGGTGCGAACCCTCTTTTTGGTATTCCCTGGAACAGAGAAGAGAGAGGGGTGACATGATCGAAACATTCAAGTACATAAAAGGCATAAACCAGGTGCAGATAGACGATCTCTTCCAGTTTAAAAAGGGCAGCAGAGCCAGAGGACATGCTCTAAGGCTGCAAGGAGGGCAGTTCTCCACCAACACCAGGAAGTTTTTCTTCACAGAAAGAGTGGTGGATGCCTGGAACAGCCTGCCTGCAGAGGTGGTGGGGGCAAGCACAGTGGTAGGTTTCAAGAATGCTTGGGACAGATACAAGGGAGCCCTCAAACCCAGGGGCAGTTAGAAAGCTAGGCTAAAAGACAAAGGGCAGACTAAATGGACCTGGTGGTCTCCTTCTGACGTCAATGTCTATGTTTCTATGTCTATGTTTCTATGATTGGATTTATGTGATAACAGCGACTGCACAAAGGTGATCACTGTTAGGGCGAATGTATATTGGCGAAAATCAGTTTTTGCGGATGTACAGCCCGGTGCACGGTAAAAGTGCACCAGGGACTTGCTTTTGTTTTGTTTACCCCCAGTAAAGGATTCTCAACTGGGGGTGTGCAAAGTCATAAAAAAAAATTCTGGGCCTGGCGCAACAAAATGTACGTGCGCCCGGACCTGGAATCCTTGCAGCTGTAGCCTGCCACCCACCCACCACACTACGGGGTCAGCTCAACAGCCCACTGCCGCACCACACCACACAAACCCTCCTTCCCCTTCCACCTGTCGCACAACGTGCTCGCTCCCCCATGTGCGTGTGTACTTAAAGAGACTGGATGTTGATATACCTGCAGTTGCACCCCCTCAAGTCCAGTAGCCCTGAGAAGGGTCACTGCTATTGAGTTGTCCTTTTTGTAAGCACTCAACAGCGGTCACCCTTCTCATGGAATACCTCTATGGTTACAGTGGGTACCTCACTAGGGATGCAATTGCTTCTAGTAAAGCAGGACAGGAGCACACTTTGTTGCAGGGACAATACCCTTTAAAACACAAATTGTTGCGGAAGAGTGAAACTGTGAACTGTAAAAAACAGGCCCCTATTTTGACTCCATACACAAATGGGTCGCCGGGTGACTTCTGCTGCGGTTTATCAAAGTGTCAAAGTCTTACCCAGGGTTGCTCCCTCAGTCCCTAGCACAACCACAATTTTCCCAGTTGCGAGGCCAAAATCCCAATGGTTACTTGCAGTTTTGCAGCTTCCCAGATACCTCTGGTGTCCGATGATAGAACAGACGAGACGGCTGTTATGTGCTTCTGGCTGAAGAGCAGGCTTCTCTGGGGTTGTCTGGTATTCACTCACCAGTCTAGGTTCTCTCACAGTCAGTCTAGGGCTGCAGGTGCAGGGCGTCCAGGGACCCTGACGCAGTCAGTGGCCTTCTTGGTTAGACGATCTTCAAATGAGCTTGTCTTCCACAAGGGAAAGTCACTGGTGGGGCAGGAAAAACTCCAGCTCCAATCCTCACCTTAAAACTATTAGTTTCTATAAAAAGTGTTGTTTTCTTCACAGAAAGTCAGTCACTAGGATCCCAGACTTCTTTAGTTTGCCAGGCCTGCAGTGCCTGGCAGACAATGGCTCACCGGCTCATAGCGCCTATCTCTCTGTCACACTGGCAGAATTGGCTGAGCCCCGCTTGTTTTCTTCAGTTCCCTTTTATATTTACTGAATTCGATGCCCTATTGGTCTACTGGTCTAAAAATCCCCAGACTGCCTGAGCTCTGGAATGCCAGCCCGGCCATTCAAAGCGTGCTTGCAGAGTCCGTAATGTTGCAAGCAGATAACTGGCCCAAATTCTCAGGCTGGAGATCTGTGACCCTCTGATCCATTTGCTAGCAATCTTTGTGGACCCAGAGGCTTGGAACTGCACAGGCATCGTCCAGTACGTTTATATCATGCAGTTCCTCCGTTTCATCTTCTGCTGCTTTTATTTTAACCCACAAGGGCTGCTTTATTCCTGCTCTGGTCTTGCTGTCCTCTCAGGGCTAAGTACAGTCACAGAGGAATACACTTTGCCCTGGGAGAATGGGGCACTGGCAAACATCTGACCAGGGCTCAAAGAAGAACTGCACTGTACCTGTATGTCATTTTCCCCTGTAAAAGACTATTTTTAAATACTAGTTTAAATTCTATTACTGTTCCATTTCTATGGGCTTTTTAGTTATCCTAGTGGGCATTTCTGATTTACACTAACCTTTTTAGAACTGTGTGATGTGGTTTATGTCCCTTATTCAGCTCTTCCATTGTTGGTACAATGCATCCACGTTCTACTATAGAACTCTGTGGCTGAGGGACATAAAGTACATCATACAGTTCCAAAATGGCACTCAACATCAGAATTTAAGTCAGAAACATCAAATGTGTTTACTAAAAGGCCTGCACAGAGGGAACAATAACAGAACTGGAACCAGTACTTAAAAAATGCTGCTAATGGAGGAAATGTCTTACAGGTTCAGTGCAGTTCTTTTTTAAAACTGTGTCAAAGTAGGACACCACTGAAAATGAGAGAGGTTGTAGCTCAGCTGGGCTATCCTGGTAAAATGCATTGTAAAAAATAGATAAAAGCAGGACCCCACTGAAAATGAGATATTGCATCTCAGCTGGGCTATCCTGGGTAAACAGTTCAGAAATGCTGTATTCAAGCTGTTTCCTTGTTTTAGTATGGTACTCTACACTTTCTCCATCTGCTTACCCCCTCCTCTCGTCACAGTTCGACAGTAACGGAGATGGGAAAATTAGCACTTCAGAACTGCGGGAAGCCATGAAGAAACTGCTTGGCCAGCAGCTCAACTCCAGGGAAGTGGACGAGATTTTGAAGGATGTCGACTTAAACGGTGATGGCCTGGTAGATTTTGAAGGTAACTCTAATCCTTTCCATTTTTTTTTTTTATTATCATCTTTTTCTCCTCCAGCTTAGTAGGTAGCAGGGTCTCACCACTGGGACAGGAAATCATAGGTCCAAATCCGGCTAAGGGAATACCAGTCACAGCACAGGAGGATGTTAAAGGGGAAAAGTCAGCACTATGAGCACTTGGAGCTGGTCCCAATCTGCAGTATATGTGCAAAAACTTTGTTTTACTGTTTACTGAGGGACAGTAGATTGCATCAGACTGATTCTGCTGACTCGCAAGGTCCAATTTTCTATAACTACAAATCCCAGAATTCCCTGCAGCTGGTATCAGAGCAGGGCTGCAGCAGTGGAGAGATTTGACAGCCTGCAGTGTAGGTTGCAGCTTTTATAATCTCTGATCTTTTGTTTGCTGGCCTAGCTGCCCTCCCTAAGCTAAGCAGAAAAAAAGACTACGGCAGAAAGAGGCCAATGGCCCATCCTATCTGCCCGGATTTCCCTACAAAATCCCACCACCTACTGGCCATACAGGGTACCAGCATGCACTGTCCCCCCGTCCCCCTCCCTACTACTACTGCCCCATGTAACCACTATGTCCTTCACTCTGTCCCAAGCATGCGTGAAACCATTTATAGCTTTGGCGCTCACCACCTCTGGAGGCAGACTGTTCACAGAGGATAGCACTGGGCCCCGAGAGAACAGCAGGAACCACAAACATCTGATCAGAGCTTATACAACATCTATCATGCATTCCTGGCTACTGAAGCTCCCATGGCTGCAGCCTTTTTATGATGTCAGATGCAGGGGATTCTGGGATTTGTAGTTACAGAAAATATCAGCTTAGCAGTCAGAAGAATCATACTAAAATGCCAGCAGAACAGGCTTAACGATCTTTCGTGTCTGCTCGTTTGGTCAGCCCCCACCCTGGGAATCAGTCTGATACAATCTATTATACGGAGCAAACAGTAAGTAAAGACAAATGTTTTTGCACAAAAAGTACAAAGTGGGACCAGCCACGCACTTGGATGTGAGGTTTATAGCACTGGCTAGTCTCCTGTAACACTCCACCAGTAGTACGATACCTTACAGGAGTTCACACTACTTTGAGAGCAAGTATACAGAACAAAATTGTTAGAACTATAGAACTATGTGACATAACCTGTGAGCCTGAATATTAGGAAACATCACTTTGAGAAAGTAAAGGGAGCTAGAGTCAAAACAGATTATGGTGTCTTTACCCCCTCTAGTGGCGCAAAACAGAAAGTGTTGAAATCAAGTTTACAATTAAATGGGAAAACTGTGTGGAACATTCTAATCCCATTACTGCTGGAACTCTGCAGAATTTTATAAATTCCACCTCATTCCATGGAATAGCAATGGAAGTAGAATTCCAAAATTCCAAAAGCGGATTTTATTTTAAACTATGGAGTGGTAACCGAAGAATAGTAATCAGCAGATCATACTTCACAAACTGCAGAATAATATTCTGCGGATTACATAATCCCAGGAATATTATTCCACTGTTTGCGTAGAAATGCTTTTTGGAATTCTGCAAAATTAAAAAAGATTTTTTGAAAAGCATTTTGGAAGCAGAATTGCCATTCTGCACGAATCCCTCCTGCGGAATTCCAAATTCCACACGTTTCTACTAAACGGTATCTAAGGTCTGTAAAAGCCCACAGAATTATGAAGAATATCAGATGCACAGCCATGCGGCTGATGCCATCTTGCCAGGCAAATTATGACACCGCTTCTTTAGTAATGTATTACAACAGCAATGTTTATTAGTTGGCAAACAATTTAAAACACACCTTTTTTTTTTTTAGCCGAAATGTATTTCTAACATCCAAAGACTCATCATCACATTTATGATAAGTGGGGTAGGTTTTTTTCTATAGGGAAACCTGGCTGTAATTCGCCATTTTAACCAGATGGTTATAACAGTGAACATGCACCAGGTTTCCCTATGAAAAAGCCACGCGCCATACTTCACTTCTTTAAAATCAATTAGTTACTCGTAACCAAAACTGCATCACTTTTGTCCTAACATTGTAACCTACCAGCAGCCAGATCTCAGTTGACTCACCCCACACCCTCCAGCTGGTAACAGAAACTCCAGTTCCTCATCACTGCCACGATTCACCACATCCACTCTTGCTGCCACATTTTAAAAAAGCACAGAATTAAAGACGCTAGGGGAAAAAAAATTACTGAAACAGGGCACAATGCAAAAGAAAGTGAGGTACCTAACCTAAACAGTAACCGTTTGCACAGCAGCACCATCTAGTGGTCAAACCAGACACTCTTCAGCATTCAATAATGAAATCCTTAGGGGAAAAAATGAACTCTAGCTATTGTATAAAATAAAATATGTGCAGGGTGTAAAACTCAGATTTTATACACAACCTCGGTGTGGAATGCTTTTATAAACCCCTTGAGCTTCGCTCTCTGGGTTTATGTGGCATCCCACACCTCAGGTGTGTATAACATTCCTGTTACACACCCTTCCCTATGTGTTATTCTATGTATAACCCACCTTTGCCACACACTGTTAACAGGCCTCTTTCACATGCTGTAATAACTGGAAAACCAGTTATTATGGTATTCTCAAAACATTCTTTCAGTAGCAATGTCCTCAAGTGGGACGCAGTGGCTTGAGACAACTCGACCATGTACTCACAGTTGGTCTCTAAAGTGCCCTCAGAGTCCTTCTCAGACGTGGTCCATCACTCCGCCTCAGCAAGAGTCTTGGTGAAACCTGTTTAAGAAAAACAAATAAAAATGGAAAGCAGATTCAGGCTGCTGGCAGAAAACAAGAGAGAAACCCTCATTATGGAGCAAGAAAACTAAAACACAGCACGTTAAACAGATAGTGACTTGGTATTAGTATTGTCCTTCGAAATCAGAACACGAAGAGAGGACTAACCACACTCCTGTCCTAATGCAAAGTCTATTTTTTCTGAAGTTCATGTTATAACAAGTTCAACTTGAAACTTTTTTCTTATCAGATATATTAAACTGTTGTGTTTCTTACACTTGGAATCTTTATTGTTTCAAAAAAGTAAAAGAGAGTAGCATCAACTGGAAGCATTTTTTACTCTCTCAGAGTATTAGTACCTAGAAAGTCCCTGCACCAGTGATTATATTTAAAAAAAAAAAAAAGGATAGGCAGGTGTGTAATGACTTCAAAAACCTCTCAGCTTCGCTCTCGAAGTTTACGTGTTATCACACACCTTGGGTGTGTAAAAAAAAAAAAAGATAATCCATAACACACACTTGCCTATTACAGAAACATAGAAGTTGTCACCAGATAAGGACCTCTTGGCCCACCTAGTCTGCCCAGTTTTCCATGTCTACTGTGCCACCACAGATCCTACTCAAACTCTGGTTGTCTCCTCCTCTTGTCTTACTACCCAGGTCTCCTTGTATCTGTCCCATGCATGCTTGAATCCCGTCACCATTTTGGCACCCACCACCTACACAGAAACATAGAAACTGTCGGCAGATAAGGACCACTAGGCCCATCCAGTCTGCCCATAAGCCCTATGCGATCAATGGCTTTTCATCACTCCCTCCCCTCTCAAGCTTCCCTTGTGCCTGTCCCAGGCATGCTTTAACCCCTCCACTGTGCTTGCCCCCACTATCTCCTGTGGCAGACTATTCCAAGCGTCAGCTACCCTTTCTGTGTAGAAAAATGTCCTCACATTACCTCTTAATCAACGTCCTTCCAATTTCATATTGTGCCCCCTTGTTCTAGTACCTTTTCTACATTGGAAAAAGTCCGCAATCTGCACCTTTTTTATGCCCTTGAGGTACTTGAAAGTTTCAATCATGTCCCCCCACTCTCTCCTCTCCTCCAGTGAGTACATATTGAGGTCTCTTAGTCTCCTCATATGTTTTGTGGTGCAAACCCTGCACCATCTTTGTTGCCCTTCTCTGGATAGTCTCCACCTTATCCATGTCTTTGCACAGGTGTGGCATCCAGAACTGCACACAGTACTCCAGGTGAGGCCTTACCAATGTTTTATACAATGGCATCACCACCTCCCGCCTCCTGTTAGTGATACCCCTGCCTATGCACCCCAGCATGCCACTGGCCCTCCCCATCACGTTTGTGCACTACTTTGATACCTTAAGGTCATCAGATATGATAACCCTTGGGTCCCTTTCCTCTTTGGTGACAGTTAACTCCCCCCCCCCCCAATCTGTAGCTCTCCCCAGGGTTCCCTCTACCCAGGTGCATTATTTTGCACTGAACCTCAGTTGCATATCCTCAACCATCTTTCAAGCTTCTCCAGGTCCCTCTTCAATTTCTGCACCCCTTCTGGAGTATCCACCCTGCTGCAGATCTTGGTGTCATCTGCAAACAGGCAGACCTTTCCTTCCAGTCCCTCTGCAATGTCACTAATGAAGACACTGAACAGGACTGGTCCTAGTACTGATCCCTGTGGAACCCCACTGGTCACCACCCTCTCCCCAGATTGTACCCCATTTACCATCACCCTCTGTTTCCTGTCTGTTAATCAGTTCCTAACCTTGTCTCCCATGCCCAGACTACCCGTCTTGTTAATCAGCCTTCTATGTGGGATGGTGTCAAAGACTTTGCTGAAATCTAGGTAGGTGATGTCTACCGCCCCTCCCTGATTTATTTCCCTGGTCATCCAATCAAAAAAATCTATTAGATTCATTTGACATGACCTTCCTGCTGTGAATCCGTATTTCCTCAGATCCTGAGCACTACTGGATTCCATATGTGCCACTATCCTTTCTTTCAGCAGTGTCTCCATGATCTCTTCCACCACTGAGGTGAGGCTGACTGGCCTGTAGTTCCCCACCTCCTCCCTACTACCGCTTTTGTGCAGTGGGACTATATGTGCCCTCCTTCAATCCTCTGGAATGACACCCGTGTTGAGTGACTCTGTGAACAGGGCCACCAGAGGCTCTGCTAGTTCCCTTCACAGCTCCTTTAATATCCTCCTCTCCCTTCCCCAGGACTGCTTGTATACATGTACCCATTTTAGTGAAATCCACCCTCCTGAAATCTAATACTCTTGCCCTTGTATGCTTGAATAAATAAATATGTGTCCATGCTGAACCACACCATACAGTGGTCACTGGATCCCAGCTGCCCTTCCACCTGTATTTCTTCGACTCTGTTCCCATTTGCCCATACCAGGTCCAGAGTTGATTTGTCCCTGGTTGGCTCATGCACCAGCTGCCTGAGTCCAGCCCCCTGCAGGGATTCAAGGATGGCTGTGCTTCTGGCTGAAGCAGCCACCAGGGTGGTCCAATCCACGTCCGGCATATTGAAATCCCAATTTGCAGGATTTCACCCTTAGCTGCCATGTTGTGTATGTTCTCCACTAGTTCCCTGTCTACGTCCTCCCTCTGTGCCGGAGGTCTGTAGATCACCTGTGCAGGGTGATCCACATTACCTCAGCCTCCTCCTGTCTTCCCTAAACTTCTGTAGCTTTTATACCATCTCTGATGTACAGGGCCACTCCCCCACTGTTTTAACCCTTCCTGCCCCTCCTGAACAGTGTATAGCCCGGTACATTGACTTCCCAGCCATGATTAGCAGAGTACCATGTCTCTGTTAATGCTGCTATGTCAAGGTCTGCATCTGCCAACAAGGCCTCCAGGTCTGGAACCTTATTTCCTAGGCTACGAGCATTCGTTAGCTTGACCTTCCATGTTTTACAATCTGCTCTCCCTCTGCTCTTGTTTTCCCTCTCCAGCGTCTTCCCCCACCCCAGTTTCCTTTCCTATGTGCTCTCGTCCCCCCCATATCACTCATTATACACTCTTCACCTACCTGCCCCAGCTGTTGCTGTAGTCAGCTTATTTATTTATTTAACAACATTCGGAATTACAACCCTTTGAGCCAAACTCCTTTACAAAGGCTCCACGTCAGTGAACAATGAGGAACTTGCAGACAATATTAAGCAATACAGTGTACAGGTTAGAGAGAGACAAGAAAAGGAATATGGATTGGGGGAGGGGGGAAGAGAGACTGTCTTAGGGTACAGAAGACCCGGCGTTATCCATAGAACTTAGATTAATACATGTTACACATTTACACCATAGAGTATCAATACATGTTACACATTTATACCATAGAGTGTCAATACATGTTACACACTCAAAAGAGGTGGCAGAGAAGGTTAAGGAGAAAAAGGCTGCATTCAAAAAGTATAAGGAATCACAGAAGGAGCACAACAGGAAACTGTATCAATTAAAGCAGAAAGAAGTGGGGAAAGCAGTCAGACTAGCAAAAGCCCAAACCGAGGAAAAAATAGCCAACTCAGTTAAGAAGGGGGATAAAACCTTTTATAGGTACATTAGGGAGCATAGAAAGGATAAGGGAGGAATAGTGAAGATTAATAAAGGAGAGGGGAGGTGGGCAGAGGGAGACAGTGAAAAGGCAGAGATACTGAATGAATACTTTTGCTCAGTATTCACAAAAGAAGATGAGAGGAGTTACCTAAACCAGACAATAGAAGCACTCTGGGTAGGGGGTTGACACCAATCCATTTACAGAAGAAAGAGTCCTGAAAGAACTCCTAAAACTCAAGGTGGACAAAGCAATGGGGCCAGATGGGATTCACCCCAGAATCCTAAAAAAAAACTAAGGGAGGACCTAGTGACACCACTGACCACACTTTTTAACAAATCATGGGAGGATGGGGTGGTACTTGAGGACTGGAGGAAGGCAGATGTAATTACCCTTCACAAAAGTGGGAGCAAGGCAGAAGCAGGAAACTACAGACCTGTAAGTTTGACCTCAGTAGTAGGGAAAATGATGGAATCACTTCTGAAAGAAAGAATTGTTGAGTACCTAGAGGCCAGCGGGGCACAGGACCCAAAGCAGCATGGATTCACAGCAGGAAGGTCATGTCAAATGAATCTAATTGATTTCTTTGACTGGGTGACCAAAGTAATAGACCAGGGAGGGGCTGTGGATATGGCCTACCTAGACTTTTTCATTTTCATTTCATTTTTATCAAATGGGTTAGACCACTGAGTAAAACTCATTTAAAATGGTGACCCTTGGTCATACAAAGTTATGGTTACAACAAATGTATGAACACAAAAAATGAAAACAAAACATACATTAACATACTTAACCTAAAAAAAAAAATAAAACTTATTTAACCACAACAATCCTTCTTTTGCCCAGAAAGTGATTCCAAATACCAGGTTTTAACAGCTTTACATGAAGGTATTTTATGATTATACAACCGAAATCTTACAGGAATCATATTCCAAAATCTAGGAACTAACTGACTAAAAAAGAAATCAGAACATTTAGTCTTTAGTCTAGGTATAACCAACTCCCTATATCCTGCATTTCTTAATGAAAGTTTAATTTCCCTAATTTCTAACCTTTAAGTCAAGTATTCTGGGATTACCATAGCAATACTTTTAAAGGCCAAAATATATTTATGCAGCTGTCTTCCCTCTGTCAACGAAGTCCATCCCAATCTCTGGTACATTAAACAATGATGGGTGTCTTTAGGACACTGTAAGATCAATCTCGCAAGGCGATTATACAGTACATCTAGTCTGTACAATCTACCAGACTGAGAATTATCATACAGTGTTATCACCATAATCAAAAAGAGGAAATATCTGGGACTCAACAATTTTCTTTATCATAATTCCACCTAAACAATTTTTATTTCAATACAATGATCCCACCCTTGCACCCACTAATTTAACCAACTCATCTATATGTATATTACCAGTAGCCAAGGGATCCATCCAGAAACCCAAATACTTATAAGTCATCACTTGGTCTAATTCTGTCCCCTCAGGATCTAACACTGTCAATTTTGTACAAGATCTAAGTTTCATATTAGATCCGAATAACATACATTTTGTCTTACTTACATTAATTTTAAGTTTCCGTTGTGACAAATACCCATGTAATTTATCAAAGCTTAACTGTAAATTTAATTAAATCTCTTCCACTGAAAAAGCAAAAGTATATATTATCGTATCATCTGCGTATAATTGATAAGCCATATTATTCACATGACATCCCAATTCTCTAAGATAAATCAAAAAGAGCAAGGGACCAAGCACTGATCCCTGAGGGACCCCCTGTACCACTGGCAAAGGGGATGATACAATCTTATTAACAACCGTTGTCTGCATCCTACCCTCTAAATAAGAGGAAAACCACTTAAGAGCACCACCTGAAAGTCCAATATCCTTCAAGCTTAGTAAAAGTATCTGATGATCCACCGTGTCGAAGGCCTTGGAGAGGTCAACAAAAATGGCGCCCGTCAAAAGGTCCTTTTCCATAGCTTTGTTGACATCATCCAAGACCCTCGACACGGCCAAAACTGTATTATGCGAGACTTTAGCGAGGCATTTGACACAGTCCCGCACAAAAGACTAATAATCAAGTTAGGCAGCCTGGGAGTGGCTTCCAGGGTGGTAGCCTGGTTAGCAAACTGACTGTACAACAGGACAGAGGACACAGAAGGTAATAGTGAATGGAACACATTCTGAAGAAAGGGGGGTTACTAGTGGAGTACCTCAGGGCTCAGTACTGGGTCCATTGCTCTTTAACATCTTTATACTGTAGGTGATATTGCAGAGGGTCTGGAGGGAAAGGTATGCCTCTTTGCAGATGACACAAAGATCTGTAACAGAGTTGATACACAAGGTGGGGTAGAAAGGATGAGAAGGGACTTGGCAAGGTTGGAGGAATGGTCAGACATATGGCAACTTAGATTCAATGCAAAGGAGTGTGAAGTAATGCACCTGGGAAACAAAAACCCAGGAGAAGAGTACACAATAGCAGGGGAGGTACTAACAACAACAACAAAAATGGAAAGGGACTTGGGGGTAGTCATATCAGATGACCTAAAGGTGGGTAAGCAACGTGAGAAGTCAGTAAGGAGAGCCAGGGGGATACTGGGATGCATAGGAAGGGACATCACAAGTAGAAAAAGGGAAGTGGTTATCCCTATGTACAGACAGTTGGTGATACCCCATTTGGAATACTGTGTGCAGTTTTGGAGACCCCACCTACGCAAGGACATAGACAGGATGGAAGCAGGCCAGAGGAGAGCAACTAAAATGGTGCAGGGTCTGCATCAGAAACCATATGAAGAGAGAATGAGAGAGCTTAATATGTATAACCTTGATGAAAGGAGGGACGGGGGGGACATGATAGAAACTTTCAAGTACCTCAAGGGAATCAACAAAGTCCAGGAGGGTAGCATCTTTCAGAAAAAGAGATGTGTAAGAACAAAGGGGCACAATTTAAAGATAGAGGGGGGAAGGCTCAAGGGTATTGTGAGGAATTTTTTTTTCAGAGAGAGAGAGTGGTGGATGCATGGAACCACCTTCCTGGGGAGGTTGTTGGGTCTAAAACAGTGGAGGAATTCAAACATACATGGGACAGACATAAGACAATTGTAGTGGGGGGTTGCAGGAGGTAAGCTGTTGGTTAACTAGAATCTGTTGCTTATCCAATAGGTAGGGAAATGGGCAGACTGGGTGGGCCAAGTGGTCCTTATCTGCCGTCAAAGTCTATGTTTCTGTGTATTTACACCATAGAGTAGCAATACATTACACATTTACACCATAGAGTAGCAATACATTACACACTTACACCACAGAGTATCAATACATTACACATTTACACCATAGAGTATCAATACATTACACATTGACACCATCATGTTACACATTTACACTATAGAGTATCAATACATGTTACACATTTATACCCATAGACAGAACTTATGTTCCCGCATGTTCTCAAGGTGGGGGTATCTAAGCCTCCTCACCCTCCTGGCTCTCCTCCCTTGGCCAGTTTAAATGCTCACAGCTGAAGCATTTAAACTTCTCACAAAGGACCAAGGTTCCTTTCTCGGACAGATGCAGACCGTCCTCCATATAGAAGCTCGCATATGTCCAGGGTCAGGCCCCAGTCCCCTATGAAGCCAAAACCCTCCTATCCACACCAATCCTTCAACCAGGAGTTGAAGGTATGGATGTGGAGTGCCCTGGCTTCCCCTGTGCCCTGGACAGGTAGCACCTCCGAGGATGAGATGGAGCGTTCTATCTTTTTTTTTTTAAACTTTATTTATTCATCCTACACCCCAAGCATCCTTCAGGAGTGCCCTCACAGATCTCCACCCTACTCCCAACCTGAACCCCTCGCATTTCCCCTGACTCCCTCCTCGACACAGGCAGACCTGACCCCTGGTACCATCTCCAGGGCTGATTCCGCCCCTTCCCTCGGTGGCTACTCCTAAGTGTGAGGGGCCCACCTGTAAGCCACCGGGTCCTCCAGAAGGAGAACTTGGGCGTGTCTGGGCCAGTATTTGGGATGTGGAAGGGTCCACCGGGGCCACTGTCATCTCACCGGCATATAGGAGGCATTTCTCTTGTTTTTTCCCCCACCCCTGCGGAGCTCAGCTGGCAAGGCAACGTAGCGCCGTAGCTCTGCCCTCCCCTTGGCATGCGCCACACTGCTCAGTCAGCGATTCCCCCAGCCACCGCCAGAGGCCGCTCCATGAGCGAGCGTTTCCCACCTGCTTCCCCGGGAAGACAGAGCAGTCCTCCGGACGATCAATCTCTCCCCCCTCCGCTGACCCCCGGCAACTCCCGGCTCATTCCCGAACCCAGGTCGCCGGCGTGGTGCGAGGTGTAGTGTCCAGCGCCTCAACCCTCAGTGCCACCGGGCCGGCAGAGCATGCTATCTGTTTCAGGTTTCCCCCAGCTTTCTGAAATCCTCCTGGACTCTGGCTAACTCCACCCTTCTCCTGGACAGGTCATTGGTCCCCAGGTGGACAATGACATCCAGCTGCTCTCTCCTAGCTATTGCCGTAGCAATCCTATGGATCCACTTCCCATCCCTCCACGCGCTTCCTGGGAGGCACTTGACCTCCCTCTCTTTCCTGCTAGGTGCCCCGAATTCCACTCCCCAGACAACAGAATCCTCCACTAGGAGAAGCTTCCCCCTCCTCCAGGGTCCCCTGCCTCCCTTCCCTGGGGCTCCATCTTAGAGGACCCTCCCATCCTCCCTGGTCCCAGCCTCGGTTTCCTGAGTGGGGCTTTCCCATTCCTCCAAAACAGTGTAGGAGTTACTAAGCAGGACCGGTTGGGGCATATGCTTTCGACCCCCCTACCTCACCAGGCAGCATTGCAGCCTGCAGAATGCCTTCCTGAAGACACCTCTGCTGGAAGGCTGTTCCAGGTGTCCACCACCCTCTCCGTGAAGAAGTATTTCCTCACATTTCCTCTGAGCCCACCCCCCCAACTTCATAGCGTGACCACTTGTCCTTGAGCTTATTCTTCTTTTCCTTCCTGTGCCTCATTAATACCTGCTAGGTACTGGAATGTTTCTATCATCCTCCCCCCTTCCCTCCAGAGAGTACATATTCAGTTCCTTGAGTCTCTCCTCTTAGAACTTTTGATGCAGGCCCTGCACCATTTTGGTAGCCCTCATCTGTACTGCCTCCCCCCTTATCAATGTCCTTCCAGAGGTGGGGCCTCCAAAACTGGACACAGTACTCGAGGTGGGGTCTTACCAGTGATCTGTACAGGGGTAACATTACCTCCTTCTTCCTACTGGTGATACCTCCATGCACTGGCGTCCTGCTAGCCTCACTGCCTTATCGCACTGCTTGGCTACCTTCAGGTCATTACTCTCAGGTCTCTTTTCTGTTTGGTGGTTGCCAGTACTTCCCCTCCCAATTGGTACATAGCCCCTGGGTTTCTGGGCCCCAAGTGCATGATTTTGCAGTCTTCTGCATTCAAACCCAGCTGCCAAACCCTTGGCCATTCTTCGAACTTTTCAAATCAGCCCTCACCCCCCCCCCTCCCAGTATGTCTTCTCTGTTGCAGATTTCTGTGTCATCAGTGAACAAGCATAAGGCTATCTATTATTCTCTATATAATAACTTCATACCAATTTTTTTCTAAATATTTGCGAGTTGATATTCGCCGTAATAACCCACTGGTTATTACAGTGACCATGCACTCGGCCTATCAAATCTGAGCGCTCCTTCATTGGCTTTCCTCGTCTTTGTGGGTGGGCAGAACAGATCTTCAGACATGGCAGATCCAAATGCACATTAGCAAGGATCTCTGACATCAACACTCCTCGCCTTCTGAAAAAAAAGTTTTCTTCATCTATCTGGCTGATACTTTCTTTAAATGAAGGAAAAAAAAAAAAAGCACATATCTGGTTGATCCTGCGGTTCCCATCACCAGTGATGCAGACTGAGTGTCGGCAGGAACGGGGCCATGCAGTAAGCACACTCAATTCTGATGTTCAAATATAACTTAAGGAGGATTAACCCACCCCTCCCTATCCACCCCTCTCTCCAGCACTTCTCCCAGTGATGTCTGACAATGCCTCCGGCTGCTACTACTCCCATTTTGCCATCCTGTTCCTCCTCCATTGTTCTTTACCCCTCTCCTAGTTGACGCTGCACTGTGTCATTCTATGTACTGAGCTCTCTAATGTGTTGCCACCTCCCTTAATTAATAACTGTATAATGTACTGTTTACCTGCAATGTTGTTATTTCTGTTGTGTCCCCTGTATTGTCTTCAAGTACCTCAAGGGAATAAATAGGGTAAACATGGAGGGGATTTTTAGACTAAAGCAGGGAGGTATCACCAGAGGGCATGGCTTGAAGTTGGAAGGTGGAAGGGTGAGGGGGGAAAGAGGAGGAGGTTTTTCGCCGAGAGGGTGGTGGATCCTTGGAACACACTTCCTGGCGAGCTGGTTCAGAGGTCCACAGTGGAGGGCTTCAAGAGATAGTGGGACAGACACAGAAAGCGGATGTATCAGATGATGGCCTGGCCCGGGGGTGGGGATGGATGATAGGGGTTTCTGGAACACAAGGGGAGGGCCTCGGTACTCAACTAGGGATCTGAGGTTTGAGCAGACTTGATAGACCGTAAGGCCTAATCTGCTGGCAATTAGCATGTTAGTATGCTAGTATTGTACTTCAACTGATGTGGAACCTTTGTAAAAGAGCCTTGGCTCAAAGGTATTTGTAATCCTAGACCTAAATAAATAAATAAAACATAGAGGGTGTGCATTAAATTCAAGTTTGATACAGCTCCCCATACTTTATTTTATATAATATCTGGGGACCAATTTTTTTCCAGACTGAGTCCTTAGCAGTTCAGAGAAAGACACACACGCACTCTGTCACCTGTGGGGTTTATGTGCCATCCCACACCTTAGATGTGCATTAAATTCTCGTATCACACACTTCCCCATACTTTATACTATATATACTGTAAGGTGGAATGCTGTACCTGGAATATGCTTGTTCTGCTGCAGTAGTGACATCATCATGCTGTGCTGCAGTAATGACATCATGTTGTGCTGCAGTAGTGACATCATTATGTTGTGGTGCTGCAGTAGTGACATCATTATGTTGTGGTGCTGCAATAGTGACATCATTATGTTGTGGTGCTGCAGTAGTGACATCATTATGTTGTGGTGCTGCAGTAGTGACATCATTATGTTGTGCTGCAGTAGTGACATCATTATGTTGTGGTGCTGCAGTAGTGACATCATTATGTTGTGCTGCAATAGTGACATCATTATGTTGTTGTGCTGCAGTAGTGACATTATGATGTTGTGCTGCAGTAGTGACATCATTATGATGTGCTGCAGTAGTGACATCATTATGATGTTGTGCTGCAGTAGTGACATCAGCATGCTGTGCTGCAGTAGTGACATCATGCTGTGCTGCTGCAGTAATGACATCATTATATTGTGCTGCAGTAGTGACATCATTATGTTGTGCTGCTGCAGTAGTGACATCATTATGTTGTGCTGCAATAGTGACATCATTATGTTGTGGTGCTGTAGCAGTGACATCTTTATGTTGTGCTGCTGCAGTAGTGAGATCATTATGCGGTGCTGCAGTAGTGACATCATCATTATGTTGTGCTGCAGTAGTGACATCATTATGTTGTGCTGCAGTAGTGACATCATTAAGTTGTGCTGCGATAGTGACATCATTAAGTTGTGCTGCTGCAGTAGTGACATCATTATGTTGTGCTGCTGCAGTAGTGACATCATTATGTTGTGCTGCTGCAGTAGTGACATCATTATGTTGTGCTGCTGCAGTAGTGACATCATTATGCTGTGCTGCTGCAGTAGTGACATCATTATGCTGTGCTGCAGTAGTGACATCATTATGTTGTGCTGCAACAGTGACATCATTATGTTGTGCTGCAGTAGTGACATCATTATGTTGTTGTGCTGCAGTAATGACATCATTATGTTGTGGTGCGGTAGTGACATCATTATGTTGTGCTGCAATAGTGACATCATTATGTTGTGGTGCTGCAGTAGTGACATCATTATGTTGTGCTGCAATAGTGACATCATTATGTTGTGGTGCTGCAGTAGTGACATCATCATGTTGTTGTGCTGCAGTAGTGACATGTTGTGCTGCAATAGTGACATCATTATGTTGTGCTGCAGTAGTGACATGTGCTGCATTAGTGACATCATTATGTTGCTGTGCTGCAGCAGTGACATCATTATGTTGTGGTGCTGCAGCAGTGACATCATTATGTTGTTGTGTTGCAGTAGTGACTTCATTATGGTATGCTGCAGTAGTGACATCATTATATTGTTGTTTTGCAGCACTGACATCATTATGTTATAATACAAAATAAAGGCCTCTCACACCGTTTGCAAAGGGTGCCAACAGAAGACACAGACACTTGTTTCGTCCTACCAGGACTCATCAGTATGCCTTGTCTGTTTGACACCCCAGTGGAATGAATGAGCTACCCTAAGATGGTCTGTCTGGGTTATGTTGTGGTGAACCCAATTAAATTATAAAAAAACAATTTAAAAGGCAAATAACCTCTGTGTGCAAGCACTGAGGCAAGGGTTATCCCAAAGGGCATTTGGCCGGGAAGCTAAGTTTCAAAGAAATACAAAATAACACATGCCCCCACAATGCAAAGCATCATGGTCTGCATATGCAAATCACCACAGAATATTATGCTGGGTCAACTTTAAGCAGAAATGCATGGTGCCGAAAGGCCTCTCACACAGTTTGCAAAGGGTGCCAACAGAAGACATAGACACGTGTTTCATCCTACCAGGACTCATCAGTATGCCTCGTCTGTTTGACACCCCAGTGGCATGAACCAGCTACCCTAAGATGGTCTATCTGGGTTATGTTGTAGTGAACCCAATTAAAACAAAAAACAATTTAAAAGGCAATGAACTTCTGTGTGCAAGCACTGAGGCAAGGGTTACCCCAAAGGGCATTTGGCCGGGAAGCCAAGTTTCAAGTTGTTGTGTTGCAATAGTGACATCATTATGTTGTTGAACCCCTACCCATGGAGGAGCAGCTTTGGGAACCATCGGGTGGCAGCTGGACCCAGGAGGACAGGAGAACGCCAGGCCTGAACAGAGTATATCCCCAGGACTGGGGTGTATCCCTGATGACATGGCGAAAGGAGAAAAAGGTGTAAGGCAAGAGCAAGGCAACTTTATTTCACTGGAGTCCTTTCCCAGAGTCTTCCGGTGCCGCACAGAGAGAGCACAACAAACTCAACACAAAACATAAATACAAATTTCTGAATAAACGAGGAGGGTTTTCACAAATACAACCCACTCCAGCTAGCTACTAACTTCAAGATACAGTAAATAAAAACTTAATGAATGAATAAATTAATCCATGCAATGGGCTAGTTTGAAGAGCTGCTATTTCAGGGCCCCTTTAAAGGTCCCCACTGTGCTAGCAGATCTTAATATGGTCAGGTAAGCACTTCAGAATATTGGCGCAAGCCGGGCCAGTGGTGTGGTGGGGCCGACACACTAAGTGCCACATCACCCACCACCAGAATCACGAGAGGGGGCCACCGGGGAAAGAAGGACTGAGTGTTCGCAGTGCTACCACTGCACCAGTGAGTTAGCTAGGATTGGCTCTTCTTGATCAGCTGTGATGGCACAGTCAGTGTGATGACACTGCTGATGAGGTATCGAGGAGGATACAACCACCTATGTCAGCCTCCAGAGAGACATGGGATATGCAACAGCCTGATTTGGGCTATGAGTTTTTTATAGCTTTTTCCTTCCCCAGACGGTGGTCCATCTCAGGGATATACCCTGCTCACAGGGATACACCCTTACCAGGCCAAAGTCGTCACTCATTTAGTCAGCTACCAGAGTGTTTTCCTCCATTTTCCCCCTTCCCCACAGTGGGGGCAATGCCACTATCAGCCTTGCACAGCCACAGCTCGCCATGTGGCATGCACAAGCACCTGTGCTCAGTTGCAGAGGTTGCCATGGTGGCCAAACCCTCCGCCAACCCCCTCTGGCCAAGATGCACTGCCGAGCAGCAGCTATCCCGGCCTTGGTCAGGCTATGTCATTTTTCTTCATGTGTGAGGGGGCAGGAACATAACTCACGAGTGGCAAATCCTGAATCAGGCCACTGCATATTTGCTTTATGCAACACATTGTCAAATGCAAACCTGTCAAACTGGCTCATTTTTGGAGCCCTTAACTTCACTGCTGTGGTCAGCATGCTGTGCAGCTGTGCTGCGATATCATCAGACAGTGGCTCCGCTGCTCTCCCATCATTTACATACGGGAGTATGACCTATTTAATCAATGATAGCTTGCTCGTCACAGATCTACCATCAAGATTTCATTTTTTTGTGGGTAGGGAAAAAGGAGCTGACTGGATGGGCCTGGCAGTCCTTATCTGCTATCAAATTCTACGTTTCCATGTTTCAGATACATTTTTATCTTGATAGTAGATATGTTATCTACTGACAATAACACCGTTCATCTGGGGTAACTTATTCTGACTGTTGCTGTATAGAGTGCTGTCCCAGTACATCACACCAAGTACAGTTCAGTAGAAAATCTTCTAATTAGCAAAAAGGGGAAAAAAAAAAAAGACCATCTGAAATAAAAAGGTAACAGATGGCTACTTGTACTCCCTGCACTCCTTCCTTTTCTTCCCCTCCGTTGAGCCCAGATGCCGTGTCCACTGTACTTTGTTCACCTCTAAATACTGGCTTGGCTCCCTCCCTCCTACCTGGTTTCTCTGCTTCTACCCCCCCACTTCCTACCCCCTTTGCAACTGTGGCTCTCACTCTCTTGCACTCCCCTCAAAATCCACTACTGGCCAAGCTGCTGTCTCCTTCCGTTTCCCCACACTTGAGGGTTCTCTCCCCTCTGCCATCTGCTCTGCCCCTTCCCACCACTTACTCGCCTCTCTCCTCCGTGACTTCACTACTCGTTCCCGCGGCTGCCCCCAATACATCCCCTTTGGATTTCCACAGGTAAAAAGCAACGTTTTTTTCCACAGGCAGCACAGCAGAAAGAGGAAGGGAATCTGATTTTAAACGGTGCCTTTTTTCTAATCTGTATTCTGTGGCATTTTACAGTGCAGAAGGTGAGGACTCGGGGGTGAATGTTGCTGCTGCCGTTTTCAGTAGTTGGGGTCGGGGATATGGCTCAAGGAAGATCAGACTTTGAATAAGGGGGGGTTGCGGGATTCAATCCTGGGACCCTTGGTTAACAACCCTGCTCTCTAGCAAACCGAATCAGTCCTTCTCTCTGGCGTGACTGCAGTCTATTTTTATTTTTCTCCCCTGTGCTGCTGTTTATATTAGCCCCCCCCCCCCGCTGGGATGTTCAGCTATAACTTCTGACACAGTTCCTTTTTATAAAGAGTGACCTGCATCTCAGCAGCTTTATAGTACCTGGAAATTGCTGAGTACACATTTACGCAAACATGAAAATATTAGCTTATAGAAATATAGCTATGTATTGTTCTTTCCACTCTTGATTTTTATGGCAAATTTTGATCAGACTCATTAGAGCCATTTATTTAGCGTACCTGTGGCTAACACATAAACTATATGAACAACAAAGCTGTAAATTACACAACCACGTGGCTAGATTGCATGCGACGGTGGACTGTTCCAGAGAAGCTAAGAAACTGTAGAGACCAACTTTGCTGGATATACTCTGCCTCATACCTACAGTTATAAGCATTTGGACTGGAATAATAAAATAAATGACCTGCTCTCTGCCTGCACATGTTCGACAAACGATAAATAGATAAGTGTGCACGTGCCCCTACTCACTTTAGATTTCAGTCCTTTAAAACAAAAACAAGCAAACAAAAAATTATTTGGCCCAGTGGTGCAGAGGGTTGAGGTGCTGAATGCCACACCTCGCACCACGCTGACGACCTGGGTTTGGGAACGGACTCGAGTGGCCAGGGCTCGGCAAGGGAGGGATAGGATACAGGGGCGCTCGGTTGCATGGTGGCCCCTGATGGAAATAATTCAAGATTTTAGACTGTTCAGACAACAAAGGCTCTCTTGTTTTGTAAAATTGTCACAACTCAGTTTGGGGTTTATAAGTAGAAGTATTAGTAAGAGTTTTATTCATACGAACTTGCCAGCAGATAAAGGCCTTTCGGTCTACTGAGTCTGCTCAATTGTGCAGCTAGCAGCCCTTATACTGCAGCTGCCTCCTCCCTCCTCCCCCTTCCAGTGACCCTCCCTTACCCTGTCCCATCCCTTTTGAAGCACCCCACTGTATTACATGCTACCACTTCCTCTGGTAATGTGTTCCATCCTGACACCACCCTCTCTGTAAAAAAAGTGTCTCGTCATTTCCCTCCTGAACCTTCCCCCCTCCAATCTCAACTTGTGCCCTCGGGTGTCCCGCCCTCTCCTTCACTGGAAAAGGTCCTCCGTGTCTGTCTTATGTATCCCCTTCATATACTTGAGCAGACACAGACACTTAACTTCTGTTTAGTCTCAAGAAATGAACAGGAGACTCCACTGAGCCGAGGCTCATTTTCAGTGAGATCCCTAGTACAGCTTTCAAAGTTGCTTACATTCACAAATACATAATTAACACAACATGTAAATAAAGGAAAATATGCAGTCCAATATAAACAAAAAAATGAAACCATTCAAATACCTGTCTAAACATAATATTACATTAACCTTAAAGTTACCTTGTAATACAAATCAGAGCAAAGCTCTTGTTACTTGAATACTGGCTGCAATTTGTATTACAAGTCGGGTTAAAATTGTAAAAATAACTTTTAAAACATGGTCCACAGGCTTGCATGGAGCGCGTCCCAGTTCTAGGCATATAATGACATCATAAAACAAGGAAGCGCAGGGATGGCGTTGGTGATCGGCAGTGTTGCGTAAGTTACTTTTTCTACTACTTTCAGAAACTTGTTCCAGGAAGCTTTGTGCAGTCACTAGCAAGGATGGAGAAGTACTAGAAAAAGTAATATACCTGCCAGTTACAGTTACTTTTTTCTTTTTATACAAAGACAATACAAAAATAATAAAAAACTGTAAGAGATTACACTTATTTGAAAGTAACAGGTTAGTTACTAGTTACTTTCAAATAAATGTAATCAGTTTCGGTTACATATTACTTTTGTACAAAAAGACATAAGTAATTGTAACTGCAAGGTGTATTATTTTTTCCAGTACTTCTCCATCCTTGCTAGTGACTGTACAGAGCTTTCTGGAACAAGTTTCCAAAAGTAGAAAAAGGAACTTACCCAACACTGGTGATCAGGAAGTGGAAGGGCTCAATTGGGGGCAAAATATGAGCCCCTTAGGGGGCTTAACAGAAAATTTTCAAACTGCTACAGAGGAACTCCCAGTCAGGTAAGGGAGCCTCCTGTTCATTTGGCAGAGCACCAAGAAAGGTGTTCTTTCATCTTCTGCCTCCGCCTGCACCCCGGTTACCATCACTTACTTACAAGGAGCAAGTACAGGGAGACTGGAGCTGTGGTTGGTGACCTTATAAAGACATCTTAGTCCGAGAACGCCATCCCAGCTCCGTGCATATCCTCCACCTGGTTTGCTGCCACTGCTGCTGCTGCAGTTGTTCCCTTTGGAAGTACTTGCTGGGTTTCCCCAAAAAAATACTGCATTTGGAATGGAGGTCTTTTTTTAGTGACACAAACAAAAACAAAGTTGAGTGGCACTGGCCCTGTTAAAACTCCTGCCGTGAGCCGGCCCGGTGGCATAGAGGGTTGAGGCGCTGGTGCCCTACCTCGACCCACACTGTGACCGGGGTCAGAAACTGACTCGTAGCACCGAGGGGCCGGCAGGGGCAGAGAGACTGAGCATCGGAGGACTGCTCTCCTCTCCCGAGGGGTGGGATCGAGGACACATGCTCAGCATCCCCAGGCCAGTGGAGACTGGGCACTGCCTGAACATGCACTAACGGGACAGAAAACCAGGAAAATGGTGGCTGAAGCGAGCGGCTTGATGGCTGTCCATAGTTTCACTGTGGCACCCACCCGGATCCATTCTCCATGGGGAGTTGGGGGCTCCCCACAGCAGGGAGCCACAGGAGTCTGGGTGTCCGCGTAGAGGCAGTCGGTGTCCAGAACTCCCTGAATGGGATGCAGCTCAGGTGGCCAAGGAGAGAAAAATTGTCAAAAAAAAAAAACTGCCGTGCAGCATCCCTAAACTTCAGCAATGCTGATCCAGTGGAAATGGGAAACGGATATACTTTATATACTAGTAGTCAAACAATTATTGTTCAGAAAGTGCGGGGCAGGGTTCTACCTAGGTGAAAGGCTTGCCACTTGCCATCTGTAACTTGGAACATTTGTAATTGGTTTTACACTTTTTCCCAAAAATAGACCTGTAGACTATCAGGATACTGCATTATGTCAAACTCACTGTGGAAACTTATAGTAACACACGCTATCCAAAATTACAATTTACTGCAGGGAAAATCATTTTTGAGCAGCTTAAAACTGGGCTGGCAGTATAGCAAGAGGCTAGAGTAATGAGCTGTGAAACAGCTTCGTACATCCAGACCTGGGTTTGATTCCCACAACCTCCACTTGCATACTGTGTGACTGTGAGCAAGCCATTTAACCTCCCAGTGCTCCCAGGTCACCCCTGAAAACAGGCACCTGTGCCTAACAGACCTTACCCAGTTAACAAAGAATAAAATAAAAACTGGTTAGCATATTATTTTTCCTGTGTAATACGTTCCACTGGTGGTGTACAGTCCATATATATTGACAATATGGTTATATTTTTCAACAAAATCTAAATGACATGCTTTTTTCTAAACTATATGGTGGTACTAATCTTTACAAACTACCCACAGTGCTGGTAAACATCATAAACAGAGGAACTGTAAAGGACATCTAAAAACTTAGTTTGCGTAGTACATGGTTCTGTCTGTTACATATCACATTTCAATTGCTGGGTACCTAGAGGAAGCAGCATACCCCATATTACAGCCTATAAAACAAACTCTAGCAAGAGCCAATACGGCTGCAGCTGAGGTCCAGCAACATGGTGGCACTATCCACCGTGTCCAAGATGGACACTGGAGTTCTCTGCGCATGCACGACGACTCGTGCCTGCGCACCGGGCTCCACTGTCCATCTTGGATTTGGCAGACGGTGCTGCTGTGCCACCGGAGTTCAGTGCATATGTGCGAGTTGCTGCACATGCACAGAAAACTCCAGCAACCATTTTGGACATAGAATACAGGTCCATGTTCCGCTGGCACTGATGGACAAAATAGTGAGGTGGACACACAATGATTGCTGTTCACCTCCACTATTTAAAAAGTCTGTCTGGTATCTGGTAAGCTCCCTTTTCTCTACAGTGGTCGCAAGACATCTGCAGGGCTACGCCCACTGCAGCCATGACAAAAGGGTAGCATGCATCTCACGAGCAACAAAACCCGTCTCTGCAGCTCTCATAAATCATTTGAATACGAGGAGACTATCTAAACAAAGTGTGTTGCTTCTGCACACTTGACCTTGCAGGTCTGAGTAACGGGCCTGACTGATGGCAGCAGCTGATGGGACAGCGTTAAACTCAGAGCTAAAAGTCAAACAACATGTTGCTAAGCATTCTATACAGCCAGCCCATCACCTCCATATACCAGTGGTGCAGCAGGCAGATCCCATCAAGACCGTGTTGGAATAAATGTGGGGTCGAAAACTGCACAGACAAAAGAGCGGGCGTGGTTTTGGAGTATGTTTATATATATATTAGCATGTTTTTTTCACTGTACCAGTTTTTGGTGTCCGCGCGTTTAATGCTGCCATGGTTTTGACCTAGACCCCACCCCAGCAAGCCAATGTCATCATAACTTATCAGGTCATACTTAGAAGCCAACACTACTAGGGACGTCACGTTACCAAATTTTTAGTATCACGATATTTGATACAAAAATATCACAATATATGGCCTGGTGGCATGGAGGGCTGAAGCATCATGACCTCCTGCCAGGCCAGCGACCCGTGTTAGTGGTGCAAGCAGGTCACCGGGGCAGCCAGGGTGGGAGAAGATCAAGGATCCAAAGGACAACTCTCCTCTCCCAGGGAGGAAGGGAAACAGAGACCGGTGTGTGTCTGACACCTAGTGGTGGCTGGGTGTTGTGGCGCCAGATCCCGTACGCAGTGGGTGGAGGCAGAGCAGTCGGCCAACGTGTTATGGGCGGAAGCATGCACAGCTTGGCCATTGCTAACACTGCACGCTCCTCCAGTGGGGTGAAAACCAAAGGAGAAAAAAGGTCCCGGGCGAGTCGGATGACTGTCCGTAGGCACCACCCCTGACATCAGTAGGCACCTCTCTAAACTGGATCCGCTATCAGCAGGTTGCGAGATCCCCACCACCCCTGACATCAGTAGGCACCTCTCTAAACTGGATCCGCTATCAGCGGGTTGAGGGATCCCCACCACCCCTGACATCAGTCGGCACCTCTCTAAACTGGATCTGCTATCAGCGGGCTGAGGGATCCCCACCACCCTGACATGGAGGATAAGCTGTGGGGGAAGAAGGGAGGCAGCTCTGGACGGTCGGTGGACAGGGCTAGAGGGTCGACATGAACGTGGGCCGAATATCACAGTAATCTGCAACATTTCTGATTTTAAGAAACAAATAGTAAAAACCTGATAGGAGGAAGGTGGGAAACTGGAATCATACTCGCACCTAGAGAAGGGCATACTGCCAAAGCAGCAAGTTGAGATGGTTTATCATGGTATATCACACTGCACGATAATTGCAATATTGTTTATTACAATGATTAATTATTGTCGGCAGGAATTATGATGATACATTGTCATACTGTGTTATTGTGCCATCCCTAAACAGTGATCAGTTCATTTCTTAGGCAAAAGGTGCCATGTATGCAGTAATGGGGGTTGAAAATGGAAATTGTGGTCATTTTTGTGCTGGGCTAGTGAAAAGCTTAGCTTGTGTGGCCAGTGGAATTTTTTTTTCAGTCACTAGCTCTACTGACTACCAGCTGGAAAAGTTGATTTCAATCCCTGCAGCTGCAGGGGATTCTGGGATTTGTAATTACAGAAAATGCTAGCTTACGAGTCAGCAGAATCAGTCTGATACAATCTACTGTACTGCAGTAAACAGTAAGTTAAAAAATGTTTTTGCACAAAAAGTGCAAATTGGGACATGCCCCACACTTCAGTGTGAGGATCTTAGTGCTGAGTGTTCCCCTTTTATGTGCTTTTTTTTTTTAACCTTTGTTTTACCAGGGGACACACACTAAGTTGAAAGCTTGTTTACAGGTGCAACCTGGGAGCACAAAGAAGTTAAGTGACTTGCTCAGCGTCACACAGTATTAAGTGGGGACTGTGGGATTCAAACCCAGGTCTCCAGGTTTGCAGCTCAGAGCCTTAAACCACTGCGCTATACTGCCTCCTCTGACCTGCAGTTTGCCCCACCTGCCACAGAAAGGTGGAGAAGATTTAAATATTGGATTTTAAATTCAGTCAGCAAAGGGAAGCTACGCTTAACCCTAATTAATGTGTGCAAAATTATTTTAAAAATACAAGAAATAATGTGAAACATAAAACAAGTTTTTTTATTTGATATTTATTGCTTAAGCTGTATTGCTTGTTTTAGCAACAGTTGTTCCATAAAATCTTAGCCAAGTTTTTTTGAGAACTAAACTTCAGCCGCTCAAATTTGCTTACTGGGGGTGGCTCAACACTTAGGTACAGATCTTATACACTTATGAGAGTTTCCTTGTATTTGAAGCCCCAACAGTTCCACGACATGATTTATTATAACAGAGATATTGTCTCTCTCTTCATCCTCCCTGCCCCCCTTCCAGAATTTGTTCGGATGATGTCTCGTTGATTCTGATGGCATCAGCAGTAGTGGTACCAGGCCCAAAGAGGCGGGAGTCAGGGGAGTCAACCTGTCGAAGTGCCTTATACATATTTCAGGACTGTGGAAATGTAAAACAAACAAACAAACAAAAAAAAATCAATGAATACCCAGGAGGCGGAGCTGCGTTTCTCTGATGGTGAACAACGCCAACAGGATGAATGGTGGGTGGATTTGAAACACAGCATGGATCTCTGGAGTCGCCTAGAAGACCAAATGGACTTGTCTTCCCATCTGCAGTGATCAACTGTCCTCTGTTTTGCAACAGTTTTAGAGAAGATCAAATGTCTATATGTGTGTGCTTTCTATTTTTTAAGATTTAGCGTACTCTTTCTGAAGAAAGAAAGAAAGAAAGAAAGAAAGAAAGACACTGTACTTTGGTGTTAAAGAAAGGCCCAAAGTATTTCAATTGTGAAACAGGGTTTTCTCAGGAGGTGAGTGAGGGTGGGGAGCGGAGGAAGTGAATGGGCCACCCAGCTTTCCTGCACCCACTTCCAACCGGGATATGATGACCCACCCTGATCGTTAGGACAGGGTATTCAGAGGGGAAAAAGGTGGGGGGGGGGAGATAAAAGTTATAAGACATCTGTAGTGCTAGTGTTAGCCAATCCGGGGATTAGCATACAGTCCCATTAATTCAGTCTACTGTGCTGTTATCGCAGAATAACCGGACAGTATCTCTGTATTCTGAGTGACTGAGAGGGATCTTTTCCTTTTTTTCATCAAGGTTTTTATCCTGACACCTACCGCCTTTAGCTCCAGCCCACCCAGCCAGCAACCACCTCCCCCAGAACTTACGAGTCGTATTATCCTCTTCCATGGATGCCCCGGGCCATCCTCCCCCTCCCTGTCCTCATCTAGATCTGGCCTTGCTTGGACAGTAGCAGTGCCAAGAGCAGGCTGGGCTTCAACCTGCCAGCATCGCTGTTTTTCATGCCCTGGTTTGTTCCCCTTGGCCGATGGCATTCAGTGACAAGGCACGCACGCGCCACAAGTCTGCTGCTGGCCGCCCCATGTTCGGCACACCCACTGCCCTACAACCAAGCCTTCACTATGTGGCAGTGTAAGAGCAGTGCAGTGGACCCCTGTCCATGGGAGAGGAAAGCAGTCCATCTGAGACTCAGTCGTCACCCCCCCTCCCCCGGCTGACCCCTGTGCAACCCGAACTTGAGCTACCAGCATAGCAGGCAGTATCTCTACCATCAAGCCGCTGAGCTGGTGATAGGAATCTACAGTAAAAAAAAGTTGTAGTTTACAGTGGTATGGTCGTGCAAAACAAAACGGTGGGGCTTGAAATGTGGGCAGCCAATCAGATTTCTTGATCTGCCACAGCCAGTTTGTAAACGATAGTCTAGGATTCAGTTGTGATGCTTAGACAGCATGTTACCCATCCCTGATACAACAAATCCCCAAGCAAGCATTTTGCTTCTGAATATTTCTGTAATACCCGATTAATAAACCTGTTTCAAGAATGCAATGGATATGTGTCCCAAAATGTAGAATATAATGGTTTTCAGGTCTTTTATAAGAAGAGATCTGTTAAATTTTTATTTATTTAACCAGGAGTAGCATACTAAGCTGAAAGCTTTTTTACAGGAGTGACCTGGGAGCAGAGGGAAGCTACGTGACTTGCTCAGGGTCACACAGTATGCAAGTGGAAGCTGTGGGATTCAAACCCAGATCTGGTCGGCTGGATGTTACCAGATTTGCAGCTCAGAGCCTTAAACCACTGCGCTATGCTGCCTTCCTAAGAAATGCTTTTGCTGTGCATTCATTCTTGCAGATGCAATAATACTCAAGAACCTTCTTTTTTGCCGTGAGCGTTTTACTCCTGTCATCGCTGCAGGCCCCCATTGGCTCTCCATTGACTTATCTGGCTCCAGAATCCTCATAAAACACCCTTCTACGGCAAGGCAACAGGGGAAGGACTGTTCTCCCCTTCCCCCAGGAATGCATCCAGATTTGAGACATGCCCAGTACATGGTGCAGGACCTGTGACAATGGGGAGGCGTCTTCCTGCCCTGCAGTGTTTTCTCCTTGTTTTTGGCCCCGCTCACCTCCCCTGACGTCAGGCAGAGCTCCAAAAGGTCTCGTTCCACATCTGACATCCCACTGGAGGAGTCAAGCTCGTTGGCCCATGCAGGGGGTTGCTGGAGTGGCAAAATCCAGTGCCATCCCTCCCTGGGCTCAGAGCGCTTCCCCCAGCCTGAGGCTGCAAGAGCTGGGAGCTCATTCTTGAACACGGGTCACCCGCGTAGGAGTGCGTAATGCTACCCGCTGGCCTATCGGAAACCCAATGAATATATGATAAAACAATAATCCTGATTAAGGAATACATCTGCCAGGCGTTTATGCTATGCATTTAAAATGGCTCACTGTATATACGTAACCATAGGTGAATAACATTTAAAATTCAAAGCAACAGTTTATTAGTCGGCAGAAAATGTCATCATGCCATTTTTTAACAATAATATATTTTTAACATCCTTAGATTAAGTAAGTAAGTAAGTAAAAGTTTATTTTTAAGCGCTTTTCGAAATCAAAGCGCTGTACAATAAAACAGTTAAATACATATAAAACATACATACAGCATAACAAACAACAATAAAATATAATTTCAATACAGTGCAATTAATCATTGATGTATGTTTAATGCCTCGGATAAAAATGACTTTTCTTACTAGTTTTATAATTTTTCACTCAAGTCATTAAATATGGCTGCCACAAGCAATTATTTAAAAAGCTGCTCTGTTGAGGATCCTTTTTGACTTTACAAACTAGATCTATATACTATGGAGGCAAAAACTTAACAGCAGCATATGTTTGTAATAGTAAGCAGCCTGAGATGTTAAACCGAGGTCCCATCTGCCTGTTCTTGTGGTAGTTCAGGTGGATGTTAAAGATCCCATGGCACTTCTCGAAAAGAGTAGGGTATTTTATTTTTTTTATTGGAAATCAAAGAAATACAATCTGGCACAGAAAGAAAAACAACAGACAATAAAACTGTAACATACTAACCAAAGCTCATAATAAACATTACTAGCATACATCAGTCACATGGAAGGGAGGGGGAAGAAAAACAAGGGGGATGGAGGGTAACACAAATTTAAGGAAGGGGGGAAAAGGTGGGGGAGGATCAATAATCCTATCAATGCTTCTCTCCATCCAAAATCTCATGGCAGCATAATCATCCTTATTCATAATTACCCTTCACCATTACATAGAACAACTCAGTAGTGCAAGGAGCCAAGTGGATTCGTACATTTACGTCGGCAATGTAACAATAGTTAAGTAATGCTCTGTAATGAAACTCCCTTCCATCGTTTCTTCCATTGCTCCCAAGACAGTCGATTTCTGATCATACTGGGCCTGTTGGCTAATTTATTTTTCTATAATTCCCACCAAGACTCTATGAGTTGTCTCTTTCTGCTGTAGGACATATTTACATCTAGCTTGCCGCATGGAAAATTTAATGCATGCAAAAAGAAGCCGCAGAGTTCCCTCCTCAATACCTTGTAACCGTGACATTGTACCTAAAATAACATTCTCCTAGGAGGCCTGTGTCCAACATGCATTTCCCCATTTCTGACCTCAGATCCTCCAAACCTCTTGTGCAGAACTACAATCAATAAAAAATGAGAGACTGTTTCAATCTGTTGTCCAGAGGTTCCTCGTGCACAGTAACGTTCAGAGATACTTTTGTGTTTAGCGTTACCCTTCACTCCCAGTCTGCCATGTGCACTTAGCCACATCACATCCCACATGCAAGGGGGAGTTCGTTGGTCCAAAAAATATCTTTCTAAAGTGGAATGTTTTCCCGGGTCTAGATCGTTGTCTTCAATGGGGATATTGTATGCTGAGTCCTGTATAGATACATATAAGGCCTTTCTGTTAACCACAGACACTTGAGGTATGGTAAGTTTCCATTTTCTAACTTTTCCCACTGGTGCTCATACATATGATGACCAAGACCCTTGCATTCATATCTGCTGGGGCCCCGTCTCCACCTCTATAATAAAGGTGAAATCCAGCAAGCAGCCAGCGATTTCCATGCTGCAGGTCCTGGCATCAAAAAGGTAGAGATGGTATTAAATAAATAAAAAAAAGACTATGGAAATAACTAATAGGATTAATGACATTCAAGCCTCCAGTCTTGTATGGTCTATACAGGATCTCCCTCTTGATGGGGTTTAGTCTACTCCCCCAAATTATCTGGAATGTCTGACTGAGGAGAGAGACATCAAGTGAATCTGGGGGGAATGAAAGACGGTGCTTAAATATGGGCAAAAAGAACCGGTTAAGAACCGCTACCCGTTCCTTTTTTGTTTCTTGCCACAGTTTCCATCTTTGCACCTACAAATTACTGTGCTCCAGTATGAACTGCCAGTTTTCCAAAGCCATATCAAAAGTTTAATAGAAGAAACTGACATCTGAATGCCTAGAATATCTGTCACCTGTTCCATATTTTTGCTGAGAATATATCCATTACACTTCTGGATATTCAGAGCCAATCCCGTAAGACCCGAATATCTCTGAATCAGAATCAAAGCATTCTTTGCTGACTCCTTATCTGGAAGCAACAAACACACATCATTCGCATAGGCAATTGTCTTAGGGAGGTTCACCCCATCCTGTAAACTTATTCCCTTAATCGAAACACCCTGTCATATTAATTTCAACAGGGGATTTGAATAGAAGATATATAAAACAGGGCTCATTGGGCACCCCTGTCTAACCCCTCTGGATACCTGCACCTCTCTGCCCAGATGTCCGTTAATTAGTGGTATTGAGGATGCAATTTTGTAAAGTTTCATTAACCATTTAATAAACAGCTCTGGTATGCCATGATGTGCTAATACCACTCTCCAGTACACATGGGACACTTTATCGAAAGCCTGTTCCTGGTCCAGGCCTACAATATAGCCATGCAGTGTATCCTTTCTGCCCTGTTCCACAACCTCCCCCAACAGGAGCACGTTTTCTTGTATGGTCCTCCCTTTAACCGTACATGTCTGACTGGATTCAATCACGTATGGGGCTACTTGTCCCAGTCGTGCTGCTAGGATCTTTATCAGGATCTTCAGGTCTGTATTCATAAGAGCCGGTGGTCTCCAGTTCCTGAGGTCCAATTTATCCCCATTTTATAGATAAATAACTGTGCTGCCTGACCCAACTGTGGGGCCACATCCTCCTCAAGTAATACTGCGTTAAACATCACATGAAGTGTATCCAACATTTCTGGTTCCAGCATTTTATAAAATTCTGTGGTGAGACCATCCGGTCCAGGAGTGGTGTTATTATTCAAGGATCAGATGGCTTTCCTAATTTCCCCCTCTGTTACAGGTAATAGCATTTGATCTAGCAGATCTGTAGGTATGTGTGGCACATCACATCTTTGTATCATTTCATGCACCCTTTCTGCCGTGATGCCTGGATCAGTAAACAGATCTGACACATGTTGAGACACTACCTCTGTCATATCATGTGCAATCATGGCCTTCTTTCCCTCCCTTGTGCGTAAGGCATCCATTGTGCGTGCTGAAATCTATTTTATTTTTACACTTTCCTTTTTATCCCACCTTACTGCCCACTTGTTCCACTCCTTCAGACCTCTGATCATCCCTGCAGGTCCCTCCCACAGGATCTGCCCCGAGAGTGCCGGGCTTACTCCTTCTCCTTGGAGTGCCTGCACAACGGGGGCTGTCCTGCGGGTAGGCGATCCAAGGTGGATTGCTCGTCATCATGGCCCAAGGTTTGTTTTTTTTCTCCATTTTCTCCCCTTAGTCCTTTCTTTCCCTGAGGGCGTCGGCACATAGTATGGACGTCCAGTCATACAGCATGCAGACAAATGCCAACGTCCTCCCCTCCCTGACTCCTGAGGACCCGCCTGTGCACCGATGCCCATGCTTCCACCGGCACAGGTGCATTGGGTGTGCAAGACACCCCAGGATCCCACCCCTGGAGGAGGAGAGCATCCACTGGGACGCTCAATCCTCCGACCCCCCGGCGATCTCGAATCTGTTCCTGAACCCGGGTCGCCGGAGTGGTGTCCAGCACCTCAACCCTCAGCACCACGCTGAAATCTATTTTTACAACTTTTAAATATATCCCCTGTGGTGGCCTTCCTCGGGGTACCTATTCGGTGTTCATATAAAAGGGAAGTTGCCCTCTCATACTGGTATTCCTCCATTTGTTGCCGAATATGTTGAATCTGGGTAGCCAGTTCTCCGTATCCGTCATTAATCAATGAAATTAGTCTCATATATTGTGCTCTCAAAGTAAGATATTTAAAGTATTTGTCTGTATGTGTTTTATAGGATTGTGTCTGCATACTTTTTCTGATATCTCCCTTCTTCTGGACCCACCATCTGCTAAGATTATCTTCCAGACAGGCAACAGATTTCCTGGCATTCAAAGTGACCCTCACTATGTCTGGGCCCTCCTGGTTACTCAAGATATTATTTAACTTCCACAAACCTCTCCCTCTATTGACCCCCTGACCCTGGGATACACGGACTTTGACCATTAAATGGTCCGTAGTTTCCACTGGGATGGTAAAAGTCTGAAGGCAGGACAGGGTTGGGGAAATAAAGACAAAATCAATACAAGTAGCCATTGTTGCTTTGTAAAAGGTATATCCTCCTGAGGGATGGAGGACCCTGTAAGTAGCTACCAGGCCCAGCTGATCCACAATCCCATTCAGAGCATTGGTATCACAGAACTGTATCTGTTCTTGCTCCCCTATCCTCCCTGGTCCGAACACAATTGAAATCACCCGCCCAAATCACCTGGTGTGTGGTGAATAAGTATCGCCTCACCATCCTAATAAGATCTACCTGTTCATTTTTAGTCTGGGTGCATATATGTTTGTAACCCCTAGATGGCACTATCCCAGGGGCTACTACCCCTGCCTGATTTGCCACTAACAGGTTGAGGGGCCTGGATCCAATGGCGGGTGCCTCCACCCAGAGGTCAGGGTTTGCAATAGTTAAACTAACTTGGTCACCGCCCTCTGGGACACTGCAACCCCCCTTTCTTCCCACTAGTGGCCCACACAATATATCAGAATTACCTTCACAGTATACACTTACCCCAGGTCTGGTTCCGGCACTGGGACCTCCTGTGAAATGAGATACAGTGCAACAATCACAGTACAGTACTTTAACATAGACAAATACCTCAGGCGGTATAACTTTGCTGAAACAAGCAGCTCTGATTTATTTAGGGGGATATAACAAGGACAGGGGAAATCAGGTTAATTAGCTTATCACTCTAATAATCTACCTATGGCTCTGTGCACAGGCCTATCCCTGTCAGTTACTGTCCCTGGGTACCCAAGCCCTAGTGGCTAGTCCAAACCCGTGGCAGCTGGTAGGGGCCCTTTCACAGAGAAAAGGAGAATTAAACAGTCAGCAGTACAGTAATTCCATTTGGATTTAATGTGGCAATTCAACAGGAAGCGACCCTGAATTAGTACTCACGACCTCCAAATAAGATAGGGTCCTTCAATGTCAGCAGGGCTCACTTGAGGTACACAAACCTCTTCACACATCCATATAAAAGAAAGCACTATACCAGGCAGGCTGCATCTGTATCCCGATCGCAATTACTGCACAATACCCGGAGAACACACAGCAGATTCAGTTCCTGACAGACCGAGTGCAATTTTCAGCAATTCCTCCAGTCTTCTACAGGGTGAGCCTGGTTTCTACTCTTCAGAGATCCTTTGATTCTTTTCACAGGACCGATTCAGTCCTAACAAGCTGCAGACCGGAACTCTGGGCCTTACACCGTTTTTGACTAAAACTGCACACTGAAAAGCACAGGGCTCCTTCCTTCTTCACTGCCAAAGCTCAACTGAAACTCCAACCGACAAAACCGGGCACTTCCTTTGAGTTCCTCCCAGTTCTTGACTGGATTGGCTGTCACTCACAATAGACTGCTGCTGTTGGTCCAAAAGGCACTGAAGTCTAAACTACATCTCCCAGAGTCACTGCCCATACAATCCTCTTGTGGCTGGCTCAGATTATGAGTCCAAGTTCTGATTCGTCCAAGGCACCATTTTAGAGCTAGCTTACCCACACTGATTGGTCCAGTTCAGCAGTTCAAAACTAGAATGGGGAACTAGCAGACACAATTCTGACTGCAAAGAAAGCAGGTTAGACAAACTGTAATTTCATTATTACTCTAAATAATTTCTGGCAAACAGTTACATCTTCAGATAGGTTCCTTTGCACTCCTAGTGACTGCAAAATGAAGTGAATTGGCAGCAGCTCAGTGGTACTCAGAGAAGCACACAGTCCCCCATACAAACTAATTATGTCTGCAAGCAGACAGCTCTTAAAGAGACAGTACCAGAGGCTCTAAAACACTCACTGATAAATGGCTTAAATGCCAAACACCATTCAGGCTTGGAGCATTCAAGCAAGCTCCTGGAAGTCTTTTGGGAACCCCCATTTGCAGGGGTTACACCCTTCCTGGCCTGGGAAGAGCTTGGCGTCCAGCGTCAAGCAAGTACTATAAGTTTTCAACTGCAACCATATACATTTGCATTAGGCTGCACATGTAATCATCAGTCAATATATCATTTTACCAAGAACAATTTCTGAAACATTGCAGTCGTCCTCTTTACACAGTATTACATACATTGTACCATAACTCAAGTTATTACCTCTTGTACATGAAACCTGAAGAGAGGGCCTTCCTATCAGTTACCTTGGGGCTGGATGGGGCAAGGGCACCATATAGATAGAGGCAACACAAGTAACTTGGAGTTAGCACTGATGCTCAGTTTGGGCAATGAGCTCGGGGACACATACACTCCTTTATGGACAACATTGAGAGGCAAGTCCACAGGCCTCCCAAGTGAATCATAACTGAGGTGCACCACAGGCTTTACAGCTCGACCAGTCTTTCTAGGGGAACTGTTACAGTCTCTGCACTCTGAGCCTCATTTTCAGCATTGTCCTCACTTGTCAGGAGTCTCCATGGGGTAGAGAGGCTTGAACTTGGGGCACTTTCAGCTCCAGAAGTTACAGTTTCTGAGTCCACAACATTTGGCCGCATGGAAGCTTTCGGACACTGGCAGTGGACTGTCAGGGCACTCAAAATACTCTTCTTGTTGGTGTATCACCAGTCTGCCCCAATCTATCATTTTCCTCCCCTGAAAGCTCAAACAGTTCAACCATGCACAATGATTCCATTTCATCTGATCTGATGCTTTGCACTTCACTTTCTGGGAGCATTGGCTCCAGGGATGAAGCGGGGGGCTTAGACAGTCCAGAAGGCCCAGCTTCATCTCCAGTATTGACTAGGGGATTGCCCCGAAACAATTGACTCAGTTCGTAAGAAGGATAGTATTCAAAGTCACTCTCACTTTCTTCCGATATGGACTGACAGTCATGCTCAACTGGGACTTGTGGAGGGAACACTTTAACTTTGCTTCTGTAGGTGCAGACTTTCTTGATCTTTTCTTAGCAGCAGCTCTAGTCACTGGTCCAGAGGGGCATCTTCTAGGGGCTCAGACTCAATTAAGATTTGTCCAATGGGCAGTAAATGATTTCTATGCATTGTTTTACATCTTTTGAATTATTCTCAGGCCTTACTTTGTACACTGGCAGATCATCTAGTTTGCCCACTACAATGTGAGGGAGATGGTGCCATCTGTCAGCAATCTTGTGCTTGCCATGCAGTTCCAGATTTCTTAGCAATACCCGATCTCCCTCCTGGAGTTCCTGTGCTTTCACCTTTTTATCATACCTTTCTTTGTTGGCCAGATTTCTTTTGGCAGCCATGGTTTGAACCAGTTGGTACGCATGAGTTAGCTGGGCCTTTAACTTTTGCACATACTGTAAATAGTTGTCAGCTTGAACCCCATCAGGAGAGACCCCAAAACACACATCTACTGGTAGTCGAGCTTCTCTTCCAAACATCAGGCGGTGGGGAGAATCCAGTGGCATCACTTTGGTGCAGTTATAAGCATGTACCAGGGTGCTAATTTGTTGGCTCCATCTAGGCTTGTCCTTTGGGTGCAGGGTGCCTAGCATATCTAGCAAAGTGCGGTTGAAACGTTCAGGCTGTAGGTCCCCTGGGGTAGTAGGAGTGGTTCTGGACTTTCGCACTCCCCACAGAAAGCATCTCTTTGATCAGACGACTCTCAAAGTCTCTCCCTTGATCAGAATGGATTCTTTGTGGAGCCCCATAGTGAACAAAAAAGTTTTCTACAAGTACTTTGGCCACAGTGGATGCTTTCTGGTCTTTGGTGGGGAAAACTTGGGCATATCTCGTGAAATGGTCAGTGACCACCAGCACATTACTGATATTTCTTTGATCTGACTCCAAACTCAGAAAATCAATACAGACCAGCTCCATGGGTGCACTGGTGGTGATGTTAACAAGGGGGCAGCCCCTCTGGGGCAAAGCTTTCCTCTGTAACTTAGCGACTACAAGTTCGAATGTGTTGCTCCACATCAGCCCCATCTTAGGCCAATAGAATCTGGATCTCACCAAGTCAAGTGTTCTGTCTATACCAAGGTGCCCCATGTGGTTGTGCAAGGACCTCAGTACTGAGTCTCGAAGGCAGTGGGCAGCACTAGTTGTTGTTTGTCTACTTGTCCCCTCTGTCTACTGTTTCTCTGTATAACAGTTTATTGATCAGTTTCAACTTAGGACCTTCTTTGTATAACAGTGCAGTTCTCAAATCAGTGGGCGTAATTTGGACACATCTTTCCTGCATGAGGGCTTCTAAAGCTGCTTTGATCATGGGATCGCGGGATTGAGCCGCGAATACTGTCATTGTCCAGCTGAGGCAGTGCACCAATGTCTATTGCAGAAAAGTGGCAATAAGCAGCAGGTATGCAATTCTCAGAGGCTCCCAAGCAATCCACCATGCAGTCCACTCGTCCGTGGACATTGTTTCTCCTGTCAAACTTCCGGCAGAGTGCCGAATGTCAGGTTCTGCCAATCGGACCCAATCATTCTGGGAACAGGCCTCCGGGAGAAGCATCAGCATCTATGTGGTTCAGACCTGCTCGGTATTGAGAGCATAGTCATATGTAGATAATGCAGAAAGCCACCTATGGCCAGTGGCATCCAACTAGCTGAGGTCTGCACATAGGTCAAAGGATTATTGTCAGTTTTACTAGTATTTTAGCCCCATACAAGTACTCATGGAATTGGTCAACAATAGCCCACTTCAAAGCTAGGAACTCTAACTTATGTACAGGATAGTTCTTTTCGGATGGGGTCCAGGCTTCTACTGGCAAGGCCACTGGTCTCAGGCCATTCTCGTGCTCTTGGTACAACACAGCCCCCAACCCTTGCAAGCTAGCATCAGTGTGCAGGGCGTAAGGTTTTCTTGGATCGGCAAGAGCCAGCACTGGAGCATGGGTAAGTTGATATATGATCTCATGAAAAGCAGTCTCACAATCAGGAGTCCAGCGGGCCCCAAATACTTCACTCGGATGAAAATACACTCTTTCAGTCTTGAGGGACGCTGACTTTTGGTATTTTTGTGGGTTGGGGATACCCTTGAGTAAGGTTAAGTAAAGGCGGATCACTCTTGAATAGTCCTTGATGAGCGCCCGATAATAACCACAAGTCCCAGGAATCTTTGCAGTTCTTTTTAGATTTTGGGCTGTGGCCAGGTGGTCAAGGCCTCAACTTTACTTGGTGGTCTCTATTCCTCGGTGGATACTATGTGTCCCACATACTTTACTGATGTTTGAAAGAATTGACACTTATCAATGGACAGTTTAAGGCCAAAGTCCTCCAGTCGGTCCAATACCTTAAATAATCTGCTCTCATGTTCCTCCAGTGAGCTGCCAAACACAATAACATCATCTAGGTATACAGGCACTCTAGTAAGTTCATGTCCCCACTGCCGCTCCATCAATCGTTGAAAAGTGGCTGGGGCACCTGAAATCCTTGAAGCATCCTCGTGAATTCATAGAACTAGCGGACAGATAAAGGCCGTCTTCTCATGGTCCTCTGGGGCCATCGGGATCTGGTAGTACCCACTGCGGAGATCCAGCACAGAACCACTTGCTCCCGTTTAGGCAGTCCAAAGCATCCTGAATGGGGGGCATTGTGTACTGATCAGGGATAGTCCGCCCGGTTTAGTGCGATAATCCACACACATCCTTACTGTTCCATTCTTTTTCCTCACTACCACAATGGGGGAAGCATAAGGGCTTCTGGATTCTTGTATTACACCAGCAGCTAACATCTCTTGCAGATGCGTCAAACATCATCTATGTCAGCAGGTGCCAGGCGTCGAGACCTCTCACGAAATGGTCTTTCGTCATGCAGCTGGATATTGTGCTCAGCTCCTTGCACGCATCCTACATCCCATTCCTTTAAAGAAAACACCTGGCTCTCTGGGCAAGCTTCTCACTGATCCTCACTTTCCATTCAGCTGGCAGCGGGAGTCGACGAAATCAAACAAGTCAGGCGTTACTCTGTCATTCTTCCTTGAACTCTTGCTGCTGGGTAGCACTGCAGTGTCTGCCACAATGCACATTAGCCAGGATGCAACCTCTGTTTACTCAAATGTCTCTTTCAGACATTATGAACTTGGACCATTACCCTTCTGGCATAAGCATGGGCTCTAGCGGGCAAAATACTAAAGCTTGACCAGCAGTCCCTCTGGCAATTTTCCATCGCCTGGTGCATCCAACATTAATATTTTATTCTTAACATCCTTTCTGATACGGACCTCTCCTGTAAGGTACACTGGGCATTTGGCGCCAGGATCAGAGACTCAGGATCCTTCTTCCATACAATTCCGACCGGTTCCTCTGGTTCTGTTTTTTCAGCATCTCTGTGCCTCATAGGCCTTCTTAATTAAAGCCGAACTCTTAAAGCTCTACTAGTCTTTGACCCTGTTTTTCATAACACAACTGTGCCAGCCTTCGAACATATGAGCATTTGTTCCAATCAACAAAGGGACACCATCATACAGTCAGTGGGGGACACACTAAGGCTAGGGTCTCTACTTGTTCGGCCACTCCAGCCACGGAGGTGGGAAAGACAGCAAATTCGGATATACCGGAATAGGGGTGAGCCTTCTCACTTAACCCCCATACATGCAGTCCTTCTAATGGTTGTAAGGTACGTCTGACAAATGCTTCTGATACCAATCCTGGAACATAATTGTCACTTGGGAGCCACTGTCTAATACAGCTCTTGTAGACACTCCATTCACCTTTACAGTGGTCTCCATGGAGGGACCCACTATTCTGGACCAGTCTGGAGAGCGTAGTGGGGGCCTGGGCAACTGACCTTGCCACAAAAGGACGTGAATTAGCATTTTGGTGCCCTCACTGGGATCATGTCGTGCACCTCTTAACCACTGATTTCTTCTCCAGCTCTCCTTGTAGCCTATATGCAACTTTGTCAGTGTCTTTTGGGGACTGGCATTCCCTTTTCATGTGCCCATCTTTCCCACAGTTATAGCAAAACATACTTTCTGGAGTTTGAGCTGGCGAGGCGCCACACTGGGAGCCAGGGCGGGGGTGTTACTAACTGGAAACCTGGGTGCCATCTCTGTCTCAGTTGATAAGCATTTGGAGACATCTGTCAGTTTCTCCACTTCCATGGTCAAGGAATTGAGTTTGGAGCTGTTATCAGCAGGAGATACATGGGTGGGTACCCCACTCCCATAGCAGATGCAGTCGGATATAGGTCAGGGCCTGTATTTGCAGGCGTGGCCTTCATAAAGGGACTGTTTTTGAATTCCCGGATCTCTCTCAACAGTTAGGCCCATTGTGGCATATCTTTTCCTTGTCAGAGTACTCATTGACTGTCAACCTCTGCCCTGAACTTCCTTGATGGGTCACCCTCAGTCACTCGGATTCGTAGCCACAGCTGTTGGTGCAGGTACCTCCGAGGTCGCCTTTCTCAACTCCTCGAATTTCTCTCATTAACTCATCATAGGAGGGTGGGGATTCCAGTCGATTTGCCAGGCGTAACTGAAGCAACAGCAGTTCTGAGAAGGGGCAGACTTAGGATTCTGTCCAGTCTGGTTCGGTCCAGTTCAATCGCTGGCAAACTACCCTTTCTGAGGCATTCTTGCAACAATTTTCCAGCCGAGAGACATACACAGACAACAACTCCCTTGGTACTGTTGTGCATTTCTTACTCTCCACCATAGGTCCTCATCAGAATCTGGGCTCCATACACATTCTCCAAGGCCTCAAGATAGGCCTGTGCAGTCGCTTCAGGGTTACTGGCCCGTTTAGCACGGATGGTAGCCAGGGCAGGACCTCGGAGGCTCTCACTAACCCTCTTTAGCTTTTCGCCTTCCGAGCATTGCCATTCTAGCACTTGGGGGCGACATAGTCTATCAGGTCTCCCAGTCATCCTCCCTTGGGGGTGGGGAGGTGCCAGAGAAGATCCTCAACCTTGGTAAGAGTCGTGACTAATGGCAGGTGCAGAAATAGAGTCTGCATTGGTTCAGCCACCATTACGGGCACTGGAGCAGGAGAGGTGTTGGGGAGGAACACCCCAGGTGGCAAGAATAGTTTCTTCAAGTCCTCCACAGTTTTCCCCTCTCCCAGCAACCATTCAGCAAATTTCTCCTCAAAGTTTCAGATAGTGGTGGGGCTGATTCCCCAGGTCTTTACTGTCCTAGTTATCACTCTCCAAGCAGTGAGGGCTCCTCTGGGTAATGGTCTGTGGCACTTTGGAGCTATCTATGGGATCATCAAACTCTACTAGGGCCAGGAAAGTGTGGGTGAGCAGATTAGCATGCCGACCCACCACCACATTGTTTTGTAAACCTTCCACCTTGGAAAGTACTCACTGCACAGTGTCCGTATTGATACCCAGGGGGATGTCCAGGATAAGCATAGCATTTTGGGGGTCGATCTCCTCCCCAGTACACCACTCCACCAGCCGGTGCACAGCCACTTCTGTCGGGTACCATTTTTTTCTTAACAGTGGTTCGAAATATGGCCACTAGAGGACACACAATCCCAGCGGTGAGCCTCCAAGATGTAACCCTAGATGGCGCTATCCCAGGGCTACTACCCCTGCCTGATTTGCCACTAACAGGTTGAGGGGCCTGGATCCAATGGCGGTGCCTCCACCCAGAGGTCAGGGTTTGCAATAGTTAAACTAACTTGGTCACAGCCCTCTGGGACACTGCAACCCCTTTCTTCCCACTAGTGGCCCACACAATATATCAGAATTACTTCACAGTATACACTTACCCCAGGTCTGGTTCCGCACTGGGACCTCCTGTGAAATGAGATACAGTGCAACAATCACAGTACAGTACTTTAACATAGACAAATACCTCAGGCGGTATAACTTTGCTGAAACAAGCAGCTCTGATTTATTTAGGGGATATAACAAGGACAGGGAAATCAGGTTAATTAGCTTATCACTCTAATAATCTACCTATGGCTCTGTGCACAGGCCTATCCCTATCAATTACTGTCCCTGGGTACCCAAGCCCTAGTGGCTAGTCCAAACCGTGGCAGCTGGTAGGGGCCCTTTCACACAGAGAAAAGGAGAATTAAACAGTCAAGGTACAGTAATTCCATTTGGATTTAATGTGGCAATTCAACAGGGCGACCCTGAATTAGTACTCCACGACCTCCAAATAAGATAGGGTCCTTCAATGTCAGCAGGGCTCACTTGAGGTACACAAACCTCTTCACACATCCATATAAAAGAAAGCACTATACCAGGCAGGCTGCATCTGTATCCGATGCAATTACTGCACAATACCGGGAGAACACACAGCAGATTCAGTTCCTGACAGACCGAGTGCAATTTTCAGCAATTCCTCCAGTCTTCTACAGGGTGAGCCTAGTTTCTACTCTTCAGAGATCCTTTGATTCTTTTCACAGGACGGATTCAGTCCTAACAAGCTGCGACCGGAACTCTGGGCCCTACACACGTTTTTGGCTAAAACTGCACACTGAAAAAGCACAGGCTCCTTCCTTCTTCTGCCAAGCTCAACTGGAAACTCCAACCGACAAAACCGGCACTTCCTTTGAGTTCCTCCCAGTTCTTGACTGGATTGGCTGTCACTCACAATAGACTGCTGCTGTGTGGTCCAAAAGGCACTGAAGTCTAAACTACATCTCCCAGAGTCACTGCCCATACAATCCTCTTGTGGCTGGCTCAGATTATGAGTCAAGTTCTGATTCGTCCAAGGCACCATTTTAGAGGCTAACACCCACACTGATTGGTCCAGTTCAGCAGTTCAAAACTAGAATGGGGAACTAGCAGACACAATTCTGACTGCAAAGAAAGCAGGTTAGACAAACTGTAATTTCATTATTACTCTAAATAATTTCTGGCAAACAGTTACATCTTTCAGATAGGTTCCTTTGCACTCCTAGTGACTGCAAAATGAAGTGAATTGGCAGCAGCTCGAGTGGTACTCAGAGAAGCACACAGTCCCCCCATACAAACTAATTATGTCTGCAAGCAGACAGCTCTTAAAGAGACAGTACCAGAGGCTCTAAAAACACTCACTGATAAATGGCTTAAATGCCAAACACCATTCAGGCTTGGAGCATTCAAGCAAGCTCCTGTAAGTCTTTTGGGAACCCCCATTTGCAGGGGGGTTACATGTTAATAATCCTTCAGATCGAATCCTTATATTTAAAAATGAATCTACATGACCCTCCCTGGACTTAAATCCAGTACTTTTGTAATCGAATAGTCATACCACGTAAAGAACACTCCCACCCCTCCACACCGTTCTAATGCTAAAGAATAGGAGGACGGGCCCCACCTCCACAATTTCCTAGCATTCTCCATCTCGTTAAGAGTATGCAATCTTAGGTCTTGTATGCAAGCAGTATCAATGCGCTGGTCTTTTAATACAGAGAAGGCAATCAATCACCTCCTGCAGTTCTTTATACTATTAACATTTAAGGATGTTCTGTAAAGTCAGGCATTGCTGTCATAAAAAAGGTTAGGTGGAGAAATAAAAAGAAAAACCCTTCCTGGAGTCTCTTCTATAGCCCCAGGCCCCCACAGTCCATGTTTCAGGTACCAGCCTGTTTTCCAAGCCTACTACTTCTCCTGGGAGAAGAACCCGGAGGCTTCTGCTTATCCCACACTTTTTTTCACCTTCACCACCAGGCGCTCCTCCTCCTCAGAGTCTGTCGAGACACCCTGTTGCAAAGAAATGGTAGAAGATGCCTCCGAGTCTTCATCTTCTTCTGAATCCTGTAAAAGGAAAGCCTCATACGAGTTAGACGGGGGCACAGAATCTTGCACTCCTCCCAATTTCTGGACTTTTGCCTTTGGGTTTATTTTTTTCAAAGGTCTCTTATTTGAGGCTACCACAGTAATATCCGTTGGGGGCATCTCTTCTTGTTCCTTAGCTAAGTCAAAGTTCTCCACTCCTATAGATGTAGTGGCTTCTTCCATTGGGTTCTCTGTCATATCCATTATTGCCTCCTGGGCTGCATCCTATATTATATCTTGCTCCTCCCTTATGTCCGTCTGTGAGGGAGGGGGGTCCTGTACTGTTGTTAGTTCTGGGATTACAGGAAGGGGGGTGGGCCGTGTCCTCTACTCTGCTCTGTTCCATCTCCCTGTTACTAGCCCATACCCACCTCTGGATTTCTATGCTCTTCTTCTGTGCTGATTCTACCACCGTTTCCCGGTTTGAGCGGTCTTGCCTGTTATGGGTTGCCCATTCACAGTTTCAGTAAACATGACCCTGCCGTGCACATAGGTTGCACTTCTACTCATTTTGGCAATTTCCACTGGTATGTCCACCTTCCATGCAGTTGGTACATTCAACTCTGTCCCAGACCCCACTCAGATGGAGAGATGAGCCACATGGAAAACATCTTGGGCTGTCCCAGGTAAAAACAATGGCCTCTTTCATTGCCCCCCAAAAAGGAACTGGGAAGATGCTGTGGGCCTTGTGCACTATTGCAAAGCCTGACTCAAAAGGTCCAGCCACCAGTCCATATATGTTCTTTGTCCAGGATGGGGGCAGGATCCCCCAATAACTCACATTTCTGCTGCAGCCAGTACTGGACGTCATAGACTACCACCCCCTCATTTCCAAAAAGGATGGTGACTTGTTTGATTGCTGACTAAGAGCAATAGCTCAAAAAGGAAGCCATGGGGCCAAATATCTAAGCTTCTCATAAGCAGCCCAAAATCTATCTAGGCCCTCTGGGGTTTTAAAGCTAATATTGTATAGTGCATCTACAGTAGTATGGATCAATGCATAAATTTCATTTGGAAAAAAAAGGAATGATTCTTTAATGAAAGTTCTGCCAACATAAAGTCTATCTGGTGGATGTGGTAAACCTCCCAAATATTGTAATCACACAGCATTTTTACACTGTGCAGGGGCAATGGTATTAAAAGCTGGATCTCGCCTCCTAAATTGTGACCATAATCTGGACGGATTCGGATTCCCTGGGCCGTCGGCCACCCGTTTCTTCTTGCTCCACTCTATCACCCCAATCTGTATTCTCTTGTGGAGCTATTAAATCTTGTGCCTCAGTACCTTGCCGGACAATATGTGGTACTTCCCCAGCGGTATAACCCTCCTTATCTGGGGCATATGTGTCAGATTTTTCCTGGAGGGAGACAGTTGCTTCATTCTCGATGCCTCTGTTTCCAGTATCCACTGTAGGGCCTGTTTTTCCTCCAGGATTGGTATCCACTCTGCCTTTCTAGTCCATCCTGCTCTTGCCAAAGCTGTCCCCACAGACCATCGCTCTGGTTCTGTCTGTTCTTTGGAAGTCGTACCCTCTTCTCTTCTGCCATGGCACAAACCTAAGTCTGCAGCTTCTTGCTGCTGCAACCTCTGAACCTTTCCCCGTATCACTTTAGAGCTGTCTCCCTTATTAATACTTGATTCAGATGTAATATCAGTGTCATTTACAATTTTTGAGGTACTCACTGTGGGTACCAATTCTGGTACATTTAGAGATGAATCCTGCTGTACCTCTGTTTTGTCTGCGGCCTTCAGATTTTGGGGCATTGCCTGTCAGAGATCCATCTCTGCAGCCTCAGCTGTGTCACTGGGCTTATCACTGTCAACAGCACTCACTTTGCTACTTGTACCAGGGCTTTGCTCGTGGGCCAGAGTGCGTATTCTCAGGGGGATTCCTCATCCAGGGGTTGATAGTACCAGTAAAAGACGTTGCTGCTGTTCGTGGCTTAAAGCTTGTATAAAATTTACTTCATGCTGCAAACCCGCTTCATTCAGATCAGGGTTTGCACCTACAGACTCTTCCGCACCAGCGTAATCCATCGCTTCTGTATCTCCAGAAGAGGCATTCAAAGCCTGAGCAGGTTCCAAAGCAACACATACAGGGAGAGAGCTCCGTTCGCCTTCAAGGTCTCCAGTCATCTGAGTCAGTTGTGGTCCATCCATCGCTCACCAGTGCCCCCTACCTCAGAGTAGGGGAATTTACCCGGTGTCCTGGCCAGACTTCCCCCATTCACTAAACATACCATCAACAGCTTAAAATCCGGTTCAATTTCAGTTGGCATCCATCTGTATCCCCTTCCCCTGGGACAATGCTGAAAATAAGTAAAAAATTGTCTAGTCCTTAAAAAAAAAAAATGAATGTGCTTACTATTTTGTTTAATAATAATTACTGCTGCTTTAAAAATTAAGACTCAGTTTTTCATACTAACGTCTTCGATAATGATTGTAAACGATCAAAATTGCTCAGAGCCGCAAATTTGCCTGCATGTGGGAACCGATAAGAGGGCCTCACATGCAGCATCTGAGAAAATTGAAATGTTTCATTTCTGCAGTGGGGGGTGTCAGGTTATAAAAGCATTCATTTTCAAGAGAGGCGGTGTGGTCTCGCGGGCCACAGCAGCGGCTTGAGAACCGGTACATGATAGGTTCAGATCCCACTAGAGCCAAACCCTCACTGTGTGACCCTGGGTAAATCACTTAACCTCCCCGTGTTCCAATCCACCCAGCTGTGCAATCAGGTAGTAGCAGCAGCAGGGCTGTTCTGGAGAGGAGCGAATGGCTCTCAGCAGGGTATCCTGGGTAAACAAAATAAAAATAAATGAAAAAAAAATATTTTTTGCACTTCTAGTTCTATTAGAACATCAGAATAGAACTTTATGATGTATACCAGAATGCCACATTTTTTTTAATTGTTTTGGTTTTTTAAAAATTCAATACATTTTAAAAACCATAACATCAACAAATAATGTTTGCAATATAAAGTACAATTATGTCGTCCTCCCTGGGCTATGTACAGTCTCAGAGGACAGTACTTAGCCCCTGGTGAAAAGCAGACCTGGAAAACATTTGACTGGAGATTATTAAAGCTCTAACAGGCACTGCAGGCTACTGAATCTCCCACTGCTGCCTACTGCTCTGATGTCAGCTGCAGGGGATTCTGGGATTTGTAGTAATAGAAGACGTCAGCTTAGAACTAAGCGCAATTAGTGTGATATACCTACTATACTACAATGAATAGTAACTAAACCAAAATGTTTTTGCACACAAAGTGCATGCTGGGACCAGTCTCACACTCGAGTGTGGGGGCCCTTTGTGCTGACTGTTCCCTTTAAAAACAGCATGGCTACCTTGTTATCAGTTAACAGCAAACAAATCAGAAGGCACTTCAGACACACGCCCCATCAGGGCTAAGTAAATACCAGCTGGCAAGAGTCTGCTTTCGTTTTCTTCTACTGCAGATAGTGCTAGGTGCAGACAGAGTGTGCAAACAAGTGCTGACTTACAGTGCCAGCAGGATATTCAAGATGCCGTGAGGTCTCAGCTCTCAGTTCACAACTTGAACATCAAAGTCCATTCGGGTGCAAAAAAATCCATATAGGTAAGAAAGTCCACTTGAAACCGGGATCAAATATCCAGCTCATAGGGGAGATCCAGCAGCCACACTGCCCAGCTGCCTTCCAAATGGGGTTTGGTTACCACTGATTTCATGTTAATACAGACAACAAGACCACTCCTACAGTTGTAAGAATGGTCTCGCTTGCATTCTTTGGATATGAGAACTGCGAACGGAAGGTGAGCAGTTCTGATACCCTAAGAATGTAAGTGAGACTATTCTTACAAGTGGTTTTGTCAGCCATATAAAGTGGCGCAGGACCGGTCACCAGAAGCATGCCTTGCCATCACTCGGAGGATGCTTCCCTACGGTGCCCCGTGCACCTGGCAGCCTCTAAAGCTACTCTCCTTAAATGGGATGTCACCTACGATAGTGTTTGCCATTTTGCATCAGCATCTCTCAGGCTCACTTTGTGATAAGTTGGGTTGGCTTCCCCCATCTTTCCTACATGATCACAGTCGTGGAGGTGTGATCTATGGCATAATGTAAAATGGTCGGCCTGTACCACTTGCTCGTCTCTCCAGCTGGTGAGACATGGCAGCGGTGAGACATGGCAGCCCGCTGAGGTCAAGTGAAAGTGCCAGAGGGCAGTTGATGAGCAGGAGAGCAAACCTCCCTCCCCCAAGATAGGAGAGCACTCCCCCAGATGCTCGATCCTCTCTCGCCCCTGCCAACCCCCTGTGGCCCAGGTTCATTCCCGAATCCAGGTCAACAGTGTGGCGTGAGGTGTGGCATCCAGCATCTCAACCCTCAGTGCCACTGGGCTAGCCTCTCCACTGTAATTTTGTAACAATTTATTTCTGCTGTATCTATATACTTGGTTGCAACTTCCCAGATTGCACCTGAAAACAGACATCCAATTGCCTAGCATCCTACCGAGTTAACAAACACGAAATATATTAATATAGTAATATATTTTCTCTTCATTTTTATTTTTTATACCTGCTGGTTGATGACCAATACTGCCCGTTTTCACAAGCGACAAGTTTAAACATCAAAATTAACACAACAGGTACATACAAATCATCGTTAATACACTGTATAAAAAAACAACACTTATTGACACACACACATTAAGTTAAATTACAAATATACTGTTGATCGAGCTCGATCAATAAATATATTAAATATTTTGAAAACCTTACCCGAATGTGCCCGTTTCCAGGGCAGCCACGCATGTGCCACTCTTCTCAGAATAAGAGCATCTCACGTGCAGAGGAAAGGCAACCTCCGACTGGTTGGGAGTGCGCCCTTTCTCTCTATGTATGCACCCAGGATGGGGTGGGATGCAGGTCCCGCTGCGATACTGCCACCTGGGTGACCACAGGTGGTGGTGCAGCAGGGATTGCATGAAGCAGGAAGGGAGGACGTCTGCCGGGAGCCGGAGCGTTAGCACGCTGTGACGTGCGTCACTCCTATGCTCTCCTAGCATGCAGACGCCCTATGGGTGGAAAAGAGGAAAATACCCTCTGGTGATCCTTGTAGATGGAGCTTCAGGCCCCGATCCCAAGGCCCCAGCTGGCACTGATAACGGATCCTCGACGAAACTCAGTTGCTCGGGGGGTGGAAAGGGGGGCCCCGCTTCGTACCCGCCTGGTGGTCAAACCCAGGCAGCGTGGGGGGAAGACTGCATCCAATGCTGACAGACGAGCAGGGACGCACAAGGCTGTAGGAGACTCCTGAAGGTGAGGAAGCACCGGGGTGAGAAGGGGGGCGTAAAAAGAAAGTATAAAATAAAAATAAGAGACAGCCCTGACAGGACCTTTCAACTTACATAAGAGTCACGGCGTGAGGTTTGGATCATGGTTCTCTCACCCAATCCTCACACAATGACATTCTTATAAAGTAAGAGACCCTCCCCCAACAGGACCTATTAACTTACAGAACAGTGTCACCGTGTGACGTGTGGGTCGTGGTCGTGGTCCCCTCACAAGATGACACTGTTAATAAGAATTAGACCTAACAGAATCTATTAACATATATAACTGTCTTTATGAGAGATTTGGGCCATGGTTCTCTTACGCAGTCCTCACACAGTGAAATGTTTTAGGCAGTAAGGGAGAGCCCTGACATGGCCTATTAACTTAGAATATTCTGGAACCTAAATTTTGGGGAATCTTATATACTGTAACTGAGTTCTGCTAATGCCATTGGAATGTTTTTCTACTGATAAACAGAATCCCTCTTTAAAGAAATATTCTCTACAAATATTTCTATCAGCGAAGGGGCAACGGTGGATATATTTACTTTTTTTTTTTTTTTAAATGTAACCTGCACTGAATATTTCAAAAACTGTTTTTCATTATGAAATTTACCTTTTTAAATCATCTATAATCTTGTTTTCTAGTAAATACTGTTTATAATGCAGTATTATGCACTCACATAATGAAACTACACTTCAACTAACAAAAGACGTGAAACTGCCTTCTGCTCTGTCACCAGTAGGCAGTTCCTATGACATCACTACCACCATGACATATAGCTCTCTGTTTGTGGTAGTTGTGACGGAATCAACTGCCCTCTACTGGTAACAGATCAGAATGCAGTTTAATGGATTGTAGTGGTAGTGATGTCATCAGCTGCCCTCTGCTGGTAAAAGATCAGAATGATCAGAATGCAGTTTCATGACTTGCGAATGTAGAAATGTCATCAGCTGTCCTCTGCTGGTAACACATCAGAATGCAGTTTCATGGCTTGTGGTGGCAACAGTGTCATCAGCTGCCCTCTACTGGTAACAGATCAGAATACAAATTTATGGACTGTGGTGGTAGTAGTGATGTCATCAGCTGCCCTCTACTGGTAACAGATCAGAATGCAGTTTCATGGATTTTGATACCCCCACTGTCATTGTGTGAGTAAATATTATAAACTGGAATATTTTAAATTGAGAAATTAGTAGAACATATAACAATGAGTCATTTTGGAACAAATACTGCAAAAATTAAGACCTTTTCAATTGTCCCTGTTGAACACCTTCAACGTTAATAAGTGATGTCTTGTTTCTATCACTCAAACCTTGTCCACCCACCCCTTATGCAGTTCCTCACCCCTTGTCATTTTTCTCTGTAAAACTGCTGTATGAAGGTGCATTGGGGGGGGGGCAGTATCTGGGTTGAATAGTTTATATGGTAATGGTTGAGATCAAAATGTATGGCTCCCACAAATGACTGATGAGGAAGTCACGGGTGGGCTTAAACATTTGGTACTGAGTTTCCTGTTCTATATGTGCTGTTCTCCCATGTAATGTTTGTTCGTTTGTGTGTATACGTCACTCATTTGATTTTTAAGTCTTGTCCCAATAAAGTTCTTTGTACCACAATCAACTGCAAAAGTGTTGCATCATTTTGGATTTGCTTTGGGCTTTGTTGTTTGCACAGTGACATAAAAACTGCAGGTGACCTTCCTTCTTCCCTTTCTTCTACCTGTTATGCCCATGTGTTTATTCCACACTTACTTGTAGCTCCCCATTGTCTTCGCCCCCACTGCCTCTTCTGGTAGCCTGTTCCAAGCATCCACCACTCTTTCTGTGAAGTATTACTTCACACCTCTCTTAAACTCCCCACCCCACCCCAGTACCTCTCAACTGTCCCACATTACAAGGAACACAGTTCAGGATATTAAATAACTGGTATAGCATCACAAAACTGAGGGTAACACTAGCCATGTTATTTCTTGCATAGCACTAGACCGCTAAACATTTGTTAACGTTTTTTAATCAGGTTTACAAATTTAAAACACTTTACAAATAAAGCATTTTTACTTTTGCTAGTAAATCTGTGCCATGCTCTACACATTTTCACAGTTGATTAGCACTTTCACATGCAAAATTGCTAATCAGTATTGTTGGTTTAATTAATACCATGCAGTTCCTCATTTTACCTCACTAATGGCCCTGTTCCACATTTAGTGATAAGATTTTAAGCAAAAATACATAGCAGTGAATGTGAACAATCTATTGATTGAATTAACAGGAAACTTTGTGAATATGAAGTCACACATTTCTACAACTTTCTGAGCTTCTATGTTAAAGATTTGATGGAGTGTCCCACATTTTGTCTATGTGGTCCACATTTTGAGACAGAATGTTCCACATTAGCAGAACAAAAGATTGAGAAGTATGCCCCCCCCCCCCCAAGCTTCATAGCATGCCCCTGCATTCTGGTGCTACTCCTTCTCTGAAAGAGACTCCCCTCCTGTACCTTGTCTACCCCTGTGAGGTACTTCCTGGTCTCTATCATGTCCCCGCTCTGCCTACAATCAGTTAACAATTACTACCCCTACAGTGAAACCCCATTTTGGCCAAGGAGCAAATCTTCAATGTGATGCAGCAAATTCCTGGAACAATTTTGGCACCAGGATTATGTCTCTCGGCTCTTTACTCATTTCATTACTGGGTGGGCCAAACTATCCTTATCTGCCGTCAAATTCTATGTAACTGATTAGTTAATATGCACACTGTCAGAAAATGTACAGCTCGACTGCTATCTGTTTATTACAATCTGTTACCAGGAACCTTCATAGGTTTTCAACAGTGTTATGGCTATGTCCTGCTGTCTAAACCTGTATAAAAATAAATGTTTTACTACTAATTCTGCATTATTGAGCCATAACTACACATGCCGTTGTGTCTCACTGCATACCTAATACATAACCTGGATGGGCAACCTTGGCCACAGGAGAGGCCATCAGATACTGTATTAACATAGAAACATAGACAACGTTGGCAGAAAAAGATTACTGGTCCATCCCGCATACCTCTCAACTGTCGCACATTACGAGGTACGTCACTCATTTTATCCCTCTGTCCCACATTGAGAAAGTGACATTCCACATTGACCACTGAGACTTTTAAGCAGAAATGTATAACAATATAAGATGCTAGGTTATCAGCAAACATTATAAACATTAGTGCACTTATTTCTACAGTATTCTGAGCTTGTAATGTCATGTTTGATGATTTGTCACACATTTGGGTGATAAAAGGTTGAGAGGGAAGACAATCCTGTCTGGCCTGTTATACCCTATTCTACCCTGAGACCTGCTGCCTAGATGGATATTTGTCATGTAAAGTCATGTCATACTGTATTGTAACATATCGTATCACATCACATCATATCATACCACGTATCATATCCTAGTGTATCATATCATGTCGTGTCACATCACATCATTACATCACATCATACCACATATTATATATATATATATCATATCACATATATATCATGTCCTATCACATCACGTCATGCCATGTCATATCACATCATATCATGTCATGTCATATATATCATACATCATGTCATGTCATATCATACCACATCCCATCACGTCATGTCATATCATAACATACCACATCATATCATATCATATATTACAGACATCTCATATCTTTTGGTACTTATTTATTTATTCAGTTTTGGTAACTGGGTAGGCCCACTGAGCCCTGAAGGTCCCTTTTTCAGGGGTGACCCAGAATTATTTACAGAAGTATACAAGTACAATAAAGGGAAGAAGATTACAATGCAAAATAACATTAGTGGAAAATCAAGTACATGGATAAACAGTGCTGACATACAGCCAAAAATTAGTTATAGGAACAGATAAGGGTAGCAGTGTAGCAATCAGTAGAGAAGTTAATACATAACACAGCAGTGCATGGCTTAGTCTAGTGAGGGCCCGGCCTTTGAGCTTGGGTAAGTCTTCTCATTGACAGGAGCAGGCGCTAGCTTCTAGTAAGTGAGCACAGAGTCCCTTGCTGAAAGATCCAAGGGAGGGGGCTTATTCCATAGGGCAGGGGCAACAATGGCAAAGGATTTACTGCCAGCAGTAGTCCGAACCCTAGGTTTCTCTAGGAGGTTACACCCAGAGGTTCGGAGGGTGTGTGCTGAGTGCTTGGGAGCCAGGAGACTGGCCAGGCTATCAAGGGAATAGCAGTGTAGGAGCTAGTAAGCATTGTGTGCCAGGGGCACTGAAGTGGCCATCTGTAGGGCCATTGTAGTGAAGCAAGGGCTTCACAGTGGTGCCGTCTTTTGTGGGACTGAGACACAAACTGAGCTATTTTGTTGTAGAGAACTTGTAGCCTGCTCATCTCTTGTTTAGTCAACCCATGAAGCCTAGGGGCAGCAAAGGTCAGCATGGGAAGGAGGAGACTGTTGGCAATGGTTATTCTGGACTCGTGGATGAGTTGGTCATTCAGGTGGTACAGCAGGCCCAGTTTGCAGTGCACCATTTTAGTTACCTGGTCTATGTGAGATTTGAGGGTAAACCCCTGATCTAGGGTTAACCCCAGGTATTTAAGCGAACTCACATCCTCGATGCGGCTGCCTGAGGATGAGGTCAGAGGGAGTAAGGCACTCCTGTCCGGGCCAAGGTTTCTCTGTCCAAATAGGATTGCCTTGGTTTTTGTGGCATTTAAGACCAACTTGTTCTCAGTGAGCCAGGACTCTAACTTGGCAAAGTCAGCTTGCAGGTGGGGTCCCAGATCAGACGGGTTGCTTGGGGACCAGTAGATAACAGCATCATCAGTGTATTGAATGACCGAGCTGCCACTGCAGTGGGTTTTAAGGTTGTTGACAAATAGTGAGAAGAGGAGGGGACCCAGGATGGAAGCTTGAAGCACCCCTCACTTAGGGAGAGTGGATCTGAGGTTGCACTCTTCCTTCTGACCTTCTGGGAGTGACCAGATAGGTAGCAGGTGAACCAGGAAAGGGAATGCAGATCCAGGCCAAAGGAGGCCAGTTTGTTTAGGAGGAGTTTGTGGTCTACTAGGTCAAAGGCCTTAGATAGATCGATAAAAACAGCTCCAGTGGGGAATCCTTTGTCCATGACCCCAAGGATGTCAACTGAGAATTTTATGAGGGCTGTATTAGTGCCATGGTTCTGCCTAAAGCCGTGTTGTGAGGTGGCTAGCAACTGGTTAGCCTCAAGATAGTCACGGAGCTGACAGTACACTAGCCTTTCCCATATCTTGGCCAGAGCACAAAGTAGCGAGATCAACCTGTAGTTCCCAATGGATTTCCTAGGGCCCACTTTAGGGATAGGGGCCACTACAGCCTGTTTCCAGGTATTGGATACAGTACCTTCCAGCAGGGATCTGTTGATTAGCCATGTGATAGGTAGAGTGATGGCTGGTGCTGCGGCCTTAAGTAGCTTAGGGCAGATGCCATCGGGTCCGCCAGGGCCTTTGGCTTTGATGGTCTTTAAGAGGGGAAGAACCTCCTTGACCTTAACTAATCGCAGGTGGAAAAGCGGCCATGTGGGGTAGGGTGCCTCAGTGCAGGGAGGCACAGAAGGGGTTGGTGTAAGGCTGGACTTGTAGCCATCAAGGTTGGTGAAGTAACTGTTGAAGGCAGCGTCAATTTCATGGCAGTTGTAGGTCAAAAGGCCATTGATTTCAATAGGGCCAAGGGAGGGGTTGCCGTTGCCCTTTATTAGATCATTGATGTGGGACCAGAATGAACAAGGGTCAGCCAGAGTAGTTTGCTGGAGAAGCTTGACATACTTTCTTTTTGTAGTCTTAGTGGTACGCTTGGACTCATTCCTAAGTTTTTTATAGGACACCAGGTCTGCAGGCAAGGTAGAATTCTTGTAGCGCGTCCATGCCTTGTCCCAGTTCACCATCAAAGATCTGAGTTCTGTGGTGATCCATCTATGGCAGCCACCTTTAGTATGGAGCTTCCTAAATGGGGCGAACAGGTTAGCTGCAGAGCTGAAGGAGTTCTGGAAGAACTCCAGGGCTTCGTCAAGAGTTGAGAGGTGCTGTATTGGGGTCCAGTCAAGGTTTCCAAGGTATGCATTGAAGGCATCCTCCGAGAATTTGGAGTAGTCTCGGGTGGAGAGTATCTTTGGTGGCACCCGGAGGGGGGGAAGCGATTTTTCCAGATGCAGAAGAAGGATGAGTGGTCACTAAGAGCATCAGCCATGATAACCTGCAATCGCAATGTTGGAGGGGTGAGACACTAGAGCCCAGTAAAGGGTAGTGTGGTTCCCCGTTTTGTAGTTGTCCCTCGTCTTTTCAGAGATGATTTGTTCCAGGTTATCATCTAGTAGTGAGGCCCTAAGGATTTGCTCTGCATCCTGTGCCCAGTTGAGATTGAAGTCCCCCAGGATTAGGAGTTCCAAGGAGACTGCATTGGCAAGGGCCTTGGTAATGGTTTCCAAGGCTTGGAGAGCCACCTAAGGGGGGTGGTAGAGGCAGCCAACCGTGAGGTGTTTCGTACTGCCAAGAGTAATTCTAATAAAGACTGACTCACTGCTGGAGTGATCAGTGCAGGGGATGTGAGCAGGGGCAACATCACGGGAGTTCCTGGTGTATATGAGTACCCCACCCCCTCTTTTGCTTCGGTACGTAACACTGTTACCTAGGTTACCATTTTGTGTCACGGTTATGCAATGGAAGGCTCAGACTTCTAAAAGCGTAACAAGTAGTAAGCAGTATTTGGCAGTCACACGTAGTTTTCTTCGGTAATAATTTTTTTTCTGGCAAAAATCATAAATATGCACACTGTTTGTTTTTCTCATTTTCTTTCATTCCTGAACTAAGATGTGGGGTATGTAACTTTCTAAAAGTCCCCACTCCTGTGCCATACCCACCATGAAAAAAATGTAATATCTCGGTACCGTGCTGTGCTGTTTATCATCAGAAGCATGGCAGCACCATCCCAATATACGCGCAGTATGAATATTCGAACATACGAAGAAGCCAGCAGAAGAAGCCCATTTGGTCTATCAAGTCTGCTCGTGTTGCAGGGTCCATAGCTTGAGCTACTGTCCCTGCCCTCCCTCCCCACTCCTCCCATCCTCCTTACCCAGGATTCTTACCTTCCCCCTATGCCTATCCCTGCCTCTCTTAAAGCTGCTCACTGTCTTCAACGAGATTACCTCTTCCAGCAGGGCATTCCAAGTGTCCACCACCCTCTCTGTGAAAAAGTGCTTCCTGACCTCCCTCCTAAACCTCCCACCTTCCAACTTATGACTGTGCCCCCTCGTGTTATGGTTGCCACTCAGCTTAAAGAGACTCTTCTCATCAATCTTATTTATCCTTATCAAGTACTTGAATGTCCCAACCATATCCCCCCTCTCTCTCCTGTCTTCCAGGGAGTACATGTTCAGTGCTCTCATCCACTCCTAGTATGCCTTTCCCTGCTGACCAGCTATCATTTTTGCAGTCCTCCTCTGGACCTTCTCCAGCAGGTTAATGACCTTTTTGAGGTGTGGGCACCAGTACTGCACTCCATACTCTAGATGCAGCCTCACCAGTGACCATTACAAGGGCAGTATAACCTCTTCTCTCCTACTACCGATCCCCCCTAGCTATGTATCCCAGCATCTTGTCTGCCTTTGCTGCTGCTAATTCTACAATACTGCGTATATCTAACGGGTAACCTTAACGGGCGAAATGTTTAAAAACGCAAGTGTTGGCAATCTTTAAAGAGGGAGTCTGGCCAAAATTTCTAACATCAATAAATTCTTAATTTATTTAATTTATTTTTATTATTATTCTTTTGATAACCGGATAAGGCCCACTAGGCACAACTGTCTGTTTTCAGGGGCAACTTGGTGGCACTGGGGTGGTTAAGTGACTTGCTCAGAGTCACACAGTATGCATGTGGAGGTAGTAGGAATCAAACCCAGGTCTGTTGGATGTATCAAGCTCATTTACAGCTCGTTACTCTAACTTCTAGGCTATACTGCCAGCCAAACAGCCTCATGCCAAAAATGGGATATTTCAGTTACTTTGTTTAAAAGTTACTAGTCATTTTGTAACCCTAAATTCACTGCCTTTTTTTAAAAAAAGGGCAGTTTCAGTGAAGAGCTGCTGCTGATGTCATAACCAGAACTTACAGCCTAGTCCTCCCTGCAAGCAACCTTGTAGGACTTATTTCTTCCAAGTTACATAACACAGCAGGGGCCAGATATTCAAATATGTGCAACGTGGAGCGCAAAAATTTGACTGCCTGGGTGCTCAAAGATTCTATATTCAGTCGAATAGTGCACAGCACTATTCGACTGAATATAGGGCCATGAATATAGGACCATATCGACCAAGCGCTAAGCCACTTAGTGCAGCCCCAGCAGGGCTCCCAAAGTACACCACCAGAATGGATAGCACCGGAGCGCTATTTGTAATATTCAAAGGGACCCGTATGCAAATGAGCTCATTTGTGTTAGCATGCTGCTACCCCCCTCCCCATTGCTTGGTCCCAGATGTGTATACATCCCTGATGTTAGTGTCCTATCTCTCCCCCCCCCATTGCCTGGTCCCAGACGTGTACACATCCCTGGTGTTAGTGTCCCATCCCCCCCCACTGCCTGGTCCCAGACGTACACATCCCAGGTGCTAGTGACCCATCCCCCACTGCCTGGTCCCAGACATGTACACATTCCTGGCGCTTAGTGTCCCATTCCCTCCATTGCCTGTTCCCAGACACGTACACATCCCTGGTGTTAGTGTCCCACCCCCATTGCCTGGTCCCAGACATGTACATATCCCTGGTGCTAGTGTCCCATCCCCCATTGCCTGGTCCCAGACGTGTACACATCCCTGGTGCTAGTGTCCCATCCCCCCACTGCCTGGTCCCAGATGTGTACACATCCCTGGCGCTAGTGTCCCATTCCTCCCATTGCCTGGTCCCATACGTGTAAACATCTCTGGTGCTAGTGTCCCATCCCCTTCCCCCCATTGCCTGGTCCCATATGTGTACACATCCCTGGCGCTAGTGTCTCATCCCCCATTGCTTGGTCCCAGATGTGTACACATCCTGGTGCTAGTGTCCCATTCCTCCCCATTGCCTGGTCCCAGATGTGTACACATCTCTGGTGCTAGTGTCCTGCCCCCGATTGCCATTCCCAGCATAAATAATATGATACCAGGTGGTTGTGCTTCCCTTCTTCCCTCCCTCTGATCTCAGCCCTGTAAGTTGGAAAATTGCCCTGGTGGTAAGGTGCCCTGTTGTACAATATCATATCCCTGGTGTTAGTGTCCCCCCCCCATCCCCCAGTCACCGCCCTGGAAGTTAAAGAAAAAAATACTCACTTTAGTAACTGTATTTCTTCTAATGGAGTCTTGCTGTATTCTGACAATATGCAGTATGCCCCAGCACTAGAACCACTCCGGAGAACAAAGAGTTGACACTATGCCAGAGCATAGAATGTTGAGCTCGTGCTCGGTTCAAATCCCCATCTGCTGCACTTCAAAGTGCAACGTTAGATTCTTATGAGCCCAAACTGACTGACTACAGCTGCCATGTGGAAACTGTAAGAAAACACTACAGCCAAGAGGCAATTAATACAAAGGGTCCCCCAAAGATTCAAGTCTAAGACCCCAAGACAAAAAACCTGGCAGTGAACACACTTTAAAAAGAAACTTAAAACACTATGCACCCCTTCTGCCAACAGAGGAGAGGGTCAATGCACATCTGGGGTGCAACACTGCACCTGCCAGCCCACACCCCAACAGCTGGGTTCTGAGAGGGGAGGCGGGGTGGAGGTCAGAATACAGCAAGACTCCATTAGAAGAAACACAATTACTAAGGTGAGTAATTTTTTCTTCAAACAACATGAAGTCTTGCTGTATTCTGACAATATGCAGACTACCAAGCAGTACCTAACAGGAGGAGGGTCCAGAACCTACTTAGGGAATAGGCTCTGCAGTACTGCTGCCCCAAACCTAGCATCGCTCCTAGCTTGGATATCCAGGGAGTAATGCTTGGTAAATGTGTGGACTGTTTTCCAGGTGGCTGCTTTGCAAATGTCTAACAGAGGTATATCTCTGGCAGCAGCTAGAGAAGCAGCTGTGCCTCTAGTCGAATGAGCCCTCAGGCCTGAAGGAGGGTTCTTTCCTAGCTTTTCATAGCAGAACTGAATACAGGAGACAATCCACCTGGCAATAGTTCTTTTAGTAGCTGGCCTGCCTTTTCCCCACTTCCCCATAAGTGAGGAACAGCTGAAAAGAGCCAAGGGCCTTAGTATGCTCAATGTAATAGCCAAGGACCCTCTTAATGTCCAGACTGTGTAATCTCCTCTCACCTGAAGAGGAATAGTCATTGAAGAAGACAGGAAAGGTCATGGACTGATTTAAGTGAAAATCTGAGACCACCTTAGGTAAAAATCTCCTATTAGTTCTGAGGACCACCTCATCCCTATGGAATGAGATAAAGTCAGGCTCCAACGAGACAGCTTGCAACTCACTGATGCGTCTGGCAGAGGTGATAGCTACCAAGAATACAGCCTTCCAAGTCAAGTACTTAAGCTCTGCAGATGCCAAAGGCTCAAAGGGTGGCTGCATGAGCTGAGCAATGCAAATATTAAGATCCCAAATAGGCCGGTAGGGCCACTGGAGGGCCGCCCGGGGGGGGGGGAGGCAACTTGAGCGTCCACGACTGCTCTCTGTCTCCAGGGAGGGAGGGAGGGAATCGTGACCCAGAGCTAAAGCGACCACTGGCGGAGGCCAGTGGTAGAGCAGCACGTCGGGTCATTAGGGGTGGTTCGTGACAGAAGTCGGCTCTCGCCTTGACGTCTGGATGTCACACACCTCAAGAAAGCCAGGAAAAATCACTCGCTGGCCTCTGGATGACGGCTCTCTGTTCCTGAGGGCCTCCAGTGTCTTCCCAGCGCCTCCTGTTCCCCAGCAGCATCCCCGGGCCCTAGAAATGTGTGCGCTGCGGCTATCCCCCCCCCGGTGCCTTCCCCCTTGGAGGAGGGGGACCCGCCCAGTGAAGGGATACACCGGGATATCCCGGGGATCAGCTGCGATCTGGGGAATCAGAGAAGGGCCGGGCAAGGACAGGGGAGGTCGGGGAACTTGGCAGAGCCCGAAGGAGTGGTGGACCAGTGAGCATGGGGTGGAAAACAGATCATACATAAAAAAAAAAAAAGATCCCAAACAGGAATGGGATCTCTGAAGGGAGGATTAGTATGGAGGAGCCCCTTGAAAAACTCGCAGAAAAGAGGATGAGATGTCAGTGAAGAGGGCTTTCCTATTGACAGAAAGGCAGAAACAGCTGACAGATGAACCTTGAGAGTAGCTGATCTGAGACCTGAGCTGTTAAGGTGAACCATATAGTCAAGGACTGTAGACAGGTCAGCAGTGCTTGGAGAAAGGTGCCTATCTGAACACCAAATGCTAAATCTCTTCCACTTGGAGTTGTAAGTTTTCCTAGTAGCAGGTTTTCTAGAGGCTTTAAGAATATCCAGAACCCCCTGGGACAAATTCGTACCCGCATATTCTAGCTCTTCAAGAGCCAGACCCTGAGGTTGAGAGACTGAAGATTGGGGTACCAAATTCTCCCCTGAGAGGAAGTTAACAGATTGTGGCTCTTGGAGAGAACCAGAGGAGGAGGATGAACTGCCAGTAACAGAAGATACTAAGGCTGTCTGGCCCAATCTGGAGCAATCAGGATCACTTTGCAAGATGGTGACCTTATTTTGACCAGAACTTTGAACAACAGGAGAAACGGGGGTATACAGAAATTTCCCTTCCAATCCAAAATTAGAGTGTCCAGCGGACTGAGCCCAAGTCTGGGGTCTGCAACAGGAGAGAGGAAGTTGGTGATTGTCTGGGGCTGCAAAGAGGTCTATCTGAGGAGTGCCCATTTCGAGAAAAGTTTGTTCAAAACTAGAGGATACAGGGACCACTCGTGATGGCCCTGAGAAATCCTGCTCAAGGCATCTGCTATCAGGTTGTCTTTCCCTGGAAGATGAACTGCTACTAGAGTTGTCTGTAGGGAATAAGCCAGAGACCACAATTTCACGGCTTCTGTGCACAAGGCCGTAATCAGAATGCCTCCCTGCTTGTTGTTGTAACATGGTGGTGGTGGTATTGTCTGTTCTGAACTGACTTTGAGAAAGCCAGTAGAGCCAGGTACACTGCCCTGAGCTCCAGAAGACTGATGTGAAGCAGGGACTCCTGAGGAGACCACAACCCCTGAACTGTGAGGTTTTCCAGGTGAGCACCCCAGCCCAGGAGAGAGGCATCTGTGGTCAGAGTGACCGAATGAGACTGGGAGATGAAAGGGACTCCTTGCCAGAGGTTGCTATTGATCCAACCACCACTGGAGAGCCTGGATCAAAGTCTGAGTCACTGGAACTAGTTTGGTCAGAGGATCCTTATTCTGAGACCAATAAGCCCTCATATGGAACTGAATGTCCCACATCTGAAATCTGGACCCTTGGACCAATGCGGTGGAGGCTGCCATCTGGCCCAAAAGCTGAAGAAAGTGCCTTGCTGGCGGAGAGACCAGAGGACGGAAGAAAGAAGCTAATTCTTCCAGGGCCTTTACCCTTGCTAGGGGAAGAAAAGCCTTTGCCTGGGCAGTATCCAGGTCTGTTCCTATGAAGGTCAGGAGCTAAACTGGTTCAAGAACTAATTTTTGAAGATTGAGGAGGAAGCTTAGAGAGGTGAGCAAATGCTGAAAGACTTACAGGCTTTACTTGACTTGGTCTGGAGACTGTCCTGCCACGAGCCAGTCGTCCAGATATGGGAAAATGGCAATGTTTTGCCTTCTGAGAAATGCTACTACTGGTGCTAGGCATTTTGTGAACACCCTTGGAGCTGATGTTAGCCCGAAGGGCATTGCTCTGAACTGATAGTGACCTGAGGGCAATTTGAACCCCACAGACACCCACCGTCAACCACAGCTACTTGGTGGCCCCAGTTGCTGCACACCCAGCCTCCACTGCATGTCATTAGATGCTAGAAAGATCATGACCCACCCCCCTGAGGAGGGGAGCTGTCCGTGGGATGCTTATCCTCCCTCCCCCAGCAATGCTCTGATTCCCCGTGCTTGCTCCCAAACACAGGTCATCAGTGCCGCAAGTGGTGGTGCTACCACTGTGCCAGCACACCTGCGCCAATATTATCATTTTTAAAAATGTGTCCTCGTGGCGGCCAGTGATGTGGTTGGGCTAAGGCACTGGATGCCACACCACCAGCCACGGTGGTGACCCAGGAGAGGAAACAGACCAGGGTCACTCGGGTACTAGGCAGGAGAGGGAGCGACTGAGTGTCCTACAGCAGCTCTCCTCCCTTGAGGTGTGGGGAGGTGCCTGTATCCCATCATCTGACTGCCGTCAATGGAGGCGAGATGGCGGCGATAGCAGGAGCAGTCGGCAAAGGAAGGGCATCAGCAGATGCAGCACGTCTGTGCACCAGTGTTTATGCATGTCATGGCATGTGTGATGCTCTAGGGAAAGCAATCTGATGGAAAAATGTCCTGGATCACCCCATGCCCCCGCAAGCACCACAGGACACTATGGGGCAAGCCACCATGTTTGTTAGCCTGTAAGTCCTCGAGACAGGTCGGTAATGGGGCTGGGGGATACCGCTGAGACCAGGGGCCTGGAAAAAGTGTATATGCAAAAATGTGTCCCCTAATTTTAGTCAACTGTCCCTGATGTTTTTAAGTCTTCTCCCGGATTTCTTTTTCTACCCTGCCATATTGCTTTCTGCCTTTTGGCATGTGGGCAGGCTTATCCACCCCATCCCTACTCCCCCAGACCAGTTGCTACTTCCCCCAAGAACTTACTGGACCGCAGGTCCCCCCCATGGCTTTCCCCTGCGGCAGGGCCTGGAAAAGGAGGGCCGTCCTCTCGCCCCCCCCTCCCCCAAGTATATAATCGACATGGCATTTGGCAGCTTCCAAGAGATGGTGCAAGTCAGTATGACATCATGAGCCCCCACTGCCTTTATCCCTATTCTGGTCCTGCCCATCCCCACCGAGGACAGGCAGCAGTGCACACTGTGTGGCGGCACACACACCAGTGGCCCCTCCTGTATGAGCTGCCCCAGCATACACTGCCACCAGGTCTCCACCTAGTGGCACTCGATGGCAGTGCTGGCAACCCCCCCCCCCGAGAGGAGAACAGTGCAGCATATGCTCAATCCTCCCCCTGCCCCGCCAACCCCCCACAACACGAGTCTGTTCCTGAACCTACGTCACTGGTGTGGTGAGCAGTTGCTCTACCACCGAGCCACTGGGCCGGCCCACTACCCCTGATTTGTAAGGCAGGAGGTCAAAATGAGTATGGGAGGGTCAGAGTTGAGAGGGGGTAGGGCAGTAGGAGGGATCGGAGCTGATATAGTAGGGCATTCTATGCACCAAACACATTTTCTCAAATCCCTAAGTAAATGCGGTGCTGAAAGGATCAACTTACAGAATCATCTTTATTCTGTGGACAGAACGAACAGCTGCTGTAATCTAAAGGGTGGAGGAACTTCAAAACAAATAAAGGACTTCAGACCGGATTTAAGGGAAGGCACAGCTGACACAATTTCCTGTATCTGTTCTTTGAGATTCAAGAAATAAAATACAGGGTTTTAAAGGTAAATGACACATAAATAAGGGCCCTCCACCACAAACAGCTAAAACCCAATAAAGGTGCAGAGCCCAGAAAGTTTTTCCTGTACCTTTAAATATTTTCATATGTTGATAATAAGTCGCTGTAACTTCTGAATGAAACGGCTACATGCCAGCATTTCATGGGCATTCATGCACTTGCTTTATGCGAATGTGCTCCATCGACCAATGGACAACTCCGCAGCAGGGCACATTAACATACAGTAAATGAGCGAAGGGTACAGCTGCCCATGAGATGGCAGGGGCTGTCTTTTCAAACAAAATTTATATGTAGCAGGGACGTCTTCATTTTACCCCTCAGAACCCCTCTGTCTATACCTCTCACCTTTCCCACATTAGGAAGGATGCCTCTCATTTTACTCCTCAGAACCCCTTTTCTTTTTTTTTTTACTTGCCCAGTTCCTCGGCTTCTGAGGGGGCCTGCACCCCCACTCTATCAGTCAGGTCCTGCCACCAGGATCCCCCTGGTTCCATTGTGCTCATTGCGGCAGGGAGTGTATGCATTTTCCCCATTTTTTCTCCCCATCCCCTGAGGGCACCGGCACAGAGGACGCTCTGGCCCAGATGAACGACGCAAGGCCCCTCCCTCCCCTGACCAGAGCTGTGTACCCCTACTACCCATGCTTCCACAGGCAGAGGAGCTACGGGTGCTTGTGCTACCTGGTAACCCACCCCAGCTGGAGGAGGACAGCATCCGTTGGGATGCGCAATCCTCCCCCCCATCTGACCCCTGACGGCCCGGATCCATTCCTGAACCCAGGTCGCCGGCATAGCACAAGGTGTGGCGTCCAGTGCCTCAGCCCTCAGCGCCACTGGGCCAGGGAAAGGAGGGGTTCTGAGGGGGAAAATGAGGATGTCCCTCCTAATGTGGGACAGTTGAGAGGTATGAACAGAGGGGTTCTGAGGGACGTCCCTCCTAATGTGCGACAGGCGAGAGGTATGGACAGAGGGGTTATAAGGGGTAAAATGAGGGACGTTCCTCCTACTGTGGCACAGTTGATAGGTATGGACAGAGGGGTTCTGAGGGGTAAATTGAGAGATGTCCCTCCTTATGTGGAACAGCTGAGAGGTATGGACAGAGGGGTTCTGAAGGGTAAAATGAGAGATGTCTCTCCTAAATACCTCTCAACTGTCCCGCAGTGGGAGGGGCATCCCTGATTTTACCTCTCAGAACCACTCTGTCCATACCTCTCAAGTGTCCCACATTAAGAGGAGTATGGATACCTGAAGAAGCCTGTTTTATGGGTGAAGTTCGGAGGTGCTACTGCTTCATTTGGCGATTGGAACTGACTCAACTGAATAAAGCTGTTTTCTGCTTTAAAATGCAATTTACAGAGTCTTTTGCTCAAATGACTGTGAATGGAGTGCTCCTTACTGTTTGGGTCCAGTTTCTTACCCAGTTTATCACCTTTGGGCCTACTCCCAGTCTGCCCAGCTTGTTTATGAGTTTCCTGTGTGGAACGGTGTCGAAGGCCTTAGTGAAATCTAGGTAGGCACAATCCACACAGCTCCACCCTGATCTAATTCTCTGGTCACTCTATCAAAGAAATCTATCAGGTCTGTTTGACATGACCTCTCTGCCCTTACAGAAATACAAGTGTGCAGCATACACGTTGCACGCTTCAGATCCTATAAGCCACAATCCTTTCATTCAGTAGTGATTCCATTCATTTCCCCACCACCGAGGTCAGGCTGATTGAGATGTGAGTTTCAGCCTCGTCCCTGCTACCACTTTTGTGAAGTGGGACTACATCTGTCCTCCGGACCCACTCCTGTCTCCAGTGAGTGGCTGAACAGGACTGTCAGAGGTGCAGCCAGTGCTTCTCTGAGCTCCCTTAGTGTCCTTGGATGTACCCTGTCTGGCCTCAGTGGCTTGTCAACCTTCAGATTTGAGAGTTCCTTCAGGACTCTCTCCTCTGTAAATGGATTTGTATCCACCTCCCTTCCTTCAATACTCCTGTCCCTTTATCTGTGGTCCCACACCTTCCCCTGTGAACACTGAACAAAAGTATTTGTTTAGGACAACTGCTTTTTCCTGATCCCCTACACACACACACACACACACACACACACACACACACACACACACACACACACACACAGACACACAGACACACAGACACACACAACCCTTAATTTTACAGTCCTTCCCCTTATCTTTCTTGTTTTGCTTATATATCTAAAAAATGTCTTTTCCCCTTTCTTTACTGTATGGGCTGTTTTCTGCTCCGTTTGCACCTTTGCCCTCCTGACTGTTTTTCCTGTCTCCCTCTGCTTCTCCTGATACACCTCCCTATCCTCCACCCTCCGTATCTCCTCATACCTCCTAAATGCTAACTTTTCTTCCCTTATGCCTCTCCAGCCACCTCATTTACCAATTTTTTTTTTTTTTACCAATTATTTTACCAGATGAGACACACTAAGCTGAAAGCTTGTTTGCAGGTGCAACCTGGGAGCACGAGGAAGTTAAGTGACTTGCTCAGGGTCACACAGTATGCACCTAGGGGGCTGTGGGATTCAAACCCAGGTCTCCAGATTTGTAGCTCAGAGCCTTAACCCACTGCGCCATACTACCATAGTGGTCTCCTTTTCCTCTTGCTTTTGCCAACTTGCCTGAAGCAGAAGTTTGTTGCTCTCAGTATTGCCCCTTTCAGTTTCATTCACTGTTCCTCCACTCCTCCCAAATCCTACCCCCCCCAAGCCAGAGCATCCTTGAGGCATTCCCCCATCTTTGTAAAGTCATCCCTCCTAAAGTCCAGGACCCCTCGTCATTTGTGTGGTTCCATTCTGTCACCATTCTTTCTTTTATTTTTAAACTCAAGTTTATTGACAACAAATGGGTACAAGTGCATTTATATCCATCAGACTTCATAATCAGCCTTGTCAAGTTACAACCATCACAATTCACAGCAGTTGATTATTTTTCCTTCTGTATATTATTTCATATATTCAGTGAGCTCAGTTTTCTATATATATTTTATTTAATTCAGAGTTCAAAATTCAGAGTCATAATTAATCTGGCCCCTTCAACCTCCCAAGAGCCCACCCCAGTCCAGTACTCTCCTAATCCACTGTCTCCCCTCCACAGCTGCTCCATCCCACCATCTCCCGTCCTGATTTAAAATGATATTTCTGGGTGCACACCTCTCCACAGGTGCCACCTTGTCCATTTTCTTATATACAGATTTGTTTTATGATTCAGTTTAAAGGTTAGCTCCTCCATATCTGCAATCTCCAGTATTATGTTAAACCAAATCTGTATCTGAGGCGAGTTAGGATTTCGCCATGACCGAGTTATGGTTTTGTGTGCTGCCACTATGAGTATTGCCCACAAATATAGGGCATCAGAGCTGCCCAAATCTTGGGGGACACCCAAAACCAAGTTTGTAAAATCCATCTGTTGCGTTAATGAAAATATGTCTGCCAAAATGTTTCGGACGCCCTCCCAAAAATCTTTTAACTTTGGGCAATCCCAGAAGACATGTACATATGTCGCCTTTTTTTCTTTGCACTGTCTCCAACATCCTGGAGGCTGTGCAGGATTTCTTTTATGTAGGGTCATAGGAGGAAGGAAAAAGCATGTTTTTACCTTCCATTCAAACTCCTGCCAATATGGAGAGCTTGTGGTTTTGGTGGTGACTTGCAAGGTTTTGTTCCAGTCTCCCTCCTCCAGATCAACTCCGCTTTCCTCTTTCCATCTGGTTTTAATTTTGTTTAAAGAATCCTTTTTAGTTTGTGATAGCGCCTTGTATTTATATATGAAATGAGACCTTTTTGGATTTGTCCTGTTCTGATTGCTCGCATGCAATTCAACAGGGGGGTAGCTCTGGTAGGAGTGTGGTCTAGGCTCTGACATTGGTTGATGTAGGCCCTAACCTGCAGGAATCTGAAGTGGTCTGACTGTCTAAGCTTATAGGTTTCTCTGAGAGAATCAAAGGCCAGGACCTTATCTCCCTGGAGAAGATGTTCCAAGTGAGTTAAACCAGTCTCTCCCATACTTAAAATTTGATCTAACTTTGCAGGGAGGAAGTCAGGGGCCTAGGCTATTCTGGCCATAGGCCAGATGGAGTAGGTCAGGCTGTATTTCTGCCAAATTCCGCGTGTGGCTGCTATAGTATTCCTGACAGCCATGAGCGGGTGTAGAGATGTGCCCAACCTACCTCTGAAGAAAACGACTGTCATGTCGAGGGGAACCTCCCCCTCTGTCTCCCCTAGTTCCATTGTCTTCCAGTTTGAGGTATATGAGGGAGTAGACCAGGACAGGGCCATCTTTAGTTGAGTAGCTAGGTAGTAATCTTCTAAGTCTGGTAGAGATCTACCTCCTTCTTTCTTATGGGTTTGGAGTATCTTAAGGTTAATCCTAGGTTTTTTACCACTCCAAATGAAGCTAGATATTATCTTATTCCATATGAGGAATTGAGACTTTCCAACGAATACTGGGAGGCACTGAAATAAGTAGAGGAATCTAGGGAGGATGTTCATTGTAATTATTTGGATTCTGGAGTACATTGGAAGATTAATTAGGGACCATCTCTCAAAATCTTTGTTAATCTGAGCTATTAGGGGTTTAAAGTTAGTTTCAAAGAGGCAGGAGGGATGCTTAGTTGTCATTGTGCCTAAGTATTTCATTCTATCAGCCTCCCATTTAAGGGGTAGCCCCTGGAGGATTGCCCGGGACAGTACATAGTGAAAACATAGGACCTCTGTCTTTGTTTTGTCGAGTGAGTACCCTGCATGTGTCCCAAACTCCTCCAAGATCGACCACACCTCAGGAACAGACGACTCTGGAGCTGCCAATGAGAGGAGCACGTCATCCGCGTATAGGGAGATTCTCCTCTCCGTCCCCCCAACCTCAATGCCCTTTATAATTTTAGATTGGCGGATAGCCTCCGCCAATGGTTCTATGTACAGTGCAAACAACAGCAGGGAGAGGGGGCAACCTTGTCTGGTTCCCCTACTCAGTCTAAACCTCTCTGACAAGCTTCCGTTCACTCGAATGTATGCCTGTGGGCTGGTATATAGCGAATTTAGGCCATCTATGAATGGGCGAGGGAAGGCCATGGCCTACAGCACCAGAAAGAGAAAGCTCCAGGAGACTTTGTCAAAAGCCTTCTCTGCATCTAGGCTCATGAGGCATGCAGGTGTTCTGGTTCTATGAATTGAATCGATAGTGTTCAGGGTGGTTCGGACACTATCAGCAGCCTGTCAGCCAGAGACAAAGCCTGTCTGATCCATGTTGAGCAAGTTCGGGAGGAGCAGGTTTAGACGGGAGGCTATAATTGTAGTTAGTATTTTATAATCTACGTTAAGTAATGAGATAGGCCTGTATGATTCACATTTGGTTGGGTCTTTATTATCCTTATAGATCAGGGAGATAGTGGCATATTGCCAGGAGGGTGGAACTGGAGAGCCATTCCCCCAAACCGCTGAAAATACCTCCAGAAGGGGAGGAACCAGTTCCTTTCTGAATGTTTTATAGAATTCTGCACTGAACCCGTCAGGTCCAGGACATTTACCCCCTTTCAGCTGCTTAACTGCGTTTAAAATCTCCAGTTGGGAGATTGGATTACACAGAGAGTGCCCCGCTTCTTGCGATAAAGCCGGGAGAGAAAGAGGGGACAAAAACCTTCGCCTCTCTATGGGGGCTGTCTCCTCAGCGGCTTGATAAAGTTTAGAGAAATATGAAACAAAGGCCTCCGAGATATCAGGTAGCCTGGTGCTAATTCTCTTTGTGGTTGGAGAGATTATTTTAGTAATGGCAGTGTTTGCCTGATGCCTCCTAAACCTGAAAGCTAGTAGTTTTGTTGCTCGTGGCCCTCCTTCATAAAACCTCTGCCTCAAGAAATACAAGGACCTCTCTACTTCCGCCCTCTGTAGGTCCCCCACTTCCCTACGTTTTGTTTTGAGCTCTTGGTCCCTGCCCCTCTCCCATTTAAGCTTTTGAGCGTCCTCCATTTGTTTAATTTGAGTCGTGAGTTCTTGTTGTTTTTGTTTAGCTTTCCTCTTCCTTGCTGTGGCAATAGCTATCAACCTACCCCTGACCACAGCCTTAACCGTGTCCCAGATCATCCGGGGGGAAACCCCTCCCACATTGTTCTCTTGTAGGGTTCTAGTAATATGTTGTCTAATTTCCTATACTATATTCTTGTCCTGGAGGAGTGAGCAGTTTAGCCTCCAGTGTGTTTTTTTCTTTGGAAGCAGGAAGCCTATTTCAACAAATATCGGATTATGGTCAGAGATTGTACATGTCCCTACCCACATATCGTGAAACTCAGTCAGCTGCTGGGTAAAAGTGAAAAAGTGTCCAATCTGGAGAAGACTTTGAACCTGGGGGAATAACAAGTATATTCTTTAGTTCTAGGGTACTTTTCCCTCCAAATATCTTTTAACCCTCCCTGCTCTAATATCTTTTTAACAGAGCCAGCTCTCTTGACATCTGTTATAGGAATTTGGGACGTGGTATCAAGCGCTCTGTTGAAGACCAGGTTCCAGTCTCCTCCCATGATCAGGACACCCCTTGCCTTCTCCACTATTAGCTGTGTCAGAGAGGAATAAAGAGAGACCGGAGACCCTGGAGGGACGTATACATTAGCTAGTGTAACTATAGTGTCTTGAATTCTGCCAATGGCAATAATATATCTGGCACCCTGGTCTTCCACCACTTCCTGAACTTCGAAGGGGAGAGATGCCGCAAGCAAAACTGCAACCCCTCTCTTCCTTCCTTTCTGAAGGGAGGAGTGGAACACCTGCGAGAATCTTTTAGACTTCAGCTTTAGAACCTCTGATGGGGAGAGGTGCGTCTCCTGAAGATAATTAATCCCGCAGTCCTGTTGGGACAAGTATCCCGTTAGTCTCTTCCTTTTTATCGGGCTTGTGCAGCCGTTTATGTTGAAGGAGAGAATTTTTGTTATCTGATTATTCATGTGTCTGACTTCTATTTTGCCATCTTACTTTACATTTTTTTTCCCATTTCCGTGGTTCATGTCTGATGATACCTAAACAGTTAGTAACGTCGTTACCCATAGTGTTAACCTTTATGCAGAACAAACATAGTTGAGAACCTTTCATACATATGTTTTTAACTTGCAACCCTGATTCAACTTCTATACAAAAAACAGAACCAGAACTGTTTTGGAGTGTGCGAGTGAAACACCCCCCGCTCCCACTCAACCATTGTGGATTTTGTTGACTTCCTAGGTTTAGTTGGAAATTATCCAACTTGTTTGTGTCAGCCTCTAGTGCTGAAAGTAGAGTACTCAAATAAATCAAGAAGTACCCCATTAGCCCCAGGGAAATCTCCCTTGTCTGATGTAATCCCATAGCATCCAGGTCTTCATTGGAAGGCGTAGCCTGCCCCCACGCGACAGCTTGAGTAAAATGTTGTTTAAATATTGCAAAGCCAACAACCTCTAAACACAGTGTATTAAGCCTTCCCCCTCTTTAAAGGACCATTAGCAACTCAAGGATCTAACTTTAGGTGTCTTTAGAATACAGTATATTTGCTCCATCCAAGTAATTTGTTCCCTTTGGTAATGGGTGGGTCAAGTGTCCTATTCAGGTCTGCAGCCATTGTTACAAGGAGCACGACCCAGCTAATGCACATTCAGTCCCTGGGAACAGTCAGTTCTCGAGGTTAGAGCATAGGATCACTGCAGTTCTTTGGTTTATTCCTTTTCCCTAATTTTATCTTTCAGACTACTTCCGCCCCCTTGGTTAACAGGTCATGTTGCGCCCTATTGAGCACCTCCATCAGCTTCACCATCATCAGACTCTACCATGGTGCTTTCACATAGTTATTTCACCTTGGCAGTCTGAAGTAAAACAGTTAAACAGTTAGCTTGAATTCTGGCTGGAGAATGTTCAAACCACCGTACGCTTGTGTATGGAGGGTGGGTCTAGATCTCTTAGGTCGAGGGGGAGAGAATCTGAGGGCAAGGCCCCACTCAGCTAGGGGCACACTGGGTTCAGATCAAGCTCATACCTTTACTGCCAACCAGCGGGATCAGGAACCTGTTGTCTCCGGGTGGCTTGGATTCGGGTTTTCCAGAAGATGTTGTGCCTTTTTGTTCACTTTGGAGGGGTCGCCGTATTTCCGTAGGAGCGAGGAGATGTCCGAGCACAGATCCGAGGGGGAGTCTTCTTCATCGTGCCTGGTAGGGGCGCGCCTTTCTGGGCCACCATCCACGCCGAGGCAATTAAGTCCTTCTCCATTTTCTCCCTATGCATCACTGGAATCAGTATTGACATTGATTCTAAGTAATGAGCTGCAGCCAATAAGTCCGGAAATATCTTCGTGCCTTTGTCCATTATTACTTTTAATCTTGCTGGGAAAAGGACACAGGCTTTGATAGATTTAGCTCGTAGTAGTTTCACAATAGGCCACAACACCCGTCGCGCTTCCTGCACGGATGTTGTATGATCGTTGTCCAGAGCAATTTTTTGCCCACAGTAGATTAGAGGGCTATGCTGCCATGCATTTCTCAGGACCTCTTCCTTAGATCTGTAGTATGTAAAGTGAGCGATCAACGGTCGCGGCCGAGCATTGGGATCTCGAGGTTTTGGAGCCAGGGAGCGGTGTGTGCGATCCATCGAAAGGTCGAGTTCGTCTGGAAGTTTTAGAATTTCCTTCAATAAGTCTCTCAAAAAGGCCCCAGTGTCCTCATGTTTGTCCTCTGCTCCCTCTGGGATCCCGTAAAATCTTACGTTCTGTCGCCTGGATCTTCCCTCCAAATCATTGATCCTCTGAGTCAATTCTTTGTCTCTGGCTAGTAAATATAACAGTAGGCGATCATGCCTATCCGACTGCTCTGCTGTTTGAGTTAAACCCAACTATAATTGTTCCGTCTTGTGATCGATTGCATTCAGCTCTGTGCGAAGGTCCGAGAGTTTCCTGTCTATGTTTTGGACCATCTGTGCTGTTTGCATAATTGTCTTGATCAGCTCTTTCGGAAGGCCTGTTTCTTGTTTTGCCAATACATAGGGGCCCTCCTCGCTCGATCGGGTCTCCGTCGCATCCTCCTGATCCGCTTGCTGCAACTCTCTTAATTTTTGTGCTGGAGTGTGCGGCACGCTATTGGCTTTCATTCTGGTAGCCTTGGCTGGAGAAGGCATAGGTTATTTTTAGGTTGGCTTTGGATTCTGTCGCGCTGGGATGGGAGCCGCCAACTTAAGCAGCCATTAGACCGATGACGTCACCGGAAGTCCTGTCACCATTCTTATATTGAACCACACCATACAGTGATCACTGGTCCCCACGTGGCCACCCACCATGACGTGTGCAACACTGTCCCCACTGGTGAGTACAAGGTCCAATTATTGTTCCCCCACAAGTGGGCTCTCCTACTAGTTGCCTGAGGAACATTCCCTGTAGGGAGTCCAGGATGTCCCTGCTCCTAGCTGAAGCTGGCATGCTCCAATCTACATCCAGCAGACTGAAGTCCCCCACCTGAAGCAGCCCCCCCCCCTTATTTTCCATCTTTTGGATATCTTCCACCAGAACCTTATCCATCTACTCCCCCCCCCCAATGTTCGAAGTCTGTAGATCACGCCAGTACTAACAGCCACTTCATTCTCTGTCTCTAGGGTGACCAACAGTACCTTGGCCCCTCCCTGTGTTCCCTGTATCTCTGTTGTTCTAATGCTATCCCTCACATAGAGTCACTCCTCCCCATTTCTTATCTCCTCTGTCCTTATTGAACAGAGTAAAGCCTGGTGTGGCTACATCCCAGTCATGGATCTCACTGCAGCATGACTCAGTAATGGCGATAATGTCCAGGCCAGCCTCCGACATCATGGCCATTAGGTCCCGGATCTTATTTCCCAGGCTTCTAGTATTTGCACAAACACTTCTTAAACAAACGAACCAGGCACTCGGAACCAGCGGTGCACTCAGCCAATATTTTGCGATATCTTCCAAAAAGCTGATGCACTCGCACACCTAAAGAGACAGACCGGAGACTTCTTTTTCTTTCTTTAAAATCTTATTTATTACCCAAATACACTTGACATGTTTGGACAATGGTCCTTTATCAAAAGCTTTTGATAAAGGACCATTGTCTGAAACGCGTCAAGTGTATTTGGGTGCAAATAAATAAGATTTTAAGAAAGAAAAAAGAAGCTCTGTGTCCTGTCTCTTGTGGGTGTGCGAGTGCATCAGCTTTTTGGAAGATATTTGCACAAACAGCCTTCCAAATTCTGTTACCACACTTCCCATTAGCTCCCCCCCTTTTTTCCTTTTACCTGTCAACTGTCCCACATTAGAAGGGACATCCCTTATCTACCCCTCAGAACCCCTCTGTCCATACCTCTCAACTGTCCCACATTAGGAGGGACATCCCTTATTTTCCCCCTCAGAACCTCTCTGTCCATACCTCTCAACTATCCCACACTAGGAGGGGCATCCCTCATTTTAGTCCTTAGAACCCCTCTGTCCATACCTCTCAACTGTCCCACATTAGAAGGGACATCCCTCATTTTCCCCCTCAGAACCTCTCTGTGCATACCTCTCAACTGTCCCACATTAGAAGGGACATCCCTCATTTTCCCCCTCAGAACCCCTCTGTCCATACCTCTCAACTGTCCCACATTAGGAGGGACATCCCTCATTTTCCCGGCAGAACCTCCTCTGTCCATACCTCTCAACTATCCCACACTAGGAGGGGCATCCCTCATTTTAATCCTTAGAACCTCTCTGTCCATACCTCTCAACTGTCCCACATTAGAAGGGACATCCCTCATTTTCCCCCTCAGAACCTCTCTGTCCATACCTCTCAACTGTCCCACATTAGGAGGGACATCCCTCATTTTCCCGTCAGAACCTCCTCTGTCCATACCTCTCAACTATCCCACACTAGGAGGGGCATCCCTCATTTTCCCGTCAGAACCTCCTCTGTCCATACCTCTCAACTATCCCACACTAGGAGGGGCATCCCTCATTTTAATCCTTAGAACCTCTCTGTCCATACCTCTCAACTGTCCCACATTAGAAGGGACATCCCTCATTTTCCCCCTCAGAACCTCTCTGTCCATACCTCTCAACTGTCCCACATTAGGAGGGACATCCCTCATTTTCCCGTCAGAACCTCCTCTGTCCATACCTCTCAACTATCCCACACTAGGAGGGGCATCCCTCATTTTAATCCTTAGAACCCCTCTGTCCATACCTCTCAACTATCCCACATTAGTAGAGATGTCCCTCATTTTACCTTTCAGACCCCCTCTGTGCATACCTCTCAACTGTCCCACATTAGGAAGGACAGCCCTCATCTTATCCCTCAGAACCACTCTGTCCATATCTCTCAACTGTCCCACATTAGAAGGGACATCCCTCATTTTGCCCCTCAGCACCCCTCTGTCCATACCTCTCAACTGTCCCACATTTGGAGGGACATCCCTCATTTTGCCCCTCAGCACCCCTCTGTCCATACCTCTCAACTGTCCCACATTAGGAGGGACATCCCTCATTTTGCCCCTCAGCACCCCTCTGTCCATACCTCTCAACTGTCCCACATTAGGAGGGACATCCCTCATTTTGCCCCTCAGCACCCCTCTGTCCATACCTCTCACCTGTCCCACATTAGGAGGAACATCCCTCAGTTTACCCTTCACAGCCCCTCTGTCCGTACCTATCAACAGTCCCACATTAGGAGGGGCACCCCTTATTTTACCCCTTAGAGCCCCTCTGTCCATATCTCTCAACTGTCCCACATTAGAAGGGACATCCCTCATTTTGCCCCTCAGCACCCCTCTGTCCATAACTCTCAACTGTCCCACATTAGGAAGGACATCCCTCATTTTACCCCTCAGAACCCCTCTGTCCATACCTCTCCCTGTCCCACATTAGGAGGGATATCCCTCATTTTACCCCTCAGAACCCCTCTGTCCATACCCCTTAACTGTCCCACATTAGGAGGGACATCCCTCTTTTTACCCCTCAGAACCCCTCTGTCCATACCTCTCAACTGTCCCACATTAGGAAGGACATCCCTCATTTTAGACATCAGAATTACCCTGTCCATACCTCTCCCTGTCCCACATTAGGAGGGATGTCCCTCATTTTGCCCCTCAGCACCCCTCTGTCCATACCTCTCAACTGTCCCACATTAGGAGGGACATCCCTCATTTTGCCCCTCAGAACCCCTCTGTCCATACTTCTCAACTGTCCCACATTAGGAGGGACGTTCCTCATTTTGCCCCTCAGCACCCCTCTGTCCATACCTCTCAACTGTCTCACATTAGGAGGGACATCCCTCATTTTACCCCTCAGCACCCCTCTGTCCATACCTCTCAACTGTCCCACATTATAAGGGACATCCCTCATTTTGCCACTCAGCACCCCTCTGTCCATACCTCTCACCTGTCCCACATTATACTAAGATTGATACTAAGGTCTTTCGGAGCCAAGGAGGCGGTAAGCCTTTTTAATGCTCCTGTCTGCTTACCCATAATACTGTACATGGTTACTATCCAATATGTATCTATCTAGCCGCTGTTTAAACTGCTGTTTACTATTACTCATGATAACTTCTATCCCATTCCAGGGGGACACCACTTTTTGTGTATAGAAAGCCTTTCTTCTGTTTGTGCTGAACTTTCTGGATTGAAGCTGCACTGGGTGGTCCCTGGTACATACCGAAATATTTTTTAATTCTAACTGTAGTTCATTTATCAAGTAAGTGTCTTGCACGATGTCACAGCACATCAACAGGTCTCCCAGGATTCACCTTGTCTCTAAGGTCATACGGTTTAAGTCGAGGAGTCTTTCCTTGTACGATGTATCCCTTAACTCATATATTATTTTGGTAGCCCATCTCTGTATCCTCTCCAGCTCGTCCACACCACCTCTTGATATTGGACCCCACAACAGGTTACCGTGATCCAGTAATAGTCTCACATATTCTTTATAAAGCAGCATAATCACCTCTCGGCTTCTTAAGTTTCTTTTTATAGCCCACAGTAATTTGTTTACTTTGGCTATTTGGGTAGTGCACTGAGCCTTACATGTTAGCTTATTACCTATAATTATACCCAGGTCTTTCTCCTCAACTGACTGCCTTAAGGTTTGTCCATTTAGGGAGCAATCAATCATTTTGTTACGTTTTCACAAGTATATAAAACACAGCACTCGTCAATATTAAAGCCCATACCCTGGCCAGCCCGGTGCCACAGAGGGTTGAGGTGTTGGACGCCACACCGGTGACCCATATTTGGGAGCAGACTTGGGTGCTGAGGGTCAGCAGGGGAGGGAGAAGATTGAGCGCCTGGGGGACTGCTCTCCTCTTCCGGGAGGGGTGAAGGCTTTGGGCTGTCTGGTGTCCTGGCGGCCTCCGATGGAGATCAGGGGCATTACAGGATGCAGACCAAGAGAACTGGGGTCGAGTGTGGCAGATGCTGGCAGGGTTGCCGTGCACCATGGCGTCAGTGCACGCCACACTCGAGGAACAAATGCAGAAACATCTGTCCTGCTGGATAGGCAATGGCCCTCATAGTGCCGAACCGCCATACGCCCAACACTGGACCCCCATCTCTGCCCCTTCAGTCTCCCCAGGCTCTCCCCTCCGGGGCTCGGGCAAAAGTAATGCCCTTGAGAAGGGGGGGGTTCACAGGGGAGTAGAGCTGCATAGGTGAGTTGAGTGGCTCGAGAGTTCCGCACAGGAGGAGATAAGTTGATAAAAAAAAAGAAAAAAGCTCATACCCTTTGTGTCGACCCAATTATATATTCTATCCAAGTCATTTTGTATAGAAGCTATGCTTTCATCATCTAGGGTAATCCCTGCAAGTTCAGTGTCATCCACATATTTACTTAGTTTGCTGCATCCTTCCCCATACTAGATGTGAACACCCTAAACAAAACTGGACCCAGAACCGATTCCTGCGGCACCCTGCTTGTCACTGGCACCGGGGGGGGGTATCCATTTATACTCACCCTTTGGGTACTATCTGTCAACCATGCATTAACCCATCCCACTATCCACATGTCCAGTCCTATATCCATCAAGCTATTGATGATTCCACAGTGGGGTACCTTATCAGAGGTCTTTGCAAAATCCAAATATATGCAATCCACCAGTCTCCCACTGTCCAATGGAAAAAATATTTTTTTATATATAAGCACAACAAATATGTAAGACACAACCTCCCAGCCTAAAAGCCATGCTTCACATAATCAGACTGGCCGCTTCTTTCGACATGAGAGTTTATTTCATCTTTTATTATGGCATCTAACAGTTTCCCTGGGACCGGCGTCAAACTAACTGATCAGTAATTTGCATAATCCGCTCTGTCACTCTTCTTGTGAATAGGCACCACATTTTGTTTTGTTTTTTACAAGTCTATTTATCCTCCTTTCAGCAGACCACCCTCATCGTTTGCCAACCCTACCGGTTTCGGGGTCTTTTGGGATCTTATGGCACCATGTGTGCCCCGGCTGATCCCCTGTGCTGGTCTGGAGGCTTCATCCTTGGTGGCCCTGATTTATTCTCCATTTCCACGCCAGTGAGTCCTACTCCTGTGACCGCGGAAGTGGTGACACATGCGCACCACAGCTCCAATGCCAGTCTCTTCAACCCTCCCTCGGCCTAGTGTGGGCAGTCCTCCTCCATCAGGAGCGCCAAAGAAACTGGTTCCTCCCTCCCGAGGCAGAGGGCCGCCAGCCAGCAGCCACTCGCATCCTCTCCCTCCCCCGCTGACCTCTGCCAACCCAGGCTCGTCTCTGAACCCAGGTCACCAGCGTGGCACAAGGTGTGACGTCCAGTGCCTCAACCCTTTGCATCTCCAGGCTGGCCCCTAGGCACCACATTTGCAGCCAGCCAATCCTGTGGAACCTCATTTTCCTGCAATGATTTTGAAAATATTAGCCTTAGTGGGTTTGCAGCCTCTGGGGATAGTAGCTTCAACATAGCGTCTGACATATTATCCGGTCTGGCAGAAAATGTATTTTTTAGCTTATTTATTTTTTCACTTATAGCACATCCTGTTATCTGTACAGGGGATGAGGTATTTGTCTTTATTTGAAGAACTGTTACATGTTTAAGAGAAAAAACAGTCCCAAAATATGAATTAAAAATGTTTACCATATCTGCAGGGACATCTACTACTTTGATGTCTACAGCTGAGTGCATAAGCCTGTTTGTTTTTTGAAATGATTTAACAAAACTATAGAACTGTTGCATGTCGTCCTTGCTTGCCCTGCTAGCCAGCTTTTTTCCATATTTTGTTTACTTTTTTTGAATAAGTTTTTGCACTGCCTCTATGCTGCTTTAAAGAGCAGCTGGCACCTTCAAGAGAACTTTAACAAAACATTACTTTTAGACACAGTTCAGCTTGTATTTCATTTTAGTTTTGTATTCTTCCTCCCCATTATTTATTACTGAGGCCATTTGCATGAAAATAGGATCTTTGATCCCGGAGAGTTAATATATTCCTGTTGCTTTCTGCCTACCTGAGGTCATAATGCCCTGCTGGAGACATCACAGTTACTCCCATAGCAACAGACTGTGATGTCACAACAGAGCATTATGACTTGAAGTAGGGAGTAAGTTACAGAGGTAGACAAACTAAGGGCAATCTAAGTGACAAAAATCATGTACTCATGCAAATTACTCCGTAAATAAACAACAAGGAAGAGAACTATACAGAATACATATGACATGCAAGCTGAATTGTACCAAATTATTATGTTTTTCAGAGTTTTCTTTTTGGTGTCAGTAGCTCTTTAAATTTCTCCCATGCTTCCTTTGTTTTAAGCTTTTTATATGATTTGTATAGTTTCTGTTTTCTTTTTAATACTTTTTTGATTTTATTGGTGAGCCCCTTTGGTTTGATTCCCTTACTATTACATGTTTTTTCTTTTTTTGATGCATTTGTCTCATAGGGCAGTTGTGTGCTGTTTAAAGCTCTCCCAACATGTCATTTACTGATTTATTTTCAAAAATAGTTTCGGACTGTATCTTCTTCAATTCGTCACTGATAAGTTCTTTATTTGCTGTGTTAAGGAGATAAATCACCTTACAAACTTTAGTGAGAGGAATGCATCTGTTTATTGTAAAAAGGACACAATTATGATCACTGTTTCCCAGGGGTGAGCTGACCCTACACATTCAGTGACCCTGATTTCCTTGGTTGTCATCACGAGGTCGAGTATATTATCCCCTCTTGTCGGGTACCTTACATACTGAGTTGCACCTGTTTATTACATCTAATAATATTTCACTAGTTGTTTTACTTCCTTCCAGCTTTTCCCAATTTATAACACTAAGGTTAAAATCACCCATCAGTACTACCTCTCCCATAGTGCAGGCTCTCTCTATTTCTTTATAAATGGATATACTGTCTTCATGGCTTAGTCACGGGGGTCTATAGCAAACTCCCACAATTATAAAGGTACTTGTCCCTGTTTTCGGTCTTATCCATATAGTTTCTGTCTCTTTGCCCCTTGTTTAATTTTCTCAAAGACATTTATTGACTGAATTTGTCCTACATGCTGCTACTTCCCACCCCATCTTTTTTCTCCTTTCTATCCAAGTGATACAGTGTGTAGCCAGCTATTTCTCTTCCCCATGTGTCATTTGGTGTCCACCAGGTTTCGGTGAAACCTACCACGTCCAGTTTGTTGCACGTTACAGCCCCTAGGTCATCCTTCCTGTTTCTCACATTTACTAGTAAACATTAGGGGGACATCCCTCATTTTACCCTTCAGAATCCCTCTGTCCATACCTCTCAGCTGTCCCACATTAGAAGGGACGTCCCTCATTTTACCCCACAGAACCCCTCTGTCCATACCGCTCAACTGTCCCACATCAGGAGGGATATCCCTCATGTTACCCCCCCCAGAAACCCTGTCCATACCTCTCAACTGTCCCACATTAGGAGGGATATCCCTCATTTTACCCCTCAGAACCCCTCTGTCCATACCTCTCAACTGTCCCACATTTGGAGGGACAGCCCTCATTTTCCCCTCAGAGCCCCTCTGTCCATACCTCTCAACTGTCCCACATTAGGAGGGGCATCCCTCATTTTACCCCTCAGAGTCCCTCTGTCCATACCTCTCAACTGTCCCACATTAGAAGGGTCATCTCTCATTTTACCCCTCTGAACTCCTCTCTCCATCCCTCTCGACTGTCCCACATTAGAAGGGCCATCTCTCATTTTACCCCTCTGAACCCCTCTCTCCATACCTCTCAACTGTCCCACATTAGGAGGGACATCCCTCATTTTACCCCTCTGTCCGTACCTCTCAACTGTCCCACATTAGGAGGGACATCCCTCATTTTCCCCCTCAGAACTCCTCTGTCCATACCTCTCAGCTGTCCTACATTAGGAGGGACATCCCTCATTTTACCCCTCAGAACCCCTCTGTCCATATCTTTCAACTGTCCCGTATTAGGAGGGACGTCCCTCATTTAACCCCCTCTAAACCCCTCTCTCCATACTTCCCAATTTTGCCCCACATTACGAGAGATGTCCCTTATTTCCTCCTTCAGATTCACACTCACAGGATGACTTTGCTTTGTGCTGCCCTTATCTTATCAGCTGGCAGAAGCCGGCCCCTTTAGGATAATAACAGTGTTTATGCTTCCTGCTTTTCTGCACCTTCACTGCTCCGTGAGAAGTGGAAAGAAGCAAGGGAAAGCAACAGACAAAGGTAAGACTGTTTTCTTTATCCACTGTTACCCCTAGTCCTCTTCGCTGCTGAAACAGAAAGATAGTTGCATCTGATGATGGACTTGGCACGACTGCCTCAGGGAATGTTAGGAATATGTTCGCTGGTGGGCTGGGAGAGCCGAGTTCAAAGTCATGCTGCTAAGGCTGTGTGGTCTGGGGGCTAGAACACTAGTTTGCAAACCAGGTTCAAATCCTGCCAGTCACTTACCTGCTGCATACCCAACAGCAAGTCATGTAACCACCAGGTGATTCAGTCGACGACCCCAGTTGTATGAATAGGTAAAAGCAAGACCCTGCTGAGAACAAGATACTGTATCTAAGCTAGGCAACCCTTGGTAAATACTACATTGAATACTGAGTAAAAGCAGGACCCCACTGAAAATATGATACTGCATCTCAGCTGGGCTATCCTGAGCAAACACATTATTTATTTATTTCAAAAGGTTTCACCAAGAAAGACATACTGAGCTGCTAACAGCTCATTTCCAAACAGACATGTGTAACAGAGAAAAAAATTCATGAGATTACAGGATGGAACTACTCTTTCAGAACAATGAACAGGTAAAGAAGGAAACGGATTGCCAGAACAAAACTGTGTGTGTGTGGGGGGAGTCATGCCTAGTTACAGTAGGGAGAAGAACAGTCACGAAGGACAGACTTTAAGGAAAGCAGAAGAGGCAGAGCGAGTTGACAAGGGAAGGGAGGACCAGAGTTTAGGAAAGTGGTATGAGAAAGCAGCTTGACCCGTAGCAGATTTCCTCGGAGGAATAGTGAGTCATAGGAAGTATTATTACGTAGAGGGTTGTTGGAAGGTGAGGGAGAGGACAGAAGAGATATTAGGTAGGTATTGTAAAAAAAAAAAAATAGGTAAAAGCAGGACATCACTGAAAATGAGATATTGCATCTCAGCTGGGCTATCCTGAGTAAACACACTGTAAAAATGGGTAAAAGCAGGACCCCACTGAAAATGAGATACTGCATCTTAAGTTCAAATTTATTATTATAGGAATTACTCCATTGAGCAAGCTCATTCACAAGGAGGTCCTGGAGATTTCAAACAATACAATGACGTACATGATCTTATACAAAACAGATTTGGATAACACGAGTGAACAGCAATGACAATGATAAGGTACAACTTGGATTGTTGCAAATAACGGATACATTACATACAAAAAACTAACTGTACTAATGTGCACGTAGATGATACACAGAGTGAGACAAGTCTTCACTGGGGGCAGAAGGAAAAGGAAAAAAAGAAAATAGTGAAAACATGGAGCTGTAGATGACATCGCAGAGGAGGGTGGTAGGTTCAGAGGGACGGGATTATTGTGCACTGAGATGGGGTACAGGGGAGGTAATGACTGGGGTAGGGGTGGGAGGGTAGGGAGACAGGAGGTGGGGGACAGAGGGTGTAGGTTCAGCAGGACAGGAATATTGTGCACAGAGCTGGGGTACATGGAGGGGTCCAGGAGGCGGTGGACAGGGGTAGGGAGGGTGAGTAGGGAGGTGGAGGAGGAAGTAGTGCTAGGAGGCAGAATGGGTAAGGGGGTTGGGTAGGAATATAGGGGTAGGGAGACAGGGAGGTGGAGGAAGGGAAGAAGTGCTAGGAGGCAGAATGGGTAAAGGTTGGGTTGGTATATGAATAAGGGATGGGTTGGGGCAGATGGGTGAGAGGTTAAGCTGGGTGGTTGGTGGGGAGACAGATAGCTGGGCTATCCTGAGTACATACATTGTAAAAATGGGTACAAGCAGGACCCCACTGAAAATGAGATACTGCATCTCAGCTGGGCTAGCCTGAGTAAATACATTGTAAAAATAGGTAAAAGCAGGACCCCGCTGAAAATTAGATACTGCATCTGAGCTGGGCTATCCTGGGTAAATACATTGTAAAAATGGGTACAAGCAGGACCCCACTGAAAATGAGATATTGCATCTCAACTGGACTATCCTGAGTAAATATACTGTAAAAATGGATAAAAGCAGGACCCCACTGAAAATGAGATACTGTAGCTCAGCTGGGCTATCCTCAGTAAATGCTGCATTTCCACTTATATCTCAGCTGGACTATCATAAGTGAATAAATTGCAAGAATAGGAAGGTCCCAGAAGAACTATGTAAATACAAAGTCAATGAAAAGTGAGAAGCAAGGTTCCCCGGGGACTGTATACAATACAAAATTCGAAGAAAGTGGAACCCAACCCATCTCTGAATAAGTTTATTTTTCACCGACCACTAAGAATGCCAAGGTTTTGTAACAAACACTTCATCGGCAAATTTTGGCCCTAGGTTTACCTTTAGAGGTGGCGAGTTTCAGAAATAAATTTCGATTTACAAATACATTAATTTTTTTTTTTTTATTTGAATGTATTACAAATTCACCGTCTTGGTTTTTTCAATCCTGGCTGGCATTTTTAACATTTAGTTACCTTCCTACTACTACTTTCTTATGTTTTATATTTTATTTAAAAAAAAATTCACAAATAACCCATTTTCTTAGCGCAATACCACCCTCTAGGGTGGGCGGTATGAGCAGTACCAGACCTTCCAGGGGCTATAAGGCCATCCGCCTAGAGTGGTGGGCCTCATTATGCCCCTGGGCAGTCCAGTATTGCCAAATACCACCCGCAGTTTCGGGTATTATTGCTTGCTTAAACTGCCCTTTATCTCCTGATTTGTATGATACATTCCTTCCCTATTCCGAGTCTGTTTTGGCACTTTTTTCAAATCAGAATATTAAAAAGAGCGCTTCTTTTAAGATGGCTCAAATCAGGTTTTCATCAGGCTTCTTGGTTGTTTTTGAACGCCCATGGCAACACTTTTCCTGTGACTATACTGTACTAGCATGCAGCAGACATTGCTCCCCGAGCTTATGGGATGGGAGGTGTATAAAAAAAGCAGAGAATACTGATGAAAAACAGACTTGAGCAATATTAAAAGGAGTGCTCCTTTCATTATTTCAAATGTAGAAAAAGTGCCAAAGCAGACTCCACATTGTGAAAGAAGAGATTTTGCGCTCTCAAATTTGGAATCCTTTTTTAACTTATCTGGACAGGAAGACTATATATAGCCTTTGTAGTAATAACACTGTTTTTTTTCTTCCTGGATATGTTCCTTTGCTATAGTTTGTCACTGATTTCTTAAAAATACTTTAATTGTCAGATAATGGGCCATCCCCCAGTGGCGTAGAAGTTTTAGGCACTGGGTGCCTTACCTCGTGCCACGTTGGTGACCTGAGTTCAGGATGCCACAGGTTGGCCTTGGGTGGGACTGGACTGAGCGTCCGCAGGATTACTCTCCTCTCCCGGGGAGGGAAGGCATGCCGTCTAAGCCCTTGACTGCCACCAGATGAAGGCACGACAGAAAACAATAAGAGAGGGGGCCGCAGTACCGCTGCTACTCGATGTGCGTGAGCTTACATGCTGCTGCAGTCAGGGGCATGGGACAGAAGATCATAAAAAGGTAACTGAAAGTTATATCCAGCCCTGCTGATCTTCCCCAACCCACACCACCATCCAGACCTCTGGGACCTTCTGGATAAGTGACTTGGTGTGTGGGGCCTCCCACCACATAGGGCAAGCCATGGGAGAATCAGTTCCAGGTAGGTCCAGAGGAGGTGTGTGCTGGCTAGGGGGAGGTGGGGACAGGCTGATGGGCCACCCGTCGGGGGAAACAACTGTACAGAAAAATAAATAGGTAGAAATTGTTTACTGTGCTTTTACAGCTCACTTTACAAGCGCCACACATGTGGAGTAATTCGTAAACAGTTCTTATGTTATGCTCTACTGTACTATTGTTAAAACTTTTAATAAAACATTTAAGCAAAAAAATAAATAAATAAATAACAAATTCTGCACTCTGCCTAGCAGCTGTTTACTGCAACTGTCCTATCACAGAAACACGGCAATACAAACTGTGATGGCAGAAAGACATGAAGTTCTTCTATTTAGCTGTAAGCAGTTTTCTGTTGCTCCCTACCCATCATCTTGTGATCGAGCTAATCAATGTTCATTTTATACTGCCTGTACATCTTCCATCTGCCATGTAATTTATCAGTTATACCCTCCTCCTCTTCCTTTGTGTGTACGTGTCTGCCATTTCTGTCGTCTCTACCTTAGATCAGTCTCAGTATCCTTAGTTATCCCTACCTTTATCACCTCAGCATACTACTCAACTAAGTCTCAACTTTTCCTTATTTTCAGAAACGGCCCTGATTTTGCCTCAGAATGTACCTCTGTCCCTCCTAAAGTTGGTGTTTCCATGACTGAATAAATAGTAGGGACTGTAAGCACGTAGCTGGCTGGCAGTATAGCCTAGAGGTTAGAGTAATGAGCTGTAAATGAGCTTGGTACATCCAGCAGACCAGACATTGGTTTGATTCCCACAACCTCCACTTGCATACTGTGTGACTCTGAGCAAGTCACTTAACCACCCCAGTGCTCCCAGGTTGCCCCTGAAAACAGGCACTTGTGCCCATACCTCTCAACTGTCACACATTATGAGGAACGTCACTCATTTTACCTCTCAGAAACCCTTTGTCCATCATGGGGAATGTGATATTCCACATTCCCCACTGAGACTTTAAAGCAGAAATTCATAATAATCTATTATGCTCAATTATGCAAAAACATTATGAACATTAGTGCACTGATGGCTATAGTGTTCTGAGCTTGCAGTGCCATGTTAGACGATATGTCACACATCGTGTCACACGTTTTGGTGAAGAAAGGTTGAGAGGTGTGCTTGTGCTTAGTGGGCCTTACCCAGTTACCAAAGACTGGAAAAAAAAAATATATATATATATATTGTCAAACATTACTGTTGCAGGCTTGCTCTTCTTCAGAAAATATATTTTAGACAAAGCCATTTATTTTACTGGCTTCATTCTCATTTATTCTAACCGAACTGTCACAAAGCAGGGAGCCTACCACAGGAGCTAAACGAACACTGCTGCTAGCTCAGCTAGAAACAAAAAACAAGCTCCTGGCTCAGTATGCCTTTCCTGGTGAAACTTTCTAAATAAATAAGTAAAATAAATACATAGTAGGTTCTGGGACTCTACCAGGGGACCTAAAGGAGCAGCTCTGCTAGCTCAGCTAGTAGGGGATACTCATATACTCAACCAGAGCATCACAGAGCAGGGACTCTACCAAGGGAGCTAAAGGAGCAGTTCTGCTAGCTCAGCTAGTAGGGGATTCTCATATACTCAACCAGAGCATCACAGAGCAGGGACTCTACAGGGGAGCTAAAGGAACAGCTCTGCTAGCTCAGCTAGTAGGGATTCTCATATACTCAACCAGAGCGTCACAGAGCAGGGACTCTACCAGGGGAGCTAAAGGAGCAGCTCTGCTAGCTCAGCTAGTAGGGGATTCTCACATACTCAACCAGACATCACAGAGCAGGGACTCTACTAGGGGAGTTAAAGGAGCAGCTCTGCTAGCTCAGCTAGTAGGGGATTCTCATATACTCAACCAGACATCACAGAGCAGGGACTCTACTAGGGGAGTTAAAGGAGCAGCTCTGCTAGCTCAGCTAGTAGGGGATTCTCATATACTCAACCAGAGCATCACAGAGCAGGGACTCTACCAGGGGAGCTAAAGGAGCAGCTCAGCTAGTAGCGGATTCTCATATACTCAACCAGAGCATCACAGAGCAGGGACTCTACCAGGGGAGCTAAAGGAGCAGTTCTGCTAGCTCAGCTAGTAGGGGATTCTCATATACTCAACCAGAACATCACAGAGCAGGGACTCTACCAGGGGAGCTAAAGGAGCAGTTCTGCTAGTTCAGCTAGTGGGGGATTCTCATATACTCAGCCAGAGCATCACAGGGCAGGGACACTACCAGGGGAGCTAAAGGATCAGCTCTGCTAGCTCAGCTAGTAGGGGATTCTCATATACTCAACCAGAGCATCACAGAGCAGGGACTCTACCAGGGGAGCTAAAGAAGCAGCTCTGCTAGCTCAGCTAGTAGGGGATTCTCATATACTCAAACCGACAACACAGAGCAGGGACTCTACCGGGGGGGCTAAAGGAACAGCTCTGCTAGCTCAGCTAGCAGGGAATTCTCATATACTCAACCGGAGCGTCACAGAGCAGGGACTCTACCAGGGGAGCTAAAGGAGCAGCTCTAATAGCTCCGCTAGTAGGGGATTCTCACATACCCAACCAGACATCACAGAGCAGGGACTCTACCAGGGGAGCTAAAGGAACAGCTCTGCTAGCTCAGCTAATAAGGGATTCTCATATACTCAACCAGAGCATCACAGAGCAGGGACTCTACCAGGGGAGCTAAAGGAGCAGTTGTGCTAGCTCAGATAGTAGGGGATTATTATATACTCAACCAGAGTGTCACAGATCAGGGGACTCTACCAGGGGAGCTAAAAGAGCAGCTCTGCTAGCTCACTTTGGTGGGATTCTCATATACTCAACCAGAGCGTTACAGAGCTGGGACTCTCCTAGGGAAACTGAAGGAGCAGCTCAGCTAGTAGGGGATTTTCATGTACTCCCCACCCCAGAGGTGTTTGTCCCCCTCTCCCTTTTCTCTTTCTCCTGCTCATCTTTCTTTTACTATCTGTGTTTCCACTCTCTCAGCTACTGCATGAGTCACCTTAACCTCTCATTCTGCACTTCTGTTCCTGTACACAGTTTGGACCAAACTCGTTCAACTCTACAGTTATGGTATGCAGTTCGGACTGAACTTTTGTTTCCTTTGTACAGTTCAGGGGTCCGTCTTGTGTAGTATTTTATTTATCTTATTAATTTTATTGCTCCTGTACTCTACTGTATGTTATTGCCTTAACACTGTAATCCCCTATGTCTTGATTGCACATACCAGTGTATTGTACTGTACTGCATTGTATTGTACTGTTCTGCGTTGTACTGTACTGCATTGTATTGTACTGTTCTGCATTGTACTGTACTGCATTGCATTTTATTGTACTGTATTGCATTGTACTGTACTATACTGCATTGCACTGTACTGTACTGTATTGTATTGTACTGTACTGCACTGTACTGTATTGTACTGTATTGCATTGTACTGTACTGTATTACATTGCATTGTACTGCATTATATTGTACTGTATTGTATTGTACTGTACTTTATTTTTGTATGATCCTGAATATGCTATTGCTTGTACCTCCTTTCTGTGCATCTATCCCTGGGTCACACCTGGAAACAAGCCTTGGCTCAGTGTGCCTTTCTCGATTAAATTTTAAATAAATAAAAAAATATACTCAACCAGATTGTCACAGAACAGGGACTCTACCAGGGGAGCTAAAGGAGCAGCTCTGCTAGCTCAGCTAGTAGGGGATTCTCATATACTCAACCAGACATCACAGAGCAGGGACTTTACCAGGGGAGCTAAAGGAACAGCTCAGCTAGCTCAGCTAGTAGGGGATTCTCATATACTCAACCAGAGCGTCATAGAGCAGGGACTCGACCAGGGGAGCTAAAGGAGCAGCTCTGCTAGCTCAGCTAGTAGGGGATTCTCATATACTCAACCAGAGCATCACAGAGCAGGGACTCTACCAGGGGAGCTAAAGGAGCAGCTCTGCTAGTTCAGCTAGTAGGGATTCTCATATACTCAACCAGACATCACAGAGCAGGGATTCTACCAGGGGAGCTAAAGGAACAGCTCTGCTAGCTCAGCTAGTAGGGGATTCTCATATACTCAACCAGAGCGTCACAGAGCAGGGACTCTACTAGGGGAGCTAAAGGAGCAGCTCTGCTAGCTCAGCTAGTAGGGGATTCTCATATACTCAACCAAAGCATCACAGAGCAGGGACACTACCAGGGAAGCAGCTCCACTACCTCAGCTAGCAGGGGACTCTCATATACTCGATTAGGGCCTAAAAGAATATTGGCATGGCTAGTTGTGCTTAAGTAGCAGGTCCATCTGATCAGGGATTCTCATATACTCAACCAAGCCATCACAAAAGACACTGCCACAGAAGCCCTGCCCAGTGTCCTCCAGTAACTAGAGTTTTTTAGACCCTTCTCAAATAATTGCATCTGTCCCTTCACATCCACAGTGAATCTAGTTTTGACCTTCTCTTGGACCCTCGTCGAAGGAACACCTTTTCTTTTAGATTGTTGACATATGTAATGCTTTTCTTTTTCAGTTCTGGTGCTGGTGATGGAAGACAGTGATGATGCAACCATTTTCCTCTTCAACACCACAATCTCTGGGCCCCATGGCATCCCACTCAATAACGGCGGTGGGAGCTTATCAGGACAACAAATTGTCAAGGTGGTGTTCAGCATTTTAGTCTTCCTGGTGGGTGCTACGGGGAACGGAATCATCATCTGGCTGTTGGGCTTCCGGATTCAGAGGAACGATTTCATGATCTACATTCTGAATCTCACCATTGCGGATTTTATCTTCACCTTCCTAATCATCTTTGATGTCCCACCTATCTTTCTAGGGGATCACTGGCCTTATGGGTTGGTGGTGTGCAGGATTGCAGGCTTCCTCTTCAACACGGGGATGTACGCTGGGGTCTTTCTCATCACCGCCATCAGCGTGGAGCGTTGCATTTCTGTGGCCAGCCCTGTCTGGCACCACTGCCACCGCTCACACTGGCTGTCAGCTGTGGTCTGTACAGTGACCTGGGTATCTGCTGCCTCCATGAGCTCACCAAATCTTTTTTACTGGGTGCTCCGGGAAACCAACAATGCAACCATTATATGCATAGTGGTGGATCAGAGCTATTCAACGGGTATTGCCATGGCGGAGTGCTTTTTGGTCTTCCTGATCCCGCTAGCCACCATCGTATCCTGCAACGTAACCATCATGATCAAAGTCTGCCAGGCAACCTCTCAGAAGTCTCCCAGGATATACAAGGTCACCATCTTCACTATCATAGCCTTCCTAATCTGCTGGACCCCTTTCCAGGTGCTTCAGATGGTTTATACATTCTACCCGACGGGTACAGTGAGGAACACCATTGGCAACATCGCAGATTACACTGCCTACCTGCTCTACATCAACAGCTGCATCAACCCCATCATCTATGTGCTGATGGGCACCAACCTCAAGGACAGGGTGAGACACTCAGTCAGGAAGGCACTGGAGAAATCCTTCAGCGATGAGCCTCTGAGAACTAATCAAAGGCAGAGTCAGACAGAGTTGACCACTTCCGACACTTCTTTCCAATAACAAAGACCTTCTGTTTATCAAAATGACAAGCATGGCATGGCAGATGCCCCCAGTTTCAGTTATGAAATGGATTGAGAACCAAGACAGGATACCCATCAACCCTCACAGAATACTGACTTTTCAGTCACTGCCAACCCCGGGGCAGGATTCTAACTAGCGACTGGAGGTATAGGAGCTCCATTACCCCCTGCCCATCTGCAGAGACATGCAGTGTTGTTACCTTTTGTTTGGGCATCCATTTTTGTCCAGTGAGTCACCATACGCAAAGCACATGGGGTAGTGTGGTATAATTTTGTGTACATGGGCAGGCCATGACTACCCTTATTCCTCATCACTAACCAGGTCTCTGACATCACTTCACAATGACCTGAGAAGAATGAAACCCGCATCTCTGTGGTAGTGGCTCTTGACCGTTCATGGCTATATGTCTTGAAAGAAGGGGTGTCAGAATCCACTGAAGTTATGGGTGCTGGTTCTGGTTTAGAACTTTCAAATCATTCGAGGGTTCTAACTCTTCTTTAGAACTTGCTGGAGAGAAAGAACAGAGAGAGGTACTGAGAGTACAGAAGAAAAAAAGATTTGCATACTGCTTCCCAGAATGCACCCTTCCTCAGACTTCCTCTACTGAGGAAAGGTTTCTAGTATGCTCCCTCTATGGTAGCTAAACGTTCTTGACCATTGGGGTTAACCAGGTTTCGGGCTAAGACAGTACAGGTACTGTTTAAAAAGATTTGCATAAACTGTTACCATCAATCCACTGCACCGGTGACTTCTGTACTGAAAAGTGACTTCCAGTGTGCTCACTGTGACTTCACGAAGTGTAATTTTCTTTTAGTGCTGAGCTGCTCCTACCTGAAAAAGGGACATTCTTTCCTGCAATTATGTTATATGATTACCCAAAATGCATTGCATTGGTGACTTCCTTTAAAAAGTAACTGCATTGCTTGTGCTTACTGTGACTGTACTAACTGTCCTTGTCCTTTAGTGTTGCGCTAATCCCTGCTTCAGAAAGGGACATTCTTACCCACAGTGACTGGTAACCCAAAATGCATTGAGGTGGTGACTTCCTATAATGAAAAATTGCTTGTCTGTGTGCTCACCATGACTTTACTGAGTGTCCAGCCCTGAGACAAACCTCGTCAAAGAAAGGGATCCCTTCCCACAGAGGTTTCATGTGACTGCCCAAAACACAATGCACTGGTAACAACCTATAATGATAATGTGTCTATTTGCTCACTGTGACTTTACTAAGTCTCTGGTGATCTCCGTCTCAGACTGGGACATCCTTTCCCACAGTGATTTCATGTGACTACCCAGCATGCACTGCACTGGTAACAACCTATAATGATAATGTGTCTATTTGCTCACTGTGACTTTACTAAGTCTCTGGTGATCTCCGTCTCAGACTGGGACATCCCTTCCCACAGTGATTTCATGTGACTACCCAGCATGCACTGCACTGGTAACAATCTATAATGATAATGTGTCTATTTGCTCACTGTGACTTTACTAAGTCTCTGGTGAGCTCAGTCTCAGACTGGGACATCCCTTCCCACAATAATTTCATGTGACTACCCAGCATGCAATGCACCGGTGACTTGCTACAGTAAGCAACTGTACTAGGTATTCATCACAGAATTAATAGGGGTAGAACAGAAGTTTGGTCACTGCATACACTCACAGCCGTGGCTTATGTTACCCTGACATTGCACAGTCCCTGACTCTGTATGAGGCAATGAAAATGGAAATATGCCTAATCACGTTATTCCGACGTCTGCTGATGCTGTAATTACACTCATGTCAGTCTGCTGAAATACTAGGAGGCTAGCTTTCTAGTTCTATTAATTCTATAGTATTCCTGGCTTTTGGTGTTGAGCTGGTCTCTGGCTGAGACACTGATGTCACTTTCGCACTGATTTGATACCACTATGCAAACTAAATTGTGCTGTAAATCTATTTATGAGGCAAACGTACGGTCTGCTTGGCTGCTGCACCAGGTGTTAATCATTTAGACATATCCGGTATAGCTCAGAGTGGCAGGCATTTGTAAATTTTATAAAACAGAAACAGTCCCCCCCTTACTGATGTGATTAGACTTACAATTACAGTAATGACTTCAAAGCTCGTCATTTCCAGTGGATTAATGACTAACTGGGTGTGGCCCCTGGCTATGCCTCAGGCCACCCTCCTCCCAGTTGGTTGTTAATCCCACAGACATTTCTGGCCATGCAGCCACTACTGCTCTACTGATGATTTCCTGTAACACTGAACTGGTTCCTGTGTGCTCACACTGTTGCGATATTAAGTGTTCTTGTCTCTTGTCTCTTGGGGCTGACCTGATCTCGAGCTGAGACAGTGGCATCACAGCACTGATAAGTCCCACAATGAATGAAACACTCAGCTCTTTGGCTGTCGCTGTTCTTGACCCAAGTGGGATATAAATGTAGAAGCCAGTTTTTTGCAGCCTGTAACCCTGCTGTAGCCTTCACAGCTCCTCCCCCCAACACAAAAGGATTTGCACACTGCTTCCTACAATCCTTTGGACAGATGACTTCCTGTACTAAATTATGACATAAACAGAGGCAATGGGTGTGTAGTAAGCAACTGGGTATGGGGTGTTTATATTTTTGGAGAGAGAGAGAAGGAAGGAAGGAAAGAGAGAGAGAAAGAAAGAGAGAAGAGAGAAGAGAAAAGAAAGTTTACTTAAGTTCTGGAGAGGGCCAAAACTGCATCTTGTACTTGGTCATAAATGTTTAGAAATCATATTATACAAAAAGAATTAGTGGGTAACACTAAATGCCAAGCCCCTGTTTCTGTTTCAGTGCTGTTATGACATCATAGGTCCTCTTAAGCTTTGCTGTCACAGTCACTGTGATGTCATAACAACCCAAGATGGAAGCACACAGAGAATCACAGAAATCTTAGGACAAGAATGGCAATGCCGTGAGGCCCTAGATTCTTGTTGTATCACATTACTGATTTTTCCTGTAGTGACATTCTTGCCACGCTAATGTCATCCAGGAAGTATATGCACCAAGAAATGCGTCACTGCCTTTCTCGTCCTTATGGAACAGTGGACGGGATGCATTCACAACAAAGCTGCGACACCATCCAAGAGATTCTGATGATAAGCTGGCCCAGTGGCATGGAGGGTACCTCTCACCACGCCGGCAACCCATGTTCGGAATGAGCACGAGTTGCCAGGGAAGGGGGGGGATTGAACATTTGACGGATTGCTCTCCTCACCTGGAGCAGGGGGATTTGCAGGCTCACTCCTTGTCTGCCATCTGGTGGGAGCAACTGAACTGAAGTGAGCGGTGTGGCACTGCACTTTCACATGAAACTGCACAGTGTCTGCCATGTTGCGGAATCCCCTACTTTACAACAATAAAATAAAGTAAGGTACAACACATAAACATGCAAAAAGCCTAAGCAGGGGTTAAGGCTTGGGGGGGGGGAGGTGGGGGGAAAGACTGAACTGAGTGTTTTCTTTTAGCAAACTATTCACGTGAGGCATTGTCAGTCTTCCAGATATTTTCATTTTGAAGAATGCGAGTGTAGGTAAGCATGAGGAATCTTTTTTTTTTTCTCAATTACAGCTCTTTTTCCACCTAGTCCAGCGGCGGCTGTCCAGCCCTGTCCCTGTTTCCTTGAGCCAGCCACTGTGTCCCTCGAGACCTACCTCAGTCTAAAGTCCTCCCATGAATGTTCCCTTGTGGTGGGACCAGAGGGAGGGCTGTCCTCCACTCCCCAATGCACACATATCCACAGCAGACCGACACTCGGTCCCGGGTGACGACGCAGAACCAGGCAACTCAGGCAAGGCTACATTAAGCCCTCTGACTCTTTTCCATGTTTTTTCCTTCCCCTGCCAAAGGACGTCCAGTGTGTGCATGGAGGCACTCATGCAGAATTTTCCCTGGCTCCCTCCTTTTGTGCCATCTGCGCTGCACTATCACCAACCCTCCACCTGGCAGCAGTCATAGGTCGGGCTGACATCCCCCCCCGGAAGAGGAGAGCAGTCCTTCAGACACTCAATCCTGTTCTGCACAGGCCAACCCCCTGGCAACCTGATCCTGTTGCTGAATTTGGGTCACCGGCACTAGAAAAGTTAAGGTAAGAGCAGCCCCTTAGCTGTTTACACCATTAGGCTGGGCAATCAATAGGAGCCTTAATATGGAGTCTATGCTGTCATACCACAGTAGTGGCATAGCTGCTGTGGTACAACAGCATTCTGACATCACTACTGTGGTACAATAGCATTCTGACATCACAACTGTGGCACTACAGCATTCCAACATCACAACTGTGGTACTACAGCATTCCAACATCACAACTGTGGTATGATAGCATTCCAATATCACTACTGTGGTACAACACCATTCTGACATCACTACTGTGGTACAACAGCATTCTGACATCACTACTGTGGTACAGCAGCATTCTGACATCACTGCTGTGGTACAACAGAATTGTGACATCACTACTGTTGTACAACAGCATTCTGACATCAGTATTGTGGTACTGTGACATCCTTACTGTGGTACAGCAGCATTTTGACATCACATTCTGACATCACTACTGTGGTACTGTAGCATTCTACCATCACTACTGTGGTACTGTAGCATTCTGACATCAGTAATGTGGTACAACAACATTCTGACATCAGTAATGTGGTACAACAGCATTCTGACATCACTACTGTAGTACAACAGCATTCTGACATTAGTAATGCGGTACAATAGAATTCTGACACTGACATCAGTAATGTGGTACAACAGCACTCTGACATCACTACTGTGATACAACAGCATTCTGACATCAGTAATGTGGTACAACAGCATTCTGACATCACTACTGTGATACAACAGCATTCTGACATTAGTAATGCGGTACAATAGAATTCTGACACTGACATCAGTAATGTGGTACAACAGCACTCTGACATCACTACTGTGATACAACAGCATTCTGACATCAGTAATGTGGTACAACAGCATTCTGACATCAGTACTGTGGTACAACAGCATTCTGACATCACTACTGTGATACAACATCATTCTGACATCACTACTGTGATACAACATCATTCTGACATCACTACTGTGATACAACAGCATTCTGACATCAGTAATGTGGTACAACAGCATTCTGACATCACTACTGTGGTACAGCAGCATTCTACCATCACTACTGTGGTACTGTAGCATTCTGATATCACTACTGAGGTACAACAACATGCTGACATCAGTACTGTGGTACAACAGCATTCTGACATCACTACTGTGGTACAACAGCATTCTGACATCACTACTGTGATACAACAGCATTCTGACATCAGTAATGTGGTACAACAGCATTCTGACATCAGTACTGTGGTACAACAGCATTCTGACATCACTACTGTGATACAACATTCTGACATCACTACTGTGATACAACATTCTGACATCACTACTGTGATACAACATTCTGACATCACTACTGTGATACAACAGCATTCTGACATCAGTAATGTGGTACAACAGCATTCTGACATCACTACTGTGATACAACAGCATTCTGACATCACTACTGTGATACAACAGCATTCTGACATCACTACTGTGGTACAACAGCATTCTGAAATCAGTAATGTGGTACAACAATCTGACATCACTACTGTGGTACAACAGCATTCTGACATCAGTACTGTGGTACAACAGCATTCTGACATCAGTACTGTGGTACAACAGCATTCTGACATCACTACTGTGATACAACAGCATTCTGATATCAGTAATGTGGTACAACAGCATTCTGACATCACTACTGTGATACAACAGCATTCTGACATCACTACTGTGGTACAACAGCATTCTGAAATCAGTAATGTGGTACAACAACAATCTGACATCACTACTGTGGTACAACAGCATTCTGACATCACTACTGTGATACAACAGCATTCTGACATCACTACTGTGGTACAGCAGCATTCTACCATCACTACTGTGATACAACAGCATTCTGACATCAGTATTGTGGTACTGTGACATCCTTACTGTGGTACAGCAGCATTTTGACATCACATTCTGACATCACTACTGTGGTACAGCAGCATTCTACCATCACTACTGTGGTACTGTAGCATTCTGATATCACTACTGTGGTACTGTAGCATTCTGACATCAGTAATGTGGTACAACAACATTCTGACATCAGTAATGTGGTACAACAGCATTCTGACATCAGTACTGTGGTACAACAGCATTCTGACATCACTACTGTGATACAACAGCATTCTGACATCACTACTGTGATACAACAGCATTCTGACATCACTACTGTGATACAACAGCATTCTGACATCAGTAATGTGATACAACAGCATTCTGACATCACTACTGTGATACAACAGCATTCTGACATCAGTAATGTGGTACAACAGCATTCTGACATCACTACTGTGGTACAGCAGCATTCTACCATCACTACTGTGGTACTGTAGCATTCTGATATCACTACTGTGGTACAACAACATTCTGACATCACTACTGTGGTACAACAGCATTCTGACATCACTACTGTAGTACAACAGCATTCTGACATCACTACTGTGGTACAATAGCATTCTGACATCACAACTGTGGCACTACAGCATTCCAACATCACAACTGTGGCACTACAGCATTCCAACATCACAACTGTGGTACTACAGCATTCCAATATCACAACTGTGGTATGATAGCATTCCAATATCACTACTGTGGTACAACACCATTCTGACATCACTACTGTGGTACAACAGCATTCTGACATCACTACTGTGGTACAGCAGCATTCTGACATCACTGCTGTGGTACAACAGAATTCTGACATCACTACTGTTGTACAACAGCATTCTGACATCAGTATTGTGGTACTGTGACATCCTTACAGTGGTACAGCAGCATTTTGACATCACATTCTGACATCACTACTGTGGTACTGTAGCATTCTACCATCACTACTGTGGTACTGTAGCATTCTGACATCACTACTGTGGTACAACAACATTCTGACATCAGTAATGTGGTACAACAGCATTCTGACATCAGTACTGTGGTACAACATCATTCTGACATCACTACTGTGATACAACAGCATTCTGACATTAGTAATGCGGTACAATAGAATTCTGACACTGACATCAGTAATGTGGTACAACAGCACTCTGACATCACTACTGTGATACAACAGCATTCTGACATCAGTAATGTGGTACAACAGCATTCTGACATCAGTAATGTGGTACAACAGCATTCTGACATCACTACTGTGGTACAGCAGCATTCTACCATCACTACTGTGGTACTGTAGCATTCTGATATCACTACTGTGGTACAACAACATGCTGACATCAGTACTGTGGTACAACAACATGCTGACATCACTACTGTGGTACAACAACATGCTGACATCACTACTGTAGTACAACAGCATTCTGACATCACTACTGTGATACAACAGCATTCTGACATCAGTAATATGGTACAACAGCATTCTGACATCAGTAATGTGGTACAACAGCATTCTGACATCACTACTGTGGTACAACAGCATTCTGACATCAGTACTGTGGTACAACATCATTCTGACATCACTACTGTGATACAACATTCTGACATCACTACTGTGATACAACAGCATTCTGACATCAGTAATGTGGTACAACAGCATTCTGACATCACTACTGTGATACAACAGCATTCTGACATCACTACTGTGGTACAACAGGATTCTGAAATCAGTAATGTGGTACAACAATCTGACATCACTACTGTGGTACAACAGCATTCTGAAATCAGTAATGTGGTACAACAGCATTCTGACATCAGTACTGTGGTACAACAACATTCTGACATCACTACTGTGATACAACAACATTCTGACATCACTACTGTGATACAACAGCATTCTGACATCAGTAATGTGGTACAACAGCATTCTGACATCACTACTGTGATACAACAGCATTTGACATCACTACTTTGGTACAACAGCATTCTGAAATCAGTAATGTGGTGCAACAACAATCTGACATCACTACTGTGGTACAACAGCATTCTGACATCACTACTGTTGATACACAGCATTCTGACATCACTACTGTGTACAGCAGTATTCTACCATCAATACTGTGATACAACAGCATTCTGACATCAGTATTGTGGTACTTTTGACATCCTTACTGTGGTACAGCAGCATTTTGACATCACATTCTGACATCACCACTGTGGTACAGCAGCATCTTCTACCATCAATACTGTGGTACTGTAGCATTCTGATATCACTACTGTGGTGTCGCATTCGACATCAGTACGTGCGTTTCAACAGCATTCTGACATCACTACTCAGCTGATCAACAGCATTCTGACATCAGTAATTGATACAACAGCATTTTGACATCAGTAATGTGGTACAACAGCATTCTGACATCGGTAATGCTGTTTTAACAACATTCTGACATCAGTAATGTGGTACAACAACATTCGACATCACTACTGTGTTTTGACGGCATTCTACCATCCTGCTGTGGTACAGCAGCATTCTGACATCACTACTGTAGTACAACAATATTCTGACATCACTACTGTGGTACAACAGCATTCTGACATCACTACTGTAGTACAACAGCATTCTGACATCACTACTGTTGTACAACATCATTCTGACATCAGTATTGTGGTACTGTGACATCCTTACTGTGGTACAGCAGCATTTTGACATCACATTCTGACATCACTACTGTGGTACTGTAGCATTCTACCATCACTACTGTGGTACAACAACATTCTGACATCAGTAATTTGGTACAACAGCATTCTGACATCACTACTGTAGTACAACAGCATTCTGACATCAGTAATGTGGCACAACAGCATTCTGACATCACTACTGTGGTACAACAGCATTCTGACATCACTACTGTGATACAACAGCATTCTGACATTAGTAATGCGGTACAATAGAATTCTGACACTGACATCAGTAATGTGGTACAACAGCACTCTGACATCACTACTGTGATACAACAGCATTCTGACATCAGTAATGTGGTACAACGGCATTCTGACATCAGTACTGTGGTACATCATTCTGACATCACTACTGTGATACAACAGCATTCTGACATCAGTACTGTGGTACAACAGCATTTGCATCACTACTGTGGGCGCAGCATTCTGACATCATTGCCTGTGGTACAGCAGCATTCTACCATCACTACTGTGGTACTGTGGTATTCTGATATCACTACTGTGGTACAACAACATGCTGACATCAGTACTGTGGTACAACAACATGCTGACATCATTACTGTGGTACAACAGCATTCTGACATCACTACTGTAGTACAACAGCATTCTGGCCTCACTACTGGATACAACAGCATTCTGACATCGGTAATGTGGTACAACAGCATTCGACATCACTACTGTTGAACGGCAACATTCTGACATCAGTACTGTGGTGCAACATCATTCGACATCACTACTGTGATACAACATTCTGACATCACTACTGCGATACAACAGCATTCTGACATCAGTAATGTGGTACAACAGCATTTTGACATCAGTACTGTTGGTGCAACAGCATTCTGACATCAGTACTGTGGTACAACAGCATTCTGACATCACTACTGTGGTACAACAGCATTCTGACATCACTACTGTGGTGCAACAGCATTCGTGGCTTATCCACTACTGTGATACAACAACATTCTGACATCACTACTGTGATACAACAGCATTCTGACATCAGTAATGTGGTACAACAGTATTCTGACATCACCACTGTGATACAACAGCATTTTGACATCACTACTGTGGTACAACAGCATTCTGAAATCGTAATTGGTACAACAACAATCTGACATCTTCCTGTGGTACAACCGCATTCTGACATCACTACTGGCGTTGGCAACGTACGAGCATCGCACTACTGTGGTACAGCAGCATTCTACCATCACCTGTGATACAACAGCATTCTGACATCAGTATTGTGGTACTGTGACATCCTTACTGGTACAGCAGCATTTTGATATCACATTCTGACATCACTACTGTGGTACAGCAGCATTCTACCATCATTGTGGTACTAGCATTCTGACATCACTACTGTGGTACTGTAGCATTCTGACATCAGTAATGTGGTACAACAACATTCTGACATCAGTAATGTGGTACAACAGCATTCTGACATCACTACTGTAGTACAACAGCATTCTGACATCAGTACTGTGGTACAACAGCATTCTGACATCAGTACTGTGGTACAGCAGCATTCTACCATCACTACTGTGATACAACAGGATTCTGACATCAGTATTGTGGTACTGTGACATCCTTACTGTGGTACAGCAGCATTTCGACATCACATTTCTGACATCACTATTGTGGTACAGCAGCATTCTACCATCACTACTGTGGTATCTGTAGCATTCTGACATCAGTACTGTGGTACAACAGCATTCTGACATCAGTACTGTTGGTACAAACAGCATTCTGACATCAGTACTGTGGCACAACAGCATTCTGACATCAGCAATGTGATACAACAGCATTTGACATCAGTAATGTGATACAACAGCATTTTGACATCAGTAATGTGGCACAACAGCATTCTGACATCAGCAATGCGGCCAACAGCATTCGACATCAGTAATGTGTACAACAGCATTTCGACATCACTACTGTGGTACAACAGCATTCTGACATCACTACTGTGGTACAACAGCATTCTGACATCACTACTGTGGTACAACAGCATTCTGACACGTAATATGGCAACAGTTATTCTGACATCAGTAATGTGTACAACAGCATTCTGACATCACTACTGTGGCAACAGCATTCTGACATCAGTACTGTGGTACAACATCATTTCGACATCAATTACTGTGGAGCACAACATTTGGACATCACTACTGTGATACAACAGTTATCTCTGGACATCAGTAATGTGGCACAATGTTATTCTGACATCACTACTGTGATACAACAACATCTGACATCACTACTGTGATTACAACAGCATTCTGACATCAGTAATGTGTACAGCAGCATTCTGACATCTCACTGTGATACAACAGCATTTTGACATCATCTGTGGTACAACAGTATTCTGACATCACTACTGTGGTACAACAGCATTCTGACATCACTACTGTGATACAACACATTCTGACATCAGTATTGTACTGTGGACACCTTTACTGTATACAGCAGCATTTTGAGAACACATTCTGACATCACTGTATACAGCAGCATTCTACCATCACTACTTTGTGGTACTGTGGCATTCTGATGTCACTACTTTTCGTGGTACTGTAGCATTCTGACATCAATAATGTGGTACAACAACATTCTGACATATTGTCATGTGTATAAACAGCATTCTGACATCACTACTGTAGTACAACAGCATTCTGACATCAGTACTGTGGTACAACAGCATTCTGACATCAGTACTATACCTTCAAGAGTTATTTGACATCACTACTGTAATACAACAGCATTCTGACATCAGTACTGTGGTACAACAGCATTCTGACATCACTACTGTAATACAACAGCATTCTGACATCAGTAATGTGATGTCAGTATTTTGACATCATCAGTAATGAAAAATACATTCTGACATCAGTAATGTGGTACAACAGCATTCTGACATCACTACTGTGGTACAGCAGCATTCTACCATCACTACTGTAGTACAACAACATTCTGACATCACTACTGTGGTACAACAGCATTCTGACATCACTACTGTAGTACAACAGCATTCTGACATCACTACTGTTGTACAACAGCATTCTGACATCCTTACTGTGGTACAGCAGCATTTTGACATCACATTCTGACATCACTACTGTGGTACTGTAGCATTCTACCATAACTACTGTGGTACTGTAGCATTCTGACATCACTACTGTGGTACAACAACATTCTGACATCAGTAATGTGGTACAACAACATTCTGACATCAGTACGTGCCAACAGCATCTCTGACATCACTACCGTAGTACAAACAGCATTCTGACACTGTGCATGGTATGAAACAGTATCTGACATCACTATCAGGAACAACAGTATCTCGACATCACTACTGTGATACAAATGTTATTCTTGACACATTAGTAATGCGGTACAATAGAATTTCTGACACCGGACATCAGTAATGTGGTCAACAGCACTCTGACATCACTACTGTGATACAACAGCTTCTGACATCAGTGATGTGGTACAGCAGCATTCTGACATCTGGTACTGTGGTACAACATCATTCTGACATCACTACTGTGACAACAGCATTCTGACATCAGTACTGTGGTACAACAGCATTCTGACATCACTACTGTGATACAACAGCATTTTGACATCACTACTGTGGTACAACAGCATTCTGAAATCAGTTAATATTGGCAACAATCTGACATCACTACTGTGGTACAACAGCATTCTGACATCACTACTGTAATACAACAGCATTCTGACATCACTACTGTGGGTACAGCAGCATTCTACCATCACTACTGTGATGCAACAGCATTCTGACATCAGTATTGGTGCTGGTGACATCCTTACTGTGGCATGTTTTTTTGACATCACATTCTGACATCACTACTACAATGGTACAGCAGCATTCTACCATCCGCTACTGTATTTTGTGACATTCGACATCAGGCATTGTGGTACTGTGACATCTCACTGCGGTACAGCAGCATTTTTGACATCACATTTGACATCACTACTGTGGTACAGCAGCATTCTCACCATCACCATTGTGGTACTGTAGCATTCTGATATCACTACTGTGGTACTGTAGCATTCTGACATCAGTAATGTGGTTGCAACAACATTCTGACATCAGTTAATGTGGTACAACAGCATTCTGACATCACTACGTGGCGACAACAGCATTCTGACATCATCACTGGGTGATACAACAGCATTCTGACATCAGTAATGTGATGTACACCATATTTTGACATCAGTACGTGGCACAACAGCACTGACATCACTACTGTGGTACAACAGCATTCTGACATCACTACTGTGGTACAGCAGCATTCTACCATCACTACTGTGGTACAGCAGCATTCTGACATCACTACTGTAGTACAACAATATTCTGACATCACTACTGTGGTACAACAGCATTCTGACATCACTACTGTAGTACAACAGCATTCTGACATCACTACTGTTGTACAACAGCATTCTGACATCAGTATTGTGGTACTGTGACATCCTTACTGTGGTACATCACATTTGACATCACATTCTGACATCACTACTGTGGTACTGTAGATCTCACCATCACTACTGTGGTACAACAGTATTCTGACATCACTGTGGTACAGCATGTTATCTCTGACATCAGTAATGTGGCAACAGCATTCGACATCAGTACGTAGTGCCAACAGCACCCTGACATCACTACTGTGGTACAACGGCATTCTGACATCACTACTGTTGATACAACAGCATTCTGACATTAGTAATGCGGTACAATAGAATTCTGACACTGTATAACGTGTACGTAAGGCCCAGCACTTTATATCACTACTGTGATACAACAGCATCTTCGACATCAGTAATGTGGTACAACGGCATTCTGACATCAGTACTGTGGTACCAAGCATTCTTGACATCAGTAATGTGGTACAACAGCATTTCGACATCAGTATGTGGTACAACAGCATTCTGACATCACTACTGTGGTACAGCAACATTCTACCATCACTACTGTGGTACTGTAACGTTACTAATGTCACTACTGTGGTACAACAACATGCTGACATCAGTACTGTGGTACAACAACATGCTGGACATCAATTACTGTAGCCAAACACATTCTGGACATCACTACTGCAGTACAACAGCATTCTGACATCACTACTGTGATACAACAGCATTCTGACATCAGTAATATGGTACAACAGCATTCTGACATCAGTAATGTGGTACAAAAGCATTCTGACATCACTACTGTGGTACAACAGCATTCTGACATCACTACTGTGGTACAACAGCATTCTGACATCACTACTGTGGTACAACAGCATTCTGACATCAGTACTGTGGTACAACATCATTCTGACATCACTACTGTGATACAACATTCTGACATCACTACTGTGATACAGCATTCTGACATCACTACTGTGATACAACAGCATTCTGACATCAGTAATGTGGTACAACAGCATTCTGACATCAGTAATGTGATACAACAGCATTCTGAAATCAGTAATGTGGTACAACAATCTGACATCACTACTGTGGTACAACAGCATTCTGACATCAGTAATGTGATACAACAGCATTTTGACATCAGTAATGTGGTACAACAGCATTCTGACATCAGTAATGTGGTACAACAGCATTCTGACATCACTACTGTGGTACAGCAGCATTCTACCATCACTACTGTAGTACAACAACATTCTGACATCACTACTGTGGTACAACAGCATTCTGACATCACTACTGTAGTACAACAGCATTCTGACATCACTACTGTTGTACAACAGCATTCTGACATCAGTATTGTGGTACTGTGACATCCTTACTGTGGTACAGCAGCATTTTGACATCACATTCTGACATCACTACTGTGGTACTGTAGCATTCTACCATAACTACTGTGGTACTGTAGCATTCTGACATCACTACTGTGGTACAACAACATTCTGACATCAGTAATGTGGTACAACAACATTCTGACATCAGTAATGTGGTACAACAGCATTCTGACATCACTACTGTGGTACAACAGCATTCTGACATCACTACTGTGATACAACAGCATTCTGACATTAGTAATGTGGTACATTAGAATTCTGACACTGACATCAGTAATGTGGTACAACAGCACTCTGACATCACTACTGTGATACAACAGCATTCTGACATCAGCAATGTGGTACAACAGCATTCTGTACATCAGTACTGTTGGCACAACATCATTCTGATATCACTACTGTGATACAACAGCATCTCTGACATCAGTAATGTGGTACAACAGCTATTCTGACATCACTACTGTGATACAATATCATTTTGACATCACTACTGGTACAACAGCATTCTGAAATCAGTAATGGTACAACAACAATCTGACATCACACTACTGGTGTACAACAGCATTCTGACATCACTACTGTGATATAACAGCATTCTGACATCACTACTGTGGTACAGCAGCATTCTACCATCACTACTGTGATACAACAGCATTCTGACATCAGTATTGTGGTACTGTGACATCCTTACTGTGGTACAGCAGCATTTTGACATCACATTCTGACATCACTACTGTGGTACAGCAGCATTCTACCATCACTACTGTGATACAACAGCATTCTGACATCAGTATTGTGGTACTGTGACATCCTTACTGTGGTACAGCAGCATTTTGACATCACATTCTGACATCACTACTGTGGTACAGCAGCATTCTACCATCACTACTGTGGTACTGTAGCATTCTGATATCACTACTGTGGTACTGTAGCATTCTGACATCAGTAATGTGGTACAACAACATTCTGACATCAGTAATGTGGTACAACAGCATTCTGACATCACTACTGTGGTACAACAGCATTCTGACATCAGTAATGTGATGCAACAGCATTCTGACATCAGTAATGTGGTACAACAGCATTTTGACATCAGTAATGTGGTACAACAGCATTCTGACATCAGTAATGTGGCACAACAGCATTCTGACATCAGTAATGTGGTACAACAGCATTCTGACATCACTACTGTGGTACAGCAGCATTCTACCATCACTACTGTGGTACAGCAGCATTCTGACATCACTACTGTAGTACAACAATATTCTGACATCACTACTGTGGTACAACAGCATTCTGACATCACTACTGTAGTACAACAGCATTCTGACATCACTACTGTTGTACAACAGCATTCTGACATCAGTATTGTGCTACTGTGACATCCTTACTGTGGTACAGCAGCATTTTGACATCACATTCTGACATCACTACTGTGGTACTGTAGCATTCTACCATCACTACTGTGGTACAACAGCATTCTGACATCAGTAATGTGGTACAACAGCATTCTGACATCACTACTGTAGTACAACAGCATTCTGACATCAGTAATGTGGCACAACAGCATTCTGACATCACTACTGTGGTACAACAGCATTCTGACATCACTACTGTGGACAAACAGCATTCTGACATTATAATGCGGTACAATAGAATCTCTGGACACTGACATCAGTATGTGGCACAACAGCACTTTGACATCACTACTGTGATACAACAGCATTCTGACATCAGTATGTGGTACAACGGCATTCTGACATCAGCACTGTGGTACATCATTCTGACATCACTACTGTGATACAACAGCATTCTGACATCAGTAATGTGGTACAACAGCATTCTGACATCAGTAATGTGGTACAACAGCATTCTGACATCACTACTGTGGTACAGCAGCATTCTACCATCACTACTGTGGTACTGTAGCATTCTGATATCACTACTGTGGTACAACAACATTCTGACATCAGTACTGTGGTACAACAACATGCTGACATCACTACTGTGGTACAACAGCATTCTGACATCACTACTGTAGTACAACAGCATTCTGACATCACTACTGTGATACAACAGCATTCTGACATCAGTAATATGGTACAACAGCATTCTGACATCAGTAATGTGGTACGACAGCATTCTGACATCACTACTGTGGTACAACATCATTCTGACATCAGTACTGTGGTACAACATCATTCTGACATCACTACTGTGATACAACATTCTGACATCACTACTGTGATACAACATTCTGACATCACTACTGTGATACAACAGCATTCTGACATCAGTAATGTGGTACAACAGCATTCTGACATCACTACTGTGATACAACAGCATTCTGACATCACTACTGTGGTACAACAGCATTCTGAAATCAGTAATGTGGTACAACAGCATTCTGACATCAGTAATGTGGTACAACAGCATTCTGACATCAGTACTGTGGTACAACAGCATTCTGACATCACTACTGTGGTACAACAGCATTCTGACATCACTACTGTGGTACAACAGCATTCTGACATCACTACTGTGGTACAACAGCATTCTGACATCACTACTGTGATACAACAACATTCTGACATCACTACTGTGATACAACAGCATTCTGACATCAGTAATGTGGTACAACAGCATTCTGACATCACTACTGTGATACAACAGCATTTTGACATCACTACTGTGGTACAACAGCATTTTGACATCACTACTGTGGTACAACAGCATTCTGAAATCAGTAATGTGGTACAACAACAATCTGACATCACTACTGTGGTACAACAGCATTCTGACATCACTACTGTGATACAACAGCATTCTGACATCACTACTGTGGTACAGCAGCATTCTACCATCACTACTGTGATACAACAGCATTCTGACATCAGTATTGTGGTACTGTGACATCCTTACTGTGGTACTGCTGCATTTTGACATCACATTCTGACATCACTACTGTGGTACAGCAGCATCTTACCATCACTACTGTGGTACTGTAGCATTCTGATATCACTACTGTGGTACTGTAGCATTCTGACATCAGTAATGTGCAGTACAACAACATTCTGACATCAGTAATGTGGTCAACAGTATTCTGACATCAGTACTGTGGTACAACAGCATTCTGACATCAGTACTGTGGTACAACAGCATTCTGACATCATACTGTGGTACAACAGCATTCTGACATCAGTACTGTGGTACAACAGCATTCTGACATCACTACTGTGATACAACAGCATTCTGACATCAGTAATGTGATACAACAGCATTTTGACATCAGTAATGTGCTACAACAGCATTCTGACATCAGTAATGTGGTACAACAGCATTCTGACATCACTACTGTGGTACAGCAGCATTCTACCATCACTACTGTTGTACTGTAGCATTCTGATATCACTACTGTGATACAACAGCATTCTGACATCAGTAATATGGTACAACAGCATTCTGACATCACTACTGTGGTACAACAGCATTCTGACATCACTACTGTGGTACAACAGCATTCTGACATCAGTACTGTGGTACAACATCATTCTGACATCACTACTGTGATACAACAGCATTCTGACATCACTACTGTGATACAACAGCATTCTGACATCAGTAATGTGGTACAACAGCATTCTGTTATCACTACTGTGATACAACAGCATTCTGACATCACTACTGGCGGGTACAACAGCATTCTGAAATCAGTAATGTGGTACAACAGCATTCTGAAATCAGTAATGTGGTACAACAGCATTCTGAAATCAGTACTGTGGTACAACAGCATTCTGACATCAGTACTGTGGTACAACAGCATTCTGACATCAGTAATGTGGTACAACAGCATTCTGACATCACTACTGTGGTACAACAGCATTTTGACATCACTACTGTGATACAACAGCATTTTGACATCACTACTGTGGTACAACAGCATTCTGAAATCAGTAATGTGGTACAACAACAATCTGACATCACTACTGTGGTACAACAGCATTCTGACATCACTACTGTGATACAACAGCATTCTGACATCACTACTGTGGTACAACAGCATTCTGACATCACTACTGTGGTACAGCAGCATTCTACCATCACTACTGTGATACAACAGCATTCTGACATCAGTATTGTGGTACTGTGACATCCTTACTGTGGTACAGCAGCATTTTGACATCACATTCTGACATCACTACTGTGGTACAGCAGCATTCTACCATCACTACTGTGGTACTGTAGCATTCTGATATCACTACTGTGGTACTGTAGCATTCTGACATCAGTAATGTGGTACAACAACATTATGACATCAGTAATGTGGTACAACAACATTCTGACATCAGTAATGTGGTACAACGGCATTCTGACATCACTACTGTAGTACAACAGCATTCTGACATCAGTAATGTGGTACAACAGCATTCTGACATCAGTACTGTGGTACAACAGCATTCTGACATCACTACTGTGATACAACAGCATTCTGACATCAGTAATGTGATACAACAGCATTTTGACATCAGTAATGTGGTACAACAGCATTCTGACATCAGTAATGTGGTACAACAGCATTCTGACATCACTACTGTGGTACAGCAGCATTCTACCATCACTACTGTAGTACAACAACATTCTGACATCACTACTGTGGTACAACAGCATTCTGACATCACTACTGTAGTACAACAGCTTTCTGACATCACTACTGTTGTACAACAGCATTCTGACATCAGTATTGTGGTACTGTGACATCCTTACTGTGGTACAGCAGCATTTTGACATCACATTCTGACATCACTACTGTGGTACTGTAGCATTCTACCATAACTACTGTGGTACTGTAGCATTCTGACATCACTACTGTGGTACAAAAACATTCTGACATCAGTAATGTGGTACAACAACATTCTGACATCAGTAATGTGGTACAACAGCATTCTGACATCACTACTGTAGTACAAAAGCATTCTGACATCAGTAATGTGGTACAACAGCATTCTGACATCACTACTGTGGTACAACAGCATTCTGACATCACTACTGTGGTACAACAGCATTCTGACATCACTACTGTGATACAACAGCATTCTGACATTAGTAATGCGGTACAATAGAATTCTGACACTGACATCAGTAATGTGGTACAACAGCACTCTGACATCACTACTGTGATACAACAGCATTCTGACATCAGTAATGTGGTACAACAGCATTCTGACATCAGTAATGTGGTACAACAGCATTCTGACATCACTACTGTGATACAACAGCATTTTGACATCACTACTGTGGTACAACAGCATTCTGAAATCAGTAATGTGGTACAACAACAATCTGACATCACTACTGTGGTACAACAGCATTCTGACATCACTACTGTGATACAACAGCATTCTACCATCACTACTGTGATACAACAGCATTCTGACATCAGTATTGTGGTACTGTGACATCCTTACTGTGGTACAGCAGCATTTTGACATCACATTCTGACATCACTACTGTGGTACAGCAGCATTCTACCATCACTACTGTGGTACTGTAGCATTCTGATATCACTACTGTGGTACTGTAGCATTCTGACATCAGTAATGTGGTACAACAACATTCTGACATCAGTAATGTGGTACAACAGCATTCTGACATCACTACTGTAGTACAACAGCATTCTGACATCACTACTGTGGTACAACAGCATTCTGACATCAGTACTGTGGTACAACAGCATTCTGACATCACTACTGTGATACAACAGCATTCTGACATCAGTAATGTGATACAACAGCATTTTGACATCAGTAATGTGGTACAACAGCATTCTGACATCAGTAATGTGGTACAGCAGCATTCTACCATCACTACTGTGGTACATAGAAACATAGAAACATAGAAGTTGACGGCAGATAAGGACCGCAAGGCCCATCCAGTCTGCCCATTTCTTTTTCTACCTTATAAATGTGCCATCGGCCTTTGCTATGTCAGTGACCTATCTATTCATAGTCATTTGTATTGCTCCCTTATGCCTATCCCATGCCTGTTTGAAGCCCTGCACTGTATTCATAGCCACTACTTCTTTGTAAGCCATTCCATGCATCTACCACCCTTTCTGTGAAAAAGAATTTCCACATTCTCAATCTGCCTCCTCTAATCTCATGCTGTCCTCTTGTCCTGCTATTTTTCTTATATTTAAACATGTTAGACTCTTTCACCTTGTTTATGCCCTTAAGGTGTTTAAATGTCTCGCATATCACCTCTCTCCCTCCTTTGCTCAAGGGTATACATTGAGCTCAGTTAATCTGTCCTCATATGTCTTCTGATGTACAGTCCCTGCACCATTTGGTTGCCCTTCTGACTGGCCTCAATTTGGTTAATGTCCTTGTGAAGGTGTGGCCTCCAATACTGCACGAGTACTCCAGATGGGGCCTAACCAATGTCTTGTACAGGGATTATTACCTCCTCACGACTTGTGATACCCCTACTAATACACCTAACACCCCTAGCCTTACCTACTGCTTTAGAGGTCTGTTTGGATGATTTCAGGTCATCAGTGATGATGATGCCCAAGTCTCTTTCTTCCTTTGTGACTGCTAGCAACTCCCTCCCAGCCTATAAGTGGCTTCAGGGTTTCTCTTCCCTATGTGCATGATTTTGCACTTCTGCATTAAATCCCAGTTGCCACTCTTCTGACCATTCTGCTAGTTTATCCAGATCTCTTCTCATTCTGCCCACCCCATCTGGATCATCTCTCTGTTGCAGATCTTGGTGTCATCTGCAAACAGACAAGCCTCACCCTCTAGTCCATCTGCTAGGTCACTAATGAAGATGTTGAATAGGACTGGCCCCAGGACTGATCCCTGAGGGTACCCCACTTGTGACTTGCATCTCTTCTGACTGTATACCATTTACCACCACTCTCTGTTTCTGCCAGTCAACCAGTTTGACACCCAGTTGACCAACTTCTGACCACCCCGAGCCCACCTAGCTTATTTATCAATCTTCTATGTGGAACAGTGTCAAAAGCTTTGCTGGAAGTCAAGGTAGGCTACATCAACTGCTCCCCCTTGGTCCACCACTCTGGTTACCCAGTCAAAGAAATCTATGAGATTAGTTTGACAGGACCTTCCTTTGTAAACCCATGCTGTCTTGGATCCTGTGCCCTATGGATTCCAGGTGTTGCACTATCCTTTCCTTAAGAGTGCTTCCATAATCTTGCCCACTACTGAGGTAAGACTGGCCGGTCTGTAGTTCCGCCTCCTCCCTGCTACCACTCTTGTGGGTGGGATCACATGAGCCCTTCTCCAGTCTTCTGGGACCTCTCCTGTGCTCAGAGACTCACTAAACAATTCTGCTAATGGCTCTGCTAGTTCCTCCTTTAGCTCCTTAAGTACCCTGGGATGTATGCCATCAGGTCCCATTGCCTTATCCACCCTGAGCTTAGCAGCTCTTGTAGGACCCTTTCTTTTGTGAAGGGAGTAGTGCTCACCTCCCTCCCCTGTGTCCATGATGCTGAGCTGTGGGCCTTGCCTACCTTCTCTTCAGTGAATACTGAGCAAAGTATCTATTTAGGATAGATGCCTTTACAGGGTCCTCCTCCTCACATGCTCCCTTTCTCCATTAAGCAAGCAATACCCCCTCTGGACTTTCTCCTTTCACTAATGTATCTATAGAAAGTCTTGTCACCTTCTTTACTGTTTGTGCTAGTGTTTCCTCAGTTTGGGACTTTGCCTGCCTTACTGCCTTACCTGCTTCCCTTAGGGCAGTTTGGTATGCCCCTATCTTCATCCGCTGTGTTCCCTTATATTTTCTGAAGGCCAGCCTTTTGGCTCTGACCTTTTCTGCTACTGTATTTGAGAACCAAAGTGGTTTCCTTCTTTTTGCACTTCCTTTTCTGTCTAACACAATGGGATGTTGCTTCAAGTATTGTATCCTTAATGCTTGCCCACTTGCCTGTACCTCCTCACCTGTGTTCTTTTTGCCAGGGCTAGCTTAACTCTGTTGGCCATCTTATCAAAGTCAGCTCCTCTGAAGTCCCATATTTTGCCTTGGAATGGGACGATTTAGATGTAATGCCAAATTGAACCATACCATGTGATGGTCACTGGCCCCAGGTGACCTTCTACCTGGAGATCTGTGATCCCTTCTTTGTTAGTCAGTACTAGATCTAGGATAGCCCTGTCTCTTGTGGGTTGCTGTACCAGTTGTTTGAGGCCCTCCCTGCAGGGAATCCACTATGAGTCTAGTTCTGGCAGATGTTCCTGCTGGTATTGACCAATCTGTATCTGGCATGTTGAAGTCTCCATTATCAGAACCTCCCTTTAGCTGTCATGTTTTGTATATCTTCTAACAGTAATGTGTCTATGTCCTCCCTCTGGTCTGGGGCCTGTAGACAACCCAGTTCTTATGGCTGTCCATTTCCTGTTTCAGGGTGACCACAGTTCTTCTGGCTCCTTATGTGTATTCTGAATTTCTGTAGCTTTGATATTTTCATTAACATACAGGGCCACTCCTCCCCCTTTTGCACCTCGGTCTCTTCAGAACAATACATAGCCAGGTACTGAAGTCTCCCAAGTGTGGTTACTGGTAAACCACGTCTCACTAATTGCTACTATGTCCAGTTTAGCCTCTCGACATATTGCTTGCAGGTCTGGGATCTTATTTCCCAGGCTGTGAGCATTATTATACATGATTTTCCATTGGCCAGATTTTGGTGTGTTAGTTGTTGGGTGAGGTTTGGCATTACCCCTGTGCATCGTATGGGGAGACAAACCTTTTTCTTACCTGGTGATGCAAATGAGCAGCAAAACACACTGAATTCCAGTTTGACCACTAGCTGAGGGGAGGGTGTTCTTCCCATTCAGCATTGTGGGTGCTGCACCCCTCTCCCCATTTGCTAGTTTAAATATTCTGCAAGGCGTCAAACTGCCCCAATGCACTGACTCCTCTTTAGTCAGATGCAGTCCATCAAATTTAAGAACTTTCCTCCCAGAACTGTTGCCAGTTCCTACAAATCTGTGTCCTTTTTCCTGGCACCAGTCCTTGAGCCATGTGTTTAGCTCCCCTATCTCCCCTTCTCTGACCTTCCGTCCATCTGCTCCCTTCTCCCAGACTGGCAGGATCTCAGAGAAGGAGATGCCGGACGAAATAGATGATAGTTTGTCACCCAGCCTAGTCAGGTGTTCCTTGGTCTCCACAACTGACCGGCTGGCGAGATCATTAGTCCCTATGTGTACTAGGACATCAATGTTTTCTCCTGCTTTGTGACAACAGCATTGTACTGTACTGTAGCATTCTGATATCACTACTGTGGTACAACAACATGCTGACATCAGTACTGTGGTACAACAACATTCTGACATCACTACTGTGGTACAACAGCATTCTGACATCACTACTGTAGTACAACAGCATTCTGACATCACTACTGTGGTACAACAGCATTCTGAAATCAGTAATGTGGTACAACAACAATCTGACATCAGTAATGTGGTACAACAGCATTCTGACATCACTACTGTAGTACAACAGCATTCTGACATCACTACTGTGGTACAACAGCATTCTGAAATCAGTAATGTGGTACAACAACAATCTGACATCAGTAATGTGGTACAACAGCATTCTGACATCAGTAATGTGGTACAACAGCATTCTGACATCACTACTGTGGTACAACATCATTCTGACATCACTACTGTGATACAACAACTTTCTGACATCACTACTGTGGTACAACAGCATTCTGAAATCAGTAATGTGGTACAACAACAATCTGACATCACTACTGTGGTACAACAGCATTCTGACAGCACTACTGTGGTACAACAGCATTCTGACATCACTACTGTGATACAACAGCATTCTGACATCAGTAATGTGGTACAACAGCATTCTGACATCAGTACTGTGATACAACAGCATTCTGACATCAGTACTGTGGTACAACAGCATTCTGACATCAGTACTGTGGTACAACATCATTCTGACATCACTACTGTGATACAACAACATTCTGACATCACTACTGTGATACAACAGCATTCTGACATCACTACTGTGGTACAACAGCATTCTGACATCACTACTGTGATACAACAGCATTCTGACATCACTACTGTGGTACAACAGCATTCTGAAATCAGTAATGTGGTACAACAACAATCTGACATCACTACTGTGGTACAACAGCATTCTGACATCAGTAATGTGGTACAACAGCATTCTGACATCACTACTGTGGTACAACAGCATTCTGACATCAGTACTGTGGTACAACATCATTCTGACATCACTACTGTGGTACAACAACATTCTGACATCACTACTTTGATACAACAGCATTCTGACATCACTACTGTGATACAACAGCATTCTGACATCACTACTGTGGTACAACAGCATTCTGACACCACTACTGTGATACAACAGCATTCTGACATCAGTAATGTGGTACAACAACAATCTGACATCACTATTGTGGTACAACAGCATTTGGACATCACTATTGTGGTATAACAGCATTCGGACATCAGCAATGTGGAACAACAAAAATGTGACATCACTATTGTGGTACAACAGCATTCTGACATCAGTAATGTGGTACATCAACAATCTGACATCACTATTGTGATACAACAGCATTCTGACATCAGTAATGTGGTACAACAGCATTCTGTCATCAGTAATGTGGTACAACAGCATTCTGACATCACTTGTTTTTGGTTTTTTTTATTTATTTTTATTATATTGGATGTGATCACAACCTGATACAGTCTTTAGTCTGTTGGTTTATCATCAACAATATAATTACAGGACTTGTATACATAATCAATATTTGTGGATATAAACCATTATATTTTAAATAAAATTACATTTATACAATATGACTGAGTGCATTATTTCACCATCGTTCTTACCCGCTCTGAAATAAGTAAAAATGTATTTTGTACTGTAACAGTTACTCTCATTGCCGCTATGGAGAATGTCTCCGTATCTTTATTCAGAAATACCATTCCTCAGGTACCCAAATGCTCCCACAGCTTATCACACTAAGGAACAAAATCAGGATCTCGACTAGACATGTAGAATACCCACGGCCTCCAAAATACCTCAGCCTCCGAGATTTTGTTATGCAATTTGGCTGTAAGAGATTCCATATAACAGATATCTGAAACCAACCCGCTCCATTCCTCGATGGTAGGAACATCCAAAGACATCCGACGTCTAGTTATAGCCTTTTTTGCTGCCACTATATAAACAGGTAACAAAGTTCTATGCCTAGCTGGTCGATGGTGGTGGGGGGGGGGATTATATTATAGCCAATAAAATCATCTCAGCAGCCAATTCTACCCTCTCTCGCAGACAATCTGACATTGCTTGTTGTAAGGTACACCAACAGGGCATTAGGTGCGGGCACATCCCAAAAATATGAACAAGGTCAGCTTTCAAGCACCCACAATCCCTTCAGCATTTACCATAGGAGGAGGGAATTTATTTTATGAGAGTTGCCAGGAGAGCAGAAAAACCGGACTCGGCATTTCCCTGCAAATTCCCGCCATAAATTAGAATGAGTTACCCTACAAGCCAGAGGAGAGGCCTGAAGCCAATCTTGTTCGGGTATGTCCATCTCAAGATCCCTGCACCAGCTCCTCAAAATGGAAAGCGATGAATCCCCCATTCCCCGTCGGAGGATTTGATATAGATATCCCACCTGGTGTCCCCATGGCCAACCAGAAACGGCATCCTCAAGCTGACATTACTTGTGTACAAGAGCATTCAGACATCACCACTGTGGTTTGGACATAACTTCTGTGGTACAGCAACATTTTGACTTTTCTACTGTGGTACAACAGCATTCTGACATCACCACTGTGATACAACAGTATTCTGACATCACTATTGGGGTACAACAGCATTCTGACACCACTATTGGGATTCAACAACATTCTGACATCATTACTGTCATACAACAACATGCTGACACCACTACTGTGGTACAACAACATTCTGACATCACTATTGTGATACAACAGTATTCTGACATCACTATTGAGGTACAACAGCATTCTGACATCACCACTGTGATACAACACCGTTCTGACACCACTATTGGGATTCAACAACATTCTGACATCATTACTGTCATACAACAACATTCTGACACCACTACTGTGGTACAACAACATTCTGACATCAGTACTGTGGTACAACAGCATTCTGATATCACTACTGTAATACAACAGCATTATGACTTCCCCACTGTGGCACAACAACATTCTGACATCACTGCTGTAGTACAACAACATTCTGACATCACTATTGTGGTACAACAACATTCTGACATCACTACTGTAGTACAACAACATTATGACTTCACCACTGTGGTACAACATTCTGACATCAATACTGCAGTACAACAACATTCAGACATCACTACAATGGTACAGCAGCATTCAGACATCACTCCTGTGGTACAGCACCATTCTGACATCACTCCTGTGGTACAGCACCATTCTGACATCAGTGCTATGGTACAACATTCCAACATCATTGCTCTGGCACAACAACATTTTGTGGTACAACAGCATTCTGATATCATCAGTGCTGTGGTACAGCAGCATTCCACAATCATTGCTCTGGCACAGCAACATTTTGACATCACCACTGTGGTACAACAGCATTCTGACATCACTACTATGGTACTGCAGCATTCTGACATCACTACTGTGGTACAACAGCATTCTGACATCATTACTGCGGTACAACATTCTGACATCACTATTGTGGTACAGCAGCATTCTGACATCATTACTGTGGTACAACAGCATTCTGACATCACTACTGCGATACAGCAGCAGTTTAACATCACTACTGTGATACAACATTATTCTAATATCACTACTGTGGTACAACAGCATTCTGACATCACTATTATGATACAGCAGCATTCTGACATCACTACTGCGATACAGCAGCAGTCTAACATCACTACTGTGGTACAACATTATTCTAATATCACTACTGTGGTACAACAGCATTCTGACATCACTATTGTGATACAGCAGCAGTCTAACATCACTACTGTGGTACAACAGTATGCTGACATCACTACTGGAGTACATCAGGAAAGATGCAAGTCCATGGATAAATACAAATTTGCTGAAATGGATGAGACTGAGGAAAACTCTTTTGGGGGAAAAATACCAAAAGAATACATCAGATTCTGCTTTCAATTATTTATTTTTTTATAATTTATTTATTTATTAGAATTTCGGATAAATACCTTTGAGCCAATGGCTCTTTTACAAAGGTTCCACGTCAGTATACAAAGAATAGAAGTACAGTTTGTGTGAGATTAGCAGGCAAGCAGTTTGAAAACAAAATTCAGTACAGGGTATACATGGTCTGAAAGCTACAGGTGATATAAATAACAGTTAGAACAACATAATCAGGCAGACATTTAAGAATGAAGAGTCACAACAAATAATATTTACATGAACTAAAGCTGCCAGAAGGGCTCTGTCAAAGGGAAAGGTAGAGTGGAAAAAACTGAGTTGCTGCCAATTGTGCCAGGCAGCGTAGGAAAGTGGAAGAGAGAGTGGGTGTAGAGCGGTAACTGGGAGGGAGGTAGAAAGAGAGGTGGGTGGGAGGCAAGGATCGGGGAACAAGTGCAACAGTGGGTGGGGTGAGCAAATTAGAAAAGGGAGAGGGGAAGGGAGTTGATGGAGGGTAAGAGAGGAAGATGGTGGACCAGGGCTAGGGAGAGAGGCAGGGGTAGATATGAGGAGGGGGAGGGTGGTGGCAGGCAGAGGTGGGGATAGTAGAGAGGTGCGAAGAACAGAAGCAACCACCAGGGAGGTTAGGAGAAACAGTCAGAGGTGGCTCTGGACACAAGCGTTTGACGTAGCTTGTGTTTGAATGAGCAGAGGGTGCCTAAGTTGGTGAGTTCGCTGCCCAGAGAGTTAAACATCTTAGGGGCTCTACCTGCAAAAGACCACTGGCCTTGGGCAGTGCGACAGCGGGGAACAACCAGAGAATAGCTGTCAGAGCTTCTTGTGTAACGGGGGTGGTTGGCTGGGCTTAAGAGAGACTGAACCCCAGGGGGGCATGAGTCCCATCAATGACTTTTTTGCTAGTAGGCAGGTTTGGAAAGTAATCCTTCCCTGAAGTTGTAGCCAGTTTGACTGTTTGTAGAGGTCGCAGGTATGCGTGTGGTAGGCAGCACCAGTAAGCAGTCTGCAGGCCCTATTCTGCACTGTAAGAACTTCCTGTAGTGCTGTAGCTGTGGCTGCTCCGTAGATAACAAGCCCATAATCAATGATGGAGACAATAGAGCTGTGTATTGCTAGCTTAAGTGCGTCAGGTGTCAGGCAGTGTCTATGTTTATAGAGAAGGCCTATATGGATATTCACAGATTTTGCAACTGAATCGATATGGCTGGAGAAGGACAGAGTACGGTCCAGGGTTATACCAAGGTATTTGAAAGTCTGCATCTGGTTCAGGGTCACACCCGAGCTGTTTTTGATTGCCAACTGTTGGTGTTTATGTTTGTTATGTGTGCCATGGAACAGCATAGTCTTTGTTTTCTTGTAATTTAGCACTAGTTTCTGTGAGACGAACCAGGCCTCAACTTGCTTGAAACTTTCCTGCACTTGTTTCTCCAAGAGGGAGGGGGTCAGAATTCTTAGAGAAAATCACTGCGTCATCAGCATACAGAATAATGTTTTCATCACAGGCAGAAGGGAGATTGTTCAGGAAGATGCTGAATTAGTATGGATATTATCTTAATACAGTAAAAAGAAAAGCAATTAAAAAGACAAAACAGGAGTATTACAAAAAAAAAAAAAGCAGCTCGAATGTGTAATCCAAGATCCAAAATTGCTCTGGAAATCTTTTCAAGACTTTTATAAACCAAAAACAAAGGACAGTACTGTTACTTCAAGTATAACAGAGTCGAGTGCTATACAGCAAGGATAGGATCACAATCGTACACGCAGTAACGACAGCACATGATCAGTAAAAGCAGGGTAGGCAGATCAACAAATCAAATCATGTGTCAGAAGGAGGAGACTAGGAGGTCATCAGGGGGCAAGGGGGCTGAGGTTGGGGGACTAGGTTGAGGGGCTGGTGATGAGGCAGCGCAGGAGCAAGGGGGGAGGAAGGAGTGTGTCAAAACAGACACTTTAGGGCTGGAAGCGAGGGCAAATGACAAGCAGTTGGGGAGAGCCGATTCCAGAGGGACAAGGGTCTGTAGGAGAACTTTGACAGACCAGAAGTTGAGCGGGGGTGAGGCAGGGAGAAACAGTGGGAGTCTCTGGGGTATAGCGGGTAGTTGTAGGAGGAGTCCGCTGAGGCAGTGGAAGGAGGAGAGATGGGAGGCCAGTATTTGGCTATGAAAGCCAAGTAATGGGTCAGGCGACGATGGGGTAGAGGTGTAAGGCAAGGCACATTTATTTATATGGTGCCCAGTCCTGGAGGCTCTGGGCGCCTTACATAAAAGAAAACAGGCGGGATTAATACAAATAAAATAAAGTATAAACAAATGCAACATATAACGTATCATACAGCATTAAAACAATAAATATAATCTTAAAAATATAATAGTTCTGATTAGTCCAGGAAGGCCAGGCAGAAGAGGCGAGTCTTCAGGCCCCTTTAAATGCCTTCTCCATCGGAGCCTCCCTGGGAGAGATGGGAAATGAGTTCCAGAGGGCTGGTCTGGTGACTTCAAAAGCTTAGTGGCCGGAAGTTTTTAACCTGGCCCTCAGAACCACAAGGCGGCCCCTGTTGGGGGGGGGAGCAGAGGGAGTGGCCAAAGGTGTCAGGAGATCAGCCAGGTAGCCGGGGCTCAGTTCGTATAGGGCCTTATAGGTGAACAAGCCCACCTTGAACATGATCCTCCACCTAACAGGCAGCCAGTGCAGAGCTCGCAGGACCGGGGTCACATGACTAGACTTAGGCCCGTCAGTAACCTGGTTGCTGCATTCAGCACTAGCTGCAGTCGTCGGAGGGTACCTCCACTACTGACCCCGAAGTATAGAGCATTACAGATAATCAAGCCTGGATGTAACAAAAACATGTACCAGTGATGGCAGATCCTCAGGCGGAACCAGGGGTTTAATCCTGGCAACATTCTTTAAGTGGTAAAAAAAACACTTTTGACCACAGATGACACCAGAGCATCAAGTGTCAATCTGCCATCCAGGATGACACCAAGTTTTCTCACTCTAGGGGAAGCCATCAACAGAGTGGTCCCAGGACCAAACCTATCACCACTCAGGAGGCGCTCCCATCATGCCTGCAATCCGACTCTATCACTAGGACCTCTGTCTTGTCAGGTTCAGTCGCAACCAACTGGAGGACACCCAGTCATTGATCTCCGCCAGGCAGTTGAGCACTTCCATGGCGTCATGTGTTCCAGAGGCAAAGGACATATACAGTTGGGCATCATCTGCGTAGCAGTGAAAACCTGCACTGTAATGCCTAATGAGCTCACCCAAGGACAGCATGTACACTGCGAACAACACTGGCTATGAGATCGAACCCTGAGGCACTCCACATGGCAGGAGCTTAAGGGAGGAGGAGAAATTCCCCATCACCACCCGTTACTTCCTGCCCAAGAGATAGGACTCACACCAGTTGATGACAGTACTGATGAGTCCAAAATATTCTTTAAGGTGATCTAGAAGCATAAGGTGATCCACGGTGTCAAATGCTGAAGAAAGATCTAGAAGAACAAGAATTGACCTGTCTCTTCCATCTCTTGCCCTGAGGAGGTCATTTTGCATCCTAACCAACTCCATTTCAGTGCTATGCCTATCCCTGAAACCCAACTGGAATGACTCGTGGATGTCAATGGCCATGAGGCACTCCTTGAGCTTCTGCATCACTATCTTCTCAACAACCTTTCCTAAAAATCGAAGGCTGGAGATTGGTCGATAATTCACCAGGACATCAGGGTCAAGAGATGACTTCTTCAAGAGGGGTCTCATCAGTACCTCTTTCAAGGTATCAGGGAAGACTCCCTCCGACAATGAATACCGGATAATCCCAGCGAACACCGGACCAACGGTCTCGACACATCCCATCAACAAACTAGTCAGGACCAGGTCCAGTACACAGTAAGTGTGCCTCAGCTTCGACATCACCTCAGTGACCTTGGCCACCTCCACTGGTCTAAACTCCTCCCAGACAATAGGAGTGCCTCTACTCCTACCAGGCTGGTCACTGTGAGGCAAAACTTGACTCGCTGACGAGATCCCCAACCGGACAGAGGACACCCTGTCAGAGCAAAACTGAGCAAACTTATTGCATAATGCGGTTGAAAAAGCTTTCTTGATGGCCAGTGCAGGTGCTCCATGGAGGCGAAGGAAGGTAGGGAGTTGCCGGGCCACTCTAGGGGCAGACTCTGCATCCAGAGCATGGGTGATATGAGCGGCCCAAAGGAGTGGAACAATGAGGGCAGATTAAAACGAATAAAAAGAAAGTTAAAAAAAAGAAAGCTTTCTTCAGCTGTAGACAGACTGGATAAAGAAGTCTTTTTTTTTTTTTTTCCCTAATAGTTTTTATTGAGCAAAAACACATAATACAGTGCATTTTATATTTCAATAAAAAAATAACATTTAACACTCTTAAAAACATTCTTTAAAGAAAGTTGTTTGACTTAGCATTGACAAGACTATCACTCTATTCTTTAGATATTTAATGATGTAACTGATTGGGCAAGCCTCAGCTTGTATAATATAGTGAAATTGGGAACCTCAAAAGATGTATAACAACAAATACAGTAGTACAACTAAAACTATTATCTTAATAATAATACCAAACATATTCTAGAAATTTAAGCATCTAAATTCAGGGTTTAAACCATGGGCTCCTTCAGAAATGGACCCCATACATCAATGTACTTGTCTATCCTATCTGCTAGTAGCTATGTTATTCGTTCATTGCTTGCTGTGCTGCTCATTGTATCAAACCATTCAAAAATGGAAGGTGCTATGGGGTCCTTCCAATGTCTTAGTAGTACACGTTTGGCACATACTGCAGCTACTGAAAGCTATAACTTCTGACTCTGTAAAATTGGAAGTGGAAGGATATATTCCTATCACGCACATCAGTGGATGAAGAAGTCTGTCCACAGTCCCAAAAAGATGAGATGGTCTGTTCCTCCCTGCGGCAATCTCCCGACAGAACCTTTACCTTCTTACAGTTGGTTGCCCCATGGCACTCATGATAGTGAGTACACAAGACCAATTTGTCCTCCTCGGAACAGGTCTTCTGCCAGCAATGCTCCGACTTCTGACCCTTGATCTTCATCGCCTTGAGATCCCCATCAAACCAAAGGGATCTCAAGCGAGAAGATCTGGGTCATATACGGACCGGTGCAATGGCATTAAGCACCTCGGATACCGCCTTATTATAGGTGGCCACCACCCCGTCCATACCAACCCCACATGCAGCAATCACACTAGATAAATCAGCTACCGCCAACAGTCCCTCTGGGGACAATCCCCTTAAAGAACGATAGCTGATCATCTCAACTGAGGAGGGACTATCGGGGGTGCCCAAATGAGAAAGCCACTGTGCAATGATCAGACCAAATGAACCAATCAGTCTTGAGGTTCATAAGCTCAAGCCCCAGTGAGAAAACCAAGTCCAACGTGTGGCTGTGATGATGGGTCACAGAAGTAACAACTTGTGTCAGGTCCAGTGATGTCATCAACTGGAGAAGGTAATGACCAAATTGCAAGGATTCGTCATCGATCCAGGCAATGAAGTCCCCCAAAACCAACCATCTGGGGGACTCCAACACAGTCCCAGTTGTCGACAACGCAGTCCGTGACCTCCTACAGGAAGTCTTCCCCCGACCCCAGAAGGTGGTAAACACGAGGGAGCAGTACAGAGAGCAGTGAAGTGTGCAAGGGGGGGAGGAGTTAGAAATGAAGCACAACAAGGAGTTCAGGAGAGTAGCAAGCCTGGACAAGGACACGGTGGGGGCAGTAGCGTAGACTATATCAGCATAGTCAATTCTTGACTAGCTCATGATGGGTAGGGAGGGGGAGGCCGTCTCTGTTTTGGTGCAATATGCCTAATTTAGGTTGCAGTTTAGACCATATGTTAGCAATGTGGGAGGAAAAACTGAGTTTGGTGTCCAGCTAGACCTCGTGGTATTTAAATGTGATGATTACTTCGAGGTTGGAGCCATCAGGGGTGAGAACACAGGAAGGGTCAGAGTTTTTCTACCTGCCTCCTTGTCCCAAAGGTCATAGAGAGACAGTTTTTCTTAGTATTGACTCTAGGATGATTAGCATGGAACCAGCTGATGACTTTGTTGAAATCCTGCTGAAGGGAGTCTTGGAAGTCAGCGGTGATAGGTCCCGAGAAGTATGGGATGGTATCATCCGTAAACTCCTCCATGAACCATTAAGTACTGTGGAAAATGTCTAACTATTTAGGTGTGGTTCTTGATCAAACATTATGCAAGACCATGTACACAAAGTAATGCAAATAGTAAATTAGGTTAACTTTACAGAAATCAGAATAATTTAACAAAGGAAGTTAAGAAAGCAACTGTAAAGCAAATATTACTTCCTATGTTAAAGGGAAACATCCAGCTGTGACCAGGCCATGCCTTGGTGCAAAGCATACCCCAATTAGCCTTTTTGCAAAGTAAATGATTATTTTTGACGTACAGTTACTGAAATATTTCGCTCATATCTGATTGATCATGACACCGGCATTGTGAACTGACGGACGAGCCCATGATCACCCGCGGCTGTCCCAGTTTGATGGCTGACATGGGGAGCAGCCTGGGGCGAGCCCATAGACAACTGTGTAAACAGAGCTATTAATAGCTTTCGTTTCCAAAGTGCATGTCCCGGTGCTGTACCAAGACCAGAATTGGTCTGGCAGTCGACTGCTATACCATACCTGGTCTCGGTGTAGCACCAGGACATGCACTTTGGAAACTGGAGCTGTTGATAGCACTACCTATACAGGCTGTTTATGGGTGCTTCCCCACTTGCTCCCTGTGTCAGACGTCATGCTGGGATAGTCATGGGTGGTTACGGGTGTGTATGTCAGTTCACAATGCCAGTGGCAGGGAGGCAGGATTACCAGATACGTGTAAAATATTTCAGCAACTGCAAGCTAAAAAAAGTAATCTGCTTTGCGAAAAGTCTAATCGGACCATGCCGTACACCAAGGCATGGCCCGATCACAGCTAGACGTTTCCCTTTAAGTTATAACAAGCTGCTGCAACTGTCCTATCTAAATGTATCGTTGCATTTAATGCCATCAGCCCGATTTTCAACGGGTGGTACAAGGCTTGTGTCGAGCCCTGCATCAAACCCGTTTTTGGGCGCAGCTGCGCCAAACATACCTGGCACAACTGCTCCTGATTTTAGCACATTGGGTGCAGCTGCGGCAGTTTTCACACTTCACTACAGCTTGTGCCAAATATTTGGTGCAAGCTCCGTAAAAATGGTCCACAGAATGCCACATGTCAGACCATGGGGGAGCTGGTCTAACTTGCTGCATTTGACGCATGGGAGTAAAAAAATCCTTATCGGTGCCAGAAGAATGTCGCAAGGCCCGTGCACCATATGAACAGCGTACTAGGGGCTTGTGGCACTCTCAGGAGCTCTGAAAATTGAGCCCCAGATATCGCTTTGTAACCAAATCTCCTAAACAGACTTACCATTGTGAATTATATACACTCACAAATGTTCTGGCACCACGGGGTAGAATTTTTCAGAAAGCTGCACATTTTGCATGGAAAGCACTCACAACAGAAGTGCCAAAAATGTTAAGAGAAAAGGTAATTCCAGTCAAGAAAACTATGTTGAAAAGGACATTTACCCGACAATGACAGTAACATCAACATTATGTTGTACCTAGGATAAGGACCTCTCATGGACAACGGGCTTTCCACTACCGTGCCCCTTCTTGGTACAATTCCCTCCCTGCCAGTATCTCAGACACCCCCACAATCTCTTGCTTTAAAACTACCCTCCGGAACCACCTTTACACCACTCGCAGCTGTTGCTGTTTCTAAGCTATCTTGCTCACTCTCTGACAAAGCCCCCTGTTGGCTGCTCAAATCCTCTACCCTTGGTTCCTGTTACACCTACTAAAACACACTGTATTGATATCCTATGTTTTCTGATGTTCTAGTTATTTCCCTGAACAATGTTAACTTCACCAACCCTGTATGTGGTAAACTGTTGATCTCATTTGTCCTCCTGTATCCTCAAAAAAAAAAAAAAAAAACTGTACACTGTTTCTCTGTACTAAGTTGTTATCACTGTATTGTCTTCTCTGTGACGAGGTACCTTTGTAAACGAGCTTCTGGCTCAAAGGTTGTAAACTGATGCTTAATAAATAAATAAATAAATGTTGAAAAGGATTTAACACAAAAAGGACATTAACCTACTTGGGAGGGTCCCTACAAAGATGATAGCCGGTCAGCAGAGTAAGGCATACGAGGAGAGGCTGAGGGTGCTGAGCAAGTACTCCCTGGAAGACAGGAAGGAGAGAGAGGGGAAACATGATTGTGACCTTCAAGTACTTAAACAGGATAAATAAGGTTGATAAGGAGAGTCACTTTAAGCTGAGTGGCAACCAGAACACGAGGGGCACATTCTTAAGCTGGAGGGTGGGAGGTTTAGGAAAGAGGTCAGGAAGCACTTGTAACCCCCAGGGAGCGCTACCCTTAGGGCTACTACCCCTGTCTGCCCCACAGAGGCAGGCTGAGCGGCCCAGATCCGTTGACAGGTGCCTCCACCCAGAGGTCGGGGTTAGCACAGTTAAGACTACCACGGTTACAGCCCTCTGAGCTACTGCAACCCCCCCTTCGTCCCACTAGTGACTCACACTGGGTAGCAGCAATTCTGTTCACCAGTACACTTACCCCACGGAAAATATAATCCAGCTCCATTCGGGGACCCCCTGTAAAGTAAGGCACAGTTATGTTGCAATCACCAAACAGCAGTTCACCATTAACGTACACAATAGCCAGGATGTAGCTGTACAAAAACAATCTGATTTATTCAAGGGGGAAAACAACAAGGACAGGGGGGATCAAGTTGATTAGCTTATCACTAAATTTATTTACCTAGAGCTCTGTGCACAGGCCTATCCCTATCAATTACTGTCCCTGGGTACCCAAGCCCTAGTGGCTAGTCCAAACCATGGCAGCTGGTAGTGGCCCTTTCACACAGAGGAAAGAAAAAGTTAGTTAAACAGTCAGCACTACAGTAATCCCATTTGGTTCCAAGGTGGCAAATCAACGGGGAACTACCCTGAATTAGTACTCACGACCTCCAGACAAGATAGGGTCCTTAAACGTTGACAGGCCTACTCTTGAGCTCCACGAGACTCCTCACACATTTATATGGCAAACTGCACCAGGCAGTCCTTTAATGGCAGCCGGATTTACTTGAGCTACACAAGCCTCCACACATTTATATGGTAAACTGCACCAGGCAAAGTCCTTTAATGGCAACCAGATTTACTTGAGCTACACAAGCCTCCACACATTTATATGGCAAACTGCACCAGGCAAAGTCCTTTAATGGCAACCGGATTTACTTGAGCTACACAAGCCTCCACACATTTATATGGCAAACTGCACCAGGCAAAAGTCCTTTAATTGCAGCCGGATTTACTTGAGCTACACAAGCCTCCACACATTTATATGGTAAACTGCACCAGGCAAAAGTCCTTTAATTGCAGCAGGATTTTCTTGAGCTACACAAGCCTCTACACATTTATATGGTAGACAGCACCAGGCAAAAGTCCTTTAATTGCAGCAGGATTTACTTGAGCTACACAAGCCTCCACACATTTATATGGCAAACTGCACCAGGCAAAGTCCTTTAATGGCAGCAGGATTTACTTGAGCTACACAAGCCTCCACACATTTATATGGTAGACAAAAACAGGCAAAAGTCCTTTAATTGCAGCAGGATTTACTTGAGCTACACAAGCGTCCACACATTTATATGGTAGACAGCAACAGGCAAAAGTCCTTTAATTGCAGCAGGATTTACTTGAGCTACACAAGCCTCCACACATTTATATGGTAAACAGCAACAGAGGGGTACCACACCAGGCAACTGCTTCCAATGCTCCCGCAGACTCACCGTCCCTGAAATACTGCAATGGCAGCTTCCACTTGCCTTCGGACCGAGCGCGATTCATCAATTTTCTCCAGTCCTCCTTCAGGTCGAGCCTGGTGGGTAGCTGTACAAAGCACAGCCTCCTCTGACCGCCCACCGATGGGTTTCGTCCGCTGGAGCCGACAACACAAAACGGCCGCTTCAGGCCTTCACGCGCTTCCTGCGCAAACACTCTGCAGCGCAGAAGCACACAGCTCCTCACTAACCACAACGCATCTGAAGCTGGCAGCACCAAGTACTCCTTCCAGATCGGGCGCTACCCATTGCCATTGGCTGGCTGAACATGCCAGTCATTTCCTCTAACCTTCAGTGGTGCGAAAAAGCGCCATAGCCCAGAATGCCTTTCCCAAAGTACAAGCAGTCCCTCTATTGGTCAGCCGACTCTGTAGGGTCCCGAGGTACTGATTGGCCCAATTCAGCAGTTCTGGAGCAAAATGGAGGAGGCAATCAAACAGTCCTTACTGCAAAGGAAGACAGGTTAGAGCAACCACATTATCATTATTATTTTACATCATTTCCATATACAATCGCATCCCCCAAGAGAACTCCCTCTGCACCACTAACGATGGCAGAAGGGAGTCATTCTTTCAGTGTCCCGGGCGGGACTCGGGCATACAACCACAGTCCCCCTCCATCTTAGTTACTTACGGCTGCAACAAGCAGCCCTTAAAGAGACAGCTCACGGAGGCTATTTAAAGCGCTCACTGGCTACCCAATTAAACGGCTTTAGGCCGGTAACTAACCCTAGCACCAGGCATATCCGTAACCCCCATTTGCAAGGGGGTTACACACTTCTGCACAGAGAGGGTGGTGGACACTTGGAATGCGCTGCCAGAAGAGGTAATCTTATTGAAGACAGTGGGCGCTAAGAGAGGCTGGGATAGGATAGAGGGAAGGTAAGGATCATGGGCAGGAGGATGGGAGGAGTGGGGAGGGAGGGAGGGAGGGCGGGGACACTAGCTCAAGCTGTGGATCCTGCAACATGAGCAGACTTGATAGACCCAATGGTCTTCTTCTACTTGCTTCTTCGCATGTTCGTATGTCTTTGCAAAATACATCAACCAAATGATTTAAAGGAAAGTATATAAACAAAGTTGCATAAAGATCATTTTGATATTAATGACCTAAACTTCTAAATGAATTAGCTTAACATAGAAACATAGAGGTTGACGGCAGATAAGGACCGCAAGGCCCATGCAGTCTGCCCATTTCTTTTTCTACCTTATAAATGTGCCATCAGTCTTTGCTCTGTCAGTGGCCTATCTATTCATACATATCTGTATTGCTCCCTTATGCCTATCCCATGCCTGTTTGAAGCCCTGCACTGTATTCATATCCACCACTTCCTGAGGTAGGCTGTTCCATGCATCCGCCACTCTTTCTGTGAAAAAGAATTTCCTCACATTCACCCTTAATCGGCCTCCCTTTAATCTCATGCTGTGTCCTCTTGTCCTGCTATTTTTCTTATATTGAAACATGTTAGACTCTTTCACCTTGTTAATGCCCTTAAGGTGTTTGAATGTTTCAATCATATCCTCTCTCCCTCCTTTGCTCAAGGGTATACATATTGAGCTCCATTAATCTGTCCTCATATGTCTTCTGATGCAGTCCCTGCACCATTTGGTTGCCCTTCTCTGGACTGCCTCAATTTGGTTAATGTCCTTGTGAAGGTGTGGCCTCCAGTACTGCATGAGTACTCCAGATGATGCCTAACCAGTGTCTTGTAAAGAGGATTATTACCTCCCTCTAGCGACTTGTGATACCCCTACTAATACACCTAACATCCCCTAGCCTTACCTACTGCTTTAGATGTCTGCTTGGATGATTTCAGGTAATCTGTGATGATGATGATGATGATGATGCCCAAGTCTCTTTCTTCCTTTCTGACTGCCAGCAACTCCTCCCAGCCTATAGGTGGCTTCAGAGTTTCTCTTCCCTATGTGCATGACCTTGCACTTCTTTGCATTAAATCCCAGTTGCCACTCTTCTGACCATTTTGCTAGTTTATCCAGATCTCCTGTCATTCTGCCCACCCCATCTGGATCATCTACTCTGTTGCAGATCTTGGTGTCATCTGCAAACAGACAAGCCTTACCCTGTATTCCATCTGCAATGTCATTAATGAAGATATTGAAGAGGACTGGCCCCAGGACTGATCCCTGAGGTACCCCACTTGTGACTTGCATCTCTTCTGACTGTATACCATTTACCACCACTCTCTGTTTTCTGCCCGTCAACCAGTTTGCCACCTAGTTGACCAACTTCTGACCCACCCCTAGCCTACCCAGCTTATTTATCAATCTTCTATGTGGAACAGTGTGGAAAGCTTTGCTGAAATCATGGTAGGTGACATCAACTGCTCCCCCTTGGGCCACCACTCTGGTTACACAGTCAAATAAATCTATGACATTAGTTTGACAGGACTTCCCTTTTGTAAACCCATGCTGTCTTGGATCCCGTGCCCCTATGGATTCCAGGTGTTGCGCTATCATGTCTTTAAGGAGTGCCTCCATAATTGTGCCCACTACTGAGGTAAGACTGACTGGTCTGTAGTTCCCTGCCTTCTCCCTGCTACCACTCTTGTGGAGCGGATCACATGAGCCCTTCTCCAGTCTTCTGGGACCTCTCCTGTGCTCAGAGACTCACTAAACAGTTCTGCTAATGGCTCTGCTAGTTCCACCTTTAGCTCCTTAAGTACCCTAGGATGTATGCCATCAGGTCCCATTGCCTTGTCCACCCTGAGCTTAGCGAGCTCTTGTAGGACCCTTTCATTTGTGAAGGGAGTAGTGCTCACCTTCCTCCCCTCTGTGTCCATGGTGCTGAGCTGTGGGCCGTGCCCTAATTTCTCTTCAGTAAATACTGAGCAAAAGTATCTATTTAGGATACATGCTTTTACAGGGTCCTCCTCCTCCTCACATGCCCCCTTTTCTCCTTTGAGCTTAGCAATACCTCCTCTGGACGTTCTCCTTTCACTAATGTATCTATAGAAAGTCTTGTCACCTTCTTTTACTGTTCGTGCTAGTTTTTCCTCAGTTTGGGACTTTGCCTGCCTTACTGCCTTACCTGCTTCCCTTAGGACAGTCTGGTATGCCTCCCTATCTTCATCCCGCTGTGTTCTCTTATATTTCCTGAAGGCCAGTCTTTTGGCTCTGACCTTTTCTGCTACTGTATTTGAGAACCAAAGTGGTTTCCTTCTTCTTTTGCACTTCCTTTTCTGTCTAACACAATGGGATGTTGTTTCAAGTATTGCATCCTTAATGCTTGCCCACTTTGCCTGTACCCCCTCACCTGTGTTTCTTTTTGCCAGGGCTAGCTTAACTCTGTTGGCCATCTTATAAGTCAGCTCCTCTGAAGTCCCATATTTTGCCTTGGAATGGGATGATTTAGATATAGTGGCCAAATTGAACCATACCATGTGATGGTCACTGGCCCCCAGGTGACCTTCTACCTGGAGATCTGTGATCCCTTCTCTGTTAGTCAGTACTAGATCTAGGATAGCCCTGTCTCTTGTGGGTTGTTGTACCAGTTGTTTGAGGCACCCCCCTTGCAGGGAATCCACCATGTGTCTAGTTCTGGCAGATGTTCCTGCTGGTATTGACTAATCTGTATCCGGCATGTTGAAGTCTCCCTTTATCAGAACCTCCCCTTTAGCTGTCATGTTTTGTATATCTTCTAACAGTAATGTGTCGATGTCCTCCCCCAGGTCTGGGGGCCTGTAGACAATTCCAGTTCTTATGGCTGTCCCATTTCCTGTTTCCAGGGTGATCCACAGTTCTTCTGGCTCCTTATGTGTATTCTGAATTTCATAGCTTTGATATTTTCATTGACATACAGGGCCACTCCACCCCCTCTTTTTGCACCTTGGTCTCTTCTGAACAGTACATAGCCAAGTACTGAAGTCTCCCAAGTGTGGTTACTGGGAAACCACGTCTCGCTAATTGCTACTATGTCCAGTTTAGCCTCTGACATTATTGCCTGCAGGTCTGGGATCTTATTTCCCAGGCTGTGAGTATTTGTGTACATGATCTTCCATTGGCCAGATTTCAGTGTGTTAGTTGTTGGGTGAGGTTTGGCATTTCCCCTGTGCGACGTATGGGAGGAAGGGCCTTTTTTCTTACCTGGTGATGCATATGAACTGCAAACATGCTGAATCCCTGTTTGACCACTAGCTGAGGGGTGAGGGGTGTTCTTCCCATTCAACGTATGGGGTGCTGCACCCCTCTTCCCATTTGCTAGTTTAAATATTCTGCAAAGACATCAAACTTCTGCCCCAATGCACTGACTCCCTCCTTAGTCAGATGCAGTCCATCAAATTTAAAGAACTTTCGCTCCCAGAACTGTTGCCAGTTCCCTACAAATCTGTGTCCTTTTTCCTGGCACCAGCCCTTGAGCCACATGTTTAGCTCCCCTATCTCCCCTTCTCTGATCTTCCGTCCATCTGCCCCCCCTCCCGGAATGGCAGGATCTCAGAGAAGATGTCGGACAAAATGGATGATAGTTTGTCACCCAGCCTGGTCAAGTGTTCCTTGATCTCCACAACTGACCGGCTGGCGAGATCATTAGTCCCTATGTGTACCAGGACGTCAATGTTTTCTCCTGCTTTGTGAACAATGTTAGCAATGCAGTCAGTGTCTCTCCATGCTGATGTACCTGGGAGACATCTGACCATTACCCCTGGCTGGAGATGGGTATCAACTCCCCAAATCATGGAGTCTTCTATGATCAGAAGTTTTTGGGATTTCCTTTTTGCTTTTTTTGTTTTGGTTCCTGATTTGGACGAGTTTTGTTGTGCTAGCTCCTGTGCTGCAGTGTCCTGCTCTGCAGTGTCCTCTGCCCCTTTGTTTGATTTCAGACATAGAGGCAGATACCTGTTTGAGTGGTGTTCACCCAATTTGCCCCTCCTAACCACCTGCCAAACTCCTGGACCAACTACCCTCTGTGGTCAAGGTTCTTCTGTTGGATGTTGGGGAAATGGCGGGTGGTTCTTATAATGTATTTCCTCTTGAATATGAAATCTGAGGTGCGCAATCTCTGCCCATACTGCCCGGAGCTGAGCCCTAAGATCTCCAATGGCCCAGCATGTAGGACAGTGTCCTAAATCCTGTAAGACTGTCCTTCTGAAAAGTGTTCCGCAGTACCTGCAGTTAATGATATCCATTCCAGATAAGTTGCTGGGTTTATAATTTGGTCAGAGTAATTAGAAGGAAGAAAATGCAAGTAATGGTTTGATTTTGTGTTTTGTTTTCGTATAACAGGATACTGATCTGCTTGCAAACTATCCAGTATTCAAACGAAATCTGAACAATAAAATGTTGGCATCTTCTGCATGTAATTGGACAAATGCTGCTTAAAATCTTGATACTGTAGGCATCCTTTGCATGAAATTGTACAAACGCTGTGTGTACAAATTTTGCATGAAATTGTAAAAATGTTGCATGAAATTATATGAACGTTCCCAAAATCTTGATTCAGATAGCTCTTTGTATAATAGGCTTTTACTGTTTCTATTTTGTATGTCATTTTATGTAATGCTTGTAATTCCCATATTGTACCCCTACCCTAGACGTGGCTGAAACAGATCTTTTTGATCCAGTCCACCTTCCTAGTAAAATGGAAATAAAATAAAAACAACAAAATTAGCAGCCTTTCTGATATCACTACTGTGGTACAGCAGCATTCTGACATCACCACTGTATTACAACAGCATTCTGACATCACTGCTGTGGTACAACAGCATTCTGACATCACTGTTGTGGCACAACAGCATTCTGACATCACTGTTGTGGCACAGCAGCATTCTGACATCACCACTGTGGCACAGCAGCATTCTGACATCACCACTGTGGCACAACAGCATTCTGACATCACCACTGTGGTACAACAACATTCTGACATCACTGCTGCGGCACAGCAGCATTCTGACATCACTACAGTGGTACAACAGCATTCTGACATCACTACAGTGGTACAGCAGCATTCTGACATCACTACAGTGGTACAGCAGCATTCTGACATCACTACAGTGGTACAGCAGCATTCTGACATCACTACTGTGGTACTGCAGCATTCTGACATCAGTAATGTGGTACAACAGCATTCTGACATCACTACTGTGATACAACAGCATTCTGACATCACTACTGTGGCACAACAGCATTCTGGCATCATTGCTGCGGCACAACAGCATTCTGACATCACTACTACAGTACTACTGATCTCCTGATTTAACTGCCGTCCTCCTCCCCCAGCACAAGGATCACTGAAGCACTGTTGCACTGTGCATCTGCACCAGTTGGTTTGAGTCCTTGCTTCAGTTCAGTGCATTTTTGTTTATCAACCGTAGGCTCTTGTTGTTCAGCACATCCTGCACAGAATATTGTTTTTGCATCTGTGTAATGTGTTGTGCTTTCTGCACAGTGTTTTGTTTGCACTGTATTATTAGGCACAGAATACCGTTACTGCACACCTCTCAATGTGTTTTTCTCTTGCACCTTACTGTGTTGTGCTCCTCCCGGAACCCCACCCCATGATGAATTGGGAAAACATGACCTTTTATCAGGTTATTTATTTATTTATTGAAATCTAGGATTACAACCTTTGAGCGACACGCTCATTTACAAAGGTTCCTGGTAAAAAGAAATTCAAACAAAGAAATTCAATTTTACGTGTCACTGGGGACACAGCTGACTTCTGTGAATTTGAAATGCATGTGTCAGCAATTATGGTTCGATATCACAGGAATTCTGCAGTGAGGAAAGAAATCTTATTGCTACGTTATCTTAAAGGGGACAGGAAATACGTGTTAACTGGCAGCATTTAGTAATGTTCCTAATAAGAAAAAAATGAATGGCTTGCCTCCAAATAAGCCATATTCAACTGTACCTTAATAAACACGGATGTGAAAAACTGTTTTCTATTTTCTTTTTCTGGACAACATTCTGCACAGTTCTCTTCCTGGAACCAGTAGCTTGGAATTTTTAGAATGCCATGGTTTGCGTAAATACTACAATTTTTTTTTTTGTGGTCGTATTTCTATTCCTTTGCTCCACGGCCCTTGCACTCTGGGGGAGTCCCAGCCTCATCACCCCCAACGACTACCAGCCAGCACCAGCTCAGGAGTGTAGCCAGAAATTTTCATTTTGTACACAGTCTCCAGCAGTTGCACCCCCCTATTCAAAAATGTACACATCCTTTCCAAATGGCACCCCCTTTCAAACAAGTCAGATTGTTATCAGATGATTCCTCTACTCTCTAAAGAGGTTATACATGTATGGGACACTCCTCAGTGGACTACACTAACCCAAATACTACAGATTAGCTATACCCCCAGGGCTTGCGCCCCCAGCGGAGTCGGCAGGGGGGGCCCACCACCAAAACCAGATCCACGCCCCCACCGAATACAGATCCAGTGTACCCCCACCGAGAATGGCTCCAGTGTGCCGGTGCCACGGCTAGTCGGGGGTGGGAACTGCAAACTCCCCCTTCATCCACTGTGAGCAGTTTTCCTCTGGTTTCCTCCCCTTTCAGGATCAGAGCGTGTAATCATGCCAGCAACAGCTCCGCGGACGCTCCTGTGTGCAAACCCCTTCAAGCATCTGCCCCATTCCCAACCCACATTAGACAGCGTCGGTGTGCAACCCCCAGCTTCTGCTAGGGGCCAGGCATGCACAGACAGCTGGTCACCCCCTCCCCAGAGAAGGAGAGCAGTCCCCAGGATGCTAAATCCTTCTCCTGCCCTGCTGACCACTGGCATCCCACGCTAGTTCCCGAACACAAGATGCCATCATAGCTCAAGGTGTCGTGTCCAGCGCCACTGGGTCAGCCAAAAAGAATGCTAATTTATAAGCTGATGACCTATCAGAACCAAGCTCAGAGTTCTTTGCACAAATTGTGACATCATTAAAACTCCAGATCACCAGTTCCATGAAGAGAACTGTAACAGAATACTGCCCATAACACACAACAATGCATAATGCAGTTTTTCACAGCATTCTTTATTCACGTACAGTTACGTATGGCTCATTTAGGCTTATGTAACCCTAGGATGGCGCTATCCCAGGGGCTACTACCCCTGCCTGATTTGCCACTAACAGGTTGAGGGGCCTGGATCCAATGGCGGGTGCCTCCACCCAGAGGTCAGGGTTTGCAATAGTTAAACTAACTTGGTCACAGCCCTCTGGGACACTGCAACCCTTTCTTCCCACTAGTGGCCCACAATATATCAGAATTACCTTCACAGTATACACTTACCCCAGGACTGGTTCCGCACTGGGACCTCCTGTGAAATGAGATACAGTGCAACAATCACAGTACAGTACTTTAACATAGACAAATACCTCAGGCAGTATAACTTTGCTGAAACAAGCAGCTCTGATTTATTTAGGGGATATAACAAGGACAGGGGAATCAGGTTAATTAGCTTATCACTCTAATAATTACCTATGGCTCTGTGCACAGGCCTATCCCTATCAGTTACTGTCCCTGGGTACCCAAGCCCTAGTGGCTAGTCCAACCGTGCAGCTGGTAGGGGCCCTTTCACACAGAGAAAGGAGAATTAAACAGTCAGCAGTACAGTAATTCCATTTGGATTTAATGTGGCAATTCAACAGGGAGCGACCTGAATTAGTATTCACGACCTCCAAATAAGATAGGGTCCTTCAATGTCAGCAGGGCTCACTTGAGGTACACAAACCTCTTCACACATCCATATAAAAGAAAGCACTATACCAGGCAGGCTGCATCTGTATCCGATCGCAATTACTGCACAATACCGGGAGAACACACAGCAGATTCAGTTCCTGACAGACCAGAGTGCAATTTTCAGCAATTCCTCCAGTCTTCTACAGGGTGAGCCTGGTTTCTACTCTTCAGAGATCCTTTGATTCTTTTCACAGGACGGATTCAGTCCTAACAAGCTGTTACACAAGCTGCAGACCGAACTCTGGCCTTACATGCTTTTTGACTAAAACTGCACACTGAAAAGCACAGGGCTCCTTCCTTCTTCACTGCCAAAGCTCAACTGAAACTCCAACTGACAAACTGGGCACTTCCTTTGAGTTCCTCCCAGTTCTTGACTGGATTGGCTGTCCTCACAATAGACTGCTGCTGTTGGTCCAAAAGGCACTGAAGTCTAAACTACATCTCCCAGAGTCACTGCCCATACAATCCTCTTGTGGCTGGCTCAGATTATGAGTCCAAGTTCTGATTCGTCCAAGGCACCATTTAGAGCTAGCTTACCCACACTGATTGGTCCAGTTCAGCAGTTCAAAACTAGAATGGGAACTAGCAGACACAGTTCTGACTGCAAAAAGCAGGTTAGACAAACTGTAATTTCATTATTACTCTAAATAATTTCTGGCAAACAGTTACATCTTTCAGATAGGTTCCCTTTGCACTCCTAGTGACTGCAAAATGAAGTAAATTGGCAGCAGCTCGAGTGGTACTCAAACAGAGAAGCACACAGTCCCCCCATACAAACTAATTATGTCTGCAAGCAGACAGCTCTTAAAGAGACAGTACCAGAGGCTCTAAAAACACTCACTGATAAATGGCTTAAATGCCAAACACCATTCAGGCTTGGAGCATTCAAGCAAGCTCCTGGAAGTCTTTTGGGAACCCCCATTTGCAGGGGGGTTACACTTATATATGTCATTTCTGTAAATAGAGACATTATAAGCAGCTGCCAATTAGAAATCATGTCCTGTCCTCTTTAAAGAAGAAAAAAAAATGCGTACCTTATCTAACAGAGATTGTGAAAATAAACTCACTTCTGGTGCAGAGAACTAGCGGTCGCTCTCAGAATAAGCTGTGCCTTTTGTGTGAGTATGTTTTTATCAGAATAACGAAATCTAATGTTGCTATTTTTTTATTTATTTTAAATGTTTTGACTGGGAGAGGCACACTAAGTCAGAGATCGTTTCCACTTTTTATGATATTTATTTATATTTTACCTCATGGCACTTCATCTCTCTCCAACCCACGACCTTTTCTCCCCAACCCTTGTTTCTCCTCATGTTCATACCTTTCTGTGCTCCTGCCCTGCTCTTCATCACCTTCCCTCTGCCACTCCCTCCCATTTGCTTCATCCCATGTTACTCCTCCTGCAATCCCCCCCATCTCCCTCGTTTCTCCCCTCTTCCTACCCTTCCAGCCCCTATTACTTACTCTCTCAGGTTTTCGACAAGGCCTGCTAGGGCTGCCCCCTCATCTGGATTAATACTACCTGTTCTCCCTCTACTGTCCATTTGTCCCCTACCACCTCCACCTCTGCTTCTCCACACTCCTTTCTGTGCTCTCCCCTGCCTCCTTTTTCCCCTTCCGCCCCCCATTCTTCTATCTCTGATCACCCTTCAGGCAACTCTTTCCTCCCCCCTCGTTTCTCTCTTCCACCGACGTACCAGGCTGCCGACTCATCTGGTCTATTACTACACTTTTCCCCGTTTACTGTTATTTGAGGAACACTCAGTGCTCTTCTAGATTATTTACGTCGTATTACTTTCAAAGTTTTTTCTTGCTGCTCATCATTTATTTTACCTGTCGCTTACCACGGTGTTTGTTTATGTTCTACTCTTACTGACGTGGAACCTTTGTAAAAGAGTTGTACTGCTCAAAGGTATTGTAATCCAAGACTGAACTGTAATCTAAGACGTGTGAGCGATGGGGTGGGGTTATAAAGTGGTAAGTTACAGAGAGATAAACAGAGTGCATACTATAATACTCACTACTACTGCATACGTTTCAGCCTTAGTACTTTGTAAGTGTGACATTTCTAAGTTTCGTGTTAGCGTAGGTGAAGTTAGTTTTTGTTATCAAGGATTTACTTTCGAACATCTACCTTTGATTAGTTTGGATATTCGTAAGAATTATTCTACAGTGTGGGGGGGGGATGGGAGGACTGGCTATGCGTCAGACTGGAACCCCCACCAGAACTGCCTGCCTTGACGCGACTCTGATTTGACCTAGTCTGGTCCATTGACCAGGTTTGGATTTTCCAGTAATCCAGTTCTGATAATGGGATTTTGGACCTTCTTTCCTATGAAAAATGAGAACTCTGTTGGAAAGAAAAAAAAAAACCACATAACACACCTGTTTGAATACAAAATAACATAAAAAGTGGCTTCTAAAGAGTACGAAAGGGTAGCCTGGTTCTGTCATTTGACAAGGTCCAGATCTTTTGTGTGTGTGCGTGTTGCACTTTTGTTTGTAACAAAAAAAAAACTTGTTTGACACTTGGTACAATTCATGCACAACTGACAGAGGCATTGCTTTACAATTACATGTGATATAATGTTCAAGGATTACTTAAACTGTGATATGGAAAGTACAGTTACAAGGTATTAAATAAGCACAGAAAAACTGATGAGCAGTTTTGCACGAGAAAGTGCTAACCAAATGTGAAAATGCATTGCACTCGGCAAAAACTGATCAGCAAAATTAAAAATGCTTAATATTTATTGTGTTTTGATTGAGTCAATGTGAATAAATACAGTATGTCAAAAAATGTTTAGCAGTCTAGTGCTATGCAATTCAGAAACAGGTTAGCATTACCCTCTGATTTGCATAGCATTTTGCTGTGCTATGCCAGCTATTTAATACCAGAGTTCATATATTGCACATTGCAAACGGACGGCTCCAAAGCAAAAGAAAAAGTGTTCAGCAGTTTGTACAGATCTTGTATGTCCTGTGGCCTGCATTCCAACTTTTAGTCCAAGGGTCTCAGTGACTTCTTTGCTAGCCCCCCCAAAAAAAAAGTTACTAAGTGTTTTAGACATTGACCTAGGGTTATAACAGCAATAATTGATGTACAGAAGTACTAAACATAGAGAATACTGGATGAGCAACTATGTACAACCAGTGTGTTCTGCCACAGAGGGGTTCCAATTCCCTCTGTCCTTGAGAGCGAAGTTTGAGATGTCCGTGGAAATCAGAACCCCGAGGTGACAGAGCACACTGGTCGTGCATAAAGTTGCTCATCCTGTATTTTTTATAGTGTATTATGTGAAATGTGCACACAGCAGTTCTTTCACTTTCAGAAGCAAATGGACTTGTGCAGTCTCTAGAGGTTCCAGAATGCTATTGTACCACAGAAGGGTACAATCCCATTCCACAACTTTTGAACTGTGGTACACCAGCATTTTGAAATGGATAGAATTCCATATATAACAACATTCTAGTATACAGTATAATTGTATTTGGTGGAGGTTTAAAACATGAACTACCTCCACTGTAACAACAAACAAGGTTTTGCTTGTGGTGGTACCGTACAAGAGTTTTTTTTTTTTTTCCTTTAAATATTTTTATTTGCATTAATAACAAACAGCAATTACAAATGAGATAAAAAGTAATTCATATAACAAAAGGGAAAGAACAAAAATATTGCCATCTTGCCAAAAACACACACACAACTTAAAAATAGCAGACAAAATAAGTTAATATCACGGGTAGCGTCAGATCAAAGATTAGCATGACATCACGAAGCAGATATTCAAAACTTTGCCCCGGTGCTAAATTAACCCGGATCCAATAGCACGCAATATTCAAAAGGGATAGCCCAAGTGCTAAACCTGCTGAATATAGTGTGCTACGGAAGCAAGGCAAACTGGGCTGGGAGTGCAGTACAAAAACAGCCCAGGGAAATAAGACAGCTCTGAATATAGCAACCAGGGAGTGCAAACCACAACAGCAGCCCAGTGCACAGCGACACGAAGGAAGGCAAAGGTGAACTATGTGGCCAATGTGTGGGCTAGCAAAGGAGTGGATTCATTAAAGCTGCAAGCACCAGCGCATGTGAAATTCTGCAGAAATGTACCATGTTTCCGAAATGTTTGTGCAGCACAAACACATTTGTGCAGGTGTTGCGTGGAGTTAAGCCATTTGCCCGGTGCTATCACGTTTGCACGGGGCAAAATTTGCTGCATTCCAAAGTGACATGCAAATGAGCCTACTTAGGCTGTCTGTGGGCAAACATCCAGACTAGCATCTCATTATGTCATGATTTGCAGGCAGTTTGCCCAGTGCTATTGCAGAGTCCCACAACTCCACCTGTAGGTCAGTCTGGAAGTACAGGAGCTGGCTGCATGTGCCCACAGTTCCACTTGTAGGTCAGTCTGGAAGTGCATGGTAGTAGCTACAGGCTACTTTTGTACAGAACCGCAGAGAATATTGTGCCCCATGGGACTACACAGCACAGGCACAGGCAGTGGTGCTGCATGCAATTGTCACACTGTAGGTCATGCTACAGTGTACAGCAGACACTAGGATAACGAGGGGTGCCAGTAGTGTGAGGGACACAGCAATGCCTATGGTGTGTAGGGCATCTATGACTGCTGCACTTTATATAGTGACAGGCCAATCTTGTAGGTGTGTACTGACAGTGGACATTACTGTTATGCTGTTGTGCAACCCACAGACACTACACCACTGGTATGGGATACTCACAGTGACATATGTAAGCAATAAGACATGACAGGGTGCATGTTGAACAGATATTACCACATACCCAGGGACGTAGTAAGGCACAAGGCCCTGCAGAGTGCCTGCTCCCACCAAATTGCACATCTGTGAGCAGCAAAAGGCATTTTTTATCAGAACTTCTGATAAAATAGTCCTTCTGCCAACAAGAAAATGACGTCATGGTTTTGGCAGGTGGAATCACCCCCAGCACACACACACACACACACACACACACACACACACACACACACACACACTCTCTCTCTCTGTTAGGAGACCTACTATATATATTTTTTTTAATTATTTTTATTTTAATAATGCAGTACTGACTGAGCAGCGCCTCCTGAGCGCTGTCACTGAGCAAGCTGATCACGGTGATGGGGCACAGCAGGTGAGGAGAGGGAGCATGGTGATGGGGCAGAGGTGGTGAGGAGAGGGAGCATGGTGATGGGGAGGAGGTGAGGAGAGGAGCATGGCAATGGGTGGAGCAGGTGAGGAGAGGGAGCATGGTGATGGGGTGGGGGTGGAGGAGAGGGAGCATGGTGATGGGGCGAAGGTGTGAGGAGAGGAGCATGGTGATGGGGCTAAGGCGGTGAGGAGAGGGAGCATGGTGATGGGGCGAGGCGGAGGAGGAGGGAGCATGGTGATGGGGGCGGAGGAGGTGGAGGAGGGAGCATGGCAATGGGTGGAGCAGGTGAGAGAGGGGCATGGTGATGGGGTGGGGGCGGTGAGGAGAGGAGCATGGTGATGGGGCGGGGGCGGTGAGGAGAGGGAGCATGGTGATGGGCGGAAGAAGGTGAGGAGAGGGAGCATGGTGATGGGGCGGCATGTGAGGAGAGGAGCACAGTGATGGGGCTGAGGGGCAGGAGGAGGGATAGTGATAAAGGAGGTGGTGAGGAGAGGGAGCATGGTGATGGGGCAGAGGCGGTGAGGAGAGGGAGCACGGTGATGGGCGTGGAGGCGGAGGAGAGGGAGCATGGTGATGGGGCGGGAGGCGGTGAGGAGAGGGAGCATGGTGATGGGGCGGAGGCGGTGAGGAGAGGGAGCATGGTGATGGGGGAGGGCGGTGAGGAGAGGGAGCATGGTGATGGGGCGGAGGCGGTGAGGAGAGGGAGCATGGTGATGGGGCGGAGGCGGTGAGGAGAGGGAGCACGGTGATGGGGCGGAGGCGGTGAGGAGAGGGAGCACGGTGATGGGGCAGAGGCGGTGAGCAGAGGGAGCATGGTGATGGGGCGGAGGCGATGAGGAGAGGGAGCATGGTGATGGGGCAGAGGAGGTGAGGAGAGGGAGCATGGTGATGGGGCGGAGGCGGTGAGGGGAGGGAGCATGGTGATAGGGCGGAGGCGGTGAGGGGAGGGAGCATGGTGATAGGGCGGAGGCAGTGAGGGGAGGGAGCATGGTGATTGGGCGAAGGCGGTGAGGAGAGGGAGCATGGTGATGGGGCGGAGGCGGTGAGGAGAGGGAGCATGGTGATGGGGCAGAGGAGGTGAGGAGAGGGAGCACGGTGATGGGGCGGAGGTAGTGAGGAGAGGTGGGAGTGGATGGCTGGGAGCAAGTATTTCACCAGCCCCTCTGTCCTACTCAGCCCCGTCACCTGCCATCCCTGAGAATTACCTCACTCCTTCATGCCCCTGTGGATGACCGCTAATGGTGAGGGCTGTCTGGGAGCCACCCTTTAGCCTTGAACAAAGTCTAGTGCCAGTGAGAGAGAAAGAGAACTGCAGCTGATCGTGCAGGACCTGTGGCAGTGCAGCAGGTGGCATCTTGCGCAGTCAGGGATTTTTGCTGCTTTTTTCACCACCCTTGAGCATCGTGAGATGGTGAATCTGATGCCAAGCCATCAGCGCACCGATGCTCCCCTCCCTGTGCTCTGATCCGTGGCACTGCCACCTGGGATCATCCAGGTGGCAGTATTGTGGCAGAAACTAGGATCACTCCCTCCATCCCCCAAAGAAGCAAGCACCCATGGGACACTCAACCATCCTCCCCTGGTCAGCCTTCCAATGACCCAGGCTCACTCCCAAGCCCGGGTCGCTGGCGTCGCATGCAGTAGCGCTACCGGTGTGCCGGCGGGCCAGTTTTGGGTAGCCCATCTTGAGGATACCGTAACCTCACGACAGACAGGCAGTGGACAAGTGCTTGCTTAATGTGGATTCGTTTACTGAGGGGTGTCATCTCGGCCACAGTCTTTACCCACTAACCTGAAATCCCTAGTTCATTTTAACTGTAAAGTCACAGAACTGCCAAAGGCTGTGTGTGCAACGTCTGCCTCCACACGTTTACAATCACTTCACTACCAGTTTCTCACTGTTTGTAAAGCACTCTGGGATACAGTGTGTATAACAAGCACTTTATAAATGCTAATTCTTCTTCAAACTGCTGTCGGTTTTTGGTAGCCCACTATCTGCATTAGCTTGCCTCCAGACATAACCTGCACCCCTGAATTTGAGCATATGTAAATTCTAATTGAAACATCACTTTGTTTCCTGCACTTGCCCAAATTGATTAGTCTTCTCCCTCTCAAGGCCTGTCCTAATGTTTACTGACAAATCATACACTGCCTAACTGGTATGTTTTCCTGAAGCCTTGTTATTAGTGTTATTACTGTGCAACCAGCTGCCATCTTATGTTCTGACCCCCCCCATCCCCAAGGTTGCATCAGCTGACAGGACTTGAATGATTCTACGTATTGCTTATGTGGTAAAATAACAAATAAATACATAATCTAAAATGCTATAAAAAGTACAGGTCATAATTTTCACCATAACATGCACTGCTGCTTTAAAGGGACACTGTCAACCCTTTCCGCATCATGTTGTTTCTCGTTGAAAATCCTCGTCTTGTGATTGTTTCCCTTCTCTAAAATGCACTGATGTTGCTGGTTGTTTTGGCAGCTTCCTTTCTTAGTGGAACTGAAACGAATGCTGATGGTGTAATCACTGCCAACCTTGTTTCAAGTCCTTGATCTACTCTTATTGCACACTTCCTGAACAGAATACCCCTTCCCCCAAGTAGTGCAGCCATGCATAATACAATAGTTTCCTCTACTTCCATTGCATCATGAATGGCTAGACTATGCTGTGGGTGTTCTCATGTCTTGGTAAGATACAGTAGGAGTAGATAGAGGACTGGAAAAACAAAACAAAAAAAAAAAACACGTTGGGTGTGGTAACACCAGTATGGTGGTGGGCCCTCTGCTTTTCACTTTTAAACAGAAAATAAGAATCAGAATCAACCTGACCAGTGATATCAGCAATCGCTAAAGAATGTGAAGAATCATAAAATGTCCTCTTTAAACTACAGACACTTTGAGGCCTAAAGGGGGTGGACAGTGTCCCTTTAAGCAGTAAACATGCTTTACTAAGATTCAGTTGGACAGGAACTCGGACACCAAATGTTCTACCTGTAAGCACCATAGCAATGGTTGTACACTCCTCTCACAACAGGAGTTAGAAGACCTTTTCTAGTCCTCTTTTCACACACCAGTGGGTAAGGTTAAATCTCGGGCCAGGGCCTGTTCTATGCTTCATGCCTTCATTATGTTTCTCCCACTATAGTAATAACATTGGGTTTACACATATTTACACACGTTATTGTAACCCCTAGGTGCTACTATCCGAAGGGCTACTACCCCTGCTTGCGTGGCTAGTTGCAGGTTAAGGGCCCTGGGTACTGAAACGGGTGCCTCCACCTGGAGGACAGGGTTGTTAGTAACAAGGCTAACCTGCATACAGCCCTCCAGGACACTGTAACCCCCCTCTTTCCCCTCTAGTGGCCTAGACAATATGCAACAAACACTTTCACAGTAGCCCCTATTCAGCATACAGTTCCCCACACTGTTTGCACTTACCACCAGGGCTGGTTCCACCAGCTTGACCCTGGAGACCCCCTGTAAAACAAGGTTAGCCATAGCAAATAACAACAGTACAGTGCTTTTGGTACAAACTGGGACCACAGTCAGATTAAATGCAAAAAGAGTTCGATCCGATTTATTCAGGGGAATTGAACAAGGGAGGGGTGTAATCAGGTTCATTGATTCTAAAAACTGATCTTGTCAGGCAATTATGCATGCACTTTTAGTCCCTGCACAGTCGCACGCTCTGGGTACCCAGGTGGAGGTAAGGTGGGCTAGCCTGGAACGTTGCCCGGCGTAGGCCGGCATCGCAGCTGGTTGGGGCCCTGTGATGAAAACAAAAGGCATGCACAACCACACACAATTTGTAATCCAGAGCCTGAAGGCTCAGTTTGTGAAAGGAAAAACAACAGTGCAATCGGATGACAACACTTGAGATTTAGCTGTTATTGCAGGGAGCTACCCTGATTGTTACTCACGCTATCCAATGCAAGACACAGGAGGGACAAAATGGAGACTGCAGATTGACAACTGGTATGCCAGGAGAAGCAGGGCCCACATGAATCACCGAGGTGTCATTCCTGTTCGAGATGGTTGAGCAGGGGGCTAATTCCCAGGCAAGTCTCTCATCGATGGTGTTCTCTGCACCTGAAGTAGCTGGCTGGGCCAGGTGGTAAGGCCCAGGCTGGGTAAAACAGTTCGGAAATCAGTCCGGGAAGGCTGGATGCAGCTTCCAGCAAGCATGGCACAATTAAACAGTGGGGAACCAAATCGCAACCCACTAATGGCAAACAGCACATTTATAGTAAAGCAATCACCATACCACAATGCAGATAGCAGTCCGGCAGCAATATCAGTGTCTCTGAGCAAAATCGGGAGTTCTATGGTGAATGGATGTCCCGACAGGCCGATAGCATACAGCAAATCTTCGGTCTTCTTCAGGTTTAAGCCTGGTCACACTTCAGTGGCTTTTCTCTTACTCAATTCGGATACAGTCCGGATTATTAAGCCTTTCAAAAGATTCCCTCTCGAGGGACTGCAGGCAGACAGGCCAGACTCAGCCTTTACACCAATCTTCTGTGCGAACTACGCAGGAGCTGTTGCTCAAATCACTTCAGCTGTTTACTCTGCAAACTAACTCCAGACTGACTCACTGCAGCAGGCAGCTTGGGAATTTCCCTTTGGTCCAAAAGGTTCTGGTTGATTGATCCATCTGTCTCTCAAAACAAGGGCTCCCCATCCAGGTCTGTTTTGGCACCAAAATATGAAAACTACAATTCCTACAGAAATTCACTCCCACAAGACCCCTGGGGACAGACTCCATTTTAGGGTCCCCAAAGGTACTGATTGGCCCATTCTGGCAGTCCAGGACTAAGATGGTGGTGATAAACAGAACTGTCCATGCTGCAAAGAAGGCAGGTTAGACAAACTACAATATCATTACTATTACAATAGATAATCAGCACATAAGCACAGCTTCTAATAGAGCTCCCTCTGCGCAACTAGCGATGGCAGAAATGGAGCAATTATCTGGCAGCCCAGGTGGGACTCGAGCCTAGAAACACAGTCCCCTCCCAGATTAAATAAGCATCATGTTATAGGCAGCTCTTGAAGAGACAGAGCACAGAGGCATTAAGGCACTCTCATACAAACACTTTTAAAGCGCTAAGACACCAGATACCAGCCTGGCAGTGGGCATTTAGGCACACCCAAGGAAGACTTTCGGGAACCCCCATTTATAGGGGGTTACATTATATCAGAGTATCTGGTCAGTGAGTCATGCAGGAGGCATCACTAGTGTAGGGACATCTCTCTCCAATTTTGGTTCACTTGCAGACTTCCAGGCTCTGCTGATACACAGCATGGCGTCTCTTCCGCCCTGTGTCCCGGGCTGTTCCGCCCCCTTTGCTTCTACAAGTGCGAGGCCTTCATCCTCCCCCCCCACCCCCAGAGGAAAAGAACAGCCTCTGGGATACTTGAGCCTCCTCCTTCCCCTCTGGGCAGAGCCCGGTTACCTAGGCTCAGTCTCAAACCCGTGTCAACAGCATCATAAGCAGTAGGCCCACCGCTGCTCAGGGAAGCAGACCAGGAAATACAGACTTACAGACTCAGTGCAGTTCTATCTGGGGTCTTTAAACAGATTTTCATTCACTCTGAGCCCCTGTTCACACACTGGCACAACTAACACAGAGACTTTGCCCCCTCTACTGCTGGCGCGTCAGTGCAGTGGTAGGGCACTTGCTTGTGATGCCGGTGACCCAGGTTAGGAATACTTCTGTGACATCAGAGGCCTGCCGGTGGGAGGAGGATCGAGCACCCCAGAGGATGCATTCCTTTTCCAGGGAAGGAGGGATGCCATGTTCTGCAGTGCTACTGCCACCCGTGGACACACAGGTGCCACTGTGCTCAGGACACAGGGAGAAAGCTCAAATTGGGGGCCTGTTCCCATCATGCCGGTGTCTCGAGGGAGGGAAGCCAAGTCACAAAAAGAAGAAAGGGTAAATATAAGAAGTAATTCCCCCTCAGCCCATACCCACATGATGACTGATACACCTAGTGAGAAGGTGGCATATCTGCTGCACAAGGTGGGGGGGGAGGACGCAAAAAGTGTGACTAAGAAAAAAAAAGTATCTGCCCCCTCTGCATATGATGGACACAAATTGGATGCATAGATGCTGCCGCTGTAACAGACTTGCACAGTGGTATCTAGTCTTCTGTATAACCCTTTCATAAGCTGCATACTGTAATTGGGTCAGCTGCTCTTTAAAGGTTTTAGTACATCGATGGTAGTAAAGCGATAACAGCTACAGGAAATTACTGCGACTGATTTGCTATCAAGTCTCTAGTGCTTAAGTAAACTTTTAAGGCACTTGCCTTCCATTCAGAGAACTCGCAGATCAGTTTTCTAGTTTATTTTAATTAATTCAGAAAAATACCTTTAAGCACAGGTGCATTTTTACAAAGGTTCCACAACTGAGTAAAGATGTAAGGTTACGTGCAAATAGTAAGAGAAAAGGCAGCAGCACCCAAGGAGTGTAGTCAGTAACAAACCATAGGAGGCAGTTCGCTACCAGAACAGAACTTACAATATCAGTAAAGGTGTTCCAGTGCAATTTGGGTGTATAGATTAACTGAAGCAGGAATGTTTGCAACTCAGGGGGAGTTCAATTCTCAGAGCTTTTTAGAAGTGGGCAGGTTTTGGGAGAGTTTACAGGGATTCAGGTGTTTCCTTCATCCACTTTTATGCCCTTACTGCAAAGGAGCATTTTCCCAGGTTTCTAAGCCTGCAGTCCCAATCCACAGTGTCAGAGAGATGGAGCAGCAGTCCGACAAATGCTCTCTTCTTCCAGAGTGAGAGTCTGTCACACTCCTCACAGAACGGGCATCACTTGTGAGGTCACAGAGTTCAAATTGAGTCCCTCTGCATTAAACATTTATCACAGCCAGTCCGGTGGTGCTGAGGGTTGAGGTGCTGGATGCTACATCTCGCGCCATGCCGGCGGACCCGGGTTCATTCACAAGCTGGGGCACCAGGGGTCCGCTGGGGGGGAGGGACTGAGAAGCTGATTGAGCTGCCGGGCAGGCAGCTCCTCCTCCCTCCTTGGGAGGGCTCGAGGGTCTCTTTGCGCGTGGTCAGCGTCATGTGAAGGAGCCCTGGTGCCAGGCTGAGGAGGCGAGGAAGGGGCTATCGTCAGACACGTAGGCGTACATGCGGCATGCACATCTGCATCTGCATTCTGGGGCCTCGGGGTAGGAGCAAAATGGGGATAATACAGGGGTTGCAGCAGGATGACACCTCTGGGCCAGCTCCGGGGGATCCGCCAGGACATGCAAGGCATCTAGAAGATCCTGAAAGACCCCCAAAGCGCAGTAAGGGTGGCCAACGTGGGCAGCAGCCTGCTGTGGAGGATAAAAAACAATATGGAAAAAAAACATTTATCACACAGTTCCTGACTACGCACTCCTTGTTCGTTATATTGTTAGCACTGCGACTTAATTATGCAGCAGCAATTATAGCCCTGCAACAAGGGTGACAGTGAAAGGGACGATCTTGATTTTAGATTGCCCCTCACTCATGTCGCCCTTTGCAGCCACAGAATTTCTATCTCCTCTGGTTTATGCCCGCCCCAGGGGAGGTTGTATTTACTTTCAGTAGGTGGGGAGAAAAGCCACCTGCATTTCGGGGTGTGTGGGAGTCAAAGCCCCCCACAAAAATGACTGTTTCCTGGGCGGGTGTTTTGGCGCTCGAAGTCCTGGGAGACCAAATGCCTGATGCTGTAACGCCAACACCGTAATCGACGTTGACAGAATGACTGACGCTACGTCATGGGAGAACCCCCTTATTCCTACCCCACAAATGACCCATATTTAAAGAACGAGTGTACTGCCCAAAACTAACACAGTGGCCCCTCACTATAAGGAATCCTGCTACAGTGAATTCCTGGCTATTACGCATGGTCCCCTTGACGCCCAATAGCAACTGCTCAATCTCCACATTAGCTTCCACTTTCACTAATGAACTCTCTCAAAACAGACCTGAGACTTACAGCAAAATCAAACTGCTGTCAATCCTATATTGCTGCTCGTGTATGCTCCACTCATATAATGGGTATTGTAGCCACAGCAACTCACAAGATGCTCCCTAGCAGAGCGGTATCAGCAACCACTCTCTCCCTCACCCACTCTCTCTCATCCTTGCAGGTAAAAAATAATAAATAAGAGTTAGAAGTCTTGAGCCGGCCTGGTGGTGCGGATGGTTGAGGTGCTGGATGTCGCACCTTGCACCACACCAATGACTCGCGCTCCGGAGCAAGCCTGGAATACAGAGGGTTGGCCGGGGAGGAGAGGATTGAATGTCCAGAGGACTGCTCTCTTCTCCTGGGGAGGGGTGGGCTGGGGATGAGGAGGGTTGGGCTGTGGATCCCCAGCATCAGCAACTCCCAGTGAAGGCTGGGGATGCTACAGCTGGGGGACACTTCAGGAAAGGGTGGATGCAACGACGGATGTCCACCGGATGGGTGCAGCAGCGCACCCGACTTGCGCTGGACGTCACTGCACGTCTGTGCCTCCTGGAAGTCATGTTCACAAACAAGGAAACACCCTAGCGCTCGGGAGGATGATAACGAGCCCTGCAGCAGCTCCACGCTCAATGCCGGATCCTTCCCAGCCAGGCCCCCAATATCCTCCAGCTTCACTCCGCCTGCTGACTGGATTCAAGGAATGCCAAGTTACATGTATGGCGGTCCTGCCTCGGGGAGCACAAGCCAGGGGGGTCTCTAGCAGGTGGGAGTGCAGGGTGGAGTTCGGGGAGAGGACCTGGGGCTGGGAGGGTCTCAGGCTGGGTGGGACAAGCTGTCTCTAGGGTCTGTCCTAAGGAGTTCCCAGGACTGGCGACCAGAATGAAAAAGAAAAAAAAAAAAGAGTTTGAAGTTTTATAAAGTTGGGGGGGGGGTAGAGTGGACGCAAGTGATGGAAGCGAGTTTAGAAAGGTTTAACTATTGAACTAAGGTTTGGGGGAAAAACACAAAATACAAAACTAACTGTAACAAACTCACTGGTGGAACTAAAAATAACTTGTACACTGTTATGTTAATTATAGCAGGCAGATGGGGAGACGAAATGGGAACAAGCAGGCTGAGGTGCACTTTCAATTAGTTTTCGGCTTTGTCTATAGTAAAGTACTACAGGAAACTACAGACAAACTAAAAGCAAACACATGCTTACAGACTCCATAAATGGCATATACAGCCTTACTGCTAACACTACACCTGAAACATAGAAATTATCGGCAGATAAGGACCGCGAGGCCCATCCAGTCTCTCCATAAGCCCCGTACTTGATTACGGCTTCTGACCCTCCCACTGTATTACCTCTATGGTTCTCCTATGCCTGTCCCATGCATGTTTAAATCCAGCCACAGTGCTTGCTCCCACCAACTCCTGTAGCAGACCATTCCAGGCGTCCACCACCCTCTCTGTGAAGAGAAACTTCTTCACATTCCAACTTAAACCTGCCACCTTCCAGTTTCATGTCATGCCCCCTCGTTATTGTACTCCTCCTGCATTGGAAGATATTGCCCCCCTGCACCTTGTTTATGCCCTTGAGGTACTTGAGTGTTTCTATCTCGTCCCTTCCCTTCCTCTTCTCCTACAATGAGTACGAATTGAGGTCCCTTAATCACTCCTCGTAGGTTTTGTGGTGCAAGCTCTGTATCATCTTAGTCACCCTTCTCTGGACCATCTCCAGCCTGTTAGTGTCCTTTCAAATATGTGACCTCCAGAAGTGCACACAGTACTTGATGTGAGACCTGACCAGGGTTTTATATAATGGCATCACTACTTCCCATCTGTTGGAGATACCCCTTGCCTATGCACCCCAGCATGCCACTGGCCTTCCCTGCTGCCCTTGTACTCGGCTTTGACATTTTTCAGGACATCTGAAATAATAATCCCCAGGTCCCTTTCTTACTTGGTGACTGTCAGCAACCCCCACATCCTATATCTCTTGCCAGGGTTTCTATGCCTCAGGTGCATAATTATGCACTCCTTTGAATTAAACCTCAGTTGCCACTCCTCAGACCATTTCTCAAGCTTCCCCAGGTCCTTCCTCATTTTATCCACCCTTTCTGGAGTATCCACCCTGTTACATATCTTTGTGTCACCTGCAAACAGGCAGACCTTTCTCTCCAAACATTGAACTGGACTGGCCCAAGGACTGATCCCTAAGGTACCCCGCTGGTCACCCCCTCTAACCAGATTATACCTCATTTATCACCAACCTCTGCCTCCTGTCCCTTAGCCAGTTCCTAACCTAGTTTACCACCTTGCTTCCCATGCCTGACTACCCATCTTGTTAACCGACCACTTATGAGGGACGGTGTCGAAGGCTTTGCTGAAATTGAGGTAGGTGACATCAACACGCACACACACACACACACACACACACACACACACACACACACACCATTTACTTTCTTCATTACCCAGTCAAAGAAATATATTAGATTCGTCTGACATGACCTACCCGCAGTGAAACCATGCTATCTAGGGTCTTGGGCACGGATGGCTTCCAGATATCCCACTATCCTTTCTTTAAACAGTGCCTCCATGATCTTCCCCACTACCGAGGGCAGGCTGACCAGCCTATAGTTCCCCGCCTCCTCCCTACTGCTGGATTTGTGTAGCGGGACCACATGTGCCCGCCTCCAATCCTCTGGTACCACCCCTGTGCTGACTGACTCTGTGAACAAGGCTTCCAGAGGTTCTGCTAGCTCTCTTTGCAGCTCCCTTACTATCCTTGGGTGTATGCCGTCTGGCCCCATTGCTTTGTCTACTTTTAATTTGGTGAGCTCCTGCAGGACTCTCTCTCTCTCTCCTGTGAATGGACTGTTGTCCACCTGTTTCCCCCTCCCCCTTTGGCATCTGTTGCTCGGCTGTGGTCCCTGTCCCTCCCCTTCTGCCGTAAATACTGAACAGAAGTATTTATTCAGTATTTCTGCCTGACCCATGTCTCCCTCCTTACTCTTTCCTTCCTCCCCTTTGAGACTAACAAGCCCCTGGTTTTCCTTCTTTCACTGATGTACCTGTAGAATGTCTTAGAAACACAGAATCTGTCAGCAGATAAGGACCATAAGGCCCACCTAGTCTGCCCATTTCCCTACTCAGTGCTGCAGCCCCAGATCGTATTTGATCTGCGGCTCTCCTGCTCTGCACATCTCCAGGGTACCCTTATGTCTATTCCATGCACTCTTGAACCCCCGTATTGTTTTCACCCCCACCACTTCTGCTGGAAGGCTGTTCCACAGCGCCACCACCCTTTCAGTGAAAAAGTACTTCCTAACATTACCCTTTTCTTTAAAACGTGTCCCTTTTCTTTACTGTCTGTGCTAATACTTCCTCAGTCCATGCCTTTGCTCTCCTTCCCACCCTCCCCACTTCCCTTAGACACTCTAGGTTCACATCCCTGTCCTCTTCTCTTTGGGTCTCCTTATAGTTCCTGAACCCTGCCTTTTTAGCCCTTACTTTGTCTGGCACCTCTTTTAAAAACCATAGTGGCTTTCTCCTTCTCTTGCCTTTGGATACCAATCTGATGCATTGGTTTGTCGCTTCCACTATGGCTCCTTTTAGGTGCTCCCACTGTTCTTCCACCCCCCCATCCCCCTTTTCTCCCGGGCTATTCTGACAGCTCTTCCCATTTCAGCAAAGTCTGCCTTTTTGAAAGCCAAAACCTTTGACCTAGTGTGGCATGACTGAGTCCCTGTCCCTATGCTGAACCACACTATGTAGTGATCGCTGGATCCCAGCTGCCCTTCTACCCGGACATCTGCGATCCTATCCCTTTGGTGATCACTAGATCCAGAACTGCTGTGCCATTGGCGGAATCAAGCACAAGCTGCCTGAGCCCTGCCTCCTGCAGGGAATCTAGGATGCCTCTGCTTCTGACTGAAGTAGCTGCCTGGGTGGTCCAATCCATGTCTGGCATATTGAAATGTCCCATCAGTAGAATTTCATCTTTTATTGCCATGCCATGGATTTCATCCACTAGCTCCCTGCCCACTTCCTCCCCCTCCGTCCTGGAGGCCTGTATATCACCCCTGTGCATATCGCTGTGCTATTTCCAGGTTCAAGGGTGACGCACAGTGTCTCCTACCCAATACTGTGATCACAGTGTCCCTCGATATAACGAACAACCCACTATAAAAAATCATGGCTGCTGGCTCCCAAAATGTTCTTTACAGCGAGGGACCACTGTATCCATTTTAAAAAGCAGTCAACAATTCTTTTACAGCTGAGGTATGTTTTTTTTTCCCTTTGGTTAATTAGAAGATTTTTTTTTTATAAATGTTTTATTTATTTAACAAATCGGAAAGACCTTTGAGCCAAGGGCTCTTTTACAGAGCTTCCTCGTCAAGCCTTTTTTGCCTTGTGTTTGGTGGCATGATGTGTGGAACGGCACTCAGCTTGTCAGCTGACATATCTAGTTCTGTTCCTGCCACTACATCATCAGCCTTGTGACCACACAGACTGTGACAGTATCTGTCTGGTGAAAATTTTAAACTAACTAATAAAATATATATATATATATAATTTGGTAAATATATCACCAATTGTTAGGCCTCATACATATAGGCTTTAACCAAGGCATTCACTCTATGAACAAGAGTTAACATACAACAGATCTCATAAATCAGACTAAATAGTGACAAAACAGGAACTGTCAATAAAAGAAACGTTTATCTAGAATACTTTCTTACTTTGGTTCATGTAGTACTAAGGTGTTTCAGAAAGGGGCCCAAATCTTATTAAACAGTTCATTTTCACCAGAAGCCAGTAATGTCAATCGTGCATTATTGATTACCTCACTCATTTTATTGATCCATTCTTTGAAACATGGGGTTTCTGGAGATTTCCAGTGAGAGAACAAAATCCTTTTGAGGGTCAGAGCTGCTGAGCAAATAATGGCACTTTGACGTGTGCTTAGGACACCAAACTCTTCGTTTATTCCCTAGAATGCAAAATTTAGGAGTGAAGGGAATATTAATCCCCAGGACTGTTTCACAGACTTTATAGAACTTGGCACAGATCTCTTTACTTCAAGGGCAGGACCAAAGCATGTGTAAAAGACCTGCCTGATCTTTCTGACACCTCCGACATTTCCCATCCAGTTGGAGGCCCAGAGATGCCAGTCTCTTAGGGGAATAATAACAAAAAATGTAGAATTTTTTACTGTATTGTCCTGCCTTGAACTTCCCTACTACTAGAGTAAGCGTTGTCCTATACTGAAGCCCATTCTGAGCCAGAAATATTTTCTCTCATCTCTTCCCATTTCAATTTTGCTGAGATTGTCAGAGTAGCAGGGTCTTGTGTATTCATAAAATATTTTTGTAACATGGCATTAATAGTACGACGTGAATACTACACACAGATTCAAACAACATGAAGTCTTGCTGTATTCAGACATAATGCAGTTAGCCCCAGCACTTGAATTGCCCCAGAAAGGAAAGAGTTAACTCTATGAAGAAGCATAGAATGTTGAGCTTGAGCTCGGTTTTCAAATCTCTGTCTGTGGTACTTCCCAGTGTAACCATCAGATTCTTTATTCCGCCCAACAGTGAAATTGCTCCAGAGATTTCCTCTGCTTTGTTCAGTAAAAGTAAAGCATTCGGTTTAAACCATATAATTTTTTGTTATTTTCAGATTTCCAGCCTCTGTCTATGGTACAGGTAGTGTGTAGATAGGTAGTGACTGTGTTTTAGTCTGTGAAAAAGTTGGAAATTGTTCTTTTCTTTGGTTTCTTTCCAGTCGGTCCGGTATGGAACCGACCCATTCTGTTTAAATTTATTTCTGGGATTAGAGTGGTGTTCCGGTACCGATTGGTTTCAAAAGAACTGAGGTTTTTTGCTGGTTCTTTTAAAAAGCCCATGACACGGTTTGTAACCGATCGGTTATTGTATTACCTGGTTTGAAAGTTGCAATAGGGTAATTTGTTAGGTTGGCCATGTCTGAGAAACCCAAGAAGAAAACCGGTCCCACTGGGTTTCAACACTGTACTGAGTGTGGGGAGGACTTTGTTAAGGCTGACCCCCACCTCATCTGTGTGTATTGTCTGGGGTTTGACCACCTCAAGTCAGACTGCCAAATCTGTAAAAACTTTCCTAAATCCACTCTAGACAAAAGACTGAGTAGACTGAAGGAAAGAGAGGCCGAGAAGTCCATAAATCTGGATGGCCAGCCCGGTTCGGTTGCGGCCGAACCTGAGGAGGTGCCTACTGACCTAGGCGATACCTCCTCAGGCAAAAGGAGAGCCGACCCTGAGGGGTCGGTTCCATCAAAAAAGAAGTGTTAAGTCTGCTGGTTCGAATCCGGTATCGCACTCTCCAACCGTGGACAAAATAGCCAAAGCAATCAGCATTGTTCAATCGCTTAGACCGGTTCCATCCGAACCGATACCACTGGCTAGACGGTCGGTTCAGTCAGATCTGTCTCCTCCGGATTATGATCCAGATGCTTTTTATGAGGAGTGGAAGGGAGACGAAGACTATCCCGATGATGATGACGATGACCAGGGGGCTCTGGATGTACCCATTGAACCAGACATCTCCCCAGACAGGCCCTCAGGTGTCTCTCCTCCCAGGGTCTTAGTCCCCTACACATTTTTTGTTCTACAAAAAGGTGGCAGAAACCCTGCAGCTTCCCTTGGTTGAAGCTGCAGAGGAGGATGAAGAGCCTGATTTTGTGGAAATGATGACCATCCCAGAGTCCAAAAGACTGTCTATCCCTCTTCATAAATCCTTGGGGAAACAGACACACAAAGTTTTACAAACCCCTAATTCAATACCTCCTGTGGATAAGAGAATGGACAGAAGGTATTTGTTATCGGGCTCAGCTGCAGAATTCCTTTATAGTCATTGCAGCCATGTTGGGGTAGTGCAGGCTGCAGCCTGTGACAGGGCTAACATTCCTTTGGCTTCACATCCCCCAGATAAGGACTCCAGGAAAGTGGATGCCATGGCCAAAAAAAAAAAAAACAGTATTTGGCATCCTCTTTGGGACTCAGGCAGGACACTTATATGGCCTACACAGCCAGGTACCAGAAATCCAGATGGGATACGGTTCTGGAACTGGCTAAACAGGCCTTTCCGCAGCTAGCCAAGGAGCTGGAGGAGGTGGCTGTTGATGGAACTGAGGCATCCAAAATGCAATTTCATGCTGCTGTGGACTCCAGTGACATGGCATCTAGAGTCATGGCTACATCTGTGTCTCTCAGAAGACATGCTTGGCTCAGATGTACTAGCCTTTCACAGGATACCCAGACTAAGGCTATGGATTTTCCTGTAGTAGGTAACTCTCTGTTTAGGGAGCAGACGGAGGCTTACATGAAGAAAATGGATGAATACAGGACCACGTACAGGAGTGCACGGGCCAAAGAAAGGCAAGCCACTCTGCACAAGTAGCAGTCTAGGGGCAGGGGCAGGCCCTTTCAAAGGCCTTTTTACCAAGCCCAGGCCTCCTCTCCCTTCCCTTCCCACAGAGGGGGTTCTTCAGAGGAAGGTACAGAAGGGGGATGAGCAGAGTTGCTCCCTCCTCCTCCTCCTCTCAGTCTAAGGCTCCTGCCAAGCAGACACCCTGATGTGTCAGCACGGGTCGACTCCCCATTTCCAGTAGGAGGCAGGCTGGCTTACTACTTCCAGGCCTGGAAGTCTGTGACCTCAGACAAGTGGGTCCTGGAAGTAGTAAGCCAGGGACTGGCCCTCAGCTTCAAAAAATTTCCAAAAAAGAGGGCCAAGTCTTTTCCACCTGCATCACTCTCAGAAACCATTGCCCTAGAGGCAGAGGTTTCCTCTCTTCTAGCTCTCAAAGCTATAGAGAAGGTTCCTACTCAACACAGGGGAAAAGGACTGTACTCCAGGTACTTTCTTACCCCAAAGAAAACAGGAGAGTGGCGACCCATCCTAGACCTAAGGTATTTGAAAAAACACATTTCAAAGCCCAAATTCAAAATGGTAACTCTGGGAATAATTCTTCCCTCTCTAATGCCATGGGATTTGCTAGCATCTCTGGACCGCAAGGATGCCTACTTCCATATTCCTATCAGGTGCTCCCACAAAAAAATACCTCAAGTTCGAGTTGCCTTCAGGCCATTACCAATTCAGAGCTATGCCATTCAGTCTAACATCAGCTCCAAGTGTGTTTACAAAGTGCCTTGCAGTAGTGGTGGCTTACCTCAGAAGACAGGGTATCACCATCTTCCCGTATCTGGATGACTGGCTCTTAGTGGGTCAGTCACCTTTACAGGTCAAGTCAGTTCTTCAAACTACCCAGGACCTACTCAGCTCCTTGGGGTTTCTTCTTAATCTTCCAAAGTCTGTCCTCGAACCAGTTCAACTTCTCACCTTTATAGGCATAGAGTTGGACACTGTACAAGCAAAAGCCTTCCTTCCTTCCCCTGGCAAGGGTGAAGGCCCTAGTGGATCTCGCTTCCTCCTTTCGACCTCAGGTCTCCCGCCCAGCTCCTGGGCCACATGTCAGCTTCCACATCAGTGGTGCAGGGAACAAGGTTCCTGATGAGGGGCATTCAGTTTCATCTAAGGTCTTTTTGGTCTCAAAAGAAGAATTCACTTACCAAACTTATCCCAGTGTTCAGAGTCTGGTCCAAGCTCTTCAGTGGTGGCTGGATCAGGACAACCTCAGACAAGGGGTTCCATTTCTCCCTCAAGTCCCATCAGTAGTTCTAACTACAGATGCTTCTCTCCTAGGGTGGGAAGCCCACCTGGGAGCCCTGACAGCTCAAGGGATCTGGTCCCCACAAGATTTTCTCCATCATATCAATCTCCTGGAACTCAGGGCAGTTTTCTTAGCCCTGCAAAGCTTCTCAGATTCAGTCAAGGGCAAGGTGGTCCAAGTCAGGACAGACACCACCACCACAATGTGGTACATCCACAAACAGGTAGGCACTCGGTCCTCGGCCTTGTGCACAGAGGCCATGAAGCTGTGGTCTCTGGCCTATTCTCTTCAGACTTCTCTGGTAGCAGTTCACCTTCCAGGGAAGGACAACGCACTAGCAGATGCTTTGAGCAGAATTTCATGGGAACATCACGAATGGTCCCTGAATCCTCACATCCTGAAGGTCACCTTCTCCAGGTGGGGCACTCCAGAGATAGATCTCTTTGCAGCATCGGACAATTATCAACTTCCTCTGTTTTTTTGCAGACCTCCAGTCCTGGGGACAGTTCCCCAGGATGCTCTCATTTTGGACTGGAAGGGCAGGTTTCTCTATGCCTTCCCTCCCTTCCCTCTGCTGTTCAGAGTTCTGATCAAGATCAGTACTTAACCCTGCACAGTGATACTGGTGGCTTCAGATTGGGCCAGACAGCCGTGGTATCCTCTACTGCTGTCCTTGTCAGTGTCATGTCCCTTGTCTCTGCCCAGGACATACAATCTCCTGTCCTCCTCCCGGGGCGGATCTCGTACCCCAATCTCCAGTCTCTCAATCTCAAGGCCTGGCTCTTGAAGAGTTAGAATATGCAGCACTACATCTTTCTCAGGGAGTTCTGGATATTCTGAAGGTCTCCAGGAAACCATCCAGTAGAAAAACTTACAACTCCAAATGGAAAAGGTTCAGTATCTGGTGCTCTCAGAAAGGCATCCTGCCTGATTCTGCAGACATTTCCACAACCTTAGACTATCTAGTTCATCTGAATGGTCTAGGCTTTAGGCCTGCCACTCTTAAAGTTCATCTAGCAGCTGTCTCTGCATTCCTCTCAGCAGGGAAGGGCTCTTCCCTGGCATCTCATCCTGTTTTCAGAAAGTTTTTCAAAGGTCTGGTTCACATTAACCCTCCCTTTTGGGAGCCCACTCTGCCTTGGGATCTTAATGTCTGCATAGCTCAGCTTATGCAGCCACCCTTGGAACCTCTCGCTTCGGCCGAATTGAAGTACTTGACCTGGAATACGGTGTTCCTGGTAGCTATTACTTCTGCCAGGCAGATTAGTGAGTTACAGGCTCTGTCAGTGGAACATGACTTCATCTCCTTCCATAGGGACAATGGTCCTAAGAACCAATAGGAGGTTCTTGCCCAAAGTGGTATCGGATTTTCATCTGAACCAGTCTATATCTCTCCCTGTGTTTTTCACTGATCATTCTTCAAGTGAAAGAAGGTTGCACAGTCTGGACGTTAAGAGGGCCCTTAGCTACTACATTGAGCATACTAAGGTACATAGAAATGACTGTTTTCAATTGTTTCTCAGTTATGGTGAAGTGAGGAAAGGTAAGCCTGCCACTAAAAGAACTATTGCCAGGTGGATTGTTTCTTGTATACAATTCTGTTATAACAAGTTGGGTAGAATGCCCCCTTCAGGCCTGAGGTTTCATTCGACTAGGGGTACAACTGCTTCGCCAGCTGCGGCCAGAGATATACCTTTGTTAGACATCTGTAGAGCAGCCACCTGGAAAACAGTACATACTTTTACCAAGCATCACTCCCTGGACATCCAGGCTAGGAGTGATGCTAGGTTTGGCACAGCAGTACTGCACAGCCTCTTCCCAAAGTAGGTTCTGCATTCCCTCCTCCATAGGGAACTGCTTGGTAGTCTGCATTATGTCTGAATACAGCAAAACTTAATGTTGCTTGAAGAAAATATTACTCACCATCGTAATGTTGTTTCGCTGTATTCAGACCTCCTCCCCTCTCAGAACCTGGTTTTTGGGGAAGTGGGCTGGCAGGTACAGTGTTGCACCTCAGGGGTGTACCTTGTACCCTCCCTCTTGGGTGGGGTGGATGATGATGTTATTTTTCTTTTTTTTTTTTTGCATTATTTATTTATCGCCCCCTGCCTCTCCTTCAGGCCTGTTGCCAAGGACTACCCCCGCTTACTCCATTCCGAACCCACCCCGATGCCAGCTTCCCCCTGATCCCAGATCGCAGCCGACCAGAGTAGCCCAACGTAACCCTTCGTCGGACGGGTCCCCTCCTTCCGGAGGGAAATTGCCTTCAGGCATTCTTGCTCTCGGCCCTGATTCTGCTGGGATCGGGATTCCCCTGGCTCTTCGGAGGTTCCATGGAGGCGGGGGATCCAGGCGGCCGTCATCCGGTCACTCGGACGCCATTTTTCCACTTTTCTGGATTTTTCCCTATCGCGACGCTTCTTGTAGTGCCCCCAGTCTCCACTGGGGGCCGCTACAGAGCGAGGCATGGCCCTAACCCACCCCCAGGGAGGAGAGCAGTCCTTAGGAGGCTTGATCCTCCTCCTCCTCCCGACCCCCCAGCGACCCGTGTCCGTTCCGAACCGGGTCGCTGGGCGTCGGTTGAGGTGAGGCGCCCACGCCTCAGCCCTCTACGCCACCGGGCCGTTTTTTTCTGGTGTTTTTTACTTTAATATTGTCACTACCTTTCCTTCTTGGGTTCTCGACTTGAGTCGTTTGGGCCTAAAAAGAATGTTTTGCCCTTTGGCTATACGTTGAACAATTTCCATACTAAGTATGTTAGTTAGTGTGCTTGTAAGAATCTGACGGTTACACTGGGAAATACCACAGAGGTTTGAAAATCGAGCTCAATGTTCTATGCTTCTGCATAGAGTTAACTCTTTCCTCCCTGGGGCATTTCAAGTGCTGGGGCTAACTGCATTATGTCTGAATACAGAAAGACTCCATTAGAAGAAACAACATTACTATGGTGAGTAAATTTTTTCTTGGAGGAAACAGGTAACATGACCCGAAGATAGCCGTGCATTAAATCCCTAGATATGCACGGCTATGTTTCAAAGGTAAGAAAACCAACATGCAGTATGACAGGAAGTGGCTGCGTGTGGGCGGCAGTACTGTGTTTTTCACAGTCAGCGAAACCGTCGTTAATGGTGTCACTAGTTCCGGTAGTCACACCACCGATGCAAGGAATTCCCACATTGCACTTGCCATTTTACAAGTGCATTAATCCCCTCGATAGGAGGGCATTTCCCAGGAATTAATGCATAGTTGGGTGGTGGGAAGCACTCGGCCTGTGGCCTCGTGCACCCCAACCATGCAATAATTCCTGGGAAATGCCCTCCTGTCTCAGGGATTAATGCTTACATGAATAACACTTACCACTTTTTTCAGTTTAATCATCTTCAGTACTGGGCCCCATTCAATGCTTTCCTTCAGGAGAAGGTTTAGTCCTAGGACAGAGTCCTGTAAAGGCTTTTCATAACAGAAGGTAGCTGGCAAACTGAAATCATGGTAAACTATGTTTAGTTCTAAGGTGGTCAAATGAAAGAAGCTCACCCTGGGCTCCCAAGAGATCGGACAAGCTGATACCTAATTTGCTCCACCCAAAGTCTGGTATAGGAATACAGTTATGTACTGCATTGGAATTATCCCAAATTGTTATCAGACGTGAGGGGAGGTTCTCTAATAGTAAAAGATGCTGCATCCTTTTTATTACCCATATGAATGAGGAAATGCAAGTTATGTTATGATTAGGAAGAGGAAGTTTAATAAACAGATAGTCGGACAAGTTAAAGGGCAGTAGTAGCTGCTGTTCGACTTTAAACCACAGTGGCTGATGGTCAACTGAACTGGGTTCTACATACCAGCTTCATTGTTTGAAACAGAAGGCAAAATAATATTTCTCCCAGTCTGGAAGCCTAAGCCTCCATTCAATCTGTGAGCCCTAAGTTTTGACAGTGAAAGTCTGGGACTGTAGATGATGTGTGCCGCAGAAACAGCCTAGTTATCTTATTTAGTTGAACAAAGACAGCTTTACCTATTATTTGTTTGTTTTTCTGCAGTTAATTTATTTTCTCCTTTCCCGGTGCATGCCATCCAGCCTGATACCCCAGCCCTGTCCCCCGCTCACAACTTACTTTCTGCTTCCTCCATGGCTTGCACCCCCCCGCCCCGTGGCGGGGTTCCCTCAACCTGCCGGAATGGGATTCAGTGCAGAGGTTACTGCCATTCGTTGGAGTGGGGCCTGTGGGGATTGGCTCTCATCCTGCTGTGCCCAGGATGCTTTTTCTCCTCCGTTTCTCCCCATAGAAGAGGCATGCAATGATGCCCTATGGAGAGAGAGCGCGCACACGTCCACACATGCTCCTCCAAGTGTCTGCCTCCTATCCTGCCCCTTTCTAAAGCATCGGTGCGCTGTCCCCAAGTCACTGTCAGGGGCAGTCAAACACTGACTGCTAGTGACCCCCCCTCCCTGTAGAAGGAGAAAGCATTCCCTCGGACGCTCAATCCTTCTCCTCCCAACCCCCAATGGCCCAGGCTCATTCTCGAACACGGGTCGCCGGCGTAGGATGAGGTTAAGCGTCCAGTGCTTCAGTCCTCAGCGCCACTGGGCCAGCCCAGCTTTACCTATTTTGATGGGCAAGGTCTGAAAAAAAATAAAAGATTTTGGGAGCAGCAACCATTTTGACTGACTTAACTTTACCCCGAATTGATACGTTAAATCCTTTTTTTTTTTTTTTTTTTCAGTAGTATGGTTCAGTTAGACAATACACAAGCTACGTCATTAGCCAAACAAGGAATACCGTAACCCTGTTAAAAAGCCTTCAGAGCCCAGCAAAATCACCGTCATTATAACCATCTTACCTATGGGTCCAAGATTCTCCCTATTTAATCTACTTTAGTCCTTGCTATTTTTGTAAGTCTATCTCAATTTCTTTCATTACCAGATAGAAGTTTAGTTTCCCCCCGGGAACAAGGGTCTTTTGAAATTCCGAGTATTTCAAACTTGATTGCATTATCCCCAAGTAATCTCCTGGGTTCATATGGTAATCCAAGGATAGAACTCGAGTTTTCTCCCAGTTTAGCTTGAGGCCTAAAAGGAGGAAAAAGCATCAAATATTTTACCTAACTACACAACTGAGTCTTTGGGGTTATGGGAGAACCTTGTTGTTAATTTTCCCTGTCCTAATTCCTTTGACCTCTAAAATCCTGCTATCTGATCTACTGCATAAATAAATTTGATATACTCGGTAGACTCAACATCAGGATTTAAGTGCAAAGTAGACATCTCTTGATGCATTCCACGCCTATTGCAAAACTAGTTATCTATATATATATATATATATATATATACACACATACACATACACATACATATACACACACACACTTAACCTAACCATCGCAGAGCAGGAGAGCTAAAGGAGCAGCTCTGCTAGCTCAGCTAGTAGGGGATTCTCATATACTCAACCAGAGCATCACAGAGCAGGGAGTCTACCAGGGGAGCTAAAGGAGCAGCTCTGCTAGTTCAGCTAGTAGGGGATTCTCATATACTCAACCAGAGCGTCACCGAGCAGGGACTCTACCAGGGGAGCTAAAGGAACAGCTCTGCTAGCTCTGCTAGTAGGGGATTCTCATATACTCAACCAGACCATCACAGAGCAGAAACTCTACCGGGGAGCTAAAGGAGCAGCTCTGCTAGTTCAGCTAGTAGGGGATTCTCATATACTCAACCAGAACGTCACAGAGCAGGGACTTGACCAGGGGAGCTAAAGGAACAGCTCTGCTAGCTCAGCTAGTAGGGAATTCTCATATACTCAACCAGACGTTACAGCACAGAGACTTTACCGGGGGGGGGGGGGTGTTGCTAAAGGAGCAACTCTCTGCAGAAGATGATTTCTATATACTCAATCAGTTCCTTGCAGAGTAAGGGCACTGCTGCCATGTGAGCTAAAAGAATCACTCTGCTAGCTTATTGAGCAGAAAGAATCTCATGTAATCAAGCAGCAATCCCAAAGTGGGTACTTAAAGGGACACAGTCACACCATTATGCCTCGTATTACATCTAGGTAAAAACTCACATTTTATGATTGCTTACCTTCTCTAAAATTCATTGATGTTGCTGGTTGTTTTATCTGCTTCATTTTTTAGTACAACTGAATTGCATGTGAATGGTGAAATTATACCCAAGCTAGTATTGTTTTAAATACTTGATCTGCTCTTATTGCATACTTCCTGACCATTAGGGACACCCCCAAACAAGGCAGACACTCTTGACGCAATAGCCTCCTCACATCCCACTGCATCCTGAGTGGCTAGATTGTGTTGGGGTGTCCCCATGTCCAGGAAAAATGCAGTTTGTGTTGATTAAGGACTATAAACAAACATGTTTTCATGTGGTAACACCAATATGGCATGCAGTCAGTTTTTCTCTTAAAAAGAAAAAAGGAACCAAAACCAAACTACCAGCTATATCAGTAGTCTCTACAGAATGTGACCAATCATTAAATGTGCTTTTTAAAACTAGGGACAATTTAAGACCTAAGAGGGTTGATAGTGTCCCTTTAAGCAGGAGTAATGAGATTTTCATATACCCATCTCACATAATTACAGCCACACCAGACATCTCCAGTGACGCTAATTCTTACCCATGATTGTTTTTTCAAATATGTATAATTTTTATATTTCAGTCCTGGTGTTGGAGATGGAGGACAGTGATAATGCTACCAGTTCCCTTTTCACGAACACAACTGCTGTGGCCCATGAATTGTACCCCAGGAACGGTGTTGGGAGTGTATCAGAAGACCAAATCATCCAGTTGACGCTTTCCATCTTATTCTTCCTGGTGGGAGTGACAGGGAACGGGATCATCATCTGGCTACTGGGGTTTCGGATGAAAAGGAACGATTTCATGATCTACATCCTGAATCTTGCCATGGCTGATTTCATCTTCATCTTCATCCTCATCCTTGACATGCCTTCTGCCCTGCTGGAGTACCACTGGCCTTTCGGGCTGGTGCTGTGCAAGCTTTCCCGCTTCCTCTTCAACACAGGGCTGTACGCTGGAGTCTTCATCATCTCCGCCATCAGTCTGGAGCGCTGTGTCTCGGTGGTCTTCCCTGTCTGGCACCGCTGCCACCGCTCATGCAAACTGTCAGCTGTGGTCTGCATCATGGCCTGGGTCTTGGCCGCCATATTGAGCACACCAAATCTCATTTATTATGCACTTCACGTATCCAGCAGGAATTTAACATACTGTGACGTGGCAGGCCACAGCAACCAGCAGGCGATAATCACAGCTGAATGCATTCTGGCCTTCCTGCTCCCGCTGGCCATAATCGTGTCCTGCAACATCACCATCATCGTTAAGGTGTGCCGGGCAACCTCCCTGATCTCAGTCAGGGTATACAAGGTCACCATCCTCACCATCACGGCCTTCCTCATCTGCTGGACCCCTTTCCAGGTACTGCAGATGGTTTATGTTTTCTACCCGCCAGGTGAAATGAAGATCACCATTGGAGATGTCGCAAACTACACCTCCCACCTGCTCTATGTCAACAGCTGCCTCAACCCCATCATTTACGTGCTGATAGGGACCGACCTCAAGGAAAGGATGATTCGCTCACTGAGCACGGTGCTGGAGAAGTCCTTCTACGATGACCTTCTGAGTTCCAGTAGGCAGCAGAGCTTGATGGAGGGGACAACTCTTGGCACTTCCTTGGGTGAACAATGTCCTTCTGTTTATCCTCAAGACATGATAGACATGGTGGGGCAGGACACAATGCAAGCCTCCCATCCAAACACTTAAGAGTCTCTGCTAGGAACGGGATGGAGGATTACAAAACCCATTTATCATAACTCGTAACTCTCCCCCCCCATCAGCTGTCAGATAATAGTGACATTTGGCCAGTACCGACCTGAGACAGGATTCAAACCAGTGACTGGTTCAGGGAGTTCCGTGACCACCTGCCCATAGGGGGTAGCTATCCAGCGCTCAGCTTCTATGTTATGCCAGTATTCGGCTTCTCTGTTATGGGCCTGTCATAAATCATCAAGGAACTGTGGATTAGAGATCTACGAATGCATGTATTGTCTAATAAGCGGGGACTGATATTGTAATAATTTCACTGTTCTAGTTCTTTTAGTCCCATGCTACGTTTTTGGTTGCTATCTTCTTTTGTTTATTGTCTAGTAATATAGCTAGTTACTGCAGGCGGAGAATTTTCAATGTATAAAATATAACAAGTGTGATATTTTTGTACACATTGCACAGTGTAACCCGCAGCTGAGAAATCAGGACAACCTTGTAAGTAAGACCTTTGGAACCAAAGTGTTTCATCCTGTATAAAAATAAACACTTTTACTACCACTACTATAGAGATCAAACAGCACTAGAGCGCTAAGTGTAGCAAATCTCATGTGTGAACCACGGCCATCTTTGATTTGGGCAAAAACAGGAGTATCTACAGGCCACATTTCCAGTGGGGGAGGGGCAAAATGTGGCTGTGGGAATGTCCATTCATTGCCTTCATCAAAAATGTCCGCCCACTCCTACATCAGGTGCAAATCAAATGTCACATGCTTAGCACTCTAAATTATGACCTCTGTGTTATGCCATATTCTTTTGTACCAGAAGCCACCAATTGCAAAGCACTGTGGGTAGAGTGGTATAATACTGTGAGGGGGAAAGGCCACACATCAGCAGAAACAGGCCTCAGATTCCTTATTAGCGTTATGCATCCTTAGCGCTGACTGGGACTCTGGCTCAGAAGGCGGCCCTCCTGTACCAGTGCAATAAAATCAAGCATCCTGTTACTATCCGCTCTGATCCTTTAAGGGTTCTTCCCTAATGGCATTCATTTGAATAGGGATCAGAATCTATGATACTAGCAGCAGCACTGGGGGCCAAAAAGGCTCGTGTTACAAATGGGGGCATCTGATTCGGGGCCCATCATTGTTGAACAGTCCAAGTGCACGGGTTCAGCTACAAACAAGCACTGACAGGATTAGCTATTCTTTTTTAAATAAGAATGATTTATTTGAAAAAGAATGGGGTCCATTCTTACAGTTAACTACTTCAAGCAGAAAGATCCACAATTTTTTTTTTCTTTTTCTTATTCACACTTTTGGCACCCTCCCCCACGTGCAGCAGATACCGCTTTCCATTCGGGTGTACCGGCCATCATGTGGGCACTGGCTGAGGGGGATTTATTCCTTATGGAACCATGCTGCCACCAGGGTCAGGCAAGCCAGAAACCAGGGGAAGGATCAGAACTATGAACAGTAGGGCCCAGTGGATACTACACACAGAGGACAATAGTTAAAAACAGCTCAGTCCAGTAGGTTATTATCGCAGGGAAAGTAAATGGAGCTGCCCAAACCTGCCATCCTCAAGCAGAGTCCAACTTTCTACTTGCCGCCCCCACTGAGACACAGCCACGTCTAAACGAAAAGTCTAACAACACACAACTTGACTCCGCTCCGACCAGGCTGCCACCAGGGTCGGGCAAGGTCAGGAAACAGTGCGGCAGGCTACTGTGAGTCAGCAAACAGGGACCAGCTGAAAACTAAGAGAAATTATTCAAACATAAGTAATAAATAAGTAAATAAATCGCACTTTCAGTATTACAACGACAATGTCGGTCACAATACTGCGCAGGAACAAAATCCTAATAAAAGTCTGGTCAATTTTAAGTAAGGGGTACAGCAATTAGGATGTTGACAGTCTTAGACTCTCAAATGTTCCGTGTATCAGTAGCAGGTTTCACAACAGTATGCAGGACAAGACCCAGAAGATTAGTTAGGGTGAGAAGAGCTCTCCTGTGAGAGTGGACTGAGGGCCAGGAGTATGAGGACCCTCCCCCCCAACTGCCTACAATTTACCTCCCTCCTGTCATGCTCTACCTCTCGCTGCCTACAACCTGCTTCCCTCCTGTCATGCTCTGCGTCTACCTTGTGCAGTCAGGGTACTCAGCATGTTGGAGGGGTCAGGCCCCAGCAGACCCCTCTCCTCCTCCTCCCAACCATCTGCCTCCCATCCACCCCATTCTCCGCCTACCCACATATTCCCTCTCACCCCCCTCCTTTAGTTAGCCCTAATTTGTCTGACCCCCTAATCTCTATTGCACTTGCAGACAACTTACACTTCGGGTCACCTTAGTTAACCTGTCCTGTCTGTGTCACTCCTCACTAACTTGCACTAGCTCACTCCGACTCCATTTCCTTGCAAACATTTTCTAGCCACACAGTAATGTGTCACTTAGGGTTTGCCAAATGTTATGCGTTATGTATCTACCTAGTTCTAAACTGTTAAGAGTTCTGTTTTTTCATTACTTCTGTACAGCCTGCTACACTAGGTTGAATGTAATCAAACTGTATATCTATATTGTGTACCAAAACTCTGTATACTATCCTCATGAAAGAAAATTGCATATGTCACCAATAATTGCCGAAATCCTACAGTTGGCAACTCCCTGCACTTGAGCATTTATCCCGTTTCCTGCACTTCTCTTACGACCCCTCCTCTACCCCCTTCTGTCCCTCCCCATACTCCCTCCACCTCCCCCACACTCCTTTTTCTACTACCCTCTCCCTCTCCCCGCACTCCCCTCACCTCCCAATGTAAGGTACTGCGTAGGTATTTTTTGGGTTGCTAAGTTTATACAGTTGTACCATGAATAACTTTGTATCCATCCTGGGACGTATTATATGTACTCTGTCATAGGCATGTGCATGTTGTCAGGTGTTGCAAAGTGGCACATAAACGGATAAAAATCCTTGATCTCCTTACACGTTAGATGCACTATTGTGTTTATGTATCGTCTGTATAACTGCCATTGCATTGGTAATGTCACTATTGTGTTTATGTATCGTCTGTATAACCGCCATTGCATTGGTAATGTCCTCTATGTCTTCCAGGACCATCTTGTAAACAAGCCTGCTCAAAGGTGTCTAGCCTGGTTAAATAAAGTTTGATTGATTGACTGATGTTCTCCTACCCTCAGGTCGCACCAGGAGATGAGCAACCTGTTGCTCAGCGTGCCTTCCTGGTGAAACATTTCAATAAATAAATAAAATAGGAGTCTTTGCCAAGATGGGAGATTGGAAGCAGTGGAGGGAAAAGGAACAGGGGAGTAAGAAGGGCGATGACAGGTACATGCAGTGGGAGGAGTGAGCCCTAGTAGGCATTTTAGTGACAGTGGTGAGGGGGTTAGAGAAAGAGGAGAGGGGAGCAGTTTCCAAAGGGAGGGGAGTCAGTAGGAGACAGCTGCTTGACTGGTGTGTGAGCGGGAGTGAGGAACAGAGAAGATGTGGGTGTTCCTTGAGCGTAGAGAGTAAAAGAAGGGTGGAGGTGGATATTGTCAAAATACTGGTTTGAAATGCAGGGAAGGCAGCCCTTGCTGGAAATGGACTGGTTCACTCACTAATCATGGCTGTGACTAATCACTTCAGCTGCTGGAACTTCTCGGAAGTAGGTAACAAATACAATACCCACCCACTGCCAAGTATCCCACCCACCTCCCGATCCATCCCCATGCCCCATCCATGAAAATAAAATACCCACCAACTGCCAAGTATCCATTCCACCTCCCAATTCTTCCACATGCCCCATCTGGGCAAATAAAATACCCTCCCATGGCCAAGTATTCTGCCCACCTCTCAATCCTTCCCTGTGCCTCGTCTGTAAAAATAAAATACCCTCACTCTCCCAAATATCCCACCCACCTCCTGATCCTTCCCCATGCCTGCCCATGAAACAAAATACCCTCCCACTGCCAAATATCCCACCCACTTCCTGATCCTTCCCGATGCCCCATCCGTGAAAATACCCTCCCCACTGCCAAGTATCCTGCCCACCTCCAGATCCTTGCCTGTGCCCCGTCTGTGAAAATAAAATACCCTCCCCACTGCCAAGTATCCTGCCCACCTCCAGATCCTTCCCTGTGCCCTGTCTGTGAAAATAAAATACCCTCCCCACTGCCAAGTATCCTGCCCGCCTCCAGATCCTTCCCTGTACCCCATCTGGGAAAACAGAATACCCTCCCCACTGCCAGGTATCTTGCACACCTCCAGATCCTTCCCTGTGCCCCATCTGGGAAAATAAAATACCCTCCTATTTCCAAGCATTCCGTCCACCTCCCAATTGTTCCTTTTGCCTCATCCATAGAATAAAATACCCTCCTATTTCCAGGCATCCTGCCCACCCCCCAATCGTTCTCCTTGCCCCATCTGTAGAATAGAATACCCTTCCACTGGTAGAATAAAATGCCATTCCACTGCCAGATATCCCACCCACCTCAGAAGAAAACAGTCCAGTGAAGACTTCCAGCCCTCACAGCCTCAACTTACCCCACTTCAACTCCCACCCTTTCAGCACCCATACCCCCACCCTATACTTACCTATCCAGTCCAACACTGCTCCTTCTCGAATGTCCTGCTCCTTCTCAGCCCCACCAGGAAGTGACTGCAAGCATGGGAAGTCTGGTTTAACTTTTACTCATCACTGTGTCATTTCTTAATATTTTTACCCCAGGTTTTCAACATGGCCTCTTTTTTTTTTTTTTTTAACCCCGCCTCATGAACCAGGAAGGTAACATTTTTCAGATCTATTTGAGAGAATGGCATGACCATCACACTACAGGTGTGGGGATGACACCGGGAGCCAGGCAGTGAAAGTGAAACCCCCAAGAAGATTCTAGGGGATTGAAACTGAAACCTAAATTAAGTTCAGTATATCCACAGATTTGACATACAAGAACCATGCATGATTAATCCTACACGTGGTGAAATGTTGCAAGAGGTCTGTTAGTTGAAATAAAAAAGTGTGGATACTGAGGTAAAGTCTTGTTCTGTTTATTTGGAAGGAATTTTTCAAACCCCCTACTCTGCAAAATCACATTTCAGGTGGGATTTTAAAAATTGTCACCCGTCTTGAACATAAGGAACGGTAATAAAAAGACTTGATAATTTGGGGTCAGAATCTCAAAAAAAAAAAAAAAAAACACAGTTATGAAGTTACCTTGAAATGTTTCAATGTCGACTCATACCTTTACTATTTTTCCAGATTTCGATCCCAAATTTTCGACATAGCCTTTTTTAACCCCGCCTCATGTACAAGGCAAGCATAATTTTTCAAATCCTCTCTGAAACACGTTTTCGCAGTGGCTACGCAAAATCGCTTTTAGGAAGGGATTTAAAAAATGCCACTTGTCTTAACCGTAAGGTGGGGTCATAAGACTATGTTGAAATTTTGAGGTAAAACTCTCAGAAAACAATGTTATGAAGAAACATTGACATTTTTCAATGTTTATGCCTAGCGTTACTATTTTGTGAGATTGTGAGCCCATAGCTTCTACAGCCATTTTTGTACCCCACCACATGAACAGGATGTTTCATTTTTCAAATCCTTGCAAACACATCTTTTCACACTTGTGTTGCAAAATGAAATTTTTTGGACAAGACTTCATAAATGAGACCTGTCACGTTCATAAGATGGGGGTAATAAAAAGACAGTGTTAAACATCCGAGGTCAAAACTGAAAAAAAACTTATGAACAAACATTGACATTTTGTAACGTTTACTCACAACTTTGCAATTATTTTACTTTTTAACCCCAATTTTTTAACATACTCACATATTTTTACTGCCCATCGAATGAACATGGCAGGTGCCATTATCAAATCCCCCTGCAAAACCTGTTTTTGTGATCATTCCATAAAACAATTACTGTCCAGTCTGTAACCTTCACTTTCTGGGACAGGTTATCGAGAAGGCTGTTATGTTCCAGCTTCAGGCACACCTTGTAGCCTGTGACAGCTTTGAGCCTCTCCAGTCTGGATTTAGATCCAGGTATAGCACAGAAACTGCACTAGTCAGGGTGCATAATGACCTGCTTAGGGCGAGGGACAGAGAACGGTCAGTTCTCATCCTCCTGGATCTCTCATCAGCATCTGAGACCATGGACCATGGGCTGCTCTTGGATCGGTGTAGGGAGTCTGCGAGGCTCATTAGCAAAGTCATCAGCAAGTTTGAGTCCTACCTTCACGATAGAACCCAGATGGTAGTGCTAGGAAGATTTTCCTCACACCCACTGGTTCTGTCCTGTGGTGTACCTCAGAACCGAGTTCTTTCACCCATGTTGTTCACGGTTCATATGCTACCACTGGGTAAGGTTATTAGACAATACGCACTTGTGTTTGAGTGCTATGCAGATGACACCCAGCTTTATTTTGTCTTTTGTTCCAGGGACATTAGGTGTGGTTGTCGTGATTAAAAGGTACCTGACCAAGATCCAAGACTTGATGCCATTGTGCTCATGGAGACTGCACTTGGAGAAAACGGAAACCCCTAGTGACAGAGTAAGGCCATGGGGGGAGTGACGGCTGCTGGGAGGGAAACTGGGCTTCAATTCGGTCCCTCTTGGCTCTCAGCTGCTACTAAAGTGAAGAATCTGGCAGTCACCATGGACAAGGGCCTGACAATGGAGGCTCAAGTGATGGCAGGAGTCTGGAATGGCTTTTCCATCTGTAGAATATCCGCTGATTAAATCCCTTATCCCTCCTGGTGACCTAGCCACACTGGTACATGTATTTGAGACCTACAGACTGGACAACTGTAACGCTCCTTCCTTGGGGTCAGTGGAGGTATGCTGCAGCGCCTGCAGCTACTGCAGAATGCAGCTGCTTGGTTACTAATGGGCCTTTCAAGAGTGTGCCATATCTCATCGGCGTTGCGTGATCTGCACTGGCTGCTGGTGTATTTCTTTTCTTACTTTTATGTCTATGTAGGGCTATTATTCTCCTGGCAGGTGGCTGTGGTCCTCCTCAGGGAGGAACTCACTCTCCGGTCCCACGCATCCCCCTACTCAGCCTGCCCCCAGGAGATTCCTATGGACTGCCCCCCTCGGAGAGGCCAGGGAAGATGGTGCCGGCCCACCCCTCCCCAGTGACCCAATCTAGATACGGGGACAGCCCTCAGAGATGCGGGGCCATCATAGAACCTGCCAGGCTCCATTTTTTCACCTTTTTCTCCTGTCCCCCCTCCCCTACTGACGTAAAGATGATGGTACGTGCCTCCCATCTCATATTGCCCTCCAGACACCGCCAGAGGCAATAAACGAGCGTGACAAGAAGCCTCCCTGCCCACAAGAGAGGAGAGCAGTCCTCCAGACACTCGATCCTCTCTCTCTCCCCTGCTGATCCCCAGTGACCTGGGCCCAAACCTGGGTCGCCAGCGTGGCGAAAGGTGTAGCGACCAGTGCCTCAACCTCCAGTGCTACTGGGCTAGCTGGTGTATTTCTTTTAAAGTGGGACTGTTACCCTACATGGCGCTATGTGAGCCGAGTCCAGACTACCTGGTTAAACTCCTGCATCTGCACATCCCATTTGCCTGCTCCGCTCCGCTCCACTGAGGAGGGCCTGCAGGTGGTTCTGAGGGCCAGGCTGAAGACTGTGGGGGGGGCTGCCGGCCTTTTCAGTAGCAGGTCCAGTCCTCTGGAATTCCGTGCCTACAGTTCTGAGGGAAGCCCCCTCACTGGAAGCCTGTAAGAGGGGCTTGAAAACATATTTATTTCAGGAGGAATTTGGGGAGTATTAGTCATTTCTTTAACCCTTTGGAGCACATCCAAAATTGTTTAATTTATAATTATTAATCTATTTTATGTTGCCTTTTTTTTTTTTTTGAACATAATATATTTTATTGTGCTATTCAGTTTTACACATTGACAATACACACATGTAGTACCATACATCTCCATCTGAACCTTAGGACAGATTTTTGGGTTTACAACAACCATGCATAACAAAACATACCATAACAATTACCCTCCCCCCCAGATGACATTCCTACCTTCCACACCAATGGCTATGAACATTAACCAGGTATCAAGAAGGCTATAGCTGCTACTGAGCTTATTAGCCCCCCCAAAATATCACGAGGCATTTGTTTGTTTTTTGATTTTGGCAGACACATGACTGGTGATCCAGAGACACGCATCATTCTCTTCCAGAGTCAGGCTATCACTGGATCCAGTGTCAATAGAGTACGCAAAGATTCCCACCTCTTCCGATAGGCCCCCAAGCTATCAGTAGTACGGGCAATAATCTTTTGTATCTGCAACATAGCCCAAATTTCTTTATGCCGTTCCCCATATGAGAGTAAAGAATCATCTAAGCAATGTCGGAGCGCCACCTTTCTAACTGTAGCAGCTATCAGGGCTATATGATATCTATGAGGCGAGTAGCTGCCCATCATAGTGCCCGCCCTACTATTCAAATTTCAGGGCTAAACACATTTTAGTGTCAGTGGCTCAGTAGGTAGCACACTCGCCTCTGAGGCCAGGAGATGAGAGGGCTGTGGGTTCAGTTCCCACATCTGGCACTTGGGTTAATATTCCAATACTGACACTGTAGTGCAGCATGAGAGGGGTGCTGCACTTCTGAGGTGCTGTCTTTCGGATGAGAGGTTAAACCGAGGTCCCATCTGCCTGGATTGGTGGTAGTTCAGGTGGATGTTAAAGATCCCATGGCACTTATCGAAAAGAGTAGGGGAATTTCCCTAGTGTCCTGGCCAAATTTCCCTCATTCACTAAAAATACCACCAACGGCTTAATCTGGTTCAAGGTCAGTTGGCATTCATCTGTATCCCCCCTCCCCCAGGTTGTGCCTGAAAATAGGCAGGATATGTCTAGTGCATTTACCCAGTCAACAAAAACTAAATAAATAAATAAATTTTCCAAACTGAGCACTGGGTCCAGATCGCCTTGACTCTCTCCCACAGTGGCTTAGTTTTTGAACAATCCCATAAGATATGATAAACAGTACCATTGTCCAACCTGCACTTGGTGCACCTGTCATCCCCTTTCTTACCCATCTTAAAATGTTTTTCTGGGGTGTAGTATAGATTGTGCAGGATATTAAACTACATTAATCTTATGGGTTCTATTTTAATATACCTATAAAGGTTGACCCAGATTTTATCCCAATCCCATAGTTCACTACTCAGAGAAAGAACCCTTGTCCAATAATGGCCTTTAGCTGAGCCTTCAAGGTAACAATCATCCGAGATCTTGGCGTATAATTAAGACTCTGTCCACACTACACCACTCAAATGCTGCAATGGTTCCAAATCATTACAGACAGTAACCATTACAGTGTGTCCACACTGCCGACAGTCTCGGTAATGGTGTGGAACCGTGACAGCCCGTCCACATTGTGGGTGCCGTGGGACTGTTACGGACAGCACCCTATCCCACAATACAGTACATTCTGCACTGGGGGACAGCTGGAGCAACACGCTCACATGTCCACACTACAACCAGTAACGTTACAGAGGCGGAACCGGTTTCGTAACCGTTGTTGAAACCACCTCATATGTGGTTTCAACAACAGTTATGAAAACGCCTTCTGTAACGTTACAGGTGTAAATGCAAACTGTTGCAGTAATGGTTTGGACCCTCTGTAACATTACAGAGGGGATTTGGGGGTGTAGTGTGGACAGGGCATTAGAGAGCATTTTGGCTGTTAGCTAATGTTTATAGTTGAAGTGTAAGGTATGTATGGGTCTCATTCCATGGCTTAGGACCCATGTGATGTGATACCGCATGGACCACTTGCAAATATTGAAAGGTGGGGCCTGTTCCATGTCCTGTGCCTTCCAGAAAAGCAACGCTGGTTTTAAAACCAGTGTCCGTCATTATGCTTTTAATCGTTGGCATGTCCCAATACCGCCATGGGGCCTGTGTTATTCTTTTATTTCCTATGCATATATTAGGGTTTCTTAAAATTGGCTGAGCAGGGTCCGCCCTTACATCTATTTTAAGTACTCTGCACATTTGTTGATGCACTCTAACGTATTCCCCCCATCGGTGAGTGCCGCATAGTGAAGGGCAACCTCTTAAGGGGCAGTGAATCAAGGTCTTAACGCTGATCCCTTCCTTCTGACGTATTTCTCTTTCTACTTCCAGCCGTTTAGGAGTGTAGTCTTGGATGCTTTCTTATGTCCCCTTGTCCCATTTAAGGTATTTCCTACAGTGTGATGCCAGGTAATCATGAAGGAAGTTTGGCAATTTTAATCCCCCTTTGGTCTTAGATCCTGTGAGTTTTGATTATGCTCTGTGAGGGTTTTTCCCTGCCCAAATAAACCCTGAGACTACAGAGTGCAAGTGTTTGAACCACTTAAGGGGCAATTGGAAGTTTAACATGGAAATAGGGTATAGCAATCTAGGTAGGATATTCATTTTAATTATGCTGATTCTACCCGTGAGGGAAAGAGGCAATGTTGTCCATCTGTTCAAATCCAACCGGATGGTGTCCACTAACTTGTCCAAGTTATTTCTTTTCATGAGGGGCCTATCCCTAGAAATATCTATCCCCAGGTATCGCATTGTGGTGGCTGACCACTGTAGTCCCAATCCCTCCACCATTGTTTTATAAGTATGGACATTGAGGGGCATTACTGTGGTTTTGGGTGCATTACATTTATAAGCCGAGATGCCCCCAAACTCTTCAATAAGTTTTAAGGCCTCTGGTAAGGATTTGCCTGGCTCTCTAATATGCATTAGTATATCATCCACATACAAAGAAATTTTGTATTGCTTCTCCCCTATTGGGATTCCTTGAATTTTTGGAGTCCAATTAATTTCATGTGTAACCCCCCTGCAATGGGGGTTCCCAAAAGTCTTCCAGGAGCTTGCCTGAATGCTCCAAGTCTGGAGATGTTCGTCGTTTAAGCCGTTTAAGTGTGAGTGCTTATAGAGCCTCTGGTACTGTCTCTTTAAGAGCTGTCTGCTTGCAGACTTAGTTTGCATGGGGGGACTGTGTATTTAATGCTCGAATCCTGCCCGAGCTGCGGAGTAACCGCTCCATATTGCGGTCACCCAAGGTGCAAAGGGAGCCCATCTGAAAGCTGTAACTGTTTGCCTGTAATCATTTAAAGCATTAGCAAAATTGTAGTTTGTCTAACCTGTCTTTATTGCAGCTGGGACTTTGTGTGCGTTACCTCTCCATTTTGCACCTTAACTGCTGCGCTGGGCCAATTGGGTTAAGGGGGCCCTAAAAATGGAGTCTGTGGATGAATCAGAATTTGGACTCTTAATTTGAGCCAGCCACAAAGGGGTTGTATGGGCAGTGACTCTGGTAAATGTAGTTTTGACCTTGGTGCCTTTTTCCACCAACAGAGGGAGTCTTATTGTGAGTGACAGCTGAATCAGCCAACAGAATAGTGTGGAGCTAAAGGAAATGCCCTGCTCTGTGACTGGAAAGATCAGATCAGCTGTGGCAGTGAAGAGAGAAGGAGCTGTGTGCTTCTGCTGTGTATAGTTTTGCGCAGGAAGCACATGTGAGGCCCTGAGTTTTGGTCTGCAGCCTCTGTGAGTGCCAGTTTGGACTGAATCCGAGTTGTGAGGAGAAAGATGCACTAGAAGTATGGAAACCAGGCTCACCCTGTAGAAGACTGGAGAAATTGCTGAATTGCGCTCGGTCTGTCAGGAACTGAATCTGCTGTGTGAGCTCCCGGGTATTTTGCAGTAATTGCGATTGGGATCAAGGAACAGCCTGCCTGGTATAGTACTTTCCTTTTACATATAAATGTATGTAGTGCTTGTGGGGAATCACTATTTCAAATCCCCTGTACAGTGAATTGTGTGCTGAAGCTGGAAGTAAACTCCAGCTTAATTCGGACTACATCCGTTTGCTATCAACTGCAGTGGGGTCCAGTCACAAGGACCTTGTCCTCACATGCCCTGCTCTTCTGGTAATCCAGAGGGACATTCTCCATCCAATCCTTAGCTTCGGTGTTGTGAGTACAAATCAGGGTATTCCCCTGCAGCTTGTTTTTCAATCACAAGTGTGTCATCTAATTCTTGTTGTTTCACTGTTTCATGGAATGAGGCCTCCGGCTCTGGATTACAATTGGGTGTTGTGCACATATTTTTTTCTACAGGGCCACATCCATCTGCACCTGCCGGCCAACCCCAGGCAATGGACCTGGCTAGCCCCCCCCCCCCAACCAACCTGGGTACCCAGACTGTGACTTTTCAGACCCGTATGTGTGCACAGTACTGTGATTTAATGCCACCAATTAACCTGATTCTCTCCCGTGTTACTGTCCCTAAATAAATCAGATTTGTTGTTGTTATACTATATACTGTCTGTGGTGTTGGTGCTTATGGAAACAGTACTGTATTTTGCTGTGCATGTTGTTTAACCTTATTTTACAGGGGGTCCTCAGAGACATGCTGCATAATTAGTCTCGAGGGTAAGTGGTACTTTATGTGTGAACAGTGTTGTATATGTGGGGTATTGGGGCTGTAACTCCAGTGTACTGAGTGAGCCACTAGAGGGAATAATAGGGGGTCTCGGTGTCCCAGAGGGCTGTGACCAAGCTAGTCTAACCACTACAAACCCTGACCTCTGGGTGGAGGCACCCGCCATAGAACCTAGGCCCCTGAACCTGTCAGTAGTCAAGCAGGCAGGGGTAGTAGCCCTTGGGATAGCACCAGCTAGGGGTTACACATGTGCTAAGGGCCCCAAGAACAAATTAATGAGTAGTGGTAACAAGGGGCATCCCTGTCTAGTCTCTCTCTGTAAATGTACACCCTGCGAGAGGACTCTGTTACATAATATTTTAGCTGATGGACTTGAGTAGAACACCTTGATCCATGAAATAAATTCCTCTGGGAAGTGATAGCGACAAAGTATTAGGAAGAGATACCCCCACAAGACCCTATCAAAGAACTTCTCGGCGTCTAGGGAGAACAGGGCCAAGAAGATTATTACTAGACTCTGGCTTTCCACACGGATCCTGACAAGAGAGTCTTGGAGAAAGTTAACATATGAAATATATAACTTGGAGAGGATTTCAGCTACACAGAATAATAGGACTCATAGCTTTGATAACCGTTGGAAATGTTGGACTCTTTATCAATTGGAACACTATTCGGACTTTGCCCCCGGAGTATCATATATAATGTTCAAATTGATGAGGGACCCCAAAAGGCGGGCATGGGTGGGGGAAGGGGATTTGAACGGACCTTTTTGGCTAAATATTTCTGTAAACTGGAGTGTCACGGAGATACTATTATTAGCATCATAGTTACTATCATTATTATTAGTAATATGCCTTTCTTTTCTAAGAGGAGTCAAACCTGCAAAATGGTTTCCCCACATGTCAGGGATTTGGACTGTATATTACTGCTGTTGCCCTTTGTTTTGTATGTTATACATGAAAGTATTTCTGTATTGCATTTGGTATTATACTACGCTGAAAAAACTAATAAAATACAATTTAAAAAAAAAAAAGTAACCAGCACTTGTGTAATGTGGAACTTCACAGAATTTGTACCCCGGACTCCTTCCCCCTCCTCCCTCACCTCAGATTGTGTCATCCATCTCGCACAACAACTTCTTAGTCACCCTCCTAGTTACTACTACCCCCTTCTCTACTCTTCCTTCCAGCCCTGTATAAAATCTACGATCATTGATAATTCCTTTAGGAGGTATGAGGCCCACTCTTTGAATATGCAGATCAGGGTTAGAAGAAGAGTTGCCCACTCCCCCTTATCTGTCTTGACCCATTTCCCCAACCCCCCAGCAAAATCCCAGCATCTCATCTCATGAGACCCTATTCTCTCTCCCCCCTCCCAGTTAGCTGCCTTGACCCCCCATGCTCCAGAGACATGTAGTCTACCTCCATCACGGTACATACTGGTGATTGCCCTGCTTACCCAGGTCCCAGGATCCCTTCCCACCCTTAACCTTTTAAATTCTATATCACTCTCACCCCTCCCCATCTTTATCTCCCAAGGTAAGTTCGCCAAACTCTTACAGACCTCCCTACTGTGTCTCGTCCCCCTCTCTGTCCCCGAGGGGCTCACCTTCTCCCCCCCCCACCACTGTTGTATCCGGGAATCCTGCTGCAGAGTCCCCTGGCGTCAGATAACTCACCGACCTCTCCCGGGGCAATAGGTTTAAAAAATACTGATGATAATAATAAGGCCCTCCTCCCTTCCAGAAACCCAAGAGTCAATCGAGGTCTCACTCCATTTCTGTCTTTTGTCTTCATTTCTTTTGTCCTTTTTGACATTTGTAAAAGTCACTCACAGGGTCTTTTTCCTTCCAACGCAGGTCCTGGATTCCTCATCACTGGGAACCGCTATGGTACAGAGTTCAGCCTTTGATTCAGCTGCCATTGGTGTTGTTTACTGAGATCTTGCTCCCCACCTACCCAGCATCTTGCGTTTCTGCATAAGTCTGGATCTCTCACGGGTATTCTCCACCAATCAGGGCAGACGTTACGTGGAGGTGGAGTCTTCCCTGTACTGTCCCATGCATCATGCTCATCTATTGTCATGCAGGAGCAGATATTATGGCCATTGGAAGACGAGTCTGGGCTTGAAACACCAGTGATCTCAGGATTCCAACAGCATGCAGGTAGATACAAAGTTGATGGTTTTCCTTCTGGGACATGCAAGAGTTTAGGCGGCAAACCTGGAGGGAGTCCCAAGCCCGGAAGAGGGAGGTGGAGAGAGCCTAGGCCCGTGAGTCCAAGATGGCAGCAAAACAAAATTCACTAGGTCTAGTAAAGGCAGTGATGCACTCAGAGATGCTCCCTCTTCGGATCTGCCATCCCCAGACAAGCTTTATCTTCCCTATACCTCTGTCAGCGTGACCCAAAAACAAAGCCCCAATCACCCCCTAGGGTTCAGGTTGGGGGTCTGAGGCGCCAGTATGTACATATCAGCCGTGACGAGTCAGTATCCCACTCCCTTGTGTCTCTGCATTTCTATAAGCAAAACAAAACAGGGCGAGCACAAAGGAATCTCACCGGTTCCTATTTACCAGGAATAGAATTGGTGCTCTTTCCCTTCTATTGAGACAATGAGTTTTACAGGATAAGTGACCCTGAAACTGAACCCAGCCACATAGAGGGCGTTTTTGATATCTTTATAAGCAGCTTGCTTAGCTCAAGTCTGTGGGCTTAAATCCCTGAAGAGCAGAAGTTTTGTGTTTTCCCACTGCACAGACTGTAGTTTTCAAATCTGTGTCTGGATGTGGCCTTTGTCAAGAAAGTTGAGAAGTTTAAATATAATGGGCGGCAGTCTCTCTCCCTCTTTAGGTGGGGGGCACAGGGCTCTCTCAATGACATACGAGGGTCCGTTCGAAGAGGGACCTGCAATCTTTAGGCATAGCTTCTGAACAAAGGTAATACATTCTCTGCCCTCTTCCCAGTCAGGTAGTCCTATAACGACCAAGTTATTGCATCTACTTTTCCCCCCCCCCCGATCCTCGATATGCTTCTCAAACGTTGTAGTTTCCTGCAGACCAGGACCAGCTCTTTACTGTCCTTTTCTATCTTGGCTTCTGCTGAGCTGATATGGGCTTCCACATCCCCCATCCTATGTGTTAGGGTCTTCAGAGATGGTTTAAATGCTTTAAAGTCCCCTGCCAAGTCCAACAGTGTAGTTTGCAGAAAGGCATGTACCTGTTGCTGTGCTGAGCCATCATCACAGGCGAGGTGTCCGGGGAAGAGTCGGGTTTGCCGCGCTTCTGTGCAGGATTTCTTGTTGTGACTGGTGTGTCCTGCAATCCACTTTGTTTGCCTTCCTCCATGGAGTGATTCCAGCAACCCTGTCAATTCTTTCAGTGTAGTACAGCGTGATCTTTAGTTTGATGTCTGAACCTTTTAACTAGTTCCACTTAGAAATAATTATTTTGGAGTTTTAAAAGTAGAAGTCTGGAGCTTCTCCCTCTAGCTGCTTTCAGCTGGAAGGCATCACGTGACCTCTCCATTTTATGTTGCTTTTACATGAATGGGTTATATGTATGTCTGGTTTTGTGTATTGCACTATTTTATTGTAATGCGCCATCAGCCTCTGGGCGTCATAAATAAATAAAGACTACTACTGTAATATTCTGGGATGCATTTCGTAAAAGATATGGGTCACGTTCATGTGCTGGGGCAAAAAAGTAATATTTTGAAAATTCAATGTCACAGTCTAAGAAAACGACAAAAGAGTGGTGGACGCATGGAACAGCTTACCAGCAGAGGTGGTGAGGGCAGAAATGGTGACAGGGTTCAAGAATGCATGGGATAGACACAGAGGGATCTTAGCAGTGGGGAGGGGGAGCCCAGAGATCGAGTAGGGTCTGCAGCGACACTATAGGTAGGGAAAATAGGGCAGACTAAGTGGGCCATCAGGTCCTTATCTGCCGACAAATTCTATGTTTATGTGTGACCCTCTTTATTTACCAGTCTTGACAATTCCACTACTATAATCAGTGTTATTGATTTATTAATTATTGCCTCTGCACTATCAATGCCAAACATCTCCGCAGCAAACAGCAAGCAAGCAAACATCTGACAATGACAAATGCTAGTTATACATATATGATCTCCATTCATGTACCACAGGAACCAGATCCTTGCACACTAAATAAGGCTTTTACTGGCAGGCTCAGTGGTGCTGAGGGCCACGGCACTAGACGCCTTACCTCACACTATGTCGGCGACCCGTGTTTAAGAACAAGCACAGGCCACCATGGGTTGGCAGGGGAGGGATCAAGTGTCCGAGGGACTGCTCTCCCTCTCCGGGAAGGGGAGGGACTCCAGTGATCGGTGCATGACTGGCCCCTAGCAGAAGCTGGGGAGGCAGTGTGCTGATGCTGCAGAAGAGGAGTTGAGATGGGGCAGACACCTGGAGGAGCGCATGCATACGTGTGCAAGCTCCCCATGCTGGCATCACTGCATGCCCCACTCACGCAAGGGGAGAAAATGAGAAAATTGTCCCTGGTCATGCAGGATGAAGCAGCCACCTGCCACAGGCCCCGACTCCGACTGGTGCTACTCGACATGGATCCTGGTTGAGGTGAGTTGAGCTGGGGGCTCCTCACCACCCTGCCATGGAAAGTAAACCATGGGGGAAGAGGGTTGTGCTGCCTGATGTCGGGGTGTGGGGCTGGACGTGTGGCTAAAGATGGACGACGACCAGGATCAGTGGAAGAAACAGATAAAAGACTTCCAGTGACGTCACCAACCGGGATGCTAGGGTAAAACTTAGCTCTGCTGATCCTGGGCTAAAAACAGACTCTCTCACAAATATGCAAAAATAATCAAAGAAGAATGTCAGGGGGAGCCACAGCGTTGAATGGGAGGCATAAAACGGACTGTACGCACCCCCAGAAACAAGGATTCTGTAGGTTTCTCTCTCCCTTCATTAAGCTCTGCAGAGATCCAACCAGACATGGTGGCTCCAAATGGGGCCTCCTCTCAACAACCTAGCAATGGTACCATTCTAGTGGAGCTGCTGGAATTCAGGACTGAAGTTCGTACTTCCGGTCAGAATTAACTATACAAATCAGTAAACTTTCATCTTATGTTACTGAGGTTGAAGCACAACATACTGAATTAGATGATCGGACTGACAGGCTGGAATGCATGGTAGTGCACCTGCTAGATGAACAGCATGCTTTACAAGAGAAAAGTGAGGATATGGAAAACAGATCGCACAGGAATAATTTGAGAATACATGGGATTCCGGAGAACGAGGAAGGGAGAGATATTTTAACATCTGTGGAGGAGCTCCTCCGCAACTTTCTGCAATTAGACCCAGCTTTTAAATTCGATATAGAGCGAGTCCATCAGGCTCTATCGCCGAAACCAACTCAGCCAGACAGACGACCTCGCTCCATCATAATGAAGTTGTTAAACTATACTACTAAACAAACTATCCCTACCAGAGCCTGGAGAATGAGGGGCACTAAGTATAAAGAGAAGCGCATTTATTTTGACAATGATTACTCCCCATCGATCTCAGCTAAGCACAGGGCCTATGCTCCAATACTCCATCTTTTAAAGCAACAACAACTAAAATTTGGTACTCCATACCCTGCTTGACTAGTAGTCATGTTTCCAGATGGCCCCCAAACCTTTGAGACACCAGATGAAACAACGAAAGCACTCCAGCTCAGGGGCCTAGTTCAATCCACCCAGGAAGACTCCTCACTCAGGAAAACTCAGCAAGACCTACGCGATGCTGTTTGGGACAATGCTAGAGATCCGGGTTCCAGAAAGAGACAGAGCCAAGCAACCTTAGAAGATGTGAAAAAACTTTTACAAAGATTTCAGTGACCTGCACCAGCATAAGTGGTGAGAGAGGTTTTGCAGAGACTTAAAAACTGGTATACTGATGCGGAGGTGACTCTGCATAACAGACTACGCAATGTAACTCGAGGAAGCTTGTTTGGGGTGAGGACAGTGGGAAATGGAAATCTTGCTTATATTCTCAAGCCCATAGAAGGGGAAAAAGGTTAGTGAACCAGAAGAACGTTTCTAAATTTCCCTTGGGTTATCCCCCCCCCCCGAAAGGTTGCGGATGGTCCTCCCATAGTTATTGTTTAATTATACCATAGCCCAGGAAAGGCGGCATGATTTAATGTATTTTTTATTGCACTACATGCCCATCTAACCATTGAGTGGTCAGAAATTCATCCCTAAACGGTCGAAGTACCAATAAGGCCTTACTGGAGAAGAGGCACATAGGGACCACTTCTTGGGGCCTCTCTTCCTCATTTTTATTTCCAGTGTGGCCTGCTACACCACTAGGCACCAGGGAAACAGTGGAGGTGGGGGCCCTTGGTGTTGCCGTGACACTCCCCCTCAGGGCGCATACATCTGCCCCTTCAAAGGAGAGGTATCTGCCCTCTCCCTACCTTGGGAGCCGCTTAAATTTTTTGCCAGGTTCAGAGACCTGTTGCAGCAGGTACAATTTGCTGGCGCAAAAAAGTTGATGCCCTGTTGGCATTTGGTTATTTTAGCAGATCTAAAAGTACTGAGCATCATGTATAATGTTAAAATGCAACAGGCCTGCACACGTTTAGTTGTTATAGGCACTCGGACAGTGATATGGTGTTGGAATAGAACAACAGGCGGACATTATAATTCACTTATATCAGTGACAGTATAAAAAGCAATTAACAATACAATCTTATTGAATATAGGGGTGAAAAGGCATATGTATGGTAGGAAGGGGATATATTGTGTTTTTAACTCGCAGGAAATAATCATGCAAGGTCAGATCAGAAGCAGATATGGCTAAGTCAACTTTGATTTTATCTTTAAATGTGAACAGGATTGGTAACCCGATAAAGCGCTCTCAATTATTTCAACAATTCAGAAAAGAGAGACTGGGGCTTATTATGCTGCAGGAAACCCACATGTCCTCGGGCAAACATAACAAATGTCAGAGGTGTGGGTATTCTGTAGTAACTGAATCATCCTACAGGGGTGGGAAAAGGAGAGGGGTAATGATTTTACTTTCTCAGGATGTGCCCTTTGAAAAATACAGTGAGGTTAGTGACCAGGGTCACTATGCCATAGTGACGGGCAAGCTGTACTCAAGACCCGTTACCCTGGCATCAATCTATTTCCCACCTGAAACAGGGAAGCCCTTAGCAGTAAAATTATTTGCAGATTTATTGTCCCTCATGGAGGGACAATTACTGTTGGGGGGAGACTTGAATATCACTTTAAACCCCTCTTTGGATGTTGCCACCCTTCTGGCCCATAGATCTAATGCTCTCCAAAAATACACCAAACAAACCATCACCTCTCTGGGCTTGGTGGACACCTGGAGACATTTTTTCCCTAAAACAAAAGAATATACCCACTGGGCCCTGCACGTGGGAAGTGGGGCTTGACTGGATTACTTTATAACCACGGTTGAGCAGTGAGATTCCATTTGTGACATATGGCATGGGGCCACCTTCTTATCGGATCATGCTCCCGTATATCTCAGGGTGGACTTTGGGCCGCAATATAAGCAAACCAATTGGCACCTGAACCTTGCCCATCTTAGGGACCCAGAGTTCCTTAAACTGGTCCAGGAGGCTGTACCTAGAATTAAACAAGAAAACACGCAACATGTAGTTGCCCCCACAGTTCTGTGGGATACTTTAAAAGTAGTATTAAGAGGAGAGATTATACGATTTTCTGTCATTAAAAAACAGCAGAGGGAAAAAACACAAAGACCTGCAGGAGAAGCTGTTACAATTACAGCATTGGCCAGATCAAAATGACCCCACAATACGACAACAATTAAGAATTATAAAACAAAAGTTACAAAAAATAGTAGACCAATCGGTACAACAAAACTATTTTATTTTAAGTTAAGAAATCATGAGGGGGGACCGAAGGCCTCCAGAAATTTAGCAAGAAAATTGAGAGAACAGAGAACCAGAGCAAACATAATCAGCATGGTAGATCCTAAAACAGGGAGATTGGCAGAAAGACCCCAGGAAATTAGACTTATTCTACAGCGGTTTTATGAGTTATACACTAAAGAAGAGGAAATTCCCCTAAACAACATCAAATCTTATTTACAGAGTTTACCAACACCACGCATCAGCCCACTTCAGGCTGAAGCCTTGTTGGCACTAATCAAAGAGGGAGAACTACTCCAAGTTCTAAAAAAAGCTTAGACTCTTAAGGCGCCGGGTCCAGATGGGTATCCCAGGGATTTATTTAACTCTAAAAATTGATTAGCGTTTTGCTCATAGAAGTACTAAATCTTTGTGAAAATGCATAGTTCTTGCCTCACTGTGTTTAACAAACACAGTGCTTCTAGAAAATCTATATAAATATTTTATGTACAGTTAGTATAGTCCCAAGAAAAAACTGCTAATCAATTATTTAAAACCCTGTATCCTTCTGTATTTTATAATAAATTCAAAAAGCTGTTACTACCCATATTACTCCCGGCCTTACATGCGGTCCAGGAGGGAGAACCCCTTCCCCCCCACATGGCAATATGCCACGATATCAGCCATCCTTAACCCCATAAAGAACTTAAATACCCCTCCTCCTTCCATCCCATTTCAGTGCTAAATTATGATTACAAAATGTTCATGTCGGCCATGGCCTCTGGCATAGACCATTTACTACCAGCTATTATTGACCCTGATCAAGGGGGCTTTATTAAGGGCAGACAGGCCCACAATGCCAGAAGGCATGTACATTTCTTAGTAGATTATGCCATAGAAAGGCAAATCCCTTTAGTGATACTGGGGTTAGAAGCTGAAAAGGCATTCGACCGGGTCAGCTGGTCATTTTTATGGCAGACTCTAGAGCACTTCGTATTTAATGAACAACTTATAAAACAATTCCAAAATATTTATGCCTCCCCTCAAGCAAATGTTAAGGTGGATGGGGCACTTTCAGATACATCCATCTCTATAGGGGCACCTGCCAGGGATGCCCAATGTTGTTTGCTCTATATCTCAAACCCCTGGCCATTGCCATCAGATCTTATCGAGGCATAGAGGGCCTTCCTTTGGGAGGTCGCCCGCACAAGATATCACTTTTTGCGGACAATCTTCTGCTGGCTCTGTCCAAGCCTGAACAATCCATCCCAGAGGTATGGAAACCACTACAAACATTTGGTAAGCAGCAGGATATAAAATTAACAAATCAAAAACCGAGGTATTGATGTACAATTACCTCCCCCCCCAATATAAAAAAAGACTTCCCCTGTAAGTGGCACGGACAAGAGATGAGATACTTGGGAATAAAGCTCACAAGAAACCCCATTCATGCAGAGCTCTCAAATCTCGAACCTTTAACCCTAAAATTGACAGAAGATCTATCTCGTTGGTCACGTCTCCCCCTAAGCTTTTTGAGTAGGATAGATACAGTACAATTAAGCAGAATGTACAGTACTTTCCTGCATATTGTTCTTTCTTCAGACAGTACCCTTCACCCCGGCAAAAACGTACTTCCAGGTGTGGGGCAGAATGATTTCCCGCTTTATTTGGAGTGGAAGGCGTACCAGGATTAGATATTCTGTTCTGCAACTGGCCAGAGAGAGAGGTGGCCTTAACCTCCCTGACCTCAAAAAGTAAGCAACGGCAGCACAGTTAAGGGTAGTCCTACACTGGCTAAACAAACAGTATGATGCACACTGGAAACAATTAGAAGTAACCTGGGGAGACCTATACAGCACTCAGGTGCTCCTTTTTGGGACGTCCCCCAGGTGTCAAAAGATAATGAATTATCCGAAGTTCACCAGGGAAAGCTTAAAAATACGACTTGAGGTCAGTAGTAATTGTTTTACATTCCCTGAAAAACTGTTCTTGGGAACACTGAAGTATAATGCAGACTTGATAGCAGGTCTCTCAGGCCCCTGTGTAGTTCAATGGCAGAGATAGGGCATTTTATTCATTTTCCAGTTAGTGGGCAGAAGGGTCTCCTTCCCTGTGTCTCCCTTCAGAAGGAATATCACCTGCCTCATAAATATTTTATCTCTTATTTACATCTTAAATCATACCCCAGGATGCATCTGGAATTGAGCAGTAGCCTGCTCAGTATGCCTTCCTGGTTAAACGCTTAAATAAATAAATAAATAAATAAATATGAGCGGTCACTCACGGCCCTAACTGAAAACCCTACCCAAATTGTACAACTGTTACAAGCTCATATCAGAGGAACGACATCAGAGCACCTGATTAGTAAGATATATAAGGTCTTAAATGAAAGGCAGAGAGATTTGACCAACTCAATCAGGCTTAGATGGGAACAGGAATTGCAGATATCAGAGAACAGGACTGGAATGAGTCTGCTTTACCAACTATAAAAATCTTTTTCTCATCATACTGGCGTGAATACATGTGGAAACTCCATTCTCGTTTCTTCTGCACACCAGCCTTGCTGGCTAGTATGGGAGAATTAGGGGAGGGACAGTGTTGGAGAGAATGTGGGGATGACAGAGCAAATCAGAGCCATGTCCTTTGGTCATGTCCTAAGCTATCCAAGTTTTGGAAGGAGATCCTCTGGGAGCTGAGTGCAATTTATGACACCACTGATTTATTCACTCCCACAGTTATTTTGACTTTTATTAAACCAAAAGGTCAGCGAATTGACAAAAACTTGCTGAAACAAATTCTAAAATTTATAGCAGCAGCCCACAAAATTATTATGAGACTGTGATTTACAAATAAAATAACTACTAAAAAACTGGATTGTTTTGTCCAGGGAGATATATGCCCTTGAGAGATTCTCGGCCAAGGTGATGGGCAAAGTCCAGAAATTTGATGTACAATGGCAAAAGTGGATATCATACCAACTAAATCATTATGATGATTTTCTACCTTAAGCTGTGTACTGAACATATCATTTTGCTCTTCTTCTGCACTGAAAAGATACTCGGGATAGGACCTGTGATGTTCCTTGAATTTTTTTTATTTTTTTAACTTTCTATTTTTCCCTCCTACCTCCCACTATCTCTGACCTTTCGGAGGCACCTGGGAGTCATCCCTCTGCCAGCCACCCTACCTGCAACCTACCTTGCACCCCCATGGAGCCTCGGCTATCCCCCCAGGTGGGGAACGAGGTGGGGTCCGTACACCCCGCACACATCTGGTTGCGTCGGTCTAGGTGGGTGGTGGCACATTGAGGGCACGCTCCTGGTACCTCGTCTTCCCAGAAATGGAAGGCTTTTTTCCTCCTGTGTTTCTCTCTTACGTGGTGTGTGCCCTTGATGTCAAGGCGTTGTGCACCGATGTCCACCAAGCATCTCAGCCAGCCCCTCCTGCAAGCAGGACTTGCTGTACCCCGAGCCTCCACTCAGGGTCAGGCAATCAACGGGCCTTGGCCACCCCCCAACCCCCCAGAGAAGGCGAGCAGTTGTGGGACGCTTAAGCCTTCTCCCCCCGCCGGCCCTCCAGTGACCCAAGACCACTCCCAAACCCGCGTCACTGGCATCGCGAGCAGAAATCCAACCACTGCGCCGATGGGCCGGCCCTGATGTTCCTTGAATTTTAATGGGATTAAAACATGGGAGGGCTCACAGTGTTATGTCTGGTTTGAATTGAGTAGGTCACAGACTGAACTTAAAGAAAGTAATTATGATTCATTGGACACTGAAGTATTATGATGTTAATTTATTTTCCCCTAACATGACTGTTACAAGAATATGTGCAATGTATTATGATGTTATCAACTGGTATTAATAAGTGATGTATTGCTGCCTGTAAAATTGCTGCCTTTATAAATTAAATAAAAAGGCAATTTAAAAAAAAATAAGAAAACGATAAAAAAAAAAAATAAGGCTTTTACCTAGAGAAATTATATAGATGAAAGAAGCCATTGGAGAGCAATGCTATCACCTGAAATACAGGTGTAGGCTTGCCGTCCAATACTACCTTTTGCCTCTCAGTCACACTAACAAGAGTGACTGTTGGCAAACATTTTCTGGGTTTATGTCTGGCTAATGCATTTCTCAGAGCTAGACTTGAACACATGACCCTCAGGTCTAGAGATAACTTACTTGGTGGGCTGTGTGTCTGTGACTTGACAGATTTTGAAACCTTGTCGGTATTTCCACAAACCTACCCTTTAAATACTTTGTCCCAAACGTGATTCTTTATTGAAGCAAATATTGACAGGCAGGTGTAGTGTCGGTAAGTTGATATTTTTCTCCAACTAATCTAAACTTGTTTTTTTGGGGGGTGATTCTCTTAGGCCCTGTCCACACTACCCCTCTGTAATGTTACAGAGTGCTCAAACCATTACCGCAATGGTTTGCGTTTACACCTGTAACGTTACAGAAAGCGTTTTCATAACAGTCGTTGAAACCAGATATGAGGTGGTTTCAACAATGGTTATGAAACCGGTTATGCCTCGCTAACATTATCGGGCGTAGTGTGGACGCATGGCACTGGTCCCCTAGTGCAGCGCGAGCAGCACTGTGGGATCTGGTGCCATGGTAACGGGTCGCCCCTGCTCCAAAGTGTGTGAACCGGCACCATAACGACACCACGGGTAGGTGGATACACTGCACTGCTCCTCGTTGTAACGGGTTTCTATCCATTACAGGGTCTGCGCAGTGCAGTGTGGACGGGGCCTTAAACTCAACCAGAATGTCACAGATCAGGGATTTTACCAGGGAAGGTAAAGGAGCGGCTCTGCTAGTTCAGCTAGTAGGGGATTCTCATATACTCAACCAGAGCATCACAGAGCAGGGACTCTACCGGGGGAGTAAAAGGAACAGCTCTGCTAGCTCAGCTAGTAGGGGATTCTTATATACTCAACCAGAGCATCACAGAGCAGGGATTCTACCTGGGAAGCTAAAGGAGCAGCTCTGCTAGCTCAGCTAGTAGAGGATTCTCATATACTCAACCAGAGTGTCACAGAGCAGGGACTGTACCAGGGGAGCTAAAGGAACAGCTCTGCTAGCTCAGCTAGTAAGGGATTCTCATATACTCAACCAGACATCACAGAGCAGGGACTCTACCAGGGGAGCTAAAGGAGCAGCTCTGCTAGTAGGGGATTCTCATATACTCAACCAGAGCATCACAGAGCAGGGACTCTACCAGGGGAGCTAAAGGAGCAGCTCTGCTAGTTCAGCTAGTAGGGGATTCTCATATACTCAACCAGAGCATCACAGAGCAGGGACTCTACCAGGGTTGGGGGGGCTAAAGGAGAAGCTCTCTGCAGAAGATGATTTCTATATACTCAGTCAGTTCCTTGCAGAGTAAGGGCACTGCTGCCATGTGAGCTCAAAGAATCATTCTGCCAGGTCATCGAGCAGAAGGAATCTCATGTACTCAAGCAGCAATCCCAAGGCAGGTACTTAAAGGGACACAGTCACACCTTTATGCCTCATATTACATCTAACAGAAAACCCCACATTTTATGACTGCTTACCTTCTGTAAAATTTATTGATGTTGCTGGTTGTTTTATCTGCTTCATTTTTTCACACAACTGAAATGCATGTGAATGGTGAAATCATATCCAAGCTTGTATTATTTTAAATACTTGATCTGCTCTTATTGCATACTTGCTGAACATTAGGGACACCTCCAAACAAGGCAGCCACTCATGACGCAATAGCCTCCTCACATCTAACTGCATCCTGAGTGGCTAGATTGCAGTAGATGTTGATCAAGGACTGTAAACAAACACGTTTTTGTGTATTAACACCAATATGATGTGCAGTCTGTTTTTCACTTTTAAAAGGAAAAAAGGAACCAAAACCAAACTACCAGCTATATCAGTAGTCTCTACAGAATGTGAACAATCATTAAATGTGCTCTTTAAACTCAGGACAATTTGAGGCCTAAGCAGGTTGACAGTGTCCCTTGAACCAGGAGTAATGAGATTTTCATATACCCACCTCACATAATTACAGCCACACCAGACAGCTCCTGTGAAGCAAATTCTTACCCATGCCTATTTTTTTTTTCAAATATATATATTTTTTTTATTTCAGTTCTGGTGTTGGAGATGGAGGACCATGATAATGCTACCAGTTCGCTTTTTATTAACACAACTGCTGTGGCCCATGGATTATACCCCAGGAACGGTGTTGGGAGTGTATCGGAAGACCAAATCATCCAGTTGACGCTTTCCATCTTATTCTTCTTGGTGGGAGTGCCGGGGAACGGGATCATCATCTGGGTACTGGGGTTCCGGATAAAGAGGAATGATTTCATGATTTACATCCTGAATCTTGCCGTGGCCGATTTCATCTTCATCTTCCTCCTCATCCTCGACATGCCTTCTGCCCTGCTGGAGGACCACTGGCCTTTTGGGCTAGTCTTGTGCAAGCTTTCCCGCTTCCTCTTCAATACGGGGCTCTATGCTGGGGTCTTCCTCACCTCCGCCATCAGTCTGGAGCGCTGTGTCTCAGTGGTCTTCCCTGTCTGGCACCGCTGCCACCGCTCGTGCCAACTGTCAGCTGTGGTCTGCACCATGGCCTGGGTCTCCGCCACTGCCCTGAGCACACCCAATCTCATTTACTATGCACTTCACGTATTCATCAGTAATTTAACGTACTGTGACATGGCAGGCCACAGCAACCAGCAGGCGATAATCACGGCTGAATGCATTCTGGCCTTCCTGCTCCCGCTGGCCATAATCGTGTCCTGCAACATCACCATCATCGTTAAGGTGTGCCGGGTAACCTCCCTGATCTCAGTCAGGGTATACAAGGTCACCATCCTCACCATCACGGCCTTCCTCATCTGCTGGACCCCTTTCCAGGTACTGCAGATGGTTTATGCTTTCAACCCGCCAGGTGAAATGAAGATCACCATTGGAGATGTCGCAAACTACACCTCCCACCTGCTCTATGTCAACAGCTGCCTCAACCCCATCATTTACGTGCTGATAGGGACCGACCTCAAGGAAAGGATGATCCGCTCACTGAGCACGGTGCTGGAGAAGTCCTTCTGCGATGACCTTACGAGTGCCGGTAGGCAGCAGAGCATGATGGAGGGGACAACTCTCGGCACCTCCTTGGGTGAACAATGTCCTTCTGTTTATCCTCATGACATGACAGACACGGTGGGGCACGATGCAGTGTAAGCTTCCCACCCAAATTCTTAAGAGTCTCTGCTAGGAACAGGATGGAGGATTACAAAACCCATTTATCATAACTCGTAACTCTCCCCCCCCCATCAGCTGTCAGATAATAGTGACATTTGGCCAGTACCGACCTGAGACAGGATTCAAACCAATGACTGGTTCAGGGAGTTCCGTGACCACCTGCCCATAGGGGGAGTTATTCAGTGCTCATCTTTTATGTTATGCCAGTATTCGGCTTCTCTGTTATGGACCTGTCATAAGTCATCAAGGAACTGTGGATTAGAGATCTGTGAATGCATGTATTGTCTAATAAGCGGGGACTGATATTGTAATATGCTATTTTTTTTGGTTACTATCTTCTTTTGTTTATTGTCTAGTAATATAGCTAGTTACTGCAGATGGAAAATTTTCAATGTATAAGATATAAACAAGTGTGATATTTTTGTACACATTGCACAGTGTAACCCGCAGCTGAGAAATCAGGACAACCTTGTAAGTAAGACCTTTAGAACCAGAGTGTTTCACCCTGTATAAAAATAAACACTTTTACTATTACTATTGTAGAGATCAAACAGCACTAGAGCGCTAAGTGTAGCAAATCTCATGTGTGAACCACGGCCATCTTTGATTTGGGCAAAGAACAGGAGTATCTACAGGCCACATTTCCAGTGGGGGAGGGCCAAAATGTGGCTGTGGGAATGTCCATTCACTGTCTTCATCAAAGATGGCCACCAGTTCCTACATCAAGGTGCAAAGCAAATGTCACATCGCACTCTAGACCAATTATTAAATCTATGGTTATGCAATTTTTTTTTTGTACCAGAAGTCACCAGTTGCAAAGCACTGTGGGTAGAGTGTTGTAATAACACGAGGGGGGGGAGGCCACACATCAACAGAAGCAGGCCTGCAAGTTCCTTATTAGCATCTTGCATCCATAGCGCTGCCTGGGACTCTGGCTCAGAAGGCGGCCCTCCTGTACTAGAACAATAAAATAGAGCATCCCATTACTAACTGCTCTGTTCCTTTTAGGGTTCTTTCCTAAGGGCGGTCATTTGAATACTGATCAGAATCTATTGGTACAGGGGGGAAAGGAGGGGGTGCTACTTCACCGAGAGGGTGGTAGAACCATGGAATGCACTGCCCAGGGGACTAGTGGAAGCAGAGACTGTGGAAGGGTTCAAGAGGGGTTGGGACAGGTACAGGGAAGGGTTGTGCAGGCAAAGTCCAATGTAAAGAGAATACCCTGGACTGGAAATGGAGAATCCCAAGAGGGGTGGGGAACAGCAAGGTCAGCTCCCAGGGTGGGGCTGACCAAACAAGCAGACACGAAGACTGTTAGGCCTACTCTGCTGGCATTTTAGTATGTCAGTATGGTACTAGCGGCAGCAGTGGGGGTGGGGGAGGCCTGTGTTACAAAAAGGGGCATCTGATTCAGTGCCCACCACTGATGAATGGTTCAAATACATGGGCTCAGCTACAAAAAAAAAAAAAAAAAAATATGAGAGGATCAACTATTCCCTTTTAAATAAGAATGATTTATTTGAAAAAGGATGGTGTCTGTTCTTACATTTAACTACTTAAAGCAGAGTGCAACAAAATCGAGCGCAAAAAAAATGTTACCCCCTTTTATATATATATATATATATATTTTTTTTTTTTACTATAAAAATTCCCTGCATCTTCCAGTTTTATTTGGTGGTAAAAATATTAAATTCCACCAAAATTAAATGTCCGTTCCATCTGGCTTAGAAATACCACTGTATACCTGGCAAGGGTTAGATTCAGGAAAAAAAAAAAACCTCATGGGGCCCAATTCTAGTAGCAACCCTACGCATGTCGCAAGTTGCGATACACGACAGGTGCAGTTGCGCCAAGGACCCCGTGCTCGATTATGCAAAGGGCAGGCTCCCTGCGGCTAAGTCCTGCAACCTGTGGCTACCCACCAGGTATGCTGAACAGAGGGCGTACCTGAACAGGCTGTCGCAAGCCACAGCACAGTACACCAAATGGTGCAAGTGCCCCCAAATGCCCCAACCCCTGTATAAGCAATAAATGCCCCTGCAGGGCTATCCAACTCCCCTGTGCCCCGATCCCCTGTGAACCCTTTTGTAAGCCCCAAGGGCTAGAGGAACACCCTCCCCCCAATGCCCTGTAACCCAAGACCTTGTGGTAATATAGAGTTAAACAATGTAAAAAAAAAAAAAGATTCTGGTAGTCTAGTGTCCAACCACCCACACACACCCCCACCAATACCCAGGTGGCAACTGGCACAGCCAATCTCTCACCACCGCGGACAACTGCAGACTGAGCTCCCATTGGAGCACGTAGTGTCATTACTACATGCTCAGGGAATAACGCCATCATTCCCTAAGCACCTAATAATTACAGTACGCGATCCTAGGGGAGCTCAGTCAGCACCTGGCCACAGTGGTGAGAGGTGGGCTGTGCCAGTCGCTGGCTGGGTATGGTTAGAGAACAGGGAGGTCTGGCACTACTGGTCGGGGGGGCCACTAGACTACTAGGGATTACAGGGATCTTTTGTACATTTTTAAACTGTGCATTACCGCACGGTCTTGGAGTACGGGGATTGGGGCACCGGGAGGTCCACATTCTGCAGGGCGTAATACACATTTACGGGGATCAGGGCATGGGGGTGTTGGATAGTGTTGCAGGGGCACTTACATGATTTCACAGGGATCGGGGCATGGGGGGGGTTCAATAGGCCTGTGAGGGCACATCATTTATTGTATAGGTATCGAGCCATGGGGGGCTGCATGTACTGGGGGTGGGCTGGCAGGCACACTGGCACAACTCCCGTGGATGCAATGTACGCTTACACCAGCTACTGGTGTAAATGTACTTTGACATATGTCCTCTGGGGGTCATTTCAGAATTGCAATTTGGTGATATGGCAGTCGCCCTTCTAGAATAGGGTGCAACTGCTGCCGTAAACCCCCTTGCACCATGTCACAGGTTGTTTTTTTTTGCATAAATTGTGGCTTAACTCCACTTTGGCACAAGCAGTCTGCGGCATGTCACAGGCTGTATTGCAGAATACCAAATGTCGCAACTCATGGCGCAAATTGCTACTTGCGCAATTCTGGCTGGTGCAAGTCACTTTGTACCATACGTAATGTTTATAGAATCAGGCCCATATTCTGTAGCACAGGATGTACATAGACAAGTACATTTGACAGGTACGTGAATATTTTATTAACTGTAGCCAAAACTAGTTTTTTGGAAAATTATTTTTCTCTGCACTGCCGCTTTAAAGGGACAATGTCAATCTTTTTTGTAACATATTACTTCTACTTGAAAACTCACATTTTCCAATTGCTTACCTTCAAAATTCATTGATGCTGCTGGCTATTTTATCAGTCTCCTTTCTTAGAAGAACTGAAAGGCATGCTAATGATGTAATTATACCCAACCTTGTTTCATTTCAAATCCTTCATCTACTCTTACTGCATACTTTATGGACATTAAGAACACCCTCAAACAGTGCTGCCACCAATGATGTAACAGTCCCCTCTCCTCCCGCTGCATCATGAGTGGCTAGACTGTGTTCCCAAGTCCGGAAAAGATGCAACGGGAGTTGATCAAGGACTGTAAACTAAACATATATTTGTGTGGCGACACACCAGTATGGTGGGCAGGCTGTTTGTCATTTAGAAAGGAAAACAGGAATCAGAATCAAACTACAAGCTACAGCAATAATTTCTACAGATTGTGACCAATCATAACATGTTTTTCAAAGAACAGACTATTTGAGGCCTAGACTGTTTTATACTGTCCCTTTACTACTTCAAATGTTATAGAGGTCAGACAAATTACATACAAGGTAATTACTAGTAAGTGTGCCAAAGACTACCAAGCCAAGATACTCCATCTTAACTCTCCTGTTTACATTTTGATAAGTTGCTGGTAAACTTCAAAGTGTGATTACTGTTTTCATAATGCAACAGAAATATCGAAGCACGTATCATGTTATTGTTGCTATTCATGTGATGCGCTGATCTTATTCAAATTGTAGTACCTGCCTAATCTATGTTATTCTATATGGAAAATAAAATAAACATTTTAAGAAAAAAAAAGTGGGGACCACTGCATAGACGAGTCCTAAGGAGCATGAAACCTGCTTTGTGGTGGTGGACGTACTGGCTGCAGAGGGCTAGCTGTGCGGAAGTGGGTTTCAAACAACACAATTTCAAACTGCTTTTTTTTTTATTTTTTTTATTTAGTTGCTTAACCAGGTATAGCACACTAAGCTGAAAGCTTTTTTACAGGAGCGACCTGTGAGCACAAGGAGGTTAAGTGACTTGCTCTGGGTCACACAGTATGCAAGTGGAAGCTGTGGGATTCAAACCCAGGTCTGGTCTGCTGGATGTCACCAAATTTGCAGCTCAGAGCCTTAGACCACTGCGCTATACTGCCTCCTGCTATCTGGTCACCATCCCCCTGTGATTTGCATGCCGCTTCCCAGAATGCATCCTTCCTCAGCCTTTCTGTACTGAGGAAAGGTTTCCTGTATGCTCCCTCTATGGTACTAAGTGTTCTTGTCCTTTGGAGTTTGACAGTGCCTCTGGTTAAGCCAGTGATGGTATTATCAACAACGATTTGCATTCTGTTCCCATCACTTCATTGCACTGGCGACTTCCATGCTGAAGAACAACTTTCTGTTAGCGCACTGTGACACTGCTAAATGTTCTTGTCCCTTGGTGTTGAACTAACCCATATTTGAAAAAGATACATCCTTTATCACAGTGATGTCATATTACCCAAAATGCACTGCACTAGTGACGTCCTATAATGAGAAAACTGCTTTCTGTGTGTGCTCACTGTGAGGTTACTTGGTGACCTTGTCCAGTAATACTGAACTAATCTCTGCCTGAAAAAGGGACTTCCCTTCCCATAATGACTGCATACGATTACCAAAAATGCACTGCGCTGGTGGCTCCTTTTAAAGTGATTTATGGAGTTTAGATGGGTAACTTACGTGAAAGAATAGTTTATGCTGGTGATAGTCGCGTTTTGAAAATCATAATAATTTGGTGCAGTCATTATTTAATGGGAAGGGATCGTAGTTTGACCCCGTCAAGCCAATCCCTTCCACTTCCTGACTGATTTCCATGCCCCTGCGCTCAGGCACGTTATGATGTGCAGCAAGGGAGAGTATGGGGGGCACCCCATTGAAATGAATGGGAATATTTTTTGATTGCAGTTATATACATTATGATGGTGAGTTGGAGAATAATGAAGGCCACCGCTCGACTAACAAGGTCCTTGTTAGTCCAGTGGTGGCCTTCATTAATCTCCAACTCACCATCATAATGTATAAAATAGTAATTAAAAAAAAAGGCACATTTATTTCAACAGGGTGCACTTCCATGCTCTCCCTTGCCACACGTCACAGTGTGTCTGAGCACTGGGGGGGGGGGGAATTAGTCGGGAACTGTAATGGATCAGCTGGCCACTTTGTTGAGGCCCATCTACGATCCCTTCCCATTAAATAATGGCTGCACCAAAGTTAATGATTTATGCAAAGGGGCCATCGCCAGCATCAGCTATAATTCGCTGTAAGCAATCCATTTCAGTCTGAGGTGTACACAATTACTTTAATGTAAAACAGTTTTCTGTGTGCTCGCTATGACCTCATTAAGTGTACTTGGCCCCTAGTGCTGTGCTGAGCTAGTCCCTGTCTGAGGAAAGGACATCCCTTTCCACAGTGATTTCATATGATGATCCAATACGATGGTATTACCCACAAGAGGGAATATGGGGCCAGACAAGTTGGATTGTTCAGGCCAAGAGCAGTGCAAAACTGTATTATTGGCCAGCCCAGTTACTGCTTGCTAAGCTGGAAACCCAGGTTCCAGAGTGGACTGGGACTGCGTGGGTTGACCAGAGTGGCAGACTGAACATTTGTAGAACTGCTCTCCTCTTTGGGGGCAGGTTTGTTTGCTTGCCTATTGATTGCCACCAGGTGGGAGCCTGCTGGCACTGTAGGTGCAAGCAGCACAAAGGGAGGGATCTGATGGTTTGACGCAACGCATGTGTGCCTCCACACAGCAGGCGCCAGCATGAGTTGTGCAGCAGGAGACTGGGAAGAAAACAGAAAAAAGGCTGCCAGGTTCAGTGAAGCCCTGCCTGCCTGCCCTCAGTCCGCACCGCTGCCCAGGATGTTAGACCCAGACTCTGGACATGTGACTCAGGGAGGGGGGGGGAAGACAGCCCTCCCCCTCCTGGCTCTGCCAAGGGGGGGGCAGCCTATGGGGGACTCTGTGGTTCAAGTACGTCCTGGAGGAGATGGTGGCTGGTTGGGGGTGGCAGGGAAAGGGCTGACAGCCACCTGCATTGCCAGCTGGTGGGGGGGGGGAGACAGGTACTGAGAAAGAAAACAGGAAATGGGAAAAGAAATGAGCAAACTGATACATGACAAAGGAAAGGATAAGGAAAAAAAAAAAAAAACATACCAGTACTCATACCAAGTGGAAAACAAACCAAAAAAGCCCTGAGGTCAGTGGTGCTGGACCAGCGGAGAACTGGTCTTCATCCAGCCACGGTCAAGTTTTTCCTTCTGGTTTTCCCCCGGGGGCTTCAATCAAGTAATGACTCACACATGAGCGCATGGAGGCAACTTCCATGGATCAGCTTCTGAGGGCAGGCCTCTAAGTGTGGGGGTCACATAGCACTGCCATCCAGCTTCCACTAGGTGGCAGCCAAGCAGCAGGATGCAGTCCCTCACCCCCCAAAGGAGAAGAGCCATCCTTGGGATGCCCAGTTCTCCCTCCAAGCTCCAGCCAGCCCTCAAGTGGCCCATCCGCTACTCAGTGCTGGCCAGCTTAGTGGTAGCTTATCGCCACTAGGCTTGCCATCATCCTTTTTCTTTGAAACGATGGGAACCACAGAACCCAACACATCCATCCAAACAAAATGGCAGACCAGACTAGCGACGAAGATTAATTTCTGAAAGTTATAAAAACTTTTTTTCATTATATCATGGGTTCTGCCCTTTTCAACCCCCCCTAAAATGTTGAAATTAATTTACTAGTACAATCCTAAACATTAAAATAATAAAAGTAACAACGTTGCTCACATCTCGTTTCTACATCTCTGCTGCCATACAGTTTTATGAAGGTGTGTCATATTCTGTAATGATCATTGCCATAACAACAGGATCCCTGTTGCCCCAGACATCATTTTCTCTAGCCACCTTTTTTTTTTTTGTTTGGGGGGGGGGGGATTTTGTTATAAGGTTTTTCTTACCTGGCCACTTGCACCCTTCCCCCCAAGGATATACCCTGATCCTAGGGATACATCTCATCAGGCCTGCAACCTCTAGCTCCCCCGATCGCAGTAACCAACTGATTACTCCTAGGGCTTACCCTCCATGGCAGGGACTCCAGGGGGAGGGACGTCCTCCTCCCCACCCCAGGCAATCAAGATCCCATGCAGACAGGCACTAGACATATAGACAGAAGTGTTCATTTTTTTTTTCCCTGTTTTGGTCTCGCTCATCTACCCCAATGTGAGCTCGGCCTGCGGCCTCAGTCACACACAGCTAACCCTGCAGCGGGAGCAATTTACCTGGCTCAGCCACAGGGGTCACAGTGGTGCCGGTGTTCACCACCGACCTTCCCTAGCTGGGATGCACTGCTGCACAGCAGCTGCCTCGGCCTAACCTGACTCCCAGTGCGGTGACTCGAGTTCGCTCCCGAAATAGAGTCATCTGCATGACTGTGCGATGCGCTGCCATTGGGCCATCGAAGTGGCCTCCTTTGACTGCTGATCTACATCCGACACCCCAATCAACTCCTTATCTGGCATCACAATCCACTGCCAGGGAATTTATGATATCACAAAAAGAGGACAATGAAGCCAGGTGCTCTCAAGCCACCACAGCCGATAAAGTCTAGAGGCCAATGGTTTCACCGTTACATAAATGTACATAGTTTTCTGACACAGGAGAAGCTACATTCAAAGAATAAGAGATTTTTTAGCAGACGTGTCTAAATATATATATTTTTTTAACCAACATTTCCTCTGGGCTGTCAGGAGCCATTTAAGCATGCAAACACATGCAGTAGTTCTAATGCTATTCTTTTTGCATGCCCTTGGTATGGGATGAATGCAATGAGACATGCCAAGATGTGTAATTATGGGGAATAATTGTATGACTCAAGGGTCTTGTTAGGCATTGAGTGCTTTTAAACACCTGAGGGCAAAGTGCAACAATTCCCCCATAATTACACGTCCCTGAAGTGTTTCATTGCACCTACAGTATGATGGGTGAGAAAACTGACATTCTAATTTTTTTTCCATTCAGATTTTAGGGGTATTTTAGCTACTTCTCCCCGATCCCGGCCCTACATGTGGAGGCGTGCGCAAGCGGCATCTCAAGGTGCTCTCCCTTCGCATTGCCCCCCACTAACCACTGGACCGCCACTCAATGGTAGTGGGACTATGGGGGGGGCAGGGACCACCCCCAGGAGAGGAGAGTTGCCTTCTGGCTTGCTCAGCCCTGCTCTGACCCTCCCCCCAGCACCCCAACAACCAGAGTCTGTTCCCAAATCTGGGTCGCCGGCATAGCGCGAGGTAAGGCGTCCAGTGCCTCAGCCCTCAGCGTCACTGGGCCGGCCTGTCTTTCTAATTTTTATGCAAAAAATATGATACACTGTATTTATGCAGGTAAAAATGGTAACTTTATTACAAGATTGACAAAGTGGTCCCTTTCAATGGTAAGGGAATCCCAGAACTGTAAATAGTGACTGGCAGTCTGACTAGCACTGTAGAGTGTAGTGATTTGATGTGGTACACAGGCTCTTGGTCTGAAAGAAGTACAGCAGTGTAACAATGGGCACATAATTACACTCCTTTACCAGTTTCTCAGCCAATCAAAATGCTTACATTTTCTCATTATGATATATTCCCCATACAGCATTTAGAAAAGGAATAATCAAAACTGCACCATACGTATGCTAGTCGGGTTGATCTACCATTGTCTCCTATAATTCCAAAAAGTATAGACCGTCCTCATAGCAAACAGCATTTGATCTTTAACGGGATATGTGCACTATTAAATGCGACACTCGAAGAAAAATAATCTTTTTTCATTATTTATTTCAAAATGACATTTCCTACATGGCACATTCTTTTAATTATATTCAACTGTACATTTTTGACATATTAAAAAAAAAAAAAAGCCTGCAGCCACCTAATAGCAAACAGCATTTGATCTCTGATGGGGGAAAAGTGTATTTTTAAAGAGCCCCTTACCATATCTCAAGGGACACATTAAAAAAATATATATATATTTAGACATTTCCACTGATGGTTAAAGGAGATAGTAGTGAAAATGGAAAATGTCTCATCTTTCAATTATTTATTCCAACATTACCCATTAACTTAAAGCAGCAGTGCACATTAGCAGTGAAAACTGAGACCTATACGTTTTAACACAGAAACATAGATACTGTCGGCAGATAAGGACCGCCTGGCGCATCTAGTCTGCCCATAAGCCCTTGTACTGGATTACTGCTCCTGACCCACCCGCTGCTGTACCTCTATGCCTGTCCCAAGCATGCTTGAATCCATCCACAGTGCTCACTCCCACCACCTCGTGAGGCAGACCATTCCATGCATCCACCGCCCTTTCTATGACTTTCATGTCATGCCCCCTCATTCTTGTGCTCCTCCTGTATTGGAAAATACAAACATACGAAGAAAGCCATTTGGTCTACCTAGTCGGCTCATATTGCAGGGTACACAGGCTTGAGCTACTGTCCCTGCCCTCCCTCCGCACACCTCCCATCCTCCCTACCCATGATCCTTACCTTTACCATATGCCTATCCCAGCTTCTCTTAAAGTTGCCCACTGTCTTCAACGAGATCATCTCTTCTGGAAGCGCATTCCAAGTGTCCACCACCTTCTCTGTGAAGAAGTGCTTCCTGACCTCCCTCCTAAATGTCTCTCCCTTGCACCTCGTTTATACCCTTGAGGTACTTGAATGTTTCTATCATGTCTCCTCTTTCCCTTTTTTTTTTTTTTTTTTTAAACGAGTACATATTGAGGTCCCTTAATCCCTCCTCCCAAGTCTTGTGTTGCAAGCCCTGTACCATCTTAGTCGCCCTTCTATGGGCCGTCTCCATACCATTTATATCATTCTGATTCTGTTTTAGATCGCTGTAGTGTCCTAGCTTGTATGTCACCATTTTCCACCCATTTTGAGACTGCACTAGCCTTTTTGTTTACATTTGAAATATTTAATTCATTTATTTAAAAACTGGTAACTGGGAAAGGCACACTGAGCCGAGGCTCATTTCCAGGTGTGACCCGGGGGAAAGGGGAGTACAGACAGAATAAAAATTACAAAACACCAGACTGCGTGTGCATGGGCAAGTATCACAGATGTAGAAGCAAACGTGGCGAGTCAAGTTAAATAAACAGGAGAATGGATTATCGCAAAGATAAGTGGACAAACATGCTGGAATACAATAACGTGTGCAGTGCCCATTAGGGAGTGTGACAGTACTGCTGGTGTACAGAACAGACCACGGGCAAAAGCACAACTAGACTAGATTTAGGGGATTCCTTAACAGGAGGGGGATCAGATGAGAGAGGAAGACAGGTCAAGAAAAGTCCGGAGGGGGGTTATAATAAAAGGATCTCTCTCTCTTTAATATGGTTTAGTCCAGGTTTTCATTGTATTTGTTTTACCAGGAAAAGCTCCATTGAGCAAAGCTCACTTGCAAGGAGGTCCTGGTTAGGACGGTACAGTACAGAAACAAAATAGTGATGGCAGGTGTGCATAATGAGGAAAAATATAAATTACAAACAGTATATAGTCTGTTAGGTCATACCTAAGATAACAATACAGAACAGAGGCAAAAACATAGGCAAAAAAAAATTATCTCATCAGTATTCGCTGTTGTTTGTGAATATCTACTGTTTAACATAACTTATGGTTTTAATGAACTAGCATGCAGCAGACACGGCTCTCTGACCTTGTGGTACAACAACACTTGAGAATACTGATGAAAAAATAATGAGCATATTAGCAGGAGCGCACCTGTTAATATTTCAAATGTTAAAAAAAAAAAAAGTGTTAAAGCAGATTCCAAACTTCCAAACTTGGGAAGAAGGGTACTACTAGACAAGACAGGAGGTAAGGGGAAATCTAAAATAGAATAAAAAGTCAAGAGGAAAATGTTCCTCCCAGCATGCACTACTGCTTTAAATGTTATTCTTTTTCACTGGTTTCCAAATTTGAAATGTTTATACATTTTACATACGTAATGATCCTGTTGCCATCCACTTGCCACTGCTTCAAGGACTAGCCCCCCCACACACACACACAGGTTCCATGGGTAGGGCCAAATAGGTTCTCTTATTTACTAAAACTGTATCACCATGAACCTTACTTTGCTTTATTATTTGTTGTCCCTCGACTACTGCCACCTTGTATTGCCAAATGTAACAACTGTAACCTTTCACTATGTATTACCTGCCCTTGTTATGTTCTTGTTATTTTGATGTTTCTACTCTGTGCCACCCTTCGTGGCCTGAGTCATACCAGAAAACGGTTCCTGGGATCAGTGCACCTACCCGGTTAACAAAGTCATAAATAAATAATGAAAGAGTGGGTATAAAACCTTAGTAACTAAAATGGTAGGTTGGGAACCAGTAGGATTTGTCCCAGACAAACAGGTCGGGTATGGGGAATGTTAGGTGTCTTCTCAATGTGATGTACTCAGCTCAGTTGGCCAAAAAAAACCTTAACTGTCCTATCCATAGATTTGTTTTCAAGGCCTTTGATACCCTAGAGTGGGACTATCTGTTTAAGGTTCTAGAGGCTTATAATGTAGGAGAGGGATTCTTTCGATGGATAATAACTTTATACAGTGCTCCTTCTGCAGAGGCAATAACAAACGGGAAAGTTGTTTCTTCGTTTAGATTATACACAGGGACAAGGCAAGGATGCCCGATCTCCCCATATTTGTGCATTCTGGCACTACAGCCACTTATTAGGAGTGTAACCCCTAGGTGGTGCTATCCCAGGGGCTACTACCCCTGCCTGCTTGGCTAGTAGCAGGTTAAGGGGCCTGAGTTCTGAAACGGGTTGGTAGTGGTCAAGCTAACCTGGGCACAGCCCTCCGGGACACTGTAACCCCCCTCTTTCCTTACTAGTGACTGGAACACTGTACAATAATCACTTTCACAATACCCCTGATACACCACACAAGTACCCACGCTGTTTGCACTTACCACCAGGGCTTTCCTCTGGCCCAGCCCTGGAGACCCCCTGTAAAACAAGGTTATACACAGCAAACAGCAGCAGTACAGTACTCTTGCACAAACTGGAACCAGAGTCAGGGTAAATGCAAAAAAAGAGTTAGATCCGATTTATTTAAGGGGCTTGAACAAGGGAGGGGTATAATCAGGTTAGTTTACTTAAAGGCTCTATCAATCAAACAGTTATGCATGCACTTCAGGGTCCATAAACAGTCACACACTCTGGGTACCCAGATGGAGAATGGTGGGCTAGCCAGGAACATTGCAGCGGGTTGGGGCCCTGTGATGGAAGAAAACAACATGCACAACTCACGCTGTTTATAATCCGGAGCTGGAGGGCTCAGTTCATGAAAAGAAAACAACAAGACAATCAGATGACACACTTTTAGATTAGGCTGTTGTTGCAGGGAGCTATCCTGATGATTATTCACGATACCCAAGATTGGACACAGGCTGGACAAAAATCGAGACAGCAGGTGGTTAATCTGGAGTGCCAGGAGAAGCAAGGCCCACATGATTCGCCGAGGCGTCATTCCTGTTCAAGCGTGGAGCAGGGGGGGTGATCCCCAGGCAGGTCTCTCGTCAGTGGCTTTCTCTGTGCAGTGGGAAAGTCTGGCAGGGCCAGCGTGGCATAGCCCAGGCCGAATGAAGATGGATGCAGATTCAGTCTGATTAGGCTGGATAACACTTCAAGCAAGCAGAACACAGTCCACACAGTGGGGAACCAAATCACGACCCACTTCCAATACACAGCACATTTACATGTAAAGGAAATTCTACTGTACCACGCAAACCGCTCTCCGGTCACGATCGCAAAGTCTCTGCCTAAACGGGGGATTCAAAAGCAGCTGGAAATCCTGACAGGCCAATCGCATTCAGCAAATCTTCAGTCTTCTTCAGGTTAAAGCCTGGTCACAGTCCAATGGCTTAAATAGTCCTCACAACTCGGATTCAGTCCGAATAAACTCTATTTTCCCTCTCAGGGACAGCAGGCAGACAGGCAGGCCAAAACTCAGCCCTTTCACAGTTCTCCCATACAAAACTACACAGAACTGTTGCTCAAAAATCACTTGAGCTGTTCTTCACTTCTCAGCTCAAAACTGAAACTAGCTGCAGTAGCCTGGGAAATTCCCCAAGATCCAAAAGGTTCGGTTGGCTGATCCTCCTGTCAGTCACAACAAAGGCCCCCCCTTCAGGTGCAAAAAGGCACAAAAAGCCCAAAACTACAATTCTTACAGATTTTGACTCCAGACAGCTCCGCTAGCCCGGCTCCATTTTAGGTCCCACCAGTACTGATTGGTCCAAGTCGCAGTCCAGGACCAAGATAGCGGAGATAAACAAAACAGTCCTTGCTGCAAAGAAGGCAGGTTAGACAAACTACATTATCATTAACACTCTAAATGATTTTCAGCAAATAGTTACATCTTTCAACAGAACTCCTTCTCAGATTACTTATGACTGCAATCCAGGCAGCTCTTAAAGAGACAGTGCACAGAGGCTATACAGGCACTCACTGGCAATCACATTTAAACTGCTAAAACGCAGGACACCAGCCTGGTAGTGAGCATTTAGGCATGCTCAAGGAAGACTTTTTGGGAACCTCCATTTGTAGGGGTGTTACAGGAATATTCGGTCACTCACCGGTATCCATGGGTTAAAACCGGTTCGGTCATCAACGAGACTTTTGCATGCGTCAATCATCTATTAACCTGATCTCGTTTTGGTAATTCCCTCCGGGTGCTTGAAACTGCGCTTCAATGGTTTTCTAGTATTCCAGCCCTATCAGCTAACTGGAAAAAAAACTCAGGCTTTGCAGGTATTTGAAGGGGAAGGGGTATGTACAGGTGACAGTCTCTTAGAGAAGGAGTGCTGGAAGAAGGACTCGCTTCCCTGTTTGGGACTGAGGATCCCAAGCAGTATTCACACTGTGGTGGATATTAATCTAGATCCCCTTCTGAAAGAAATAAGTGCCGACCTGGGGAAATGGGCTAACTTGTCTATGGTCCCTATGGGGGGGGAAGTCAATTCAGTTAAAATGATGGTTGCCCCCAAAC